>OX638310.1:152113412-153363412 GCA_951812415.1 Beris morrisii
AACTGTAAATATCTTATAGAATAACTGTAATAATTAAATAAAGAAGTAAGTAAGTAAGTAAGTAAGTACTTAATGATAATATAAATTTAAGTGATGTTGATATTTATAAAAAATATTTTTATAATTTAGGAAGAATCATATTTGGAAGAGGCGATGAAGCAGACAAGATCTATCCAGCCTTATGTCATATGCAAAGGTACAGAAATATTCGCTCCAAGTGCCTACTACGTCTTATGTGACAATTATTTTATAGATACTGGCATGGACCTAATAAGATCATTTGAAGTGTTGTACAAAATATATTGCATTTCTAATGTGAAATATAACAAAATGTTAGAAAAATTTTAAAATTTTTTCGATTGCTTCATTTTTAAAACAGTTGGTGTTAAACCAGGTATTGTAACGACGTTATTGTACAATAAATTAAATAAATAATGTTACAATTTGAAAAGGTTTTTATTATACGTAGTGTCTTTTGGGCTTTCTTTCTGAGAATAGCATAGCATCTTTAAACTGTTATTATATTGAAATATCAAATTCTGTTGATAATAATTACTCAACATCATAGTAATTACTACAGGTAACTAATTCAGCTGGAAAAGGGAAAAGGAATCGCTTCTTTTAAATATCCTCGTCTGTTAATAAGTTCCAACTATATATTTCACGTAATTGAATTACACTAGACAGGTAGTTCATTGAATAGGAAAAGAAGTAGTCATCACTCGATTTCGAGTAATCAAAATACACTAGTTCGTTAGTTAATTTAACTGGGAAAAGAGTTTTTATCACTGTATTTCTAGTACTGTAAATATGCTAGACTGTTAGTTTAATCACCCGGAAAATATGTCTAATTCACTGAATTGCTAGTAGCACATAATCACTAGATTTCTAGCTTATTTAATTGGGAAAAGAGTTTTTACCACTTGGTTTCTAGTAGCTCGAATACACTACGGTACATAGTGTTGATAACTAGAAATCCAATTATTTATGATGGAAATCTAATCTAGCAAATTTCTTCTACTAGAATATCAGTTACGTTATTTTAACTAGATTTTTAACTAGTTTGGCTGGGTGTTCCACTCTAGTTGAGTTTTCCTACGAGTCTAGTTAAAAAAGTTTACTGTGTAGTGAATTTTTTATAAATTTTACTTTGCACCCATTTCAGCTCTTTTGCGCTCTCGATAACAGTGAAGCTTAAAATCTGTGAAAAATGTTAATTTTTTTTAAAATTACATCCTACAACAATCTACTTTCTATTACAATATTTCCAATAATTTCCATAGCACCCACAAAACAGTATAACGAATATTTCCATGGCACAACACTTAGATGAATTTAGTATTTACAAAAATATGACTTAAATTAGAGTAGAATCAAAATTTTGTAATGCAATTAGTTAACTACTGAATTAAAACTTGTCATTACACTCAATATTAATTTATAGAACTTACCAGTTATCGCTTGGTCTTCTTCGCTTCCGGAGCCGGTCATTCGTCTAATTTTATGATCCCTACAAAGTCAAGAAACAAAAGGAAATACAATTATCGTTATGAGCTTATCTACGTTCTTATTAATCTCTTGAAATCATTATCCCGTACTTATTTAGCGGAATACATTTATCAAATAAGAGTTAAGTGGGAATAAAATGCACTTAATTAAATTTATGGCCTATAAGAAAAATAACTAGATTTGTTACGGAAATTGTGCTAATGCCAATCGGACATTAGAAAGGCGAAAACACCGAACAAAGGCCCTTAACAACCGCAACCACTGTTCTTAGACGCGCTTTTATATTACTTGACAGGGTGGAGTTCGCTCATTTGGAACACTATGATGAGATAATCTTCAGAGGTCCTTAAAGAATTGGCAGAACGTCTGCTGAACAAAGTATAAAAAGGATTGAGAAGTACATTTATTTTACGGGCAGTACACATTTGTACGCTTTTCCGGTATCTTACAAAGCGCATGCAGCTTTTATAAAACAGTTAGAGTTCGGTTATCCTTTCAGTTGAGGTGGACTTCTTTGCTTCAAAAGATTAGGAATTTTTGCCTGAAATTCGAAGGTTTTGTTCGAATTTTGTAAGGATTAAGGATATGTAGTCGTATCAGTTTATATTCAGGTCAAGTATGTTGAAATGGTACTTTCGATGTTTTCCAACGATATACTGGATGAAATGGTTGTAATCAAAACTTTTTGTAGAAAATTTATAAAATGGGTTTTTCGCACATCTACCAATTAATTGTGAAAAGGATTTTCATAAAAGATTTTCATCGTAATTTGAATGAAATAAATTCTTTAGCTGGCTATTGCTCCCGGAATTACCTCATAAATATTATGTTCAACAAAATGAATAAATTTTCCAATTATCCAGATGAGAAGTTAAGGGTTTTGGTATTTATCCTGACTTAACGGAATATAAAGCAACATAGCAAAAATAATGAAAAAAAATGGCTATAAGACAAGCTCCATTAACGGGAGCTCAAATGGACGGACTTTATACCTACACAGTTAAAATTTTTTACAACATTAAATGTTGGAAACTAATTGCCAACATTGGATGTTGTAAATTTACATGTCTCAAAACCACTTACATTTTCACTGTAAAATTATATTTCGGAAATACATACATGCCTCTGTAAAATCAAATGCATAATAGTAAATGTAATTTTACAATTTGGAGTATAAAATTACCTTCTTTGAAGTAATTTATAATACTAATCATATATGTAACTTTACCACTTAAAGGGTTATTTGTACAAGTGGCCACATGGAAAACTACATTACTACTTGTAAATTAATTTACATAATACATCATGTAAATTGAAAGTTTTAGAAGATTTAGCGGAACGAAAAATTCGATAAAGGTTAAATTTGTGCTTAGTTCGTGGAATTCGAATTCGAGTAATACCGGTCTCGACCGGTATGTTTTTTAAAAACACTTCAGCAAGAAGAAGAATATGCTTTAAATTAAACTGTTAATAATAATATCATATATCTTAAAGAGCAATATGATAATACACTTATTTATAATAAATAAAAAAGGTAGCTTATTGTAAATAAATAAAACGGGGTTTTATATTTATTAAAAATATAAAAAAACAATAAAATTATAAAAATAAACGTTTTCATTAGATATAAATAAGATGATGTAGCATTTAAACTAATTCATGCAGTTATAACCTACTAATTATAAAAAACAAATCGCGATGTCTGCACGAGAAATGATGAATAGACGCACGATTACATCATCTACATTTATTTACAGCATGTCGATATGTAAAATTCCATTGACAAATATTGACAGCAATTTCGGCCCTTAATTTTATTTTTTACATGGAATCATTTTATTTATCCATGTTTTGAAATGCAGTTTTCCGTATGAGTTATTGTAATTTTTATCTCTTTGTAATTTTACATAGTATTTCATGTAAAAAACTTAATTACATAATGGTAATACCGTTTATACATGAGTTATGTAATTTTACCTATGATATGGGGATAATTTTGTTACATTAAATGTTGTAAAATTACAAATAATTTTTACTGTGTACCAAAAAATTATTTTTAAATTATTTATTTATTTAATTAAATTCTGGTTCAAGTCTACTAATCAATAGATCGTAGAGTTGTATTCCACCTAGTCATTGGACCAAAGGAAGATGGAGTAAATAGCAACAGTCTTTCAGCAGGAACGTTGTTATTATCTATATGGAGTCATACCGGAACTTACTTCTGAGTCCTTTTCAGCAGATGCGTCTGCTATACTTTAAAAGTGCTTCTCCAAAATGTAAATTTTCGTTTTTAGCCAGAATTTATAAAATTTTACAGATAAAAACTTCCTGATATGTCGTTTTAATCAGATGCAATAAACGAACTCTACCTGAAAGTTTTATTGGCGAGGTGGAACGGTAACGGACTGGAGTTCTAATTTAACAGTCACCTAATGTCCCAGAGGTTGTTATACAAAAGTCGATGGTTTAAATTTAATTCAAAAAATAATTTATCAAAAAAAAAATCGATCCCACTGTCTCATTGTAGTAGAATGAGGGAAAGAAATGTTGGATACGAGCTACATATATTTTGTACCACAAATGGAATATTTCAAGGACCTTTAAAATATTTTACGCTCCCATGATATTGCTCTTAGCATAGGGCATACATTCTCGTTCAACACGCATGTACTCATCCCAATATTGTGTGAGCATGTGAAATATTGAATAAATTTTTCCATAGACTAATTTAATTTGCGGTCGAAATGATGAGATGGTAGCTACTTATATTTGCTCTGTTATTTTCGAGTGGTTTATTTTTTTGTGAATATAATACGAGTTAGTAGTAAATAAATTACACATTAATATTAATTGCATATTATATTACTCAAGTAGTGAGAACATGTTCCATTGAGGAGAACTTCCAATTAATTGAGCTCACAAACTAAATTAAGGTTGTTTTCATTTTAAATGATGTATTCTTTCATATACTGGTATGTTCAGAACTAATTGATAAATTTGATTTAAAAGCATTGAAATTAAATTACAGTTTTTTAAGTGGTTTAAAATTTCTATTGTGTGCAATCCACTTGCTGGTAAATTAATGAAATAAAATCGAAATTTTATTGTTATTTTAATAATAAAGTATTGTTACCGGCCTGAAATTTTACAAACAAATTGCCACCCTGAAATTTTATATTTTCGCATTTTAGGACTAATAGATCTCAAAAAAACTAAAAAACCTACCCAAACGTGTGTAACGCATAATACCGGAAGAACTCCCAAATAAAGGGTGTTTTTTTAGGTGCATGAGAATTTAAAATTATAATACAAGACAGAAATATTGTTGGAATGAAATTTTTTTTATTATATTCTGGTAGATAATTTCATGGCATTTATTTTTTAAATATGATTTCCGTCATATGTCCGCCGCGGCTACGAGTTCCATGGTCCATTCGATCAGTCCAATTTTTGACTACTTTTTCCAATAAATCTGGCCGTATGGCGTCAAAAGTGGCTTGAATATTGGCTTCCAATGCTTCAAGAGTTGCTGGTTTGTCGGTATAAACGCATGACTTAATATAGCCCCATGAAAAGTAATCCAGAGGCGTGAAATCGCACGAACGAGGGGGCCAGTTATCAGAACCACTTCTGGAAATCAAGTTGTCACGAAATTGATTTTGCAATAAATCGATTGTTAAACGGCTGTATGGCAAGTTGCGCCGTCTTGTTGGAACCAAATGTCGGCGATGTTTAGCTGATTAATTTTTGGAAACAATAATTCAGTCAGTATGGCTCGATAGCGCTGGCCTTCCTCATTTCGAAAGAAATAAGGACCGATGATGCCGCCAGCGTGTAAACCGCACGAAACAGTCAATTTTAATGGATGTAATGGTGATTTGTTAAGAGAAGAGTAAAATTAGTGCGAAAACGATCAATAACTGCACGAATTGCTTGCTCACTAGGCCGATTATGTTGACCGTAAAATGGACGAAGTGCTCTATGAACTTCGCGAACAGAT
Source organism: Beris morrisii (assembly GCA_951812415.1). Classification (NCBI taxonomy): domain Eukaryota; kingdom Metazoa; phylum Arthropoda; class Insecta; order Diptera; family Stratiomyidae; genus Beris; species Beris morrisii. The sequence goes on from OX638310.1 coordinate 152,118,925, forward strand.
TTATTTTTTTTAAAGTAAATTTCCACAATTTGGAAGCGTTGTTCTGGCATTAAACGATTCATGATGACTTGCCAAACCTTACTGAACAGAAATGTCAACACAGTTTGACATTCTCAGCTGTCAAACCACAGTTATCGATATCGATAGTTCTCATGCACATAAAAAAACACTCTATATATTCTTTAAGATAATTTTTACAATGATTGGAGTTGGTGGAAGGCGGTGGTAAGGGAGAGGAGGGAGAAGGGCATAACAATTTAAGAATTTTATATCCCCGGAATGACTGAAGCAATAAATTTGAAATCTGAGCGTGCAGAAATGAATTTGTTGAAGTGGGTAGTTGAGTACGCAGGTGGAGGCTTCATAACGAGGACGACACCTTAAAATTGCACTTTCTAAATTATTTTTTTTGGCTCGCACTCTGTTTTAAAAAAATTTAATTTTCAATCCAATTTTTACTTGAGATTTCCAGTATATTACATTTTTTCAAGTAAAAGTACACATTTCAATCACTTTTACATGAAATTACTGGTATTAGTAAATTATTCACGTACTTTTCAACTGAACCGTACAATTTACATGAAAAGGCTCACAAAATTGCGCAACATTTCATGTAAAATTAACTATATTTAGAAATGAATTGAAAATTAGGTTTTTTTTCGTGTAATTCTACTTATCTATTTGAATTTTACAACGAAAAACATGTAATATATGTATGAACCCACGAACGAAGTTGGACGCTTCACTCGATTTTGTTTTCTACTGAAATTAAAATGAAACGCCTTCGGTGGCGCAGTGGCTACGCGTGCCAAACCTACGCAGCAAAACCAGAATTGATCGCGTGTTCGATTCACACCTACAGCCAAGGATTTTATTAAGAGTAAGTAAGAAGTAGAAGTAGAAATAAGTGTATCTTAAAGAGTGCTAATTATATACTTTTTTAGAGTGTAAGTTCCTTCGAATATCCAGTGAATTTGCTTTTTTCGAAGTCGAAGTTTATTGATTGAAAATTGAAATTTACTGACCGAAAATTGAAAATTACATTCAAATTGACTATTACAACCTAATGTAAATTTATTTGAAAAGGTGCCTACTATCCAAAAGTTATAAAATTCAATGGATTATTTTTACTGTGCAGATACAGGAACATTAAACTTTTTAACACGTGTGAACAGATATATTTGGAGAAAAGGAAAAAAAAAAATTATAATTTTTATTTCTGGAGAACGGCCAAGGATAGAAAGCTTGGAGTTGCCGGCAGTGTAGTGCCATTATAGTTACACCATTGGAACATTTTTGATTGGAGTAGCCAGGTACGGGGGTTATGCCAGAAAGTTGAAACTGGTAAGTATGTATATGTATGTACCAGAACATTGGAGGTTGGACATCAGAATTGTTCGCGAATCGAATTTCGTCTGTCTAACTATCCAACTAATTTTACTTCTCCCAATTCAAACATTCAAATTCGTGAGGTCTAATTAGCTATAGAATTCGCTACTAATTTTATGGGCTTTACGAGTATATATAATCGCCCAAAAACTAATTACAGGATTTTGTTGTTTGTAGTGGGAAATGATTGTGAACGTTTTTTCGAATTCTGATATATGAAAAGATATCGAATTGTTTTTTACTTTAACAAGTTTTCTATATAATTTAATAAAACAATATTTTTTAACCAACGGTTTTGATTATTATAGCGGTTCAAAATAAACGGCGCTCTTCTTCCCACAGCACTTCTGTAGCATGGAATTAATATTGATGGCCTAGTGACAATTTAACAAAAGTTTAATTGAACACTTTGATTGACACACCTTTTTCCATACCTTCGATTTTTTTGTGGTTTTAATGTTATTTCTATATCTCAAAATATAACTTTTATAATTATACACAATTTCTTTGAGACTAAATTTTTTCTAATTAATATAGTGTACATTTATTATTTTTAATAAAATAGTAAAAGCAATAATCGATCGCAATAATCATATGTTTCACATACCTACATACACGTTTTTCGAAATGCTGCAGGTTTTCATCTATAGAACAGTAACACAATGCGAAAATTATTCGTATCGTGAAAATAAATTAGTAAAAATCAATTTGAAAATTAATTACATTTTCACAAGGGATAATAAATGAAAAGCGGTATTTATTTTCAAACCATACGGTGGTAGGAGTAGCGTTATGGCGAGCAGTTGCCGTGTAATTTTATTTCCGTTGAGGTGTGTTTCATTCGCATAATATAATATGCTTGTAGGGAATAAATTGCTAAATTATTAATGCTCGACGAATCATAGAACTCGCCTTATATTCCGCGTAATGAGAATACCGACTCTCTACGTTAAATATACCTGAATGTACCCTTCAGCGTTTCGAAATTACTGTATTGTGGACATGATTACTACCGCAGTTCCGAAGCCTGGATTATATTGAAAAATTTATTGCATCACTAAATTTTTGATTGAAGATTTTTTTTCCCCAAATTATTATATGTACATAATTTTTTCAATTACCTCCACGGAATTAATTCTTTTATTCCGGTGCAAATTTGTCGTCAGAATGTAAAAGGATTGATTAATTGAAATCGGTTCTTGGCTTCTATCACACTGAAAGTACGGACAGCAACCAGATTCAGAGGGTCTTGTCAACACTGAAGAATTGAACTGAACTGTTTTCTTGTTTCAGCATTCGGTTAATTACTAAAAATCAACATCTCTAAGTATGAACAATGTAAAACTGAATTTCTCAAAGGAATATTTATGTGACCAATATTGCAGAAATGATAATAAAACAATTTATTTACTTAGGGCAGTATAAGGCAGTCCTTATTACAACCGGTTACTCAGAAGTTTACTATTCAGTAGTTCATGTATTTATAAGTATTTTTTGCAGGGATTTATTACAAGAAGATAGTGCGGGCTTCGGTTGAAGTGCTTATGAGCGGTATCAAAGGAGACTTATTCCTGAAAATCGAAAATTTTTACTGTCTGGCAAAGTATTTCATAACTCAAATTTAATTGCGTTGCAAATTATTAAAATTTGTAATTGGTTTTAAAATTTACAAATATTAAAATGCAATACAATACAAAAACATGGAAAAAATTGATTGCAACTGCAATTTAAATTAACAGTGGCACATGTCACGGCTTTCCCATTGATAAAAACACAATCACGATTATTCATCGTCATTATCATCATTCGACATTGCATAATTTACTGCGAATACCTACATAAAATTAATGGGACAAAAAAGAAAAAAATAATAAAAGGCGATTATACGAATGCCAATAATGGATTAATTACCTGTATCCAGTTTGATTTCCGTAGGCTATTAATTTATTGGAACCGTCTAATGAGACTTCTTCGACCGAATTGTGATTGGCAGTGGTACCGGCACCGCCGTAAGCCTTGGCAATTGGCTTCTTCGTGTACGGCGGGTCGTATTTCAAGCGGGTGGTTTTTCGTCTTGTTGGTGAATGTCAGTTTATCGAAAATTTACAAAAATTTTTTATAATTATAAAAGTTAATTTTAGAGGATTAAATTTTTTTCTCGGTTAAAGTCAAATAGGAAATTAATTTATTTACAGTAAATTGTATTTTTTTCCTTCAATTATTTTGGTTTTTGTGTTTAAATTAATTTTTAATTAGTGTCGATTGTGATAAGTTGTTGAGTTGAAAGCTTAGTTATTTTGCTAATAGAATTTTGAGGGAGTAGTTTTTTTTAGTTTCAGATATGAGCAATATTTTCGAGGGATTAAGGATGTGAATATTTCTACGTTTGGGCTGAGAAACAAATTATGGTGCAGGAAGAAGAAAATCATGGCTTAGGAGTCCTTCGTGTAGCAGCCTACAGAAGTCCTTCAAAAATATGTACTGAATTCAGTATAACTCAAGAACGCATTAGTTTGAACTCCTAAGCAAGAACTTCATCAACTGCACAATAAAAGTATTTCAGTTCTTATATAAATGCGGACTTCCGATTGAGTGACTATGAGCGAGAGGAACTTCACTACTAATGTCATTATTGAACAGAATAAATAAAAGTGGACCCAAATGACTCGCCTGAGGTACTCCAGAAGTATTATATATGGTATGTTGAATGAAAGGGCCCCCCGAAAAAATAACATTTGAGTGCGATTAAGTACTTTCGATCTTTTTTTTAAGCTGCACATGCTCGATAAATCTAATATTGAATACGGTAAAATACTACTATTAATAATAGTACTCATGGGCTGAGTACCGAGTATACCTTCACTCGATTACCGTACTGTTTTGTATTTAAGACATCTTAATCCTTAAAGAAAAAAACCGCGCGATATTATTATAAAAATTCAAAAATTCATTGTAACTACAGAATACAGGGTATGTTATCGAAAATTACGCTGAACCGAAATTTCTAAACTCTCAACTAAACAAACTCATCATTTCTGTGGGCTTAGTTGTTTTCTAAAAAATGTTGACATGAGTCGTATCATTTATATTGTCCATTTTCTTTTTAAATATGTAAGAAAATTAAGATATAATAGAAAACAGAAAAAAGTGTTAGAGAATAATTGAAAAAAATCAGAATAGTATAGAATACGAATAAATCTCTTACCAAAAATACCATTATACAAAAATATACATATATAAAAAATACATATATATACAGATCAGTACATTACAGACAGCTTAAGCATCACTGGCATAATCACAGAAAAAAGAAGCTCTTGACTTATTTTGTTCACTTTAAGGATATTTCTTTTTATAAATGTTACCAATATTATTATTATTTAGTGCGCGGTTAATGCGAACAGAGCGTAGTTTTTCACTTAACTTGCATAGTTTTTTTTTTTCATTTAAGTGTGAGTGAAGGCATTAATAATTTTCATATTATTTTATTTTTGCCTGCATTAAATAGCTTTAAACAAACAGAGTATGCAGAGAAAATATTAATTTAATTGTTGGTTTGTCGTTTTTTTTTATAATTAAATTTCTAACTACACACATAGAAATACAATAATTACAAAAAAGTTTACGTACGTTTACAACAATACAACATAAATTCAGTACAAATAAATTACAATTTCAACGTAATAATACAACATTTAAATACGATTAGTATAACGATAAATTATACAATTATATACAATGTAGACGTAGAGGAGAGTTTCCACATGTCGAATAATGAAATAATGTGTACATCAACAATTCTACACTGAAAAAATAATATTTTACCTGTTGTAGTATTATTTCTTGTCAATATATTGATATTAACCGAATTAAAATAAATAGAAAAAAAGTTTATTAACTGTTATAGTTTTAATGTGGGTATGATGTTAACTTATTTCATGTGATTTTAAATTGTTAAATAAATAATTTAGGTACAATCAAGTGTTGATGGATAGCAATTGGGACTATTTTCGGATAAAGGGTGGGTTTGGCAATAACTGAATTAAATTTATGTTGAAGTAGAAGTTGGCTATCACAACCTATGTATTTTTTTTATAAAAATTGGCTTGTTTCTGAAGTTAGCTGGACTTATACTACTGACAAATATTGTCAATGATAAAAATCATAGGAAATAGATTTAACTCTTGTATTCTTTAATACTTGAATTTTAGTTGAAACCTTCGTCCTTGGAGGACCATCGACAACACACTGAGTGAATTGCTACACTTCATAGTTGGGAAGTTAAAGAAATGAACAGATATTTAAAATAATATAGAGGATAACTTGACAAGGTAAAGTACCGTTTAAAAAAAGGTTAAGACCTAAATTCTAGAAGGAATCAAATTAAAAGAAAAATTCAGGCAGGATACAATCCATGGACCATTTAAGCAACGTAAGCAAGGAAAATTGTATGAAATGCAGATTTGTAACGTGCTAAATATATTGCGGTATAGGTCCATTGGGTGATACTAGGTTTCAAGCTAAACTATGAGCTTAGATACTATTTTGAACTTCAGATAAATGCATAAATGAGTGGGTTTTCTCACTTGTAACAGATTTTTTTCTTCAAGTTTTTGAAGTGGATGGAATTGAAAAACATATTGCCTTACATATTGCCTGGATGGAATTGCAAAACATATTGCCTGGAGTAAAATTCAAAAGCAGTTTGTCAGTTGTACTGCAGAGGCGGCTTGTCGCAAATTCAAATATTTGTCAATATAACTCTGATTTAATAATTTTAAAAATTGTTTTTTTTTCTTAAAATGGACAACAGGTAATCTTCAATTACCACTGAATTTATAAATTACTCTTCTAAACTAACGGACATTAAAAATGCAGATTACTCTAGTACGTTTTATCTATGGCTATTCTTGGAGTGCAATGGCAAATTTATGATCATCGAATAGCTGCGTTCGATTCTACATGAAGAAAGCTGCTGCATGCACCGCTGTATTTAATTGATCATGGGCTAAAGAAATTTGTGAAGTGCATGGGGGATTCTCTTTATACTCTGAGTATGAAGTACGTACGCTGCAATGCAATGCTTTAATTTACTCGTTAGCATTAAGCATATGGGATTGCGTGGGGTGATTGTAGCCTAAGGGACTAAAAAAAAGCGATTCGTGCTACGCGAACTACACATATGATTAAGTTTTTTGTGGGGCACTACGACTACTCTAACCGAATTGATTGAAGCTTCTAAGAAAATGTGGTATAAAACCATCAAATACTATTCATTTTAATTCGTGGAAATAACTGCTATGGCTGTTTAGAAACATCTCGATCTCGGAGTTGTGTAATACAACCTCTGATAAGTCAAGCCAACCCAATGATGAAGCAGTTTTCGAACTGATCTTTCCAGTGAAGGATTTTTCGACTGTCATGCACTCAAAATGGCTCAAAATCCAAAGGCTGCAATTGGTTCCAGTTTGAGAAGCTCCTCCAAAAATTCCTCTGATGCCGAAATGCAAATCCTAAATTTTCTTCTATGGCAGTTCTACTATTAAAATGTTATTCTTGCTATAATATATCCAATTTTCACCTATACACTGACCATTAAGTCCCATTTACACGGTGACAGTTTTTAAGATAGTTGATATCGGAATAGGTAAATATTGTTGGGATCACTATCATCGTGTAAACTGGATGATACTTGCTTTCGCATTATCATGATCGTACTATCGCACTATCACGTTTGGCGAGATAGTTGATAGCACTATCGCGCCAATTATCACCGTATAAACTAAGCTGTCGCAATTTGTTCACTATCGCGAATTTATTTGGTTGACATCAACTTGTCAAATGAATATCGAGTTGACGATAGGTAGCCTAATATCCCATTGTTGAACTATCGTCGTGTATACAACAGACTATTGCGCTGTCAAGCTATCACACTGTCGTTCTTTGCTCTCACGATAGTACTATCATTACAAATTTTATTACCGTGAAAACGGGGCTTTAGAGTCAATAATTTCTTTTTTTTAAAACGTTTCTTACTTGTATCGATGCATGCATGTAAGGACTATTAAAATGTATGAAATTTTCGATAATTATTTTTAATATCAATATATTGAGTAGTAATTTCGCAAAATAAAAAAAATCACACTGCATTAATAGTTTTGACAAGCACATAACTACACACTAGAATAGCCTATGTGTTTTTAATTAAAATTAGTTTGATTTATAAAACTGTTTAAATTATGATAATTATTCAGAATTTTGATATGTTGAGTAGTGTGTAAGTGGTGTGTGATGTTATTTATTTGTGTGAATTATATTCGAAATAAAAAAAAAACATAAATAATTAATTTTGAACCTATTATATTAGTCGTGATGGTTTCACAAAGATCTGATCAAGATTTGGATAAAATTGCATAAAATTGTCAGTACTGTTATGAATTTCTTGACTCTTTTTTTTAAAAGTTTCGCGTCATTTTTTGCAACTTAATCCAATCCTGATCCGATCGTGAGTAAAAATAAACACGACTGATATAAAAATCAAAGTAATGATGTTTCTGTTTGTGATTTTAATGGATTTCATATAGAATTGTGTAATCTAAGTGTTTGCTTCGATTTATTTGGTGTTATTTTAGTTTCAATTGTTATTGTTGTTTTGTTTAACTGTTTGTTTGTTTTGTTTTCTTGTTTACTTTCTTTAACTACCTTTTATTTCTTGTTTCTGTTTCATTATTTCTTTCAACTAACCTCAGACACAGGGAGAAGTTTCTATGTACTACAACTGACCTGTAGCACAGAGCCATGAGGGTGAATGTTACAAAAACGAACCCAACAACTGACATTAGCACACCAACTAAAAACACTGTATTTGAACCATGGTAGTTTGCTATAGATTTATATAAATTAGTTATTTTCAATTGTTCGAATTAAATATAATTGAAATTCGTTGTTCAAATTGGAGTTGATGAATCAGCCGCATACCGAAGATTGTCCACATTTATATCAGTTTTCAATTCCATTGTAATAGCGTTCATTCAATTAGGTACACAATTTGTAAGTAAAATGAAATATTGAATAAAAAAAAATTTATTTAAGTATTTATTTATTTAAGAAATCTTTAGATACCACCCAATCAGTTTCTATGACAATGGTAATCTTTTTCGAATTTGAAAAACTACAAAAAGTAGTAGAATTCAAGTTGTTATTATGTTTAAATGAGTATGACGTGTAGTTGTTATGAAAGGGAATAATTTACTTTATTGATTTAAATTATAATGAAAATTATTTACTTTTAACGATGGGAGGTGATAAAACTACGAATGGATTCAAATAAAGTTTTTAAAAATGTTAACTAGGAGCTTAAGACACTTGATGACTGTAGGTGGCTTGATAATTACCTAGTACTATTATAACAGATGTAGACTCGTTACAAAATGATTACCCTTCTGTTTTTTTAAGAAAAACCCCTATTTAGTTTCGAAATTTTGAGACAAATGTAAAATTTTTATGAAATATACTAGAACTTTTTGGCTCGGTTCATCCAATTAATTGACCAATCACCACAATGATTTTTCAGCAGTTGCGAAACAAACTACTGAATTAGTGAAAAAATCATTGGGTATATCGGTTCCATGCATTATTTCAAGACTGATAATAGGATATTTCAGAATTTGAAATTTTTGAAAAAATTGTATTTTTTCCCTCTACAATTGTTACAAACCTTAAATTTGTGGTTTAGTACACTATGCTTTTTGAGTAAAACAAAATCTATAAATCATTGATTCCAATTTATAACGTAATTTTTCAGGTACCTTGTATTTATAATAAATTGTTTACGTGGTGGGAAGAAGTGGTTCGAAGCGACTTACTTAAACTTATTTTTTAAAGCACGAAGCCACGATTTTCTGTATTATATTTTAATAAATGAATCTAGAGAATAATTTATATGCTACAATATAATTATCAAAAACAGTGCACCACTTATAAGTCAGTTATTACTGTGTCTAAAATCCATATCAAAGAATTGATTCACGTAAGCGCTCATACCGTCACTGAATTTCTAAATCTGGTTCATTGCCTTCACACCACGTGAACAGAATAATCAATCGAATTGTAAAAATTAATTACCCACTACATATTTTTTTTTAGTAAAAAACAGGGCTATGAAGAGTAATGGCAGAGATGTATACAAAGCTGTATGTTACGAGACATTTCCACGACATTTTCCAATTTTATTCTAAAAATACACCAGATTATTTTAATATTTGGTATTTTACATGAAATAATAAAATATAAAATTTCACGATGAAAAAACACCAAAACGTATAATTTTTTTTTTGATAATTTCATGCAATTTAGGCCATATGTTCTTTGTAGGTTTAGGAGCCTTGCTGAGCATACATCAAAACACATACATGTTACGAGTAATACATACAATTAAATATACATAGTTTTGAAATTTTGTTTGCGGTAAAAGTAAAGAGGAAATTTTACAACACATTTACACGACCACAAAAGACAAACACATTATTGAGCCTAACAAATGGAATGAGCAAAATGAATTCGGAGATATCACAACAGTCGTGTCAAACTTTAACAATTGATAATTTCGGTTAATTAAGTATTTGATTTAATTTACATGTGGCCAGAATAATTAATGTTAATTTTTTTAATTGATTATTCAATTGGAGCTTGAGTTTTCGGAGCAGGAGAGAAAGTTATGCAGGATTGAATTCAAACTGACATTTATCGAGAAATAAATTGCTATGAATTAATTAATAAATTTACGATAGAGTGGATAAGCAAATTAGCTTAGCATAATTCAATAAAAGGATTTCTTTTAAATTTTTTTTTATCGTCATAAAACATTTTTTGTACCGGGTTTAAGCCTTACTTTTACAAAATAAAGCTAGTATTACACTGTTTGACCATATGGTCAAATTGCAGTAATAAGCAAGCAATGCGAAATAGCGAATTCCAATTATTCTCGCAATATCCGCTCGGTCAAATTCGATATTTCGCATTGCTTATTACTGCAATTTGACCACTTGGTCAAACAGTGTAATACTAGCTTAAAGCTACCACATGGTCAAACAGTGTAATACAGTGTATACTCCAAAAGTAAATTTCCGAAAATAAGATAAAAAAAAAAAAAATTCCTGGACACATGTACAAATTTTTGACAATTTATAAAGTACGTGAAATGTGAATTATAATTTTTGGTTTTAATTTGACGCGACTATACGAATATCGAAGCCTTTGAAAATATGAAGCAGTTTTACTCATTTCGTAGCAATGTCTTTTTTTTCTGGTACTCTACCTGTAACAAACGGCTATTGATGCGAAACTAATGAAGACGAATTTGACGATTACCACTAAAATGATGACCATTGTTAATGTGCTGATTTTATCTTTGTCTCCATCCCCTGCAATATTTTGTTTTTGGTTTGTTTTTATGTTTCGGTCAATTTTTTTTGATTAATTGTAAATATTCCAAATGATTTTAATTTTTTATTTAGATTTGTAAATTTTGACTTTGGAATTATTAAACTTTACATTTTGATTGTAATTTATATTTATTATTGTTTTACTTGTAAAAAATTTGCCAATTGGTTTTGAATAGTCTCGATTATTTAAATTACTCTATTGGGAATATTGCAAAGAAAAATGCGACACGTTAAATAAAATTTGACAGTGGGTACTAATGTATACACAATGTTTTTTTTAATTTCTGGGTTTATCCTATTAACGTCCAATCTGAACACTAATCTCTTTAAGGATGTTTGGCAATGATTGCATATGGGTGAATGAAGTTAAAATAATTACAGGTGATACTAGTACTTAACTGTATTTATCGAGTAAATTACTCAATAATCCATGATTTAATTCACCATTGTTATAAACAAACATAAATATTTAGTTGGTTGATATTTCTCGATTTATCAGCTGTGGTGTTAAAAATTCTTGTTTTTATTTTATAATTGTTAGTTTTAAAGTAAGGAAAATTGAATGAAACGAATGAACAGGAAATATAAATGCATGTCTATCCAGGTCAGTTTGATTAAATTTTTTTTGGATTTCAACAAAATCGGTTTGATTAAAATTTGAACTGGATTTCGACAAAATCCCTCCACCCAGGTAAATTTCAAAATCTTTCAAATCAATGCGAAATCTTGTAGATTATTTTTTCAAAATCTACGAAATTTGCTATGTTTAAAAAACATATTCCTTGTCAATTAAACATATCCCACATACTTATATTGTTAAAAAAAAATATAGTTAATGATAATAAAAGACTGGGGCATGAATGTGTATTAATATTGAGGTAGGGAATCATTTGAGTAATAAAAGGAGTAGATAGTTTGTATATTCGGGCTTGAATTTCATAAAGCCATGCTGATATGTTTTTAACTTAATAAATTTATTGTGAAATATATTGGGTGCGCAAATAAGTTTTGAGGGATTTATTGTCAATTTCAAGGCATTATTGTGAAAAAATGGTTACGAATGTATTACTTAAAATATTGTCCATCGCTAGCCACAACATTTTTTCGATTTTTCAGGCAGCATACGCATTCCACGTCGATAGAACGACTCTTCTTGTGGTGAAGAATCAACCCAATTTTTGCATTCGTCGTAATTTCATAATCAGCTAGACCATGGGCCATCGATCGGAATAGGTGGTAATCAGAAGGAGCAATGTCTGGAGAATATGACGGGTGGAGTAGGACTTCCCATTTCAACGTTTCCAAGTAGGTTTTTATAACTCGTGAAACATAAGGCCGAGGAATGTATTACTGCAAAATCACTTTATCGTGACTCTGCTCGAATAGTGCGCGTTTATCCTTACTCGGCTCAAACGTATCAATTGCAGTCGGTAGCGATCCCCTGTGATTTTTTCGTTAGGTTGGAGCAGCTCATAATAAACCACCCCTAACTAATCTCACCAAATACAGAGCATGAGCTTAGAACCATGGATATTCGGCTTCGCCACTTTTAATTCGTCTAAACCAAAACTCTCACGTTTTTATCGATGAAGTTTAGTCACCATAAGTTTCCAATAGCGTTCGGTGACTCTTAGCTGCACTTCTCTTCGAATTAAACAGGAAAAGTAACACTTCCCGCAAATGCTCTTTCGTTGGAACGAAATTCGACATATTCAACGCTCATAAAATCTATGTTAATAATGGAATTTTTTCATGGTAAGCTACCATAGAAGCAAATTTAAAGAAGTTTTTTGTTGTTTTTCGGCGTCATTCGATGTCGCGCCCTTAGCGTTGAGCTTTATACTATATCCTAGCGAACAACCAAACATTCCACTAAATTGGTTAAAATATTGGGTGATCTTCAGTGCCACCTACCTTTAGTATAAGGATTATTGCACATTATAAAATAGGTTTTGATATCGCTATATAGAATAATCCTCAGCAATACCACCAGCAGTAAGGGTGTTTCGGATTTAGGCATGATACACCCTCTGACGAGTCTATGCCATCCGATGACGAAACAGCTCCTTCGAACTTAGTCTAACATAGTCTTTTAAAACTGGCCTATCCAGTGAAGGTTTTCCAACTGTCATGTCCCCAAGGACGGACTTTAATCAACAGTCGGCGATTTCGCGTTGGGGTTTCCCTCCACTGACGCCGGAAAACAACAAAAAAACTTCTTCATGCATCTATGTTGTTTACACTTTGGCAAAGCGATACGTACTAAAAATGAAAGCCGTAAAATGGAGCTTCCAAATGAATACAGGGACAATATGGCCCGATGTGATTTAGTACACATAACGCCCTCTCTTACAAATCCCACAAAACTTAAGTGCGCACCCGATAATTTTGCGTAATTATATATTAAATACACATAGAGCTCCTTGATAGTCATTTTCGCTGAAAACTCAAAGGCTTCCAGAGGCACTTCCATTTCCATTTGCATAGCTCGAACTATTGGAAAATTAAATTCAGATTCCTAGCGTGTTATAAATTTAGAATAAAATTAGGTTATATATTTTGAATAAAATGTATTTAATCTATGTATTAATGATATATTTCAGATATGAAAGCTATTTGAATACAGTCTTGAAGATAATATGAAGTAGAATTTCAAATTTGAACTATATACTTCTGAGTGTTCTCGAGTTAGTGAGCCATCAGACAGAGGTAATGAATTCGAATATTAATGAATCTAATTTATTACCTTCGTATATAATTTAAAGTGCTATCAAGGTATCGTGGAAGATGCGACTAACTGTTTAAAAGAAGGTTTTTTTAACCCTTTCCTTCAAATTTTTCATATATTTGTAATCTTTTGCATGTAGCTAAAAAGCTCGAACTTGGCTGTAAAGACGACTGTTTGATCTCCAAATTTTTAAGTACTGGTATAGTGCAATCTTGTATTAGAATTTGAAGGGAATCACAATAAAGAATTTGAATTTGAAATTTAAGTGTTTAAAAGACTATTGTTTGTCTCTCAAACGACTTTGCCAATTAATAAACTAACTCAGTCTTACAAAGTTTTTCAGATGCTGGGGTATCAAATTTGAACCTCTTAGCTAAGCATTCTCTTAAATACTCGTAATTGTGTTTTCAGACAAAAATTCTATGCGGATTTATCAAGCTATAATTATTATTTCTAATAAAGTAAAATTTAAAAGGGACGTTCTAAAAAATTAAATAAACGGTTCACAGTATCCACTTGAGCATAATTATCATAAGTTTTTGTAATCCTTAAAAAAGAATTTTGGGTTAATCCGGTTAAAGATTTTTTTTGACAAAATCAATTATATCATTTCAATACAGTTTCATAAAAACAATTTTTCACTTTTATAATTGTGTTGCATTTTTCAAAATTAAAATTCAGAGTGAGAATATAAAACCAATTTCATTATTATATTGTAAAGTAAAATAATTCAAAAACGGCGATGAAAATTAATGACAGTGTTTTTATGTACATGGTTTTTCAAAATTGTTCATGTACAACCTTTGTTATCAGTGAAAATAACGACAAGATAAACAATGAGAAACAAATAAATTCAAAAAGTATATCTGTTGATAAAAAAAAATGTTTATTATTATTAATATTCACCTGTTAGATTACCATTGTCACATTTTACATTAAAAAAATTCTACATTAATTGTTTAAACTTTCAAAATTTAATTAATATACTCTTTTATTGATCATAGTTAAAAAAAATGAATTATTCAAAATTTGAATGAAAAATACTGTACTGTTCTCAAAATTTGCTTAGAAAACAGAATAGTTTCAAAACAGATAAATGAAAATTATTGGGTGGTCCATAATAAGTGTGTTCAATTTTATGTTAGTTTTTAATTAGTAAAATTTTCCTTACCGTAGGCAGTTTCTTTTTTTTCCATTTTGATTTGAGTTGTTGGTGATGATCCTTGTGTTGGTGCTGAAGTTGTTAAGGCAATGGGCTGCGAGCAATCTATACCACCCCAACCCATATCACAAAAGCATTGATTCATATTTGTACATACCTGAAATTTGAATAAAATTCAATTGTTTTATTTAATATAACGGAATAAATATAAATATTTATATTAAAATAATTGCTTCCATAAATACTACAAAAAAAGCTAATATAAATACTCGCTAGTGTATAAAATAGCTGTTTTCAACTTTTTTTCAGAAATTTAATTTTTGACCAACAGATTTTCGGGCTCAAAAATAGGTGTGTTTTTTTGCGCATTTATCAACATCAGAACAGTGATTAAAATTTACACTGAAAACACTATTAATATTTCCCCTGTAGATAGTAGGCTGGAATATAGGTTTTATCAGGAATAGCTGCCCTAGTAAGCTCACTGTGGCAGCTATTCGCGATAAATTCTTTAAT
This sequence comes from Beris morrisii, assembly GCA_951812415.1. Classification (NCBI taxonomy): domain Eukaryota; kingdom Metazoa; phylum Arthropoda; class Insecta; order Diptera; family Stratiomyidae; genus Beris; species Beris morrisii. The sequence goes on from OX638310.1 coordinate 152,134,163, forward strand.
CTAGCCTACTATCTATGGAAAAAAGTTATAAAGAATCATAAAAACAGCAATGCTGTTGTTATTTTGTATATAAATTTTCTAACCTGCTCTGTTCTGGATAAGTGGGTAAAAAAACACACCTAATATCATAATCCATAAATTTTATGGACATACTAGATTAGATTAGGAAATGGGGTTGGTCTGGTTAACCTCTGCCACTGAAGCCTCAGTTGGGCCTATTGTGACGTCCCCCTTAAATATCTATGATTCCTCTTCAATCCCTGCACTTTCAATGAAGCTCAGTATTTTTCGAAGAGTAATGGTCAGGAACTCCGATAGTTCCATGAAACCTTGACCGAAGTGACAAAGTATTTTGTGAGTAAGTCCTTCACATTCACAGAGAATGTGTTCTGGTGTTTCGACTTCGTCATCGCAAATTGGACATACTATGAACAGGAACATTCTTCGACGTTTTATTTATTGCACTATACAAACGTGAATAAGATATTGAAAAAAGGACGTGGCAGAGCTGTTTTAATTTAAACACACTCGGAGAAACACACAGCTTCGCCAATATTACAGCTGACCTCTTTATTATTGATGTAACTGTAACTGTAATAAATTATATTTGTACCTATTGTTGTACCAAACAGCAGTATCGACAATTTAAATATTAAACAAAAGACGACAACAGTTTTTACACAATTATTCACAATCTACGTTGGCGGAACAGGTAAACCGGGAAAATTAAATATTTTATCGAAACATCTGATCTTGCAAGACAGGACATCTTTTATTTAGTATTCGTGCTATGTGAAATACTCAGCAATAGAATGGCGAATAATGTCCTTAGCATGTATTTGAGCCGGTGTCGGTAATGCTGTAAAATACGTATTTGAGAACGAATATAAATGCATAGCTAAAGTCAAGATTGTGGTATGAAGGCTAACTTTATCGCGGGTACGGTACAATCCCTTACACATTCTCGGACAAGAACGAAATCAGCAAATGATGCTGCAACACATTTTTTTAAAAATATAATTTTTTCCTTTCACGTTCGTTGGCTTCCCAAATGGTAAAATAAAATATGATTCACGTACATACCACCATTTCGAAAATGAGGAAAAATTAAAGTACAATTCTCCGCTAGTTTTGGTATGAAAAAAATTTAAAATTCATTCCCTACGAGGATAGGAATGCTGTCGCAAGGATGTTCGAAAGAACCTTTTTAGTATTTTCGCTGCTACCGTAGTGTTTTTCTTTCGCTTAATTTGCGAGATGTAATTTAATTTAACGTCTTTGTTTCAGACACTATTTCCGTGACCTGCAGTTTCTTAGATCCTGAAGTAATTTCACCTGAATATTGAAATAAGTAGGACTTTGCATCTTAAGGTGATCCAAACAAATTGACATTTTTTGGCTCACAGATTTTAATAATTTGCGATATAGTAAGCATACTGTTTATCAAATAACTTAAAATTGGGACCCTAGAATTGTTTACACAAACAAACAGTTTTAACGTTCTAGCACAAGCCGTTCTTTAAACACAAAAATCATAAGCTTTCTTTTTTCTCCCGCCATACATCGCCACCACAAGGAACCCTTTAGAAACATGATATGGAAATTAAAAAATAACTTTATACTTCCTGTTCACAAACCGTACGATCCTCAAAAATTTCACCTATTATGGAAATGTAAAGATCAAATCACGAAGAACGATTGAGGTATAAGTCATAAAAAAATTAGTTGGCAGGGTACACAGTAGGGATGTTGATATTGAAAAAAAATATCGATATATCGATATTGAAAAAAATATTAATATTGGCTGATGATATATCGAAAAAAATATCGAAATATCGAATATTTTTTCCAATGAAAAATAAATTCTTATCTCCCTTCCCGTATCAAATTTAACGTTAAGGGGATCATATCGCAAAGGCTTTTCAGTGTAAAATTCATGACCCATTTTCTCAGAAACCACTAGAATGAAATTTTGGACAATTATTCCTTACTGCAAAACGAGCATATACCTACTTAGAGTGGGGTAAAATGTTATTATTTTTGCGAAGGTTGTATAGGGGTCGGCGCTCGAAGTGTTACCAACTTCACGCTACTGTAGCAAACAAAGGGCTCATTTTCTGACAAGCGTCAGACTGTTATGTTGTTTACAATCCTACGGAAGCATATCGTTTTACGTCGCAGTTAATAAAAGTTATCGAAATGGAATTCAAACGCAACAGTGATATTGCTTTGTATTTGGCTGGAAAACCGCAACCAGCCATTGTTAATGAGCTACAACATTTACGTGTGAACAAAATGTTTGTGTATCGGACCATTACACGCCATGGAGATGTACATCCAAAAACAGCAACATCGTCAGAAATAGTTCGAAAGGTGAAGGCCAGAATTCAACGTAATCCACGACAAAGCGCAGATCAATTAGCGAAAAATCTCGATGTGTCTGCTTGTAGCATTATTAACTACGATTGAAGCCCTACAAAGTACAAAAAGTACAAGATTAAACACCTGCACAAAAGGCAGTTCGCCTAGCAAGAGCAAAGGTGTTAAAACACTTGCACGTTGGTGGCGAGATTGAAAATTTGGTCTTTTCTGATGAACAATTTTTTACGGTTCAGCAATGTGTAAACAAACAAAACGATCGGGTATGGTTATAGTGCAAGTCACAAGACAATTTAGACCAGCGAATTGCTCTGCGAAAACAGCGCCTGCATCAGTGATGGTTTGGGACGCGGTAACTGCCACAGGACGTCACCACTCGTTTTCATTGAACAGGGCGTAAAGGTAAATCAACAAATCTACCGTGAAAAGATTTTAGACGATGCTTTGTTACCTCGGGCACGTAAACAATTCGGTAGAAACCATTGGACGTTTCAACAAGACTCGGCACCATCCCATAAAGCCCGTGAAGCCCAACGTTTTTTACAAGAAAAAGTTCGTAGCTTCATTTCTTCACAACAATGGTCACCATATATTGGCTTAAACCCAATGGATTTTTCCATATGGTCCATTCTGGAGGACAAAGTTTCAACTAAAAAATACTAGACGGTCAAAGTAAAGAATGCTCTTCGCCGCGATTGGGACAAAATACCATCAGGCCACATTCGTGCAGCGTGTAAAGCCTTCCCGGACAGACTCGATGCTATTATCCACGCTAAAGGTGGCTACATCGAACAATAACATATTTTTCTTAAAATTTGAAATGTTTTTACGATATACTGAAGTTTTTAAATAAAAAAAAAATCAAAATTGACAAAATTACAGCATTTTTAATTGATAATACTTCGAGCACCGACCGTCAAGTCAGTCTCATATTACATTATTAAATAATTAAACATTATACATTTCCTTCTACTCTATCTGACAGCAGAGCTGGCATGAGTGGTTTTTGAGAAAAGGGATCAAACGTAAAAAAATACAACTTTTCAGGAAAGGCACTTCTTGATTTCGTTGAGTCTTGCGGTTTAAACAGTTTTACCCAGAATTGAGTCTAAAATAAGAATTAAAAAAAAAAAGTTTTTTTACCCCAAAAGCAATATGCTCGCCTTAAAGCAGAAAAATATTCCGCATTGATGTAGTAAGTTTACAAATTTTCATTAAATTTAACAAAATTGAGAGTAATTCTTAAAACTGTGTATTTTTTACACATTTAATTGATAAATTTACTGACTGGGATGTAATATTGCAACACCGCATTAAATTTTCCACATTTAATGTGTAAAATTGATCATTGTATATAAAATTACGCATTTTGCATGTAGTTTTAATTCTTCATGCGTAGCAATTTGTTTTTCGTGATATGTATTAATTTGACCGTTTCGTTGTTTAATTCACTTGTTTTGTGGTTTTATGCAAGGCGTTATTTAAAATGTAAAAAGAAAATAATGTTTATAGTGTGTGAAGTTTGTGCATTTAAAACAAATAAGTTAAATTTATATAATAAACATGTTTATTGTTTTATACTTTCCACCCTTTATGACCAATAACTTGATTTTTCCCAAATATCATGTGTTGAATGATCTCATTGAATTTTTCAAATTGTCGATTGCTGTCTCCTTTGCCTTTCAAAATACGTCTGGGAATTCACCTGCCGATCATTCGCTTGAAGCTTTTTCATTTATATTATCAATAAATTCATAATAATAATAAGCAAACATAAACATGTCACATTTTTGTAGTACATATTAGTTTTTCCGCACCGTGTGTAATCTTACGCATTGTAAAGTAGTACATTTAAACATTTTTAGCGATTGCTTTCTACACTTATGTGTGAATTTCTGCATTAGTAAAAATCACAAGAGTGCGTAAAGAAATTTGACAATGGTAATTTTACTGCTCTCAGAGTAGGCAGAGTAGTAAATTTTTTTTACTGTGTATGTATGGTAAAAAGAACATATTTTTATACTCTAGATGAAATCATATAGAGTATTATAAGTTTAATCCAGCCCAAAAGTTTGTAACGCATAGAACCAAGCCTCGGACGAAAAAAAGTTATATGTTATTTTTTGTTTATTTGTGGCCAAAAACCTCAAATCCGCCTGACGTCCGTCCGTCCGTCCGTCCATCCGTCCGTCTGTCCGTGAACACGATAACTCAAGAACGCCTTCACCTAGGATCTTGAAATTTTGAATCTGGATGTTTGGTTGAATTTGTAAGGCTAAGTTCGTTAACGGGCAAAATCGTCCTACTCCTTCGGGTAGCTGCCATACAAAATGTCCTTGAAACACGTCTTCAAGAATATTGGTCGATAACTTTAGAAGGGTTTAAGCTACGTCTTTGAAATTTTGTATGTATTATTTTTCCAATAGTTGGAGCTAAATATATGATTATGAAGAAAATCCTGTTAGTCCTTCGTGTAGCTGCCATACAAATATCCTGTCAAAATGTATTCACTTAATTTACGAAACTCACAATAACTCAAGTAATCTATTAGGTACGAATTCGGAATTTTGTACAAGTTAGTTTTGAGTGAAAAGGAAGTTCGAGTTTACTAATCAGCGAAATCCTTTTACTCCTTCTGGTAGCTGCCATACAAAATATCCTTAAAACACGTGTTCAACAATTTTTTTCCGATAACTTTTGAACGCTTCAAGCTACGAATTTGAAATTTTGTGCACATGAATTTTTGAATGGTTCCAAGGAAAAAGACAAATAAGTAAGAAATCGAATGAGTCCTTCCTGCACCTCCCACGTGAAAGTGCTTTAAAAAGGACATTTTTTTTTATGACTTACCCAGTTCAAGGTATGAAATTAAGCACTGAATATTGTTTTTTAGTTTTGAGTAGCAATCTAATAGCAGTCCTTAATAAAGGACATACAACATGCACACACGTAATTCTACTTTATCCCCAACTACAATATAAATCGGAGTTTAGTATTCATCTAGAGTATTATACGATTGGCTTGCAGCCGATCGTGACTGCAGTATGTTTTTCTTGTGATTTTTTTGGGTTGCTTTTTAAAGCTGCGCGACCGCTCATATACCTGCTCGACACCCCACTGCGTTTAGTGCTGTATATTTGAAAATATTGTGAATCAGCCTCTATAACTTTGGATACATATTCTTAGAAAAATCGATTTTTTGAGCCATCTAAAGCAGGATCTCCCTTTAAGTATAAAGTCGAATATCTAAAAAGGAACAACGTGAACTACAAGAAAAATTAATGTACTCGTAATTGGTGATAGTTCCTAAGTGTTGCTGTTTGTTATCTGATAATAAATATTGTAAGTTTTTCAAAAAACTAAGTATAGGCTTCATAAGTTTATTGAACTTACCAATGTAAATGACATGACTCTTCATATCCTATGTTGCTGACATTAAAGTACGTTTTCAAAGACTAATGACTTAGAACGTCTGGGGCAATTAAGTAGTTAAGTGTCGGGTATCATTACAAAAAGCCGAGCAGTCAGGAAGATGGCAGTATTGAGAGATAGACGTTGAGAATCACAAGCTACCTGACAAGCAAGTCTTTTAACTCGCTCTAGATTCGGTTTTATTCTTGCTTTTAGGTCATGTCAGGTCTTCACTCTCCACTCTGGTAGTAGGACTTATTTATACTCGTCCCGTGAACGACACGATTTCACAATTTGGTTTAACAGAACTTCAACGTTGCCATATTTAGTGATTGAATTATAATCTACCCAATACATTACTCTTAAGTATCTACAGTTTCTATAATTTACTTTATAAGTTGCTAATTTTATGTACTTACACCATGCTCAGCGCATTCGAATCCCATTTTCATGGGACATTTGGTTTGATCGATGTGTGGAAAAAGGCTGACACAAGTTTGATTAACGCAAATCAAACTATCGCCACATGGCGTTCCATCCTTGACAAGTCCATGTTCAGGCACTTCGCTGGGGCCTATTTGTCCGCTAGTTGCTCTGCAAAGATAATACGATTTATGAATAAAAATGTCAATTATTAAAAAGTGTCGAATGAACACTCGTAGTTTACAGTGTACGCACTAAAGTTAGTTAGGTCCTGACCTATAACCGAGATTGTTAGTTACCATACTTACTTGCATTCGTACTCAATTCCTTTAATTGAAACAATTGTCCTCGAATGGAGTTGGGTAGACTCGTTAGTCGGCTGACGTTCGCCCTCTTTGCACTGGAGCGACCCGCACTGGATGTTCCTGCGTTTCAGTGTTACCAGAATTTAAGAGAAGAGAAACCCATTAATAATGAGAACGATTGTTATCACTACGGATCGGACTAGGAACCCAGGACATGCACTAATTTGGAGGTAGTGTAAATTGGAGGATATTTGGAGCCCGGAAACATTCTATTGTGGAGCGTGGCAGGAAACTATTGACTTTTGTTATGTGTGCATAGGGGAGGAAGTTGGAGAGGGTGTGCTAAAATTGTGATACTTTACTCGGGTTCACATTTTATGTAGTGTCCGTAGCTATCCTGACCACAATGGCCATTGATGGAGCCTTTCGAATTGAATTGCTCGTAGCATTGTCGTTCTGCTGCTGTTCCACCGTAGCCCCAAATTCCTTCGCATTGTAGCGATAAAGTCGGGCAATCGCCTTGAAAACAATAACCTGAAATTGACAGAATATTTAAATTTAGTGAACGATATTTATAATTTTACTTTATTATTTCAATAATTATTGTGATCGATTTTAAAAAAAAAAAATTTGCTACCCTGAACATTTTTTTTCCACGTTTCATGACTAGTTCACACGAAAAAAGCAAAGTCCGTCTGTCCGCCGTACACCATACCTCGCCCGCTGTACGCAAAATTGTTTCAAGGCTCGTAGCTCCCAAACCCTTTGATCTATTGAGTTGAATTTTTTTGTGTGGGTAGATTGGTTGCACCCCTTTCAGTGGCCACTTAAAGCGGATATATGTGTCAGGAGAAGGTGGGGGGAGCGTTTTAGACGGAAAATTTTGGTTTCTAGATCTCAGCAATCGTTTACGCTAGGAAGCTGAAACTTGGAATTTATATAAAGCTTTGATAGTGAACTCATTTGCAAAAAAATTGTCAATATGGATGAAGGGGTGTAGGAGTGGGGAGAAAATCGATCTGTTCGAAACGCTCGAAAGCAGAGATTAAAATCCATATCTTCTAAACCGTTAATGTTACGAAATTGAAACTTAAAGGCTGTCTGTAGATATACTAGGATAAAAGAGTGGAAAAGAAAAATTTCCTATTTTTATATCTGGAGAACCCTTAACGATGGATAGCTGAAACTTAATATTTAGATAGAGCTATAGTAGTGGCATGTTGGAAAATATGGGTGGGTGGTGTTTTTCCTATCCATAGAACGGCTTATGCTAGAAAATTGAAACATGGTGAGTGCATGTAGATTTACTAGGAAAATAATTCAGATTAAAAAAAATCCAAATATCCATTGGCGTACGGAAGGAGGGCAAAAAAAATGATTAAGGGACATATTTTCACGAACTTCGTCATATCTCTTAGGTCTTCTTAAACATTGAATTAATTTTTATTCTACGGATTTCTCACATAAATGCTTAGAAACTGTTTTCAAGATTTTTTTAAATTCGACCCCTAAGAGGATGTTAAGGGCTTGTGTCTAATTAGATATCGAATATCTTTTCACTTTAACGGGCTTGCGTAATAATCGCCTAAAACCTGTTTTTAAGATTTTCCCTGTCTTCACATTTGTCGAGAAACTCCTTTCAGGATTTTTGGATATTCAACCCTTGAAAATAATAAAGATTTGCCCAGACCATTGGCAGATTTTTGATTTGATTTTAAATCCGAATCCGACTATTCTTGGAACTGTAGATATAACTGAAACCAGATTGAGGCCAGACTCCTTAATAATACATGTTTCCTTTAGAACTCGTAATCCAATGACTCCAAAAAACGTGGTGGTGGAAACGAACGAAGAATATGAATACTTAAAAAAGACAAAAATAAATTCTTTCATTTTGAAAATTTCCCGAAAGTGATTATTTTCCAGTTAAAGTGAAAAGTTTCATCCGGTGCACTGGTTTGATCACGGTTAGTTAAAATGAAAACGGTAGTAGGAGATCAAATAGGGTTTCCCTGAAAAACGAACTTTATTATGTAATGAAACAAAGTCATACCAACACCTGAAGATAGCAGATATAGGCAAGATGAAGCCGAAAGTAGAAGAAGTTGAAAATTTTCCGATTGTTTTTGTTAACGAAATTTCTTAAGGAAAAGTAAGAAATCGGAAAAGTTCTTCTTTTCGCAATGTTGGAATGTCTCAACACTTGGGGGAAAAGTTAAGAGGAAAACGATTTTCGGTCTAAAATGAAAACTTTTGCCTTTCGCTTCGACTTCCCTTTTATTCTGTTTATGGCGTATAATCTAATTGGCAGACGGAAAGTGATTTCAATTCCATCCAAGTGTAGTTGCTCGTTAAAGTCATTCGGGATTAAATGCAAAGTAAGGGAAGTGCAACTAAAGGAAAAAAAAACATAAATTTGCTGATGAATCGCTTATAAGCCTTAGGTCAAAAATTGCTAAAGGGAAGTTTGTTGAAGTTTTCAGTTTTCTTATCAGTCTTGATGTTATCTTCTAGAGTATCCTTCATAGTTACTCAACTGAATGAGCAATAAACGGAATAAGGCATTTGAACCAGTGATGAATTAAAAAGTAAACGAAAGATGGAACTTGAAGATTTTAAAAATAAGGGTTAAGGGTAGCTAGAAGTGTAAGTAGACATTCATTTGAATCCGGATATAATTTTGTTTTCATGTTTTAACAGATAAGCGCAGATACTTTCGATGAACTACTGAATTTCGATTTATATTGAAATTGGGAATAAAATGGAATAAGGACTATGGTTTAGTGTCTACTATAGGAGTGAATGGCAAGAGGTTAGGAGAGGTTAACTTTCCTTAAATTGATTAAATATATTTCCAATATTCGTTACTCTAAAAAAAATCAAATTAATAGCCTCAGGAAATATAATACCTTCCCTATAATTACCCTCTAAATCAATTCATGCGTACGCCACTCGAGAAGGACAAAATCTTCAATTCTTCATTGCAGCACGAACTTGGGGTATTCATACACAGTAAAAAATACTGTATTATTGAAATAATAAAGTGAAATTCATTGAATTTTACATCATTTGGATAGTAGGCAAATATGCCACACACTTGCAAGTAAATTTACTTTGGGATATATCGACGTCAGCCTTGTTAGATGCTATGCAATTTATAAATGGAGGTCTCGACGAAGGTTCCAATATCGCTGGGATATTTGTAGATTTAAAAAAAGCCTTCGACACAGTAAACCACAAAATTTTACTTGAAGCATTGTCGGAAATAGGAATTCGAGGAAAGGCTAATGACTTATTAAAAAACTTTTTAGCTGGACGACAGTATATTACCAAAAATTACGACAAACTAAGTTTATCTAAAACAGTGAATATAGGAGTCCCACAAGGCTCAATTCTTGGACCCACATTGTATCTGCTGTATATACACAACCTTCAGTTCACAGGACTTAAAGCTAAATATATTACTTATGCTGATGACACTTTGCTTCTCTACAAAGGCAAAAACCCAGAGCAACTGGACCTCAAACTTTTCAAGAGCTGGCTCCTGGGCAATATGCTAACATTAAATATTTCGAAAACAAACTATATCCTCTTCTAATAAACTAACAAATTGGACATTGATCTGAAGCTGGAAATCAATGGGATACAGCTTGCGAGAGCTCACGAAACAAAATATTTAGGGCTGATATTTGATGACAAACTGACTTGGACTCCTCACATAATTAAATTGAGAAATAACATTGTCCCGATTATTGGAGTATTAAAAAGAAACGAATACCTACAAGTCCCAATAAAGAATCTGCTATATAATGCTTCTATCCTATCCAACATAAGTTATGGTCTCCAAAGTTCGAAAAGAAACTTGGACAAAATTGCAAGACTTATGAATAAGGGTATTAAAGCCATACATAATTTATCTCATTTAACACCATCGGAGGAACTTTATTCTACCTATGGAAAACTAACTATGCATGATCACTTAAGCCTTGAACCATAGAGCTACTGAAGACGACAAGCCACCGGTTTTGTATAAAGCGCTTTGAAGCCAAAAACACGGTAAGAAGTGAGACAAAACAGGGTCGTTATATCAAATTGTTGTTGTTTTAGCGTGTGAGTGAGTGAGACAAAACAGGAGCGTTATGTCAATTTGTTGTTGTTTTGCGTGCAAGTGAATGCGACGACGTCCGCCTTCAACTCAATCGCTGCTTGTCATCTCCAGTATATATATCTCTATGCCTTGAACGAATAAAACTAATTTATAATATCAAGAACAAGAAAATTAAAATTAAATCCTCCATCAAATTGATCCACAATCAAGAAATATACAACTATAACACAAGAAGTGCGGATTCTATTAGACCGACTCAGAAAGGATCCGGTCTTTGAATCAATACCAGAATTTAACGCCTTACCAACAAATATACAAATGGCAAAGAATGTGTTTCAATTTAAACACCTTGCAAAGAGGCGTATTCCACTTCGAAACTAGGAACGGGGTTATAGAATTGTTACAATTGGGGACGACCTGGAGGTAGATGAATAAGAATATCGAAGGCTTGAGAGAATGGTTGTGGCGTGTGTTGTTGTTGCATGCATTGGGTTTTTTCGTTTTCAATTAGTATATTTTCTTTTTTCTTTTTTACTCATCCTTCACTACTATTTGTTTGCATTCATTAGTAATTTTCTGTTCTTCTTTTTCATTTCGTTAATCCTTGGTTTCTTACGAATTGGTAATGAATAATTGTTTTTTTTACTTATTTTCTTCTCTTTTTCTGATTAACGAAATTGGTAAAACATTAAACTATTTCTTTTGCTTTAAATTATATATCACGGTTCTACCCCTTATACCAGTGCCAATGTACTAACTGGGGTGTACTTTCGGGTTAAATGGTTCCGATCCGATCCGGCAACGTCGGAGGAAAAAAATTTCAAGGCACAATGATTCCGTTCCGACACTCGTCAAAGTGACACTATCGAGGTGTAATTTTAATTTTTAGTTAGGCGAAAGAGGTGGTGAAATTCAATAATTCACCTCTTAGCGTCGGAACGGATAGAAGTTGAAAGTTGGTCAACTTTACCCCTCCGTTTTGTGTCTCGGCTAATTAACGAATCGATTGTGACTAGTCGTTCCGAAATTCCCTTTAGATGTGTGTCGGATGGAGAAACTCAACACTGTCCGTTTTCCGGAGTGGATTGGATCGGAACCATTATAACTGAGGCTTAAGGTTAAAGCTAATTGAGCCCAATGGCGGCGCACATGCATAAGTACGTCGACACGGTGAAAATTTTTTCAGCTCATTGAGCTGAAAAAGTGTACCCAAATGGGGACTTCTTTTCCAACTGTTTGGGTTGGGAAGAAATTGCTCATTTTGCATGAAGGGATTAAATCAATAAAAAATGAAAAAAAAAATAGTAAATTTGAATGTAATTTTCGATTTTTGGTCAGTAAATTTCAACTTCGAAAGCAGCAAATACACTGGATATTCTCTTGTATAACTAGTACTCTTTCAGATACACTTATTTCTAGTTCTAATATTATTTCTTACTTACTTACTCTTAATAAAACCCTTGGCTGTAGGTAGGAATCGAACCCGCTATCAATTCTGGTTTTGCTACGTAGGTTTGGCACGCGTAGCCACTGCGCCACCGAAGGCGTTTAATTTTGATTTCAGTCGAAAATAAAATCGAACGAAGCGTTCAACTTCGTTATATTACATTTTTTTCGTCGTAAAATTCAAATAGATAAGTAGAATTGCACGAAAAAGAACGTAATTTTCAATTCATATATAAATATGGTTAATTTTACACGAAATGTTGCGTAATTTTGAGCCTTTTCATGTAAATTGTACGATTCTGTTGAAAAGTACATTAATAATCTGCTAATACCAGTAATTTCGTGTAAAAGTGATTGAAATGTGTACTTTTACCTGAAAAAATGACTAAACACTTAAAGTAAAAATTGGATTGAAAATGCAATTCTTTTAAAACAGTGTAGTTCATCTAGTCTTTGTATTTACAATGAGGACGTTTTAGATTCTGAAGCCAATAATAACATACTAAACTTCCAGGTCCCAGTTTTGCCTTTGATGAGTAAGTGACTTGAATAATTTCGACCTTTGCAGTAGAAACTTTTTCCATAAAATCTCGGAGCGGAAATACAGTCACATTTCGAAGTTAGAAAAAAAAATTTGTCATATGAAATTTTTCAGAAAACTCAGTCGATGGAAAGGAAACTGAAAAGTATGGTGCAATGCTATTTCGAAACTTACCCGTAACTCCGGTTTTGCTGGCTCCACATGGCGATCCGTTCTTTTTATAAATATCTGCAGGACACTGGCCATTTTCGCCGTCACAGTATTCGGGAAGATCGCATTCGTTATTTGAATCTCGGCATATGACACCTTCTGATTTTAGCTGTTAAGTAATTAAAAAAAGACCCAACGAAAATGAAGTCCAATTAGAAGTTGAGCAAAGCGTCGCAAATAGACGAAATATGCTGGTCACAGGAAAGCAAATTAAGTATCTCATACGTACCCTGCATTTTTCGCAGCAAACCCCCGTAGCACATTGCGATTCAGTTTTTAACTTGCACGTAATACCATCGCAACATGAATCCTGGGCACATTCCTCGAAGGTACCGCAGTCGCACTCTTCGTCCTCTTCAACGATTTTGTTGCCGCAATTTCGATGCAATTCGACCTGGAAAATACACAGAACCAAAATTGAGTTTTTTGTTATAGAAATGCTGAATGACTGAGCTCCAACTCGGAGGACTGTAAACTAAAGGACTTCAGTTTCATTGGCTTTACGTGTACGTTTGTGTGCAGTCGGAATCCTTTTTTTCCTGCAGAATTTTTGTGGGGCTTCAGAAAGGTAAAAGCCGAAGGCAAAACTTGCAAATTGCAATGTTGTGGAATCAGAAGGATATTAGATGAAAATTTTTTCCTTTTTTGGAATGTACTTGTTGCAGTTTGGCGCATAGGATACTCACGTGATGTTTATCACTATACCAGCACTATAACGCATAGTTTCATTGGGGTACGTTACGTAAAAATCATTACGGTAGTATTAAAGGACACGACTGTGGCTGTCTTTTTCGTAGGACCGTATTTGGGTCATTCGCAATATAGTTCACGCCCCAAAAGGAATGAATTTCTTCTTCTCGGAAAAATCAGCAGCGGAAACTCAGTTCCACATAAACAATAAAACTATAAATCGCTCTTTATTTAAACACAAACTTGTAAAAACCTTAACAACTGACAAATTGGTGCACTTACGCTCAACTTGCAGTACTCTAGAAGTTTCTTATGCAAACGTCCTGAACAATATCGTCCTAAGATCTTCAGATCGAGATACGATTGATACTTACTATGGAAACTATTGTACAAAGGCAGGAAAAGAAGAACGTCCTATGAGTCGAAAAAGGATACGACTGCACAACACATTAGTACGATAGGAACGAAATCCTTGAATAGATAAAAAGCGGACAAGAAATGTCGGGATACTTCATAGTCGTGCAGTATTCATATACAAGGAGAGGATTCATTTTGAACAAAACACTAACCTCGTTTGGTTTGTTCAGCAAACATAGTCCATGTCCGCCTCGCAAGGCATCGATGTAGTCGTTTTTACTGCACTCGGAAAACTTGTAGGGCTGAACGTTTTCCAGTCCGACGATGGATTGAGCCATTATGCAACCGTGCCAGTCCCGGCAGAAGCACTCCTCTCCTGTGTTTATTTTTCGAAAAATGTAAGAAAAGGAAAATTTATATACTAATAGTAAAGAAGTGCTTATTTACAATATAAGAAAGTTGGATACTTTGACGATGAACTTCCTTAAACCAATTTAAGGTTTTATTTATATTAATTTGGCCTAATGATCCTTAAAATGAATTTCACTTCATGTGAAGTAGTTGCATTATCCGTAAAAAAATCAAAGCCCATGAAAGAATCAGTGCAGCGTTGTATGCATCAGGCTTGCTGCCACACGATTTGCATGTTCCATTATCCAATCATTGATGGAGCATGAAAATCGCATGGAGAGAAGATACTGCTTGCCAAGGAATGAATATCCTTTAGATTTCATTTAAGAATCGTAAAGATTGTATTACACTGTATGCCACGCGGTAAAATATTTGACCATTCAAATTTGATGTCAAATATCCATTTGACACGCTGCCCGATATTACATTTGACATCATCGTCAAATTTTCTCCTCGTGTCAAACGGTCAAACGCCATCAGATTAGATCCATTGTAAACATTGGCATGCCACCCCGACCACCAAATTCTCGAGTATACAACTTCAACAAAAAATGGGAGTGTAATAAGAAAAGTTATTGTTTTAATGTTTGGCGTTGTTGGTGCAGGTGTTAAAAATTAACAAAAAAAAGTGCTATGCAGTAATTACGAGGGCGGATTGATAATGAAGTGCAAAAATTGAGAAAACATAATTTTATCCGGAAAAATTTATTTTATTTTTCAACGTAGTCTCCTTTTAGCTCGATACACTTAGTCCAGCGTTTTTCCAATTTTTTGATCCCTTCCAAATAATATGATTTGTCCAACCCTTCAAAATAGGCGTTGGTTTCACTTATGGCGTCAGTATTCGTGGTAAATCTCTTTCCAGCAAGGCATTTTTTCAAGTCTGGAAATAATAAAAAGTCGCAGGGCGCCAAATCTGGAGAATACGGTGGGTGAGGTAGCAATTCGTACCGTAATTCAAACAGTTTTGCCGTTGCAACAACGGACGTGTGAAACAACACTTTTTTCTTCGCGAAATGAAGCCGTTTTGCCTTGATTTCGGTGAATATCATTCCATTGGAATCCCAAAAAACTGTCGCCATAACATTTCCAGCCGATAGAACGGTTTTGCCTCCTTGAACCGACATCCTTCCATTGTTTTGACTGTTGTTTGGTTTCTGGAGTGTAGTGGTGAATCCATGCTTCATCAACAGTTACGAATCAACGAAAAAATTAATTTGTATTACGTTAAAACAGTTGCAAACCGTGCTGCGAAGTTGTCACACGATTGCGTTTTTAGTCGATTGTGAGCAAACGCGGAAGCTATCTTGCGGATAGCTTTCTCATGTCCAAATGGTTTTTCAAAATATTCCAAACACGTTCAAATGAGATGCTTACTACGTTAACTATCTCATGCACTTTTACTCGACGATCTTCTATCACGATATCATGGATTTTATCGATCATTTCTGGCGTGGTGACCTCATTTGGACGACCTGGACTTGGTATGGTTTGTGTGCTCGTACGACCACACTTGAATTCAGAAAACCATTTGTAAATCATTCGGATCGATGGTGCAGAGTCCCCATAATGCTTACCTAATTTTTACTTTAGCTGTTTTCCCTTTTAAAAAATTGTGTTTAATCAACACACGAAATTCATTTTTATCCATTTTTAAAAATTTCGACTGCTTAGACGACTGCTTAGACGGCTGCTTCTCGAAAACTAAACGAGGTATCAGGCTTAAACTTTGCAGGTAATCTATTTAAGGATGGTCCAGGTAAAAAAAAATAACGAATTCCTTACCTGCCCACTTCTTCTTGATTTTTGCACGTCATTATCAATCCGCCCTCGTATGATGTCTTATTTACGGGATGTCATATTTACGGGAGGAACCGATCGCCACAAAAAGTTAAATATTCACGATAGACACTTTCTATTTGATCCATATGACAGAATTGTTTTTCCAAAAATCGCAAACGGTCAAATGTGGTCGAATTAATTGTCAAATGGTATCAGACGGTCAAATGAAACAGTTTGCCAAACAGCATTTGACCATTACACTATCTGACATCATTAGACAGGAAAAATGGTCAAATATTTGACAACGTGGCATACAGTGTAATACTAGCTTAAGCTATTGATAAATAAATTATTCTGTATAATTCGATTCGATTTTAAGACTATTGGAAAACTGTCACTGAATTATATTTGATTTGTCGTACAACCACTCTTATGTTATGTTTTTGAAATAGTATTTGCAACGTAGTGACGACGAATCTAAATTCAGATAGATTTATCAATTTGCTTTACAGGTTATAGTTGACTTACATCGTCAAATTTCGGCAAGCATGAAATCTCGCCAGATTCCAGCAAGTATGAAATTTCGGAAAGTGTTTACTTGACACTGAAGAGATTTGTATGACAGTAAAAAATTTATCAATTTTACGTTTTTCAATTATATCAGATAGAAAATTTAATAAAAAATAAAGAAACCAAAAAAATAAAATGATTGTAATCAAGTGCTAGCTTGGAGGGAATATTGTGGCGAAGGTGATTTCAACAAAATCTAGAAAGCCAAGAAGATTTGAAATTCTTTCACTTTATGGGACATCAACTGAACTTTGAAAGAGTTTTGTAGAAATCTCAAGGTTTTGACATTTTAAGATCTTGTCATGTAAATCTTCTATTAATTCTTGTTGTATTCAAATGTTGACGAAACACTGTTATTGAAAAATATCTAAAAGTGTTCAGGAAATTTTATTAAAAAATCTTACGTCCATCATCATGTCCCATTCCAATATTGTGGCCAATCATGTGGGCCATAGTTCCTGCCAGTAGATGTGGCTCGTAGACATTGATATCAACGCTAATACCAATGGCCCTTGGCGTGCAGACCGTGTCCGGTACGGCCATGCCAGCTTCTCCTCCGGCAAATGTTTGACCCCTGTGGAGAAAAGAAAGATAGTTACAGCTGAGTTAAATTATTTCGAGACGATAAACACGAAATTTTTAAAGGGTGTTACAATAATTCGTTCCGAAGTTAAATCAAAATTAAAAACAAGTTGATGATGGAGTTAATGAAATTTTTATTAAAAAATGTTGTTTGGTTCATGGCAATTAAGTATGGAAAAGAATATCACTCAAACGCTCGCCACGGAACCTACGGTACACCTCGACCTGTTTGTTAAAATTTTTGATGGCATCACGGCATAATTGCTCCTTAGTTAGACCAATATGGTTTGTTATCTCGCCCTTCAGTTGATGAATAGTAATTTTTTTTTTTTTTTTTTTTTTTTTTTTTTTTTTTTTTTTTTTTTTTTTTTTTTTTTTTTTTTTTTTTTTGGCGTAAACCTTGCTTTTGAGATAACCCCAAAGAAAGAAGTTCAACGGACTCAAATCGCACGATCTTAGTAGTCAATTGATTGTGCTGTTTCTGGAGATGATTCGCCCGGGGAACTTCTGCTGAAATAAGGCGCATCAAATGGTCAGTTCTTACGTCAGTTGGATTTTGTAGGCGTGCACAGATAAATGTTTCGACAAAATTCGATCCAAAGTGGCCGAGAACAAGTGCAATTCCTGTGCGCGAAGGCGAAGGGAGGTGTTTGGGCTTTCTGCCACGCTCTTACGAACTGCAGCAATGTTTTCCGATGAACGACCGGCACGAGCACGCAATGTTTTCACATCTGCCACTGACCCAGTTTCTTGAAATTTTTTCACAATTTGCCCAATTGCTCTCTCGGTAGGATGATTATGCTGACCGACAAAATAACGAAGAGCACCGAATGAATTTTTGTTTAAGCGCCCATGTTCGTAATAGGCCTCGTTCTGTGATTGATAATCTATTCATGATGAACCTTACCAACAATTTGCCAAAGACTACAAAAATGTCAAAACCGATGTCAAAAATTATTTGACGTTTAAGCGTGGTTCACAATAAACTTCGGAACGAGTTATTGTAACACCCTCTACATTCTGAGAAATATGTTTGCAAAACTAAGACTCGAGACAGAATTTGAAATTATATTTTGAGAGTAATCCCCAAATAATAGTCCCAAAAACACTATGAAGGTATTGTTCTTGTTTTCCTCATCACTATTTTATACTAGTCCTATAAATTCCAAACGTCGAGGAGGATTTCCGAGAACTGAACATGGAGCGTTAGTAGCTGTAAATCCTATCATTGTAGCACTAAGTAGTTCGAAAAGGGTCGGTTCACTAATATGCAATAAAAAGGACCTTAAATAATTGTTGAACCCGAAAACGAAGTGATTCCCATTTCATTAAATTTATGTTCAATTTTCGCATCTTTAATTACCGCTGTACTCAACTCTTTCCGGATTATGCAAAATGAAAGCTTTCCATTAAGTTCGAACGCGTGCCTTTCGCAACAATACTCCGCCGATGAAGTCATAAATTTCTAAAATTGCTGAATCATAGCGCGAAAACTTGGACGACGGGCGCGGAATGTCCTGAAATATTAAATGAATCGCTTTTCCATCAAACGGAAATTACCCACAAACTGTGTCATCCCGGAAAATTACTTTTCACTCCTGCTGCGAGCGCGCGAAGGACATACCTCGACCTCGACGGCACCGGGATGTAAAGACTCCATTTTTAGTCTCGCTAAGAAAATTGGAATACGAGTAATTCCGGGAAAATTCCGTTCTTGGAGCTAATTTATGATCGTCTTTAAAATAGCAAACTAATAAGAATACTTACGTGAGAAGCTGTGTTGTATCTCGTTCGAGCTTGAATAGATTCCTTTGTGTGTAGTCGTTAAAGGACGAGATTGCCTTGCTGATATCCTTGCCATCGATTACGATTTGATTTTTGCCCCAGGTCTCGATATAAACGACCGACACGCGCGTATTTAGCGTCCGAAAGTACTGCAAAAAAGAGATAATTGTTAGGAAAAGTGCTTAAGATATCCGAAATTTGATGTTCGGGGCTGCGAAAGAAACTCATTAATTAAACACGACCAGGATCCTGAATGGCGAGTGATTTGATTGTACGGAAGCGCTGTGCCAGGAAGCAATACTAGGATAATCATTTATTCCGATGGTGGATTAGTCTAGGCCACATTATTTTCTCCTTAGTTGAACTTTGCTAGCATGTTTTGCATGTCAATGGAAATGATGAACGGGAATGATGGGGTGCGGAGGGGCCCCGGGGGGTTTGGTCGTGTTCGTCCTGAAGGATGTCCTGTTTTCTGTAGGAAATGGTTTTTTTTCAGAGATTAGCCTGTGTAGATTGTTTGGTTTGGCGGCATAATGAAGTCTTTCCATGGTTCGAAATGGCGCCAAAGATGTTGTAAATGTGTTGTAGCTCGAAATGTTAAGGATATTTTGTCATTGTCCAACCTCTTCGTTCCAAGCGAACTTTATTTGGAAAGAAAGTAGACTTCTACTTGAGCAGAATTGTATTAGGTAACTTGTATGTGTTTTTTTCTGAACGAATTTATGTCAACAACAGCTTGTGGACGGTAAAAGCACCGCTCAGTTTCTTGATTTCTTATGTGACTCCTTTTGGCAGGATATTACAGCCATGATTCGACCGCATGACCTCAGTGATAGGAGAGTAGCTCGCTAGGCCACTGAGATCTCTAGGCCAGACTACTTCGTTCATGGATAAGATTGAACTTAAGAGCGCTACATGACATCCTTACGGGATCCCAATTTAAGAGTTTCATGATCCCAAGAAATAAGTTCATTCTGCTTCAAAACGCAAAGTAACAATTTCGGTGCAAATCCAAGGCAAGACTTAACTGTCGACGAGCATTATAGAAACTGTGCACAAATAGGAAAGTGGAGCAGAGTTCCAGGGCACAGTGGTATTTTAGGAAATGAACTCGCGGATGATCTTGCTAAAAAAAGGTGCAAACCTTCTGCAAGAAATCGCGGTTTCGGTACCACCGCCTCTTAACGTCTTTCACAACTCCCTAGAGCAGAATATGGTAAGCCTGTCCGAGGCCAGATGGCAGGCTACATCAACATCGAGAATCACGAAACAAATGTGGAACACTCACAATGAGAAAAAAACTAAACTCTTGTTAGCACTACCAAAGGCGCAATGCGCAACTTTAGTCGGAGTTATTACCAGCCATTGTTTGATTGGGGCGCATGCGTACAGAAATTACTAATGATCTCTGCAGGAACTGTAAACTACCCGGGGAACGGGTAACGCTAGAACACCTCCTGTGCAACTGCCCAGCTCTTGCTAGGAGACGGGTGAAGGCTCATGGTGCACCAACCTTCACAAATCTTAAAGAAGTCTCGTTTAACAGCATGCAGAGCCTGCTAAACTTTGCTACGGTAACAGGGACCTTTGAATTAAACGAGGATGTCTCAATACAAAACGCAAGCGCAACTATCATAGGTACATTGGGTCTCCTGTTTTTAGTGGTATCACTATGGACTCTCGTGGGTCAATGTGAGGCTTTGGCCGCCTAATCTAACCTAACAATTTCGGTGGGGACAAAATATAGTATCTCAAGAGTTGGAACGCTTAAACATATACTAAATTGTATCTCTTTGGTGAAATAAATATTTCAGTTGTAAAAAAAATATTTCAGTTGTGTGGGGTGGATAGTTAAAAACTGCAGCTCCTAGTTGAAAATTGATACATATTTGTATAGCAGAGTATTACTGATGTGTGATATATAAAAATACAATTTTGCATCAGGCCATTGTTTAATGGAAGACAGGCAGGTCCATTATATCAAATTCTTATTCTCGGTACACTAGGTGAAACCCTTTTTGAGTTTTGAGGGTGCCATAGAGAACTCGAAGAGATAGCTTCCGATTTCAAGATCTCATGAACGGCTAATGCTAGAAAGCAGAAGTTTGATGTAAATTGGGTATACGATAGGAGGAGGACAAAACTTTCGTAACTGCATTGCTAGAAAATTGAATCTTGGGGTGCAGATACTTTACATTTTTTATATCTTCATGGTTGGTTGGTTGGTTTACGTGGTAGCCGAAAACAGGGCCCAATTAGCATAGGAAGCGCCGTTTTGATATCACAACTCGTTTAACCTGGTCGTTGAGGGCTGATGAAGTAGATACATAGTTTTACAGAGACCTGGGGCTTGAATGGATTATCATATCCATCCAGAGCTGTTCAAGAAGATAATCTGTTCTCCAATCTTGTTTCTTGAGATCTCATCAAGGTTATTAAAGAAAGGTTTACCTAGTGCGCGAAGTCAGGCTTTAGCTAGGGCCGGATACTCACAAAGAAGGTGGATAACAGTTTCCCTCTTATTTGCATACTCACAACTGCGGCAACTGACGTTAAAGGTAATACCCAGTCTGGCCGCGTGGTCTCCGATCGGCCAGTGACCCGTACTGACTGTCGTAACTCTGGAGACGTCCACACGGCTCCTGCTAAGGAGTTCATCTGTTCTGCTCCGGCAGTAGGCATATCTTCCTAGATATGACGCAGTTTGTCAGTCCTCTCCATCTGGAGTTCGCGTTTGTGAGAAAGTGGGTGGATATTTGGCGCTTAGCAGTCCCTAGTGGGACCTGAACGGAACCTTGCCTAGCTAATTCGTCTGCCCGCTCGTTACACTCTATTTTGCTGTGGCCTGGGACCCAAAGCAGAGTAACTTTGACTTGACTTCCTAAGTAGGCTAGCTCCTCTCGGCACTGTTCGACGAGTTCAGAGGAGGTGGTAGCCGAATCTAAGGCCTTGATTGCGGCTTGGCTGTCAAAGTGGATTACAACATTTCTCTTTGGCGTAGCATATTGCTGCAAAGTCCGACAGGCCTCCCGGATTCCCAGTATCTCCGCCTTGACTTCCTAAGTAGGCTAGCTCCTCTCGGTACTGCTCGACGAGTTTAGAGGAGGTGGTAGCTGAATCTAAGGCCTTGACTACTGCTTGGCTGTCAGAGAGGATTACAACATTTCGCTTTCGCGTAGCGTCTTGCTGCAAATTTCGACAGGCCTCCCGGATCCCCAGTATCTCCGCCTGAAAAACGTTGACGTAGTCCGGTAAGTGGTAAGACTTTGCGATATAGTGTGCGTCTGGAGAAAACTCCCGCTCCGTCTCCACAGTTCATCTTTGAACCGTTAGTGTATATGACTGTGTCGAATTCATGTGTGACTGAACCATTCTTCCATTCCGCCCTGGTTGGAAAACCGACAGCGAAATCCTTCTTGAAGGTCAGTCTCGGAATAATGTAGTCGGTCGGGCATTTAACTATTTCCGCTGGTAGGGATACTAGAATGTTCCTGTGACTGCAAGGTTTGCCATACCAGCACCCAGATTCCTTGAGTCTGACAGCGCTATACGACACAGTACTTCTGATATGTAAATCGAAAGGTAATAGATGCAACAATATGTTCAAAGCACCCGCCGGACATGACATCATTGCACCTCTAGTTCCGACGGCTGCAGTTCTCTATGGTCGCGTTTACGTGCAGACCAGACCAGTCCACATAGACCGGTTTGGTATTTTTCGGTCTTGCATTTATGTGTGTACTTTCACAGTACGAGAATGCTTTGGTTTTGTTTGGTCCGTACCAAAATCAAGACCAAAATCAGTCCAAATGGACTGGTTTGGTTTGCGTTTATGTGAACGACCGAACTGGTTTTTTGGTCTATTCAGACTGGTCTGGTCCGCATGTAAACGCGACCATTATCTTCATATTGACCAGGACGTCCGTTAGTGCTCGTCCGTTGTGCTCTCCGTTTGAGTGTGATTACTCCTGGAACCTAAAACCATTCAGTGGATTTTATAAAACTTGCCATGTTACATAGCTTCCCCTTATCGATATCATCAAGGTCATCGAGGTTCTATCTTCTCGTTCCCGATAGGGCCGGACATTCGCATAGGACGTAGAAGATTGACTCTTCCACTTCTGGGTCATCGTAGCTACGACAGAGATCATTTGCCTCAGCACCCAGTCGTCTAGCGTGTCTACCGCTAGCATCTTTCCTGCTCAGGCTCAGGACGTACTTGCTTTTTCCGTGATCATATTCAGGCCAAAGAGTTCTTAATATTGAGCATGTAGTTAGGTTTGACCATCTATTGCCTGCCCACTGCAAGCATAGTGAGTTGATAGACTGGTTTATGGATCCGATGGGAATAGCAACGTGCCGGTTTTGCACTAGTGAGCTTAGGCTGGATCTTGCTCGAGCGAGTTCATCAGTTAGCTCATTTCCCTGGATTCCACAATGGCCTGGCACCCAGTAGAGGGTAATATCGTGCCGTGTGCCGATAGAATTAAGAATGCCACGACATCGTCTAACAAGTTTCGATCGTGTTGAGCTAAGGGCCTTGATGGTTGCTTGGCTGTTAATGCAAATAGTGATGTCTTCTGTTGCATACACCTTTGCTTCGATAATTTTGCAAGCCTGAAGTATTGCAAAGCTTTCCGCTTGAGATACACTGGCATAGTCCGGTAGCCTGTAGGACTCGTGAATCTCAAGTTCCTGTGAGAATACCCGCGCACCTGTGCCAGAAATCATTTTCGAACCTCTAAAGCCTTAATCATCCCAAAAATACGATGAAATTTATCGCATAAAATTCAAATAAATTTCCAAACTAGTCCAAAGCATTAACGAGAACATAGTCATGGCAATGTTTCCGAACGGCGCTTACAAATGTTATTCAAATGCGAACATCAGCATCGCATTCAAAAAATTCCGTCACATTTCAATAAATAATTTCAAAAACAACACCACCGACCGCCGCCGCCTACAACTCTTTGCAGGATAATTTAAAATTATAACGTAGAACATCCTTGTGACATCGGCAAAGAGATTACAAAACATTGTCCCCATTTAAAGTTTGTTTGCTTCCAGCTTGCTCTGCGTTCAGAAAGAGGACGAAAACTGAGACGGGCAAAAACAGAAGAGCTAGTACGCTAGCAAACCGTTCGGAAAAAACTTTTTCTCGCACAAAGTTAAAAAGAAAACGCATAGCAAAGAAAATTCCTCCATTTAAGGACTCTAAAGGCATTTCGCTTTATGGAAAGGTGTATACGGTATAGAACATAATTTGCAATTCTTTGTGGGCTACTGTATAGTAATTATTATGAGCCAAACATACACCCCCTCATACAAACAAAAAAGGATAGAACTTGGTGAGCGTAAAGTGTCAAATAATTTAAATTTTGTTTACATTTAGTCCTGGCGTGGTGTCTCCGTCGCATAGAGGCAGACCCAGGAAGTTTAAAGCTACAACTTTAGACCAGGTTTATAATGAATTCCAATGAAAGTGCGATATACCGCACAAACTTTATCTATGTTATAAATGCGACAATGGACACCAGGTACACAAATATTTTTTTTTATCCTCAAGATTCCATTTACAGGACCACACAGCTCTATCACAGCTTGCTTCATTAATAAAAATTATTGGGCTACGAAATTTTAATAAAATTATATAAACCAAAAATTTAACGAGTGTAAATTGTAATTGGCGGAACAATGATGTTGGGCAGGCAGTTGATAATTATGCAAAACATTGGGCTATGAATAAGTTTTCGGAAATTTGGGAACGTAGGCAATAAATTCGGCCAGGTATTTATTTATTTTATTTTTTTAGTGGGTACAAATTATTAATATGCAGATTGTGAGTATGTATGTGATAAATGTAAATTTTACATTACAAATTTTTTTAATACATTTTTTTCGACCAAAAAAAAAAGTTGGTAGATGGTCTACAAGTTTGAATATCCTCATTTTAAAACAATATTTATTGAAATTTACCGTGTTTTTGATGGATGGAGCAAACGAAATATGGTTATCAATTCATGCGATTGTAAAAAAAATAATTAAGTTGGATGTTATTTTTCAATGGATGACGATTACTCTCCGTAGGAAATAATAATTCAGTAACTGCGCAACTACCACTCTCTTCAAATAATAATCAAAAAGCTAATTTCAATAAGAAAATAAAATGTTATAAATAACGTTTTAAACTTTATGTTCATTGAAAAGAATTAAATGAATGAATTACTCACCAAATCGGCAATATTCGCCACCTGTATTGCGTCGTGAATAACTTGGGCCCGCGTACTTCCATTTCGCTTTTCGAACATTGCCTTATCCACGAATATCGCGGTTTCTATATATTTTGTAGCTTCGCGAACGTCACGTTTGTAGCGTCCCGCTCCGTTCGGATGTTTCTCTTCGATAACGCCCGATATGTGTTTGGGTCGTCGCGCTACACGCCACTTTAAATTACCCGAATTCGCACAACCCTTATTCGCTTTGGTTCGAGCCTCGAATATAACATGAGGGTGCTTCTGCTGAAACAAAATCGAAAAAATTGTGCAAGTCACCGATATTGGAAATAATGCTTATAAACTACTTATTTAGATTAGTTGTATTTCGAAGTGGAGTTGTTATGGAAAGGTAGGACATACAGTAAAAAATTTGTGAAAACAACTGTTCTTAAATCAGTAAAATATTCCAAATTTACAAATTTTCATTAAATTTAACAAAATGGCGAATAATTTTTAAAAGTTTGTATTTTTACACATTTTCGTCATGAATTTACTGGCTGGAGATAGGTAGATAGATAGATTTGGAAATAGGGATTGGTGTGGATAACCTCTGTCACTGCAGCCACAGTTGGGCTTATTGTGACGTCCCCCCGGTTTGATTATGATTCCTCTTCGATCCCTGCGCTTTCAATGAAGCCTAGTATTTTGCGAAGAGGAATGGTCAGGAATTCCGATGGGTCCATGAAACCCTGACCGAAGTGACGAAGCCTTTTGCGAGTTAAACCCTCACATTCACAGAGGATATGCTCTGGTGTTTCGTCTTCGTCATTGCATATTCTGCAAATTTTAGTCTCAGAGAGACCAATTCTGTTGAGATGCTTCCTCATGTGACAATGTCCAGTCAGAGCTCCTACTAAGGTTCGGGTCTGATATCTGGTTAATTTTAGATAATCAGATGTTCTTTTTTCCGAGTGTTTTGGCATAAAAGGCTTTGAGTGCCTGTTGCCCGGTGCCAAGTCTCAGTGAATGGCACTTTGCGATTTTTGCCACATTCGGATGTTCATTCTGGCTGTGCTTAATGGTATCCCACAGAATGGATATGGTCCCATGAAGTCAGCTTCTGAACCTTTCCTAGCCATTAAGTCGGCCATTTCATTACCTACATAGCCCCTGTGTCCCGGAATCCAAATGAGACTAACTCTGTTCTTATTTCCGAGTTCAATCAGGCATTGGAGGCAATTCCAAACAAGTTTGGAGTGGATTTGAACGGACTGAAGTGCCATTATTGCTGCCTTGCTGTCAGAGAGAATATATATTTGTTGGTTTTTGTAGCCCCGTCTGATATTTTCCCTAATGCATAGTTCAATAGAATGAGTCTCCGCCTGAAAAACAGTGGATGTTATGTGCATGCTACAGTAGAATTTCACATTTGGGCGCACTCCATAAACTCCTGCTCCTACACCTTGATCCGTTTTAGATCCGTCTGTGTACCAGATTATGGATCCTGGTTTTGGAGTGGGTTTGTTTGTGGCCCAATCCTCCCTTTCAGGTAGGACAACTTTGAATGGCTTTGTGAAATTAAATTTTGGTACCATTGAATCAGAAAGAGGTATCGCTAGTATCGGGTCCTTGTTGAGTTCCGCGGAGAGAGTTGGGCAAGCTATTTTGCGCTCTGACTCGTCCTTCGAGCTCAAAAGTTTGTATGTGGTGAATCTAGCTTCTTTCTGTATTTCTAAGTGTAGAGGTGCTAGGTTGAGAAGCACCTCTAAGACAGCTGTGGTAGTGGTGCGCATCGCCCCAGTAATACCCAGGCATGCCAGTCTTTGTAATTTAGTCAGCTTAAGCTGAGCAGTTTTCTGCTTTGTTTTCTTCCACCGGACGGATGCCGCGTAAGTTATAATGGGCCTAACAACGACGGTATACATCCAGTAGGATAGTTTTGGACTCAGTCCCCAGTTTTTGCCGAGAAGGCTCCTGCAGGTCCAGAGAGAGATTCTGGCCCTTTCAAGAACTTTGCCCAAATGAGCATTCCAGGCGAGCTTTTCATCCAGGATAATACCCAGGAATTTTACCTCACTAGAATATTCTATGGATTCTCCAAAAAGAGTAGGCTTAGATAGCTTGTCCTTACACCTCCTTTTGGTTAATGCAACAATTGTGCTTTTCTTTGGGTTGATACCCAATCCTGCTTTAGTGCACCAGGTTGCTACCTGGTTTAGGGTATTCTGAACTAGATCAGTCATCGTCTCTTCAAATTTACCTCTAACAAGGATGGCAAGGTCGTCAGCGTAACCCTGTACCGTGACTCCGGAATTAGTTAGGTCTTGAGTAAAATTACAACACCGAATGAAATTTCCCACTTTTAATGTGTAAAATTTGTCATTGTGTATAAAATTATGCATTTCGTATATTTATTTTGATACTTCATGCGTAGTAATTTATTTTTTGTGATATGTATTAACTATACCGCTTCCGCTTCGTAGTTTAATTCCCTTGTTTCGTGGTTTTGTGTAAGGCGTGATTTAAGGGGGTCGTCAACGCAGACCCTTTCCCATGTTAACTAAAGTACATTTTTTTCAGGAACCGCAAATCGCATCGAGTTCAAACTTTGTAGGCTTGTTTTACCACTCAATTTAAAGAGATTTAGTGAAGGATTTTGAAGAAAACATAGTAGAAAATAATTTGTAAGCTTTAGACATACATGCCGAAAAAACTTAGTATTAGTTAAAGTCTAATAAAACCTCTGAAAACCGCCACTAAAAGTGTACAAAACAGTGCCACCAACATGATAAAAAAACCGCACTCCGATAATTAGTTTGGTTCTTGAGAAAAGTGTACTTTAAAAAAAAAATCACAACTTTTCAGGAGAAGCAAAAAACCAAATTAGTACGTTTTTAAAGGTTTTTCTTAAATTATTTCATAATTTGTGAGTTTTTATTTTTTAAAAAAAAATTGAGGGATTTTTCAATACAGATGGCAATGACTTAGAAGGTTATTTTTGAAAAGGTTTTGTTTTAACTTGTTTTATTTTTATTTTAATCGTGTTTTTGTTTGTGATTGTGAATAATAAATAATAATAATGCCTAGAGTAAGAGTGTTCAAAAAAGACGTGGTTTACACTTTGACACTTTTACTCATTGGAAAAATATGCGGTTTGTGGCATTTTGCACAGAATATAGTCTATTTTAAAAATATGCAATTAAAAAAAATCAATTTTTTTAAAAATTTTTCGTTGACGACCCCCTTAAAATTTAAAAGGAAAAAAATGTTTATAGTGTGTGAAGTTTGTGGCTTTAAAACAAATAAATTAGATAGATAGATAGATAGATATTTATTTCGAGATGCTAACATAAGTGAAAAATATTTGGTTTGGGATGATATAGAGATTAGACCAGGGGTCTTTACAACTTAATTATAATTATTTGCATGCTTTGGCAGATATCATTTTAAATACAGTTAATTATAGGTATTGTTCGGGAGAAAAAACAAATAAATTAATTTTATATAATTAACATGTATAGTATTTTATACTTTCTACCCTTTTTGATTTCTGTCCTGGTTTTTTTCCCCAAATATTATGTGTTGAATGATCTCATTTTTCAAATTGTTTTTGCCCTTCAAAATACGTCTGCGAATTCGCTTGAAGCTCATTCATTTATATTATCAATAAATTAATAATAATAATAAGCAAACATAAACATGTCACATTTTCGTAGTACATATGTTTTCCAGTTTTCCACACCGTGTGTAATTTTACGCATTGTAAAATTTTGCTTTTCCGTACCAGCAGTAAATTTACACATTTTTAGAGATTGATTTCCACACTTATGTGTGAATTTCCGCATTAATAGTAAAAATCACAGGAGTGCGTAAAGAAATTTGACAATGGTAATTTTACTGCTTTCAGAGTAGGCACTACACATTTTTTACTACTACGTTGAAAATGAAATCCATATCAACGAAATAAATAGGGAATCATAACAACTTTTTCATACCTTTCTCCCGTGTTTCGTCTACATAGGAATATGCAATAACAACACAGGTTATTAAACTGCTTCGCCATCATAATTAAGGATCCTCATTTCAGCTAAGTCCTGTATTCACAAAATATGATTGCAGTATCGCTTTTCAACCCCCCTTCACCTATCCGAAAGACGTTATTATTGTTTTTGTTTCTGTGTACTTAGCAGGTAGGCTATGTGCATTTTATGCGCTTTTCTGCATACTTCATACGAACATTATAAGCGCTGTTTTCTGCACCTCACTTATGTCATAACGAGTTGCCATGATTAGAACTTCTTGACGCAAGTAGTGATTAAAATTTCTAATGAAAGACTTGGAGCTATGATACTAGCTATCATATGAATACTCGAAGAAGTTTATCAGGAAACCACAACTGAAACAGAAGCAGGAGCGACAGAATATGTTGTGAACAAAAGATGTATCCTTTGTAGACTTGATGAATCCGCAATGTGACAAAGTGCATATGTTAATAAAAATTCCATATTAAATGGATGAAGAACGTTTTCAAGCTGCTTAGGTAGTTGACATGGGTATGTATAGCGTCGACTTGAGAGTTAGAGTTGTAGCCTAGAAAAACTAGCCCGTCTGTGCCCGATTCGTGTACAGGTGTGTCGCAACAATTGAGCAATGAAAAGGGCATCAATTATATCTGCATATAAAGAAGGAGAATGCAGCATGTAGGTTTTCTTGTCTAGGCGTTTATCCCTTGAGTTTTTATCCAACTTCAATTCTTCAAAGCTAGTGAAATAAAGCCTCGATGGCAAATAGTTCTGCTACGTAGTAAAGTAGAAAGTATCCTTTCCATAATACCACCTCTATTCGGACTGTAAAACTTTAACGTTCTGAACTGTTGGTGAACTCATCCTTTTTTCCTATCGGTTTTCCGAATAGACCAGACTATTCAAATTGCGAACGAATTCCATTTGTCTAATTAAGCATTTCTATCAGGACGAAGGTTGGTAGCTTTGTGCCGTCTGGATGCCAAAATCCCTAGACAAACTCTTTACAAGGTTGAAAGCGAATGAAATTTCGAGCCTTTGGCTTCGGTCAAAGCGAGTTTATGTCTACTCACATTGTGGCGACTTATGATGGATTTACACCAAACACGTTGAGGCGCGACTTTACCCACACCATAAAAATTAGGCGGCGAAAAAGTCCAACAGTGCTCGACTTTTCGAACAAAAAAAAACGGTTTATGACGATCTTGTGTGGGTAAACGTTCGGTGTAGTCCACCATTAAAGGTGAATAAATAATTAAATTTTAATAAATTAAAATAATTAAGGTACACGTCCACTAGGCCGGTCCGGGCCGCATCGCAAAAATTCGCCAGCCATACATTGTTATAGAAGTGCGTGCACTGAATGAGGCCCGCGACGAACCGCAGAACGTGGAAAAAAAATGCTCGAGGCACCGTTGCGATGCGGCCCGCTTCTAGTGGACGCTTACCTTTCTACCCTTGGTACGGGCCCTTTAAGGTACTAAAATAGTGATGTTTAGTTCGGAAGTTGTCAATTTTGCAGCATTTAAGCAGATTATATTTTCTGTCTTTAGAGTTTCAACTGTATTCTGTATCGCTAAAATTAATTTTATTCTGCACTTTTTACAATATATGGATTTTCCTACACTTTTTTAAAAAAATTTAAATTCCAATCCAATTTTTACTTGAAATTTCCAGTATATTTAATTTTTTCAAGTAAAAGTACACATTTCAATCACTTTTACACGAAATTAGTGGTATTAGTATTATAAATTATTCATGGACTTTTCAACTGAACCGTACAATTTATATGAAAAGGCTCACAAAATTACACAACATTTCGTGTAAAATTAACTATATTTATATATGAATTGAAAATTACGTTCTTTTTCGTGTAATTCTACTTATCTATTTGAATTTTACGATGAAAAACATGTAATATATGAAACCACGAAGTTGGACGCTTCGTTCGATTTTGTTTCCTACTAAAATGAAAATGAAACGACTTCGGTGCCGCAGTGGCTACGCGCACCAAACCAACGCAGCAAAACTAGAATTGATTGCGGGTTCGATCCCTGCCTACAGCCAAGGGTTTTATTAAGAGTAAGTTAGCAAGAAATAATATTAGAATTAAAAATAAGTGTATCTTAAAGAGTGCTAATTTTAAACTTGTTTGAATTTGCTGCTTTCGAAGTTGAAATTTACTGATTGCAAATTGAAATTTACTGACCGAAAATTGAAAATTACATTCAAATTGACTATTACATCCCTATGTAAATTTACTTGAAAAGGTGTGGCATATTTGCCTACTATCCAAAAGATGTAAAATTCAATGGATTTTTTTACTATGTAGTTACGAATCAAATTACACTTTTCTTCACGAAATCTGAAAGATTATTGAAGTTGTGATGAGCTTTATTATTTATTTGGTTTGACATTGTTCCAAAAACTCTTTAATCTCATTCTACAATGATTCAATTCGGATATTTCACTTTAGTCTGATCAACTCTCTGTGAGTAAACATAAAAACAAGCATGCAAAAAAATATTTCAATTGCGTAAGTTTTTTTCATAATCGAACTTGTTTTTTTGCTAAATTCAAATTATTAACTTATTTCAAGTTCAAGAGATTTTCATAGTACCACACATGTACTACAGTATTTCCTAAATATTAGACGAGAGCTCAGGTAAAAATCGCTGTTAGTTATTTTTTGGTGAACATTTTTGAAATTTATTTGACGCTTCGATGCATTCCGAGCGATATGTGAAGATTGTTTTCTGTGTGAGATCCTATTTTATTCTATGTGAGATCCTATCATAATTCATTTGGCACAACCGGTAGGATTAGGACCTTTAGCGATGTTTGATCTGAATCTGAACCCTTTTCATTTTCTGATTAAAAAAAAAATAATAAAGTAAAATTGAGAATGAATCTTTCGTTTCTGGATTCTAACAGCAAAGGAGATATGTACTAAAATCGTCGATTTTCTGCTGGTCTCATACAGCCCAGCAACTACTCGATTTTGACAAGTGACAAGTGAATTAAAAGTGCTGGCGCCCCTTTTCAAATCCGCAAACATATTTAAAAAATTGTAAAATTTGCGGCCAGGAAAGGCAAAAGAAGAGTCCCAAATTTTGAATTTTTTTTCGACGTTCTTGGCCACCTCATTTTTGATCCGATTTTAATTTTATTTGGATTTTTAAGCATATGTTTAGCTCCGCTTTCGTTTGCCGTGAAAAAATCGAAAATGGAAAATTTGGACTTTTTTTTAAAAAAAAGCCATGGTGTACTTCTAAATTCTCTCAGAATTATCCAATTTTGACAAGTGACCCCTTAAATTAAAGGTGCCGGTGCCCCCTTTTCAAATCTGCAAACAGATTTAAAAAAAAATAAAATTTGCGGCCAGGAAAGGCAAAAGCAGAGTCGCAAATTTCGATTTTTTTTCGTCATTTTTGGCCACCATTCCCCCATTTATGATCCGATTTTAATTTTGTTTGGATTTTTGAACATCTGTTGAGCTCCCCTTTCGTCCGCGGTGAAAAAATCGAAAATAAAAAATTTGGACTTCACAAAAAAAAGCCATGGTACCACCCCTTGGCAAATTTTTCTAAATTCTCTCAGAGTTATCCGATTTTGACAAGTAACCCTTTGAATTAAAGGTGCTGATTTTCAAGTCCGCAAACAGATTAAAAAAATTTTATAATTTGCGGCCAGGAAAAGCAAAAGAAGAGTAGCAAATTTTGAATTTTTATATCGACTTTTTTGGCCACCATTCCCCATTTTTGATCCGATTTTAATTTTGTTTGGATTTTTGAGAAGCTCTTGAGCTTTTCTTTCGTTTGCGGTTAAAAAAAGGAAAATTTTGACTTTTCAAAAAAATGCCATGGGCACCCCTTGGCAAATATTAGTGAAATTTTTCTAAATTCTCTCAGAATTATCCGATTTTGACAAGTGACCCCTTAAATTAAAGGTGCTGGCGCCCCCTTTTCAAATCCGCAAATATATTTAAGAAATTTTAAATTTTGCGGCCAGGAGAGGCAAAAGAAGAGTCGCATATTTTGATTTTTATTTCGACGTTTTTGGCCACCGGAATTTACCGGATTTTTGAGCAGCTGTTGAGCTCTCCTTTCGTTTGCGGTGAAAAAATCGATAATCGAAAATATTGACTCATTGTATGTCTCGACATATAAGACTCATCGCGAAAAATAGTTTCTGAGTTTACCCTAGAAAGGATCCATCAGCGATTCCGATTTGATAGAAAGTTGGAAGTTAGTCTTTTTGACATTCTGGTTCTCTAAGGCACTTGCACTGAAAACTGCACAGCAGCTCATAAACGTCTTTTATCGCCTACCCATATAGGGTCGTACAATAGGTCCAGTACTGGGCCAATAATGGCAGCCAGCATGACAAGAATGGCGCGGCAGTGCAACCAGTACTGGCCCATTGCTGGATCAATGATACTTGGGCCCGGTGAGGGTTTTGCATACTGGTCCAGTGTTGGCGACCGATACTGGCCCAGTGTTGGCGACCGATACTGGTGACTCCTATACTCCTATACTCTTCGTGCTTATTGCAAGAAAATTAAATAATTTCCTTACTTACATAATTATTTTGTCATATAAATTAATCGTTCTAGCTTACCCTGGTACCAACAATTTGAAAAAAAGACGATACGAGAGGAACGCATTTCCGGCTACGAATGACCTGCGATTGCGTTCTGGAACTCCCTACCTTACGAATTATGCCTACCTACCTACCTATTAGTAACTAACTACAAAAGTTCGCTAGCCAACGCTGGCGGCCAACGATGGTCCAGAGGTTAACGAGCGATGGCTCACAACGCTTGGCAGCCAGGACTGGCCCAGCTGTGGCATACAGCTGGTACGCTAGACTCGGCAAAAGTTTGCTAGCCAATGCTGGCGGCCAACGATGGCCCAGATGTTAACCAGGGATGGCTCCCAACGCTTGGCAGCCAGCACTTGGCCCAAGCAATGGCACTGAAGTAAGTGTTGGGGAACCCTATATGGGTCTTAGCACTTTTGAGGTTAGTGGTGGATATTAGTATGCAGTAAGAGGTGTCCACATGACTGGCCTCTATGACTATTTTTTTTGTGTTTTTCTAGTTATCCCATCTGAAATCGGGTTTCAGTTAATAGCCATTCTATTTCTGCCTTCTTACTCAAAATTTCATTCCAGATTAATTTGTAAACGTAGAAAATATTTCGCTCTACCCATTTTCGTTCCAACTCTGCAACACATAAAATGGTATAATAATTTTATATATTCAATTTACTAACAACAAAATAAACAAAATCTATGCCCAAAAAAGTTGATAGCATACCGTCTTATATGAAATTTCACGAAAACAGCAAACCTCATTTCCAATAAGCTGCAGTGATGCTTAATACTACCTTGCGGAATACCTTGAAGTCTCCAGGGTAATTCACCAGAAGGTCGTTACCTTCCGTTGATGATGTTCGTACTACTCTCCAGCCCTGGACTTTTTAGTTACTACCCGGTTTTATACGTATCTAATCGATTTCTTACTTAAAATCCATTCCATTTCGATGGAATCCGATGATGGAAAGCATTTTTCGCGAGCGATCCAAATCATAAAATCCAGCCAAAAAGGAGTAAAGCGTTTCGCACCCAAATTGATAACGATCAATATAAAGCGAAATTTTATTCGCTTCCTTGCGGAGAATCCTCGCGGAAAGAAATTCTCCTTGCACGCCATGATAGTCGCTTATGCGATAAAAAGCGTGAGCAAAAAGTCATCAGGATTCAGTGCATATAATCCATAAAAAGGCACATATAACCGAAATAAAAAGAGAATAAGGTAGGGTAGAAAAAATATCAAGAAGATGAGATAAGATTAACCGAGACAAAATTTCTTTCATCGAAACCCATCAAAAAGAATATAATAGGAAACTTTAGGAAAAAGGCATTCCTAGATCTGAAAGTCAGGGATTTTGCGGATAAAAACCAATTCGCTAAAATCAACATATTTATTTCAGTGTGTAGGTTTTCTCTGCCCGTATATTTGGTCAAATCTCTGTGCAATTGAATGCCGAAGTATTCAATTAGTCGAATGAAATCAATCACATGAAGTCGGTGTACACGTTGTCTGTCTACCCTACAATTCGTCCTTTCTCGAAAAATAAACTCCAAATGAAAATTTCACCCGTCCTTAACCGCTCCGCATAAAGCACAAATGGACTTCGGTTATTCGTTCGGTTCAGCATTTTTTTTTTATATTTATATGAAAGTCAGTATATGTATAAATTTTTTATTTTCCAAAAAGGATCAGGTTTCTGTCGACTTTTTAATCCATCAAAAGCCTTAAAATGCCACAAGCAGAACATTTCGGTGGTTTTTATTTCAGTTTATTTTTCGTCTCTACAGTTTGAGTTGATTTTATATTTGATACGAAGTTTTAAGCGTTTGCTTCAAGGAACGTATTCAGGATTTTATGATCGAAATAAAAAAAAATAAACAAAAAAAATGAAATAAAAATAATAGCAATAAAAAAACCTAGACAAATTTACTTTTAAGACGAATCATCAGAAAACTGGTAAATATTAAAAAGTTACCAAAATTTATCGTCATTGGATACGGAAAAACACCTGTTGTCGGCACTTAACAATTTATGTACGAAGCTTGACTTGGGCAATTGTGGAAATCAGGCTATGGCCTCAAAAACATGAGGCTTCCCATTTTTGCAGTGATCTGATCTTTTATTAATCATGGCTGTATGTCCTGTATTCAGTTGAACTCTATAATCGAACCACCTGCTAATTGTTCTGCATGTTATGTATCGAGTTTTCATTCAATTATGAATATCCAAATCGGTCTATAGATCATACTTCCTTTTTAAAAACTCTATAAAAAATCTGCCAATGGTCTGGGCAAAACTTTATTATTTTTCGGGTCAAAGTTCGGGAGCAGTCAAAGTCGGAGTATATCATCAGTTGTTTCGAGATTATTAGATTTCTTGGAAAATATATTTTGTTCTTAAAATAAAAATATTTAAAATAAAGATTATGAGACACGAGGGATTTTGAAAAATCGTGAAATTGGTTTTTAGGTCATTACATCAAATGCCGTAATAACCAATTTTATATCTTATTAGAACTAAGGGATGGCAAAAATTGTGAAAACATATGGATATCCTTGGGGGTTGAATATCGAAAAATTGAGAAATGGGTCAGTAGGCGATTATAATAAAAAGTCTGCGGAAGTGAAAAGGGATTTAATATCTCATCAAACCTAAGAAATATTTCGAAGCTTTGAAAAGCATACAGCTCCCTTTACACCCCTTAGGATTGAATATCTGAAAATACTGAAATTTACTTTTTGGCGCTTATATAGCAAACCTTAGGAAGTAATAATGGATTCGATATATCATCAGAACTAAGCAATATGTAGGAATCTGTGACAACATATGCAACCTCCTTAAACCCACTAGGGGGTTGAATATCCAAAAATTCTGAAAGGAGTTAATATATAAATATGAAGACAGAGCGAGTAAGGAAAAACCAATTCAATTTCTTATCACTTCTAAAAGATATGAGGGAATTCGTGAAAACGTGTTCAACTCTTCTATACCCTCTTAGTGGCTGAAAAAGGAAAAAACTTAAAAAAAAGTTTTAGGCGATTATCACGCAAGCCTGTGAAAGTGAAAAGACTTTCGATATCTGATCCGACCTGGGGATATGGCAGAATTCGTGAAAAAGTATACAACCCCTTTACATCCCCTTAGAGGTCGAATTTCAAAAAATCCTGAAAACAATTTCTAGGTATTTATATGAAGAATCTGTAGAATAAAAATTAATTCAATATTTGCGAAGACCTAATAGATATAACGAAAATCGTGTAAATATATGCATTCCGTTTTCACTGATAATTTTTTTCGACCCCCTTCCGAACACCAATGGATAATCTAATTTTTTTTAATCAATATTTCTTTTCTAGTTGAATTACATTTATGCACCGAGTTTCAGCTTTGTAGCATAAGCCGTTCTACATAACATACTACCACTATAAAAAATTATATTTTTCCAAAATGCTACTACTATAGCTCTATCTAAATACCAAGTTTCAGTTTTATATCAATATAGGTTCTCGAGATATAAAAATCGGAACCGTTTACTTTTAACCGTCTCCCACCCTCATTCTTTACACCCTCACCACAAAAAATTATTTTTTCTGCTAGGGGTCTATTAGGGCTACTTCTGGTAAACATTTTAGGCATCTGTCTTACACTGCTCTTGAGACACGAGATGTGATTTTTTTAGAAAAACTCTTATCCCCTCCACATTCATGCTCCACCGTCCTCTTAAAAATTTTACTTTCAGCAAACTTCTTATGTCAACCTTTATACACAAACCGAATTTTATTTGTCTAGTGGATTTGGTTCGTGAGATATCGTAATCTAATGTTTTTCACCCCCACCCCTGTACGACACTGCCACGAATCAAAAATTTGTTTCCGATCTACTCTCCTAGTATACTTACAGATATTCATTAAGTTTCAATTTTGTGACGTTAACCGTTTAAGATATATGAATTTTAGAAGGTGTCGATTTCGGCTTTTTTGCGTTTCGGACGCATTATTTCCCCCCCCCCCCCCACTCCCACACCCCTTCACTTATATTGAAAATGTTTATACTAGTGGATCCACTATCAGAGCTCTACATAAATTCCAAGCTTCAGCATCCTAGCATAAGAGGTTGCTGAGATCTAAAAACCAAAATTATCCGTTTAAAACGCATCTTTCTCCTCCCCTCACACCACCACCCCTAAGAATTTGGTCACTTTAAGGGGCCTATCTAGTCTATTCATAAAAAAATGTTCAATTTAATATCTCAAACCATTTGGGAGCTGCGAGCCTTCAAACGATTTTGAGTACGGCGGACAGACGGATTGCATTTTTTTTTTGTTGTTTCGTGTCTACTAGTCATGAAACGTGAAAAAAAAAATTTTAGGGTAGCAAATTTTTTTTTTAAAAATCGATCACAATACTGTATTATTAGAAAATAATAAAGAAAACTGTAAGTTTTCGAAATTAAAGTTTTAATGAATTTATTTTACTAATTTTGATATCGTTCTATAAATGCCTCCAAGGAGTTTTTAATTTCCGTCCTAAATTTGATCCACCTTCAGTACTCCCCGTTGCGGATTGTGTATGTAGTAACATTAACTCACCTGCCGCAACTAGCAGTACACAGTGCAACAAATAAGTTCCGAGACTCGAACCATATCTGAGTAACTAGTAGGGCTATCTATGTGTACAGACCGGTGTTTGAAAGCTGTGACACTCCTCTTCCCGGTAATATCGATTTTGTTTAAATCGGTTAATAGATAGCAAAGTTATGACAGTTCTCCCAAAACAACTTTTTTGTCGATGTTGAAATATTAAAATGTTGCTCAAACACATGGAATTCATTCCAACTGGCCAAACAATTACTGGCGCATTTTATCTCGAAGTTTTGAAGCGAGTGATGGAAAGAATCCGTCGTATTCGACCCGAATATCGTGATCCAAAGAACTTGATAATGCACCGAGTCACACCTCACTCATTGTTCGTCAATTTTTGACTCAGAATCAAGTCTGTGTGTTGAATCATCCACCTGATTTGGCCACATGCGATTTCTTTCTATTCCCGAAATAGAAATTGAATTTGGAAGGATGAAAAGAATGTTTTTTAATGACATTTCGACCATCAAAACAGCTTCAACACGAGCCCTAGAGGCAATTCCACAAAATGAGCTCGAACACGCATTTGAATCACTGTTGAATCGGTGTAACAAGTGTATTGAAACTGTAAGAGAATATTTTGAATAGAAAAATGAAAAATAACCAGATTTTTTCTTTTAACGATGCTTTCCATGACCAGTCTCGAAACTTATCATATTTTTCGCACTGTGTATATGTTAAACAAGAATGTGAATTTAATTCGCACTATAAGAATCTGCACATTTCTTTTATTTACTTATGGACAACAGTTGCTGAAATTTTACAAAGAAGAAAAACAAGTTAATGTCAAAAGAACAAACTGACTTCGTTCATAAAGTGGTGCAGCATTTTATTGAATATGATAAGAGTCTGTCTGTCTGTCCAAAATATAAAAGTTTGCCGGAACAAATTATTTTTCTTTTCCCAAATTAAGCCATGGTAAAAATTCTTTTAGATTTTGACAATATTGAATTCATTTTATAGACACTTATTTTTATAGAACATTTTTATTTATTAAAAAATATTGTAAAATTTAATTAAAAAATTAAATAAAAATAAAAATCGAAGCAATACTTTTTATTAAATTTATTTAACAATATTATTCTTTCTAATAATATATGATTTTAGTATTTTAGATTATATTTTAAAAACAAAAATAGTGTGAAATTTCAATTTGTTTCATTACAAATTTACAAACATACTGCAGTCACGATCGGCTGCAAGCCAATCGTATAATACTCTAGATAAATACTGAACTCCGATTTATATTGTAGTTGGGGATAAAGTAGAATTACGTGTGTGCATGTTGTATGTCCTTTATTAAGGACTGCCATTAGATTGCTACTCAAAACTAAAAGACAATATTCAGTGTTTAATTTCATACCTTGAACTGGGTAAGTCATCGAAAAAAATGTCCTTTTTGAAGGACTTTCACATGGGAGGTGCAGGAAGGACTCATATTATATATATTTACATATTTGTCCTTTTCCTTGGAACCATTCAAAAATTCATGTGTACAAAATTTCAAATTCGTAGCTTGAAGCGTTCAAAAGTTATCGGAAAATATTGTTGAACACGTGTTTTAAGGATATTTTGTATGGCAGCTACCAGAAGGAGTAAAAAGATTTCACTGATTAGTAAACTCGAACTTCCTTTTTGCTCAAAACTAACTTGTACAAAATTCCGAATTCGTACTGAAAAGATTACTTGAGTTATTGTGAGTTTCGTAAATTAAGTGAATACATTTTGACAGGATATTTGTATGGCAGCTACACGAAGGACTAACAGGATTTCCTTCATAATCATATATTTAGCTCCACCTATTGGAAAAATAACACGTACAAAATTTCAATGTCGTAGTTTAATCCCTTCTGAAGTTATCGACCAATATTCTTGAACACGTGTTTTAAGGACATTTTGTATGGCAGCTACCCGAAGGAGTAGGACGATATTGCCCGTTAACGAACTTAGCCTTACAAATTCAACCAAACATCCAGATTCAAAATTTCAAGATCCTAGGTGAAGGCGTTCTTGAGTTATCGTGTTCACGGACGGACGGACGGACGGACGGACGGACGGACGGACGGACGGACGGACGTCAGGCGGATTTGAGGTTTTTGGCCACAAATAAACAAAAAATAATATACAACTTTTTTTCGTCCGAGGCTTGGTTCTATGCGTTACAAACTTTTGGGCTGGATTAAACTTATAATACTCTATATGATTTCATCTAGAGTATAAACACTAAATGAGGCAAATCACTAAATATTTTTCTAATTTATTGGTTCATTTGCTCAAAGCCAAATTTTTGACATATACCTGACTATGATGGATAGATCATAAGAATCAATCAGAAAAGGTTGCGAAATCTGCTTTACTTTTTGTGATTTTTTATGTAAATTGGATTTCAACTCTTATGTGATATGCACAAGTTGCAGGTTGATTCAACCTAGGTAACTTTGCTAATTTGTTATACCAATCAGGTGAAATTCCTAACTGGTGTTAGGTACAATACCAAATTGGTATAAGGTAAAACACCTAATTGTTATTAGGTAAATAACCAAATTGGTATTAGGTAAAATACAAAATTTGTATTAAGTAAAATACCTTATTGGTTTTGGTAATTTATTGTATATACCAATTAGGTTAAATAACTAAAAATTGTTCAAATATACATGGTTCCAAAAATGTAATGTTAACTAATTTATTTTAGGTATATTACCTAAAGCTTTAGTTGACGGGCAAATGCCGAAGCACTTAGGCAAATTAATATTCGATCTAAGACATGAGGATAGAGGATGAAGGATGGAGGATTGAGGATGGCGGATGGAGGATGGAGGATGGAGGATGGAGGATGGAGGATGGAGGATGGAGGATGGAGGATGGAGGATGGAGGACGGAGGATGGAGGATGGAGGATGGGGGAAGGAGGATGGAGGATGGAGGATGAATATATAATTCATATAATATTTCCTCTATCCTCTATCCGCTATCCTCTATCCTCTATCCTCCATCCTCCATCCTCAATACTCAATCCCCAATCCCCAATCCCCAATCCTCTATCCTCTATCCTCCATTCTCCATCCTCCATCCTCCATCCTCCATCCTCCATCCTCCATCCTCCATCCTCCATCCTCCATCCTCCATCCTCCATCCTCCATCCTCCATCCTCCATCCTCCATCCTCCATCCTCCATCCTCCATCCTCCATCCTCCATCCTCCATCCTCCATCCTCCATCCTCCATCCTCCATCCTCCATCCTCCATCCTCCATCCTCCATCCTCCATCCTCCATCCTCCATTCTCCATCCTCCATCCTCCATCCTCCATCCTCCATCCTCCATCCTCCATCCTCCATCCTCCATCCTCCATCCTCCATCCTCCATCCTCCATCCTCCTTTCTGTGTATGTTATGCATCGAGTTTTCATTCAATTATGAATATCCAAATCAGTCTATGGATCATACTTTCTTTTTAAAAGCTCCATAAAATACTGAAAAAACCAGACTGACTTTAATCAGCAAAAAAAAGGTGGTTGTCAGTGTGCCGCGTTTGGTAATTCACACTTTTTCAGTTTTATGTTCTGTGCAGAAGAGGCATAGTGTACAATATTTAATTAATTGCGTTAAGCAATTTTTGTCTATTTTTGAACAATGTGCTCTTTGAATACGGAGTGGTTTCATTATTGCTTTCTTGTTGGAAAATATTCCTTGATATCTAGGTGGTCTAATGGAACCAATTTATTCTCGACGTGGTCCGATTAAATAGGTTTCACTCTTGACATGAATATTACTAAATATCGCCCTTGCTCTTCGTGTGCTCTTTCTTGACAAACTGGATCACAATGAAATACAGTCAAGAAGTTCAAGTGGCACTCTTATTTCTATATGAACCACTTCAATGAAGATCTTATAAAACAGCAAAAATATTCTACAAGAAATTCTCTGTCAAACTTTCGAAAACGGTTCTATATCCTATTTCCAATCGATATTTTTTGGTGACTGCCAAAAAAGTTTTACGTTCAATAAAAATCTTATATAATAATTTTATAAAATTCCGAAGAAGAAAATTCAGTCGGCACACAATATAAGAACTCATCCAATCACCATGACATCTTCTGGCCTATGCTTGAGAAAATATTTCTCGGTCCTAATTCTAAGCACAAATAATCAGCTTATACCCTAAATTCTGTGTTATTGCTGTTCTGTAATATCCAAGGATGCCCCATTTCCCTAAAGTTAAATGGAAAATATGTTCACACCAAACTTTACATTTCCTTCGGGGGTTTTAGTCTGTGATTTTTCTGAGAGTTTTTCATTTTGTGTATATTGCGGCCTAAATCACAGCCAAGTTTTTTTTTCCCACATTCACGTATTTCCTTTGCAAAAAGCAGAAATGTATGTTTATATTTATAGAAAATTACGTCCTACAAAGTAATATAAAAAAATCAGCGATTTTCCATCCCATTTTTTATTTCTCGTATTTTGTGCAATTGTATCGCAGAGCGACTGACCTTAAAGTTCCTCCGCTGTCCTCCGAATATTTAAATTTAATGCTTTATAAAAGTTTATAGAAAAAGTTTTGTGTTTCCATGGTTGACAATTTTGTCTGGGATATTTTTTTTATTATTTGAGCGTGAAAATGAAAATATTTGGTCACATTACGTGAGCCCATAAAGGAAAGTAATCTACTGGAAAAAAAATTTATAACACTACACAGTTTTATAATTCTGCTATATGTAAATGAAGTGAAGTAGCTACATATATTGTATAGGACGAAACATTAAGATATATTTACATTCGACTAGGAATGGCTCAAGTCAACTTGATAAAGGTACTGCAATTTATTTTCTATACACTTAATAGCACTTAAGGGACGGGTTCAGGTTCAGAGGTAAAAGAAACAGTACAAGAAATTAGAGCTTTAGGACATTCAACCTACACCTTAATAATATACCAATTTTAGAAAATACAACTCCCTTATTTGTACTCATGGCAGTAATAAATTTTAGCCTATCGACGATCACTCGTTATTGGATACCCTCACTTATTTTCACTTTAATCTTGGAAAAAAAATGTAAAAAGGGAGAAAAACGGTTGGTCCTTCGTATTCAATTCATTACAACTCTTTAGAAGGGATATACAAAAAACGATTAACCATTTCGATTGCAATAACTATTAAAGTTACATAAGTCCTTTTTGGCAGGGGGTGATCCTAAACCCTACAAAAAAGCGTTTTATCGACAATCCTTTAAAGAACATCAAACATTTGTACAAAGAAAAAATCAACAAGAAATATCTTGTGTGAAACTTCTTACACACTATACCTACTTTGTTTTGTATCCTTTCTGTCGGCACACAGCGTGCGGAAGAATAGAACGCCGAAAACTGAAATCTTGGCAATACATATTTTCTGCTCTAAAGCCCTTTAGCGCGGATCCCAAGCCTCCTGCTCGTTTATGTCACCAAAATTATATTCCTCAGTCGAAGTTTCCTTTAAGGGATTAAAGGATTCCGTTGCTGAGACTGTGTAATATTTGTGCAAGGATAGCGCGATACAATGGGAACGGCATGAGAGCGGTATCAGTCGGCTAAGATGGTACGTACGTCAGGATGGGGTGGCTTCTGGGCACGGGAAACTAAGCCCTTTTTTTTACTTCTTCTGCAGAGCTAAAGGCTTATATTATAGACTTTCGCTCGTTCCATAACAACACAATATAGCCAGGCTGTAATATCATGTAAACATATTTTCAATATATGAATATATAACTCATATAATATTTCGTATGCCTTAAACTGATCAAAAGGACCTCGAGTTTTCACGATTCGAAAGAAATTTTTTTTCTCGTAAGGTGGAAGCTTAAGGAAAATGCTTTTACTTTCAGTAAAGGATCAACGTTACTGAGTAGGTGTATTTTCTGAATGGGGGCGCACGAAGACGAAACAGTTTCGCATTTATATTATATTTATTTGATATTATAATATAATCAATTTGCTTGAATTTGAGCTACCGCTATCGGAGAGATACTCGTACGTGTGCAGGTAGGCAAGTTTTCTGCGGGGAAAAGTTAAACGAATTTTGAGTTCCTTACGTAAATGGATTTTGTTCTTAATTCTATGCCGTATCCAAGCAATTAGTTAAAACCAAGTCC
This sequence comes from Beris morrisii, assembly GCA_951812415.1. Classification (NCBI taxonomy): domain Eukaryota; kingdom Metazoa; phylum Arthropoda; class Insecta; order Diptera; family Stratiomyidae; genus Beris; species Beris morrisii. The sequence continues at coordinate 152,178,763 of OX638310.1, forward strand.
TTATGGGAGATAGAGAGAAAGTGATTAAATTGATCTAGCGCTGGATATTTGAAGAATATTTCTTCATTTAAATTTTTATTAGAATTTATTAAGGAGTTATACGAAGTCAGAATTTAAAAAAAATTTTTTTTTTTCATTTTCGTAATGTATTTAAGTATATTACAGAAAGTTTCATGTCAATCCAACAAATATTTTCGAAGTTACACCCATATTTGTAAAGACGTCTCAGAGCGTTTGAAAGTGTTTTTGAAACTTTGAACGCGTTTTTCTCAAAACTGTGTTTATAAAGTCGGTGACCAAGATTTCTCGGAAACTGCAAAACCGATCAGTCTTAAATTTTTACACAAGCTTTATAAATGTCTTTTAAGTGATTAATCGAAGGTTTTTTCTCGCCGATAAATATTTTCCATTTTATAAAAAATTTAAGGCCGAAATTCTGATCGAAAATCTAAATTTTTTTTTGAGAAGCCGCCATTTTGTTAAAAATTAATATTTTGCTTATTCCTTCGATAACGTACTAGATAATATTATACATTATATGTACTATCAAAATCTTTTTTGTTTTTTTTTTATTTTATACGATCCTATCCAGAGATATCGTGGTCACCGCAAAACGCGTTTTTATACTCTAGATGAAATCATAAGTTTAATCTAGCCCAAAAGTTTGTAACGCATAGAACCAAGCCTCGGACGAAAAAAAGTTATATATTATTTTTTGTTTATTTGTGGCCAAAAACCTCAAATCCGCTTGACGTCCGTCCGTCCGTCCGTCCGTCCGTCCGTCCGTCCGTCTGTCCGTCTGTCCGTTAGCACGATAACTCAAGAACGCCTTCACCTAGGATCATGAAATTTTGAATCTGGATGTTTGGTTGAATTTGTAAGGCTAAGTTCGTTAACGGGCAAAATCGTCCTACTCCTTCGGGTAGCTGCCATACAAAATGTCCCTAAAACACGTGTTCAAGAATATCGGTCAATAACTTAAGAAAGGTTTAAGCTACGACATTGAAATTTTGTATGTGTTATTTTTTCAATAGTTGGAGTTAAATATATGATTATGAAGAAAATCCTGTTAGTCCTTCGTGTAGCTGCCATACAAATATCCTGTCCAAATGTATTCACTTAATTTACGAAACTCACTATAACTGAAGTAATCTTTTAGCTACGAATTCGGAATTTTGCACAAATTGGTTTTGAGTGAAAAGAAAGTTCGACTTTACTAGACAGCAAAATCCTATTACTCCTTCGGGTAGCTGCCATACAAAATGTCCTTAAAACACGTGTTTAAGAATATTGGCCGATAACTTCAGAAGGGTTTAAGCTACGTCTTTGAAATTTTTTACGGGTTATTTTTTCAATAGTTGGAGATAAATGTATGATTATGAAGAAAATCCTATTAGTCCTTCGTGTAGCTGCCATACAAATATCCTGTCAAAACGTCTTCACTTAATTTACGGAACTTACTATAACTCAAGTAATCTTTTAGCTATGAATTGGAAATTTTGTACAAATTTTTGAGTAAAAACGGAGTTCAAGTTTACTAATCAGCGAAATCCTTTTACTCCTTCTGGTAGCTGCCATACAAAATGTCCTTAAGACACGTGTTCAACAATATTTTTCGATAACTTTTGAACGCTTCAAGCTACGAATTTGAAATTTTGTACACGTTCATTTTTAAATGGTTCCAAGGAAAAGGATAAATATGTAAGAAATCGAGTGAGTCCTTCCTGCACCTCCCATGTGAAAGTCCTTCAAAAAGGACATTTTTTTTCGATGACTTACCCAGTTTAAGATATGAAATTAAACACTGAATATTGTCTTTTAGGTTTGAGTAGCAATCTAATGGCAGTCCTTAATAAAGGACATACAACATGCACACACGTAATTCTACTTTATCCCCAACTACAATATAAATCGGAGTTCAGTATTCATCTAGAGTATTATACGATTGGCTTGCAGCCGATCGTGACTGCAGTATGTTTATATAGGAGTTCCCGGCAATCAGCTATAGCAGTTTTAAAAATCATTATTTTTAAAAATAAAAAATACCAAAATAAAGTTAAAAGTTACCAAAATATATATATAAATTTTTACGTTAATAAATTAAAATGTCTTTCCAGGAAAAAATTCATGAAAAAACGGTTTTTTCGGCCTCCTGACTGCGTATAACCCTTTAAGGGGGACGTCAACGCAGACCCTTTCCCATGTTAACTAAAGTACACTTTTCTCAGAAGCCGCAAATCGCATCGAGTTCAAACTTTGTAGGCTTGTTTTAACACTCAATTTAAAGAGATTTAGTAAAAGATTTTGAAAAATACTAGCAGAAAATTATTTATAAGCTTTAGACATACATGCCGAAAAAACGGTACTTGTAGTGTTAGTTAAAGTCGTATAAAACCTCTGAAACATAGAATTTAAAAAAACCCGCCACTAAAAGTGTGCAAAACAGTGCCCCCAATATGATAAAAAAAAACCGCAATCCGATAACTAGTTTGGTTCTTGAAAAAATTGTACATTTACAAAAAAAATCACAACTTTTCAGGAGAAGCAATAAACCAAATATGTACGTTTTTCAAGGTTTTTTTTTAAAATTATTTCATAATTTGTGAGTTTTTATTTTCCAAAAAAGAAATTAAGGGATTTTTCGATACAGATGGCAGTGACTCAGAAGGTTATTTTTGAAAAGGTTTTGTTTTCACTTGTTTTATTTTTATTTTAATCGTTTTTTTGTTTGTGATTGTGAATAATAAATAATAATAATGCCTAGAGTAAGAGTGTTCAAAAAAGACGTGGTTTACACTTTGATACTTTTACTCATCGGAAAAATATGCGGTTTATGGCATTCTGCACAGAATATAGTCTATTTTAAAAATATGATAATTAAAATTTTTTTCGTTGACGACCCCCTTAAATTAAATTACGCAGCAGTGATCTATTGACTGAGAATAAGTGGACATTTTGTACTACGATGCTTTTTGACAGGTACAGTTATTAGTGATAGTCATTCGTTTAAGATTACTTCCTAAATCAATTCAGTTTAAAGTGAAATACAAAATGCATTTAATTTTTAGTATTGTTTAGTTTAGGATTTAGGCGCTGTACACATAGGACACGACCAAACGAATTTTCCGATACGAATTTTCGTTTTTTAGCTTATTGTGAAATCTTTAGCTATTGAAAAATTAGTTATAATCGTTAATTATAACATTTTCAAGAATATCATAAAAGAAAATATCTAAAAATTTGTAGTTTTAATTGATAATAATAAGAAAAATGTCCGTCTACCGTACGAATATTTTTAGTCGTACGACAGATTGATTTTTGAAATTATCATCAATTGAAACTACAAGTCTCTAGAGATTTGCTTTTATGATATTAACGATTATAACTAATTTTTCAACATAGATATATATATACTGGATATGACAAGCAGCGATTGAGTTGAAGGCAGACATCGTCGCATTCACTTACACGCAAAACAACAACAATTGATATAACGAACCTGTGTTTTCTCACTCACATTTATATTATGTCCCGCTCTTGAAACACGCAAAAGAACAACAATTTGATATAACGAACCTGTTTTGTCTCACTTCTCTGGCTTCAAAGCGCTTTATACAAAAACGGTAGCATGTCATCTCCATTAGCTCTATGTTTTTCAATAACTAAAGATTTCACGATAAGCTGAGAAACGAAAATTCGTATTGGAAAATTCGTTCGGTCGTGTGCAATGTGTTCAGCGTCACCTTTTTAGGTTTATTTAATTTAAAATTAAAGTTTTATAAGTTTTGAGATTTAAATTTTATTTAATTTTAATTTAGTTGTTAGTTTTAGTTCAATATTTTAGGTTTACATGATACGTACCTACATATTTATATGTATTAATTTTTAAATTTTAAATAGGTTTAAAATTAATTTGGTTAAAAATGTTAATATATTTTAATTTGTAGGTTTATGTATTATTTAGTGTTTAAGTTTTATTTAGTGTTTAAGTTTTTTTTTTATGTTTAATGTTTCAATTAATTTCAAGTTCTTAGATTTCTCTTTAAATACTTATATTTACTATACATATTATATTATTTTTATTTTAGGGAAAATTTTTTGTTTTTTTAACATTAAAATCAGGTTTTTGTTTTTAATTAAAGTAATATTATGTTTTATTTCTTTAATTCCAAGCTGGTTTTATTAATTTTATTCGGATGAAATTGTACCTGATTAAAAGCTTTGGTGAGAAATTGGAGAAGCATAAGGATAAGGGGTATGGACAGTATGTTTTCTATATTTCAAGAATAGTCTAGAAAATTTAAAGCTGTACCCTGTTTTAAAAAAATTTAATTTTTAATCCAATTTCTACTTGAAATTCCCAGTGCATATAATTTTTTCAAATAAAAGTACAGATTTCAATCACTTTTACACGAAATTACTGGTATTAGTAAATTATTCATGTACTTTTCAACTGTAACGTACAATTTACATGAAAAGGCTCACAAAATTACGCACCATTTCGTGTAAAATTAAGTATATTTATATATGAATGGAAAATTACGTTCTTTTTCGTGTAATTCTACTTATTTATTTGAATTTTACAACGAAAAACATGTAATATATATAACCACGAACTTGGAAGCTTCGTTCGATTTTGTTTTCTACTGAAATGAAAATAAAATGCCTTCGGTGGCGCAGTGGATACGCGTGACAAACCTACGCAGCAAAACCAGAATTGATCGCGGGTTCGATTCGAATGATTTTATTAGGAGTAAGTGAGTAAGAAATAAAGTTAGAAGTAGAAATAAGTGTATCTTAAAGAGTGATCAAATTATACACAGCAAATATGTGGAAAAAGTCTAATATTTGTTTGCAGTGTAGGAGAGTTGAGTTAAATCCCCACTCCGAAAGGAAGTTTACTTTCAATAATTCGGATAAGTGCAACTTTACACCGAAAAGTGATGGATGGTAAACTTTGTTTCGGTGCCCAAATAATTTCATTTTTCTTAGAGTGTAAATTCAAGAGAATATCCAGTAAATTTACTACTTTCGAAGTTAAAATTTACTGATTGCAACTTGAAATTTACTGACCAAAAATTGAAAAATACATAGAAATTGACTATTACATCCCAATGTAAATTTTCTTGAAAAGGTTTAGCATATTTGCCTACTATCCAAAAGATGTAAAATTCAATGGATTGTTTTTACTGTGTAGCTGAAATTTATTTGGTCGCTCTAAACCGATACCTTGCAATAATATCGATGTAATGAACATCAATAATAATAATGCTTCAATATTCATTTTCATTTACGATTTTTTCTAATAACTCAATCTTTCGACGTCTTAAATACAAATTTTTTAATAATCATAATGTGCCAGTCCAGTATTACGAACAAATTTTCGGATTGTGATTTGTTGACGAACCTATTTCGTACCCAATCTTCCGTATCCTTTAGCGTCATAACTAAGGGTGGGCCATGTTCTGAAGAGCAGCTTCCTTTTGAATTTTAATCGCCTCATTAAGTAAGTGTCAGGATTGCCTGGGACTGTGCACGAAACAATGTTACATTATATTAAAAGCTGAAAAGTGCCTCTTATTCGCGGGCTGTTTTCTTGGCTTTGTGAAAGTTTTGGCTGCATATTAGATGAAAAGAATTGTTTAAGAATGATAAAGGATATCATTTATTATCCTTGAGTTTTACGATTTTCGTACATTTCTTGTATACTAAACGTTCTGACTGAACGGGGAGACGAAGGAAGTTTTATACCTTTATTCTTTAAGTTGAAATTTGAGTTATAGAGAAAAGAAGGCGTGAAGGAAAATTACACATATAAGTATCAGATACGAATTCGATTTATTTTTTAACTGATAAAGCTAAGTTCAACAACTTTAAAGAATGAAGAATTAAAAAAAACCCTTTAAGATGGCTTTAGCTGTCGTATGCGTTAGTGGAGGGTACATTATTGTAGTTATTTCCTCAAACTAAATTGTTTTTTGTATTCACTCATGCGAAGATATAGCTGAGAATATATTTATGAGCGTTTATCAGATTTTAATTCAATGAAAGGAACTCAACTAACCAATAATGGTTATTTTATTGCCTTGCAATTTATGACGAATACGATAATATACTGACGTTAGAACTCCACGAAAGGGCATTTGTTTGCCAAAGTCGAACAAGTAAATCGAGTTTTATTACGCCATTTAAAACCCCGAAAAAAACTGCCTTTAATGTGGTTGATCGAGAAATTAATCAAAATAAATCAACAGAACCAATAAAACTGCATAAATGTATTTCGTTATTTTTGGTGTTTACAGTCTAGCGAAATCAGTTCGCATAATAAAATCTAAGACTTATGGAATGGTCATAAAAGCGTTGATTTCTTTTCTTTTATAGGATTTATTGATCTAAAAAAATCTGTAGCAATTTAAAGGTTAAACAAATATTGTTTAAATTATTTCAAAATGGCTAAGATTAGGCAACTATTGAACTAGTGCCGTTCTAAACGTTGCAGGGCGTGAACAGTTTGTAGTCTTTGCAAATTTTAGATTAAATTTACTGAATATTATGATAATATTTTTTTTAATTTTAAAGCTTGAAACATTTAAAAAAATTGAAATGATTTTAGAAACAATGACCAGAATTTTTGTTTGGAGTTTCCGATTTTTTTTTATGAATCTTATCAATTCTTCTTGTACAACTAACTTAATGTAATTGTTGTCAGAGCATTCTCTGTATTAAATTATGAATTTATTACGGGGTGTAGCACATTTGCATTTTGAATCGACAGGGCAGCTTTGTTGTTATTTTTTCCCCGTTGTTGACTTGAACTGGATCTAAGGGCTGGAAAGAACACGCTTTCTGATATTTAGAAGATTTTCAAATCTTAGTCACTATCCTCGTAATTCTAATAATCTTACTTGATTTGTTAATATTTATCTATTCCGAATTATGTAGATAATTAAATTGTAAGCGCTTCCTAAGTAAAGAGGCGATTAATTTACTCTAGCCAACCATGTAATGAGCACAATGACGCGGGTGTAATTCAATTTCTGTCTATTATTCAACATCCATGAAGGTACTTCTCCTCGATAAATTATAGGCGGAACTTATGTACGACAAGAAGTAATAAGTCATTTAAATTCAGCGTTCATTTTTTTTTAAATTTATTTTTCTGCCTTCTCGTTTAATATCCATCGCTTGATGTCTTCCTTTTAAGATCGCGCGTACGCGATGGCTGCGTAATAGTCAACATTAATGAAAAATCTATTTGAGAGGAAAAAAAATTATAAATTTTAAATTCAATCAATCATCTGAAAGTCATTACTTCACCGTTTTATGTTTGATTTATGCTACGTATATTACAAAAAAGGAAAATATGGGGGGAAATATTGAAAAAGGAAACTTCAAGCGAGGGCGGTAATTAATCCCAAAGTTTAAGAAAACATCGAGAATAAATTGGTACTTAGTGATTCGAATTTGTTACTAAATTACACAACTTTTGTTTTAATGAAATTATACATTAATGAATATTTGAAGAGATTGCCTTTTGTTGTTCAGTGTCGTGTTTTTTAAGTCAAACTCTGAGCACTCGTCTATGTTAGCAGCCTCTTAAGGTAAGTTCTTTTTAAAACCAAGCTTTTTCGTCTCACGTATGAACAACGAGTTAAAATTAAAAAAAACACGCAACGATTTAATACTTATTTACGTAATGTAACAGGAATACTATCTTATATTTAAATATTGGTTGTAAAAAATTCTAGTAAGCTTCAACTTCAACCACACACTAAAAAAATACGTTGAATAAATCCGTTGAGGCAAATATGCATCAACTTTTCAAGTAAATTTACATTAGGATGTAATAGTCAATTTCAATGTAATTTTCAATTTTTGGTTAGGAAATTTCAAGTTGCAATCAGTAAATTTCAACTTAGAAAGCAGCAAATTCACTGGATATTGTCTTGAATTTGCACTCTAAAAAAAGTGTATAATTAGCACTCTTTAAGATACACTTATTTCTACTTTTCATGTAAATTGTACGGTTCAGTTGAAAGGTACCTACATGCGTAATTTACTAAAACCAGTAATTACGTGTAAAAGTGGTTGAAATGTGTACTTTTACTTGAAAAAATGAAATATACTGGAAATTTCAAGTAAAAATTGGATTGAAAATTAAATTTTTTTAAAACCAAAATTTACCGAAAGTAATTAAGTTAACTGGTAACAAGACTGATAACCGGTTTTTTTTTTCTTCACGATCTCGGCGCATAACAATTATTTAATTTAATTTATTGCATTTGAATGTGTACATTCACATCAATTAGTCGGGTAGTCTTACAAATATCACGCTATTATTATAATTAATACTGAAACTAAAATTCAGGCGATTACTTAATCAACTTTTTCTTCTAGTTTCCACTTTCCATAGTCTAAATTCTGGCAATTTCTCTTAGCATTCGGGTGACATTGAAATATGGCCGCATTATTAGGCTAAAGTAGTCTGTGTGTAGGGAACTGTATGAAAAACGAATTTGAGAAGGCGACAGAAATTATGGCGACACTTAATCGACATCATTTATGATTAAATGTCCAAAGGAATATTTTCTTAGGTTGTGATTAACGTCGAAAAGGACTTTGTAGGATTCTAAAGAATTCTTTTAATATTCATTACGTTGTCAGATTTTAGAAGTAGAAGCGTTTTAGAAGTAAGTACTTTAAGAAGAATGCTGCTGAATGTTATATGCGTCAAACTGGCATATTTTGGTGGAAGCAAACCAATCACTCAATCACTCAATCACATCGTTGTAGGACTGCATCGTCATGTCATGGTTGTGTAGTTGAATAATTTAAGAATTGATCCGTCGTTGTAATATTTAAATTTTTTATGTAACAATTACGGAAATCATTATTCAATTGCGGAAACCAATTACAACATTGCAACATTTTTCAAAATATCATATGTAAGAAGCCTGAATAACCTCTTGTACCTATATAAATATGACGAAACAGTCGCCCAAATAACATTTAACTCATGTATATCACTACATAGTTACTGCAATCATTTTTGAGTCTTATTCGTAACCACAGAGTTGTTGAAATAACTTTATAGTTTTGTTCAAGTCATCGAAAAGTTTCTGAAATAACTTCAAAGTTACATTCCGAACCAGGAAGTCGAAAAAATGACTAAATAGCCATACAACCATAAAGTTGGGCATTTACCTTGTATGTTTATTTTTAACCTGAACGTTTTTCTCATGCTAATGTTTATTGCTGCTTGTTGGTCGTGTTTCGTGCCCTCATAGTAATCATTTCCATCATAATCAGAAGACTTATCGCAATCGTTGTTATGATAGTTATCGCTAGGTGCTAATGTCGAGGCAACCGATTCCATTCCACCAGCAGATTGATAATTTTAATTTTACACTGCTCAGGTTCATATTGGTTATTGTAAGCAGAAACTCTGAACAATTTTACTAAAGAAAAAATTTTCGTACTATTTCGTCCAACACAGTAAAAAATCCATTGAATTTTACATCTTTTGGATAGTAGCAAATATACCACACCGTTTCAAGTAAATTTACAGTGGGATGTAATAGTCAATTTGAATGTAATTTTCAATTTTCGGTCAGTAAATTTCAATTTGCAACTAAATTTCAACTTCGAAAGCAGCAAATTCACTGAACATTCTCTTGAATTTACACTCTAAAAAAAGTGTATAATTAGCACTCTTTAAGATACACTTATTTCTACTTCTAATATTATTTCTTACTTACTTACTCTTAATAAAACCTTTTACTGTAGGTAGGAATCGAACCAGCGGTCTATTCTGGTTTTGCTGAGTAGGTTTGGCAGGCGCAGCCACTGCGGCACCGGAGGCGTTTCATTTTCATTTCAGTAGAAAACAAATTCCAACAAAGCGTGCAACTTCGTGGTTTTATATATTACATGTTTTTCGTTGTAAGTAGAATTACACGATAAAGAACGTAATTTGCAATTCATATAAAAATATAGTTAATTTTACACGAAATGTTGTGTAATTTTGTGAACCTTTTCATGTAAATTGTACGGTTCAGTTGAAAAGTACATGAATAATTTACTAGCACCAGTAATTTCGTGTAAAAGTGATTGAAATGTGTACTTTTATTTGAAAAAATGAAAAATACTGGCAATTTCAAGTAAAAATTGGATTGAAAATTCAATTTTTTTAAAACAGTGTAAGGTAATAAATAAGTATTTTTGACAGTCGTCCCAAAGATAAATAACGTAAGTCGAGACGATGGTATATGATAGAAATATCTAAAAAGTTATTTTCTTGGACGTAACAACTTGAAATTTATAAAACTAAAATTATCGAGCAAAATGTTATAGTTTTACAACGTGACGACGAGCCGACGTCGGCACGAGTTACGAGACTTGAAAGTTGTTCCGTGATAGTTGAAGTTATCCTGTGATAGTTGAGTTCCCTTCCTTTATTGTCTATAGTAGAAATATATCTACTCGATAATGAAGGATGTAATAAGATCAAATATTTAAGTGACGGAAATTCCAAAATTATGAATAAAAATACAGTTGGTAAATTTTTTTCCGCATTGATTTCTGTTACCGTAAATAGTCGAGGTAAAATTTGCCTCGAATAAATAAGTCTTAATAAGACAGCATAAGAGACTGGTATCCAATTCCAATAATCGAAACAATCGATAGAGAAAGTTCTTTATATCCATTTTCATTTGCCTTAATCATGGGAAATGGAAAGAAAGGAAAACGAAGCTTTCCGATTATAGTAGCTACAGCAATCTACTATAGAGATTTCCATCAATTCATTGCTTAACTCTGATCAGAAAAATTTATTCATATTGTACCGTACAACTTGCTATAGAGCGAAAAAGGAAGCACTGAACAGATGGAGTTGTCCGTCTTCATGTCTGTCTTTGGACTTAAGACTTCTTTTATTGAAATACGATATCCAATGTAAATATCGTAGTGTCCTGTGAAATGAAATAGGAACTTGCGCCCGAACCCCAAAATAATTTTTATACGAATACGACGACAGGCAAAACCACATCGACAAATAGAACAGGACTCAACTCATAAAGCTGTAGGTTTGGATTTATATAAGAATCTTGAAACTGGTTCAGTAAGGGGTAGGCTCACCGCATACATAGCCCAATAATAATCAGAAGAAAATAAAATGGAACCAAGTAGTTTTATCTGGTCCTCAAATAGAGACGTAGAACGATATCGAATTCGTAGAGATGAAATATATTGCACGGAGATCCCAGATAGACCTTGTGTCTGGGAATTTCCGTCGAAATGACTACCTCTCTAGGATTAGATACTTTGGCTCATTTGTGATATCTTAAAATGCTATCTGAGATATAGCTTCTTATTACGGTTCGAACTCGGCCGGAGGATCATGAGATTTTCTCAGTTCTTATTCGCTCGGTTTCCATCTGTTTGAAGGACATTTGATCGTCCAATTAGAGTGGCCGAATGAAACCAAGAAATAAAGTTTCTGGAATTGAATTTTTGAGCAGGCATTTGTTATTGGTCACACATCGCGTTACAACTAAGTCACCAACGAAGAAATGGCAATAGTCAAACAAAAGCATACACGTAACTTTGGAAGGCTTTTCAGTCATTGTGCCAAATGCTCGACTGAGAATTTGTGAATCAGACCGAGTAAGGACACCATATCCTGATGAATGCTCCGTACGTCTGTGATTCTTTTAAAGTTTTACACAAATAACGTCGATGGCATCGTGCCAAGACGGGGATTCGTCTCCTTCAAAGACAAGGACTAGTTATGCTCATCTAGTCAGGGTGTACAAAACCTGGGCAAAATATTTACAACCATTCATTTTCCTAGCGCAGAGCTTGGTTAAGTGTTCGCCGCGAACAAAATGTGTGTAAATATCGTGCTGAACTGAAACTGCAATGGAGTCCTCGAGGTCCGCCTGAAGGCAATATGTCGTCGTCACTCACATACTAAGAGAACTGAACTTTAATGAAAAAACTTTTGCGACAGATCCGCAAATGAAGAGACACAACAAATCGAAATTTTCGATTGGAAAGTACGAGTAAGAAAATCGAATCTAGTGTGACGTATGAAATTGATGAATCGGAATTGTGATAAATTCAGCAACATACTTTTCAGGTTTGGGTGAAGGATAAACAAGCTTTTCTACGTAGTCATAGTTGAAAAGATGGATTGAGTGTCTACGGAATTCTTGTGGTGGCTTATTTTCATTAATGTTATCATAAAATTAGGGAAGCTCCTTAATTCATTTAAATAATGCTTTATCAGCAATATAATGATGTAAATTTGTGCCACCTTTACGGACCAGTGTATTATCGTAATTAGGGTTGCCAGATAGTTGGTTGCAGAACCCGCCGAGTGAGCTGTATGAAATAGCCCAAAACCTGCACGAAGACTTGTAGCGCAAATACCACGCTCTACTTTGCAATTTTTAAGCCCTACTTAAACGTGTTGAGCACAGTTGCGATTTCAACGACCGAACTGTGCTCCAGAATTCTTAAGAAACACTGTAATGCAAATCTTATGTGAAAACATAAATTCGTAATTATCACCATTTTAAAAATCTTATTTGAAAAACATGTTCGGTGCAAATTAAAGATAAAATTATACTTGAAAAACAATTTCGCCCGATTTACAAGTACCTAAAAAACAATTCGATTTCATTTAATACTTGATCGCTGTTATCGATAAAAATCACTTTAAAAATACATTTTCGCGTAGATCGTCGTTTCAATCTTGCAGTAGAAAAACTTATCCCCCGGCTCTGCGCCGTTTATATACTGCATGTGTTGAGTCAAGAAATTTTCAGCATTGTTGTTTGTGTGGAATGCGGGAGAAGTACCTATTACATGCGAGAAGTGTCTTGAACATTCGAGAAGTATTAAGAGCTCTCTACAATATTGCAAGGTTGTTGTTTTTCTGTGGAAACTTTAATATCAATAATAAGTGAGTTGTTCGGATTGCTAGAGCAGATACACATGTATCAATAGGAGGGACTGAAATTTTTGCAACACGTGTCTACCAATCCAGCAAAAATTATAATTAATAAATTATACAAAAAAATAAAGGAACTCTATGACAGTTATCAATATTGGTAAATCTATTGTTTCTTGTATGTTATATTTCTCTGAGTGTCGATAGCTTGAAAGAAAGTTGTTCATTTGTAGAAAGTCTACAAATAATGAACCGATTCTAAATTAATTTCAGTTTGCAAATATCAGATAGATATCGTGTGAACTATTATTTTTCATTGTTATGACTGAGGAACCGAAAATTTAGTGGTAAGAGGATTTGTGATATGATGTAATTTGCAAACGTTGTATTTCAGCCTTAACACTAGCAGATTTAATCCAACAGACGACTGAAATTCAGTTTTCTATGTTTTTTCCTAGTAAATCGGGTATTGTGTAAACTACCAAAATAATACAATTTGCCTTGGCCGAATAGCTCAAAAAGCTATAAGCAGCCTTTTGAAAATTGTACCCGCGAATTTAACATTTAAGGGGGTCGTGCTATGTGCCGGGTCAGAAAAATCTTTTTTCTTTTGACTAAATTACGAGTACTTCGAAATTATTCTTAGAATACTCGTATGTAAAAGGATTTCTCCGAATTCGAAGTCATTATAAAGTAATAGCCGTATAATGGAGCAACTGTTCAGAGCTCGTTCGGGTCATCACCGATCTTTAATTGCGTTTTTCTCAAAACTGCATTTTTCAAATTGGCTGCCACGATTCAAAAAAACCGATTGCGCTGAAATTTGAATAACATGTTCAGCAGTTCAGCGGATCCCTAGTTACAATTGGTAGCAGAATCTTAGCGATATCTGTCATAGTTTTTTTTAGTTGAAGCTAAATTCATCCAAAAAAAACGCGAAAATTAAAAAAAAAATTTCGAAGTTAAGCCAACTTTTTAATTTTCAAAACTTTGACTTAATTCTGGTACCAGTTACAGGCCTATAAATGAGGTATAAATTTGATTTTTTGATTTCAGATGAGGAGGACAACCGGAATCATGGCAGCCATTTGACAACTTTTTTTTACAGCGGTCACTTTCAAGAGCTCTGCACGCAAAGAAATAAACAATACTTCTCATTAAAAAAATTTCGATTGTTTGTTCAAATATTAACAAATATGTGGTAAAACTTTCAAGAATGGGTAGCTCATAATCTGCAAAAAAAAAAATTCGCGAAAAAAGCGAAATAACTGGCCGTTACATAGGACGACCACCTTAAATAGCCAAAACCGCGGGAAATAGCCCAATCTGGCAACTTTAGTCGTAATACGACAGCAGGCGAAATATAACTGAATCTCCTTCACTGGCCATACTTTACTTATCACGATTGTAGACCATAGTTTCATCCTCAATTAATGGTATTTCATAGGATCATATGAATAAATCACTCTTCTTATAAGAGTCATAGGATCCTTTGAATGAGTCACTCTTCTTATAAGACTAAATGAAATTTTAAAAGAGGTGTAATTAGAAATTCGTTTACGTTTACGTCTATGTTGACGTCACAGCATAGCATTGCTATTATAACATTTTAGAAAAAGCTTACCTAAACCGTCAAAATGGCTCAGCTGCTTATTTGACACTTCATAAATCAAAAATAAAATTAAATTCAATAGAAAAATTAGAATTTTTTTACGTTTGCAAAGATTGACTGATAGCTCAACTGTCGTAAAAGTAGTGAAGACAAGAACCGAAAAGGAATTGAGACACAGCTTTGCTACAGTTCAGTTCAGTACAGTTACTGAAAATTTAAAGTTAATAGCTCAAAATAATGCTCACCGAAAGATCACCACCGTAAAATGGATGGATAACAAAAGTTTCATTTCCAACATGGATAACTCCGCTTACTCCATTACACGTATGGAAGGCAGCACTTGCTCCAGGATAGTCTTTAACCGTGCCATGGTAGTAGCAATGTTCGATATCCTGTAAAGTTAAGAAAAAAAGAATTGTTAAAATAAAGTCTTTTATTAAAAATATAACGAAAGAATTTTTAAATGGAAGCCTATTAATTATCCATTGCGTAAGATAAGAGATAATTTAGGTACAGTGACTGCCGCTTATTGTAATCACTTTGGGACCAGCCAAAAACAATAACATTAACCGGGTGATAACAATATATGAAGAAAAAAAAATTTCTCATCTACGAGTATTTTCCTGCGCTTGAATATAGATTGCTCGGAGCATTTAACATATAAATCTTTTATTCAATAAATGTTATATACAACCCTAGCTCTAACCTTTTACAAAATTCTCTAAACTTTCATCTGGTGGATTTACACTCGACGTTTGAGGCGCGCCTCTATCCCCACCATAAAATCAACCAATCAGATGGCTCGTGGAGTCGCAAGAGTCTACCATTCTTCAACTTTTTCTTCGACTCACGCTTCCATATGTATACACACATACAATGAACTGTGGCAGCACACAATTCGCAGCTCATCGTATTTCTGTCGTTCCGCTCTTATAGGCAAGTTGCGCCGCAGAGGAAAAATGGAACCTAACTGTTTTGATAACAAAATGCGGGTTATAACATTATCCGCGATTACAATAAGCGGCAATCACTGTAGTACAAGTTTGGTAGTAGATCTGTGACGATGAGCACAAGTGTATAAAAAAGTATAAGCACTGAACCAAATTGATACATCATATTAATGAATTTTTTCGCTAAAATTGTGAAAACATTCGTCAATTTTGGCCCAATGAACGCGTGAATTTATTTGATGTAGTCATATTCATCAAATGATGAACATGTTCATCTACTGACAATTTTTGAATCATATTAACGAATAATGATGTAATAAAATTTTGGTGAATATGAACGTCATTTGATGAATTTTTCTTCATACTGACGAACAACTACAACCAAAACTTGATAAATACTTTCATAATGTGATGAACTTTTCCTCAACATGGAACATGTGTGTCATTTGATTAATGTTCTTCATACTGACGAAGAACTTACAAGAAAATATCGATAAAAAAATGCCTTCATTGTGTAATGTTTTTTCACACTAAGTAACGAACATCGCGCAGCTAGAAATCGCAGCGCAGCTAGAAATCGCAGCGCAGCTAGAAATCTTTTATGTATCGTTCATCAGACGATGAAATTGCTCATCAATAAGAAAAGCATTTAGAAATTTGTTCACAATCGGGTTGATGATTGTAATTGCGTTATTTTGACGGACAGATTTATCAAAACTTCAGAGGCATGATGAACGTTACATCCGGGTAATGTATTTTGTATCATGTTGATGGAATAAATTTGAAGAAAAGCGTTCATCGATATGAAGTATGACTTTCCTTTCAGTGTGCACTCTGACTAGATCATAGAACTTTCAACGTCTATATCTGTGGCCACAGGGAATACGAGTAAGTAGGTAAGTCTAAAATCGAAACTTTTCAGGGCAGCACTTTTTTGCTGTAAATCCAATTTTTGTGAAAAAATTAAATTTGTTGACATCTCAGTGATCAAATAACATATAACAATAATTTCTTCACAGTACGTGTAAGTCTTGGGAGATGACCACAGTACACTTATCTCATTTGACTATTTTTAGACTTACCAAATTATTCCCTGTGACCACAAATATTATAGTTACCATTCTTTCAGGTCATTTTTTGTAGTGCACATTGGGTCAGAAATGGGACAAGTCTCTGCAAAACTTCAGCCAACTTGTGTCATGGAATAAGAAGTCTTCACTCTAATTGGCATTGTCCTACTCCAGAAATTTCATCAAACTTTTAGAGGAAAATCAGGCGAAATGCAAGCAAGGTGCCAGAGATGAACGCCAAAACGCTAAAAATAAACAAAGATCTCATCATCATTTGTTACGTGGATTTATCATTGCCCAGTCTTAACTTCACCACCCAGGTAGAATTAGCCAAGACGTCTGAACTAAAAGTCTAGGGCATTTGCCATCATTCGCACGATTAGTTACAATAATTTGTTAGTTTGTTTATGGACAATTTTAGTGCTTATGGAAGAAAGTAGCATCGACTGTACCCTGAAGACGGCAATTTGTTTTCATTTTATATATACAAAAATAATATAGTGCCATCATTATGCTGTGTACGGAACTCTATCTAACGTTATTCAGCCCAAACGATAATAAAGATTTTCATAAATTTTTCTTTTCGAAATTATTGCCTTGGTCCAGCTTTAGTCGTCCTTTGATCCAAAGACTTGTTATCAGAACTCTATTAAACCATGCGCAAGACTACTCAGGACAATCGTTTGAAATGAAATAGACGAATCTGATCCAATTACTTAAATGCTTTGCAACAATCTTGTAATCATCACTTCTGTTATCATTATCATGAAAAAAAGGCAAATATTTACCAACCCCATAAGGATGGATGTTTTGATGAGAGGGAGTCTATAGATCCAGCACAATGGGAATTTATTTTCTTTTCCTATGGGATTGGTATTTTGTCTATTATTTCGTAGCTCGTTCCAACTAGTTCAGAGACTGGGAAGCACAGTCCAATTCCTTCATATTTTCAACTCTATAGTTGTTTTCCGCATAGGCGGGATTCCGATAGGACTAAGGCGTTTAGGTCATGTCTATCGTAAATTATGCAACCGGATTGGGGCTTACTCTGTCAAGAGAATCTGTCTGCACTATCAGCTCGGAATAATAAATTAATCAATAACTACAGGATAATGTTAAACAACATAGCTACAAGGATATTAGCGGTTATCCTTCGCAGTCGTTCCTATAGTTTCTGAAGCGAAACAATTCCGTCTGGTAGTAAGCCTTCTTTTGTACGAATTGTTAACTAGTGAAGTGGGGGGAACTTCTTAATTAGTCAACTAATTGGAATTTTGAAGAGGAACTGAAATCAATGGCATTATGAGGATAAAAGCAAAAAACAAGGAGATTTTCCACCAATTTAAGGCGCTTATAGCCAAGTAAATTGAAGAGATTTTTCCCGTGCTGTTTTCCTTTTAGAATCATTTCTTTTTAGAAGGGATTAGTGATAAAGGTCTACATCAAGTCAAGAGTGTGCTAAAGAATTTTCTACTGAGTCGGAATTATTAGATAAAATGAAGTTAAATTATAAGTGCACTTAAGGGAGAAAGTTGATCCTTCATAACGGAAAATTCTTTTAATTTTTTTTAATAATAGAGGCGTTTCAGTTTTCACGTAAAGCTCGGTATCTGTTTGCTAATACCCGGCTAAGTGTCAATAAACATTTTAAAGATTATTAAAATATTTTTTTGTTATTTGTTTTCAGCAATGTAGAAGTAATGTGAAATTTTTGCGATATGACGATGTTTCAGTAAGGGGTAGTATATTATATTGAAAAACGTATTGCAAAAGAGACATACTTTTGATGAATATATTGAAATACTGATACACCCTGCCGGTTTTTTTTAAAGAAAACGTTCGATGATGCCATTAATGGAAATTTGTCTATGTTGAGAAAATTTGATTCGACCAAAAATACTACGTAAAAATTTCTATCAATATTAGCAAGACCTAGCGTATAATACATCCGGTATGACTATCTGGAGTCCTTTTACAGGATCTCCATTAAATTCTGTCGATGGCAATTTAATATCCTCAACGCACTAATACAAACACAGCGGAACTAAGGACGTCTACACAGAAGCAGAAGGCTGTAAATTTCACAAACTTTCCATTAACTTTTAATTTATATCCTGAAAGCGGTGTCTTATTGAATAATAGGTATAATATTGCCAGCAAAAAGGTCCTTCGTAGTTATGGGGAGCGATTAGAAGAGGGCAGGGGCTGCTATATCTCTAGGTTTTCTCTATAGTTCCCTATTGTCATCTGTAAATAAATTTAAGGCATTTTCCAAGTTTATATAAATTTTATCGGATCGTCGAAGGAAACGTTACAGTTCAGCTCCGTAAAGTGTGCGGTTTTTCATGATTTTATGGTCGATGATGCCGCCCATTTAAATGTAATCTCATACCATACGATAGGTTCAGTCCTTTTGTATGGATTAAAAATGGCTCTGAGATTTAAGAGGATTATTGTTAGCCTCGATGGGTTGATAGTCAATCTTAAAGATATGAAATATTAATATTTACGATGTTTACTCGTAATCCGGGCACCGGTTAATGCTAAGTTTGAAACGATTTTGAAAATTTATGAACAATTCATTGATTAAGGAGGAGAGTTTTTGTTATGCCATGTTCTGGGATTGGGTTAACTAGCTCCACTTATTAAGTGTATAAAGATGAAGAAGAAAATGGTCTAAATTAATCAGCAGTTTAGATAAGTTAATTTAAATGAAATTAGAAATAGTTCAGTGTGTAAACACGAAAAACATTGAATCGGAATCATCTGCAATGAATATCACAACCGAAAGCATTAATTTTACAACAACAATTATTATTGGTAGGTATTGGTACTTATCGTCCGAAAATTCGATGTAATACTTTCCTAAATATTTTTTTTTAACTGTTAAATAAAAATACGTTGTAAAGTCAGTAGTCAGTACTTAAGCAAATTTAAAAAAAATTTATTCAATCCAAATTTTTACTTGAATTTTCCAGTATATTTAATTTTTTCAAGTAAAAGTAAACATTTCAATCACTTTTTCACGAAATTACTGGTATTAGTAATTTATTCATGTACTTTTCAACTGAACCGTACAATTTACATGAAAACGCTCACAAAATTACGCAACATTTCGTGTAAAATTATATAATAATAATAATAATAATATTTATTCGGTGCTGATTTCGAGTATAAACTTATGTTATTAATAACTAGAGATTAGACAATAGTCTTTACATCTTTACTTTTGCGGGGTATTTTTTACATACAAGTATTTCGAATTCTTTTGAAATTGGTGTATCATTGTTATAGGAAATTTAGACAAAAACCTATTTCTATTCACTTATATATTAACTTAAAAAGAAAACAAAAATAAAAAATAAAATAAAAACAAAAACAAAAATAAAATAAAAATAAAAAATTGAAACTATAAGTCTAATTTAAATGTTGGTTGTTTTCCGGCGTCAGTAGGGTTTCTGGTGAGAAACCCCAACACGAAATCCTCGACTGCTGATTAATCGTTGTCCTAGAGGACATGACCGTTGGAAAACTTTCACTGGATACGCCAGTTTCATAAGATTGTGTTGGACTAGGTCCGAAGGAGCTGTTTCGTCATCGGAGGGCATAGACTCGTCAGAGGGTGTATCATGCCTACTATCCGAAACACCCTTACAGCTGGTGGAATTGCTGAGCATAATTTCTATATATTGCACTCGAAATCAAATTTACGATCCGAGACTTATAAACTTAGCTAAATTTCCGCCATAGCAATCCTATACTAAAGGAAGGTGGCGCTGAAGATTACATAATATTTGATCATCAAATATTTCAACCAATTTGGTGGAATTTTTGGTTGTAAGCCAGGATATATAGAGCCAAACGCTGAGAGCGCGACTTCGAAACCCGCCAACAGCAATTTTATTTTTTCGCTAATTTTAAGAATGGAATTTTTTCATGGTAAGCTACCATAGAAGCAAATTTGATTTAAATGTTGGTTGTTTTCCGGCGTCAGTAGGGTTTCTGGTGAGAAACCTATATGAGAACCTATAAGTCTAATTATTAGTTCACGTAACCAGAGGGTTAACAGATATTGTACATTTTTCGAGAAAGGTTAGCTGAAATTTATTGGCTGTGTCTGTGATCTTGGGAATGCCTGCTAAGTAGTGAAGGTGAGCGGTAGAAAAATAAAATGGTTTGTCCAGTATTATTTTAAGGCATTTGTTCTGAAGTGTTTGGAGTTTTATTTTGTGAACTAAAGCACACTGGTTCCATATTGGTGCTGCATATAATATGATCGGCTGCATAACCATTCTATAGATCAATAGCTTGTTGTCCACTGAAAGTTTCGATTTTCGATTAATAAAGGGGTAAAGTGCATGGATGCTTTTGGATATTTTACTTGAAACGTGTTCGAAGTGGCCCTGGAAAGATAATTTCGTATCAAGATTAAGTCCAAGATACTTAATATTTTTTGACCAAGTGATGGGTTCTCCAAGTATGTTCATAGTGGGATTAGGTAGGTTACGTGCAGCTCTTTTCTTGGTGAAATATATGATTTGCGTTTTACCCGGATTTATTTTTATTTTCCATTTGTTATAGTATGATTGCAGCAAATCTAACTGAGTCTGAAGGTTATGCAGGATGATATTAACATCATTGGATCTAGTGTAAATCCCGGTGTCATCGGCGTACATCGCAATTTCACATTCAGGGGATTTCGGAAAGTCCGCAGTGTATATGTTATACAAGGTCGGGCTCAAACAAGAGCCTTGTGGTACACCTGCTGGGATTATGTAGGAGTCAGATATACTGGATTTCAGTTTTATGCAAATGTTATTCAAAAAAGAGGTAATTAGTTTCACGAGGTATATGGGGAAGCCGAAGTTCGTGAGCTTGTGCATAAGACCATTATGCCATACAGTGTCGAAAGCTTTCTCGATGTCTAGGGCAATGAATCCAGTGGACTGTTTTGCGATGAAAGATGATTTTATAAATGTTGTGACACGGTGAAGCTGATGATTTGTTGAAAGTCGTGGCATAAAACCAAACTGGAAATCGGGTATTATTTCATTCGAAAAAGCATTTAATCTGGTCAGTATTATCTTTTCAAATACCTTACTTAGAGTAGGTAATAAACTAATAGGTCGGTAGTTTGTTGGAAACTTGGGGTCTTTTCCAGGTTTGGGGATTGGGATGATCAGTGCTTTTTTCCACGCATTAGGAGTGTAAAATTAACTATTTTTATATGAATGGAAAATTACGTTCTTTTTCGTGTAATTCTACTTATCTATTTGAATTTTACGACGAAAAACATGAAATATATGAAACCACGAAGTTGAACGCTTCATTCGATTTTGTTTTCTACTGAAATGAAAATGAAACGCCTTCGGTGGCGCAAGAAGAAATAATATTAGAAGTAGAAATAAGTGAGTTTATATTAAAGAGCGCTAATTATACACTTTTTTTAGAGTGTAAATTCAAGAGAATATCCAGTGAATTTGCTGTTTTCGAAGTTGAAATTTACTGATTGCAAATTGAAATTTACTGACCGAAAATGTAAATTTACTTGAAAAGGTGTGGCATATTTGTCTACTATCCAACAAATGTAAAATTCAATGAGTTTTTTTTTACTGTGTACTTTCCCATACATTTTGTTTAAACTGTTAAATAAAATACGTAGTACAGTCAGTACTCTTAAGCAAAGTTAGTAATATTTAAATGAAATTATAAAAGTGAATTTTTTTTCTTTGATATTACATTTATGAAGAGTCAGAGGTTGAAGCCATATTGGAGCTGTGGAAATTAGATGTTTAACTTCGTCTATGTGAACAACATATATTTTTAATATATTAAATGAATCAATGTAGAATGGAGTAAACTTTTTCAATAAGTAAACAAAGCTAGAATTCGGAAAATAAATTTTGGAGATGGAGTAGAGCGTATGGTGACTAGGTTATAAATACAGGTAGGAACTGGATAATACCCTAGGCAGACGACGCTTTCGAATGATCATTCGCATTCAATAATCAATGGTCAATGAGATTTAACATTGACACACGTCTCTCGAAATTACATTCAATTTGTCCAAATATTATTGCTGTGGGAATGCAGAATAAAAGTTGGCATACGTTGGCTACGTATTATCTTTTGAAATAGCGTGATAGAAAAGTGCTAATATGTCAGCAATTGTAAACGAAACGTTAAAATTATTGATCATAATTAATGCACAAATGAAAAATTTGGACGGTGGAACACTACTTGTTCCACTAGTTTCATGGTGGTTTCATAGGCTTGACGTTAGATGGCATTGCGAGCATTTGAATGAATTAGCAATTTATCTCTGAATTACCATTTCGCAATTGTAATTGGAATGATGGAATGAATGACCAATTCGACAATTACATTGGGACAGGCGTGATGCGGAATTATCATTCGACTAAAAATTATTATTCGAATGCGTCGTCTGCCTAGGGTATAAGTAGTATTCAAGGAAAATCTACTGATTTTCATTTTTCACAAAACGTTTTATATGAGCACTTACAGCAGATGGTCCTAAGAAAAATCTTATTACAATAAGTACAAAACAAAAACATTTTAAAAGTCTGGGTACAACTTTATTATTTTTTGGTCGAAGTTCGGATTGCAGTTATAAATGAGATGTGGTACAGGTTGCTGCTGTCATCCAAAAATTAAACATTTTAAATGTAAATGCGTCTCAAATTTGACATAGAAAATGCCTGTTAGTATCATTTTTTAAATGTATTTTGCATCTCCTGCTATCGATTCTCAATGCTTTAAAATTATAATCGTGGTTTTGCTCAATATGCTCACTGAAATATTTGTGTGTTTTTTTCCTCATCGTAGTGCGACGAGCTAGTACATATTTTTCAAATAAAAACAATCGAAAAATTGTAAACTATTCACAAGTACATTCGTTACTTTCAAAGTGTATGATCTCCTTTTTAGTTGATATTTCCCCGTACTTTGTTCCGATCCTTTAGGGGTTTGTGGTAACTTCGGGTCTATTAAAACACACACTCGATGTACTAGTATACAATAAAGTTAGATAAGCTTGAAAAATTATGGCGCTGGTAGTCAGCATTTCGCTGATTATACTACAACAATACCCTTAAAATTTAAACAATATATCACAAAATATAACTTACATGACGGTTTCCATCAACCTGGTATCCTCCAGAATGAAAATGTTTCTGTTGAATATTCGGTGAGAGCAGTTGTCTGAAAAAATAAAATAGAAGCAATGTTTGAGTCATTGTTGATGTTGCTGGTGAGCTTTTATCGTTCCTTAAATTTACAAGCGTCCATAAGGGGAAAAACCAGGACGAGAAAACTCATTAACAAAAACCTAAATTAGAAATCAAGGTAGACATGAGTTTAGTTTTTCTGGTAGTCCTTTCGAACGATGAAACAATTACAATTACAAATTCGCTCCAGACAATTGCAATGTTGTTGTGTGGCCTATACGAGTACGTTCAAGGAAATTGTACAATAATTTTCGTTTCCTGAATGACAAATTACATCAGAGATAATTTAGTTTCACTTTAGTCTACTCAAGGTGGGAGTGTGAAGTCGACAGCATCGTATATAGAAAAACAACCTTTACGGTCAGTTTAATGGGGTTATCGAGTGTATCCTTGACTGGTACGAGGAAGTACCTAAATATGCTCTTCGGGACTCATATCCTTGAATTTTACGTTATCGATCAGCTCACGTAATTACTGGGGCATAGTCATGTTACGACTGGGCCCTGAGCTCTCTTTCAATGTTTCCTTTATGATTAAATTTTCGAATTTCCAATCTGTCAGCAGCTCTACGAGGAGAGTAGATGGTTCGGACATGCGACCCCATTCTGCATACTCAACTTAACTCCGCTCTCCGTGTATTCGTCGACAAGGTATACTTTATAGAACGGACATTATGAGTTTCTTTGAGAATTTTCGTCATTTACATCTCTATGAAAATTTAATTAGGAACGGCAAAAATTGCTGGAATTTTCAAGGAAATTGCCTTTTTAATTGAAAATGTTATTTTGAGAGTTATTTAGGAGCTGTGTTTAGTACAAATTACTAGGTTCGAACGGTGACCCCGATTTTACTTTACTATTTTTATAATAAAGTATTTTTCATTTGTGTTTTTTTTTTTAAATAATAAAGTTTTGTACTGCATTTCGGCGAAGCCTTTTTCCCCTCCGTGGTGCATCCCCAGCAGATAACGAATTCAGCACTGCATAGATACATTGATGGTAACATTTTCTTACAAAAAAATTTCTTATCGTGGGTTTTTTTTATTTTGCCATATTTCTTTTATATTTCCAGATTTTTTTTTATTTATAACGATGTAGACCAACAAATATATAACATCTATCTACACCTGCCAGAATTTGAACAGAGTACGCTTAATTTTGAAGAAATAGTGAATTAGAGGTTATAATTTTTGCTCGCAGTACTGATACAGTACAAATTTGCAGAATTCTGAAACTTTAAGAGAAAGAGATAATACAAATACCAGAAATTTTAATGTTTCGCTCAATTCTCGTGTACCTACATATTTTTTTGGATTTTTACTATCGACCACTATTCTATGTATAGTCTAATATTTTGATGAACTAAAAACGTAACCAATTTCAAGATGTATTTAGTTCTGTTGTAGTATGTACTGATTTTGCAAAAAATTGCTATGTGTACCAAGCCTTGTTGAATCGATGTTACACCAAGTTTAGCTCTCTAAATTATTGATTTTACTTTATTATTTTCTAATAATACAATATTGTGATCGATTTTTAAAAAAAAAAAATTTGCTACCCTGAACAATTTTTTTTTCACGTTTCATGACTAGTAGACACGAAAAAAGCAAAAAATATTTTCAGTCCGTTTGTCCGCCGTACGCAAAATCGTTTGAAGGCTCGTAGCTCCCAAACGGTTTGAGATATTAAATTTAATTTTTTTTGATGAATAGACTGGGTAGGCCCCTTGAAGTGACCAAATTCTGAGGGGTGGGGTGTGAGGGATGAAGAGGGGGGAGGAGGGTGGAGGAGGGAGTGTGCGTTTTAGACGGAAAATTTTGGTTTTTAGATCTCAGCAACCGCTTATGCTAGAAGGCTGAAACTTGGAATTTATAAAGAGCTTTGATAGTGGCTTTATTTGCAGAAAAATTGTCAATATTGTTGAAGGGGTGTGAGAGTGGGGGGAAAAATAATGCGTCTGAAACGCAAAAAAGCCGAGATCGACATATTCTAAAATCCATATCTTCTAAACGGTTCATGTCACAAAATTCAAACTTAATGAAGATCTGTAGGTATACTAGGGGAATAGATCGGATACAAATTTTTGAGTAGTGGAAGTGGCGTACGGGGGTCGGGGGTAAAAAACTTCAGATTACGATATCTCACGAACCAATTAAACTAGACAAATGAAATTCGGTTTTTGTATAAAGGTTGACAAATGAAGTTTGATGAAAATAAAATTTTTTAAATGAGCGGTGGATCATGAAAGTGGAGGGGATACGAATTTTTCTAAGAAATTACGTCTCATATCTCGAGAACAGTGTAAGGTAGATGCTTAAAATTTTTATCAGAAGTAGGCCTAATAGACCCCTAGCAGAAAAAAATTTTAGGGTTGTGGGTGTATAGGGTGAGCGGGGGAGAGGGTGAAAAGGAAAAGGTTCCGATTTTTATATCTCAAAAACCTATAATGATATAAAGCTGAAACATGGTATTTAGATAGAGCTATAGTAGTAGTATGTTGGAAAAATATAATTTTTTATAGGGGTAGTATGGTACGGAGGTGGGCATATATTTTCACGATTTTCGTTATATCTATTACGTCTTCTCAAATATTGAATTCATTTTTATTCTACGGCTTCTTCGTATAAGTACCTAGAAAGCGTTTTCAGGATTTTTTGAAGTTCGACCCCTAAGGGGGTGTAAAGGGGTTGTATACTTCTTCACGAATTCTGCTATATTCCCCAAGTCTGATCAAATATCGAATATCTTTTCACTTTCACGGGCTTGCGTAATAATCGCCTAAAATTGTTTAAGTTTTTTTTCCTTTTTAAGCCCCTAAGAGGGTATAAAAGAGTTGAACAAGTTTTCACGAATTCCGTCATATCCTTTAGAAGTATTAAAAAATTGAATTGGTTTTTACTTTCTCGTGATGTCTTCATATTTATCTATTAACTCCTTTCAGGATTTTTGGATATTCAACCCCCAAGTGGGTGTGAGGAGGTTACATATCTGAAGATATATCGAATTCATTTTTACTTCCTAAGGTTTCCCATATAAGTGCCATAAAGTCAATTTCAGTATTTTAAGATATTCAATCCTAAGGGGTGTAAGGGGGTTGTATGCTTTTCAAAGCTTCGACGTTATTCTTAGGTTTGATGAGATATTAGATCGCTTTGCACTTCCACAGATGTTTTATATAATAGCCTACAAACCCATTTCTCAATTTTTCGATATTCAACCCCCAAAGGTTTGCATATGTTTTCACAAATTCTGCAATCCCTTAGTTCTGATGAGACATAAAATTGGTTATTACGGCATTTGATGTAATGACCTAAAAACCAATTTCGCTATTTTTCGAATTTCAAGGGGTGTGAAGGGTTTGCTTACGTTTTCACAAATTTTTCAAAATTTCTCTTGTGTCATGAGATATCAAGTTGCTTCTTATGAAATCGTTTAATAACCTGTTTAACAATTTTTTCGAAATTCAAACCCCAAGTGGAAGTAATGGGTTTGTATACGTTTTAAGAATTCGTCATATCTCTTAATTCTGGTAAGGCAACAAATTGGTTTTTACTTCTATGGGCTTTTAGTGTACATAATATACCGAAATTCGAATAGTCTGCACTTAGTAAGTGGGTGTAATTCCTTTCAAATCTAAAAAGATCCTTTTGAAATACAATACAATAACTATAGTGTAAATTCCGGTATATTTTCGTGTTTAGTGCGATGTACAGAACCACAATCATTTAATATTCTGATTTAGTTATTTTCCAACTCGAGTATCTAAGTACGTTCCAGATTAACGGAAATGAACAATGTTTTTGTTTACAACTTAAAATAATGGTTTCTTTTAAGAATAAATAGTTTCAAGTTCCGGCTATTTACGTGCATTTAGCACACCAGGTAGTCGGCAAATGGTTTTGTGCACGAATAAGCTATGCAGCAAGTATAATACAAGTACCTACATACAATCAACCTGTTACTAATGAGTAGGTACCACATAAAAACTTACAATGCAGTTATAATTACAAGTTACACAATCTGGCAGGTAAGAGAGATTATCCCATACGAGAAAGGTAAACTAATTAATTTTATAGTATGTACCAAGCAGAAAAACCGCCATTTCCAGAAACTTTACTGAAAAGTTGAAAACCCTTCTTATGGACCGAAACTTTTCAACAGATTTTTAAGTACGAAAAACATAAAGTAAGTAACAAAATTTACGGATTAGGTAGCACCCAGCTAGACTTCAAGGTGTATGGAGGTAGGACCAGCTTTTATAAGATGGTGTTTTTTTTAATTATACCTGTTCATGATTTTAGTGTATAATAAGTTAGATATAACAAAAGAGAGAAAAATAAATGGGAATATAATCCTTAGAAGCTTTCCGGACTTTTATATTCCGTTTCTATACTTTTACATATTTTAAACACTTTTTATGGAAGAAAGATTTAACTCTTTGCTTAAAACTAAGACCAAATTTTTAAAGTGGTCTTTGAAAAGCATTTAAGACTGCATGTGTTGAAATTAAAATTTCAACGTTGTGATGCTGTTTGTCTACTTAAGATTGGAATAATCGACAAGTATATCGATCTTTATCTGGATTGGACAATGTGTTAAATAAATTTTATGGACAGTTTAATCAAGCAATTGTAAATTTTCCATTCCGAATTAAACCTTCACTAATTTTATACTGTGAAGTGCTTGTAATAATATCCATTTAATGTTCGAAAAAAGTTTTTCCTCAGCAGTATCATGCGTGTCCCTAAATATTAAATGTATATTAAAAAAAAGTTAAAATTAAAAGTCATAATAAATAATTGCTCAAACTGACCATCAGCATCCAAAAGTATCCTTCCGGTCCCATTCGAAACGTGTAGAATGTTTTACTACGAGAGCCCCAAGAAAAATCAGATATTTTTAATTAACCCTGCAAATATTTATTTATTGACTGTTTACCCTACAAAATATACTTCTCATGTGAAAAAATAGAAAAAAACCCCCCAACCCTTGTAATCTCACATTTTTGTCCCACAACTCTTTGGGTAAATGTTAAAGGACAGCCTGCAGAATTAAGGGAGGCGGTTCTTCGAAATCCATATTGGAGGAATGTATAAAAAAATTGGGGACGAAAGTTGGATAGGTTCTCTTCGGGACACATTCAGGTCTTTAATAAATACACTCTAAGAATACCAAGTACACTCAAAGCAATCGGAGTATTTCTTAGTACAGGCGAGTGGAGCAGAGTAGTGTAAATAATTGTATACCTCTAGCGCAGCTACGGATTCTTTCCTCTTTCTCCTTGTCAGGAAATTAAAAACGAAGTAGGCATATTGATTAAAAACGAGCGTTGGAGTGTTTATCCTTTCTTATTCTTTTATTTTTTTTAGTTCTACTCTTTTGCTTTTAGAGTCAGTAAATACATCAGCACTAGCGCCAAGCCTACAGACGTGGACAGAAGATGAAACCTGAAGTAGTTGCTCTACTGTAGTATTAATTTCTTCTGGATGTCAAGTGCGGAACTACTTCTTGCAGGACGACGAGAGTCTTGAGATAATCGAATAACGAAAAAAAAAGTGGGTCTGCAGTTGAAAGGTGAGGGTTAACATAAATTAAGGATGTGAAATTTTTTTTACTACTTTTTTAGTACGCTTTTTTCAGCTAGTGTTTGTTCTTCGTTGTGTACGCAATAGTAAGAAATTGTTGATAATAACATAAATATCTTAAAAATAAAAACATACTGCAGTCACGATCAGCTGCAAAACAATCGTATGATACTCTGGATGAAATACTGAACTCTGATTTATTTTGTAGTTGGTGATAAAGTAGAATAAGGAGTGGACATGGACTCTCATTTGGTTTGCTAATCGAAAGTAAAAGACAATACCCGAAGTGTTCGATTTCATATCCGGAACGTGGTAAACCACGAAAGTAAAATTTTCCTTTTTCAAGGACTTTAACATGGGAGATGCAGCAAGGACTTACTTGATTTCAAGCATAAGTATTATTCTTTTACCTGGAATCCTATAATTGGAATATTATAAAAATATCAAATTCCTAGCTTGAAGCGTTCAAAAGTTATCGGAAAATATTCTTGAGGAGGTGTCTTAAGGACTGTTTGTATGGGAGCTACCCGAAGCTAACAAGTAAGCTCGAGCTTTGTTTTAACTCAAAACTAATTTGTACAAAATTTGAGATTCGTGGCTAAGCGATTTCTTGAGTTATAGTAAGTTCCGTGAATTTAGTTACGACATTTTTACAGTATGGTCGCTACACGAAGGACTAATGGGATTTTTTCATATTCATACGTTTAGCTAGAACTATTCTAAAATCGACGTACACAAAATTTCATAGCTTACAGCGTTTTGAAGTTAGCGTTCAATATTGGTAAACACGTGTTTTAAGGACTTTTATATGATAGCTAGCCGAAGAAGTTGATGCATGCTACTAATTAATAAACCCAGTCTTGCTTATGACTTATAACTAATTCCAGCAAAATTTGTACATCCTGCTTTAACGCGTTCTTAAGTTAAAGTGGATTTTGTAACTTGCATACATTTTTGAAGGTCCTTTGTAGGCTGCTATACGAAGTACTCACTTGATTTGCATCATATTCCGAATTTTTGCTCCAAACATTGACAGGTTTAAGTGTGCAAAATTTCAACTTCTTAACTTGAAGCATTCGACCAATAATCGTGAATACGTGTTCTAAGGACTATTGTATGGAATGTAGCCGAATGAGTAGAAGAATATCTCCCATTAACGAACTTAGCCTGACTTTTTCCATTTTACAAGTTGTGACAAAATTTCAACTTCCTAGGTCGACGCTTTCTTGAGCTCGTGCAAACGGACGGACAGACGGACGGTTGGAGATACGGACAGACGGACGGACGGACGTCAAACGGGTTTTGGCCATAACGAACATGGCTCGGTTCTATGCGTTACAAACTTTTGGAGTTGGATTAAACTTATAATACTCTATGATTTCATTTAGTATAAACAATTCGATATCTCATCAGACCTAAGAAATATGTCGAAATTTGAAAAAAACGAATATCGCAAACTTTTGAAATTACTTTTTTAAGCGAATATTTATAAAGTTCATGGAAGCAATAGCGAATTCGATATCTCAATAGACCTTAAATATTTGATTAAATTCGTGAAAACTTGAACAACAGCCTTACACCTCCTTGGTACAATATGTTTTTAAATTAACCAGGAGGAGTCTCGAACATTAGTGGCATGATAAGCCATTAGTCCAGGAGTAAGCCTAAAAATCGTAAGTACGTGCTTATAGAATATTTTAATTTAAGTACACTGAATGAATCTATAAAGATACATTCAAGGAAGGATAGTTAAACTTACATACGTAGGCTACTGCTTAAGTTTTGAGATATGGCAAATGGTCGTCTGTTTTTTCGGAGTAACTGGACATGTCGCCACCGTTCCATTAGAGCAACGTAGAACTGTGAATTCTGAATGGTACACCAGCACTTGTTTTCCAGAAGTTTTCGGAAAAATCAAGGAAACCAATTGCCGAAGACGAATCATTCTCCACCACGACAATGCTAGCTCTCTCAAAGAAAAACGTTTTTGAGCATTCAAAACATCGAATTGATGGGTCATCCGCCGTACAGCCTTGATTTGGCACCAATTGATTTCTTCTTATTCCCGCTAATCAAAAATAGATTGCGAGTTCATCGTTTTTCGACGCCTGAAGAAGCGGTTGATGCGTGATCACGTGTTTTAGTGGCAAAATTGTTTCGCAAATTGGTTCAAACGCATGCAAAAGTGTGAATATTTTGAAAAACAATGAAGCCATTTTTGATTATAATAATAATTATGTCTATCTCAAAACTTAAATAGCAACCTACGTATATACCAAATATAGTGCGTTACGTGTTTGATATGAATTGGATGGAAATATACAACCCTGGATGTATATTTTACCTTCGATTTAAGTTTCAGCTAACCAAAACACAAAGCACAATGGAAAATAAATAAATTTACATTATGATATATTGCCGTAGGGTGAAGTATACCAAAGCCATCCATATTTCTTCTTCAACTTGTTGAAATAAGCTATTCAACATTTTCTAGTATAACCAATAACCTTCTCCAAACACCAATAATATTGATGAATCCTTGTATCAAATGCTTCAGGTGTTTCCATTCAAATATTCCATGTGTATGTAGGTCGTGCGTATGAGGCACAGTGATAAATCTTGAAGACAACAGACCTACCCTTATTCCACCATACCCACCCTATCTGCTTCAATCGTCTACTGCTTGGAAACTCGTTACTCAACACGATTTCGATTCGAAAAGGAAAGGTGCGTATAATAAACCCACAGGATAATATGCTATAGTCCGTGAATCTCCTATAAATCGAACTCAACAATACGCTCGTCATCATGGTGTGTGTATATTTCATCAAAACCGAAGCAAATGCAAACATGGAGCCTATCCGTAACAGATGAGCATCCATAATCGATCTTGACTATAAGTCTTCAAACATTAGCACTACAGTGACAAAGAGGTTGCCATATCTCGACTACAGTACATTCCGTCAATCATGACGGCTTTGTTCGGGCTCTGACAAGTAATTTATTTCCAAAAAGCCATTTGATGAATCACAGGGACAACTCCAAGAAATTTACTTTAAGTTCTTTAACTCTTTTAAGATTATGTGTGTAACGAAGTGAATACTGCCACTAGATACTAGTTTAGTGTGTTCTCACAGTTGTTCTGTTAATTTTTTTGTTTTTTCATTGTTCCTTTACAGTTTCGCGTGGAACTCGCTCTCGCTTTCATAATAAAAACACTGATTCCGTGTACATGCTTTGCGGCTCTTATAACCTGCATGGGTTGAGTCGAGAGATTTCCAGCATATTCCGTTAGTTGTGTGGAACGCGCAAAGGTGCAAGTTGTATCTATAACATGCGAGATGTATATATGAGATTTTAACTGGATATTGGAAGGCTTTTGTTTTTCTTTGGAAACTTTGTTGATGACACGGAGATCGAGCCAGATTAATATAAGTACTGAGAGAGAGAGCGATAGAGAGAGAGAAAGAGATAGAGAGAAAGGGCGAGAGAGAGAAAGGGAGAGAGAGAGAAAGGGCGAGAGAGAGAAAGAGAGAGAGAGAAAGAGAGAAAGAGAGAGAGAGAGAAAGAGAGAGAGAGAGAGAGAAAGAGAGAGAGAAAGAGAGAGAGAGAGAAAGAGAGAGAGAGAAAGAGAGAGAGAGAGAGAAAGAGAGAGAGAGAGAAAGAGAGAGAGAGAAAGAGAGAGAGAGAAAGATATAGAGAGAAAGAGAGAGAGAGAAAGAGAGAGAGAAAGAGAGAGAGAAAGAGAGAGAGAGAAAGAGAGAGAGAGAGAAAGAGAGAGAGAGAGAAGAGAGAGAGAGAGAGAAAGAGAGAGAGAGAAAGAGAGAGAGAGAGAAAAAGAGAGAGAGAGATATATTCTAGTGTATACAAATAATTAAGGTTGGTAGGGAAAAATATTCATAACTCTGAAAATATAAAAGAACCGGTGATCTTAATTTTCGACAGAGAGATAGAGGAAGGCCAGTAATACCAAAACATGCGAATTATAACCAGATCGCTTCTAATATCTACTAGTCTGTGTAAATATTAGAAATTATAAATTAGAACAAATATCTGGCAGCGAAAAATTTGTTGCCGTGACACTGTGATGTCGCCGAAACCAATTAAGAAGACCTAATTGCTTCTAGATCTCTGGACACTTTCAACATCATTAGACTGTTTGCCGTTTTCCGTGAATATTTTTCGGTACGGCGAACATAAAATCTTTTTACGAAAAAAGGACACGAGAACTGTTCTCCGAATCGAGTCCGTCCATTTATTGAATCCTATTGGGACGTGCGGTAGAATCGGAGCAAGTTTCCGAGCTGATTTTATTTTCCTGTTTCAAAATCCTGCAAATCCCCTTAATGTGTTTACGTTTTCATTCCTTTTCGTCCTGAACCCTCGAATCGAATTATTTTACCGCCATTTCAATTTTCGTTGCTGGAATTTCTGTATTTTTTTCAGTTAATATGTGTGTGTGTGCCCTTTGTAAAAGCTTCGGTACTTTCCCTATCTATCTCAATGATTTTCATCGACTTTCTAGATTCGACGAATTTCGATGTCTGTATCGGTATTTAGTTTAACCATTTTCTTTACTTAACTTTTATTTACTTTCATTCTTTGATTTGTTGTTCAACTGCGAATCAATCAATTTCCCTTTGGGTTGGTCCTGCTTCCTGGATATCTTCCCTCCACACCCAATCCATTATGTGGAGCCTCTCAGATAGATTTGATGTTTTCGGAAAATCCTCGAGGAATATAAATGGCGGATATGCGAAGGGATTTTAACAGTGTTTCTGGCCGTGGAATATTTAAATAAGCGGTCTTTTAGCCATAAAAGAATTATCTTATTTGTATGCGGTTATAATACAAACTTTTATTCCGTCGGGAAGTGAATTAGATTTGGCGAGGGAAATAGCACTGCGAACACAAGACAACAGATAAGAGAAGAACTGGTGAAAATGAATAGACGATAAATGGACTTGAATTGCATTGAAGCTATCTTATTATATAAAAGGTTAAGGCGACGAAGATCAATCGCTCCCGTTTCAACTCTTTCACAAATTTAGTCTATATGTCTCTCTGTCTCTGCGGTATGCATCTCTTCTTGGTACGTCGATGTACGGGGTTCTAGTCGTGTCATTGTTTTTCTTCATTATTAATGCTGTTATGACACTGGCTATTTTTGCGGCTTTAAAACGGCTAGAAAATCCAAATGGAGAGGGATAGAGACTTTTACATACAATTTAGACATTGGTGTGAGAGAGACAGTCCGAACAGCAAAACTATGAGTAACTGTCAAAAAACAATCCATAACTGTAAAAAAAAAGCGGCAACAAAGCGCATTCGAGCAGTGTTTCGCTACATTCTAGCAGTTAATCCAAGAAAAATCTACTGGCGGCTTGTTTTTCCAGCCGCTACAGACTTGTTTTTGACAGTTCGGTACGTATAAATTATTTAAAGTGTCATGTGATGTTATGAAACGCGCCAGAACCGGTATTTTTCTTAACAAACCAGTTGTTAATTTCAACTTCTATCTGTATTTAAGAGGTGAATTATTGAATTTCACCACCTCTTTCGCCTAACTGAAAATCAAAATTACACCTCGATAGTGTTACTTTGACGAATGTCAGAACGGAATCATTGTGCCTAGAAATTTTTCTCCTCCGACTTAACCGGATCGGACCGGAACCATTATAACTGAGGCCTTACCCTTCCGTTTTGTGTCTCGGAACAATTGTGGCCAAGGCCGTAGCAGAACAAAATTTCGGGGAGAAGGGGGGGCCTCCTGGTTATTTCTTAGGTTGTCAGTCGCATAGTAACCTACACCGCATCTCATCATTTAAAACATTTCGGACTTCTATCCATAAAATAATAGAGTTGCGCCCAGACTGTTGTCAGATTTTTTTTATTTACTTACGTATTTTTTTATCAATGGAATAATTCATAGTAGTAAAAGCGAATTCGATCATATTAAACCTAAGAGATTTTTGGAATCAGTAAAAACTTGAACAATAGCCCCAGGTGGTTTAATAGGGAACAATACTTAAATCGGGTTTTTCCCCGACTACATTTAAAGCTTATAGAAGTAAAAGTGAATTCTAAATCTCAATATACCTTAGAAATATATCAGAATTCGTGAATATGTACACAACCACTTTACACCCCCTTAGTGGTTGGATATCGAAAAATTTTGAAGATCATTACTAGACGCAGTAGTCTGTGTGGCTTAGTGGCTAGAGCACTTGCCTTCGGTGCACCTGGTACCAGGTTCGAATCTGCTTGGCGACAAGTTATTTTCGGGAATGGGATTGGGTGCCGGACTACCAGTTCACTCAGCTGTAAATGAGTACCTGAGTTAAAATCGGGGTAATAATCACGGACGAGCGTGTGGCTGACCACTTCACCTCCTAGTGTTCCGTTGGTCTAGTAATGAAGTAACTCTAGCATTACTTCAAGGCCTAGTCCCGATTTGGGCTGTTGTGCCATTGATTATTATTATTATTACTAGACTCTTATACAAATAGCCCGCAGAAGTAAAAATGGTTTGATAGCTCGACATGTTTAAAAGATTTAACGAAATTCGGGACAATGTGGATTCATGGAGATTTTTTTTACTCAACCTCTGAACGCAAATAAAAATCTAAACTTTTTTTTTGCTTTAATTACTATAATAGCACATCTACATATACGTACTAAGTTTCAACTTTCTAGCATAAGCCGTTTCTGAGATACAAAAAACAACCCCTCACCCCCGTACCTTGCTGCCCTATCAAACATTTTATTTTTCTAAGATGTCTCTATAGTGGCTCTATATAATCCTAAATTGTTAGCTTTCTATTTAGTATGGTTTTCGAGAAATAAAAATCAAAATGTTTTCCTTTCTACCCCCTTTCACCAACACCCCCAACATCCACACTCCCAACTTTTTTTTCTCAACTAGAGGTTTACCGACCCCAGCTCCAGTAAAATTTTCGAGATCATATCTGATATGGTTTCTGAGATATAAAAATTAAATTTTTTGAGAAATTGGTATCCCCCCACCTTTTCGTGCTCAACCCCCCCCCCCCCCCCCCTCAAAAAATTTACATTCAGTAGACTCCTCTTGTGATCCCATATACAGAAAATAAATTTTATCTTACTGGTGTAATTGGTTCAGAAGATATTGTAATCCAAAGTCCAAAGTTATTCGAACTAAAACGTTAATCTTGTAGTAATTAAGCAAACCGATACTGCCGAGGTGCTGAAGTTTACGAAAGTTAACTGTTTAAGAATTGTAGCTAGTTTTAGTACACAGCATCTGACATAAGAAAAAGTATATTAGTTACACTAGGCGTTACTAGCTGGCGGAATGTCGCTAGTTCATGGTTATTGAAATTTGTCCCTTTATCTCGTATATGTCGTGTATTAGGGGAGCTACACTGTTGATACTGACGATATTTGAATACCAGCAGGGTATCAAAGGTATTTCTTGGGACTTTATCTTAATAAGGTTTCAGTCCAAGTTTTGTGGTAATATACTCGTATGTGACATCTTGGTGGACTGTCTAATACAAGCCTTAGCTTGTTGATCACACGTTCACAGTTCTTTGTTTTATGAAGATATTGTTATCCGTCGTTAGAGGCTTGCTTGTTTAAAATCTTTAAGGGTTTGTTGGTTTATAGTCACATTTGTATCTCAGTGTTGAATGTGCTTAAGTTAAATCTTATACTCAATTAATCTGATGTACTGAAGAGAATACATATAAATATATAAATCTAACCTGTACAACGCTCCATAAACTACTTGTGTTTTTCACTCCACTTATTCTTAATTACGAACTTAAATTAATCATGCATGATTTTAATTACACCCTAAATGCTATCCGACACCTTTAATCCTTTGTTGGTATGATTTTGTCATTACCCACAAGAATGGTAGGTGAATAGGATGAAGAATCCGTAAGATTGCAATGCACAAACATGGAAAGCTTCAAGTACGTCGACAACAAAAAATACTGAGTATATGGTAGACGCCATTAAAATTTTATGACAATGTTAACTTTATTGCATTGCCCACATTCTCGACGTGTTCTTCTCTAGGAGACAGGAGACGATGTGTTTCTGTTAAGTAATTGTAAACATTTTATGTACGAAGTTAATTAATTACATTCGGTGTCCTTTCTGGCAGGAATGTATCTCATGTCATAGAAAATGCGATGTTTTGTGTCAAGTAATAGTCGTACATTTGTCATATTTCGAAGATCTTTTTGGGTGTGTATTGGGCTATTTCGAGTGCGATAATATATTTTATTATTCACGTTTTGATGAATAGTCCAAACCATTCATGTTCAGATGATAAATCGAAATGTTCTGGTGATGAAACTGCAAAATGCTGAATTCGGGAGCAAGAAAGTTTTGAGTGGAATAACCGCCCGTATGTGTGTGTGTGTGTTTCCTTGAAATTACTTTTGAAAAACCATTGACATATCTTCCATGGACTGTCAGCACTTGTTCAATTTCCTGACAAATATTCTGAATAAGTTTTACCATCAGTGTGGCACCCAAATGTGACAGAATTTGCACAATTTCTATTCGGAATCGGACAAAAGCGATGGGGTGTTTGTTTGGCTCCAGTTGTTCTTCGTGGTGGCCAGGACTTTGGTTCTTATTCCGGCAGACGGCAATGATACATACGGCCTCTTTGGCACCATTCAAGCATATGCTAATGTTCTTTCTTCGGTAATATCCTTTTTTATATCCTCTCTCGCGCTAGACAATCGCCACCATCTAGCGCCAAACACTATGCTAAAGGAAAACTTTTTCCTAACGACTGTAGACAGTGTGAAAGAAATTCTTTTCATAGAACTTTTCTCGGCGAAAATTCAGTAACTCCTGTATGAAATGTTTGGACCTTTCTATTGTCCATATTGTCTTTGTATCCCGTTCAGTTGATACAAACTTGGTAAAATATCAATTTCCCGAAATATTTCAAAAACTTGGCTTTTATGTAATATGGAAGAGACAGCCGGCCAATATGATGTAGGGACTTGTTTGTGTCCGATCAAAATGTCCATAAGAGCAAGCATAGGTAATGTCCTTTAAAGCTTTTCCAAATTAATAAAGTTTCCGTGGGTATTGGTAGTAGTCTGACCAGGACAACTGAGAAGTGAGACTGACACAAAAATGAATGGACCCGGCTCTTTTCGGTACACGAAATTTTCCGGCAGTTAGTTTCAAGTTTAGAATTTATTAATTGGGGAAAACATTCATAAAGTTGGCTAATGGAATTTTGATATGAAATACCAGTGATAAATTATATTTTCGGTGAAAGATAGAGTTGCTTTGTTGTTTAAAATTAAGTGAACTTAAAGTTATTTTAATAAAACCATACTTCAAAATTAATACCATATCTTCGGGCGAAATTGTTTATACCTCATACGCTTGACAACAGGTGTATACTCTAGATACAATCTCTAGAATACCCTTTATAAGTTTAATACAGCCCCAAAAGTTGGTAAGGCGTATAGTTGTGGCCAAAAAACAAAATTACACTTGCTGTTTGTTTTGTTTTAGTGCAGCTACAATTTATTGTGCGCTGGTAATATTCGTATAATTTGTAATGCCATTATGACACTGGCTATTTTTCAAGTGCAATAAAAGTGCAATAAAAGTCAATCGTACGACAAGGCGACCAATACTGAGAGAAAGAGATTACCGATAAAAAAATCCCTTTCCGACACTATCAGCATCTACTAGACGAAATTAACAACTGATTTGTTAACATAACATGACGCTTTCCATAATTTATACATAACGAAATGTCAAAAACAAGTCAGTAGCGGCTGGAAAATCTAACTGCCAGTAAATTTTTCTTGGATTAACTGCTAGAATATCGCGAAACACTGCTCGAAGTGGATTTTTTTTGACAGTTTCTCATAGTTTTGCTGTTCGGACTGTCTCTCTCACACCAATGTCTAAATTGTATGTTAAAGTTTCTATCTCTCTGTATTTGAATTTTAGAGCCGCTTTAAGACCGCAAAAATAGCATAACAGCAGAAGGCTAACAGGAGAGTTTTGCTCACTTCTTCGACTAGCTTCAATACGGAAAATGTATACGAAAAATCTAGTAGATTTCGATAAAGTTTTGTTGAATTCTGAAAATTTCGTGAAATCCAGTTCTAAAACTGCTTCTGCTCCCATTATTTCCTGTCCACCGTTTTTCAAGCAGATAAATGGATTCATATGTCACTCACAAGGGAACATTAACTAACAAGTGTCACACGCCGATTTTGAAAATATTCATATACATATGTGGTAGAACTCGAAAATCTGAGGGACACGTATTTTTTTTATCGGCAGTCGTGAGCATTTAAGGGGTGAAACACTCCCCCCCCTTCCCAAAGCTGGGAGAATAATCGACCGAACTTTCGATTTCCGTAGAAGCACTCGATGGATTTCAATGATACTTGGAAAGAAATATAGTCTGATAAGAGTGCATCCCCATTAAGGGGTAAACTACCCTTAATTTTGTATAATTATTATTATAGTTTTTTTGTAAACGAATAGGCCGATTTAAATAAATAATTATACAAAATTAAGGGTGGTTTATCTTTATGGGGATGCACTCTCATCAGACTATATTTCTTTAGAAAATATATATATACATATATATATTCATTCCAAGTATTATTGAAATCCATTGAGTACTTCTACGGAAATCGAAAGTTCGATCATTTATTCGCCCAACTTTGGGGAGGTGTTTCACCCCTTAAATGTTCACGACTGCCGATAAAAAAAATACGTGTCCCTTAGATTTTGGAGTTCTAAAACATACACAGTGCGACAAATAAGTTCCGAGACTCGAACCATATCTGAGTAACTGGTAGAACCATCTATGTGCACAGACCGGCGTTTGAAAGCTGTGACACCCCTCTTCCCGGTAATACCAATTTTGTTTTAATCGGTTGATAGATAGCAAAGCTATGACACTTCTCCCAAAACAACTTTTTTGTCGATGTTGAAATATTAAAATGTTTCTCAAATGATGCTTATTACATTCTTCGCTAGTAAAGGAATTGTCCACAGGGAATTTGTTCCAACTGGCCAAACAATTACTGGCGCATTCTATCTCGAAGTTTTGAAGCCAGTGCTGGCCAGAATCCGTCGTATTCGACCCGAATATCGTGATCCAGAGAACTGGATAATACACCGAGTCACACCTCACTCATTGTTCGCCAATTTTTGGCTCAGAATCAAGTCTGTGTGTTGAATCATCCACCGTATTCACCTGATTTGGCTACAAGCGATTTGTCTCTATTCCCGAAATTGAAATTGAAGTTGAGAGGATGTTATTTTCATGACATTTCGACCATCAAAACAGCTTCAACACGAGTACTAGAGGCTAGTGATGGGTCCATACCGATATATGGTAATATTACCTAATACGAATATATTCATTACGCGGTATTATAATATCTGAACTAATATTTGAATATTACTAATATCTACTATATCATATTGAGCTGGTGCTTGTTGGAAAACAATCTTCATGAAATGATCATCGAATAGAGATTTTTAACTATATTTGGTGAAGTTAAGCTAAGGACAACATTACGGTATTTAAATTTTAAATGTCAATATGATCGCGAAAATACCCTATTATTAGCAGCTTATTGCAGAATATCTAATTGCTGAAAAAATTTTAACTCGGTATAGACCTATGAACACAAAACCGAAAATACATGAAAATCAAAACTAACAAAGATGTTAAAGGTTACGAACTTACCCCATTTACCCATGTTCAAACTTACGAGGTGCGAAATCACTCGGATTTACTCTACTATCCTTTTCATATCCTTTATATTCAAGAATATTTTATATTCACTAATATTTTATATTCACTAATATTTGATATCAGCGAATCCATAGGGATATGTGATATCAGTGAATACATACGAATATGGATATCTGACCTAATACATGGTAGGGAATATTTCAATATCATATCATAGGACCGATGGATGGTGATGGCGTGTCTTTTGGGAAGGGGGGAGGGGGGCGGCTGTGTAAGGGGGAGGAAGGAGGAGCGTTTTAGATGAAAAATGTTGGTTCCTAGATGTCAGGAACCGCTAATGCTGGGTGGATGAAATTTAGAGCTTATGTAGAACTAGGATCGTGAACCCAATTGCTTAAAAAAATGACGATATGGGTTGAAGGGTGTGGGAGTGGGGG
The DNA here is from genome assembly GCA_951812415.1 of Beris morrisii. Lineage (NCBI taxonomy): Eukaryota > Metazoa > Arthropoda > Insecta > Diptera > Stratiomyidae > Beris > Beris morrisii. The sequence goes on from OX638310.1 coordinate 152,220,376, forward strand.
GAAAAACAATATGTCCTAAACGCTTGAAAGCTGGGATTGAAACATTCTAAAATCCATATCTCCTGAACGGTTGATGTCAAAAGGTTGAAACTTTGTGGTTATCTTAAGGGATAATGGAAGATTAGATAAGGTCTAAAAAATTTATGCGGGGCGGTGGGGTGTCGAGGTGGGGGTGAAAAACTTTGGACATCAATATCTTCCGAACCAATTACAGCAGGAAGATAAAATTTGGTTTCTATATATAGGATTACAAGTGGAGTCGACTGAACCTAAACTTTTTGAGGGGGAGGTGAAGCACAAAAGCGAGGGGCTATTCCCTTCGAAAAATTAGATTTTTATATCTCAAGAACAGTGCCAGATATGATCTTAGAAATTTTACAGGAGTTAGGCCCAGTAGACTTCTAGCAGGGAAAACAATTTTGAAGGTGTGATTGTAGGGGGCGATGTCGGGAGAAGATGGAAAGGAAAAAAAATTGATTCAATATTTTTCAAGAACCGCAAAGAATAGAAAACTAAAAATTTACTACTATATTGAGCGCATTCTAGAGAAAGAAGGCAGGCACTTTAAGAAGGAAAGGGTCTGGGAAAGTACACCTGTGCAATTTCGCACCTACCACCTACACATTAAATAAGGAAAATGTGAATGTGTAAGGGAAGATTATGGTAGATTTAAACAACGAATTCAACATTTATCGGAAGGGACTGTCTGCTTTGAAGATATAAATGGCAATGTATGAAATTTATTGTATAAGGAAAAGAAGAGTAGATTGGTAAATTAGTGCAATTTAGATCCAAGTAAATAAAGAATAAATAGATCGGTAAATCTATGGTATGAGAAGGGGTCGATGGGAAATGAATATCACGATATTCGAATATTTGATATCGTTATATTCCTAATATCTAATATATCCAAATATTAGTAATATCATAGCGAATACTAATATATTCGTCTCATCTCTACTAGAGGCAATTCCACAAAATGAGCTAGAACACGTATTTGAATCACTGTTGAATCGCTGTAACACGTGTATTGAAACTGGAGGAGAATATTTTGAATAAAAAAAATTAAAAATATCCAGATTTTTTCTCTTAATGATGTTTGCCATGACCAGTCTCGAAACTTATTTGTCGCACTGTGTATATGAAAATTTTCAAAATCGGCGTGGAACACTTGGGAATGTTCCCTTGTCAGTGACCCAGGGGTGCTGAAAAAATATCGATATGTCGAAATAGCGATATTTTTTAAACGATATATTGATAATATCGGCAGATATTTTTTAGAGCGATATATCGATATTAAAATCAGACCCGATATTTTTTGTTAAGTATAGCATATTTTAGAACTCGAACGGAATTTTTCATTTCCGTTTATTTTTGTGCACATGTACCTACTAGGGATGTTCCGAATACCTAAAATCTATATTTGCGAATACAAATACGAATACGAATATTTATTCATTGTATTCGCAAATACGAATACGAATACAAATAGTCTACACTTGACTCTCGGCAGTCGGGAGTTACACGGTTATACGCATGATAAATTGATAAAATTTGTATCAGTCGAGCGACTTGTACCCATTAAACATGTGCATTTGTTTCATTTCGTCATCCTACATGCAGTAGAAACGTTTTGTTTGTAATTTTAGATAATTTCTGGTTGAGATTTGCATTCATTGTTTGCGTAGCGTATCTAAAATATCCAAAAATTTACAAGAATATCAATATTTGGCAGACATAGCTAAAAAATATCTATTAGCTCCACCTACTTCAGTTGCAAGCGAACAGTTTTTTAGTAATGCCAGACTATCTACGATTCCTTACGAACAAGACTGCAGAGCGAAAAAACAATAAAAATTCTATTTATTAAATTTAAATTTTGATTATGAGTATATAATTTCTTTTTAAAATGATTATCTCGTAATTTGATTTAATCAAAGAAAATTTTAAATTCACCAAAGAAAATGTTGTAATTTTAAGAAAAAAAAATTAGAGAAGAAACAATAATAAGCAAAAAATGCATTTCATGTTTTTATCATCAACAACCAGTTTTTTATTTATTTTTTTACCTTGTTTAGTATTCGAATAGTATTCGAGTATTTGGGTTGAATTTGTCGAATACGGTTTCGAATACGAATACTTAAAGTTTGGCGAATATTCGCTTTAACGAATACGAATACGGTTACTCGGAACATCCCTAGTACCTACTCATGCTTTGGCCGCAAATTTAGCTATTTCTAGCTGATATTTTACGTGGCAATCTAATAAGTCACTTATGCCGAATCATTCGGAAAACTGAACGTGTGAATATCTAAAATTAAGCAAACATCTAACCCGTAGCCTAGTGTGAGCTCTGACTGGAGATTGTCACATGAGGAAGCATCTCAATAGGATTAGTCTCTCTGAGAGCAAAATATGCAGAATTTGCGATGATGAAGACGAAACACAAGAGCACATTCTCTGTGAATGTGAGGGACTTGCTCATAAAAGAGTTCATCACTTCGGTATGGGTTTCATGAAACCATCGGAATTCCTGGCTATTCCTCTTCGAAAAACACTAAGTTTCATTGAATGCGCAGGGATCAAAGAGAAACCATAGATAATCCAGAGGAACGTCGCAATAGGCCCAATTGAGGCTTCAATGACAGAGTTGACCAAACCAACCCCTGCACGAAATTCTAATATAATAATGTATATGCGGGATGTCAGAAAGGTTGAAACTAGAAAAGTGTTTTTCGATCACGTAAAGTTTATTTCTGTCGAAACAAAAAGACGCAAGACACGTGGTTTCGGCAGCCAGGTAATTATCCTGTGCACAGCGATCTTTCCGCTCAGTACCTTGTTGTTATTGGTTTTTAATTTTGCTCTTTTAAGTAGAAGGGATTTAAAAAACACGGAGGAAAGTAATATTTCTTTATTTATTTATTTATTTATTAATTTACGCGTGCAAGACCCTCAAAGAAAAATACAGCTTATATATATAAATGTAAAGGAGAATGAAATGAAGAATGTGTAAAAAAGAAGAAGAAGAAAAAAAAGAAAAAAAAAATAAGACTAAAATTAAATGGAAATAATTTTAAAAACTAAAAACTAAATAAGAAAGGAAAACATTTCATAATTCTATAGCCTTTAGGCATTCAATATTTGTACAAAATATGTCCAACATAGCTGAATGTATGTTAGCAGTTCTCATTAAGCGAGTGGCCGGACTATTGTTAGCATAATTAGTTTCATGATGATCGATGTAAAAAATATCGGTTGAGCGAGACGCATGTTTTGGAACCCGGAAATTTAAAGATTCCAGAAATTCAGGGCAATCCAACCTATCATTAACAATTTTGAATAAGGCTATTAGCTCATATCGCTCACGTCGTTTAGACAGTGGCTCCAGATTCAAAGTAGTGAGCAAATAGTCATAATCTATTGTTTCAACAGGCAAACAAAAGGCAATGTACCGCAGGAATTTGTGTTGAACAGTTTCAATATGGGCAGAGTGAATATGAAAAAAAGGGTTCCAGATGACAGATAAATATTCCAGATGTGGACGCACCAATGAGCAATAAAGAATTTTTAGGGAATATATATTATTGAAGTCTTGACTATTGCGTATAGCGAAACCCAGCATTCTCCGAGCTGAACTACATATTTTGTTATAGTGAGGTACGAATGTCAATTTAGAGTCAAGTAATAGACCCAAGTCTTTAACAACATCAACCTCTGGTAACAGGCAAGTATTAAGATAATAAATAATATTGACGCGCTCACGACGTCTGCTGAAGGCAATGTAATTACACTTGGAGATGTTCAGGGGAAGACGATTTGTGATGCACCAATCATACAAGCAATTAAGATTATTTTGAATAATTCTACAGTCGTGTACAGTGTTTATAATTTTATAAATTTTTAGATCATCCGCGAATAACAAAAAATTTACGTTGACGAATATGTTCGATACATCATTAATAAAAACAAGAAAGAGCAGAGGTCCTAAATGCGATCCTTGTGGTACTCCTGATGTTACGAGAAAAGGTTCCGATTGAGCAGATTTTATATTTACAATACTAGTGCGATCATGGAGGTAATCACGTATCCAATTCAGAAGATCGCCAGAGATGCCTAATGCGTGAAGCTTCGAAACGAGTAGGCAGTGATCAACTTTGTCGAAGTCTTTAGAGAAGTCGGTGTAGATTGCGTGGACCTGGGAATTAGTTCCCATTGCATGTATAATAGTCTCAACATAGGGGAGATTAGTCATTGTAGACTTCCGTTTCTGGAAACCATGTTGGTGAGGGGTGATGTAGTTTCTCAGTAATGGTGTTAATTTGGTCGTGACAATTGCATCAAAAATTTTAGAAAGGGCCGATTGGATTGAAATGGGCCTGTAATTGTGAACATTGCATTTATCATTAGACTTATGAATTGGTATAATAAATGAAGTCTTCCACAATTCAGGAAAAAGACCCGAACGTAATGATAAATTTAAAAGAATTGTAATGGGTAATGCCAAAAACTGACGACAGTTAAACAGAAATAATGGTGGGACACCATCGGGTCCCATACCTTTAGATGTATCAATAGTATCAAGCATCGAAGTGACATCTGAGATGACAACATTTAACGACGACAAACTTAGGTTATAGCTGCCCAGTGTGGATAAATTCTTTAACTTTTATATTAAAGAGTCAGAGCTTACCATAACTATCCGTTGCTGCGTCACATCCTTTTTTCGTATATTTTTATTATCACTGCGAAAGTGCATTTACAGGCCTATTCTGTGTACAGTCACAAGTCACAATTTTAGCGGAGAGTCATAATTTTAGAAAATCTGTGACTTTTCATATTTTAGCATTAGTAATAATTTTGATGTTTTAAAAAAACATCACAAAATTGTGACTATCGAAATAGATGATCACAACGGCCAGCCAGGCAAACAAATTTAACATTTCGTGAAGTTTCAATACTTAATATTGAAAAAAATGGAATGTTTGTTATATTTGCTGAGGTAATTACTAGAAGAAGCTGAACAAAAGTAATTTAACGTAAATTTAGATGGCTGTTGTATATTTTGTGTGATTTAAGGGCGTTAAGAAGAGCTACACTCCGAAATTTGACGAACGCAAGTGATCTGTTTTTATTAATCGACAATACATTTGAGAGTTACTTCACATTTCCACGTTTTAGATGTTTACTAAAGCACACAACTTTCCATTATACATTTGCAAAGGCCGAATTAATCACTGATACTGACACAGCATCATAATTTTCACATGTCTCCAACTATGTGGAGAAATTATTGTGACCTTTCTTGTGACTGCAGCGCCAGAATGCGAAAAAACGTTTCGATCGCAAGCGCAGTCAAAAAATTTTAGTCACAGCAGGTTGTGATCTGTGATAGGTCACCATTTCAGAATAGGGCCCTTAGTCTTGTTTCTTGTTGTGAAAATTTAGTGAAGTGCAGAACAATTATAAATTTCGAAATATCATTTATTTATTGGTTGGTTTTAAAAGCCGCACACCGCCGTAATTTTTATTAAGGAGAGCATATCACTTTTTGGTAAAAAAAAACCTTTTTTTAATTCTAATTTTAGACTCAATTCCGGGTAAAACTGTTTAAACCGCAAGACTCCACGAGATCAAGAAGTGCCTCTCCTGAAAAATTGTATTTTTTTACGTTTGATCCATTTTCTCAAAAACCACTCATGCCACCTCTGCTGTCAGATAGAGTAGAAGGAAATTTAAAATGTTTATTTATGTAATATGAGACTGACTTGACGCTTTATGTTCGTCAAAATTAGATGTGCAATATATACAACCTTCTCAAAAATAATAAAATTTTACTTCACTCTGTATGCTCGTTTTGCAGTAAGGAATAATTGTCCGAAATTTCATTCGAGTGGTTTCTGAGAAAATGGGTTATGAACTTTACACTGAAAAGCCTTTGCGATATGATCCCCTTAACGTCAAATTTGATACGGGAAGGGAGATAAGAATTTATTTTTTATTGGAAAAAATATTCGACATATCGTTATTTTTTTTCCATATATCATCAGCCAATATTGATATGTTTTTCAATATCGATAATCGATTTTTTTTTTCGATATCGACATGTCTAGAGTGACTTAGTTGCTTCGTATTGAGTACAATTCTTTATGACAATTCAATGTTAAGGATCTAATGAGCAACTGATACCGCTAACATTTCTTTAAGGCCAGTGAAACTGGAGCGATGCTTCAGCAGCAAGCTTAAAGAACTTCACTGACAAAACCGTTGTTTTGTTACAAAGCATTTTTATATGCGCCTTAGTGTTGTACTCATACCATTCCCGTACAATTGTCCCCATACAATCGTCTATTTTCCCTGAAGCAGCACTCAAGTAGCTTCAGTCCTTCAAAAATTTCCCTTCAGTTTGATGTACGGAAATATGTGGAAAAGAAATTTTCACTTTCAATAGGTACGAGTACGTAGTGTATTTATAGAGAAAACAGTGCGCTAGTACACTCTCTACTCCTGTACTTGCACGGCTTTTGATTGCTTCAGGTATTATTGTGATAACAAAAGAATACTCTTTTGCAATATGGAGCGAACTATTGCAACTATTTCTGGAAAGAAGCTTTGAAGAAAGTTAGAACTGTTGCAGTTAGAATAAGTTGGGTTTTGTGAAGAGGGTATTTTCGCCATAAATAATGAGCTAGTTTCTATACTCAACATGAAATATTAATGCGTCATGCACGCATATTTCGCAATATAGTACTTTTGTATTTTTTTCCTAACTATCTTAGACATCGTGACTCAATGCCAAGATGGGTGATGAATGGCATAGACCAAACAAATTGTTGGGTTAGATTTCTTGCGATCTTATAACAGAACGCTTCTTTTCAGACATCCCTGCCCCATCTGTGACTTCAAGTAGGTATTACCAAAATGATAGTTTGAAACACCCATCTATTAAAACTCACGGACGACGTGTAATATGAGTGATGTGTGTTTATTGGACTAGGATGAAGTTGTAACGACTCAAATTCCGGGGTATGCTCATCGGATGCCAGTGTCCGTTACAAAATATTTATTTCATTGATTGACTTCACTTTATTACTCTAATTGATGACATATATTTTGTTATTTGATTTCCTTTGGGTTTTCTCCTTGCTCGCCTACTCACGTCTGCTCTACTCGCCTTGACTTGCTCCTGATCGTCGCCTTTGCTCAACGTGATTCGATTGTAATCCTGCGGGTACGATTCCACTCGCCTTGCCTCGACTCTCTCTGCTCTGCTCTCTCCCTGTCTTCGTCTCTCTGTGTGGCCTTTGGTCTCCCTGTCTTCGTCCTTCCCTGTCTTCGTCTCCGCGTGTGGCCCTTGCTTTGTCTTCCCTGTCTTCGTCCTTCCCTGTCTTCGTCTCTCTGTGTGGCTTCTGCTTTGTTCGTCTCGGCTGCGCTGTGTCTGCTTGTCGTGGTTCTGGCGAAGTTCGTCGTAACTTGTCGTAGCTGGTTTTAGCCCGACTCCTGGCACGACTCTTCTTGCCTTAACTTGACCCTGTTTCTGATCGTCATCTCGTCTTCGCTCGCATGATCCGCTCGTCGTGGCTCGCTCTGTGCTTGTCGCTGCTTTGCTCTGTGCTTGTCGCTGCTTTGCTTTGGGCGTCGTCGCTGCCCTGTGCTCATCACTGCTTTGTGCTCTGCTTGTGGTGGCTCGCCGTGCTCATCGCTGCTTCACTCTGCGCGTCGTGGTTTGGCTTCGCTGCTTTCGTCTTGGCTTCGCTGCGGTCGTCTTGGCTTCGCTGCGTTTGTCTTGGCTTCGCTGCTGTCGTCTTGGCTTTGCTGCGGTCGTCTTGGCTTCGCTGCATTCGTCTTGGCTTCGCTGCGTCGTCTTGGCCTTTGCTGCTTGCGTCGGGTGCGTCACTGCTGTCGTCTTGCATCGCTGCTTCGTCTTGTGCTTCGGCTTGGACTAGACCTAATTGACCCCAGACTTTCAAAGAGGAAGTGCAACTTCGCTAGCCTGAGGATCGCTTAGAACGACTGTCCGGTCAGTTTTCAATGTTGCTAGAAGATGAAGTGCAACTTCGCTTGCCTTCTTTGCAGACTTGATCACTGCCACCGAGCTCCTCTTCTGGTTGCTTCGTTCACTATATATTTAGTGACAAACCTTCACTATCCACGAATTATTTTATGGAAGTATTTTGTATGGAAGAATTTTTGCCTTCTTATAATTCGCGGTCGGGGCTTGCCTCCCTCGGTATATAGTCTCGCTGGGATTTCGTATACTTGTCGGCGGGTTTTTCTGTCGCATCGGGGCGCAGTCGTGATCACGCTGATCTTTTCCAGGTGTATTCTTAGTTTTTCTGTTTCAGCCTTTGTTGTGTTTGTTTTCCAGGTTCTGTGTTTCATGTTTTCTTTGTGTTTCGTATCACAGTTGTTTGTAATTCAATGTTCTTAGTTCTAAGTTTTAGCTTGTATTGTCTTTGTAATTCAATTCACTGTTACATGTTTTAATTCAATGTTTGTGTGTGGAAATTTCACATGGAAATTTCCGTCCTCACAAAGTTCGTATTTTTGTGTATCACACAAACCTTGTTACTGGAATGGCAGAGAAAGATGCAACGAACCTCAAAACAATTTCAAATCAAAGAATGATATGATATGTATTTCTTCCGTTTTTAAACCCTCTTGCAAATAATCACTCAAATTAAAGATCACAATCCCAGCCGTTTGAAATGAAACGTAAATTTTTTTCTGTGCGACATGCCGAATTAGGCTTATTTGACTTCAAGCACACCTGCAAGTATGTAGCTAAGATACACAATAAGGATATCGTATACACAATCTAAAGTAAAGTGACAAGAAAACGGTGTACGCGGAGTGACAATGTTTCTCATTATGTTATTCAGGACGCACACAATTCTCACATTACCACATCGTCGTCGTAATGTGAGCGTAATACACTTTTGAATTCTCATCCGGAGGGTTGATCAATAATAATAAACATCTATGAAGAAAGTGGAGCCAGACCTTGGTTAGGACGAGTAGAGTCTATCAAGGATATTCAAGATGTATTAGATGTTAAGCATGTGCGAATTCTTTTTATTTGTTGTTGAATAGAAATTTGAATACATTATTATTCAAAAAAGAGCCGACATGTATATTCTTTCTTTTTATTATCTTAGATACATTTAAATTTTCGTAGTAAAATTGAAAGCAACATACTTATTGTGACTGAATCGAAAATATTATTGTCTTTTTTTATTTCTGCTTCATGCAGTATAATCGATATGCCCTAATCAAGTAAAAGTACACATTTCAATCACTTTTACACGAATTTACTGGTATTAGTAAATTATTCATGTACTTTTCATGAAACTGAACCGTAAAATTTACATGAAAAGGCTCACAAAATTACACAACAACTTAAGTTTTCTCGTACTGAAATTATTATCAAAAGCTGTATAGTCAATTGAAAAGACTGATCTCTTAAATATAATATATTAGCGTTAAGTCAAAAAATGGAATCAAGGCAAATAAAGATAATAATAATAATAAATTTGTTGAGAAATTTTGGACCCGGTAGGTGGCTGTGGAGTCGAGATCTTTGCGAAAACTATATATATAACTATGGATGATCACTCTTATATGCAACGTACGTTGGGTACGATTATTGAAATGTTTATAATTATATTGACTTCCGATAGGTGGCGCTGTATTCTCACTTTTGCATTTATTGGTCGATTTCGTTTGTGCTTTGTCGATATTTTAGTAGCATTGTTTCATGTACTTACGACGTGCGTATAAACACATATTTATTTTATGGAAAAAAATAAAAGTAATTTATCGGAGTGGAATTAACATCAAAGTGATTGTAAGTAAAAGTGTAGTTATAATTTCAAGAGTTCTATGAAGTATCGAATACTCTAGGCAGACGACGCATTCGAATGCACATTGGGGGAATGATCATTCGCATTCAATGATCAATGAGATTTAACATTGACAGACATCTATCGGAATTACATTCAACCTGCCAAAATATTATTGCTGTGGGAATGCAGAATAAAAGTTGGCATAATTGCATTGGCACACGGCTACGTATTATCTTTTGAAATAGAGTGATGGAAAGGTGATAATATGTCAGCAATTGTGAACGAATCGTTAAAAAGATTGATGGTAATTAATGCACACATGAAATAAATAGAACAATTTGGATGGTGGAACACCTGATTTTCCACTTGTTCCACTAGTTTCATGGTAGTTTCATAGTGCTTGGCGCTAGATGGCGTTGCAAGCACTTGAACGAATTACCAATTTATCTCGGAATTACCATTTCGCAATTGTAATTGGAATGATAGAATGAATGACCAATTCGACAATTTCATTAAGACAGACGTGATGCGGAATTATCATTCGACTAGGAATGATCATTCGAATGCGTCATCTGCCTAGGGTATAACGTGTAAATGTTTTTAATTTGTATTTTACTTCATTTTATATTTATTTAACATTCAATTTGTTTATAGAGAAATGCTGAGACGGTTCAGAGGAGAAAACATTGGTAATAAATACTCGACATGCCCGACAAGAAAGAGGTGCCCGCCACCGGAGCAATAGTCGCAACGCAATCAAGAGTTTGCGAATCGCATGGCTGCAACACATGCTCCACGAACTCCTGACCAGTGTTGCCAAGTATTTTTCTTGGTTGAGCACTAAAATATGAAATTTTGAGCGTTAATTTCAACTTAAAGGCACTAAAAATGTATATTTTCATATCAATCGCAGGAATAATCAAATAACGCGCAAGCGGTAAAACTAATTTTTGTCCGCTGAGACGAAATTTTGGGCACCAAATTTAACGCTGAAAGCACTAAATTGGCATCACTGCTCCTGACGAACAACATCTTGAGACGTGAAGAATAAATGAGCGTTACTCTCCGAATAGATTAGGCACTGTTGAAAGAAACCCTGTACATTTAATTTAAATCAACAAATAATGTTTCTACTTTAACATTAAAATAAAATGTAATTTGTAAATAAAAGTATGACTTTCATTTGATCGTAATAGACCTTAATTCTTCCATGTAAATATAATAGATATCGTCAAATTTCATATTCTTAATTATACTCCAACGCCACCTATCGTAGTTGAAATAAATTTCAGTAAGATTATTAAGAAAACATACTGCAGTCACGATCGGCTGCATACGATTGGCTATGATACTCTAGATGAAGTACTGAACTCCGATTTATATTATAGTAAAATAAGAAGTGCGCATATAGTTTGTCCTTTATTAAGGACTATTATTTGGTTGCTACTTGATACTAAAAGACAATATCATTAGTGTTCAATTTCATATCTGGAACTAGGCGAGTCACTGAAAGTAAAATTTTCCTTTTTCAAGCACTTTCACATGTGAGGTGCAGGAAGGACTCACTGGATTTCTAGCATATTTTCCCTTCACCTGGAACCATTTAAAAATTAATGTGAATAACTCCAACTATTGGAAAATCAATACATACAAAATTTTAAAGTCGTAGCTTAATCCGTTTTGAAGTTATCGGCAAATATTATTGAACACGTGTTTTAAGGACTTTATGTATGGCAGCTACCCGAAGGAGTAGAACGATTTTGCCTGTTAACGGACTTAGCCTTACAAATTCGACCAAACATCCTGAATCAATATTTCAAAACCCTAGGTCAAGGTGTTCTTGAGTTATCATGCGTACGGACAGACGGACGGACGTCAAGCGAATTTAGAGTTTTTGGCCATAAATGAACAAAAAATAATATACAACTTTTTTCCGTCCGAGGTACAGTTCTTGCGTTACAAACTTTTCGGGCTGGATTAAACTTATAATACTCTCAGATTTCATATAGAGTATAAAAAAGGATTTGTTTAAAGCAAAACAATTTTTGCCGGGTTAGCTAGTATTTATATATGAATTGAAAACTACGTTCTTTTTCGTGTAATTCTACTTATTTATTTGAATTTTACGACGAAAAACCTGTAATATATGAAACCAAGAAGTTGGACGCTTCGTTCGAGTTTTTACGCAGAAAAACCAGAATTGATCGCGGGTTCGATTCCAACCTACAGCAAAGGGTTTTATTAAGAGTAAGTAAGTAAGAAATAATATTAGAAGTAGAAATAATTGGATCTTAAAGAGTGCTAATTTTACACTTTTATAGAGTGTAAATTCAAGGGAATATCCAGTGAATTTGCTGCTTTCGAAGTTGAAATTTACTGATTGCAAATTAAAATTTACTGACCGAAAATTAAAAATTTTATTCAAATTGACTATTACATCCCAATGTAAATTAACTTGAAAAGGTGTGGCATATTTGACAACTATCCAAAAGATATAAAATTCAATTAATTTTTTTTTACTGTGTACTATCTTCAATTCATTTAGATAAATAGCTGCAACTGAGTTACACAAACCGGACATCTATCGTTTATTCCGGTCACCGCACTTGACACCAGTTAGCGTATGTTATACTCAGTGATGAGTTAGTGGAACTGAATATTTTATCTATCAGAACTTGCGGTGATTCCTTTATGGAGAACTACTCTCTTCATAAGGAAGAGCAATGTTTGGAATCAGTAGTATAGAGCCCGGTTTTTATACGAGGGAACCGCAATGGATCCACAGTGATCTCTCGTGATGGACTGGGGCACATCGCTTTAGTCCAACCTTCTCAACCTAACCTAACCTAGTGGAACTGAACCATTAGGTGCCGTCATTTCTAGATATCGAATTAAACAGTATCTAAGAAAATATTGGCATAGATTTAAATCATACCGCGGCGTAATTTCTAGTGAACTTCAATAATAATTTTTCTTCAATAATAAATTATTGATAGGAACCGAAAATTTGAAGCTACGAGATCTGTCCCGGGGATTTTATGTTCAACTTCTATGGATTTTTTACTACTCTAACTCATAATTTTTTTTTCGAAATGACAATGATTAGTTTTTTATGAAGTATAAGCAATAACATGAAAAACCAACAACAACCAGCTCGATACTTTCAGTTTTTACTGATATCGAAATATTCTCGAAGAATTTTTAGTACCGAAAACGAGTAAAACCCAAATAATACTTTCTATGACTCTCAATCCCCAACAATTTAATGCCATTCCCGAAAGTAGGTAAAGTAGTAATACAAATCTTGATATAAAGGCTCTCTCCCTCTCAAAGAGTAGTTATTTCAGGATCACAAGATGACGACGACAATTTGCCCTGCACAGTCATAAAACTGATTGACAAAGGATAACTCGAATGATGGCGAAATAATTCAGAACTAGATCTGTACAGATTGTAAAAGAAAGGGACACGCTACACGCTCGCTCCGTATCCGAAGGACTTGCTCCTCTATTGATTGGGAAATAAATGACTACTCCGGACTGCGTTGGTAAGGTTTTGGCCAGTATATTTATTCGGTTTTTGTGGAATCGACTATCACATTTGCTCCCTGATAATGTTCATATAAATAATTCAACATTATTTGCTTGGACCTCGATATTGAGCGAGCGACCAATGGAGTTCGGCCCAACTTTGTCTATTGTATCGGTATACCTATGCAGTGTTCGATGTTTCGTGGGTTTTAGGTGATGTAGGCTAGTGATATTCCTAATCCGAAATATACATAAAATTTTATTTCGAAAATATTTGGATAATCCTATGCAGAACGACACAATTTGCCAGCTTCGATTGAGAGTTTATAGGCAAACGGAGAGGAGGGACTTGGAGATAGAGCTGCATGTGTGCCGTCGAGGACGAGTGATTGGTTGTTATGATCTCCGAGTAATAAAATATACACTAGGATATGATTAGCATGTGTACATGTTGTGTTACAACATAAATTAAACCAGATTATGTTCAATAAAATGTGGAACTTTAGTACTAGTTGCAACTGGAATATTCTCATATTCAATTTATTCATGTTTGATTTTACTAGAGTTGATTAAAATCAGCAAAATGTTGCATTGGGTTAGGAATTTGATAACAATCAAAACGTTGATACAATATATTCATCTGAAATTGATTGATACTAATGTATCAAGCATACATCTGAACTTCTCCAACACTTTTTCACCGTATGATTAAATATCGAAAAACACAAACATGATTTTTGCGGCTTAGTATTAAGAAGTTTTTGTACAAGAAAAACTTAGGTAGAGGTGAAAAATATTGAATATCTCATCAGACATATAGCGGAATTCGTAACCATACTCAACCCATATTTTAAAACTACCACCTATCCTGTAGCTTACTACCATATTCAAAATTATATTTTATTAATTAAAATAATAAAAGTACAGTACCAGCGTGAAGGGATACTCCTCTCGTACACTATGTAAAGCCTGTATTAGACTTTGTCAAATGTTTAACTATTTCTGCAGGCAAATGTATTTAGTATTTATAAATATTTTAATTGTTCTACTTCCGAAGGGGGCTGGATATTGCAACCATAGAGCTACTGGAGACGACAAGCCATCGGTTTTGTATAAAGCGCTTGGAAGCCAAAAACACGATGAGAAGTGAGACAAAACAGGGTCGTGGTTGTTGTTTTAGCGTGAGAGTAAGTGAGACAAATCAGGTTCGTTATGTCAATTGTTGACGTCCGCCTTCAACGCAATCGCTCCAGTATATATATTTCTATGATTGCAACAAATAAAATTCAAAAAATCACGCCATATATCTTTAGAATTTATTCTATTACTTTATTATTTTAATAATAAAGTATTGTTATCGATTTTTAAGAAAAAAAATTTGCCACCTTGAACATTTTTTTCCCACGTTTCATGACTAATAGGCACCAAAAAAAATTTCAGTCCGTCTGTGCGCCGTCCGCCGTACGCAAAACATTTGAAAGCGTATAGCTCTCAAACTCTTTGAGCTATTAAGTTGAATTTTTTTTTGTTGGCAGACTGGGCAGACGAAGTGCCTTCTAGTGAGTGGTGGGGGTATGAGGGGGGAGGTGGGGAAAGCGTTTTAGATGAAAAATTTTGGTTTCTATATCTCAGTAACCGCTTAGGCTAGGAGGCTGAAACTTGGAATTTATATAAAGTATCGATAGTGGACCCAAGCCGAGATTGCCCTAGACAATTGCTGAAAGTAAAAAGTTTAAGGTGGCGGTGGAGTATGGAAGTGGAGGGGATAAGAATTTTTCTAAAAAATCAATTCTCATATCTCAAGAACGGTGTATGGTAGATGCTTAGAATTTTTACCAGAAGGAGGCCCATTAGACCCCTAGCAGAAAAAAAATGTTGGTGGTGAGGGTGTAGAGGGTGAGGGTGGGGAAGGGTGTAGAAGAAAAAGTTCAGATTTTTATATCTCGAGAACCTATATCGATATAAAGCTGAAACTTGGTATTTGGATAGAACTATAGTAGTAGCATTTTGAAAAAGTATAATTAGTATGGGGTAGTATGGTACAGGGGGGGGGGGGGGGTGTTTTTCTAACAATAGAACGGCTTATGCTAGAAAGTTGAAACTCGGTATGTATATGTAAGTCAACTAGAAAAGTAATTTAGATTAAAAAAAATTTCAAATATCCATTGTGTACGGAAGGAGGGTAAAAAAAAATTATCAGTGAAAATGGAATGCATAAATTTTGACGATTTTCGTCATATCTATTAGGTCTTTCCAAATATTGAATTCATTTTTATTGTACGGATTCTTCGGGATTTTTTGAAATTCGACCCCCACGGTTGTGTAAAGGGGTTGTATACATTTTCACGAATTTAGCTATATCACTCCGGTCTGATTAGATATCTAATAACTTTTTACTTCCATGGGCTTGTTTAATAATTACCTAAAACCCGTTTTCAAGTTTTTTCCTTTTTCAACCCCTAAGAGGGTATAAACGGGTTGAACACGTTTTCACGAATTTCGTTATATCTCTTAGGAGTGATAAGACATGGGATTGGTTTTCACTTCCTACGGCTTTCCTTACATATATCTAAAAACCCATTTCAGGATTTTTTGATATTCAACTCCAAAGTGGGTACAAGAGGGTTGCATATGTTTTCAAAAATTATTACATATTTCTTAGTTCTAATGAGATATCAAATTCATTTTTACTTTCTAAGGCTTCCTATATAATCGTCAAAAGTTGATTTTAGTATTTTTAGATATTCGACCCCAATAGGACGTAAGGCTTTCGACATATTTCTTAGGATTGATGAGATATCAGATTGTTGTTCACTTCCACAGACTTTTTATATAATCGCCTACAAATGCATTTACGATTTCATGTAATGGTCAAAAACCTAATCACGAAAAACCTCCTAATCGCATATTAACTGATATTATACTATGACTTAGACCTCTTCCCGGAGTATGACCCAATTATGTAATTCATATGTTATATGTGACAGCGGCGTTTAAGTATTCTAGCGCGACCCCATTCTAACCGC
Source organism: Beris morrisii (assembly GCA_951812415.1). NCBI lineage: Eukaryota > Metazoa > Arthropoda > Insecta > Diptera > Stratiomyidae > Beris > Beris morrisii. The sequence goes on from OX638310.1 coordinate 152,236,777, forward strand.
TTCCCGAACCTTTTTTAGATTTTCAGTCACATAGTAACCTACACCGCGTCTCAGAATTAAACGCGTTCCGGACTTCTGCCCGAAAATAATAAAGTTGCGCCCCGACTGTTGGCAGATTTTCTTTATTTGTTCTTCGATCAACTTATAAATTTTATTATTCTTTATTAGTTCTACTCTCGAAGGTGGCTGGATGCCAGACTGCGAAATTCTTGACGATCTTAGGCTTTTTAAATTCCGCTTCCGAATTGTTGGTTAGCGCCAAACTTAGTGGTGGGGCGCGTGACGGCTGTGTTGGTAGTAGCGTATACGAATGCCGTGGTGGTAGTGCACGTGTGGAGTTGTTCAATTACTACGTTTACATGGAGGATTGAATCCTGATTCAATCCGGATTCAATCCTCTCAACTCTCATGTAAACGCAGATCGGATTGGAATGAGATCGACTCGATCCGAACGAACTTCTCGACCTGGATCGAGTCGAAATCGAATCGAACTTCTCATGTAAACGCGGATTGAAAGATCGAAAGTTCGATCGTCGCAAATTCATTAACAATAAAAATTGATTTTCTATCATTTTCATAGTATTAGCACTTAAAACTGCTAAATTTGACATTTTTATGCACTGCACTTCGAACTTGTTCGATTAAAGAAAGATTGCAGGTTATGTTACTTGTCATTTCGATCTCATTTCGATCTTCCCATGTTTCGATCTTTCGATCCGGTGTAGTCATATACGCGATTCAAATTTGGATCTTTCGATCTTTCGATCCTTCAGGTAAATGCCACATGTATCAAATGAGATAGCGTAATCGTAAAATTTTTGTACGCGATATTATACTTTTTGCCCCTACAGCAGGCCTCTTTTGATTTCGGTTCCGTTTTCTTTTAAATTTATAGTCATGTTTTGGTAGTATGACCTAAGTTCTAATAAAGGCTTTTTTAAATGAAGTTTGAATAACAATCATTAAAAACCTGTCTAATTTTTGAAGGTAGCGGAGATAAGAAACGAGATTACACCAGACATTAGTTTATGGAATCATCTTTCATTTTTTGATGTATTTTATTTTTATGAGAGATCGATCACCTTGCCATGTTGTCAAATTCAGCATATTTTATTCAAATTTCTACCTCAAAATATAAATATCAAACGAAAAGTCTGAGTGCATTTGGATGTTTCTGATCCCTAGTAAACTGCAGCATTTTGGCGATTTAACATTCTATGGATGAGGAAATGATTTCATAGCTGAGAATCATACAGAAGGTACTGGTACTGGACAAAATGAAACTGATAATCTTTTCGATGCAAGGCTTTTGGACAGACCTATTTTTAGTATAAGCTGCTACTATGCCTATAAACAACCGCCAAGTTTATAATTTGCGGCCTGAAATAGAGCGCATTTTAGAATGTTTCGTATCCAGCCATCGAGTTTCAGGACACAATCTACACCTAAATTTTCGCCAGCCATTTTGACCATTTTCAAAAATGACTACTGTTAAATATCTAGAAAAATCAATATTTTAACATCGAACCTGGATGGAACAGGCCACGAGAATCTGAAGTGATCGCAATGGGCCCGTATGGCGCCTAGTCAGCGCGATGGTTCTAGTGCTGTGCCCCTTCTTAAACCTAAACCTAACATCGAACCTAATATCTCAAAGGTTTCCTCAGTTATGAGTCGTCAAAAGTATTTACGTACGGCGGAGAGACCGACAAAAATTTCTAAACCGTCCAAAGCAATATTTTAGGATACCAAACTTTTTGAAATTTCAAATTTATCACAATACTTTGTTATTGAAATGAAAAAGTGAAATTAATGCTAGAACATTTGTCTAGCATTAAATTCGGATCGAATATAAATTTTTATATCCAATGTATTCACTTCGTTTCTCGCAACGAAGTCAATATTGTTACTGTTTTGTTTCACACCCTTGTTCGAACGATTCCATTTCAAAGATGTAAATTGCCCATATACATGAACAGCATAAAAAGGTAATTCATGAATTGGATAGAATCACCTGTTCCACTTAAATCTGCATAATGTTATGCTATTCGTATGCTTGAGCTTTTTGGGCGGTGGCTTCCTGCAAAAAGCACGCATTTAAATTCAAAAAAAAAAATAGAATAAATAGAAAGAGCCAAACATTTCAGTAGTAGATTTCTGAAACCGCTCGGCTGTCTTTACGAAAATTCGTTCGGGGAATACATCCGCACGCTTGCGTTGCCGACAGGAGGCTATCAGCCCAAACGACGTATCGAGCTATTCCAATTCAATCAGGAGTGGTTTCAGCTGATTACACATATGGGCAAAGTAAAGTGGCAGCTAATTGCTAAAATCCCTGTCTATTCGTACCCAGTACTCTTGCAAAGGGATGTTGTCGGGTATATAAAGGAGGATGCCGTCTCCAATGGGACTCAGTGTCATATGACATCCTTGTTGCCAAATGGAAATACAATCCAATGATCCTTTCAAACTCCAACATGACAAATAGTGTCCTCGTCGTATAGCACTTCTGCCATCGGTACGCCAAGCTCAGAAGTAGCAGGGCTAGCTGCCTGGCAGCATCAAGGACCTCTGTCTCTACGGGTATTATGTGTGGCTACAGCTATCTACAGCTAGTAGACATGGAACATGTTGATTTGATTTATTTATACATACGAATTGTATTTACATATGGGTATTTGGGTTTGGGACGCAATCAAGACACAATTCCTTAAATTATGTATGTATCGGATGAGAGGCCTCGTTTGGGACTATATCGGGTGTATGCCTGGGATTCAAAATTATATTTATAGCGAATGTCAAGTAGACGGTGCGTGGAAAGGGGGAGGACAAACATTGAACTTTGGGAATGGGGTAGTTGGTGGCATGTTGTTTTCCTGGGCCAATCCTGTTGACTCATTATAAATTACGACGTTTAAGTGGAAGTGTACAATTTCAACAATTTCAACAATTTCATTATTTACTCATTTCCTCCTCAACAAAAAACTGTTTTCTATGAATTTTTGTGAAAACAGGTTGGATAACGAACTTATCTGAAGAGCTGCTTGAACTTTAAAAAAAAATCTGCCAATGCTCTGGGCGAAACTTAACTTAACTTATTTTTCTGGTCAAAGTTCGGGAGCGGTCAAAGTCGGAGTATGGTATATCATCAGTTGTTTCGAGATTATGACGTTTCTTGGAAAGTTAATTTTGTTCTTAAAATAAAAATATTTAAAATAGAGATTGTAATTTAAAATAGACATTGAAAGAGGCCGTGTAGATAATTCAAATTTCGGTATATTATTATATGTACACTAAAAGCCCATAGAAGTAAAAACCAATTTGTTGCCTTATCAGACTTAAGAGATATGACGAATTGTTAGAACGTATACAAACCCATTATTTCCACTTGGGCTTTGCAATTCGAAAAAATTGTGAAACAAGTTTTTAAACGATTTCATAAAAAGCAACTTGATATCTCCTGAGACACGAGGGATTTTGAAAAATCTGTGAAAATGTAAGCAAACCCTTTACACCCTCTTGGTTCAGGAAATTCGAAAAATAGCGAAATTCGTTTTTAAGTCATTACATCAAATGCCGTAATAGCCAATTTTATATCTCATCAGAACTAAGGGATGGAAAAAATTGTGAAAACATTTGCGAACCCTGGGGGGTTGAATATCGAAAAATTGAGAAATGGCTTTGTAGGCGATTATATAAAAAGTCTGTGGAAATGAAAAGCGATCTAATATCTCATCAAACCTAAGAAATATGTCGAAACTTTGAAAAGCATACAACCCTCTTACACCCCTTAGGATTGAATATCTAAAAATACTAAAATTGACCTTTGGCCCTTACATAGGAAACCTTAGGAAGTAAAAATGAATTCGATATATCATCAGATCTAAGCAATATGTAGGAATCTGTGAAAACATATGCAACCTCCTTACACCCACTTCGCGGTTGAATATCCAAAAATCCTGAAAGGCGTTAATAGATAAATATGAAGACAGAACGAGATAGTATAAACAATTCAATTTATTATCACTTCTAAAAGAAATGACGGAATTCGTGAAAACGTGTTTAACCCATTTATACCCTCTTAGGGGCTGAAAAAGGAAAAAGCTAAAAACGAGTTTTAGGCGATTATTACTCAAGCCCGTCAAAGTGAAAAGTTAGTCGAAATCGAATTAGAACTGGGGGATATGGCAGAAAAAGTATACAACCGCTTTACATCCCCTTTAGGGTAGAATTTCAAAAAATCATGAAAACGCCTTCTAGGTATTTATATGAAGGAGCCGTATAATAAGAATTAATTCAATATTTGGGAAGACCTAATAGATATGACGAAAATCGTGAAAATTATATGCATTTCATTTTCACTGATCATTTTTTACGCCCCCCTTCCAAACGTCAATAGATATTTAAATTTTTTTTATTTAAATTAATTTTCTAGTTAATTTACATATACATATCGAGTTTGATCTTTGTACTATAAGCCGTTCTATAGATAGGAAAAACAACCATCACCCCTGTATCATACTACCCTTATACAAAATTATATTTTTCCAACATGCTACTAATATAGCTCTATCTAAATACCAAGTTTCAGATTTCTATCATTATAGGTTCTTGAGATATAAAAATTGGAATCTTTTCCTTTTCACCCTCCCCCACTCTTACCCTCTACACCCTCACCACAAAAACTGCTAGGGGTCTATTAGGCCAACTTCTGGTAAAAGTTTTAAGCATTTATCTTACACTGTTCTCCATATATGAGAGGGGATTTTTTAGAAAAATTCTTATCCCCTACACATTCATGCTCCACCGCCCCCTTAAAAAATTTCACTTTCAGCAAACTTTATTTGTCAAGTTTTATACAAAATCCGAATTTAATTTCTCTAGTGCAAATGGTTCGTGAGATATTTTAATCTAAAGTTTTTCACCACCCACCCCCGTACGCCACTGCACCAATTAAAAAATTTATTTCCGATCTATTGTCCTAGTATACCTACAGATATTCATAAAGTTCTAATTTTGTGACGTTAATTGTTTAGGAGATATGGATTTTAGAATGCGTCGATCTCGGCTTTCTTGCGTTTCGGACGCACTATTTTTCCCCCCACTCCCACACCCCTTCACCCATATCGGCAAATTTTTTTGCAAATGGATCCACTATCAAAGCTCTATATAAATTCTAGGTTTCAACCTTCTAGCGTAAGCGGTTGCTGAGATCTAGAAACCAACATTTTCCGTTTAAAACGCTTCCCCCTTACATCCCAACCCTTCAAAATGTGGTCACTTCAAGAGGCCTACCCAGTCTATTCATAAAATTTCAATTTAATACTTCAAAGGGTTTGGGAGCTACGAGCCTTCAAACGATTTAGCGTACAGCGGTCGACGTACGGCGGACAGATGGACTGAACATTTTTTTTGCTTTTTTCGTGTCTACTAGTCACGAAACGTAAAAAAAAATGTTGAGGGTAGCAAATTTTTTTTTTTTAAAAATCGATCACAATACTGTATTATTGAAATAATAACGTAAAACGGAATGCGTTTTCAGGACTGTATGAAACTATAAGTATAAACACTGTAACGTATTGTACAAACATATTCATGGCTGTGCTATTGTTTACAACTTGCGTGGTTCGATGTAATGAATAAATCAAAGATATCAAAGGTCCAAAATCACAAAATAGCATTTTCGTTATTTTTTTGCAATGTTTGGTAGGTTTTCACATTATTCTTTTCATAATAAAGTATTTTATAAATTTATTAAATAATATTAAACACCAAAAGGACCATATTTTTATCGAAGTCGATTCTTTTTTTGTATCATTCACCCTATGTTACGATATTAAGCCTTTATTAAGATTTAATATTGCATAAGATTTAATGTTGCAGATGAAAAGTCGTTTTTCGCTATGAAGTGAAGTTAGTTGCAATTTTCATGTCTCAAATTGCCGCTAGGTAACACTAGCGGTAGTAGTCATGGAATCATTTGAGTTTTGTACTTCATTGTGATCGGACAGAATAAAATGGATTCGAGTCAAAAACGGGTACCCTTCCTTTACGAGTTCTAACTTGGCCACGGAGGCAACGGAGGCAACGGAGTGAACCGAAAATATTAACAGGGCATTTGGAGCTGACACGGTAAACAAACGAACCATACAGCGATGGTTCGAAAAATTCCGATCAGGAGATATGATCCTTCAAAATGAGCCACGTGGTAACCCAGGACCTTCGATCGACAACGACGAGCGGAATTTACTAGTGTAATCTGACTCACGCCAAACTGTAAGGGACATTGCAGAGAAATTGGGTGTACACTATTCGATAGTTTCTCGGCACAGCTTGGAAAAGTCAAAAAGTTTGATAAGTGGGTTCCGCATGAACTTACTGAGCAAAACATGACGCGTCGACTGGAAATTTGCAGTTCCCTGCTCTCCCGGAAGAGAAACGATCCGTTTCTGAACAGAATAGTGGCATGTGATGTGAAAAGTGGATACTGTACGACAATCGTCGCCGATCGGCACAATGGCTGGATGCTGATGAGACCCCAAAACACATGCCGAAACCAGGCCTCCATCCGAAGAAGATAATGGTTACAGTTTGATGGTTTGCAGCTGGAGTTATTCACTATTCCTTTTTGCAGCGTGGTGACACCCTTAATGCAGAGAAGTATTGTACCCAACTCGATGAAATGCATCAGAAATTGCGTGTTCAGGCCTAGATTGGTCAACAGAGATGGAGTTATAAGCTCCATGACAACTCACGGCCTCATGTTTCAAGAACAACGGTCCAAAAATTAAACGAGTTGCAGTATGAGACTCTTCCTCATCCACCATACTCATCAGACCTTTCGCCAACCGACTGCCACTTTTTTAAACATTTGGATCATTTTTTGGCGAACAAACAATTCAATAATGAAGCAGCCATCGAAAAGGGCTTCGAGGAATTTCTTCGCTCTGGAAAGTCGGATTTCTACGAAACTGGCATAAATGCACTTGTATCTCGTTGGGAGAAGTGTATTGCATGTGCTGGTGCCTATTTTGATTAATAAAGTTTTATAAAAGATGGAGTTGTTTGAAATTGCACTACCAAAAACGACATTTCATCTGAAACAACTTAATGCAATCAATGCAGTTCGATAATATAATCGTCAAATTCTTATCATCTACCACATATAAATTTTCCCTTCATAGGCCTGAAATATTTTTCTTCCAGGCTCTGTTCATGATTTCTGCTATAGCTGCTATTAGCTGCTTTTGTATGCTTTTGTGTGTCCAAAGCAACCAAAAAGCTGCTTTCCCGTGCTTGCGATTTGACACTAGATCTGTTCAAGATTTTTAAAAAGCTGCTTCCATAGGTGCTTTTTGTTGCTCATACTCCGGACTGTAGCAAGAAAACAGCTATTGCAGTATTCATATGTGTGTGTAGCTGTTAGTTTCGTCTCAACGTCATTTTGAATATTTAATATGGAAAATGATGTTTTATTAACAATGGAAATAAGCGAAAAATTTAAGGACACTACTAGTAGTGCTCATTTTCATTTTATTTTATTATAATATATGTCATATGTTACGCCAACTTGCGTATGTATGTGTTGAACAGCTGTTGTAAGCTATAGAAGCTGCTTTTGGCTGTCCAAAACCCGAAGAAGCTATTTCTTGCTATGGCTGAACTTGGCAATTGCTACAGTCTTGCTATGCTATGCTTTCGAAGCAGCCATAGCTGGCATCTTGAACACACCCCTGAAATGTTTTTTTTGACAGCATTTTGACACAAGCTTTAGCGAAAAAAGGTAAATTTTCCAAAAACAACTTGGGTTGCAAATTTTGGGCACTAAATAGCAGTTATTTTTATACTTTAATAATTTTTTTGGGATAAAGTTTAATATGATTGAAAACACACTTTTTTTAATTGTTTAATTTTCTTAATCCACACTTTTAGAGTTTCATAGTCATACAAAGTGTGGTGTCACTTTTGGGAGCCTTTTATTTAAACACTTTACTTTAGAAATAAAAAAGCAATCCAGATACATATCGAGATAATATTAAATCAAGGTTTTTTTGCAGAGAATTCTCACGTTTACATCTTGACCCTGCCAACGCATAACTCTAAGGCTTAGACTATATGGTCCGTTTTTTTTCATGTCCGGTATCCGCCTTTCTAGACGATGTTAGAATTTTTAAAAATATTGGATCCTGTAAAACCGACAAAAAGGGCCTTAAAATATATGTGTCTGATAGAAGTAATATATGCATAAAAAATACAATTTTCTACTAATAATCGATATGAGATATGTAAGTTGTACAAACAAGTTCTCGTCGATTTCCTATAGATGGCGCTAACGCAAAATACTGGTAAAAAATGGCGGATCAGAAACGTAATATGGCAACATTAGACATCTGGCAACAACTCCTCATCATTACATTTGTCAAGTTGTATCGGCGTCATTTGTTTTTTTTGTCCGTGAAAATGTCGGAGTTTGAAACAAATAAGCGTCATTTGCGGGAAGTTTTGCTTTTCTTTTACAATTCTAAAAAAACTGCTCCTAAGGCGCGTCGAATAATTACTGAAACTTATGATGAGTCTTCTATTAGTGAATCAATGGGTCGCGAATAGTTTCGTCGCTACAAAATGGGTGATTTTGGCGTGGAAGACAAGGAGCGTTCCGGCCGGCCAAAAAATTTTTGAGCTGCTGAAACCGAGTGAAACCATCATAGGATCTCTTTATCGAAGACAACTAATGCGTTTGAGCCGAGCATTGAAAGAAAAACGGCCGCAATATGAGCAGAGACACGATAAAGTGATTTTGCTACACGACAACGCTCGGCCACATGTTGCTCAATCTACCTGGAAATACTGAAACGGAACGTCCTACCCCACCCGCCGTATTCACAAGACATCGCCCCTTCCGACTACCACCTATTCCGATCGATGACGCATGGCCTGGCTGAGCAGCACTTCCGTTCTTACGAAGATGTCAAAAATTGGGTCGATTCGTGGATCGCCTCAAAGGACGTGGAGTTTTTTCAACGCGGAATTTGTATGCTGCCAGAAAGATGGGCAAAGATTGTGGCTAGCGATGGATAATATTTTAAAGCATAATTATGTAACCAATTTCCCACAATAAAGGCTCAAATTTTGAAAAAAAACGACACCTATGATTTTTCTTACTGTGACATTCGGCATTTTAGGTCTTACGGTCAGGTACTACTCAAAAGTTCAAAGTTTCAACTTTCTATTGTAACCGTTTAGAATTTTCAAATCAGTCCCTGCATGCTGTGCAATCCAACCAGACACATTTACGCCTTTTGCGAAGTTCAGTATTTTTTCAACCGAATTTTCATAAACATAAGGTAGGGAAAATCAACTTTTAGTACCACAAGGGTATAAGCTCTAATCCATCATTTTTTATTTTTTATTAAAATAAATAGAAATCGTTATTCTGTACAAATTAGCTCGTCTCTTTGCCAAAAATTTGACTAATTGCTATCAAATATAATTACGAATGTAATCGCTTCAACCTCCCCTCATTATTATTATTATCTTCATATTATTTATTTATTAGCTATCTGAAAATATTCTGAGAAATGTGCAAGCCGACATCTTCAATAGCTGCTTTGAGTACGAAGGCGTGAATACTACCACGATACTGGGGGTGGTCCTTCATTTAAGCCCAGAACGAAACGGTATGACAGCCATACCGACATTTTACGACTTCATGAATATTCAGAAACGCTTAAAATTATCCATTTCATAATTAGCATTTTAGAAAATGGAAAGCAAAGTGCGCCATGCCATCTCGCAAAAATGAAATAATTTCGACGATATTGAAGACTTCAAAGCATCTGAAAAAAAAGGCCAAGAATTTTTTTCCTTCTTAACTAATGAATTTTTAATGGACCCTGAAAAAAGTTATCGAACTCAAAAATCCATAACTAGACAAAAGTTCTTAATTTAGATTGGAAAGTATTTTTCCAACGGGTTGGATCTTAAAGATAATTTTCAAGTATGTACTTACGAATTTAATTCCAAGTCTAAACGAAACTTATGATTAAAGGCCTTAATTAAAAGTGAGGTTCGGTGAAAGTGTTTTCCAGTCTGAAAAGAAAGAAAGACAAAAGTTAGTAAATTAGCAATTTGGTCGGTAATGTAAACAGGTAAAGAACAAGTGGAATTCCTAAACGAGAATCTGCGCGTTACGTAATGGCTGGTGTAACCTAATTACATCCTTCATCATAAATGAATGAAGTAAATAACCTATTCCCTTCTGACTACATTTGAGCATATAATAAATCATAATCGCGGCTAATTGATTCTTTCCTCTTTGAGAGAAGAATTATTCTGCCATAATTCGTAGAGTTTTTCTTCAGCTTCCACTTATCACTCACACACACACACACCACAATTTTCTTTTTGTTGAGTTTTATGTTTATTGTAAGTGGCATGTGGAAGGCTATGATTGCCTTACTTATTAGCAGAAATGAGTTGTGACTTTGCTGTATCGGGTACAGATTGATACCGATACTTTTGAGTACCTGATACTTTTACCCGATAGTTTTTGTACTTGTTAGAGCTATACCCTTTTTAGCTCTTGGTCGAGTTTTTTTTCCATTTTAGTAGACCTAGAATAAAGAGTGTACTTCTCTAAACTATAAGTATTATTTTTCGGTCATAGGTATATACTCTTACACTGATTCATTTACATTATATTGTTGCGAGCTAGGGGTTCGCCGGGATTTCAAGTAAAACACAATTCGGTTAAAATAAAAATAAGTGATAATTTATTAATCCGCACTTTTAATTCACAGAATTATATTCGCACAATAATTCGCATTGTATGGCAGCACTGCCCGCTTATTCCATATATCGCTTGACTCGATCACTTTCGCTCTCTACCAACACGGTCGCGTCACAACAGTCGACGTAATAAAAATTACTATCTCTTTGCTGAATGCTTCACCTGCTTATATACTACCCGGTTGCAGTCTAGGATGTGCTTGAACGTTCGTTCAGTTCTGGAATCTTCTCGAAAGCTTCAGAGCCTTCGATTTCGATCATCGTTCAGTGGTGTGTGCAGAAGATTCAAGTGAGCTTGAGATCTTTCGACTTTGGTGGTTCATGTACAGGGTTCTAGTACATTGGAGAGCATTCGATAAAGAAGGGAGATAGAATCGTGTTGTCTCGCCTTATCTTCAGCTAGGTTTCTGATTGGGTTATTTTGCAACTAGGTATTCGGTTGTTGTTGTTTTCATTATGTGAAACGATCGAGTTGCACGGTTGCGGGGTTGCCAGGCTTACATGTAACAATATGTTTAAAGTGATATTTCTCTATTGATGTACCGAAATTGAAGTGGCTTGGATGAATTCCGGTAGTTGATTGAAAATATTCTTTATAAAATAAGTAGGTACCTGATACAAAAAATACCAAACCAGGATTATACTCCAACTTAAAACTCTAAAGTTTGCACTAAATACTTAAATACTGTTCTCGGTCCGTCAAATCGTCTGCTAGCATTTGCATTACATCAAGACGTCTATTCAGTCCGTCTATACTTTTTCTATTAATTTTTCGACTATCCCGTCGCTGTTCGTCTATCAATTTGTCCATATTGTCCGTTTGCACATCTGTTCCGTTTGAGCGTTAGATGGTCCCCACAAACAGAATGAGATAGAGTGGAAGCGGGCCGTATTCGAAAAGCAGCGCCATCAGTTTTCTCAGTCGACCATTACCCTCTAAAAACATTAAACTGTTTAGAGTGAATCCACACTAAGTCCGCACTAACTTAAGTTGCTACATTGGGAAATGGAAATCAAAGGCCTACGGTGGCGCAGTGCTTACGTATGCCGAACCAAAAACCAAAGAAAAACTTTTGTCTTTCGACTTCTACCCATAGCCGCGGTTTTTTCTATGTTTTTATTATGTTGTTATGTTATGTTGTTTATTTTATTATTATAATTTAGTAATCGACTGTGACTGTAGAGGTGCTGAAAATCGATATGATTTTTTCTATTGAGCTCTTATGGGCGCTTCCTCTCTATCCAGGCCCGTGCGCAGGATATCGTCAGGGGGGGGGGGGGGGGGGGGGGTGGTTGAATATGTCGAAATAACTACTGATATTCACAGCTTGAGATTTATCAATCCTCAAACATTTTCTAAGAGATTTGAATCTGATGAATATGACGGTCAATCCAGTTCATCAAAGTCCCTGCAAGAACGCGGTAATTATAATAAATATACTATCCTACACCCTATACTCGCCATCCGGCTTCGAAAAAGTCTTATTTGGTGTTCTGCGTCATAAGATTTTCCAATTGACGAATATACCATGTGCTCTGGTGGCAAATTTCGGAACCCTATAAGATAGACAGAAACTGGCAGTTGCATGTGATTTTCGTACAAAATTGAGATTGAGCTCGAATAAAAGTGTTTTACTACAAAATATCGCTTGAAGTGAATTTAAATAAACCTCATAATTAAATAAGAAGGGCCAACGTATCATAACATATCAAAAATTATTCCATATTTATTTTTTCTGGAATATTAAACATTTGTGAAGTTATTTCGAAGTTTATACCGCCCGTTCATAAAGAAAAATTGTTCATTTTTTGACTTCGTTGTGCGGGTTTGAGTCTAACATTTTCGGAATGTAGAACCGGAAATGAATACCTTACTATCAACCGCACCGATCGTCATCAATTTTTATTATGTCTTTCATAATGAAATTAAGAAAGAATCGAAAACTTCCCGAGCTCCAAATCACAAAATTACACACAAACCGCCATATAACAGTCTGCTGACAAATATTTGTCTATCTTGTGTGGTTGTTTTTTTTCGCCACCAGGTGGAGATTTCCAACTTTACCATTCGTCAATAGGTATGCAGCGTGCTTAATTTAGTACGTATTAGAACCACTGAGCTATATAAATGGAGACCACATCGGCTCAATTCTCTATACGATATGGCAGATTGAAATAGCCGATGAAATCGCGCCCTCTCACTCCTTCTTGAAATTTCGAATTTCGAACAACATGGGCAACAACTTAAATAAAATTAAAAACTTTTCAATTTGAATTATCAGTTCTGACAATTCAAATTGTTCGATTTGATGGTGAGAAGTTACGTTTTGCATTCGAAATTCATAGCACAACTAACAGTGTACTTCAATTTTTTATTAATAAATTTCTTGGGAAATAACAGTTTCAGGAATATTTATAACGGTTGAGCATGTAATACGTTATTTTTGAATTTGGTGCCATACCGATAAGTACATGGTATTATATTCGTACTGCAGTAGCCAATATTACCTGTACAATTTACACAGCTTAGTTGCAATTTTATGAACTCATTTTCTTTCAATACCTTGCATTGTTTATCCAAAAAAGTATTTATCAAATTCAAATTATTTGGTAATCAATCATTTCGAAATTACACCTAAAAATTCGGATTTCATTTTTCATGTTGCCTAATCTGATGGTCCTCTCATTGTTTTCCTTCTCGCCTTAATACATGCATACCGTGCTACTAACTCTTTCCTTCTTAAGATTCAGGTCATCCGTGACTCAATCCTAATTTGTACCCCGGATAACTTTCGAAGTTTCTCTAAACTTAAAATGAATTAAATTTTTGAAAGAAACATAAAAAAATGTTCCAATCAAAAATTATTTTATTTGCATTACCAATTTTAAATCTAATGAATGTTTAAAATCATCAGAATTTTGTTCAACAATGCTGAACCTCGGGTTATCATGGACACCTTTTTCGATATATTGACATTTTAAAAACGTCGGCCATGTGAGATAGCAAATCGAGGTCTCCATTTGTTATATCTCAGTGATTAGAACAGTTAGAAGTCAGACCTTTTACGCAAAATGATGGACGAGTATTCTTTTCAAACACACGTAAAATCATGTTTTTTGACAAAAATTCGTTTTCTTAGTTTTCCGTACAAGACCACGATCAGGCATCAGGTGAACGATGTTTTTTTTACGTCGGAATGAAATTTCACTCATTTACTTATAAATTTCTTTGACTTTTTCATGTACATACTTCACAGTGGGTAATTTTTGGTCCTTTTGTGGTGCTAACACCGAAAACGGCTTCGTAACGTGATGCATACGTTTGAATTTAACATTTACCGGTTTTCAAAATTGAAGGGCGTAGGACCCAAAGGTGAGTATGATTGTCCTCCTCAAAAATATATATAAGATCACCAAACCCCCCCCCCCTCCCCCCCCCCTCAAACCCCCGTGCACACGCGCCTGCCTCTATCTCGTACTCTTTGGGTCCCCTAATAGTTGCAGTATCAAGCAGTATGAAATCTCTAGAAGCGTGACATTAACTAAAATGTCATTTACAAATAAATAATAGTGGACACATACGTTTCTATTGAGGTACACCGAGGCCAAATGTGTTCTTAAGCGATAGATGAAAGATTCCTCGAAGTATCCCTTTTTGGGTAGGGGAGGCGCACCAAATATTGGATACGTTCGCAATACTCGATACCGTGTTAAAATGGTATATTAATGCCGTCATCTAAATTTAGTGGCGAGAACTGAAATATCAAATGAAGTTAGTTACTTATGTGATGTCGGCAATTCCATATTTACTGTCAGTTGTTTCTGAAAAATCGCGAAGCGTCCTTGCACGTAACAACTTTATAAATTAGTTCCCTTCAAACTTTGGCTTACCGTGTTGCTTAACTACATACTCCGAAACATGTTTTTAACATTTTTTATCTGTTACAAGAAATAGTGAAATTTGTTTAAATGTGTTCGGGTAAATTTCCAAAAGGAATACTGATACTGGATACTGAACTGTTCCCAATTCTGGATATCCAGTATTAGGGTAGTATCCTAGCAGTCGTAGTTAGCGAACATGATAGGTTGGTTGCCATTTCAAAATGTGCTGTACATCGTATATTTACTGAAAATTTGGACATGAGAAAGCTTTGCGGAAGATGGCTGCCGCGTTTGCTCATAATGAAACAAAACAGCGTCTTGCGTTAGTTTTTTGGGATGCTCGTGGGATAATTTTCATTGATCATCTTCAAAAGGGTAAAACAATTAACGGCGAGATTTATTTGAACTTTGCATTTAAGTAATCAAATTAAGGAAAAACGACCGCATTTCGCGAAAAAGAAAGTGTTGTTTCATTAAGACAATGCACCGATTCATACATCGATCAAAATCAATGAATTAAAGTTCGAATCGCTTCCGCACGTACCCTGTTCGCCACATTTAGTCCACTCGGATTATTTTCTCTTCAAAACTGAAAAAAAAATGTCTCGGTGGTAAAAGATTTTACCACAGAGAAGAGGTGGAGTCTGCGATTGATGGTTATTTTGAGGAGCTCGACAGTTCTCACTATAAAGAGGGTATCGAAGCTATCCAACATTGCTGGGAAAAGTGTATCGATCGAAAAGAAGACTATGTTGAGAAATGAAGATATTTTTTCTAACATTTTTTGTGTCTTCTTTGTTAGGTCGGGTACTTCTGGGACCAAATATTGGATATCCAGTATTCTGGTACAAAAGTTTATTTTATTATTTTTGAGGTCATATAAAAAAAAAAATAATGAGGCATTGGAGATAATCTATCAATTTTTTTAAGTTTTTTTTCAAAGCTTATTGAAGTATTTATTTTTGTCAATGTATTAAATAAAAGGTTTTAAATATATAATTCCATTGTTTTTTTTAAATTTTCAAAAAGTATCTAGTATTTGGTACAGCTGAATAAATAAGAAATGATCCAATTTGTAAATGTGCTTGAAAATCTTAAAACCAGAAGTCTGTGTCTAGAATAGCGTGAGTTTTTCGATCTGTTTCAAGTTTCAATGAATTCAAGGTACATGAAGCAGTGTCGAACCTTTTTATATAGGGTGTTTTTTTTAAAGCTATAGTTTTTTCAGTAGAGATATCTGTCAAAGTTGACTGTGTCTTTTACATTTTTGTTCAGTACGTTTTGGCAAATTATCATGGAAAGACTTACACCAGAACAACGTTTACAAATTGTGGAAATTTCTTTTCGAAATTTGCGTTCTATACGGCAAACTCACAGATCGCTGCGTCAATTATATGGTGAAAAATCATCTCAAGAACTTTACCTGTCAATTGGCTAGATCGTGTGATTTGACACCATTGGATTATTTTTTGTGGGGATACATCAAATCACTGATCTATGCTGATAAGCCAGCAACGATTCAATATTTAGAAGCCAACATTCGACGGATTATTGATAAGATAAAGCCAGAAATGCTCGAAAAAGTGACCAAAATTAGACTGATCGGATGGTGTTCATTAGACGCAGTTGTAATGGTCATATGCCCAAAATTGTTTTTAAAAATTAAATGCCATAAAATAATCTTTTCACTAAAAAAAAAATTTTTCCATTTGGTAAATTACGTACGTCTTTTTTTCAAAAAAGAAATAGTATACCTCTAAAAAAAACACCCTACACAAGTAGTAGAAGACCATTTTTTTATTTCAATTTCTTTTCAATAACTCCGATGTTGAATTCTGTTGTTGAGTTTTGTCGAGTAAGTATCTTCTCTGTACTCTTCGATTGATACTGTATTAAAATAGAAAACTTTACAGTCCAAACCCTACATTATCAAACATACCCATCCCCCGCACTACACAGAAAGTTCACTGATATGTTCTTTCAATTTTCATAAGTACATGCAGAATTCGTCGTTCCTTTTCAAATCGGAAATGCACTTAACTCCGACTGGATTTCAATTCAGAAAAAGGTCGGAATCTTACACGACCTTGCCACCACCCTCATCCACCAACACACATCATTACAAACTGATTGCTCATACTTTTCGTCATTTTTTTTTGTTGTTGTTGCCCCGTTTCGTATTCAAGTCCATATTTGAAAGGCTGGCGTTCCAGCATAAAGAAAGTTATACAGCGTTTCATAGAAGTGAGCAGCAGGGGTGCTCCGGGTTGGAGATGTGGCCTTTTCAGGAATTTTTCACACAAAACCAAAATCGAATCGGCTGACAGTAAAATATTGCGAATCTCTGCACAACTGAATTTTATTCAAGTCATGACCTCCATTGCTCCGCATCTTCTCGGAGTGGTCTTGGGGTGGTCTTGGGGTGGCGAGTTTGCTGCTGCTGCTACCGCTCCACATTTTCTGGTCCTGAGCCAAAAAGTAATAGAAATTCAATTGTGTATTCCAGTGTGAAGCTATTGGCTAAATTATAGCGCCCGTCTCAGGTTGACGGCTCCACTGCACAGAGCACACAGGAAAATATTAAAGTAAGCATCACGACCCGCATAAAAAGTCACGTCAAAAGGTTCAAATTTGAGGAATTTAAAAATATGGTGGTGGTAAAACGGTAGGGTTTGTTGCTGCCTCCCAACATGTTTCTGAGGTGCGGTGTCAAGAAAAATCAGGTAGCCTGCTAGGTGGCCTTTTCTGTACGCCCGGAACTTCACCCGGAATTATGTTGAGTCAGACAAAATAATCACTTGACCTCCCTCCTTTCGAAATTTGTCGGACGAAACCCAAAAGACGCATCCCTGTGAGCTCAAGCATTTCAACATGAAGGAGCTTATCCAAACAGACAACATCATCACGGTGAGTACAAGATGAATTACATTTAATGCTGTGCAGATGGTACCGAGCGCTAGTTCCAAACCGAACGACCTTCCTAAGATGTTATTTCTCTAAATCAGGGGCGAAACCCTACTGGATCCATGACTGACTGGTTGTTCAATTTTTTTTTTCGTCCTGTCCTTAATTTTCTGTGGAACTCAGAAAGCTAGCTGGTTGTTGTCTTACTGGGCCTTAACTTTGTATTCAGGATCCTCGAGGCAAAGTGTAAGAGGAAGATTAGCTCTAGCACCTTACGACATCTTCATTTTCTTTACGAAATTAGGAGAAGCTTTCTCAAGTGATGATTCTGCAGTTCAAGTTGCGATGGGGAGAGCCAATCGGACCTGGTGAAAGGGAACTACCCGACTAAGCTGATTATGTTTTAATTGGGCAAAATTAAGACGGTAAAAATATAAGTTCTACCCGAACGAAAATATAAAACAGACTTGGCTTTTTTTCTCTCCTGCTTTATTTTCTCCGAGCTCTAAACATTTACATTTTCGCGCAAAGAGATTATTTTCAGCGTAATTGATATATGAGATTAGATCTTTTACCATTTTGGGGGTTGATGCGATATTTCTGTCGGTGTTTTAATTGAGGTTTTTTTCAAGTTACTTGGTCCGAAGAAGTTTCTTACATAAGTCTATTTGCGACATTTGAAGCCTTTCTTCGATAGTCATTTAAAAGTATTTTCTGTTTGATGTGAAATAGCTTCCGACATTTGAATTATGTTCCAACGTATTTAAAAAAATATATCAACTTTATTCCACGTGTAAAATTCTGGAACGCAGTCAAAGTCGAGATGCGTTAAAAGTTCTTACTTTGCTAGTACAGGAACTCTTCCCATCGCACCATATTATTCTTGCCAACATCTTTTTTAAGGATCAAGTCAAACTTTTTGATTATTTGTGGCTGTTGAAATATAAAATTCAGCGTTTCTTACACTCCCATAATCCGTTCTCGAAAATTGCTTAAAAGAGGACCTTACTGAAAAAAATTAATAGATAATTTTATGAAGGGTATTACCCCTTCCTATCCGGGTAAATTTTATGGTCGACCGCGATAGGATACATAACAAAAAAAAATTTGCGCGTAGTCTTGAACCGGGAACTCCCCGTTCAAAAGCTACCATCCTTACCACTCTGCTGTGGGTCTTATTAGTTATTTTCTCTATCCTCTGGTCACCAACTCCACTTGCGCCGACCACGCTCAGTCGAAGTAAGGGAAGTTTCGGGGACTACTCTCGACGTTTACTCGTCCAAATGGGCGGCACCTAATCTTTAAGGGAGATAAGGAAACCTCCTTCCACATAAGGGAAACACACTTTGTAAAATTACCAAAAAGCTGTAATTCGATAGAAAAAAATGAAAGGAAGAACCAGCCGTTTCAAAAGATTTTCACTGCTGGGAACCTCTTCGTCCTCAGAGGTTCTTCGATTGCGGTGATGAAAATCGCGAACCTAACAGAGATGGGGAAATGCACAGTACCTCGGTTTTCCTTATTTTCTACTACTATTACCCCACCAAAATGGGCCACGGCTGGGGCGAGAGGAAGGGAAAAAGAGAGAAAAAGGAAAAAAAAATCAACGTAACGTTTCTCCTTTATTTGGGGATGATCACGGGCCCCTTAGCTCGGACGCCCGAGGGAGATATTCGGAGAGCAAATAAAAGGCCACCTAAAATTGAGGAGGAACCCACAGGAATACTTAACCTTTCCTAAATCCGCGCGCTCGACTCCGCCGTATTTCCTATTACGCAGGGCCCTGTCGTAGACCTCAGACGCTCCTTCTTCCGGCAGCTGAGTTGCTTTTCCGTTGAACGATTCAACTTTTCTCCGTTTCTTTGCGTTCTTCGTCGTCAATTTTTCTTCACTTCCACTCTCTTCAACTTTTTCCTCTCTTTTCAACTGCCGCTCCCTCAGCTGACGAACCGTTTGAAACCGACGTAACTCTTCAACAGCCGACCAAAAAAAGCCCCTGCCGAGATGGCGTTCGGTCCTTATATAACCCCAGCCAGTACAGATTCGGTAGACTTCGTGTTCCGTTGCTATTAGTTCCAATTTCCAGCATGGAAAACTAAACTGTCAGACCTCGGACGATGACAATTCACAAACGCTGGTGTTGTAGGTTGTTCGAGTCTGTCCCGGAAGTTTTAACACGTTTTTCCCAGTACGTCTGTTTCAGTAATTTAATTAAGAAGAAAGCGCGCGAGAATAAGCCTTCCGATACTTTTGAAGTTGATTGAACCGGATACCAATCCGGTTGCACCGATCCTCCCCGTTCGGACGCGCTTCTTGTCCCACCCCAGGCTCCGGAATTCACCTACGGAGCCTGGTCGGTAGGGACGAACGGTTGCTCCTTCTGCGGGGATGCTGTTGTCTTTTACTGCTATACGTCTTTTGGCCCACGTCGTTAGGAATAGACAGCGGAGTTGGAGAGATGGGGCACCACATCGCCCGAACGAACGCGTCGCCTATAGCCTCAACAGATTTCCTCCTCCCCCCCACGCTCCGCCCAACGACAGCCCTAGTAGGCTCGTGGAGGTAGAGGGTCTCCTTCCCATAACTATCGAAACTGAGACCCTTCGGCGTCAGGTGTTACATGAATTATAACATGATTTATAAATATTAAAATACATTTTTTTTTTTAGGTTCTTAAGATCTATACAATGGAATCGTCCCGTTTGCGTCGTGTACCATTTTGGCTGCTCCGTAGTCGTCGCCTCCTCGGCTCTTGATGCCCTCCTTCTGACTCATGGCTTGACCCTGGAAAAGGAAACGGATCTATAGCATCTCCTGTTAGGACACAAAAGGGACACATAACACTACTTTTATTTCGGCGCGCACCCCGACTTCATCGTTCGTGCCTCCTATACTGAATCCTTCCTTCGCAGTTTTAACCGATAATTCAATCGTCTGCCGATTTCCTCCTTCTGGGTCTTCGCCAACAATCCAACGATATTTCCTTCCTTTGTCCTTCGTTCGCCAACTTCCCACTCCCCCGCCTCAGTTCAGCACGAACCAACCCCTCCAACCTCAAGTTCGCCTGTTATATACTCGGCTGGCCACGCCTCGGCTATCTTCGTGTTTCGTTTCCACGTTTCCTCTCGCCGCGAAACAGCTGACAATTACTGTCTTCGCTGTCTGACAGGCTGTCTGACAGGTCACGGAACAATACGTCGCGTAGCCGTTCTCCGGAAATTGTAGTTAGTTTTCTTTTTCCCTCTTTGGTTCTTTTCCATTAAGCCTCGGTCCGCTCCGAGATCGACCACCAGAAACCGCGCGGAAACCGACTTCCGGTTCGTTCGGCTACTTCTGTTATTATCGCGCAGATCCTCCTCCGCCGTGTGGTTCGTGATACACCCTAGTTGATCATGTAGGGGTTCAAATTAGCCGCTGTCTCATCGTTGAAAGAATTCGTCCAGTGATCGGTGTATAGGCTACAGCCATGGCTTTCGGCGAGAACAATAAAGTCGGAGGATGGGGCAGTAAATCGTCCGCGAATTTTCCTAAAAGTTTTCCCCTCCCCACCAGGCTGCGCTCCCGGCATCATAGCCCTATCTTTTCGCGAGGGAAGACGTAGAGGTACCCATTATTGTCTCACACAACAAGAGCTGGGATCTCCTTTGAAACGGAATCGCCTTCATTAAAAGTTTAACAATATTAATTCACAATTCAAAATTTTTTTCCAGATGAAACCTGCGCTAGAACGGGCCAAATCCAAGACAGCTCGCCTACTCAACTCCGGTGGCTCATACGCCGCCCGTATCTTCAATTGAGCCAGGTGCCCTTGTTGTTTCTTCATCTTCCCATTTCGACCTGAAAAAGGAAGAAGGGTATAGAAAGTGTGATATAGAGTTGCCCCACATTTCACGCGTAATAAGGGTTGAATTGTGATATAGCTGAGGGTGAAATTTCCATGATGCATTGTTTTGTACCCACCAGCCTGCGCCACTGTAAGCTCATATTTTTGCAGTTACTTAAAATTTGAATTTTGTAGCATTAACCGTTCCGGAGACAAAAAAGATTCATTCCATACTTAGTTCACTACCCTTATTTAAAAATTATTTGGGATATGTTCTTATAGCTGTTCAATTAATGGTAAGTACTTAGTTGGCCACGTCGAGACCGAAAGAAAGTAGGTCGATTGGTTGGTGCTCAGATATTAAAGAACATTCTTATTAAAACCGGTACAATAATAGAGTATTCCCTTTCTAATAGGTCCAGTTTTTTTGAATACGAAGAGAAACGTTCTCTATGTTCAAATTTACAAATAGACAAAAATTAAAATTAATTAAATATTGTACATAAGGTGTCACCGTATTCTCAATTTACACCTATCCCCAACTCTAACCCTACGTAAACATCTCAACTTCAAATAATAATAACAATAAACTTCATATTCCTAAATATTTTTTTACAATTTAATAATAAGTCTACATACCTACAATTTCATGGATCATCCACTCGATTATGTTAGAATGATTTCTGTTCGTTACTTTTATTCAAGAGAAAGGGATAATTGGGACTAATAAACCCTCGCTTAAAATAAATTTTTAAAAAGATATTGGATGGCTTTGGAATATCGTAAAAATATTAAAGAGAATTGGAGTTCGTGCTGAGCGTCGTGGTACTCCAGCAGCCTTTTATTTCCGCCATACTCCCAGATCATCGATTTTATTTTTGATAGGTACTACACTAAGATGTCTTCATATAACAATTTTCTTAGCTTAAAGAGAATATAAGGTATAAAAATCGAAATGTCTTAATTCCGGATCAAGAACTACCTGCTGTATTACAAAATTTATTTTTGAAATAGTACGTACCCTAGTCATGTACGGTGATTCATCGTAGGACTAGCGGGACAATTCGACCATAAAATCAAACGAATTCAATAACAATTTAAACGTAATTTTTATTAAAAAAAAATTTTTACTGATAAATTTCGCGAAGTAATCAAAAAATTTCGTGAAGTTCATGTTTTGTAAATTGTACTTCAAATAAAATTTCGAATTTTATTATAAATTCTTTCGAATTAAATGCTTTGTGGTAATATTGTCTCCACTTATCTAATAATTTCTGTATAACCAATCTCCACCATCAGATGAATAATCTAACAAATCTTTACGCTCAGAGAAAATGAATTATTTTAAGGATATCCTTTCACCGAGATTCCCTTCGTTTGGTCCTGTGAAAGAATAAAAATCTGAAAAACACGACTTATGACAAAGGACGAAAATATCAAGAAAAGCTGCTACTTTAGCAGATACGATATTTTTGGTCTTTGCAAAATGATCACACGAAAAAAGCCGAGAAATCTGGATAAGTGGAAGAGGAGATATTTTCCAAGGAATCTTACACTTGTGTACAGAAAGACGAAGGACCTAGTCCCCGTTCTTTGCTTTCACATATACGATAAAAAGGATTCTAGCGAGGCGAATGTCTAAATAAATAAACTGGTGCTACGTTGACAGAATTTAATGATGTAATTTATTTCATTTTTAGCGCAAATAACGGGCTTTTGTTGTATTCTTTGCCATACACTCGAATATAAATGAAACTCAGAGAACGTTGAAGATCTTACAGAAGGGGTCTACGCTTGGCATGGCTGTGATTCGGGGATATGCGGGGAAAAAGTGTCTTGAGCAAGTGTCGTCTTTGTAAGTTAAATACGAAAATCTGCTTAAGGGCTCTAAGCTGTATCGAATCCGAATCAACGTGGGGTCTTGTAATAAATTGCTTAATGATGATTTTATTGTGATATTATGCACACATGCTTATTTCATATATATTTTCTTTCAAAATAATTTCTGTTTTTTTAGCTTTATCGATGCTTTTTCAGTTTACCATTGTTGTTCCCGTTTTCTTGAATAGTTCCAAAGTCCTTCTACACTCTTAAAAATGTGTTCAAAATTAAACAGATTTTACAATAATTATTGTGGTATTCTTCGGTGTAAAATTACCCTACAAGTCAAAACTACAACAGTTATTGCAGTAAACCATTTAGAAGGTTGTATAAATACACTACTTTAGTAATATAAAATTAAAACGATTGGTTTCAGTTAAAATTTACTACAAGTTTGTGTAATATTAGTTTCTAGATGTGTATACAGAAATTGTAAATGAAAAATAATCAATTTTTGCGTAAATTTACTACTTCTGTGTAAATTTACTAACACTTCTGTAATAATAATCAAAAATTTGCAGTAATCCCGAAACATATTAACAAGAAAGTGATAGAGCTTCAGTTGTTACACTGACGTTGTTTATTAAAGTTTATTTGTTTTTTTTTTTGCCTTGTAGTTATTCAATTTTATTTGTGTTTAAATTTAAATTTGAGGAGTAAAGTTCTTTTCAAATATTTTATTTTATATGTAAGTCATGGATATGATGAAGAATAAAATATTCAAATGTAATAATTGCGATTATTTTTCTTGACATTTGCTTTTGTACAATAAACATATGTATTTGCATAGAGGGAAGAAAAACTCGAATTTTAACTGCTTATGGCCAAATTATTGTAAGCAATACTCAAATTATACTTCATATCATATGGCATAGATTTCATTCAGATTTGAACAAAAAAAGTTTCACAAACCAAAATGTATGTTCCTGTTTTTCATGTAATTTGTGCAAACATAAATCAAGTGATTTTAAAGATATAACTATGCACATGCATATACATTTAAAACAGCACAATAAAATAAAATGTCCAATGCCACTTTGTACAGAGTATTTTAGGAATAAATCCACATTTAACAGAAATAATATTCTCAATCGACCTCCACATAGAAATATTTCTGAAATTACATATTAAACATATTAAAGACCGACAAAATATTATATAAATATTTTAAAGAGATCGGTTCCAAATTGGGAACGAATAAATAATTTAGAATATATTGAAGGAAGTTAAGACAAAAAAAATATTTGCAGCAAATTTGTTATAAACAACAAACCAAAGAACGAGAGCAACTAAATTTAAATATATGAAGGAGTGCTATACACTACACTGGTCACATTCCTACAATAAAAGAAATACCAAAAAAATTGGCCGTTTATTTTAGAAAGACCATGTTTAATGCGACATTTTAATGAATCGACTACTTTGGACCCTGATAGTTTTGAAAATATGTTTGCATCAGAGAAACCCGTCATCTCAAAACACTTTATGCAATCGCAAAATAAATTAATTAAAAATTTGTTAGCGAAGGATGAAAGTAATGAAAACATAATTATTGCAAATTATTACGCATTTCAAAGAAAATTTTATTTTAGGTTGGTATTATTTTTAAGTTGAATTTAAAAATAAATTATAAAAACGTATTGCTTGTCCGATTTAGACAAATTTTCTTTTACTATAAATGTAAGCCTTACAAAATATTATTTATATTTTTCAATGTTTAGATTGGCACAACTTTTAAAGAAATTATTGACACAGTCCCAACAAATTCTCCTTGGATAGCAATTGTTGGTAAGTTAATAATAATAAAATTAATTATTTGCAAATGATTTCTATTGTTGCGATTTATTTCTATATCGGTTTTTTAATATGTATAATATTTTGTACACTTAATAAAATCCATTAAATTGTTTCATTACAGATACATCTGAAGACTGAAAAAATCTGCCAACAGTCTGGGCGCAACTTTATTATTTTCGGGCAGAAGTCCGGAATGCGTTTAATTCTGAGACGCGGTGTGGGTTACTATGTGACTGAAAACCTAAAAAAGGTTCGGGAAGCGGTTAGAATGGGGTCGGGCTAGAATACTTAAACGCCGCAGTCACATATAACATATGAATTACATAATTGGGTCATACTCCGGGAAGAGGTCTAAGTCATAGTATAATATCAGTTAATGCGCGATTAGGAGGTTTTTCGTGATTAGATTTTTGGCCATTACATGAAATCTGAAATGCATTTGTAGGCGATTATATAAAAAGTCTGTGGAAGTGAAAACCAATCTGATATCTCATCAATTCTACGAAATATGTCGAAAGCCTTACGTTTTATTGGAGTTGAATATCTAAAAATATTGAAATCAACTTTTGACGATTATGTAGGAAGCCTTAGGAAGTAAAAATTAATTTGATATCTCATTAGAACTAAGAAATATGTAAGAATTTGTGAAAACATATGCAACCCCCTTGCACCCACTTTGGGGTTGAATATCAAAACATCTTGAAATTAGTTTTTAGATATATGTAAACAAAGCCCTAGGAAGTGAAAACCAATCCCATATATTATCACTCCTAAGAGATATGACGAAATTCGTGAAAACGTGTTCAACCCGTTTATACCCTCTTAGGGGTTGAAAAAAAAAAAAACTTGAAAACGGTTTTTAGGTGATTAATAAACAAGCCCCTGGAAGAAAAAAGTTATTCGATATCTAATCAGACCGTAGGGATATGGCTGAATTCGTGAAAATGTATACAACCTCTTTATACAACCGTGGGGGTCGAATTTAAAAAAATTCTGAAAACTCATTCTAGGTATTTATATGAAGAATCCGTACAATAAAAATGAATTTAATTTTTGTAAAGACCTAATAAATATGACGAAAATCGTGAAAATATATGCATTCCATTTTCACTGATAATTTGTTTTGCCCC
The DNA here is from genome assembly GCA_951812415.1 of Beris morrisii. Lineage (NCBI taxonomy): Eukaryota > Metazoa > Arthropoda > Insecta > Diptera > Stratiomyidae > Beris > Beris morrisii. The sequence goes on from OX638310.1 coordinate 152,262,982, forward strand.
TCTTCCATACGCCAATGGATATTTTAAATTTTTTTTAATCTAAATTACTTTTCTAGTTAACATACATATACGTATCGAGTTTCAACACACCCCATACTACCCCTATAAAAATTTATATTTTGTCAACATGCTACCTACTACTATAGTTCTATCCAAATACTAAGTTTCAGTTTTATATCATTATAGGTTCTCGAGATATAAAAATCAGAACTTTTTCTTCTTCACCCTTCTCCACACTCACCCTCTACACCCTCTTTTTTCTACTAGCGGTCTATTGGGCCTACTTCTTGTAAAAATTCTAAGCATCTATCATACACTGTTTTTGAGATATGAGACGCGATTTTTTTTAAAAAATGCTTACCCCTTCCACTTCCATACTCCACCACCCCCTTTAAAAATTTTACTTTCAGCAAACTTTATTTGCGAACCTTTATACAGAAACCAAATTTTGTTTCTCTAGTGCAATTGGTTCGTGAGATATCGTAATCTAAAGTTTTTCATGTTTTGCGTACGGCGGACGGCGCACGTTTTGCTTTTTTGGTGTCTATTAGTCATGAAACGTGAAAAAAAAATTTTTCAGGGTAGCAAATTTTTTTTTTTTTTAAAAATCGATAACAATACTTTATTATTAAAATAATAAAGTAAAACAGGCTACATCATAATTGAAAAAATTACAATTAAGACAGGTGTATGACCAGACATATTAACCCTTTTAATAGAGGTTTTTGTCATTTTTTATGTTTTAAACATGGTATACCCGAAAGAAATTTCTCAATCCCTTGAATTTTTTGTTACATTTTTTTCAAGTATTATCCGGATGAAGTTCGAGGATAGAAAAAGACCTTAAGCAATATTTTCAAAATAAATAATTTAATTAAAAAACTCGATGACTTATAAAAGTAAGATATTTAGCAATACGACAGTGATACCACAGATTTAAAAAAAATATTATATAAAAATAAAAAAAAAGATTTGGGTAGATTGAATACTTTTTAATTTTTAATTACAAACCTAAATTTGTATTATTATTTAATTACGAATATATTCTTCATTTAATTCTATATATTGCGTTTAATTATGAAATCATTTCTTCTGGAGATTAAAACAAATATGTGGATTTGAATTCTGAGATGTTCTTGGAAAGCCTTTTAACTGCTATTTATTGCAACGAAAGTAAGTAATAAATTATTGCTATAATTATTGATTTGCGCTTTGGATAGGTACAAGTATGTGCTACAGTTTGTTGACGAATTTCAGTGTAAAACGGCTCCAGTGCCAAGAAAAAGCAAGAAAACTATAGTGCAAAGTACTACTTTGCACTAGTAATTTCACTTCAAGAATTGCATCAAATATTTCATATATGCTTGAAAGTACACTACTTTTGTTTAAAAATCAACAAGTTTACAAGTTGTAGTAGTAATTTTACATCATTTCTCGTGTAAAAAAAAAATAGCACTATCACTTGTTCATTTTTACACACCAATAGAGTATTTTATTACACAAAAAATGAGTACTTTTACTATAAGGTGAAATTTACTACAATTATTGTTCGCATTTTGGCAACTAATTGTAGTGAAATTCAACAAATTTTTCTTTCTTTCAAGTTGTTTTCATTTCACTTATTTTGTTTTCCATATTATTATCTAACACCGGTTAAAAAAAGGACGGTAGCAATAAAAACAACGGTGTTTGTTTGATGTGTAAAAACTGAAGCCGTACGTTTATTCTAAATTCGACGTATCAATAAATAGATGCAGCAGTGCACATGTTCTCATCGTGTGGAATTTTTTGATTCTCTGATCTGGTTAAGTGGACATGAGCTTTATAAAGATCAAGTAGTGGAGAAAAAAGCACGAGCCAATTAGTTAGTCCCCGAACCCCGATCCCTTCGATTCGTCAAAGAGTACAGATGCATTGATCATTTTTTGATTTGATAGATAGAGGGTGGAAAGTACAAAGTAGATACTTTCATATAAAGGGTGTTACACGCTTAAACATTAAATAATTTTTGACATCTGTTTTGAAATTTTGGTAGTTCAGTCTTTGAAAAATTGTTGGTAAAGTGCAAAAGGCAAAAACAAGTTGACAATGGATTTGCGACCAAAATCTTCTTTTCTGATGGGGCTCATTTCCATCTCAGTGGCTACATCAACAAGCAGAATTGCAGAATATGGGCTGATGAAAATTCAAGTGCACTCTTCGGAAAACGTCACTGTGTGATGTGCATTTTGCGCTGGTGGAGTGATTGGTCCGTTTTTCTTCGAATATGCATTTGGCAACTCTGTCACAGTGAACGGGGAACGGTACCGTGCCATGATCACCGACTTCTTGTAGCCAATATTGGATTATTATGACATCGACGATATGTGGTTCCAGCAAGATGGTGCGACGTGCCACACAACCAACGCAACAATGGAAATATTGTAGCAGAAGTTTACCGGGGGAATAATCTTCAGAAACAGCGAAATCAATTGACCACCGAGATCGTGCGTTTTGATTTCGTAAGACTTCTTTCTTTGGAGTTATCTCAAAAGCAAGGTTTACGCCAATAAACCCGCCACCATTCAACAACTGAAGGTTGAAGCAGTTGAACAATGTGTGAATAGTGCAATAGCTATATACGTTGACAGCCAAGCTGCTATAAGGGCTGTTGATGCGCACGTAACTAAATCTAGACTAGTAAGCGAATGTAAAAGAATATATCAGGTGCTGGGTTTAAACAATATCCTGAAAATTTCTTAGATCTCTGGTCACAGTGACTTCCTTGGAAATGAAAAGGCAGACGAGCTCGATAGAAGGGAGTCGGAGATGAGCATAGAGTTAACTGGTGAGTCGGTTCTATGCCCTATAGAACATGTTGAGTTTGAAGCACTCAGACAAACTGCGGGGGCTTGAGCGAAATTTTCTAGTTGCCGGCTCTGACAGGCTAGAATGTGCTGGCCGAAACTTGATAAAAGGAACTATAGTTTCATATTATCTGTGAGCAGGAACGCATGTAGCCAACTTATATGGGTCTTAACGGGACATTGTTCTTTTGGGAGACATGGAGAAAGACTGGAAATACCCATGGCTGATCTGTGTCGCTGTGGTGATGGCAATATAGAACCAAGCCTAGAGCATCTAGTGTATGGTTGTGTAAGTCTGGCTCGTACCAGATATTGGTACTTGAGGAAATTCTTCTTGACCGATCTATCAGAACTTGCAATGATACCTTTATGGAGAACTACTCTCTTCATAAAGAAGAATAATATTTGGAATCAGTAGTCCGGTTTTTATACGAGAAGAACACAATGGATCCTTAGTGATCTCTCGTGATGGGCTGTGGCATAGTGCTACAGTTCACTCCTCTAAACTTGACAACTGAAGGGCGAGATAACAAACCATATTGGTCTAGTTGAGGATCAATTATGCCGTGATGTCATCAAAAATTTGGACAAACGGGTCGAGGTATGCCGCAGGAGCCGTGGCCATCATTTGAGTGGTATTCTTTTTCATTCTTAATTGCCATGGACCATATAATATTTTTTAATAAAAAATTTTATTAACTCCTTAATCCACTTGTCGTTAATTTTGATTTAATTTCAGAACGAATTATTGTAGCACCCCTTATTTCTATTTTTCCCAGAATGAAACTTCCACCGCTTACCAAATGCTCGGAAATGCTGAAAATGAAATGTTCATGGCCAGGCATGCATACGAATGGATCTTATTTTAACCAAGCAGATATGAACCTCATTATATTACTTTATTATTACAATAACGTAAGGTTTATAACCATTCTTGATTTTATGAAGTATTTATCTTAAAAGTAGGTACTCGTCTCGCTTCAATTTCCTAAAAATGCTTGATATAATGGGCGAAGGAGCAAAATCATGTTGAATTTATTTTATTGTATTTTTTTTATGAAAGCTTGCATATTTCGAGAACATCAATTTTAATATCAGAGGTCGTGTGTTCTACTTAACTTCATTTTCATCCGAAAATTATAATGTAATATAACATGAAAATCTTAAAATAACAACTTTCTTATTCGTTGCCGAGATTTTTGTTGAGAAATGCGATGGTATTGGACGATTTAAAGTGGATGGGTGTGTACACGTGAGCATAGTAGGTACTAACATAAGTAGATTCAATTCGCAGAAGACTAATTCCTAACACCCTGCCGAGCGTGAAGTAGTGAACGATACCAGTGAGCTTTTATGTATGGAACATCACTGTCTTCATATATTTGCCAATTGAAAAACAAACATCTTATCCTTTTCGTCCTTCCAGTTATCGCATACTTTAGGGATTTCCATGCTTCTCTTCGCTGGGATTTGTATCTAAAACAAATCAAAGTTCTAGCGAAGTGGATAACATTATTGAATATGTTTTTCTTTTGTCGATATTCCGAAGGACTCGCAAAAGTTTAGAATTTCGATGATTTAATCAAATTTTCAACTCAAGTCGATTTGCCTGAAATGAAGCTCGTAGTCGGGTCTGGGAGGAAAACCGGGCCCGAAATGGGATCGTCAACATCCATCCAGAAGGCTTCAGGAAAATTCATCCACTTTATATGTATATGTATTTGAGGAGTGTGTTCCAGTCTACAGCAAGCTGTTGTTGAAACACCGCCTTCCGAGCTCGATATGGTGAAAATTCGATGCGTATTTTGATATTCACATCACGTTCATTTTGTGGGTATTTTTGTTGAACCCCGTGATTGTGTTAATACTGTTGGAATATTAATTGGGTTCAGCATTGTACCGCCACCCAACGAACTAATTGGAAATTTCCCAGTTTAAAACATAATTACTCTTCAACAGAATCAATCACAGCACTTTTAACTAAGATTGAAAACGAAGTGGTGATGGAATTAAAGGGAAAAAGAATCGACACTTCAATGGCATGGTACACGAGTATTGCTAAATTAAATTGCGCCGAAACTTTTTTTTTTATCGCACCAAATTGGGTGGTTTTGTCCGGAAAATTGTGAAAAGTGACCCAGTTCAGTTGAGTCTTATAAACAATTTTAAAGTGGGTTTTGATTTAGTTCGGTTTCGATTATGATTTGAATTTCTCCTTCCAGGGCACCAACTCAACAGGATGAAATCGTATTTTAATATTACAAACGCATACTTTCCTTGAGATTCGACAATTGCAGAATTGAAGTTGAGTATGATTTTCACATGTTTGTCATAGACTATCGAACATATCCATAATTAAGTCTTCTAAATGAACCTCAATATCAAAGAGAAGTAAACACAGGACGATGCTCGTAGCAAACGAATCGTCCTTGTCACCGCATACGATATTAAAACGTACATGGGACATATTTGAGTCATTATTGCGTCTCTACTTTTCGCCAGAGGAACACTGAAATGTAATTGAAAATACACATGATGTTCATTTGGTTGGCACGGCATCCTCTTAATGGAAAATAACATTACGCTACATCCCACTCGAGGCGTTTCAATCTGCATATGAGACCTTCGGATCGGAAAAGAAGATCCATTCATGTGAGAATATAATATCGTAGCAACTGGGTGATGGTAATTGTTAGAACGAGCAATAAGGACGATACCTTCAGACACTACTCTTCACATGTCTATTTGATGCTGTTTGGTAGTTGAAACACATATGGTTGCACCCCTTCTCCAGCCCTCGAATATAAACTGCAAATATTTGCGAAAATTTTCTTCCCTTTTGCCGAAAATACCCGCTCAGCCAACATAACATAATCGAAAAGGAGCTCGAAGGAAGGGGCCAGCCGGGCTGTGTGAAGTTCATTAAAAGCGTTCTGTCTGCTCCAAACTCTATTCCAAACCGTACTGCTTGTCTTGCCAGCCTTCAGGAATGTATTTGTTTAGTGGTAGATAGATAGACAGATAGTGCCTACTTCTTAGTTGAGAAAGGCATCTGTAGGGTAGGCGAGCTGAGGCACATTTGGTTATGAACTACGCATTAAGGGTGTTCACAGTTTACCGTTGGCTGCATTATACTCGCACTCAGTTATTATCGTAGGTCGTCATTGAAAAGGGATGGTCGTACACAAATCCCCCAAGGGAACATCTCCGAAGATCAATCATATCCCAAATGTATGCTCTGTCATGACTAGCCCATTGTTCTTCGGCTAAAGACTCGCCTCCGCCCTCTACCGCCCAATCTCCGGAAAGGATAGGAACATACTTACACGCTTTTATATAGCGCGCCCAAGTACAGTGAAGGGTGGGGGAGAGACCAAAAATGGTTAAGCGCTAATCTCTTAAGTGCTTCTGGGTCATGGGAATCTTATAGATGGATTACATGAATAAATGAAAAATAAACCTTTGAGAAAGGTTTTATAATACCGAATCGCCGTAAACTGTCATTTTGATGATGAAATGGGCTGAATCCTATCAACTTCATTTTCGCCATTATTTGGAGGATTTAAGAGCATTCGGGATTAAGGAGTGATTCGATGGTATTCGGGATCGGTATTAGTGGTCAGATGGAATATTTATTGACAATGAATCGTTGAATAGCGTAGAAAGTGTTTTCGTATTTACTGCTTGGCTAACAAAATAAGAGTAAGAGACAATCTATGTCCACAATTTAACTTTAAGATGAAACTATATAGTAAAGTAGGTTTTGCATACTTTAATTCGACTCTTTCCTTAAGTTCAAAATTCTTTATCATATCGTCATTAAGGTTAGTAGCGCTTTAATTACGATTAAACTTTTTTATGTGATCATATTTTTTCAACTAGTATAAAAGGAATCATACCCAACAAGAATGATGGTCCACATTTGGTTTACTGCGACGTCGTGATGTTTAAAAAGATTCCCGATTCGCCACAATGTTTCATATCCGCAAAGTTTTAGAGCCTTTTAATTATCGAAAGTGGAGCAACGCAAAGAAGGAATACTGTTAGTAGCAATGCCTATTCAGTTTTGCTTCAGGCACATGCGAACTCAAAATGCCAAAAAAGTTACTGACCCAATATATGCCCAATTAAGCTCTGCTACATTATGGTTACATTTGCCATCAAAGCACAAATTACACTATGTAACCACGAAGTGTGGAAAAAATCACGTCTATGTTCATGATCACGTTCTGTATCAGAATGATGGAAAGTCACATATGTAGTTTACAATCACAAGACAATATAATAGAAAAGAGAAAATCTACCAACAGTCTGGGCGCAACTTTATTATTTTATGGGTAGGAGTCCGACAACCTAAAAAATAATGTTCCAGATTGCCTCCTGGTTATTTCTTAGTTTGGCAGTCGCATAGTAACCTACACCGCATCTCAGCATTAAATACGTTTCGGACTCCTGCCCATAAAATAATAAAGTTGCGAGTAACAACGGCTACATCTTTAGGCAGATCAAAATCTTCAAGATTAGAGCGTTGAAAATTTATTAAAATAGTTTTTAAATCAGTTAAAAGTTGGTTCGATTCAATTCTTCGAAAAGTTCGCAAATAATTGTCCTTAAAAACGGTTAAATAACATCATAATATTTTCCGGTTTACGAGAATACTCCACATTTTTATAAATTCCATTGGATTATTATCTCGAAGTTTGCCAAAAGCTCGAAAAGGTTGTTTTTCGTTGTTAAGAAGTAAGAAGAAAAATCAAAGCTAAGTTCGTTAATGACCAGACATCAAACATACGCCCCAATTTAAAGAAATTTGTATGGTTGCTACTGACTGAGCCTGTCTTTACCAATTTCTTCAAAATGTTATTCTTTCTGTACACTTTTACTTTATTATTTTTTAATAATAAAGTATTTTAGATTGGTTGAACATACATGAACGAAAATATGTAAACTAAACCATTCCAGTAAGTAGCAACCATTCAAATTTCCTTAAAGAATCGGGGCGTATATTGGACCCAACTCGATGTAATTCAATAACTTTTGAACCAATAAAAAAAAATTATTTATACATTATATATTTTATTTATATTTTATAACACTATTTGGACGATGAGGAGGGAATTTAAGAGTATCGATATTACCAGTAGAAAGTAAGTAGACATAGTAAGTAAAAATAAACCGTGAAATGATGGAACCATTCGAGAAGCTATCGTACAAATCTAGTATTTCAATTTAGTATCACACGACTGTATGGTTCCCATCGGAACTGCGGTAGGTTTTTTAAATGAAAGTTATATCATCCCCAAAAGTTGGCTCCAAAATTTTGCAATTCCACGGAATGAGACTCCTGTTTGGGGTTATTGTTGCTTGAAGGGATATTGCTGAAACCAACGTTCAACGCTATTTTTGCCTAGAATAAGCGCTAATCATATCAAATGTCGATAATTCGTAGAATCATGGCGGCGCTTCTAGCTACGCCATTCATTATTAAGAACACAGTATTTCTCCATTGGCCATATTTGCTTGTACCATTAAATTTGTCCTTTGGAGCATGAGCTCTCTGTTTGTTTCATTTGCTTTGTACGGTGTATTTAGGGCACACAAGACCAAATTATATATGCTTCATTCTTGTATCCATCTGATCCAGATACATAAATAGCAAACTAATTAGGTGCTATGACCATTATGAATAGAGTGGCCTCCGGACTATTTAACATCATCGATTTTCTGTAGATAAGTTTCTATTATCCAGGCCGAAGACATGAAGAGGACACCCCGCTACCTTCATTTCGTCAAGAAGATGCCATTAATTTCAAAATTAACTTAAGCTATCGTATATCCGCCCACTAATCGTAAGAAGTCGAGAGCAAGAGATACAGCCCTGTTGAGACGGTTAGGTCACCGATAAATGCCTCGCTAAAGGACTAAGGTGGCCATTAATCATATGGCACCAGATTTGCACTTTATATTAATGCTACTATATGTTTGGGTGTGCGTTTCGACAGAGATTAGTGGGCACAATAACGATTATAGTATAAGGGAATTTGCAGATTATCCGCCACATTGGATGTAGACGTACGGGCTTAATTATCAAAACTTGTTCAATTAACCCATTAACGTCGACATGGTTATGAATGCGCCATGCCATATGCGTTCAGCGTTCAGGTGTGAAATAAGCTACGATGGAGTTCCTGAACGGTATCTTGTTGTCTTTTCGAGCTGAGACCATATTCCCAGTCGTCACCATGTAATTATGACAACAATTAACAAACACCATTTCGACGACTCCCGATTTCCGTTGTGGTGGCATATCAACACTCTTTAATACCTCCCTTCAAAAGTTACACAGATGGTGCTCCCCTGTGTGTATATGGGCTAAATGCCACCTCGTCCTTAAACGCCTCCGGCACCCTTTCGTCCTTAACACACGCAGCAGTCTCGCCTCACATACTATTTCGGAGCGAGGGCTTTTAGGGGGCTTGTTTCCTAGGAGCTCCAAATTAAGAAGCTAAATTATGGGTGCGATAAGATTAGGGTTCAAGGGGAACGGATTAACAGTTGATTATGGTATTTATCTGAAAATTTATTTCGAAGCATTAAGAACTTGGATCTAGTTGAGAGAAACCAAAATGCCCTCTGTAGCATGGCTTGGGTGGAGTCTGTCATCCCCACACGGGTGTATTCCAAAAGTTTGGAAAATTTTAATCATGCGTGAGTTTTCAGGCGGTAGTGCCAATGTGAATAATGTCCAGTGTCTTCTCGATGTGCGTACATCCTCGCTATCACACGCTCGATACATTGATATAAAACTCGGGAAACTGTTTGGATAAACTTGAGGCATTAGGACGCCATTAAGGAAAGTTTTCTATTATTTTTTTCTTTCTTGTGTTTTGTATTATTCGGTATTTTATTGATTTTTCTTATCACGGACTTATCGTAATACAAGCTTACTCCAGCGTGCGATATCAACAACGGCATATATCGTCTTTCATTTTGTGAAAAGTTTTCCTGAACGAAAAAAAAGGAAAGAAAAGTTTGCCTGCCACCCAGAAAGTTGATTAAGTTTACAAACATAAGATCGAGTTTGGATGCTAGGTTAAATACGGAGGAACAACTTCACCGAATTTCTTATATGGCGGTCATAAGAAGTAAATGCCAAACAATCTGTCTTATGTCTTAATCACATCGATCTTTCGTTTTCAAGTCAGGACTCCATTATTATTTATATCAATAACTTGCAGGATGATTTATCTGTACCATGTGATGGAACTGTTTGGTGAAAAGTTCGTCTTGAGTAAAAAGAGTAGTAGGAACAATTAAAAATCACTGGAAGAAACTTGCAATATTCGCCATAAGTGGCACTTAACTACTATAACTTTACTTCTACAGCAGGCAATAAAACGATGACCGGCTTACACATTTATTATACCAAACAAAATACACTCCGCTTACGTACTTTTTCCTTTCACAATAATGCTATTATATTACGAGCAAATTCTTCAGGTTGAGTCGAGAAATCGAAGGGTTCGAATTCAATGGATTTAAAACTAGTACGATAAAGTAGTGAAAAGTAACTCGACATTCAGGCTTCATAAAATATTAATTGGCTGCTGTGTACATTAAAATAATGCAAAATATCTTGTGGATCAATTTCGCTGACAAATGCATTTATCGTTAATTTCAACTCAGAGTTAATAAGAATAAAAATCTGACTTCGTCACTAAATGTTTTCTGGAGCTATAGGGTCATTCCATCAAGAATCGCCAAAGTTGTGACCTTACAATTCTTTTGAAAATTTTTGTACTTGAAGAACTAATGAAAAAAAAAATATGATTTAATTTTTTTGTTTCTATCTCATTTTTCTTGTTAGTTATAGTATGTTACACTCATATCTCTGGTAATTTTTATCCTAGAATAATAAAGTAGGACTTATTTTAAAGATTGTTGTTTAAAAATTGTAGCAATTAAAAAATAATACGAATAAAAACCATCCTTGAAATTTTTTTTCAAGGATAACAATTTTGTCCTTCATCCTTGAATATCTCAAAATCAGTTTTTATACTCTAGATGAAATCATATAGAGTATTATAAGTTTAATCCAGCCCAAAAGTTTGTAACGCATAGAACTAAGCCTCGGACGAAAAAAAGTTATATATTATTTTTTGTTTATTTGTGCCCAAAAACCTCAAATCCGCCTGACGTCCGTCCGTCCGTCCGTCCGTCCGTCCGTCCGTCCGTCCGTCCGTCCGTCCGTCCGTCCGTCTGTCCGTTAGCACGATAACTCAAGAACGCCTTCACCTAGGATCTTGAAATTTTGAATCTGGATGTTTGGTTGAATTTGTAAGGCTAAGTTCGTTAACGGGCAAAATCGTCCTACTCCTTCGGGTAGCTGCCATACAAAATGTCCTTAAAACACGTGTTCAAGAATATTTACCAATAACTTCGGAACGCCTAAAGCTACGACTTTGAAATTTTGTATGTGTTACTTTTTTAATAGTTGGAGCTAAATGTATGAATATCAAGAAAATCCTGTTAGTCCTTCGTGTAGCTGCCATACAAATATCCTGTCAAAATGTCTTCACTTAATTTACGAAACTCACAATAACTCAAGTAATCTTTTAGGTACGAAATCGAAATTTTGTACAAATTAGTTTTTAGTAAAACCAAAGTTCCAGTTTACTAGTCAGCAAAATCCTTTCACTCCTTCTGGTAGCTGCCATACAAAATATCCTTAAAACAGGTGTTCAAGAATATTGGTTGATAACTTCAGAAGGGTTTAAGCTACGACATTGAAATTTTGTATGTGTTATTTTTCCAAAAGTTGAAGCTAAATGTATAATTATGAAGAAAATCTTGTTAGTCCTTCGTGTAGCTGCCATACAAATATCCTGTCAAAATGTATTCACTTAATTTACGAAACTCACTATAACTCAAGTAATCTTTTAGCTACGAATTCGGAATTTTGTACAATTCAGTTTTTAGTAAAAACGAAGCTTGAGTTTACTTGCCAGCGAAATCCTTTTACTCCTTCTGGTAGCTGCCATACAAAATGTCCTTAAAATACGTGTTCAAGAATATTGGTCGATAACTTCAGAAGGGTTTAAGCTACGTCTTTGAAATTTTGTATGTGTTATTTTTCCAATAGTTGGAGCTAAATGTATGATTATGAAGAAAATCCTATTAGTCCTTCGTGTAGCTGCCATACAAATATCCTGTAAAAATGTATTCACTTAATTTACGAAACTCACTACAACTCAAGTAATCTTTTAGCTACGAATTCAAAATTTTGTACAAATTAGTTTTGAGTGAAATGGAAGTTCGAGTTTACTAGTGAGCGAAATCCTTTTACTCCTTCTGGTAGCTCCCATACAAAATATCCTTGAAACACGTGTTCATGAATATTGGTCGAAAACTTCAGAAGGATTCAAGCTACGACATTGAAATTTTGTATGTGTTATTTTGCCAATAGTTGGAGCTAAATATATGATTATGAAGAAAATCCTGTTAGTCCTTCGTGTAGCTGCCATACAAATATCCTGTCAAAATGTATTCACTTAATTTACGAAACTCACTATAACTCAAGTAATCTTTTAGCTACGAATTCGAAATTTTTTACAAGTTAGTTTTGAGTAAAAAGAAAGTTCGACTTTACTAGTCAGCGAAATCCTTTTACTCGTTCAGGTAGCTGCCATACAAAATGTCCTTAAAACACGTGTTTAAGAATATTGGCCGATAACTTCAGAAGGGTTTAAGCTACGACTTTGAAATTTTGTATGTGTTATTTTTACAATAGTTGGAGCTAAATGTATGATTATGAAGAACATCCTATTAGTCCTTCGTGTAGCTGCCATACAAATATCCTGTCAAAACGTCTTCAATTAATTTACGGAACTTTCAATAACTCAAGTAATCTTTTAGCTATGAATTGGAAATTTTGTAGAAATTAGTTTTGAGTAAAAACGAAGTTTGAGTTTACTAATCAGCGAAATCCTTTTTCTCCTTCTGGTAGCTGCCATACAAAATGTCCATAAGACACGTGTTCAACAATATTTTCCGATAACTTTTGAACGCTTCAAGCTACGAATTTGAAATTTTGTACTCGTTCATTTTTAAATGGTTCTAAGGAAAAGGATAAATATGTAAGAAATCGAGTGAGTCCTTCCTGCACCTCCCATGTGAAAGTCCTTCAAAAAGGACATTTTTTTCGATGAATTACCCAGTTAAAGATGTGAAATTAAACAATGAATATTGTCTTTTAGTTTTGAGTAGCAATCTAATGGCAGTCCTTAATAAAGGACATACAACATGCACACACGTAATTCTACTTTATCCCCAACTACAATATAAATCGGAGTTCAGTATTCATCTAGAGTATTATACGATTGGCTTGCAGCCGATCGTGACTGCAGTATGTTTTTTTAGTTTTTTTTTTATATTTTGTAGATTATACTGTTTCCTCTTTAAAATAAGCCCTATATTATTCTAGGATAAAAATTACCAGAGATATGAATTTTCAAAGAGGACTCGGACACCATTTTTGCGAAAACTTTAACATACTATAAAAATTCCATTCTTAAAAATACTATAACTAACAAAACATACTAACTATCGATTAATGGCACTCCGTTAGCTGAAGTTGTTGTTATAAAATACCTTGGGGCTTTCCTAGACTCTTCACTTACATTCGTCCCTCATGTCACTAGTATTTGTAACGCTGCAAGAAGAATGCTCGGTTTTATTACCCGCAATGCAAGGGACTTTAATAACATATATACGCTTAAATGCTATATTGCAGCTTGGTTAGACCCATTCTTGAATATTGTTCTCCAGTGTGGAATCCTTATTACCAGATTCACATCAATCGAATCGGGACAATACAGCATAAGTTTTTGAGACGTGTCGCCTATAAGTTACACATTCCAACTGAGTGGATAGATTATGATTCCCTTATGATTCAATTACACTTACGATTATTAAGCGATCGACGAGAGCAATCAGAACTAATTTTTCTTTTTAAAATTATAAATTATATAGTAGATTGTCCGTGTCTTCTTGAGTCTGTTAATTTTCGTGTTTCCAATGTTCGTACTCGGTGTCAATCTCCATTCTCTCTGCTAATGCACCAAACATTGTATGGTCAAAATAGTCCACTGTCAAGACTGATGAGAACCGGCAATAAGTACAGTCATTGCATTGATTTATTTAATATTAATCTTGTGCAATTGAAGTCACTCTTCCAAGTCACATAGCTTCATTAGCTGTTAAAATTTTTTATTCTTTGTTTTGAAATGTTTTGAAGTTATTGGCCAAGACGTATTTTAAGGACTTTTATATGGCATCCAGCTCATGGAGCAGTAGGTAGGTTTTTTTTCTGTTAATGAACTTATCCTTCTTATCGATTCGACCAAACATTCGTATTTCAAATTTTAAAATCCTGTTTCAAAGCGTCCTTGATTTGCCGTGAGTTTGGATAGGTGGACGGAGGTACAGCAACCGGACTCATGGTTTTTGGCCACAAATAAACATACACATTTTTTAAAAAATTCCAATCCAATTTTTACTTGAAATTTCCGATACATTTCATTTCTTCAAGTAAAGTATTCATGTACTTTTCAACTGAACCGTACAGTTTACATGAAAATTCTCACAAAATCACTCAAGATTTCGTGTAAAATTAACTATAATTATATTTGAATTGAAAATTACGTTCTTTTTCGTGTAATTCTACTTATCTATTTGAATTTTACAACGAAAAACATGGAATATATGAATCCACGAAGTTGGAAGATTCTTTCGATTTTGTTTTCTACTGAAATGAAAATGAAACACTTTCGGTGGTGCAGTGGCTACGCACGCCAAACCTACGCAGCAAAACCAGAATTGATCGTGGGTTCGATTCCTACCACTGAGATATATAAATGGAAATCTCGATTTACTATCTCACATAGCCAACGTTTTTCAAATGTTAATATTTCGAAAAAGTTGTCCATGATAAGCCGAGTTTCCGCATTGTTGAACAAAATTCTGATGAATTTAAACTTTCATTAGATCCAAAATTGGTAATATAAATAATATAATTTTTGATTGAAACATTTCTGTTCATTTTGAGTTAAGAGAATCTTCGAAAGTTATCCGGGGCACAAATTAGGATTGAGCCACAGATGACCTGAATCTTGAGAAGGAAAGAGTCAGTAACATGGTTTCGGCATGTATAAGGGTGAGAAGGGAAAACAATGACAGCACCATCAGATCAGACAACGTGAAAAATTAAATCCTAACGTTTAGGAGTAATTTCGGTTTGAAAAAATACCAAACTATTTGCATTTGTTATATACCTACTTTACAGGATAAACAATGCAAGGTATTGAAAGTATATGAGTTTATAAAATTGTAAATAAGCTGTATAAATTTTACAGGGAATATTGGCTACTGCAATACGAATATAGTGTCATTTACTGATTAGATGGCTCTAAATTCAAAAATAACGTATTACATGCTCAACTGTTATAACAATTATAATCGTCTCAACTCGTATTCTCGGACTTGAAACGAAACGAATAAAACTTTGTCCAGTTCCGGCGCCTAGTTCAGAGTTAAGAACTTACCTTCAAATCAAACAATTGGAACTATTAGAACTGACAATTTAAATTGTAAATTTTAATTTTTTTTAAAAGTTTTTGCCCATGTTTCGAAATTCGAAATTTGAGAAGAAGCGAGAGGATACGATTTCATCGGCTATTTCAAACTGTCAAATACCATTCAAAAATAAGGGGGTCTCCATTTCTTATATCTCAGTGATTCCTACCTACCGACCTACCTACCTACAGCCAAGGGTTTTATTAAGAGTAAGTAAGTAAGAAATAATATTAGAAGTAGAAATAAGTGTATTTTAAAGAGTGTTAATTATACATTTTTTTAGAGTGTACCAGGTGTGTGAATATGAAATTTCGGTTTTTTTTTTTAAAAATAGTACGTTTAGTTTGAAAGAATGGTACATAATATTTCATTCAAAGTATTGCCCATTGCTCTTCTTTCGATGAAAACCATTCAGAGACCCATTTTTCGACTTCTTCAGATGTTTTGAAGTGCTGCTCTTTAAGTGCGTGTCCAATCAATGAAAACAAATAATAATCAGAAGAAGCCAAGTCTGGTGAATAAGGCGGGTGAGGTAGCAAATCCCAGCCAAGTGACTTCAACGTATCCTGAACCGGTTTTGCTTTGTGTGCCGGTGCGTTGTCATGAAGCAATAACTTTACCATGTCTTGTCGCCCATTCTGGTCGTTTTTCGATCAATGCTTGGTTCAAATTGATCATTTGTTGTCGGTAGCGATCAGTATTGACAGTTTCACAAGGTTTTAAAAGTTCATAATATACCGCAACTTTTTGATCCCACCAAACACAGAGCATTCTCTTCTTTCCAAATCGATTTGGTCTTGCAGTCGATGTAGATGGTTGGCCTGCTATAACCCATGATTTTCTGCATTTAGGATTCTCAAAATAAATCCACTTTCCATCATCAGTCACAATTCGATGCAGAAATGACTTTCTTCCTTGTCATTGAAGCAACATTTCACTGATTGTTTTTCGATTTTCCATGGCCTTTCAGTCAATTCATGTGGCACCCATTTTCCACACTTTTGAATCTTCCATAGCTTTTAAACGAGTAGAAATTGTTGATCGGTCAACATTTAATGCATCTGCTATTTGTATTTAAGTTACTGTATCATCTTCATCCAATATTTCTTGCAAATCGGAGTCTTCAAACTTCTTCTGTGGTCTTCCACGTTCTTGATTTCTCACATCAAAATCGTTACTTCTGAATCGTTGAAACCAATTTCTACATTGTCTTTCACTTAAAGCATGTTCACCATAAGCTTCTACAAGCATTTGATGCGCTTCAGCCACACAGAAAAAAACAAAAACTAATAAAATCCGCAAATCACGACTTTCTGCTACAAAATTTTCCATTTTATATGAGGTAAAACACTACGTTGTTGCAAAAAACTTGAAATGTGGTATACTGAATATTCCTGACAGATGTTGAACCAATTAAAAAAAAATATGGGTATGACTCATACACAATAAACGTTACCTCTAGAGCCATCTATGTGTGAACGGCAATTTCATATTCACACACCTGGTAAATTCAAGAGAATATCCAGTGAATTTGCTGCTTTCGAAGTTGAAATTTACTGACCGAAAATTGAAAATTACATTCAAATTGACTATTACATCCCAATGTAAATTTTCTTGAAAAGGTATGGCATATAAAAAAATCTGCCAACAGTCTGGGCGCAACTTTATTATTTTTTGGGTAGAAGTTCGGAACGAGTTTAATTCTGAGATGCGGTGTAGGTTACTATGTGACTGAAAACCTAAAAAAAAGTTCGGGAAGCGGTTAGAATGGGGTCGCGCTAGAATACTTACGCCGCTGCCACACACATCATATGAATTACATAATTGGGTCATACTCTGGGACGAGGTCTAATCCTAGTATAATATCAGTTATTACGCCATTAGAAGGTTTTTCGTGATTTGGTTTCGGGCCATTACATGAAATCGGAAATGCGTTTGTAGACGATTATATAAAAAGTCTGTGGAAGTGCAAACCAATCTAATATCTCATCAATCCTGAGAAATATGTCGAAACCCTTACGTCCTATTGGAGTTGAATAACAGACATCTTGAAATCAACTTTTTAACGATTATGTAGGAAGCATTAGGAAGTAAAAATGAATTCGATATCTCATTAGAACTAAGAAATATGTAAAAATTTGTGAAAACATATGCAACCCCCTTGCACCCACTTTGGGGTTGAATATCCAAAAATCCTGAAATGAGTTTTTTGATATATATATAAAGAAAGCCAGAGGAAGTAAAAACCAATCCGATGTCTAATCACTCCTAAGAGATATGACGGAATTCATGAAAACGTGTTCAACCCGTTTTTACATTCTTAGGGGTTGGAAAAGGAAAAAACTTGAAAACAAATTTTAGGTGATTATTAAATAAGCCCGTGGAAGTGAAAAGTTATTCGATATCTAATCAGACCTGAGGGATACGGCTGAATTCGTGAAAATGTATACAACCCCTTTACACCACCTTGGGGGTCGAATTTCAAAAAATGCTGAAAACACTTTCTAGGTATTTATATGAAGAAGCCGTAGAATAAAAATGAATTCAATATTTGGGAAGACCTAATAGATATGACGAAAATCGTGAAAATATATGCATTCCATTTTCACTGATCATTTTTTTCGCCTTCCCTTCTGTACACCAATGGATATTTGAATTTTTTTTCAATCCAAATTATCTTTGTAGTTGACTTACAAATACATAACGAGTTTCAAGTTTCTAGCATAAGCCGTTCTATAGTTAGGAAAAACACCCCCCACCACCGTACCATACTACCCCTACAAAACATTTTTTTTTCCAACATGCTACTACTATAGTTCTATATAAATACTAAGTTTCAGCTTGATATCATTATACGTTCTCGAGATATAAAAATCAGAACTTTTTCTTTTCACCCTCCTCCACCCTCACCCTCTACACTCTCATCCCTAAATTTTTTTTTTTGCTGGCGGTCTATTAGGCCCTACTTCTGGTAAAAATTGTAAGCATCTATCTTACACTGCTCTTGAGATATGAGACTTGATTTTTTAAAAAAATTCTTACCCCCTTCACTTCCATGCTCCACCGCCCCCTTAAAAAATTTTACTTTCAGCAAACTTTATTTGTCAACCTTTATACAGAAACCAAATTTTATTTCTCTAGTGCAATTGGTTCGTGAGATATTGTAATCTAAAGTTTTTCAACCCCCACCCCCGTACTTCACTGCACCCTCTCAAAAATTTGTTTCCAATCTATTCTCCTAGTATAGCTACAGATGATCATTTAGTTTTAATTTTGTGACATTAACCGTTTAGGAGATATGGATTTTAGAATGTCTCGATCTCGGCTTTTGAACCTTTCGGACGCATTATTTTTCCCCCCACTCCCACACCCCTTCACCCATATCAGCAATATTTTTGCAAATGGGTCCACTACCAAAGCTCTATACAAATTCCAATTTTCAGCTTCCTAACATAAGCGGTTGCTGAGGTCTAGAAACCAAAATTTTTTGTCTAAAACGCTTCCCCCACCTCCCCCCTCATACTCCCACCCCGAAAAAGTGGTCACTTCAAGGGACCTACTTAGTCTATTAAAAAAAATAATTTCAATTTAGTAGCTCATAGGGTTTAGGAGTTATAAGCTCTCAAACGTTTTGCGTACGGCGGACGGCGGACGACGCACAGACGGACTGAAAATTTTTTTGCTTTTTTGGTGCTTATTAGTCATAAAACGTATAAAAAAAAATTTTCAGGGTAGCAAATTTTTATACTCTAGATGAAATCATATAGAGTATTATAAGTTTAATCCAGCCGAAAAGTTTGTAACGCATAGAACCAAGCCTCGTACGAAAAAAAGTTATATATTATTTTTTGTTTATTTGTGGCCAAAAACCTCAAATCCGCCTGACGTCCGTCCGTCCGTCCGTCCGTCCGTCCGTCCGTCCGTCCGTCCGTCCGTCCGTCCGTCCGTCCGTCCGTCCGTCCGTCCGTCCGTCCGTCTGTCCGTGAACACGATAACTCAAGAACGCCTTCACCTAGGATCTTCAAATTTTGAATCTGGATGTTTGGTTGAATTTGTAAGGCTAAGTTCGTTAACGGGCAAAATCGTCCTACTCCTTCGGGTAGCTGCCATACAAAATGTCCTTAAAACACGTGTTCAAGAATATTGGTCGATAACTTCAGAAGGGTTTAAGCTACGACTTTGAAATTTTGTATCTATTATTTTTCTAATAGTTGGAGATAAATATATGAATATGAAGTAAATCCTGTTAGTCCTTCGTGTAGCTGCCATACAAATATCCTGTCAAAATGTATTCACTTAATTTACGAAACTCACTATAACTCAAGTAATCTTTTAGCTATCAATTCGGAATTTTATACAAGTTATTTTTGAGTGAAAAGAAAGTTCAGGTTTACTATTCAGCGAAATCCTTTTACTCCTTCTGGTAGCTGCCATACAAAATATCCTTAAAACACGTGTTCATGAATAATGGCCGATAACTTCAGAAGGGTTTAAGCTACGACTTTGAAATTTTGTATGTGTTAATTTTCCAATAGTGGAAGCTAAATGTATGATTATGAAGAAAATGCTATTAGTCCTTCGTGTAGCTGCCATACAAATATCCTGTCAAAATGTCTTCACCTAATTTACGGAACTCACTATAACTCAAGTAATCGTTTAGCTATGAATTCGGAATTTTGTGCAAATTAGTTTTGAATGAAAATAAAGTTCGGGTTTACTATTCAGCGAAATCCTTTTACTCCTTCTGGTAGCTGCCATACAAAATGTCCTTAAAACACGTGTTCAAGAATATTGGCCGATAACTTCAGAAGGTTTTAAGCTACGTCTTTGAAATTTTGTATGTATTATTTTTCCAATAGTTGCAGCTAAATGTATGAATATGAAGAAAATCCTATTAGTCCTTCGTGTAGCTGCCATACAAATATCCTGTCCAAACGTCTTCAGTTAATTTACGGAACTTACTATAACTCAAGTAATCTTTTAGCTATGAATTGGAAATTTTGTACAAATTAGTTTTGAGTAAAAACGAAGTTCGAGTTTACTAATCAGCGAAATCCTTTTACTCCCTCTGGTAGCTGCCATACCAAATGTCCTTAAAACACGTCTTCAACAATATTTTTCGATAACTTTTGAACGCTTCAAGCCACGAATTTCAAATTTTGTACACGTTCATTTTTAAATGGTTCCAAGGAAAAGGATAAATATGTAAGTAATCGAGTGAGTCCTTCCTGCACCTCCCATGTGAAAGTCCTTTAAAAAGGACATTTTTTTTCGATGACTTACCCAGTTTAAGGTATGAAGTTAAACACTGAATAAGTAGCAATCTAATAGCAGTTCTTAATAAAGGACACACAACATGCACACACGTAATTCTACTTTATCCCCAACTACAATATAAATCGGAGTTCAGTATTCATCTAGAGTATTATACGATTGGCTTGCAGCCGATCGTGACTGCAGTATGTTTTTTTTTTAAAAATCGAAAACGATACTTTATTATTAAAATAATAAATTAAAAAGATGTAACATTCAATGGATGTTTTTTGTTGGTGTGTACAATTTCATCTATAATATAGACTATGATTTGGTCCTTAACCTTCAACTTATTTATTTGGCACTGAATTTACTATTATTAAGCGTAAAATCGATAATTTTCTGAACTGTTAATTTTTATGAGAGTTTTGCATCGCACTCGATTTGGACAGAGAAACAGAAATAAGGAAAGATATACTCTTATTCCTTGGACGGTGTCAAATCAACAAAGTGTTCAAAGTCAAAATACTCTACACTACTTTGTTTTTAAGGCAAATTTTTAAATCCAAAAAACAAATTGCATCAAAATTTAGAGATTATCGGTTTAATTATGACACTCGAGTCGAGTAAGTAACTCGACTAACACTTGAAATCGAGTTGTTCTTAATTTGGTATTATGAGACTCGATTCATAGATCCTTCACTTCAATAGCAGCAGTTGACTGAATTTGTTATTTAAAGTTTTTCGTAATATGCATTTATATTCACCCACACTTTTATCGACTCAAAGTCGTGATTGAAGAATGTGAGTCATTTGAAGTTCAAATCAATTTTCAAACTACCAAAGCCCAACTTAAGCTGTAGCACGATTAAAGAAAGGTTTCAACGGGATTTGTTGGTGTTTCAGGTATATTTAGTATACAGCAAAAATCATTCCCACTACTGAGCAAAATTTTCTTTCTTCGCTTTCTTTTTACTCAAATATGCACTCATTTATCAATCAACGTAAAGATGTCAACTCCAAAACAAAACACCACTAAAACCAACACAATAAAACCCCAATCAATTGGTAAAAATGCAAACAAAAGAAAATGCTACCAATTAAAATAAAAGATATTGCCGTCCAAAAACGAAAACAAAGATGGAGAATTCGAAATGGTTTCTTTATTATCTGCAACCTCTTCTGGCTTATCGCATCGAACAGCAACAACCCCCAAAAAACCACCTCTAAATTCCTGAAAGTTTGTCCAACAACAAAATAATTGATAGAATTTCGGACATTTACAACACACCCCTTGCCAGAAGCATACACATTCGAACCAACAGAAGCCCTCTCTTCTCTAGACCGGGGATTCTGTCTCCAGGAGCCATACAAAATAGAAGGGCGGTCAATTCGATCCAGCAAGGATCCCAGGAGCTCACCAGCAGACACCAATAATAAAAGCAACAAAAACCAGAGCAACCTGTGAGAAAAAGTTCTGCGATCGAGGCGACAAGTAGTAAAAGAAGCCAAAATGGGAAACAACCTGACAGCGTCTCGGGCAAATAAATTACGAATATATGGGAATTTTTTGTGCTTTTCATTTTCGCTCCTTGTTGTGTCCTGTATCCTATGTGTTTTCTTTTTTGTCGCCTCTCTCCCGGCCTAACCCTCGTTAACAGAAACATACTGCCATTGAATTTTTTTTTTTCGACAATGCCAATGGCGGTGGAGTGTCATATGGTTTTCGAAATGGGAATACAGTACTGTAGCGGTGCTGACGGTGGACGGGTGAGTGGTGAGCGGTGGGGGGGTTGCGGTGTATTCAAGGTGTCTCACTTGGGTTATCTTTTTGGCAATATACCGATGGCATTGTGTACGCCAGTAAGCACATGATTTGCCAGAAGGCACTGGAAGAAGTTGCTGATAAATTAAAGCTCGTCGTCTTTTCGAAATATTCGAATGCTCACGGGAACGAACGAAAAAAGCATAAAAATTGCGAAAAAAGGAAATTCGGAATACGAAAACAAAATGGTAAATAGGATTTAAATTTAATTTACCCAACCGACATTAGAGATATGTATTGAAGATTGTGTGCCGGGTATGTGGGTGAAACGGAAGCGGTTAACTTAAAGTGGATGTGAAAAGGAGAATTTACAGAAGTGAAAGCGATTTAATTTCGATGACTGTGAATTTTCGTGAAGGTGAACAGAAAAATTGAACAGTTTTTTTTTTTATTTTGTTACTGAAAAAGTTTTTATTTTACAGATCTTATCGTCAAATAGACAGAAAAAATTAAGGGTGTTTCAATAGGAACGCTCGAAATTTGTTAGGTTATAGCGGCCATGTTGTTAATGCAACATCAGTCGATTTTGTTGTGAATTGTTCAGTAGTGTATGGCAAATCACCATGGAAGGCTATAGCGTTGAACAACGTGTGAAAATCATCAAATTTTCTTTTCAAAATCAGAGCTCCGTTCGAAAAACGTGCCGCGCATTGCGTGATTTTTAACGACGGGGCCCATTTCTTGACGAATGGATGTGTGATCAACCAAAATTGTCGGATTTGGGACAAAACCAATCCACACGAGATACACCAGCACGAAATCGATCCCGAGAAAGTTACTGTTTGGTGCGGATTTTTGTCTGGTGAAATCATCGGTCCGTACTTCTTCAAAAACGAAACTGGCATTTTCATATCCGTCAAACGATCGATGGCAAGCAGCTTCTTGTGGACTAAACTGGATGATATAGATACCGACGACATGTGATCAGCGTTGCCAAGTATTTTTCTTGGTTGAGCACTAAAATATGAAATTTTGAGCGTTAATTTCAACTTAAAGGCACTAAAATTTAAGTTTTTCATATCAATCGCAGGCATATTCAAATAAATTTCGAGCGGTAAAACTAACTTTTGACCGCTGAGTAGATATTTTGAGCACCCAATTTAACGCTGAAAGCACTAAATTGGCATCACTGCATGTGATTTCAATAGGACGGCGCTACGTGCAACACAGCGCATGATACGATGGACATTCTGCAAGAGCGATTTGAGGGCATCGTTATCTCGCGGCGACGACGTGAACTGGCCACTTTGATCGTGCGATTTAACGCCTTTAGATTTAGATTTTGGGGCTATCTTAAATCGCAGGTCGATGCGTATAATCCGCAAACAATTGATGACCTTTAAGCCAACATAACGAACGCCTTCCAGAAAATTCAGACAGATTTATGCAACAATTTTAGAAGAGATTTTAGGTGTAGAACTGTTGGACTAGATTTAATGAATCGGTTCGACCATAGAGATATATGTACTGGAGATGACGAGCAGCGACTGTCTTGAAGCGGGACGATTCCTCGCAAAGGACTGGCAATAAACACTATGCTTCTATTAGCATCTTACTCACATTTATGTTATACTCCGGTCTTGAACACAAAAAACGCCAAACATTTGAATACTAGGCTACTATTTGCATTTCAATGCCACCTGGCATCAAATGCTCCATACGAAAACGTTCAATTTTGCTTCAAAATGCTTCAAAGTGCTTCATACAAAAAGAGTGTCTTGTCGTCTCGAGTATTTATATCTCTAAGGGTTCGACCATCTCATACAGCTCAACCCACTTAAGGATACTAAATTTTTAGCTCTAGAAATGGCTACTAAACCCACAAAAAATATTCCAAATCGAAGGCGAATTTGAGGACGAAAAAAGTCAATCCTTGCTGATTGTTAACTATAGCCTCGAGGATTTTGGGTCACATGGGAAATTCAAATCTGACCGCAAAATTGGACTTAATTACGATGTTCTTTGTTGTGAGGATTCTCTCTCTCCTTACCTGACAACTAGATTTATCTAAAATTGATCAAAAGCCTCCAATTAGTTCTTTGGACAAACATAGAAGAAAATGGGGGGATGGAGCTGCCAGTTTGTCTGGCATAGATTAGCCCTTTAAGAAGTCCAAGGATACCTACGATATGTTCCATATTCCTTCTTTAGAATTCTCCAGATATTTTCGCCGGGAGGGAAGAAATTGCCTTGCCTTGTCCGAGAACAGGTGATAGAAGGAGGCTAACGATGGAAGGGGACCTAAGTTATGATTACGTCAAACGATTAAATTGCCCTCTCCAAGCAACACCTCATCACATGCATACAAGCATAAAAATGAATGTTTGAGTTTTGTTCTATAGGTCACAACTTCATGGTGAAGGGTTTTAATTGAGTTTAATATTACCCGTGGTCCTTACAGAAAGTGTGCGGTAAATAATTTGTGAGCAGTTGAGCAAATCTAACAAATCCGATATGAGATCTTTGATGGTCCTTCATACCCCAATACACCTGCAGACGAACACACCCTCTCATACATGTGTGCACGTAGCCAGGCTCTTTTCATATGTGGCATACAAAGTTTATAATAGTCAGAATAACTTTTATCTCTCGTGTGAATTGATAGTAAGTACTCATGTGATTTGCGCAAAGTTTTTGATGAGGTTGAAAATTATGATTGGGCAATTTTATGAAATGGCTGTAGTAAAGTTTGTAGTTGATTCGGAAATTTTCGGTTTGTAAATTGTGGCATTGCTGTTAGATTACTCTACAAGTTTGCAGCTACGTTAATTAGGGTAATGATTGTGGAATTATCGAGAGGATAAAGGCGTTATCTTTTAGTATCCTGCTCCAGGCACGGATACCAAGTCCAAATAAATTCTTCCATTGAAGCCAGTTCAGTAAGATTCTTTAGAACAAGCGATTCGTTTTACTGTATTATTTTTTAATAATAAAGTATTGTGATCGACCTGAAATTTCAAAAAAGTTTGCTACCCTGAAATTTTGTATTTACACTTTTTAGGACTAGTAAACCCCAAAAAAGCAAAAAAAAAAAATGTCTGTCTGTCCGCCGTAGACGCCGTACGCCGTCCGCCGTACGCAAAATCGTTTGAAGGCGCGTAGCTCCCAAACCCGTTGAGATATTAAATTGAAATTTTTATGGTGGGTAGATTGGGTGAACCCCTACGACAGGTATATTTTTGAGGGGTGGTGGTACAAGCAGAGAGGAGAGGGGAGCGTTTTAGACGAAAAATTTTGGTTTCTAGATCTCAGGAACCACTTATGCTAGGAGGCTGAAACTTGGAACTTATGTAGTACTATGATAATGGACTCAATTGCAAAAAAATTGTCGATATTGGTTAAGGGGTGTGGAAGTGGGGGGGAAAGCAATGAGTCTTTAACGCATGAAAGACGGGATTGAAACATTCTAAAATCGATATCTCCTGAACAATTGATGTCAGAGGATTGAAACTTGGTTGTTGTCCTTAGGGATACTTTTAGATTAGACTAGGGCTAAAATTTTTAAAAGGGGTGGTGGGGTGTGGGGATGGGGGGTGAAAAATTTTGGATTGCAATATCTTCCGAACCAATTACACCAGGAAGATAAAATTTAGTTTCTGTATATGGGATCACAAGAGGAGTCTACCAAAACTAAATTTTTTGAGGGGGGAGATGGAGCACGAAAGTGGGGGGATAGCAATTTCTCAAAAAATTTAATTTTTATATCTCAGAAACCGTATCAGATATGATCTTGAAAATTTTACAGGAGTTGAGGTCGGTAAACTTCTAGTAGGAAAAAAAATTTTGGTGGTGTGGGTGTTGGGGGTGATGGTGAAAGGGGGTAGAAAGGAAAACATTCTGATTTTTATTTCTCAAAAACGGCTTATGCTAGAAAATTGAAACTTAGTACGTATATGTAGATGTACTATTAGAGTAATTAAAGCAAAAAAAAAGTTTAGATTTTTATTGGTGTTCAGAGGTTGAGTAAAAAAAATGTCCGTGAATCCACATTTTCACAAATTTTTTAAAACTTTTAGACATGTCGAGCTATCAAAGCAATTTTACTTCTGCGGGCTATTTTTTTATTAATTGTTAATTATTTATAATTTTGTATATACTTTTCATTAAGTTTGTTTATGTATTATTATATTTTTATCTGACTTCTTTCGATTTATTTGTTTATTTAATGTTTCTTAGCTTCTTCTTCTTATTTTTGGGTTTTAATTTAAATTTTTACTTTATTAATTTTTAATAATAAAGTATTGTGATCGATCTGAAATTTCAAAAAAATTTGCTTCTCTGAAATTTTGTATTTACACGTTTTAGGACTAGTAAACACCAAAAAAACAAAAAAAAAATGTCCGTCTGTCCGCCGTAGACGCCGTCCGCCGCACGCAAAACCCTATGAAGGTGCGTAACTCTCAAACCCCTTGGGATATGAAGTTGACATAACCAGGTGGCTATTTGAAACGTTATTTTTTAGGTTGTCAGTCGCATAGTAACCTACACCTCATCTCAGCATTACACACGTTTCAGACTTCAACCCATAAAATATTAAAGTTGCGCCCAGACTGTTGGCCGATTTTTTTTTTTGTTTTTGTATTTTAGTGTATGAATAATTCCACTCACAACAACTTAGCGGCAAGATCAAACAGCTTTTCCAGTGAAAGTTTTTTAAATTGTTATACTCAGTGTCTACAAATAGCTTCGATACTGGCCGTGTGCCATCTTTCTCTAGCTGAATATTAAAAACTGGCCTTGAATCGATAACGAATTCCCCAAATAATTTCTGTGTTGTGCCATTAGGTATTGCACAGATTAACAAATAGTTGAATTTCTTTTCTATCACACTATTGTAACGTCTAGTACTAACTATCTGTTACTCCTACACTGTTTTAAAGAAATTGAATTTTCAATCCAATTTTTACTTGAAATTTTCAGTATATTTCATATTTTCAAGTAAAAGTACACATTTCAATGACTTTTACACGAAATTACTGGTATTAGTAAATTATTCATATACTTTTCAACTGAACCGTACAATTTACATTAGGTTCACATAATTACGCAACATTCCGTGTAAAATTAACTATATTTATATATGAATTGAGAACCACGTTCTTTTTTGTGTAATTCTACTTATCTATTTGAATTTTACAACGAAAAACATGGAATATATGAAACCACGAAGTTGGACGCTTCGTTCGATTTTGTTTTCTACTGAAATGAAAATGAAACGCCTTCGGTAGAGTAGTGGCTACTAGCGTCAAACCACGCAGCAAAACCAGAATTGATTGCGGGTTCGATTCCTACCTACAGCCAAGGGTTTTATTAAGAGTAAGTAAGTAAGAAATAATATTAGAAGTAGAAATAAGTGTATCTTAAAGAGTGCTAATTATACACTTTTTTGGAGTATAAATTCAAGACAATATCCAATGAATTTGCTGCTTTCGAAGTTGAAATTAACTGATTGCAAATTGAAATTTACTGACCGAAAATTGAAAATTACATTAAAATTGACTATTATATCCCAAAGGAAATTTACTTGAAAAGGTGTGGCATATTTGCCTACTATCCAAAAGATGTAAAATTCAAAGGATTTTTTTTTACTGTGTAGTTTAAGTTCAATAGTTTGTTTTTCTACTGTATTTTAACCGGCGTTTCTCCACAGCGTTGCAATTTGAGTATATTATAGCATCTAGTACAATTATTACTAATATATTCTGTCGAACCCACTGCTTGATGAAATCCGATCAATTTGTGTTCGGCTCCACTTCATTATGTCCTAACAACGTTTCCGAAATCAAATACCATGCACATATAAAAAAGGATGTATCAGCACCTCCCAGAAATCTATAGTAACACCTTTTCGGAAGCTTGTTATCTCCTAGGCTTTATTAGCTCAGAATCGACGTGATCCTGATGACATTCTTTGACAATGTTGGATGCCAAATATTTTCTCGACCCTTTGGTCCTGATAACAATCCCGAAAACCATCTTAGACTCGTTTAGTTTGTTTTTTTTTTTTTATTTTTTATCATCTTGGTTTTTCGTCCTTTCTTCTTCGAAGCGAGCGATATAAAGTGCGTATGTGTCTCCACAATCTCCACCTTTGCCGAACTTAACGTATCCTTTGCAAAATATGTACCATATAGAGGTACACTATAAGAACGTGTGTTAGGGATGTTGTGCGTGAGTTATTTTTCTTGCCATTGAGCTGATGGCGAAAAGGGATATTGGAGTTTTCCTCTGCAATTTTTTGTTCCTTAAGTTTCGTCCCATCAGGATTTATTGCCTTCATCCCGACTATTCCATACGGGGATATCATATCGTTCCTTATGGTGTTGCGGATACTGTTGTTGTTTCTGTCGGTTGATGCCATTTTGATGTCTACTATGCTACAAAAGGAATCAATGTCATACATGTGTAAGGAAATCTCGAAATGATCAAGGAGACGACGTTAGAAGAGAACCCGAAAAAAAACTGTACCCCATTCTTAGGGTTCGTGTAAATAAAAGACAACAAAAAAGAAATGTGTTTTATGCTTTTTCCATCCTCCCATGTCCTTTAAAGAGAGGGCAACATGTGCTCTCAGTTTATCTATAAGAGATTCCTTGACAGCAAACAAACTGCAGGTAATATCGTTTGGGTGAGGGTCATGGGTGGATGGTGAGGGAGAAGGCGAATTCTTTTCGAGGCGTTTAAGACATCTTTTGATTCTCTTCGTTCTATATATGTAATGGGCGTTGAATCAAAAAATAGGAGAAAAGAATTTCATTTGGGTCGCAATTAACACCCATTTTCACGAATTCGGACAAATTCTTGTCATTCTTTAGACCACTAACGAGTTAAACGGGACACGAAGACCGTTTTCCTTTTTTCATCATATTTTTAATATTTAGTAATATTCTTTTCCTATTTTGTTTATTTTAATTGGATGATCATCAAAAAACTCTGCGCTACATACATCTGAAGTAACATCAGCCCAAACCTTAATTTGAACCAAAATAAACAATGCCTCGGCTTAAAAAAGGTTGAAAACTTATACTCCCTTGACATATCATTGGTTTGGACCTTAACTCAAAATTGGTCTCAAAAATAAGTAAAAAAAATCACCCAACTGTCTGGGCGCAACTTTATTATTTTCGGGCAGAAGTCCGGAACGCATTTAATTCTGAGAGGCGGTGTAGGTTACTATGTGACTGAAAACCCAAAAAAGCCCCAAAAAAAAAGTTCGGAAAGCGGTTAGAATGGGGTCGCGCTAGAATACTTACGCCGCTGCCACATATAACATATGAATTACATAATTGGGTCATACTCCGGGAAGAGGTCTAAGTCGTAGTGTAAGATCGGTTGTTATATGATTAGGAGATTTTTCGTAATTTGGTTTTGGGCCATTACATGAAATCGGAAATACATTTGTAGGCGATAATATAAGAAGTCTGTGGAAATGAAAACCAATCTGATATCTTATCAATCTTAAGAAATATGTCGAAAGTCTTACGTCCTCTTGGAGTTGAATATCTAAAAATACTGAAATCAACTCTTACCGATTATATAGGAAGCCTTGGGAAGCTAAACTAAATTCGATATCACGTCAGAACTAAGAAATATATAGGAATTTGTGAAAACATATGCAACCCCCTTGCACACTCTTTGGGGTTGAATGTCCAAAAATACTGAAATGAGTTTTTAGATATATATAAAGAAAGCCCGAGGAAGTAAAAACCAATCCGATGTCTTATCACTCCTAAGAGATATGACGGAATTCGTAAAAACGTGTTCAACCAGTTTATACCCTCTTAGAGGTTGAAAAAGGAAAAAAATTTAAAACGAGTTTTAGGTGATTATTAAACAAGCCCGTAGAAGTAAAAATATATTCGATATCTAATCAGACCGGAGGGATATGGTGGAAATGTATACAACCCCCTTACACCATCGTGGGGGTCGAATTTTAAAAAATCCTGAAAACAATTTCTAGGTATTTATATGAAAAATCCGTGGAATAAAAATAAATTCAATATTTGAAAAGACCTAATAGATATGAAGAAAATCGTGAAAATATATGCATTCCATTTTCACTGATCATTTTTTTTCCCCCTGCTGTACGCCAATGGATATTTGGTTTTTTTTTAATGAATATTACTTTTCTAGTTGACTTACATATACATACCGAGTTTCAACTTTCTAGCATAAGCCGTTCTATAGTTAGGAAAAACACCCCCCACCACCGTACCATACTATCCCTATAAAAAATTATATTTTCCCAACATGCTACTACTATAGTCCTATCTAAATACTAAGTTTCAGCTTGATGTCATTATAGGTTCTCGAGATATAAGAATCGGAAATTTTTGCCTTTTCACCCTCCACCAGCCTCACCCTCTACACCCGCACTCCCAACAATTTTTTCCTGCTAGGGGTCTATTGGGCCTACTTCTGGTAAAAATTCTAGGCATCTATCTTACACTGTTCTTGAGATATGAGACGTTATTTTTTAGAAAAATTCTTATCCCCTCCACTTCCATACTCAACCGCCTCTTCAAAAACTTTACATTCAGAAAATTTTATTTGTCAACCTTAATTCAGAAACCGAATTCCGTTTTTCTAGTGCAATTGGTTTGTGAGATATCGTAATCTAAAATTTTTCGACCCCCACCTCTGTACACCCCTGCCCGCTCTCAAAAATTTGTTTCCGATCTATTCTCCTAGTATACCCACAGATGTTCATCAAGCTTTAATTTTGTGACATTAACCGTTTAGGAGATATGGATTTTAGAATGTCTCGATCTCGGCTTTCGAGCGTTTCGGATACATTATTATTCCCCCCACTCCCACACCCCTAGACCCATATCAGAAATATTTTTGGAAATGGGTTCACTATCAAAGCTCTATATAAATTCCAAGTTTCAGCCTCCTAGCCTAAGCGGTTGCTGAGATCTAGAAACCAAAATTTTTCGTCTAAAACGCTTCTCCCACCTCCCTCCCTCACAACCCCATCACTCAAAAGGTGGGCACTTGAAGGAATCTGCTCAATCTACCAACAAAAAAAAATTCAACTTAATAGCTCAAAGAGTTTGAGAGCTACGAGTATAAGCTTTCAAACGTTTTGCGTACGGTGGACGGCATACGGCGCACAGACGGACTGAAATTTTATTTAGCTTTTTTGGTGTCTATTAGTCATGAAACGTGGAAAAAAATTTTTCTGGGTAGGAAATTTTTTTTTTTAAAAATGGATAACAATACTTTATTATTAAAATAATAAAGTAATAGAAACCCAATATTTTTTACCATGAAATATAATATAATCTTTTTGAAAATTGTGCAGAAATTCAAATTTTTTTAGAGAATTTTAAACGCAATCACTTCCCTACATTTGTTGGTGACTCTGTACCATTTCCCAAGGAAGTAGACTTCTTAGAATTTTAACTCCTCTGGTGCTATGAAGTTGAATTTAGAATGAACAAATAAATCATCATCAATGGCGCGACAGCCCAAATCGGGCTCTGGCCTCTTGTTCAGGTTTCTGGACAGTGGTCTTTTTTCCGGTAATGCGTGGTCGGCGGCTCGCCCAACCTCCGACCTGGATGGTCAGTGCTACTTATTTGTTACACCCCGGTAGGAAAAGGGTGGGAGTTTTCAGCTAACTATGACATTTTGGAGTTCTCCCAGCTATGCTGCGAATCGAACTATGTCATACTTGTTGCCTATACTTCCTGAGACGCACACATGTTACTGGTCATTCAGGTTAACTCCATGTTCCCTCCTCCTTTCTCATCCGGGCTTGGGACCGGCTATGGCGAAGAACAAATGAATATGAAGTTATATTTTCACCAAAAGTAGCACCTTAAATATAAAAAATTTAGCCTTCGAAACAAACAACTTCATAGGGTTCAGTTCATTTTAGATATTCAAAGAGTTTTAAATTTTGAAATCAAAATTTTTGCATTTATTTTGTGATGGTTTTCCTTTGAAAAATTCAGCAAAAGATGCAAAAACTACATAGCGCCATTCGCTCTTTTATATTATGCAAATAGGCAACCCAAATGTCCTTTGAATTCCCGTTGCCTGAAAGTCGTAGCAATTCGTCTACTTCCTTAGGGACTTCTATCGTGATGTCGCCTTCCGGATGGCATTACCATCACAAAACATGTACTCGATGCAACTCCTTATTCGATTCGTTTCAAAGCGCTTCCATAAACTCGAAATTCAACTTCCTGCATCGTGGTGGACCTGCATTTTGACGAAGCCGCAACCAAGTTCATCCCACATAATTAAATTCCTGAGTTCATTAATTCTTCTTGCACATTCTCCAGCCGGGAGTACCTTCTGATATTCTTTGACACAACGTTTTCATACAAGGACAATCTTAAAAAATATTAATTTATTAATTAGAGGACTTTGCATAGAAATCGTGCAATTATTATGCCAGTGCAAATTAGTGTGGCCGGGAAAATTAAAGGGAAGGGGGAGTTAAAGAATTTGTTCTAATTTTTTCAGCTTTGTCCATATTTGCTCCTGCCACAAAACAAGAATTCGTCAATGACGTGCTACGGAAGAGTTCGAGACTTTCATAATGCACACAGAATTCGTTATGCAAAAACGGACGAAAGTTTTAAGAAAATACAGCAAACAGTCTTGGCGCATTGGAACGGAGCGGCGAGGAGTCTCTACATAATTAGTAAAATGTTTCTTGATATGATTGCTCTGTACCATTTTGAGAAGTTTGAGAAGACTTTTTCCTCCGGCTTCAAACAGATTGAAGGTCACTACCAAAACAATTTTCTTGAAATTATATGCAAATTAAAACTATTCTGGAGCAGGTTGGACCTAGAGAAAAGAATTTAAAAAATTATCATTTTGAGGCGGTGGTGACCCATAACTTCGGGGCGTATTGTTATTCAACACGGACAATTTTCATGTTGACTTTAATAATGAAATTTTGTATGGTAAATTTGTGAAAGAGATACTCGAACCGAATATTTCATATTGCAGGAATTTGTTTACAAATTGTGCATCATTGCGCCTTCGAAATTTCTATTTTCAGTTAGAAGTTTCAAATTGCTTTAATGCTTTCGCATCGAGGACCTTGCTAAATGATGCAGAAGTAGTGCAGGAGGAAACAAGTGCTATTAACATTGAGCAAGGATCAAAGAAACTCAACAATTTTCTCCACTTAGTTGCTTAAAAGCCCTATTTACTTCTTGAATGTTAACTCAACTAGACGATAATCTTATACTCGACTCTGCTCAAAAGCAAAGGAATTGAATAATTGCCAAAGGTTCCTGGAACGAGCATTTATTGAATTTTATACTTTAATTGTATTGAGTTTTGTACGATTTTATTCAATAGAGTTGATGGTAATTTGGTGAACGAATTAATACAATTTGTCATGGTTGGTTCAAACAGACGATTTATCGAATAATGAGCACAATAAGCACCACTGAATGCTCATGAGTGGAGAAAATGGATCAAACAAAATGTACTTTATAACAGGTAAAGCCTTGGAATTAATGTTGTGTGGTTCCTGGAGAAAGCCATGCAAAGAGAGCGAATATTTTAAAAGATAACTCAGAACAAAAATCTGTGCCAAGTACTCAAGCTTGCGCATGGATACTTGAAAAAGCTGACTTAATATTTTTCGGTACTGATCTATCAGTACTGAATACTTTAATTGTATATAAATTAACTTCTGAAAAATGCCGTAATAAATACAGAAAAATTGAATTCGAACTTCTGCTAATGGATATTTATTTTCCGTTCTGAATACGGTCGGACTTTTTTTTCTACTTCTTCTTCATGGTTTAATAATTACAAGCTAGTTCTGAAAAAGTTGTGTTTCTGTGTTAATAATTACCTGTACTGTGACAGAACTGTATAACTCTGGGATTTCGTGACATTCGTAACGTTTTGTGGGTACCAGTTTTATGTTGGGGATTGTTAAGACAAACATCTTCAAAACAATTCAATGTACAAAATAATCGAATTTTGTTTATACTTGAAAAAAAATGCTTTTTTCAACTTGACGTTTCCGTACTCGTAAAGTCAGGAATGTGTCAGCACTAGTAAGGACTGAAACTATATGTTCATTACACGAGTAAGTGTAATGTTTTCCAAGATACTCGGAGGTGTATAGTCTACGGTGTAAGGTATTATCTTCATAAATGAAGTCATAATTTAATTAATATCATAATTTGTCAACATGTAGAAATAGTACACTATAGATGTAAAGACCATAATTGTTTCCCATCCGATCTTTAGAATATCTAGTAGTAAGTAATAAATCGATATTGAAGAAATAATATAAAAACAAGAAGTTGTTGGTGAAAGATCGTAAATGCGACAGATGTAACATAAAATAAAAAAAAATGCCAATGGTCTGGACGAAACTTTATTATTTTTCGGGTCAAAGTTCGGGAGCGGTTAAAGTCGGAGTATATCATCAGTTGTTTCGAGATTATTAGGTTTCTTGGAAAGTTAGTTTTGGTCTTAAAATAAAAATATTGAAAATAGAGATTGCAATTTAAAACAGACATTGAAAAAGGCCGTGTAGATAATTCAAATTTCGGTATAGTATTATGTACACTAAAAACCCATAGAAGTAAAAACGAATTTGTTGCCTTATCAGACTTAAGAGATATGACGAATTGTTAAAACGTATACAAACCCATTACTTCCACTTGGGGTTTGAAATTCGAAAAAAATGTGAAACAGGTTTTTAAACGATTTCATAAGAATTAACTTGATATCTCCTGAGAAACGATGGATTTTGAAAAATTTGTGAAAACGAAAGCAAACCCTTTACACCCTCTTGGTTCTTGAAATTCGAAAAATAGTGAAATTAGTTTTTAAGTCATTACATCAAATGCCGCAATAATCAATTTTATATCTCAACAGAACTAAGAGACGGAAAAAATTGTGAATATTTATGCAAACCCTTGGGGTTGAGTATCCAAAAATTGAGAAATGGATTTGTAGGCGATTATATAAAAAAGTCTGTGGAAGTTCAAAGCGATCTAATATCTCATTAAACCTAAGAAACATGTCGAGGCTTTAAACAGCATACAACCTCAGTCCTAAGGGGTCTGAATATCTAAAAATTCTGAAATTGATTTTTTGGCGCTTATATAGAAAACCTTAGGGAGTAAAAATTAATTCGAGCAATATGTAGGAATCTGTGACAACATACGTATGTAATCTCCTTACACCCACTTTGGGGTTGAATATTCAAAAATCCTGAAAGGAGTTATTCGATAAATATGAAGACAGAACGAGAAAGTAAAAACAATTAAATTTATTATCACTTCCAAAAAAAATGACGGAATTCGTGAAAAGGTGTTCAACCCATTTATACCCTCTTAGGGGCTGAAAAAGGAAAAACTTAAAAAAAAGTTTTAGGCTATTATTGCGCAAGCCCGTGAAAGTGAAAAGTTGGTCGAAATTTAATTAGACCTGGGGAATATGGCAGAATTCGTGCAAAAGTATACAACCCCTTTACATCTCCTTGGGGGTAGAATTTAAAAAAATCCTGAAAACACTTTCTAGGTATTTATATGAAGAAGCCGTACAATAAAAATGAATTCAATATTTGGGAAAACCTAATAGATATGACGAAAATCGTGAAAATTATATGCATTCCA
The DNA here is from genome assembly GCA_951812415.1 of Beris morrisii. NCBI lineage: Eukaryota > Metazoa > Arthropoda > Insecta > Diptera > Stratiomyidae > Beris > Beris morrisii. The sequence goes on from OX638310.1 coordinate 152,299,158, forward strand.
TTTTTACTGAGAATTTTTTCGCCCCCTTCCAAACGCCAATCGATATTTGAAAATTTTTTTTAATCTAAATTACTTTACAGTTAATTTACATATACATACTGAGTTTCAACTTTGTACCATGCGCCGGTCTATAGATATGAAAATACCCCTCACCCCCGTATCATACTACCCTATAAAAAATTATATTTTCCAACATGCTACTACTATTCTTTTATCTAAAGACTAAGTTTTAGATTTTTTACATTATAGGTTCTCGATATATAAAAGTCGGAATTTTTTCCTTTTCACCCTTCACCACCCTCATCCTCTACACCCTCACCCCCACCATTTTGTTATCTGCTAGAGGTTTATTAGGCCTATTTCTGATAAAAATTTTTAAGTATCTAGCTTACACTGTCCTTGAGATATGAAACGTGATTTTTTAGAAATCTCTCCACTTCCATGCTCCATCGCCCCTTAAAAAATTTTACTTTCAGCAAACTTCATTTGTCAAACAGAATTTTATTTCTCTAGTGTAATTGGTTCGTGAGATATCGTAATCTTAAGTTTTTCACCCTCCATCCACGTACGCCACTGCCCTTACTCAAACATTTTTTTCCGATTTATTGTCCTAGTATACCTACAGATATTCATAAAGTTTTAATTTCGTGACATTAACATTATTTTTCTCCGCACTCCCACACCCCTTCACCTTTATCGGCATTTTTTTGCAAATGGGTCCACTATCAAAGCTCTATATAAGTTCTAAGTTTCAACTTCCTAGCGTAAAAGGTTGCTGAGATCTGGAAACCAACATTTTCCGTCTAAAACGCTTCCCCCATTTCCCCCCTCAAAACCCACACTGCAAAATATGGTCACTTCAAGGGGCCTACCCAGTCTATTAATAAAAATTTCAATTTAATACCTCAAAGGGTTTGAGAGCTACGAGCCTTCAAACGATTTTGCGTACGGCGTACGGCGGATAGACGGACTGAACATTTTTTTTGCTTTTTTCATGTCTACTGTCATGAAACGTGAAAAAAAAATGTTGAGTGCAACAATTTTTTTTTGTTTTAAAAATCGATACTGTATTATTGAAATAATAAAGTAAAAAGAGAAAAAAATTTTTTTTTTCACATTTAGTATTGTCAAAAAGTTCAGTACCGTATCTGTAGGTGTTAAACATTTTCTCTGTACAGCATTAAATTTCAGAACGGGTAGATTACTGACTTCCGATCCTATCTTATATCAGATACATATATTTATTTATTAGTTAGTAAATTTCAACTTCGAGTGCAGTAAATTCACTGGATATTCTCTTGAATTTACATTGTAAAAAAGTGTATAACTACCACTTTTTAAGATACACTTATTTCTACTTCTAATATTATTTTTTATACTTAGTTACTCTTAAATAAACCCTTGGCTGTAGGTAGGAATCGAACCCGCGATCAATTCCGGTTTTGCTGCGTAGGTTTAGCACGCGTAGATACTGCGCCACCGAAGGCGTTTCATTTTAATTTCAGTAGAAAATAAAATCGAACGAAGCGTCGAACTTCGTGGTTTCATATATTCCATGTTTTTCGTTGTAAAATTCAAATAGATAAGTAGAATTACACGAAAAAGAACGTAATTTTCAATTCATATATAAATATAGTTAATTTTACACGAAATGTTGCATACTTTTGTGTGCCTTTTCATGTAAATTTTTTTTTATAGCACCGAACTGAACTTAGGTGTCAACCTTTAATACAGTCGTGTACAGTCCAGTCAGTATAGGATAGGGAAAAGAAAAAAATTAATATGAAAATAAAAATATAAATAAACAAACAAATAAAACAAATTAAAAATGGGATTAAAAGTAAAAGGGATCAGAGGAAAACAATCGGTGGATGTTACGTTTAAAAGAATGTAAGTCAAATCCGCTAGGAAACACAGTCGAAGGCAATGCGTTCCACATTCTGTTTGCACGAGAGAATAACGACTGTCTAAATATCACTGTACGAAATTTTTGTGGCTCAACCGTATAATCGTGTGTGCGTGATGGTGCATTTACACTCAACGTTTGAGGCGCGCCTCTATCCCACCATAAAATCAACCAATCAGATGGCTCGTGGAGTCGCAAGAGTCTAACATTCTTTAACTTTTCTCCGACGCATGATTCCATCTGTATACACACATACACACATTTCGCAGCTCATCGTATTTCGGTCGTTTCGCACTTATAGGCAGGTTGCGCCGCAGAGGCCGACGAAAGAACACAGCCGACGAAAACCGGTTTGCAATAGCAGGATGGGGGGGGGGGGAATCGCCTCGAGGCGAGCCCCAAGGGTAACTGTAAACGCACCATAAGCTGAACGCGTATTACGTGGGAAGTGAACTAAAGGAGGAATAAGACGACTAATTTCATTACTACGGCGACCGTGGAAATATGTGTAGTAAATGCTGAGTACTCCGACATTTCGACGATGTTCGAGGGAGTCCATAGTTGCCGTAATGGCATCGTCTGAAATAAGTCGGAACGTAAAATCTCTGAATGCGGTAAAGCAAAGAAAGATACGTTTTGGGTGCTCCTGCCCAGATATCTGAATTGTACTCAAGTCGGGGCCTGATATATGCCTTGTAAATATTTGCGAGGTCTAATTGTGTGAAAAATTTCTTGCACCTCCGGAGGAAACTTACGGTTCAGTTGAAAAGTACATGAATAATTTACTATTACCAGTAATTTCGTGTAAAAGTGATTGAAATGTGTTCTTTTACTTGAAAAAATCAAATATACTGCAAATTTCAAGTTGGATTGAAAATTAAATTTTTTTTAAAACAGTGTACCGGCGTGTTATTGCGGATCGTATGGATGCCGCACGGAATCTAGTCATGAGATCGTGGAGTTGATATTTATTTGCAATTACTGAGTTGCATATGTGAAAATCGTTTAATTGTTGAAGCTTTTGCCGAATTTGAGAACATATAAATGGCAGTAGGTATTATAAGTGATTGCTAGAAATGCCAAATTCATTTGATCACTATTCTAAAATTTAAAAACTGTCACCTTTCACATAAACAATTCTTTTCTAAATCGCCCAATAGAAAATAACACAGCTCATATCCTCATAAAACCCATAACATTGTAAATTATTTGAAAATAACTCTAGTTAATTTCATCCACTCCATTTGTCCCGACTACAAAATCATCATCATCATTTTCTCAAACGGAAAATGTTAAGATCGCCTTTAAAAATAACTAGCAACGTCGGAAAATCCAGAGGGAAAAACTGGACAAATATGCTGAATTTTGGCATTTTCTTATTTTCCATTAGGTTTTTTCACCTTCCATTTCATAGACCGTTTAATTCTGTGCTTTATTATAAAACATAAGACGCGATGTCTCAGGTGTGTTGTACGTTTCGGAAATTTATCGTTTAAGCTTATTTTGTCCAAGTTCCAACTTTGCTACCGTCCAACCACCCCTGCCGAAAATTTTCCATGAAAACGAAATTTCCCATTGAATTGCATACACCCTTAGCTATTCGCCTTAGCTTTCCATTTAATTTTATCGGGCATGGAAAACTTTTTATTCAAATGAAGACTCTCATTTTTGGTATTTTGAACACAAAGATACATCGGATCATGAGTTTTATGGTTCGTATTTAATACAATTTTTGGCTAAAATTTGAAAGGAAATTAGTTTGAAGAGTTTTGAGATGGTCGTCCTTAATAAGTCGTTGCACGTAGAGATACACATCTTAATAAATTAGTTTTATTCGTTTGTATATCTCCAGTTCCTATGTGGACCACTCGAAACTTAATTCTAAGAATAATAATTTTAAACCACGGTTGGTGAGTCCATGACTTGGGGCTGAGACCTAAACCCTTGTTCTGAATATGTATACAAGCAATCTTACCACGAGGATGCCAAGGTGTCCTTAATTTATTGAAATTTAGTTGTTTTTGATTTAATTTACGCGTAACTGGCTCGTTTAATTATAAGGCTGATAGCACTGTAATAACGATTTAGGGCGACCTTTGTTGTTATGCGAAGCCGATTGTTACAGTTTCTATAGCCCTTAACTTCCTTCTAACAATATATTTCTATTGTATAGAGTTTTCTAGAACGTACAAGTACGTATCATTGTGCACCTACGAACCAACCAATCATCTGTACAACATAGAAATTACTGAAATAATATTTTAAATTACAATAAACACGCCATGTTTATGTTTCAACTACAATGTATAATTCAGTATGTAAAAATCGTGAAATTATAACTTGGCAGCTAACATTAGCCCTAAAAGGGGTGATATTCTGTTTTGCAGATTTCTAATGGAAATTTCTAGAGAATGACTAGGCACCGATGGATTTAGTTTACCTTGCACTTAACTTGCGACCTTTTTTTTATATCGGTGGCAATGTTTATGGATACACTTTGTCAAACCAGCATGACATGCTTTTGATAGTGACTAAACAATTAGAAGCTTTCATGTTGTTTTTTATCCTTTGAGAAGATTAATGGCAGTCTTTTCATGAAATTATATGCTGAATAAAATTAAATGGTATTTGTATAGGGTTAAGAACGAAGATCAATATCGAAACAATATTTTAAATAGTTAAGTTGAGATTGTCTGAAATGATAGTCAAGCCGACTATTATGGTGGACATGTGGCCATACACCAGTTTGTATGAAGTATATTGATGATTTTCAAAGAGTTTTCAATGGTTTTAGTTTTTAATATCAAGAATTCGTTATTAGGTTAGGTTAGGTTGGGAAAGGTGGACTGAAGCGATGTGCCCCAGTCCATCACGAGAGATCACTGTGGATCCATTGTGGTCCCCTCGTATAAAACCGGGCTCTAGACTACTGATTCCAAATATTGCTCTTCCTTATGAAGAGAGTAGTTCTCCATAAAGGAATCATCGCAAGTTCTGATAGATCGGTTAAGGAGAATTTCCCCAAGTACCGATGCCTGGTACGTGCCAGACTTTCACATTCACACACTAGATGCTCCAGTGTTGGCTCAACATTCTCATCAGGTCAGCCATGGGTATTCCCAGCCTTTCTCCATGCCTCCCAAAGAGACAGTGCCCCGTTAGGACCCCTATAAGTTGTCTACAAATGTCCCTGCCTAGAGACGAAATGAAGCTAGAGTTCCTCCTATTAAGTTTCGGCCAGCAGATTCTTGCTTGCCGGCATCCCGAGAGATTCACCCAGGCCCCCTCCATCTGTCTGAGCGCTTCAATATCAATCATTCCCTTTACACATTCAATGGGACATAGAACCGACTCGTCGGCCAGCTCTATGCCCATCTCCGACCCCCTTCTGGCGAGCTCGTCTGCCTTTTCATTTCCAGGGAAGTCACTGTGACCAGGAATCCAGCTAATCTTAAGGTTGTTGTTCATACCCACCATCTGCAATATTCTTTTACATTCTCCCACAAGCCTAGATTTAGTAATGTGAGACTCAACAGAACAATCACCTTGATGGCAGCTTGGCTGTCAACATAAATAGTTATTGTACCATTCACGCATTGTTTTCGCACAATTAACTCCGCTGCCTTTGTCAGCGCAAAAATCTCGGCCTGAAACACGCTCGAGCTATCCGGTAGCCTGAACGATTCCATAATGTCAAGGTCGTAAGAGTACACTCCCGCGCCCGTTCCCCTTTCCGTTTTGGAGCCATCAGTGTAGATAGCAAACGTGTCTGGGGCGATGATTCCAGATCGCCACTCCAGTCTGGTGGGAATATTCACAGCATAGGAATGTCCAAAACTGCAAGACGGTGTCCTGTAGTCGGTGCGCTCCGGCATGGCGGAACACAGGGAAATTGACAATTAAATTTAATGTACGTATGGCTGACGAACTTTCTCGGCGCGGTACTACCCTTCAGATTATTCCGGAACATCGGAATCTGGGTGTGCCTCTCTCTACATGTAAACTGCTATTGGGATGGGACTCAGTTGAGAAAACCCACTCAAGATGGGCAGACGGTATTGCATGTCACACTACGAGACAGATCTGTCCAAAGCTGGATCCAAAACGGTCTAAAAAGCTGACTTTGCTCAAAAGGACGAATATCAGCACCATAGTCGGTATCCTGACCGGACATTGTCTTATAAGTCGACATGCTAAAAGACTCGGCCTCTTTTCGAACGACTTCTGGAGAAACTGCCTGGATGAGGAGGAGGAGGAGATAGTCCTTCATCTTCTCTGTACCTGTCCAGCTCTATTCGCTAGAAGGAAAGTTCACCTTGGAGTTTACTTCTTCAACAGTCTTAGTGCCCTTGCCGCAACGGAGGTCGCGAGAATCCAACGCTTCATTGCACGCTCTAAATGACGAGTAGAACCGAATTCGATGATCTTGTGGTAACACAATGGACCTTTTTAGATCTAAGTGTGTCCATGTTTTCATGGGTAGCCACGCGTACCTACCTACCTACCTATAGTTGATATTCGAACGTATAATATATAGATCTCAGCATTTGTGTACAAAATAAATGAAAATTATTCTGTTTTGTTCAATCCGTTAAACTCATTTCTCAAACTAGCCTAAATTAAGAATTATAAACTATTCTGTGTGCTTCTTTCACCCGAAATGAATAAAGAGAGTAGTTAAATCTTGAGAAATACAAACAAGTGAATAAATTCCTTTTCCAAATGAAAATTCACTATATCTAATTAAATTTTCGTAGTCACAGCTTTCATTGGTAATCCACCGTATCCATACCCCTAACATACCACTGTCTGCTTATGTCCACAAAATAATTGTATTCTACAGTAAAGTAAAGTAAAGGATCCTTTAACCACTTCAGGAAGTTGGCCTTCGAACGAAATCTGATTAAATAATTAACGAGATGATTTCCACCAACGCTCCGACTAAGTTATTTTGGTTTAGATCTTCGAATACGTAAACGGATTGGAGAGAGGGTGAATGGAATATGGTGAACGACAAAGGTACTATCTACTACGCAAGGAAGCTTTTTATCTCCATCTTGAGAGTTACTAACAGTATACCAAAGATATCCGGAAACTGGTCGGTGCATTCTCATCACAAATTCATTTTATAATCAAATCTTACCGCATAGCGCTCTACAATTTAGGTATTAAGGTTAACAAGGACATGAGGCCGTGGGGAATACGACCAAGAAGAAGCGGTTTCTAAGAAGATTTAAACCACAGCAAATTAAGAAATTGACGTAAATAAATCTGTCAACAGTCTTCCAAAACTTTTGTAATTTTTGATTTTTCAAAATAATCTAATTACTATTTAGTTCCAAGAAAAATTTAGATTATGATACAATTTGGTATACGTGTAAACATTTCCAAAAATTCTTAATAATAATTCCCGAATAATTCAAGGAGACTAAATGGTGGGGTAACATAAGGTCCACGGACATAGCGTCCGTGGACATTGTGTCCGTCTCAAACGGACATAATGTCCATTTCAAATAAGACATAATGTCCATGGACTTTATGACTGTTTGTCGCGAACAGGGACACAGTAGGACATAATGTCCACAGGCTGCCAGATACAAAATATTGAACACGCTGCACTTAAAATTTCTTTCAGTTGAATTGTTTGATTTGTCGTGTCATATACATAGTGCCATACATATAATCGATGGAGTCTGCAAGTGAAGTGATAAGTTGCGAATTTATTTCGGGACTGAGAAAAAATAGTGCTTTACTGTATTTAAAAAAAGAGGATCAACAATTGTTTTGACAAAAACACGTTTATCAGGACCGAACAAGATATATTTGCTAGGAAAAAAAATTGTAGTTCCTCTGTGATCTTATATATAAATAATTAGTAGCTGCTTGTTTGTTTCTCCAACAATTGTGGAAATGTTTAAGACACACCCACAAATTAAGAGGAATTTCCTTTTAGACGCTACCTTCATAAACGTTTTTCTGGCTAAACAATTGTTGATCCGATTTTAAATGAAGGTACGCACAATTTTTTTTTAGTCCCGGAATAAATTCGAAATTTAGCACCACTTCAGTTGCAGATTCCATATCGATTATATTTATATATGGTACGTAAACGACAAGACAAATCAAGAAACTTGACTGAAAGAAATATTAAATATTCAACGGAAATGGACGTTTAAATATTGTTAAAACTGCATTATTTTTAAAGTTGTAACAGTAACATTTTTATTATTATTGGTCGATTCATGGCGTGCTGCAATCAATCTTGATGGACCTTATGTCTGAACCATATTTATCGTTGGACGTTATAGCCGATTCAGCAAGGACATTATGCCTTATTTGAAACGGATACAACGTTCATAGACCTTATGTCCATTTAGAGCGGACATAATGTCCATGGACGTTATGTCCGTGGACTTTATGACACCCCACCAGACTAAATAGTAATTCACGTTATTTTCAGTACCTGAATTGAATATCTGTTTAATTCAAAATTGTGTATAATTTATTTATTCTCCAAATGTTTTTTCTAATTCCGTATTTATTTATTTTTGTACGGCAACCTGTATCTCTTTTTTTTCATTGTTGAGACCTCGCAACAATGAAACCAATACAGAATAACTAGAAACAAAAAGTAAGTAGACAAATTTTGTGTCACGTCCTTTTTTTAATTAATTAATCTGTCTAAGAATTGTATGTGCTAATTTTTTAAGATAATTAAGCAAGCATGTACTTACCCTTGTTCGTCCTCTACTGAATCCTGTATCCGAACTGTCATGAGGCCTTCCTTGGCGTTGACCTGACTATAAATCAGAAATAAAACAAGAAAAAATAAAGTCAGTGATACAAGCTTGAAAATAAATAGAATTTATAAATCGCTTTATTGCATACATATAAAAACAAAACTTAAACACTTCTCGTGTGATTTTATCGATAAATTGATATCTAAAGTGTTTTTTGTTCAATAAAAGGACCATATGTAGGATGTAAAATTGGTGTCCACTATATAAATCACCCTAGTGAAGATGTTTATTTTCTTGATACCCCCTGTCGAGTCATAATTAAATTGAAAATAAAAATAATATTATTTAAGTTTTGCATAGTGATTAGAGTCAAGAGCAATTTAATTTGGTGAATAGAATGTATTAAGGGGACACAGACGAGCTAAAAGGTCCGTAGTACTTTTAATACCAGTCAGTCATTAGGTGTGTTTTTTTGCGTACTTATCCAGAACAGAGCATGTTAGAAAATTTATATACAAAATAACAACAACATTGCTGTTTTTATGATTCTTTATAACTTTTTTTCATAGATAGTAGGCTAGATTAGAGAATTTATCACGAATAGCTGCCCCAGTGAGCTCACTGAGGCAGCTTTTCCTGTTAAAATCTATATTCTAGCTTACTATCTACAGAAAAAAGCAATAACAAATAACAAAAATCTGCCAATGGTCTAGGCGAAACTTTATTATTTTCGGGTCTAAGTTCGGGAGCGGTAAAAGTCGGAATATATCATCAGTTGTTTCGAAATTATAAGGTTTCTTAGAAAGTTAGTTTTGTTCTTAAAAAAAAATATTTAAAACAGAGATTTTTAGCCAATTAAACATTGGAAAATCCCGTGTATGGTAGACTATTCGAATTTCGGTATATTATGTAGACTAAAAGACAATAGAAGTAAAACAAATTTGCTGCCTTATCAGAATTAAGTGATATGACGAATTGTTAAAACGTATACAAAGCCCTTAAACCACTTGGGGTTTGAATTTCGAAAAAATTGTGAAAAAGGTTTTTATACTATTTCATAAGAAGCAACTTCATATCTCATGAGACACGAGGGATTTTTAAAAATTTGTAAAAACGTAAACAAATCCTTCACACCCCCTTAATTTTTGAAATTCGAAAAACAGTGAAATTATTTTTTAGGTCATTACATCAAATAACCAATTTTATATATCATCAGAACTAAGGGATGCCAAAAAATGAGAAAACATATGCAAACCTTTGGGGGTTAAATATCCAAAAATTGAGAAATGGGTTTGTAGGCGATTATATAAAAAGTCTGTGGAAGAGAAAAGCGATCTAATATCTCATCAAACCTAAGAAATATGTCGAAGCTTTGCAAAGCGTACAACCCCCTTACACCCCTTAGGATTGAATATCTCAAAATACTGAAATCGACTTTGTGGCGCTTATATAGGAAACCTCAGGAAGGGAAAATAAATTCGATACATCATCAGATCTAAGGAATATGTAAGAATCTGTGAAAACATATGCAACCGCCTTACACCCAGTTGGGGGTTGCATATCCAAAAATCCTGAAAGGAGTTAATAGATAAATATGAGGGCAGCACGAGAAAGTAAAAACCAATTCAATTACTTATCACTTCTAAAAGATATGAGGAAATTCGTGAAAACGTGTTCAACCCTTTTATACCCTCTTAGTGGTTGAACAAGGAAAAAAATTGAAAACGCGTTTTACGCAATTATTACGCAATCCCTTGAAAGTGAAAAGATATTCGATATCTGATCAGACCTGAGGGATATGGTAAAGTTCGTGCAAAATTATACAACCATCTTTCCACCCCCTTAGGGGTCGAATTTCAAAAAAGCCTGAAATCACTTTCTAGGTATTTATATGAAGCCGTAGAATAAAAATTAATTCAATATTTGGAAAGACCTAATAGATATGACGAAAACCGCGAAAATATATGCATTCCATTTTCACTGATCATTTTGTTTGCCCCCTTCCAAACGCCAATCGATATTTGAAATTTTTTTTTATCTAAATAACTTCCATAGTTGATTTACATATACATACATGCTGAGTTTCAACTATGTAGCATAAGCTGTTCTATAAATAGGAAAAACACCCCCCACCTCCGTACCATACTACCCCTATAAAAACTTATATTTTTCCAGCATGCTACTACTATAGCTCTATCCAAGTACCAAGTTTCAGCTTTATATCATTATAGGTTCTCGCGATATAAAAATCGAAACCTTTTCCTTTCACTCTCACCCACCCTCACCATCTACACCCTCACCCACAAAATTTTTTATCCTGCTAGAGCCCTATAAGGTCTACTTCTGGTAAAAATTTTAAGCATCTATCTTACACTATTCTTGAGATATGAGACAAGAATTTTTGGAACAATTCTTATCCCCTCCACTTTCATGCTCCACCGCCCGTTTAAATTTTACTTTCATCAAACTTCATTTGTCAACCTTTATACAGAAACCGAATTTTATTTGTCTAGTGCAATTGGTTCGTGAGATATCGTTATCTAAAGTTTTTTACCCCCACCACCATACACCACTGCCCCCACTCAAAAATTTGTTTCCGGTCTATTCTTCTAGTATACCAACAGATATCCATTCGGTTTCAGTTTTGTGACGCTAACCGTTTAGGAGATATAGATTTTATAATGTGTCGATGTCGCCTTTTTTGCGTTTCGGACGCATTATTTTTCCCTCCACTCCCACACCCCTTCACCCATATTGACAATTTTCATGCAAATGGGTCCACTATCAAAGCTCTATATAAGTTCCAAGTTTCAGCCTTCTAGCATAAGCGGTTGCTGAGATCTATAAACCAAAATTTTCCGTCTAAAACGCACCTCCCTCCTTCACCCTCACACCCGCACCCCTCAGAATTTTGTCAATTGAAGGGCCCTACCCAGTCTATTCATAAAAAAAATTTCAATTTAATATCTCAAACCGTTTGGGAGCTACGAGCCTTCAAATGATTTTGCGAACGGCGTACGGCGGACAGACGGACTGAAATTTTTTTTGCTTTTTTCGTGTGTACTAGTCATGAAACGTGAAAAAAAATGTTCAGGGTAGCAAAAGTTTTTTTTTAAAAAATCGATTAGAAAATAGTAAAGTAAAACAAATCACTACTCTGATCTGGATAAATGCGCGAAAAACAAACCAATTATAGTAGCTTACTGATATTACAGAAGATTGGTTTTATTTCGGGCAGATTTGTCAGCGCCTGAACTGAACATTAAAAATATTTAATTTATGCAATTTACCCTTGCAATGCAATAAAAATATAATGTGTTATATCAAAAGGTTTCAGAACTTTGACTTGTTTTTTTTGCTCCCTTATCCAGTGCAGAGCAGGTTAGTGACATGCGACAACAAAAACAAAGCGAGAAGAGAAACCACCACTTAAAACTCAAAGCTCATAATTTTCTCTAAATAAAGTCGCCAAAAAACCACGCCTAGAAATTACTATGTGTGGTCAGGAAAAAAGAAGCTTTGTTTAAAAATTTAGATCGGACTAAGGAATACGGATTGTAATAATAAGAAATTTGATTGATTTCTCCCCAAATTCGTTTTTTTTTATTTTTCGTTTTTCAAAACATTTTTTTTGTTTGTATTTCAGGTAGCCGCTATCTGTTACAATGGCGCCCAACGTAGGGCCTAAATTTTATTATTATTACAGTGGCATCCTATGCAGGGCTACTAATTGGCGTTGAATAGTTTCTTTCAATGGATCCGATCACATGACCATTAATTATGATGTAGTAGTTTTGTAACGTAGTGTCATTTCCTGCTACTATGACGGCTTTCGTTGTGTTATTACAGTAGCGCCCAACGTTGAAAGTGAAAAAGAAATAATTGTAAGATATCAGGATTTGGAAAAAATATTGACTAAATAGTTAATGCTGAAAATGCTTTCCTTCCTAAGAATTGTTTCGGTGTTATTTTGAGGTACACTCTCGCCACTTTTCGGAGAAACGTTTCTCAGGCAATCGTAAAAATTTATTATTATTTAAATGAACACGATTATTCCCGATATAAAATTAAGGAGCACTTTGAGTCAAAAATCTTCTCTTGAGGACCGGGTCACTTCTGAAGCTTTGACCCAAAATCGACAGATAAGGAACAGCAACGCGAAACTATTTTTGAATAGCCTTCCAGTCTTGTTTCCATATCGGTCATATATCAAATTTATCTTTGATGCTAAACTTGAAGTGTTACGTAAAGCAATTTTCACATTTCATCTTCTAGGATTTGAGCCGGGCTATTTGCAACTTTTTATCTGTTACTTTAGCCGTAAACACTTTCAACCCCGACTATTAACAATAATGAATTCGGAAAAGTTTTCTATTTTCTCGTAAAGTTGCAGTGCAATTTCCGTCTTGTCTCTTGCGTAACAGAACAGATGAATTATCAAATAAGGAGATCGTCTTTATCTTCGCACGAAAGGAACCCGCAAAAAGACACTTTCAATTTACCAAAATGAAAAATGGTCTGGGTAGGCTTTCCCTGGATCCTTCGCATACCGCGTTATATAAGCTGTAAAAGGTTCTTTCCTCTGTCTATAATTATTTTTTTTTGTCCAGCTATTCCTCGTGTAGCACCACCAAGAAAAGGTGTCCCCTCACGAAACGCGAATAGAAATCGACGACGTCATGCAAGACGAAGCAGAACTCCCGCAAAACCACTAAAATCACGTGAAACTAAACCAAGAGTCCTGGGATTCCCCCAACAATCTCAGACGGGGGGAGGACTAACAACAACATAAAATTCTTTTGTAAAAGTGCTAGAAAGATTTGTAGTCGGGGATAAGCCACTCAGAAACATTCCCTTCCATCAAAAGGTTGTACCTGCGAGGTTCGAGTGTGATATGAAAATTTCAGGTATCTAAGAAATAGGCCACCACCACGAACGGTAACCATCCTCGTGACGAGAATTATAAATCACGAAAGTGGGCGGCCAGGTGCGATATGGAATGGGGCCGAGAAGGAGAAGGGTAGGTGTTGAGGGTTAGCCGCACTGAATGTCAGAAGGACACTTTTTTCGCTGTTGTGAGTTTAAATGGAGGGCGGCATTTTGTTCGAAAAAAAGAAAACCGGGAAACAGGTGCAATTGGCTCGAATAGAAGTCCTTCGTTATTCAGGATGATATCGCGTTGAGGATGAGTTTCCGAGCGAAGTTTTATTTCGAGATTTTGACACGGTGACAAACTTTTGTTTATTAATTTTACGAGGCTCTTCTGCCCATTGTTTTGGTATTTCGGGCAAAAACTTTCCGGAAGGTGCGCTTCAATTGTTTCGCATGGTTGTGAGTAATGATGTTCCTGTAGGATTTAGGCTGACATAATAAATGGATGGGATACATAAAGGGGAATAAAATAGATGGGTGTTGTAGTGTATATTGAAAAGTGCTATTTTGTATTTGGAATTATATCTTTGTTGCGATAAATCTGTGGTGATTGAAGTTCAGATATTTTAGGGATGAAAATAATAATGAAACTGAGAGCAACTCCCGTAACTCTGACTTAAGTAATTGCAATTTTGGAAAAGGATCCATTAACAACAACAGTACATTCGATTGGAAATTCAACTAAGACAAAGGTATGCGAATTGCCCAGAGCTGTCAAAACCTTTTACAATGCGTTAAAGTATCTAGTTGACTTTCGCTGAGGTTATATTCACCTTTATTCTGGAACCCGCCGGGGGACAGTGAACTGCGATTCACCCAATATTAAACTATTGAAAACGCATGAACGATTCACTTTCTCGAAAATTTGACAGTTGAAATCCGCAATGAAATATTCGCGTTTTTAAACTTTTTTCAGACGGTAATTGGCAATAAATAAAGCGAAATTTGAGATGGTACATCTCTCACATTTACAGTATTAGAATTTTGGTCATTTTTCTGCCTTAATAAGACTGCCTTAAAAGACGTTTTTAAAGAATGTCGATAAATCAGTTTCCGAACGTTTTTATTTAATCGCATGTGCCGTGAATAGGAATCGAATTTGAACCGCATAGTCGGCGGGAATAAAAAAGCCGCCGTTTTCTAGAATAAGCATGATTAATTCGGCTATTTTTCTAGTCGACCACATCAAAAATATTGGTTTCGATTGGCCAGTGCTGTTCATTAGACAAGTTGTTCGAAGAAATATTGGGATTTCCTTGGTATCTACCATTACCAGCTGTCATTTCTAAAACAAAAGTTTGATTTTTAGCATTGAGCCTCGGACTTCCTTCTAAATCACCTGGTCTGGACGGCATCCATAACGTAGCGATGAAAACGGCTATCCGGCAGTATGTACACAGCATGTCTCAATGAAGGAGTGTTCCCCGCTTTTTGGAAGCTCCAAAGACTGGTGCTGCTATTGAAGTCCAGAAAGCAACCTGAACAACCATCGGCATACCGGCCACTATGTATGCTGGAGTCATTGGGAAAGTACTGGAGAGCATTATCAGTAACCGACTGCAGGAGTCACTTCTCGAGAGACCTAGAGGTCTATCTGAGCAACAATTTGGATTTCGCCGAGGGAGATCCACCATCGACGCCATCCATGCTGTCATGAGAATTGCGCATGATGCCACATCCGGTGAAAGATGGAAAAATGGCGACAAAAAGTACTGCGCAGTGGTAACACTTGACGTCAAGAATGCCTTCAACTCAGCGAGCTGGTTGCGAATTATGCAAGCAGTAAATAGTTTCTACGTATCGGAATATCTACAGCGAATCGTAGCTAACTACTTCGAAGAAAGAGTTCTTCTGTATGACACCGAGGACGGCGTCAAGCGCTAAGACGTTTCACGAGGAGTCCCACAGGGCTCAGTGCTTGGCCCCACATTATGGAACATCATTTATAATGACGTTTTTTGCATCGGGCTTCCAACAGACACCACATTGGATGATATCGCACTAGTGGTAGTAGCGAAACATATCCATACCTTGGAAGTTCTGTGCAGCGATGCGATCGATAGAAATATGCAGTGGTTAAGTAGTGCGGACCTGGAGTTGGCTTCGCATAAAACGGAGGCGGTTCTTTTGAGCTCTGGAAAAGTGCGCAAAGTTTTCACAATCAGAGCCGGAGAGCATGAGGTCATCTCGCAGCTAAATCTGCGATATCTTGGGTTGTTAATTGACACTCGGATGTCAATTAAGGACCATCTATCGGCGATCAGCAAAAAAGCTTCAAAGGTTAATGGTGCACTTTCAGCATCATGTCAAACATTAGAAGACCACGCTCCAGCAGGCGAACACTATTAGCAACGGTCACGAGTTCCGTAATGCTATAAGCAGCACCGATCTGGGCAGATGCAACGAAGAAGAAATCGTATATACTCGTAGCCGGAATCCGATCAATCTATCGTCTTAGCGCACTAAGGATTACTAGTGCTTTTCGAACAGTGTTCGATGAAGCAATCGGAGTAATATTGACAATGCTATCAATTGACATACCAGCGTGTAAACTTCAGCGTAGCGTAGCAGCAGATGAAGCATCGAAAGTGGACGAGCGACAGCGCAGTATCCAGGAATGGCAAGGACGCTGGGAAAGCGCGAACAAAGGGAGATGGACATTAACATTGATCCCAAACATCGACAGCTGGATAAGCCGCAAACACAGAGAAGTGGACAGCTGCTCAGCGGACACGGTTGTTTTAAGCAGCATGAGGAAGACCCGTTCTGTCCCAACTGCCCCCATGAGATTGAGGACGCGCGTCATATCTTACTGCACTGCCAGCGCTTCGACGTCGACCGAGCCGAGGTTGCGGAGGCCTTCGGAGAAGCTCCGATCGCAGAAAACTTCGTTAGAGACATTTGTGACACAGCCCTCAAATGGCAAGCTTTCCAGACTGCAGCAGCACGGATTATGTCGACACTTCGCTGCTTTGAGCGAATAAAAAACAACAGGAGACGACTGACTAGATTAGACAGACAATAACTGACGATCTTAGCAATATTGCTATGACGGCCTACTGAGGAGATGTTTATCGGGTTATAGTCCCGCACTGACTTGGGCTTTCGATGCTTTTACTCCTCGTTAAAAAAAACCCCCTTCTAAATCAATATTGGACGGATCTCAGTATTTCAAGCTAAAAATATTGATAATAAGATAATAATATTGTGGTACATTCCTCTTGGCCAACCTACTTCCATTTATAGATGCACACTTGCTGATAGTATCTATTATTAACAACAGAATTAATAGATAGCTAAGCAATGAAGATGATATAATACATTTGGCTAGTTTCACTGCCTGGAAACCCCAGTGTACATATGATTTCTAAATGGTTGGTAAGGCTTTCGAAAGAGTAAATTGTAATTCCACCAAGCAGGTTTATTTTCGGACAAGATTATTAATTAATTCTTTGATTGGTGCTTTCTCTCTACCATTCATAAAACATAGAAAATAAGAGGGCTTTAATGTGAGTGTGCTTCACTTCAGTATACTATTGAAAAGGCATTTACCTAAAGACATTGTTGGTGCCATAAAGACGCTAAAGATTTTCTTCTTTCAATCTCCACAACACAACAGGAGCCTACAACCTCTTCCTCTTATTCTATGTGATGACTAAGATTAATGCTGACATGGTACGAAAGTGTAGCTGCTGATAAGATTGGAATTAACACACAAGAGTATAGAGAAAGTGAACGAAATCTGTCTGAACTAATGGCCTTCTCGGGAGATATACCTACCGAATAAACGTAACAAAAATTCACATGAAAAGGATTTTACCTTGCCGAAGCCTGGGCCCAGGCAGGTAAATGGTAAAGGTGTGCGTTGCCCTCGAAAACCGATAGACATCCGCTTTAATTCCACAATGAAAACAAGAAATGAACAAAAAGGAAAATTGTATAGGTTGAGGTCCTGCCTTGTCTCCTTAACCAATCCTGTCAGCCCGGGCCGCTACAGAAATAAATACGGGTTTCGTGGAAAAACCATTATGTGTAATAAGATGTGTATGCAATAGTAGGAAAATTCGAGGTGGGACTAGTGTAGGGTTCGTATTAATACAAGACGTTTTGTATACACAACTTAATGGAAGGGTGGCTTGGGCTAGACTTCAAAACACCATTCATTTACGAGGTAAGACTATGTGTAGGTGGGAACAGGTTGATTTCCAATTTAGCACGTCCATGCCAATAAAACACGTTGAGCAAATACCTCTCAGGTAGACAAGTGGGAGGAGTAGAAAGACAACATTCTATCGAACGGCAAACGAAGCATCCTATTACACATTTGCCCAAAAAAAGGAGCATTAAGAATAGGGTTTATTCAATGGGATGCTTAGCAACACAGACTAGGAATAATTCCTCTAAGTATAGCTAATACTTGAAACGCAATCGGATAAAATAGTCTTGTATGCACAAAGTATTCTTATTATTATCTTATTGGCGTAAAAAGGTTGTAGAGTTAAGAGTCGCATAGAACATGGAGTGTTAGATGCAATGTATTTTGTTTATATTGTTTTGCAGTAGGAGTAGTAGTTTTTTTTTGAGGTTGTGTTTTTATGTTTTGAACATACCGTGTCAGGGTTAGTATTTCGTTTTTGTATACGATTTCGTACCTTAGCTGCGCTCACTTCACGTGTTGATATGCCCATTTTTTCGTGATGTCGCAACTGCACTGGGTATATGATCTGGTAGTAATGTCCACCGATCCTTCGTACCAATTCCTGATTTTGACGGTACTCCTTTAAAAGTCGCTCGACTTCACCTGCAATTACAGAAAGAAAATTCAAAATTAATAATTATTTTATTACGATGAAAACTCATTGGATGTGTATATAGAAACAAGTTTCAAGTTTCAAGCGGACATACTAAATTCCGCAACAAATCTTCCCGAAGAGTCGTGTATAAAGATTTACATAGACAGCCAAGCAGCAATGAAAGCTCTAAGATCCAACCTAGTCAAGTCAAAGCTGGTGAGGGAGTGTAGGGAGCGTCTGAAAACATTGGGCGCAGCTCATAAGGTTTTCCTGTGCTGGGTTCCGGGACACAAAGGGATACCAGGAAATGAGGCAGCCGATGAGCTGGCGAAAACTGGATCTGAAATGGCTGCTATACATGCAACCCAAGCGTCAAGAGTAATCTTGACAGGAAGGCAATGGATCTGACCAATGGTAGATGGTTCAACCTAACTACGTGTGAAACCTCCAGGCAGCTATGGCCGGTAATACATCCTAGAAGGACTGCCGATCTTCTGAAAAGAAGTCGTATAGAGACCCGTAACATTACGGCCATCATAACGGGGCACTGTCTCTTTGGCAGACATGCACAACGCTTAGGCGTTCAATATAATGACTACTGCAGAAGCTGCAGAAGTGAAGAAGAAGAAGAGAGCGTTAGGCATCTACTTTGTGAGTGTCCCCAGCTAGCCATCTGCAGGTTCAGAGCCATGGGCAGCTACTTCTTCTCCAGACTCGGGGACATGGCCGGAGCACGAATTGATGAACTAGCCAAGTTCATTCGCATCTGTGCTGGTTCGACTAGCTTTCCCCTGTAGCAACGCTACGATAACTCCCTATATGGGACTTCATTAAGGTGTCACGGGTGTGGTATCACAATGGACCAACCGAATGGTCTAAGTGAGTCGATCCATAGTTTGGATGGCTGCCACTATAACCTAACCTAACCTAACCTTCAAGTTTTTACCATAAGATATAACCAAGCGCAATTAACATGATAGGCAACATTATGAAATACTGAACTCCTATTTATATTGAAGTTGGGAAATACACTGTTTTAAAAACATTGAATTTTCAATCCAATTTTTACATGAAATTGTCAGTTTATTTAATTTTTTCAAGTAAAAGTACACATTTCAATCACCTTTACACCAGTGGCGGCTCGCCACATGAGTGAGCTGAGACTCACCATTCTACAGAGGAAAAATTCATCAAGTTACTAGATTTTTTGTTTTGAAAATGTTACTTAATGACTTTCCGCAGTAAACCGACGTCTTTACTCATATAGTTTTAGTTAGACAAAGTCTTGTTTTAATATTCCAAATTCAGCGTCACCTGCTAAGAAAGGTACGAGCCACCACTGCTTTCCACGAAATTACTGGTATTAGTAAATTATTCATGTAATTTTCAACTGAACCGTACAATTTACATGAAAAGGTTCACAAAATTACACAACATTCCGTGTAAAATTAACTATATGTATTTATATATGAATTGAAAATTACATTCTTTTTCATGTAAACCACAGACTTAGATGCTTCGTTCGAATTTGTTTTCTACTGAAATGAAAATGAATCGCCTTCGGTGGTGCAGTGGCTACACGTTCGATTCCTACCTACAGCCAAGGATTTTATTAAGAGTAAGAAAGTAAGAAATAATATTAGAAGTAGAAAAAAGTATATCTTAAAGAGTGCTAATTTTACACTTTTTTCAGAGTGTAAATTCAAGAGAACATCCAGTGAATTTGCTGTTTTCGAAGTTGAAATTTACTGATTATAAATTGAAATTTACTGACCGAAAATTGAAAATTACATTCAAATTGACTATTACATCTCAATGTAAATTTACTTGAAAAGGTGTGGCATATTTGCCTATTATCCAAAAGATGTAAAATTCAATGGATTTTTTTTACTGTGTACTATAATAAAAATAAAATGTCAAGTGGAGTCATGAGAGTGTTTGGGTAAAAACCTTTAAGGATGATATCTCCCGAATGAGTTACGCAGGAAAACTGAAATTTGTTTTGGTTAGTGGTCTATAAGAGGAGTTTGCTGGATACATTTTGAGGATGACAAGTGATAGTGTATTGATTATGTTTAGTTATTCTAGTTGAACATTCTAAAAATACATGATGTTTTTTAAGTAGAAGAACCATTTGGGAATAGGTTGGTGAATTTGTTAAATATCACTTTCCATGCATAATTATAATCAACGTTGGGGTGTGCACCTGTACATATTTTCTGCCTCAGCTCATAAACGGACTACACTAATTACTCCTGAATGCATTTTTTTATTTTCTAAAATTCTGTTCGTTTGCAAGCCGAAGCTGAAATATCCAATTTAACTAATTCAAATTCACATTCAAGTTGCAATTTTGTTACCTAAATTCGAAAATGGAATTAATATATGTATTCTCGAATATCCATCATTCGGAACGTATCCAAAATATCATATATTATGAAAGGCACGCCGTACTGATGAAGCATTAGTAGAATTCCGAATGTTGGGGTGGATTTGTAGGGATTAAGTGCTTCGGATTTCCTGATCGCTATAGGCGATACTGGGCTCTGTGAGATCATTGCATCCTTTATAGTTTATGGGTATAGCAAATTGGACTCTAAAATGATTTGGAGAGGTGACCAAATAATATAGGTATGAGAATACGTAAATGTGTTGAATTCTTTATTTCATTAACATGTTGGACTTGAAAGGGAAATTTTATAACTTTAGTTCAACTTACACATGATGTTTTCGTGAACACTTTAGCAATATTAATTTGAAAGACCTTTCTAAGCTTAGGTATGTCTAAGGATTTGGCATATAGCAAACCGGTAAATTTTCAACTTTTCAGAAAAGAAAATATTGCTACACTGCTTTAAAAAAAATTAATTTTCAATCCTCATTTTAATCAATTTTAATTACTGGTATTAGTAAATTATTCATGTACTTTTAAACTGAACCGTACAACTTACATGAAAATCCTCAGAAAGTAAAAATAACTATATTTATATATGAATTGAAAATTACGTTCTTTTTCATGTAATTCTACTTATCTATTTGAATTTTACGACGAAAAACATGTAATATATGAGACCACGAAG
This sequence comes from Beris morrisii, assembly GCA_951812415.1. Classification (NCBI taxonomy): domain Eukaryota; kingdom Metazoa; phylum Arthropoda; class Insecta; order Diptera; family Stratiomyidae; genus Beris; species Beris morrisii. Next base: position 152,320,609 of record OX638310.1, read on the forward strand.
TTGAACGCTTCGTTCGATTTTTTTTTCTACTGAAATGAAAATGAAACGCCTTCGGTGGTGCAGTGGCTACACGTGCCAAACCTACGCAGCAAAACCAGAATTAATCGTGGTTTCGATTCCTACCTACAGCCAACGGTTTTATTAACAGTAAGAAAGTAAGAAATAATATTAGAAGTAGAAATAAGTGTATCTTAAAGAGTGTATATTATACCTTTTTTTTAAAGTGTAGGTTAGGTTAGGTTGAGAAGGGTGGACTAAAGCAATGTGCCCCAGTCCATCACGAGAGATCACTGTGGATCCATTGTGGTCCCCTCGTACAAAAAGTGTAAATTCAAGAGAATATCCAGTGAATTTGCTGCTTTCGAAGTTGAAATTTAGTTGCAAATTGAAATTTACTAACCGAAAAATGAAAATTACTTTCAAATTGACTATTACATCCCAAAGCAAATTTACTTGAAACGGTGTGGCATATTTGCTACTATCCAAAAGATGTAAAATTCAATGGATTTTTTTACTGTGTAGAATTAAAGCGGTAAAAGATTGACGGATGAAAGAACAGAAGAAATTGTTATAAAATTTTAAAATATATATATTATCTATGATTAATAGAAATTTTAAGCTTTATGTGTTTTGTAAGATTTTTTAAAAAAAATTATTCGAATTATGGGAATCTTCCGTGAGGAAATTAAAATTTTTTAATATTTTCCTTGTATTGCTGAAAATTTAACAGCTTAAGGACCATTATTACAATCGTCAGTTAAAATCTAGCTGGAACTTTAACCGGAAGTTTTGTATGAAAATCTGTCAGTTAAAGTTCCAGTTAGAACGTAACTGAACATCGTAGGAACGGCCCTTAGTAGTCCATTTTTAATTAATTTTTAAATACCAATATTTGCAATGTTTTCCATATTGTAGTTGAACCCTTTTCTGTACTTATTTTATATAATGGGGATTTCGGCAGCGAAACGGTTTAATATGCATTAAAATTTTATCTACATGAATGCGTGTTTTTTCGACACCGCCCGTCTATGCCATATTGAGTACATCTAATCCAAACTTTAGAACATGCAGAACCTTTAAAGTCACCTTTTCCATCTCCACTTGTTCCTACTGAATTTAATGAAGTTTCCGAAAACTGGACGAAATAATGTCAAAAAATAAATAAAAGATAATGAGAAGCGATCGCTTTAAAAGGTCTCGGTAATTTGAATATCCCAAAATGGGGTATCATCATTACCATCACAGCATAACATTACGTCCATCGCAGTTCCTGTCCCTGACACTTCCTGTTTACATGTCCCTTGAAACATAAAATACAATTAAAAGCATAAAAATTGAGTTAGAACGGTTCCTTTTTTCCGGTCCTAAAATTACCGCCTTCAAAATATAAGACGCTCGGTTCGAAGGAATCCCGGTTCATGATGGGCACCGTGTCGACAAGGACTTGTAAGGAGGTGGTAGCGGCCACAGTCCAGTAGCTCTCAACATCTCGGTTCGTGTAACCCAATTAAAAGTGAATTACAATAATGTTTAGTCAAGTGAGATCGCGTGGCCCATTACAACCCCTGGTCGACCCTTACACCAGCCGAAAAAATGATAAACACAAATGGCATAAGCAGTCCCTCAAAATTAGAATCGATATCCACTTCGCCTGCCTTTATCGCAATCGCTTTTACAAAACAACCTACCCCTGAGAACTTCCACTCCCACTCCCGCTGACCTTCTCCTCATCCTTAACCTTAGCGCTCCAATCTTTTGTACCGTTTTACTGTTTTTATCTTCATTTTTGTTCCGTTCTTCAGTCGCCTTTCGTCTGCTACCTAACTTTTCTTCATCATCTTCGAAGGGTTTACTTATCCCCAATACTCGCAGCGAGTCCTTTTCCAACAGCACCAACAAAAACGAGAAACAAACTAAAAAAAAAGGAACCGGTGGTCCATTGTACTAAGACGGAATGGAGCTGACATATAAAAAGAAATTGCAGGAAAATTAATGAGAAAAAAGAAAAGTAAAAATGGGAAAAGTGAGATGAGAGGAACAGGAAGCTTTTGGCAGGTTTTCTGATTGAAGTGGAGGAGGTATCATCAGAGGGAAAAAAAAGAACCACATCAAGGAGCATCAACAACATACACCTAAAGTCCACAGAAAAAAGTAATAACAAAAAAAAAATGAAGAAGGAGACCAAGAAGATTGCGACGGTAATGTTTCACCTGTAATCTGTCTCTCGGAGTAACGTGTTTGAGGCGTCAGCAAAAGGTGTTTCATTGCAAAAGGAAATTGAGATGGACTATCAAATTGAAGAAATCATAATTGATTTTTTCGGAAGGACTTATCAACGTTTCTCCAACGTGCTCCTTTGTTCTCGTAATTTCTAAGAAAAGAATAATGATGAACTCAAGGAGATGAGACGCAACTTAGCTAATTTCGAAATTTAATTAATGAACAATGCAGGGAGAGCGCTATAGAATTGGATAATTGCTTTCAGTTGCCGTGGCTCTTAAAGTGGCTTTCTTTCATATAAGGACCCCATTCAGTCGACAATTTTTAGGTATTTATAAAATTGGAAAATACTGAATATCAGCAAATACGTGCATTAACAATATACTCGTACATACTAGTAATGCTGCTAATTATTTTTTTCGAGCATTAAGAAATCAGCGTTGATATTTCCTACCATAACTAGGAATTTCAAAATGGTTGGTTGGTTGTTTGTCGTCTATTGGGAACAGAAAACTTTATTAGGCAATGAACGGGGATAAGTAACGATGAATACTTCGCTTGAATGGCTATAAGTTATATTCTGAAAGAAGCATCTCAGTCTTATTAGTAGATATTCAAAAAAGAATTTGATAAAAACAGAACAATTATTAATAAATGAGTATTCGAATTTATAATATCTTAAATCATGTAAACATACAAGGCAAAGGTGACAAATACTACCAGATGTACGATATTTTAATTGCTTATAAATTTTACTTGAATATTGTGAATGGTGACACATTTAACAATTAATTGAATTTAAGTAAAATTGATAAGCAATTAGAATACCGTACATCAAATAAAAATATCCAAAATTGTTAAAAAGAAATCGGGCCGGGTATGGCAGTGGTGTTAATATTTTTTTTAGTGCTGATTGGCTGTGATATGATCTACCAGAACAGCAATGTTGCCTATAATAAATCAATTACTGTCTGGTAGCTCTGATGGTGTTTGTGAATCTGATAAGAATGTAAACAGAACTCATATGCTCAGTTTTAAATGCTTTAAACATAAACATCAATTTATTTAAATTTTTAACAAAGAATTCGTACAATTAATTAGAATTTCCGTGATCAGATTTTATATCTTTGCATCCGTAGTTACAATTTAGATTTTTACTAAAATTAGTTCTTTCTTTATTATCTTGGATTCAAACCAAGGAAAAATTTTATAATAAAAAACCTTGCTTGTTAAATCCTACCTAAATTGCTAACTAACTTACAATCTAATTTAAAACAACATGAAAATAATTAGGGAATAGTAATTACTTACAATAGGTTAAATATACAAGTATGTATTATAGGAAAGATGAAATTAGCGGGTTGTCTACCAATTGGGACTGTAAGAAAAAATCTGCCTACAGTCTGGGTGCAATTTTATTATTTTTTGGGTAGAAGTCCAAAACGTGTTTAATACTGAGATGCGGTGTGGGTCACTATGCGACTGATAACCTAAGAAATAACGTTCCAAATAGCCTCAGTCGCATAGTGACCTACACCGCATCACTCCATCTCTGTACATCAATAAAATTTTGAACTTTTTTTTTACTTTAATTACTCCTGTAGTACTTCTACATATACATACTAACTTTCAACTTTCTAGCATACACTGTTTCTGAGATATGAAAAACCACCCCCACCCCCGTACCTTGCTACCACTACCAAACATTTTGTATTTTTCGAGGATTCTTCTACAGTGACTCTATATAGTCGTAAATTTTTAGCTTTCTATGCTTTGCGGTTTTTAAGAAATAAAAATCAGAATTCTTTACGTTCCACCCTTTCCCACCGTCACCCCCTTCGCCAGCACCACCAAAAAAATTTTTTCCTGCTAGAAGTCTACTGGGCCTAACTCCTGTAAAACTTCTAAGATCATAGCTGGTACGGTTCTTGAGATATAAAAATTAAATTTTTTGAAAAATGGTTATTCCTTCACTTTCCCACTCCATCTCTCCTCGCAAAATTTTTACATTCAGTAGACTCCACTTGTGATCTTATATACAGAAACCAAATTTCATCTTCCTGATACAATTGGTTCGGAAGATATTGTAATCTAAAGTTTTTTACCCAACACCCCTACACTCGACTTCCCCTCTTAAAAATTTTAGCTCTTGTCTACTCTCCTAGTATCCCTTAAGATAACTACAAAGTTTCACATTTCTGAGCTCAACGGTTCAGGAGATATGGATTTTAGAATGCTTTAATCCCAGCTTTCGAACGTTTCGGACACATTGTTTTTCCCCACACTCCCACACCCCTCAACCCTTATCACCAATTTTTTTGCAAATAGGCCCACAATCATAGTGCTACATAAATTCCAAATTTCAGCCTCCTACCATAAGCAGTTCCTGAGAACTAGAAACCAAAATTGTTCGTCTAAAACACGCCCCCTCCTGCCCCCTTACACCCTACCCACCAAAAAGATACCAATCGTAGGGGTTCACCCAATCTACCCACCATAAAAATTTCAATTTAATATCTCAATGGGTTTGTGAGCTATGCGCCTTCAAACGGTTTTGTGTACGGCGTCTACGGTGGACAGACGGACATTTTTTTTTTGCTTTTTTGGGGTCTACTAGTCCTAAAACGTGCAAATATAAAATTTCAGGGTAGCAAATTTTTTTGAAATTTCAGGTCGATCGCAATATCCTCATTTTACTTTATTATTTTTTAAAAATAAAGTAAAATGAGGAAATTTTGGATTCGGCCAGTTCCTGTATAGTATAAACACCAGCATCAGCGTGTAGTTGAAAAGTGAAAAGGTTTATTCGTCACTATTTTAAGGCACTTATTTTGGCAGACCTGCAGTTTCTTTTTGTGAATGCTAGCGCATTGACTGCAGATGGGAGCACCGTAGGAAATGATAGGTTGAATTACAGCTTTAAAGATTAAGATTTTATTTTCCACAGAAAGGCAGGATTTCCTGTTTAGAAGAGGGTACAGCGCATGAATGCATCCTGAGACCTTAAAGCATATGTTTTCGATGTGCCTAGCAAATGTGAGTTTATTGTCAAGCGTAAGGCCAAGCTAAATTAAATTTGAAGACCATGGGATGAGTTGCCCGATAAAATTTCTTTCGCGGTCTGGCAAATGAGTTCGCTTCCTTTTTCTTGTAAAGTATATTGCTTTAGTTTTAGTTATATTTATTTAAATTTTCCATCTGTGATAGAATTGGTACAACCGTTCCAGGAAGGATTCAAGCACTAATAAAGGGTTTTCCAATAGGGACTTGACAACTTTGAATTCAATTTGTGAACGCACCCTTTCACTAATCATCGAACTGTCACTGTCAATTTATTCAGTAAACTTAACATTTTTATCATGGTAAAGTACACGAAGGAACAACGTCTGCAAATTATAAAAATTTACTACAGAAATTCGGAGTCGGTGACCGCTACTTTAAGAGCGTTAACTCCGATTTTCGGTCGTAATTCTCGCCCTAGTAGACAGGCAGTAACAAGTTTAGTGCAAAAATTTGAGTCTACATATTCGTTGTGTGATGTTGCCGTGCCAGTGAGACAACGGGTTGGTCGAAGTGTCGAAAATATCGCTGCCGTTGAAACGTCCGTAGCAAATGATCCAAATCAGTCAATTCCACGGCGTTCTCAAGTGTTGGGCATCGCCCAGACCACGTTATGGCGAATTTTGCGTAAGGATCTTGGTTTACACCCATACAAGATCAAGCTGACTCAAGAATTGAAGCCGATGGACCATTTGAAGCGACGTACGTTCTCCGATTGGGCTCTGGAAAAGATGCGCCAAGATGATCAATTTCATCGCAAAATCATCTTCAGTGACGAAGCTCATTTTTGGCTCAGTGGGTTCGTCAATAAGCAAAATATGCGTTATTGGTCCGGTGAAAATCCACATGTGCTTCATGAAAGACCACTTCATCCACAAAAAATAACTGTTTGGTGCGGTTTGCATGCTGGCGGCGTCATAGGGCCATATTTTTTCGTCGACGATAATGATCGTCACGTTACTGTGAATGGTAATCGTTATCGCGCCATGATTACCGATTATTTTTGGCCCGAATTGGAAGATATGGACTTGGACAACATGTGGTTTCAACAGGACGGTGCCACAAGCCACACAGCACACGTTACAATCGATTTATTGAAGAGTAAGTTTGATGAGCGTGTTATCTCAAGAAATGGACCAGTCGATTGGCCGCCTCGTTCGTGCGATTTAACGCCTCTGGACTTTTTTCTTTGGGGCCACGTCAAGTCGTTGGTCTATGCCAACAAGCCGACGACGTTGGAAGAGCTCAGAGCCAACATTGAACACGAAATAGCAGCCATTTCGGCCGAAATGTGTGGCCGAGTCATCGAAAATTGGGTCCAACGAATCGACCGCTGCAAACGTGCCCGCGGTGGCCATATGAACGAAGTCGAGTTCCATTCATAAATGTTTTGATTGTACTTCAACCCGATAATAAAGTTTTTGAAATATCTCAAATGGTTTGCATTTTATTTTGAAAAAAAGTTGTCAAGTCCTTATTGGAAAACCCTTTATTAGGTTAAATCCTTTAGTTGTGACCCTATTAAACATTCCGCACTGTTCACTATTTATATTAATATTTCAAAGCCAATAGCAACTATGCGTTGAGTGGGAATTGAACCCACGACATCGCAGAAGCAATGTTTTCAAGACCTTGTACACTACCAATAATAAAGAGATAATAAAACAAATTCAATCAATTGTAAAAAATAACAGCTGCATAAAAAAATGTTGTTGGAAGAAATAGGATCCCGATAAAAGAAATGGATCCGGCAAGGGATCATTACAGTCAAAATTCACTCAATATTACGTTATATTGCCAACATACTTCGCATGTTGGACAGCATAACATTAGATTTGTTGCCAAAAATTTTGACAATGTGTCAGTACGTGATGTACAGCGAAAGTATTAGAAATAAAATTTTACCCACCCCACTCTAGTACGTATATCTATTATATGGCTATTATTATAGTAGGTGGGTGACATGCAATAATTTTAGTTTGAATCACGTTTTTGACATGGTCCTTCGCTTTACTCTTTATCAAGTTTTTCCTGATTATCAACATTTATTCCCCAAATATTATTATATTTGATCCCCTCCCCCCCCCCCCCCCCAAGGTATTTAGGCTGTAGGCGAACAATCTATCCCTGGAGCTGGAATATTATCGAAGAGGCCTTGCCGATTTGGGCTGTTGCGTCATATAAGAAGATATTTGTTTTATAAATTCGCCATTCTACCTGTTTCAGTAGTCTATGTAGATATGAATTGAATTTTCAATCCAATTTTTAATTGAAATTTCCAGTAATTTTTTCAAGTAAAAGTTCGGTAGACTGGGTAGAAATGCACCATTTTTCATTAATTACTCCATATCTCCGTAGAAAAAAGAGGAACTTGATTAATTTTTTTTCTTTATTTGATCAAATAAATACCTTGCATAAATATTGTATTCATAATAAAGAGCAAATAGATCTTGAGCATAATGTAGAAGAACACTGCCAGTCCAAATGTCCCATCATACGGGAGAAATGCACCACATTTTAAATATATAGCCAACCCAAACCAAATTAGTTGAAACAAAAAAATTAAATATATTTACAACAGTAACAAACAATAACGAACTAAACAATAAAAATTTTAAACATTTCTCGATTTTTATACTAATAAAGAATAATAGATAATACCAAATAATAATAATTAAATAATTTTATATAAGTTTTGATAAAACAAAGGATATTTAAATTTGAAAATTTGGTTGTGGCAAAATGATTTTAATATCATAAACATGTATGGCCATAAATTCAGCCAAAGGGGGCATACCAATCTGGTGCATATCTTCCTATATGCTCGTAGTGCAATTCTACCGATCCCGACTAGGTGGATATTTTTTTAAAATTTTCTTTTAAATAAAAACAAATAATAAACAAGCACCTTACTAAAACACACCTTAGACTACACGCTATATATATGCCTATCTAGAATGGTTCACGACCGATAATTTGTCCTTAAACAAACATTTAGCATATACTCGTATAGTAAAATTTAGTTTCCATTACGTATTTCTTTTTCTCCGAATAACTGTTCGGCATTTCTCGGTATTTTAACGATTACTGGAAATGAAAATAAAACGCCTTCGGTGGCGCACCGGCTACCCGTGCCGAACCTACGTAGCAAAACTAAAATTGATCGCGGGTTCGATTCCTACCTACAGCCAAGGGTTTTATTAAGAGTAAGTAAGTAAGAAATAATATTAGAAGTAGAAATAATTCTATCTTAAAGAGTACGAATTATATACTTTTTTTAGAGTATAAATTCAAGAGAATATTCAGTGAATTTGGTGCTTTGGAAGTTGAAATTTACTAACCGAAAATTGAAAATTACATTAAAATTTACTATTACATCCTAATGTAAATTTACTTGAAAATATATGATATATAGTATTTGCCTACTATCCAAAATATGTAAAATTCAATGAATTTTTTTAACTGTATGTATATGCTAACAGAGTATTCTATTGAAATTATCATGAGTACATTGTGTTAATGGGCAATTGTCAAGAGAAGTAATGAATATCGTAATTTTTTTAAACTTACTGTCTACTGACTTGTACCACTATTTCTACCGATCTATTCCAATATTATGCTATTACCTAAGGAATTTATCATTCAGTTATAGTCACCACTTCACCTTCAATTGCTTCATTAAATGTCAACCAGTAGAAAAATAACGAAATAGACATACAAGCCTCAGCCTGTTAATTTATTAATGCTGCCATTACAAAGGATTTTCGGAAACATAAGGGCATAATATAGTAACCCACAAACGAAGAAACTTATTTCTATTTCGACATAAATATCCCTGGGAATACCACCTCACATAGAAATTTATTTGTGTTGACACATTGTTACTATCTATGGAACGAAAGAAACCCTCAAACTTTGTTGTTTCCGATTTAACTTAATGACTACAAAGCCTTAGTTTCGTACAGAAAGATATCTGAAGAAGTAAACAAAGGGGTTGAAGCTAGGGGCTTAGCATCTCTAGACAAATTAGATTAAGAAAATGATTTGCTATGTAGTTTTGTCTCGGGATAGGTAGGGGTGAGGGTGGAACAACGTATTTCTAAGTCACAAAGTAGCATGTCATAGAGCTACTCCAAGAATGTATATTTGATCCATTTCAAGTTAACTGGGTAGAAAATAAGGTAAAAATCAACATCTGCGCACTACTTGCTCTGAAATTATCCAGTTCAATTATTCAGTTCACTGATGCTGCCCTGGAAAACGACTAGAAAATTATAATATCTTTTTTGTATTTTTATGCTGATATGTATATTTCTTTTAGCAAAAGATGTACTTATTTGTTACACGTTTCCCAAAAAACGTACGTTCCGTTGTACCATCTAGTAAGCCCATGACATATTTTTAGCTTGAAATATTACCATGGTATTTAAAAAAATCCCTCCTAGCGGACAGGTAAATCGCAAATATAGCGGGTATTAATTTTTAACGAATAGTTTGTCAGGTCAATTGCTGGAGGACTACTGTCTTAATTTAAACTTCTGGGGGTTGTTGCGAAGCCGTTACGCCTACATTATATTCCCTGAAGTGCGATCCAGAGACAGGTGTATTATTTCTCGCCTACGTTCATCTTGAATTATTAGGATTTGGTGGTACAAGGCTGAACTGACTGCAGCCAAGCAAGTAATTCAGTTTGAAACATTGCGTGGGCAGATTTTTATTTACAGCCTATCAAGACATACTAAAAAGTCATGGAAACGTCTTATCGTGACAAAGAGAAATGCCTGTTTATTAATTCCCCACAAATCCAGATCTTGCAGAAAATGGGGAAGGTCATCACTATTCAACTTAAATTGATGGAAAAGAATAAATTTTACTTTGAAAGCGAAGCAACAAATGATATTTAAAAAGAATATTCTAAATATAAAATCGTAATGAAATGCATACAGCTGTTTAGCATTACACGGAATTAAACTTTTAGTAAGGGATGTAATGAACAATAAACAATGTAACCTAAATATGAAATACACTGTTTTAAAAAAATTGAATTTTCAATCCAATCTTTACTTGAAATATCCAGTATATTTAATTTTTTCAAGTATACATGTTTCGGAGTCAAATATTCTTTTTAGTTTTTTACTAATTATATTTTTATTATTTTTTTTTTAATTTGTGTTAGTTTGTAAGTAAGGTTTAAGCTCACTACACAAGGGTTTTTGTAGAATTTTTTTTTCAATTTATGTCACTAAATTTTTAGTAGATGCTTTTGCTGTGCTAGCTAGTTTTAATATAGCTGTTAAGATATTAAGTTATCTGTTCTCTAAATGATAAATTATAAAATGGTAGACATAAGAGGAAAAAAAAATAAATTTTGTTTGAATTGAATTTTTTCATGTAAAAGTACACATTTCAATCACTTTTACACGAAATTACTGGTATTAGTAAATTATTCATGTACTTTTACATGAAAAGGCTAAAAATCACTTTTTTTTCGTGGAATTCTACTTGAATTTTACGACGAAAATCATGTTATATATGAAACCACGAAGTTAAACGCTTCATTCGATTTTGTTTTCTACTGAAATGAAAATGAAACGCCTTCTATGGTAAGTAAATAAGAAAAATAAGTAAGAAATAATATTAGAAGTAGAAATAAGTTTATCTTAAAGAGTGCCAATGAAACACTTTTTTCAGAGTGTAAATTCAAGAGAATATCCAGTGAATTTGCTGCTTTCGAAGTTGACATTTATTGATTGCAAATTGAAATTTACGGACCGAAAATTGAAAATTATTATACATTCAAATTGACTATTGCATCCCAATGTAAATTTACTAGAAAAAGTGTGGCATATTTTCCTACTATACAAAAGATGTAAAATTCAACGGATTTTTTTTACTGTGTAAATTATATAACTTTGCATTGTATTTATTCTAATAAAATCAAAATTGAATGACATAGTAAAATTTAAATGAATCTTTAAGAAAATTTTATGTGTTAGGCGTTGCATAGACTGCTCGTCGTTGCTCGATGCTGCTTAAGCTTAAAATTTTACAAAAAATAAAACAATTTATACAAACTTTTGACAAATACACTATTTTGTTTCGTTTGGTAGTGGAAGTTGCCAAATATTTGACAAAATGGAGTACAGTTGAATATAGTTTTATTAAATAAAAATGTAAAATGGATTTTCCTTTTATCGAAATTCGGTGTCAAAATGGGTGTGATTTTCAAATTATAATTGACGTTTATTAATTTATTTTTATTATTTCTTATTTTATAATTTTTTAAGAATAAAGCAAAATTTTTTTTTGATTTTAAGTGGAAAACATTGGAATTAAAAAAAATGGTATCCTTAAACTTTCTACTTTGAAAAAAAGCACTAAGAAAAACCAACAAAAAAAATGTCCTTGTTAGTTAAGTTGTCCTCTTTTAGAGTGGAACTTACAGGTGAACTAACTTATAATGGACTCGTACAAAATGGACTATTTGCAAGGTCTCGATTGAAGAGCTTAAGAATAAATGTTTTCGGGTAAAATGGTCACTCTCTTACAGCAGACTAATATGCATGGTCTCATCGAGTCCATTTAAACGTAGCTCTACGTATATCAAACAATACAAGAGTATTCCAAAATTAAATTTAAAACCTTCGGTGAAGTGTTAAACTCGTTCTTTAAACTTTCTTGACTTATATCAGTTCGGTGTAAAAACCCAAAAATATTTAAATAAATTTAAAAAGTTAGACACAACCTTTCAGTACTATTCCTAGTCCTTAGGAAAAATGAAAAATGTTTTTGATTGAAATTTTGTCTATTCAGGAAGCAGTTTAAAAATTCAAATTATTTATTTTTGTCGACGCAGATTTGAGAGAAAATTTAGTTTTTAGATAGTAATTTTCCAAAGAAGCAAATTTTATTTTTATACAAAAAATCTGTTTTGTGAAAATAAATATTCTGCCGACTTCCCTGGAGTTAGGCATTCCATTTTTCCTGATTTTTCCTATTCAACTCGTACTTATAGCAATATAATTAATAATACATTATATGGTTTCAGTACCCAAAAAAATGCCGCCTGGCTGTACTATAAGCCGTTCCCAAACGCGTTTGAAGGTTCGTAGCTCACAAATCCTTGGAGCTAATAAGTCCAATTTTTTTTAGGTAATAGGACTGGGCGGGCCCCTTTAAGTGATCATATTTTGGGGGGTAGGGTTGTAAGGGAGGAGGTGAGGTTAGCATTTTGTAGCTGATTAATATCGACTGATTTCGGCAACTAACCCTGAACATATTTATTTGACATTTAACAATTTAGTAGCTGTCAACAATTTGAGTTTATTTCGTAAGTTTTCACAATTTCCAGTAATGGAAAATTCACCTGCACGATCAGGAATAAAAATAAGAATACAAATTATTGATTTCTAAACCGTGCATTCTGAGCAAGTAATTTGAAAATTTTATTTAAAATATATAACAGTGAATATTGTGGTGAAATGTGAACATAAATTTCACCGCTTGACAAATTTCAGAAGATGTTGAACTTGATTTTCACAAAATCTAGTCAAAAGAAATTTTGAAATCTCTCCAAAGTAAGGGAAAGGTAGTAGATTTTGATAGAGTTTAGTCGAAATCTCAAGAGTTCGCGAAATCTAGTTGGAAATGCGATGTACATCAGCTATTAGATGAAAATGTAGTTTCTATAAAGATGGAATGGACACACGATCGGATAGACGGACGGAAGGATGAGAATTTTCTCTAAATAAATTTTTATTTTTATAAAAACTATTGAAGTAACATTTTTTCGTCCCGGATTCTTTTGCTTCTGCATTGGACTGTAATTAGAAAACTCTCCGTATTTTAGCTCAAGTACAGAAATTAAACAAAGTGTACGGAAATGAATTAACTAAAAACCTTATAAAGACTCTACCTCTTACATCTACAAGTATTCTACGATAAAACCTCTCATTCGGACTCAAATACATTTCAAGATTTTCTACAAAAGTTGGTCAGGAATATGAAAATCGAACTTTGTCATATCTCTTCATGTGATCTCACGCATATGCATAAGTGTATTGTATTAGGGGTTGAATCAACGTTATAAGGGCGTAATTGGTAGTGGGTGTCAGATGTAATAATATATTATGATAAATGAGAACCGGTCGGTATATTACAGATCGTCATTAATTTTAATGACAATTTTTTCTCGGACTGTCTAAGTTAGGATACGGCTATTTATCATTTTCCGTGGATGATGCCGTACTCTATATTTCTTTTAATAATAAAAGAGAATGGCATTCTTTAATTAACGGCGTTCGGTATAAATGAATGAATAGAAATTGGAAAAAAAAAATTTTTTGGCGAAAATAAAAAATTAAAATAGGTATATTCCAGATAAGAAGTACTGAGTCTCAGTCATGTCCGAAACTTTATACAAATTATAAGTCTAAGGACATTTTACCTGGAAAAATTTGATTGTATTTTCGATTTGAATTTGTTATTTATTGTTGAATTTTTTATCAGTTTTAAAATAAAATTATAACAAGATCACAAGCGTGAAATTTTCATTTCGAATTTAGGTCAAATTACAGTCGAACTTCGATAACTCGAACTGCGATGTGACGCATAAAAATTTCGAGTTATCAAGACTTCGACTTATCAATAATAACTATACATATGCGTGTACTTTTTTTGTGAATGAACATTTCTGTATTTATTTCAGTAAATATATGTTACACAAGTGCCTTAATATCTAAGTTTAAAAAAAAAATAACAAAAATATGAAACAGTACATTCAACATATATGCACATATGTACATAATGTACCTATATGTATATGTATGTATGTGTTTACTATTTTACTGTAAAAAAGTTAGTTATTTGTGACTGACGACTGGATTTCTTATTTTGGTTTTCAAAAAAAGCTTCAATTTTATTTAAACTACTATACAGGGAATCGGTTGTACATATACGAATCCAATATCGTAGGTATGAATTTCATAAAAAACTCGCTATATTCAAAAACCACTTCTACTTAACAATATTATTCATATTTATTATTATATTTATTCTTGGATCTCATAAAATCAAAAAATATCTGATGCAAATTTCGTTATGTTTAAAACAAATTTCTACTTTAATTTGTAGCATAGAAAACATCTTCTAAAGTTCTCGTAAAATTCAAAAATATTCTCAAAAAAAGCTGTTTATATTCAAAAACAAATCTTCTTTAGTTTATAAACTTAAAGAAAATCTTGTTTCAATTTCGTAAAACTCCAAAATATTTCATGAGAATCTCGTTGTTTCAAAAACAATTTCCAATTTATTTTGCTAAATTGGAAAAATCTTGTAAAGCTCTCGTCAGATCGAAAGAACAATGATTGTAAAATTTAAAAATGTCTTGTTATTTTCAAAAGTCAGTTGAGATTTGGTTCGTTAATTTTAAAAGATTATTTAATATTGTTAAAAAAAACATTTAACAAAAAACAATTGACAAGTAAAGTGCTTGCGGTAGGATAGGAAGGAATTATTTTTCTGGAAGGGGCCAGAATTATTTTTCTGGGAGGGTCCAAGCCGGGAGCTAGGGGGGCGCGCCTATGCATACTTCACAGCTACATCTTTATTTCTTGAGCCACTTTCCACTTTCTTTATAAGCTTAAATTTTTGATCAACAGACAAAGTTTTTAAAGTACGTTTTGATGACATATTAACACACGTAAAAATGTCTTCAATGTAATAAATTAAATAGGCACAGTATTTTTTACTTACTAGTAACTAACTAGTATGTCAAGCAAGTGAACTTAGCAAGCGCATAAACTGAACTGCCTGCATACGTCAAAAAAGACAGGTTAAAATCGACCGTAATTAGGGGATTCCCCCAAAAAATTCAACTTATCGAAGTTGGGGCCAAATATTTCATTCGAGTAATCGAAGTTCGAGTAATCAAGACAAATTAACACACATTCCCTACTTTTGACGCTATTGCCAACCAAATTGGTTCGACTTATCAAAAATTCGAGTTATCGAAGTTCGACTTATCGAAGTTCGACTTATCGAAGTTCGACTGTATTTATAAGAACTTGACGCTATTTTATGCGTCTATAGAAGGTAACAGTCTACATACGTCCATAGAAGGCTAAAAAATTACTGTTTATGAATTTCGCTTTTGTTGAAAATATTGTCCAGTTGTAGAGAATAATAGTTAAGATCTTCTTTTAAAAGCTTCAACATTTTCATCGATTAAGAAAATATTTAAAAAGCATTAACGGTTTGCTTTTCTAGGAATTTGGATTTTGATTGATAACACATATTAAACAAAGTCCGTCTGTCGGTACGAATATTTTAGTCGTACGACGGATTCATTTTTCATTTTATTATCAATTATAACTAAAAATCCCTGAAGATTTTCTTTCATGATTTTCTTGAAAATGTTATAATTTACGATCATAACTAATTTTTTAATAACTAAAGATTTCATAACAGGTCGAAAAAAGAAAAATCATATCGGAAAATTTGTTCGGTCGTGCGCAATGTGTACAGCGCCTAAAACTGATTATAAATTTTAAAAAAACTGATATCTGATCTCTTACAAAGCAAGCTGAATTTCTTATATAATCTAATCAAGGCAAATCTCAGAGTTCTGAATTATAAAGTCAAAACGAATACAGAACTACTGATCATAAAACCTGAAAGACATTTAAAAAATATTTTATTTAACGATGCAATAAAGCTGCAAAGTGCCTTTTGAATCACAGACATCAATTCGCCGCCGATAAAATTAACAACAAGCACTCGAACGCCATCAGGTTGCATTTCATTTTCTCCTTGCGACTTATATTAGCCAAAGTGCTTCCTATAAAATTTACAAGTCTCTCTATCTTTTCTTAAATGCAACTAGGCAAATGTACAACTCATTTTTCCTTCCGATTTTGCTCTAAGGCGCGAACATAAAAAATTCATGTGCTCGTAAAAAGAGTTTTGTCGTTATGAAACGTTCGTCGTCGAAAGATTCGAGTAAACATTTTCGAAAGAAGCAAGGACAAACTGGAATGGTGTACAAGAACCCAGCAGTATACTTCGTAATGATAGACTGTCTTTTGGCCACTAAATTTTGCAATATCAGCGCTCCACTAAAGTCCAATTTCGAGGAGCCATGATGGCATTTTGCTCAAATTTTTGCGACTAATTTGAATTTATTGTTAACGGTCTTCGGTCGGTGACAACGTAAAATAAAGAAATAAACAGAACGAGCTACACAAATCATTATTTGACTGCAGTGATGTACTGTTAAAATTTTTATTACTAGCAAAGATGTCTCATAACCGATATTTGGGCAGTAGAATTGGAAGATGTTAAGTGAAGAAAGTCAAGTTTTTTTTATAATAAAAGAAAAGTCCATCAAATGGCACATATCCTAGCTTGCTAACATTTGAAAAGTGTTCGTTTTCACATCGTAATGAACAGCCAGTTAAATCGTATGATCAAAATGGCTTTAGAACAGAACGATCTACAACCGTCGAATATTCGTAATGAAGAAGATGCTAGAAAAATGTTGGAATTTTAAAATCGATTTGCACCAGATACATTTCTACTTTAACAAAACATGCTGCAGGGACGACCGGCTGCAAGCAAATCGCATGATAGTCTAGATGAAATACTAAACTCGGATTTATAAAGACTCCCATTAGGTTGCTACTCTAAACTAAAGGATATTAACATCAGCCTTCAATTTCATATCTGGAACTAGGTAAGTCATTGAAAACAACTTTTTTCCTTTTTCACGGACTTTCATATGGAGGATGTAGGAAGAATTTACCCGATCTCTAGCATATTTATCTTTTTACTTGAAACCATTTACAAAGCTTGAAGCACTCAAAAGTTATCGGAAAATATTGTTGAACTCCTATGGGAGCTACTCGAAGGACTAAAAGGATTTAGCTGACTAGTCTCGAACTTTGTTCTCACTCAAAACTAATTTTTACAAAATTCCAAATTCGAGGCCAAACGATTTCTTGAGTTTCAAGAATTTCCACAAATTGATTGAAGACATTTTTACAGGATATTTGTATGGCAGCTACCCGAAGGACTAATGCAATTTTCGTCATAATCATACCCGTGCTCCAACTATTGGAAAATCAACACATACAATATTACCCGTTTTAAAGTTATCGGTCAATATTTTTGTGTTTTAAGGACTTTTTGCCTAGTAGCTCTACCCGAAGGAGAAAAGAAATTTTACTGACTAATGAACTTGTAATTTGCGCAAAATTTCAACTTTGTGGAAAATTATTTCTTGAATTGTAGTGAGTTCTGTAGATTCAGTGAGAATATTTTTACAGGAATTTTTTATGGCAGCTACTCGAAGGACTCACGAGCAATTTATTTAAGTTCATTCATTTAACTGCAACTATAGGAAAACGTAGCTTAAGGTGTTCCGAAGTTCTTGACCAATATTCTTGAACACGTGTTTTAAGGATTTTTTGTATGGCAGCAAGCCCAAGGAGTTGGACGATTTTGCCCGTTAACGAACCTAGCCTAACAAAATCGAGCAATCATCTAGATTTTAAATATCAATATCCCAGGTCAAAGCGTTCTTGAGTTATCGTGCGTATGAACAGACAGACGGATGGACAGCAAGCAGATTTGGCGTTTTGGCACCAAATAATCAAAAAATACTTTATAACTTTTTTTTTCGTCCGAGGCTCGGTTCTATGCGTAACAAACTTTTGGGTTGGATTAAAGTATTATTATACTCAGATTTCATGTAGAGTATAAAAATATAATTGTAGTTTTATCAAAGGGTTCCTGAGATATGAAGCCCCTTTTCCACAACATATTTCTTTAGCCAGGCAGCAATCCCCCTTATCTTTTTTTGAGTCTTTTCGAATACTTTTGCATATTTTTAAATTTTCAAAATTCTAATGTTGAAAGGAAAGATCAGAACTTTGTCCACATCGCCTTTAGGACATTATTTCTCCTAAAGTATCTGTTCACATTTGTTATAAATTAGAATTTTTGGTTTGAATGATATGGGAGAAATAATTTCAGAAAGTTAAACTTTAAGGCGATTTTAGTACATTTCGAGATATACAAGTCTACTATTATTTTTTTTTCAATTTGAGGTCGGTCACAAAAAAGTATTATAAAAAAGCAAAAAGTGAAATTAAAAAAAATTGTTTCGAAATCCTTACTGTATGATGAAATGTATGAAAGCACACAGGTGACATAGGGTCATTCCATCAAGAATAGCCAAAGTTGTGACCTTACCATCGCCGATTCTTTTGAAAATTTTCGTACTTGAAGAACTAGTGAAAAAAAAAATATGATTTAATTTTTTTGTTACTACCTAATTTTTTTTGTTAGTTATAGTATGTAAAAGTTTTCGCAAAAATGGTGTCAGAGTCCACTTTGAAAACTCATATCTCTGGTAACTCTGGTAGTTTTTATCCTAGAATAATAAAATAGGGCTTATTTGAAAGGGGGAGGTTGTCGCAATATAAAAAATACACATAAAAATTATCCTTTAAATTTTTTTTCAAGTCTAACGATTTTGTCCTTTATCCTTGAATATCTCAAAATAAGTTTTTTTTTGTAATTTTCATTTCTTTGTATTTTATAGGTTACACTGTTTTACAAAACATACCAAAAAATTAACTTGGGATCTCAATGGGATCGGGGTCAAAAAAATCTAAGAACATCACTGCTTGTTGTATGTTTTGTAAAACAGTATAACCTACAAAATATATAAAAAAATAAAAAATTGAAAAAGGATAATTTTTATTCGTATTTGTTTTATATTGCGATAATTCTTAAACAACAATCTTTAAAATAAGTTCTGCTTTATTATACTAGCATAAAAATTACCAGAGATATGCATTTTCAAAAAGGACTCGGACACTTTTTTTGCGAAATCTTTAAAATACTATAACTAACAAAAAAACTGAGATAGAAACAAAAAATTGAAATTATATTTTTTTTTCACTAATTCTTCGAGTACATAAGTTTTCAAAAGAATCGGCGATGGTAAGGTCACAAATTTCGTCATTTTTGGCGATTCTCGATGGAATGACCGAATAATTTTTAAATTGTCACGATAAAAAATGTGATTATGACGCAGAATTCTTTGCCCAATTGTGTGACCAATGAGAAACAACCACTTTTTATTTCTTTATGAATTTAATTTGTTTTATAACTTGAATTTTGAATAATGTCCCCAATAAAAAGTATGAGAATATTATTAACATGTATCAATATTTTTTGATTTTGAATACTGTTGTAGGATTCAAGAAGGTGTCTTCGGTTTGGTTTCCTGGTATCCTTAATTAAGCAAGAACTAAGTGATATATTAGAAAAACCAGTTATTTCTGCTGTCGGAGCAGTTCCTTGTGTATCGATACTGTTTTCCAATGCTCTGAAGTTTTGTGATAGCCCCAACACCGGTTGAGTTTCGTTGATATCTTGCTGGATTTGAGTTACTTAGATACATCTCGTTTTCGGTCTTCCTGATATGTTCATCGAGAATTGGTTTGTTTTTGTCTGATATTGTGGAGCCATTTTTTTTTTGACTTGACCAAACGTTCTTAAACTCTTCGATTTTATTTTATTTGGAAACTAGTTCTGAGTGATAGTGCGTGACTTTATTCGAACTGCGATCTGTTACTATTGTTCGTCGAATCACCTTTTAATTGGCTATGAACTTCTTCCTATAAGTAGTTACATCAAGGAAATTGATGCTATTGGTATTTTTTTGTGTTCCAGTAGCACGGTCTCCTGATGCTTTCTTTTTTTAAATGCTTAAGAACTTTCCAATATTTTCTTGTAATGGATGAACGCGTGGGATTTGATAAGTGCTTTGAGGACTTCGGTAGGATATTCATTTCTTGGACCACGTGTAATAGATAAGTCCATGGCTAGGTGGTATTCGAATCCACCATCTCAGTGGTAGTAATGTTAGTCTATTGAACGACTAGGCTACCAAGGCAACCAGGGTGAAAGATTCAACACAATTAAAGTAGCTATTTATGATCTCATTTCAAAGAACCTTTATACGACGCCTAAAATACAATTTGTATAATGAGCGCAATAAAGCCAAGATGAAACGTTTAACTGTAATCGCCATTTTAATAAACTCGCGATATGAATCTTCATTGTTTCGCAACAATCTGCAGTAGTAGAAACAACAATTTATTTTATTTGATCCCTTCAAATCCCGACAAAAATCCTTCACTCGTCATTTACAAAAATACCTACCAAATCGTCCCGTAATCCCGGTCCGAAACAAACAAACAAACGCTCGTTAGTGCGGTTTAAATTTCTCACCAAAAAGTTTCCGTCCCCCAACAAAAGGAAACAACGTATATACGTTCCCCATTACGTATCGCGGTCATAAAAAGGAAGACCTTTTGCGTTCGCACCAGCATAATCAAGGTCCGTACATTAAGCACTCCCCAGCATTACGATAATCCTTGAAAAATTTTCCAACTCATGCAACCATCGTCATCCTTCCGCCCCGTCGGTGCTTTAAATACCCGACGCTAAGGGTAGAAAAATTACAATGAACGTAAGGTTGGGGGCGTCCTCGAAAAAACATTTCGCACTATTTTCCGAAGAAAATCCAATCGATATCAGGCCTCCAACTTCTGAGTGGTCGAATTTTGAAAATTATGTGAAAGAACGAGCTCCACTTAACGTCATCCGGTTCAATTGCTCTTGGCTTGCGTGCTCTCCTTTCACAAAACATCGTTCGGGAAATATTTTGAAAACGGTCGTTCTCAATTCGCGTCCTCTTATGAATGCCAATCTCATTACCGCTCTTTAGAGTGGGTCCCGAGATTGAAAGGAACTTATACTTTCCTAAGTTTATTAGCTCTTAATTACTTTTAAATGGTACAACATTTTCGGGATGAAGGCTCCGCTGCTGTAGGGGTTTTGACAGTTTCCCCATTAGGGTACAAAATCCGAGAGCCTTGGAAGGAAAATGCGACTGGAGAGTGAACAGCAACTATGGCTTGAAATTAATTAATGTATGAGGGCTTCATTTACACAATCGATAGCAGTTTCATGATTTGGATTTTATATTGTTCCAATTATTTTGAGATTGAATTCGATTTTCAAAGGACGGCTACGAGCTTTTTGCTCAGTACAGAAATTGATTCGAGTGCGGGTGACGGAAATTCGATGAAAGGAAAAGGCTTATAGACTGAATTGTGAGGAAAATGTTAGGGTTTCTTGCGGATTCCGAACAATCAACTGCCTTATGGAATTAGGTTATACATTGTTATGCTACACAAGTGACACCATGATAAAGGTCTTCATAGGCTTAATGATCTTCTTATCCAGGATAAGACTCTAGTTCTGACAAGAATTGACTTTAAGCGTCAAAATAGAGGAACAGCCTGTTAAAAAAAGCTACGCTTACCAACAAATTCAGGAATCATAGTCAAACCGGGGGGACGTCACAATAGGCCCAACTGTGGCTGCAGTGACAGAGGTTAACCATACCAACCCCTATTTAAAATCTATCTATCTACCAACAAATTTAGGAGATTGTTGCCCAGCTCAGAATTTTAAAATCTTCTTATCCTCAGCAATAGTCAAGCCTCCATTACTTCACCTTCAACACTTCACGAACTTCCGTCAGAGTTCCTGAGTAGAGTTTCACATTACCTAAACTACTCTAACCGAAAGGCTATCAGTTGTCTTCAAAGGTCTAAAGGTGCTAACAAAATTTGTGAACTTATTATATTATTTAAGAAAGGGCGCTATAAAATTCAAGCCATGAGCGAAGATAATACTGATGCATTTTAGGGAAAAACTCGTCTAGTAGCTCTCCAGCGAGTGATATTTTGTGCATTCACTTGAGATTAAATTTCGGACAGCTGCTGTCTGAGAGTTCGCTGATATGATATGAGAGTTGTTGATTGATGTAAGATGCGTATATATCTACGGCTTCGGGAGTTTCGATGGAGAAGGTATAAATGAAGTTAAATTAACGTATCAAAATAGAGAGGAAACGAATTATTATAGATGAATAACCCCTAATCACGTCAAATAATGAATTATGGCTATGAATATGAGAACATTTATTTGCGGCAGTGCGTATTACATTGCGAATTTCCTCAACATTCAGCCAAATGTTTCCAAGATCCATGAAAATCCCATAAAATTGATTGAACTACGAATCTGAGCGCTTGACGAGTTTCGTGCTGGTGTCTGCTTTTGATCAGCTCCAGGCGACATATTTATGAATTTTCCTTGGGGTTATGTTTAAAATCTTGCGGCATAGTCAACTTCAGTTTAGCAACCGGATATCCTCGGAAACGGAAATTACTGTCTGTTGAGGAATTTTCCTTCCAATTTCTTTCCCTCAGTTTTCTTTTTTGGTTATTCTGGAAAATGACGTTTCTCTTTAAACGTGACTGACTGAAAGCAATTTGCCGCTGTTTCACAAAATGGTTGAAGCTTTTCTCTGATGGCAGATTTGAACCACGTTACTCGCTGTTGTTCCTCGAAGCAGTTAAGATCCTTACTGCGGAAAATTCGGTAGCCTCGCCGATTTGAAAATGCGGTTTCCCACCCGCAGCTTATTTTATGCGTTCTTTTAGAGGCGAAGATAATTCTGATACGAATTCGAGTCTTGAGATTTTATTCGTTTTGGTCTCGTTTTGGCTGGGATGGAGTAGAAGTTGCTACGAGCTTAAGGTGAAATTCGACGAGTGAAAGTGGCATGGCAAGAGATTAAATTGCTCCTGGTAGGGAAATGAAGGATTTCCATTACAATCTCATCGATAAGAGGACGTCGTTCTAAACGCGGGGTAAATTAAAAAAAAAGAGGACTAACCTGGCGACTGTGAGAGCTGTTTGCATATTGGATGGATTCATCCTGGCTGCTCTATGAAATAACTTCAAAATGAGATTTTGTCGAGATTGAATTGAGCTTGAGTTTTAATTGATTGTGTCCTCCTGATTGAACTTGTTAACAACTAGTTCACGAAAGACGAAAATGTTGGCACTGACTGCAAAGGCAAGGACAGGAACTTTATTTCTTTCGTTTCTGTTGAAAGCAATTACAACGCTTATTTCTGTCGTACTTCCAAAAATTTGAATTGAATCTTTTGGAGGAACTTAAATTGAATTTCGTTTTCGGATTTTGCAAGGACAAAAGGGCTTTGGTGAACAAGGCATCGGTAAACTGCATTTCTAGTGATCAGTTGTTGCTTTAATTTATCCTTCCGGTTTTCTGCAGAGACTTTAATTCAATTCCGAAAAATAATCAATTCACGATTCTTTGACTTATGAAGATTATTTTAGAAAGTTGGTAAAAGTACTATACATCAAATCTATTATACTTACATAATAGTCTAATGTGTCTTGCTTCACTGACTTTTGATACGCCTTGTATAATCGACCGAATGTCTTTGTCGTATATTGGCAAGTATCACCTCCTGTCACGTGGTAGCGAAACATCAAGTAGACTTATTTCAATCAAAAAAAAAATTACACTATTCTTTTTAATGATGAACTTTTACCTGTAGTATATTCTTTCCTCTGTAAATACTATATGCAAAGTTTATCCTAGAAAGTTATCAAAACCTTGCCATGAAGAATTGTTCATTAAATCATCCATTGAATATCCTATTTTCGTTTTATGGACATAAGAAGGATTTAGCACTCCTTGTTCTTGCCACGAACGCTCGGATGAAAACTAGTTAACAAAAACTAAACAATAGTTTTAGACTAAAAATTTTGGTTTCTAGATATTAGGAACCACTTATGCTAGGAGGCTGAAAGTTGGAACTTATGCAGAACTATAATAGTGAACCCATTTGCAAAAAAATTGTCGATATGGGTGGAGGGGTGTGCGTGTGGGAGGAAAAACAATGAGTCCCAAACGCTTGAAAGCCGGGGTTGAAACATTCTAAAATCCATATCTCCTGAACGATTCATGTCAGAAGGTTGAAACCTTGTGGTTGTCTTTAGGGTTACTTCGAAATTACAGAAGGGGTAAAATTTTTAAGTGGGGTGGTGGGTTGTACGGGTGGCAGTGATAAACTTTGGATTACAATATCTTCCGAACCAATTACACCATAGAAAAATAAAATGTTTGATAGTGGTAGCAAGATACAGGGGTGAGGGGTGGTTATGTTGTATCTCAGAAACGGCTTATGCTAGAAAGTTGAAACTTAGTACATATTTGTATATACGCTACTAGAGCAATTAAAGCAAAACAAGTTCATGTTTTTATTGGCGTTCAGAGGATGAGTAAAAAAATGTCCGTGAATCTATATTTTCACGAATTTTGTTAAAACTTTTAGGCATGTCGAGCTATCAATGCAATTTTATTTTTGCGGGCTCTTGATATACGCGCCTAGAAACGTTCTTTAAAATTTTTCGATATCGAACCCCTAAGGGGGTGTAAAGTTATTGTGTATATATTTTCTATTGAGATTTGGACTTCATTTTCACTTATAAAAAGTAATTTTTTAATTTTACCATTGTAACGAAATACCGCGAACGATGGAAGTACTAAGCTGCGCGTTTTATGAGCACGTAGACGCGCACTTGCACCCTCTCACGAAATTTTTTCACCTCCGGAAAAAAAACCGATTTAAGTATTTTTTCAATATTAAACCCCCTGGGGGTGTAAGGTATTGTTCAAGTTTTCACGAAATCCGAAAATCTTTTAGGTTTATTGTGATCGAATTCGCTTTTACTTCTATGGAATCTTCTATTAATAAAAAAACATGTAAATAAATAAAAAAAATCTGCCAACAGTTTGGGCGCAACTCGATTATTTTTGGGTTGAAGCGATGTAGGTTACTATGCAACTGACAACCTAAAGAATAACCAGGTGGCTATTAAAAAGATATTGTTTAGATTGTCAGTTCCATAGTAACGTACATCGGTTCTCAGCATTACATGCGTTCCGGACTTCTACCCAAAAAATAATAAAGTTGCGCCCAGACTGTTGGCAATTTTTTTTTTAATTGCTTTTTTTTGCTTTTGTATGATACTAGCTGCGTCTCGCGGCTACGCTCACAGTTGTATGGTGCTATAGGTCTATAGATATATCGAAACTGCAAAGCCAACGATTTCCAATCTTGCTTCCCCTTTGTTTCTCCCGTTGCTTCCATTATTCCCGTTGCTTCCGTTGTTCTCGTTGCTTCCGTTACTCCCGTTGCTTCGTTGCTTCCGTTGCTTCGTTGCTCCCATTACTCCCGTTGCTTCCGTTGCTCCCATTGTTCGATTTTGTTAGACGTGCACACCGAAAACACACAAACTGTAAACTAAACTATATGAAACTCACTCATTTGTTTGCGTCGCTCGCCACCTATTGTAGAATACTTTTACTAATACAGAAGGCTTCAGGGTGTGCGATCAGCATATCCACAAAGTTTTATCGCAATCGGATGAATGGTTTAGGAAGGCATACGGAACAAACAAACCAACCATTAGAGCACCAGGGTAAAAAATTGGAAAAATATCGAAAAAACAATTGTTTTTAATTCGATTAGTACCAAAGTTCCCAGGAACCATCCTGGGACTATTCTACATGTTCCCTGAAAATTTGATCAAAATCGGTTGAGCGGTTTAGGAGTCTCTAGCGAACAAACATACATACATCCTCTTTTATATATGGAGATAGTTTTTCGTAAATATATCGACTCTACTGCCACCTACCGGGTCCAAATTTTCTTAACGAATTTATTTTTTTAAGTAATACATATTGTGAATTTGAGCCAAGTCGTACCATAAATACGAAAACTCGAAATATCTCGAATGCAGTGCCACCGAAAGCTACCGGAAGCAAAATGAATAGAAACCTTTCTGCAGACCATACTAACATATTGTCCAAATATGATGTCAATGGGTCTAGCGGTTCTCGGGTTTTAGACACTCGTACCCCGAAGGAATTTTTTTTATATTTTGATAAAGGAGTCTTTCAAAATGTTCTTTTAATTTGTCTTGAATAGCTTGAATTCAATTTATTAAAACATTACATGCGCCGCCGAAAATAACATAAATATTTTTAAAGGAAGATTTATTACTGAAATACTCGTAAAATTAAATTTTACAAATCCGAAATAAGTTTCACCGTATTCCCAGATTAGGCTCCTGTGCTGCACACAACTTTTCCTAATTAACAATGTTCTGGAAGATTGGACGCAGTTTTCTTGCATAAATTCCTTTTCCGCGACCATATACATAATTTCTGTGTGGAACAAGGTAAAGTAAGGTAAGGTACGGTAAGGTAAGGTCATAGATTACCCCTGCTCTGACGAAACAACATCTTTTCATAGTATCGCCAGTGATCCGGTATAGTGTAATCTTAACGCTTCCGTTTAAGTTGGGTTATATGCGATCCTTATAACTCGAAACAATAATCCGAAAAGTTGAAAATTTACCGGAAAATTGTTAATTTGTCGAAAGTGAAGAAAATTGCTCCCTGGACAACGATTACGGAAAATGTTTTTTTTCCCAACTATTTACCATTAGGACTGGTTCCTTTAACCATTCCGAGATTCGGTTCGTAGGAGCCAATGGCGGAAGGATTCGTGCTTGGTGCTCGGCTCGGTCGTTATTCGGAAATGCTCAAATTGTAATTACATGGCAAATATCCAGTAAATCTGGAGAAGTTTTCGGAAGAAATTGCTTGCAAGGATATTTTCAGGATGGCCTGGAGTAGCAGTATACCGGGTGATCGTACCCATACTATTGAAATTAATTATTCAAACATTTACGGGTTTTGTTTGTGGCTTCGGCGGTACACATTTGATTGTGTTATCTGTTTAGTGTCGTAAGGAAATTTTCCCCGGCAAGAAATTGAATGCCGGACTTGACTGTGTGTGTAGAGGACAAATAAAATGGCTCTTGAGATTCGTGAGTATCATCTTGTATTGTGGTAGCTTCGTAACCGAAACATGAACCAGTAGAAGGAATATGCTTAGGTTTTATGGCCATCCAGGCTTTATGTTTCAACTAAAAGTAATTGTCCTGTACCGAGCGTTTACTGCAGATATTCCACAGTATAGCTCATGGTTTTCGGTAATTTCAGGACACAGCGCTCTACTATGTCCTTCGAGAGAACTTAATTCTAGCGAGTAAGTGGTAATTGCTGTTGAAGATGCTACAAACGATTGGCCAGTATTAAGTTTGTAGTCTAGTTTTAGTATAACGACAGTCGTTTGGTGTTGTACACGTTTTGTTACTTTATTTGTTTAGTTTCAGCTTCAAATTTTTGTATTTTCTGGACTGTACTTTCGGTTAAGTCTAGATCTCAAGGTATGAGAAGCTTCCTATCTTCTATTTCCTGAAATATTCGCACAGTCGTTTAAAGAGACCTCTCCATACAGAGAAAATGCAATTTAACAATAGATTAGGAAATGGGGTTGGTCTGGTTAACCTCTACCACTGAAGCCTCAGTTGAGCCTATTGTGACGTCCCTCTCGATTATCTATGATTCCTCTTCAATCCCTGCGCTTTCAATGAAGCTTAGTATTTTACGAAAAGGAATGGACAGGAATTCCGATGGTTCCATGAAACCCTGACCGAAATGACGAAGTCTTTTGTGAGTAAGTCCTTCACATTCACACAGGATGTGCTCAGGTGTTTCGTCTTCGTCAATGCAAATTTCGTAAATTTTTTGTCTCCAAGAGACCAATCCTATTGCAACAATGTCCAGTCAGAGCTCCTACTAGGGTTCGGGTCTGAAGTCTGCTGAATTTAAATTAATAATAATTTTTTGGTGAATGTTTTCACAGTACATGTTGAAATGAAAATTCAAGTTTTCCGGGTTCAATACTGTTCTTATTATTGTTCTTATTATAAGAACAGTATTGAACCCGGAAAACTTGTATTTTCATTAATAATAATTAATAATAAATGAATAATAAAATACTTTACCACCCGGTACTAAAGTGCAAATCGTTTCTGAATTGGTATCCTAGAGTATGGCCCATACTATGAAGTACACACAAAAAGGATCCAGTCAGTACAACGTCGATTTTTAAGGTTTGTTCTTAGTAGCCTTCCTTGGTCCGACTCTTAACGGTCTTCCTTCTTACTGTGATCGGTTACATCTACGTGATATAGAATCCGAATCATTTTCGTGGGTGAAATAGATTCTTCCCTCCTGCAGTGAAGTTTAATTTTCCTGCTCGATTGAAAAGAAAATGTTTGTTCTTCTTTGTAGTCCACATCATTCAACAAATTAGGACAGTACGAAATGATCTAATTTTTATCGCTACTTTGATCGAAAATTAAGTAAAAATAATTGTAACGATTTTTACGACTTTGCTCCTTGAATTCTATTTAGATATTTATTACAGTGAAACTTCTATTACCGGACACCTTCGAAAACCGGACACCTCCCTACAGGACAGTTCTTTATTCCCCAATGAATTATGTATTAAACTCAATACCCCCGAAAAGCGGACACCTCTTTATAGCGGACACTTTTGAATTCCCCAAAGGTGTCCGCTATAGAGAAGTTATACTGTATATATATTATTTAGTTGCTATTTATTGTTGTAATCATATTAACTTATTACATGTATTTAATTCACAGAATGCTGTAACGACTCAAATTGCGGGGTATGCTCAACGGGTGCCAGTGTTCGTTACAAATAATTCATTTCTTTCTAATTGGTGACATATATTTCAAGTTGTTGATTTCCTTTGGGTTTTCTCCTTGCTCGCCTCCGCGCGTCTGCTCTCCTCGCCTTGACTTGCTTCTGATTTCTGCCTCTGCTCAACGTGATTCGATTTGTAATCCTGCGGGTACGATTCCACTCGCCTTGCCTTGACACTCTCTGCTCTCTTTTCTCCCTGTCTTCGTCTCTCTGTGTGGCTTTTGCTCTCCCTGTCTTCGTCCTTTCCTGTCTTCGTCTTCATCTCCGCGTGTGGCCCTTGCTTTGTCTTCCCTGTCTTCGTCCTACCCTGTCGTCGTCCTTCCCTGTCTTCGTCTCTCTGTGTGGCTTCTGCTTCATTCTTCTCGGCTGCGCTGTGTCTGCTTGTCGTGGTGTTGGCGAAGTTCGTCGTGGTTTGTCGTAGCTGGTTTTAGTCCGACTCCTGGCACGACTCTGCTTGCCTTAACTTGACCCTGTTGCTGATCGTCACCTCGTCTTCGCTCGAATGATCCGCTCGTCTCGGCTCGCTCTGTGCATCATCGCTGCTTAGCTCTACGCTCGCTTCCGTGGTGTCTGTTTGGTACTGTTGCGCTCGCATCTGTTTCGCTGCTTTGTCTCGGATTCGCTGCTCTCGTTCTGTCTTGGCTTCATCTCGCGCTTCGCTGCTTCTGTCTTGGCTTGGTTGCATTCGTCTAGCGCTTCGCTGCTTCTGTCTTGCGCTTTGCTGCTTCTGTCTTGCGCTTCGCTGCTAATGTCTTGCGATTCGCAGCTTCTGTCTTGGCTTCGCTGCCCCTGCCTTAGCTTTGCTGCTCCTGCCTTGGCTGCGCTGCTTGCGTCTCGTGTGTCGCTGATTCTGTCTACGCCCCTTCTGCCTTGGCTTTGCTACTTCGTCTTTCGCTTCGCTGCTTTGTCTCGTGTTTCGGTGCTCTTGTTCTGTCTTGGCTTCGTTGCTTAGTCTCGCGCTTCGCTGCTTCTGTCTGGGCTTGGTGGCATTCGTCTAGTGCTTCGCTGTTTCTGTCTTGCGCTTCGCTGCTTCTTTCTTGCGCTTCGCTACTTCTTTCTTGGTTTCGCTGCTTCTGTCTCGGCTTCGCTGCTTCTGCCTTGGCTTCGTCCTTCGCTTTCCTTCGCTTGTTCTTGTTCTATGTTAATTCATATTGTTATATCTTTCATTTCTCTTAGTTCTTGACTTTTTGGCACTTCGATTCACTGTTAAATGTTTTAATTCAATGTTTGTGTGTGGAAATTGCTCATGGAAATTTCCGTCCTCACAATATTGACGCTTTAATCCACATGGGGTAATTTATTGACGAATCTTAATATCGATTTGAACTCTTGCGACATTAATAATGATTCATTAATGAATCATCATGATTCATTAATGAATCATTATACAGTCGAATGCAACGAGCTCTAAAGAAATATTATCGCAGTAATGAATCATCAGGGAATTACTAATGATAGATTTTTACGATGAACTTAATGTAACATGTTCCAATTATACCTTCCCTCCAAAAAAGTTATTATATATTAAAACATAGAAATAATTAAGAAATATGTTTTATTGAATTCAATTTATAGTCTACTTCTGTATAAGTTTGCTAAAAGACAACGCCTTTATTCAAAAACTTTTCGATTTTGCCCTTTTGAATTCTATGACTCCATACGAATCCGAAGTTAAAAGTTGTTTAATTACAGCAAGAAGTGAAGATGGTGCAAAGTGAGCGCGTAATGACCCGAATAAAATTGGAGATTAATTCGTCACACGAAAACCGTCGATACTTTTAAAACTACGAAAGGCATTAGTTCGCTCTTTTGACAAATAAGGAAACTTTTAAATGGTTTTTCTTATTGCGAACGCTTTTCCAAATAACTGCAGTTCCTTCGGAGAAATTCCTCTCAAGTTTTCACGGAATTATGAATTATTGTTGTATATCAGCAGTCAGTCGTTCCGTATACATTTTCATAACTTTTCGACATTTCGACTTTAAGCTTGTTCATTTTTAATTACAGCGCTTAGTTTTTTGTAGTTTTCCTTTGGCTAAGCCTGCACTTCACCTGCACAGCTTTTCATCATTCAAGGATTCTGTTCGCCAGCTCGGAACAGGATACTTTCACCTTATAGTGCACATTACTTGAATGTCCAGCAATTAAAATGCTTCTAAGGCAAAACGGGTACGGTGCGGGGTCGTTTAGGGCCACTTCAGATAGGTACATCTATTCCAAGTTTCGCTAACTGAAAACAACTTAATTCGAGGCGGTCGTATAGTCAGCGTCATGTAGCATGCTCAGATTTTTGGTTCTTCTGTCCTGGCCACTGTAACTTCTAATGCGCACACATAATCTCAGCTTTCAGCTTTTAGTGTCGTTTGCTCGAGGACTTGTCTAATTGTTTCACTCAGTGAGGATCACCCCGAAAAAAGTAATTTAATTTCTACAGGGTGGTGCACCTTAATGAATATTTACCACTTTAAGTGCTTTTAATTTAATTTGTCCTGGCAGGATATGACCTCCCGATACCGCTTTTTGCTGTCGTAAAGGACTTTCGGCAAGATTTCGTCATGCTATTAATTTCGAGCTTTCCTCAATCCAATGAAGGAAGGCTATGAAAGACAGAAACAACCTTTTGGCCGCCAGTCCTATTTCTGTGGTACCTACATAATACTGATGTGAAAACTACTTGAGGGGATTTACAAAATTCGCTTTATCGCCTTTTACTTTATCCCCTATCTTACTGCCGTGTTTCCTTTCGAAGGATCTGTACGCGAAGGACATTATCCATTCGAATCACACCCGAAAGAAAAATTTATTTGACTAATAAGATAATCCGATGAAATGTGAATTGCACAAAAAGAAAATATTTCGGCGAGCTTAAGTGGCCATGGTAATGAGACGGGGAGCCTTGCTGAATATAATTGTATCATTTCTAATTTCCATATTAAATGAACTTACAACTTTTTGTCTAACTGCAACGGCTGCGGATTCAGCCTCGATTTAAAAAACAAAACGGTTACAATAAAGAGTATTTTTACAGAGAAAATTCTTACGTTTTTTGGAAAGGAAAAGAACATAAAATGTCTTAAAAATACCTTTCACCAGTACTCAAAAAATTTATTCGTATTTATTGTTTGTGCTTTTTTTGTTTAAGATTTTTGCATGCTAATTAGCATTATCATTGCACAGAAAATAGTGTTTAGTTGAACTATCTAAAATTTTCTATGATTCATCTACAAAAAGTCTTTGCTTTTTAACCAATTAACACGATTAATTAAAACAATTAATCCAGAATAGAAGAATCAAATACTGTTGAAATTATTCAAATTATATAACGAATTTAAATTAATTATCTATTAAAAATAAATGACCAATTGCTGACACTATATAAATTGGTTATTTTCACTAGATAATTCAATCAAGGAAAGTAGATATGAGAATAAAGTGCATTCGTTAAAACATTTAATGAACTTAAATGTAATATCTATCTAATTATATGGCTCTGATGGCGGTATTTTGGGAGTGAATTCAAATAGTTTTTAAAATTTTTATAGATATAGGAATGAAAAAAAAAACACTTTTTATTTATTACAATTACAAATTTATTGAATTCAAAGTTTACAAAATTATTTCATTGGTGGTTTCACCGGTATATACTCGTATGTGCTTCCATTAGCAAGAGTAATCAAATGTGTTTGAAGAAAAGTAATTGCTGAACTTGGAAGAATTTTATTTACTTCAGGTGACTTCTTTTCAAAAACATGAACAGAAATGATTATTATAATTTTAAACTTTTATTTCCTTACATCCGATAAAATGCCAAGATAGAAATGTTGTTGGAATGAATTTTTTTTATTATATTCTGGTAGATAATTTCATAGCATTTATTTTTTAAATATGATTTCCGTCATATGTCCGCCGCGGCTACGAGTTACATGGTCCATTCGATCAGTCCAATTTTTGACTACTTTTTCCAATAAATCTGGCCGTATGGCGTCAATAGTGGCTTGAATATTGGCTTTCAATGCTTCAAGAGTTGCTGGTTTGTCGGTATAAACGCAAGACTTAATATAGCCCCATAAAAAGTAATCCAGAGGCGTTAAATCGAACGAACGAGGGGGCCACTTAACAGAACCACTTCTAGAAATTAAGTTGTCACCAAATTGATTTTGCAATAAATCGATTGTTAAGCGCGCTATATGGCAAGTTGCGCCGTCTTATTGGAACCAAATGTCGGCGATGTTTAGCTGATTAATTTTTGAAACAAAAATTCAGTCAGTATGGCTCGATAGCGCTGGCCTTCCTCATTTCGAAAGAAATAAGGACCGATGATGCCGCCAGCGTGTAAACCGCACGAAACAGTCAATTTGATTTGTTAAGAGAAGAGTAAAATTAGTGTGAAAACGATTAATAACTGCACGAATTGCTTGCTCACTAGGCTGATTATGTTGACCGTAAAATGGACGAAGTGCTCTATGAACTTCGCGAACAGATTTATTTTTTTCAAAGTAAATTTCCATAATTTGGAAGCGTTGCTCTGGCGTTAGACGATTCATGATGACTTGCCAAACCTTACTGAACAGAAATATCAAGACAGTTTGACATTCTCAGCTGTCAAACCACAGTTATCGATATCGATAGTTCTCATGCCCCTAAAAAAACACCCTTTATAAGCAATTTCATAGAAATTAAATTCATTACTTTCTTTAACAACTATAACGTTTTTTTCTTTGTAAATGGTGTTACATATATCCATATACTCACACACAACAGTAACGTTAAGTTTATCGAGATCTCTTAATTAAATATTAAGCCAGTAACTGTTGCAGAATTGTATCTAAAATCGCTGTTTTTCGGCCAGATATAGGTAGCTCATAGAAAAACTGTTCAATCAAGTGCCAAGTTTGAACACATTCTTGGGAGTATTCAATATTTAGCACTTGATGAAGTTGAAATGCTATTGATATTGATTTTAAAAAGTTATTAGCTGTGTACATTACGTAATTATAAAATACGTAGAATTCTCTGAGCAGCTTTTCCGTTTCATCTCCCACAACAACTATTAATGGCTGAAATTTTTGATTTCGGTGAATGCATTTTTTCTTGATATCATTAATGACCGTTGGAATATCGGATCTTACCTATAGAAAGAAAAGAATGACAAATATAACTCACTGAGTTGTTAATCCTGATGTTTTCCATTTCATTGTGTGATAAAATAGTTTAAATGAAACAAACAAACTAATGAGTTTTGAGAGTTAGTAATAGTAGGTCTCCAGATGACCTTTTCCTTTCCTTTTATTATGGTGGGCACGAGAATGCTCGGAAGGAGTAGATATAATAAATAAATAGTTTTTATAATCTGTGGGAAACTATTTTAATGTCAGTAAAGCCTTATCTACATAGAAGGTATTTCTTTTTATATATCTTCATTCGTGGTTTTGTTTATTTCGGAGATGAGAATCTTACACTTTTTATCTTTGATTTCTTTCTCATTAATGTTGTAAATTCTTTCACCTGGATAAACACAATTTTCCATTTTTTCACAAAACTTAGAAAACCGAACCAAACAACATGCGCGACGTTTTTCAAATGATTTTGATTTTGTTCAAATGATTTGAACCGTTGTTAGGCGTTCGGTACCGTTCTGAATTCTGTTCTGTGAATTACTTTTGTATAGATGTTTCATATAATTAAGTATACAATTTTTCTAACTAATTGGAGTTGTAAAATCTACTTAGAATTAGATGTTGAATACAATTGAGTTGTGGAAACTACATATACACAATTAAATGAAACTCTGCCAATGGTCTGGGCGAAACTTTATTATTTTCCGGTCAAAGTTTAGGAGCGGTCAAAGTCGGAGTATATCATCAGTTGTTTCGAAATTATGAGGTTTCTTGGAAAGTTAGTTTTGTTTTTAAAAAAAATATTTAAAATTGAGATTTTTAGCCGATTAAACATTGGTCCGTGCATGGTAGACTATTCGAATTTCGGTATATTATGTACACTAAAAACCCATAGAAGTAAAAACGAATTTGTTGCCTTATCAGACTTAATAGATATGACGAATTGTTAAAACGTATAAAAGCCCATTATATCCACTTGCGGTTTGAATTTAAAAAAAATTTTGAAACATGTTTTTAGATGATTTCATAAGGAGGCTAAACGTATATTTTCACTCTCCTTTACTAAGGCTGCCTCGCATGTTCAATCAATCTTGCCTTAGTTTTCACGACTTCAGTCTACAATCATTCAAGTTATATTTAAGATACACGTTGTCTATTAAATAACTATATTTTAATTCTATTTAATTTTCATTTTTCTTCATTTATATTTTTCTATTTTAATATGAATCTCAATTATTTTGTTTTTATTTTATTTTTTTTTTTATCACTTGGCTACATGTATAATTGGATTTTTTTTAAACTTTCTGTTCATTGAGTCCTTAAATAAATAAATAAATAAATATAAATAGAGAGACACAAGGGCTTTTGAAAAATTTGAAAAAACGTAAGCACCTTCACGCAGCCTTGGTGATTGAAATTCGAAAAATCGTGAAATTAGTTTTTAGGTCATTACATCAAATGCCGTAATAACCAATTTTATACATTATCTGAACTAAGGGATGGCAAAAATTGTGAAAACATATGCAAACCCTTGGGGGTTTGAATATCCAAAAATTGAGAAATGGGTTTGTAGGCGATTATATAAAAAGTCTGTGGAAGTGCAAAGCGATCTAATATCTCATCAAACCTAAGAAATATGTCGAAGCTTTGAAAAGCATACAACCCCCTTACACCCCTTAGGATTGAATATCTAAAAATACTGAAATTGATTTTTTGGCGCTTATATAGGAAACCTTAGGAAGTAAAAATGAATTCGATATATCATCAGATATACAACCTCCTTACACCCACTTGGAGGTTGCATACCTAAAAATCCTGAAAGGAGATAATAGATAAATATTAAGACAACACGAGTAAGTAAAAACCAATTCAATTACTTATCACTTCTAAAAGATATGAGGGAATTCGTGAAAACGTGTTCAATCCTTTTATACCCTCTTAGGGGCTGAAAAAGGAAAAACTTAAAAACAAGTTTTAGGCGATTATTACGCAAGCCCGTGAAAGTGAAAAGATATGCGATATCTGATCTGACCTGAGGGATATGGCGAAATTCGTGGAAAAGCATACAACCACCTTTCCACCTCCTTAAGGGTCGAATTTTAAAAAATCCTGAAAACCCTTTCTAGGTATTGATATGAAGAAGGCGTTGAATAAAAATGAATTCAATATTTGGGAAGACCTAATAGATATGACAAAAACCGTGAAAATATATGCATTCAATTTTCACTGATCATTTATTTTGCCCCCCTTCCGAACGCCAATGGATGTTTGAATTTTTTTTTATCTAAATAACTTTCCTAGTTGATTTACATATACGTAATCAGTTTCAACTTTGTAGCATAAGCCGTTCTATAGATAGCAAAAACACCCCCACCTCAGTACCATACTACCCCTATAAAAAATTATATTTTTCCAACATGCTACTACTATAGCTCTATCTAAATACCAAGTTTCAGCTTTATAACATTATAGGCTCTCGAGATATAAAAATCAGAATGTTTTCCTTTTCACCCTCCCCCACTTTCAACCACAAAATTTTTTATCCTGCTAGGGTTGTATTAGGTCTACTTCTGGTAAAAATTTTAAGCATCTATCTCACACTGTTCTTGAGATATGAGACGTGATTTTTTAGAAAAATTCTTATCCCCTTCACTTTCATGCTACACCGCCCCCTTAAAACAATTTACTTTCATCAAACTAAAGTTTTTAGGGGGGGCCCTTCCCACCACCATACGCCACTGCCCCCACTCAAAGATTTATTTCCGATCTATTCTTCTAGTATACCTACAGATATCCATTAAGTTTCAGTTTTGTGACGTTAACAGTTCAGGAGATATCGATTTTAGAATGTGTCGATCTCGTCGTTTTTGCGTTTCAGACGCATTATTTTTTCCCCCACTCCCACACCCCTTAACCCATATCGTAAATTTTTTTGCAAATTGGTCCACTACCAAAGCTCTATATAAATTCAAAATTTCAGCCTCCTAGCATAAGCGGTTGCTGAGATCTATAAACCAAAATTTTCCATCTAAAACGCTTTCCCTACTTCCCTCCGAACACCCCAACCCTTAAAAATGTGGTCACTTCAAGGGGCCTACCCGGTCTATTCATTAAAAAAAAATTCAATTTAATAGCTCAAAGGGTTTGGGAGCTACGAGCCTTCAAACGATTTTGCGTACAGCGGTCGACGTACGATGTACGGTGGACAGACGGACTGAAATTTTTTTTTTGCTTTTTTGTGTCTACTAGTCATGAAACATGAATAAAAAAAAATTTTCAGGGTAACATTTTTTTTTTTAAAAATCGATGACAATACTGTATTATTGAAATAATAAAGTAAAAAAAAAGTATGAAAAAAAAGTATGAAAATTATTTAATGTACAATTATCTAACAGTGATTATATGATATTTCTACTTTTTTTGGTTATGTGTGCCGTCGTCTTTCATTCATTTATTTTAGTCACTCTCGTTTCTCGTTACACCATTCACAAATCCCAACTCTTGCAGAAAAAACATTAATGGGAACGCCACCACTGTTTTTACCTTTTTTTTTTTAAAAAAAAAAAAGAAAGAGTAATATATATTGTAATATGCATGTTAGGGGATAACACTAATCGCTTGTAAATAAGATCATAACACAGAAATTGGTAGAAAGATAAGTTGTACACTCTATACGTACATTCCATACATAGCACCATATTTAAATCTCGCGACGCATCACACATGTAGTACAAAAGCTCAACACGGGCTTCCACGCTGGAAAAGTTCGAATGCGAATTTCATCGATAACAAGCGATAAGCTTCGTGTGCGACTCCAGAGCGAACTTGAATGTTTAGCATCGCTAAAAGGTTTAATAATTTTTTTTAATAAGTTTAATAATTAACATTGAATTAAGGCGATTTGCTTTTTAGGTTAATTTTTTTTGTTTAAAATCTCGACGAACCCTTAGTTCGCAACTTGATTTTTACGAAATGTGAAATTGTAAAATTTAAACTTTTTGCATGTACAAAATACAATCGCTAATCGTACATTGTAATTATTTTAATTTGAATATAGTTGCATATTTAACATCAGGTTTTGAAGGTAGGCTATGCCTTACCAACTGAGAAGTTTACAAGTTATGGAGTCACAAAGAAGCAGTTGATAAAATTAAAATATCGAAAATTTAAAAAAGAAGTGCCATTTTTCTTTTGAGCATACACTGATATGTAATTCTTCATCAACTTCTCCGTGTTTGTATTGTTTAAGGCGACAATATGTGGTTGTTTATTTTATTTATTTATATTTATATAATGAAATGGCCTTATGAATAAAACCATACAATAATACGGCCACACCGGTTAGGTACCTGGCACTTACAATAAGTATAGCCAATAAAATACAACAATAAAATTATAAAAAATTTGAACTATTGAAATGAAAGTGAAATAAAATGACAAAGTATTAAAATGTCCAGAAGAGGCTATACTAAAGAATTAAGAATATAAATAATTTACATGTTAATTCAAATGAAACAATTAGGTTAAAAAAAGAAAAAATTAAGGGATTATACTAGATCTAGGATAATTAGAAGTTGAGGTTAAGATAGTTAACATGCTGAAAATTATAAGCAAAAAATAAGTTATTGTGACCGGAAGGATCATAAATCTAGCTAATAATGATAATATTTACATTATGTGGTTGTTTTATTGCAAAAAGAAATTACACTTGAACTATACACAATACTTCAAGTTGTATAATATTAAATATAGTATAATATTATTTAATATAATTTGATGTGGTATGGATGCGATAAGAGTCAGAGTGCGACAAAAGTCACTATCCCTGCAAAAATTAATAAGTTTTTGAAAACTATTGGTGTGTAGCTCATATAAACGTGACATGGTATCACTTAAACAAACCAAATTTCTATGTGCAGTGACAAGGCTTAGTCAAAACACTTTAAATTTATGACACAAGAACCGAAAAATGAGATTTCGTTCATGTGTAATAAAGTGAGCGGGCTGAACTATACACGAAGTGAAACTTAGCAAGGACACGACAGTAAGGCCATAAAGAGAGTCACGTGCGTACAATTCCCAAACCATAAGCTCTCTATATCTATAATGTCAGGTCATTTATCCCTTTTCAAAACTTAGTCCTGGCAACCCGATGCTAAAAACGTAGCAGACCACATATGAGGGTTGGCTTTGGTTTATTACCGTCGAAGTGGGTTCGAGATTGGTTAGCCCGCCTGGGCGAACATCCCGATTCCATTGCTGACACTTGGGAACTTGGAAGCAACCACCCGAAAGGTAATTGCGCTCGTTATGTGGCATAAAAGTATCCTCGAAATGTTCGCACGTACCAGAAAACTTTCTGTCAAGATTACGATTATGATGCCCACCCTCGAATACTCAGTTCGATGTAGAAGGGAAGCTTTACACGGTTTTCCTATAGCGACTTTTGATAGTACATGGTCGTTCCCGTTTACTTCAAGTACCAACCACTCAGCCATGATTTATTTTATCGGAAAGAAAAGAACTTCTTATCCCAGTTGAGAGATAGATGGCGTCAGGAATTAGTCATTTCGGTAGTCCTCTGTTGGCGTAAAATCAGAACTACTAACATAACTTATAACACAAAAATTTCTCTATTTACCGGCCGAAATAATAAAAGAGCATAAATTGTCACTTGAAATCTTCAATGTAAACTTCTTCGAGTAAATCATCAAATATAAATTGTTGTCCTTGCTCCTCCTGCTCACTACACTACTACACTTCTCTTCTCTTGACTGCGATAAAAAAAACTCAGGAATTTTTATTCAATAGTATAGAAGCAAATAGTCTTTGTTGACTATGTCAAATGTTTGTCCAACATTTTCCGATTGTGTGTATAGACCAGCAGCATTTTTTCATCAATACAAATAAGCAGATACTAACACTTGGACATATATTATTTCTGAGAGAGTAGGCAGTCACCTTCATCTCCTTCGTTTTTCCTTCTGGAATATGTCTAAGATGTTGAGACAACAGTGTGTCTTCTTATTCATCCAGGACACAATATGCTCCTTCAGTGTACATAATAGTTGCTGTGTTGTATTTTCGGAATGGCATAAAAATAAAATAAAAATAACAATGGAAGCCAGCTACATATCTCAACAATGGAATAATGGCGGGTGAAATAAGGAGACAGCAATTTAAAGGAATTTCTCATGTTACCTATAGAGTGGTCACTTGTCCTAGTTTAGAAAAATAGGAAGTGGAAGAAAATTTTGCAGTATATCTTCGTTACAGCAAATCAATTGTACCTATATATTTATGTTGTTAGTATTATTGTTGTTGACAAGTTGTTGAACGTCTTATAAAGTATAGCTTTTACAGTTTTGAAAGTAGCCTAAAATGCCTACCAGCCTTTGACACAAATTAAAATTAAACGATCGGCCTCAAAATTAATTAACTGAAGATTACTTTAAGGATATTCAAAATGGCTTAAAATTTACAATCAATTTGATCCGTCTTCGTAGCTTTTGAGGAAATGGGGACAACTTGTTATTTTTACTATTTTTACTTTATCAGTTTTTAATAATAAAGTATTGTGACTTTTTGTGTGGGTTAGCGTGGAGATAGGTGGACTGTTTTGAACAAAAAAGTTTCTATATCTCAGGAATCTCTTGTATTAGCAGGGTGAACGTTAGAAATTAGTATACAAACTATAAAAGTAGTTTCAGTGAGAAAAATTCAGAGTTGCATTGGCGTATGTAGGTGGGACAAAAAATTTGGTTTTTTTCACATTTTCAGAAATTTCGTCATATCTTATAAGTCTGTCGAAATATCGAATTAATTTCACTTCTGCGGGCTTTTAAGAAATTGTTTTCCAAATTTTTTTATAATAAGCCCCTAAGTGGATGTAAAGCGATTGAGTGCGTTTTCACGAATTCCGAGATATTTCTTGGGCCTAATTAGATATGGAACTCGCTTTGACTTCTAAGGGATTTAAATAAAATCGTTAAAAAACTAATGTAGGCGATATTCAGCCCCAAGTAGGTGTTAGGTTATGGTTCAAGTTTTTACGAAATCTAACAAATACGTTAGATCTAAAGAAACATCGAATTCGATTTTACTTATTTGGATTTTATATATAATCATCTAAAAATTAATTTCAGAGTTTTGTGTTATTCAATCCCTGAAAGGTGTACAATGATTGAGTACGTTTTTACGAACTTTGAGATATCTCTTAGGTCTGTTTTTTATTTTATAATTTCCTATATAGTCTTTTGGATAATTCGTTTTTTTATTTTGGCACCCTTCTCATGAATTATTTACTTGCGCCTAGCTGAATTTTCATTACTGTCATTGTATTACACTTTAAATTTGCTAAACGTATTCACCCACATTAGTTTCATCACTATTACTTCCATTATACCAGCCATTGCTGTCTGGGAAGTACTGAACAAAATGCAACACATAATCATTTTACTATTTGTACAGAATATTGTAGATGGAAGAAATTGAAATAAATTAAATTAAAAAAAAAAAAAAAAAAAAAAAAAAAAAAAAAAAAAAAAAAAAAAAAAAAAAAACCCAGATATATTCCATAATGTCATTTAATTTCATATTTATTTTAATCAAATTAAAAAAATTATTTAAATAGAAAGGAAATCGGCAAACAGTATTGGCGCACTTTATTATTACGACTGTTGAGCTAAAGAATCGCAAAAAGGCTATTGGGAACGTTATTTTTAGGTTTTCAGTCGCATGAAACGCGTTCCGGACTTCTTAATTTATAAAATTAGTAACAGCGACCCTAGCTTGCCACCATGTAGTACTCCTAAACTTTTGGAATTATCGAGGAAAGGGCTACACAAAATTATTAATTACATGTAATGTACTAAGTAATTTTAGAGATTAAGGGCCATTATTACGATCTTCAGTTAAACTCTAACCGGAACTTTAACTGGAAGTTTTTTATGAAAATCTGTCAGTTGAAGTTCCAGTTAGAACGTAACTGAACATCGTAGGAACGGGCCTTAGTGACTCAAAATTAGAGCATTTTATATTTCACGTACCACACATGGTATAACATATAAAATTGATACAAAAAAAACTTCACAAAAGTATGGTTGGGGTGAGAAGCGAATGTTTACGGAATTGCAGGCACACTGTGATGTACCTAAACTTTGCAGAAAATGTACGCACTTGGTTAACTATTTAAGGGGTTGGGTCACTCTAGAGTTCTCGAATAATCGTTTTTTTTTATTTTAAATGGTCCCTTAGGACTTTAAAAATGATGTCCCAAAAGATTATGGCCGAAAAAAGTCTCCAAGGACTCGGTTTTCGAATTTTAGTACAAGGCCGCCTGCAAAATTATTCACGGTTTTCTACTACTCAAAACTTCAAATGCGTTTATCTCAAAACCACATTTTTCAAACTGTCCGGAAAAATAACTCAGACAATTTTAAACCGATTCACGTGAAATTTTGAATAAATCTTTAAAACTATATTGTCCATCAGAGTACGTAGTATTTTTTTTATTTTGCATAGTTCATTTAGGCAAATTTTACACTTTTCACTTTAGAAGTGCGCTATTTGGCCAAAAATCAATATATCAAAAAAATCCTACTTGCTCTTGTA
The DNA here is from genome assembly GCA_951812415.1 of Beris morrisii. Taxonomy (NCBI): domain Eukaryota; kingdom Metazoa; phylum Arthropoda; class Insecta; order Diptera; family Stratiomyidae; genus Beris; species Beris morrisii. The sequence continues at coordinate 152,363,234 of OX638310.1, forward strand.
GCTGTTGTTATATATAATCGAAAAAAATTCATAGCCTTATCATAATATCATAATTCAAAAATTACAGGCGCTGTGTGTCCGGCCGTGGACCCTGGAAAAACGGAGAGGTCATCACATAAACGCTGCACAGCCGCCATTTTGAATTTAATCGCTTCAAAAAAATTACTGCACATAGTCAATAATATGTATTATAAACACCCATTTTTGTAATTTCGATTTATTTTGTAGTTTTTCTGAAAAAAATCCCCAAAATGGCCTATTTTTTCAGCCTCTAGAGTGGGCTAACCCCTTAATAACGCTATAGTTTCAGAATTCGAGTAGGTTCCGGGAATGCGGCAGACTAGAAACCTTGTTGAGGGACCAAGTGGACGAACCGCTGGTTTTCTTCTCTAATTGAGCAGAAAGGAATGTGGTAGTATGGTTGGTGTCCTCACAGGGCATAACTCGTGTGGCCTACACCTGGTCAGATTGAGAATCATTGACGACCCAATGTGCACTGTTTGCGACGAGAGCGACGACACAACGGAACATTTCCTTCTTCAGTGTCCAGCTTACTCTTTTGCGAGAATGCACGTATACGGCGTTGACGTTATGAGGATGGAGGAACTCCGTTCTCGCTCCCTACCTAAGCTCTTGAAATTCGTGAGGAGGACGAAAAAGTTCGGGTAGAGACTGGGGGATTCGAGTATAATGGGCCATATTGGCCTGAATGCTCAAGATGCGCTGCATTGCTGCGTGTCTTCCTCCACACCAAACAACAACAACAACAACACAATCTGATATAAAAATCAGGAATCGTTAATGATAAAAAGTTGAATCTAGCTTTCTATATGAAGTCTATACAGGGTGTTTGGCACTCCGTCCGCCACCTTGTAAGGGGTTATTCCTTAATATATTTGGAGAAAAAATTGTTCTACAGGGTGGGTTAATTTTCAATATCAGTGGAGATACGATATGGAAAAGTGTTTTTGACCGGTACAATCACTCACTTAAAACGTTATATCTTGAAAACGAATAATTACAAGGCAAAGTGTTGTAACTCGTTTTTTAGGGAATCGAATTACCTTTCATTTGATATAACAGTCTAAATTGTAACTGCACCCAATCTTGAGATATTTACTCGAAAACACAAATTTTTGCTACGTCAACCCTAAAAATTCAGTGATCAACGTAGTTTTTCTCAGAAAACCCTATTATAAAAATGTCATTTTAATTTTATTTTTTTATGAACCGTATTATTACCTACAAAAGCTACATACATATTGTTACGTGTAAGCCTGGCCACTGCGCAACTCGATCGATTACGAATAGGGAAACAGTAACAACCGAATACCTAAGCTGCAAAGTAACCCAATCAAAAGCCTAGTTGAGTAAATAAGGAGAGCGGAGCAACACGATTATACCCCACATCATATCGAATGTGCTCGAATGCGCTCGAACAGCGCAGAGGGTCAAATGGAAAGATCTCAAGCTTTCGCGTACCCTCTACACACACCACTGAACGAAGATTCAAGAACAGTCTCGACTACAGGCAACTGGTATAAGAGCAGATAAAGCTTTCAGCGAGGACACAGTAATTTTTATTACGTCGACTGTGACAGCCAGCGTGTACACGCGACCGTGTTGGAAAGCGAAAGTGATCGAGTCAAGCGATATATAAGCGGGCGGTATTGCCATACAGTGCGAATAGAATTTAAAGTGCGATTAATAAATAATCACTTATTTTTATTTTAACCGAATTGTGTTTTACTTGAAATCCCGGCGAACCCCTAGCTCGCAACAATATGTATGAGTTACGATTAACACCCTGTATAGTGGAACATTGTATAAATAAATAAGATTGTTGATGGTGGTATGAAGTTACTGTGAGGAATAATTTTTTTCTTGCCATCTTGATGCACGTAGATAATGCAAATATTACTGGAGTACGTTGGATAGAAAAAAAAATACCAGTCACGATAGACGGCATCCAATCGTATGGTACTCCTGATGAGATGCTTTTTTAACTCAAAATAATTTTATGTAAGATTTGAGTTCCTGACTGACTAACTTTTTGGGTTTTAGAGGATTACCGAAAATAAATACACAATTTTTTTAAGAGTTGTACTTTACTGTCAACTGTGTTTTTTTCGAAAACAAGCGTATTTGGTTAATATACTCGTAGCTGAATACATTTTCACCAATTTTTTTTCCGAGCTCCACATCCAAGTTATATGTACCCTATCTACACCTTAAGTTGCTAAGTTAAGATAGCAATCGACTTTTTCTTAAGCAAATAATAGTTTTCTCCTCCATATAAACAGATTTCCCTCTCTTACCGTCGAGCCACCGGTTTTGTTTCTTTGTCTGTTGTAAAGTGTTTTGGAATTCTCAAAAACACCAAAACCAACAACAAACAGGGAAATCTAATATGTACCTTTACGGTACGAGTAGTACGTTGCCACGAAAAGTAAACATACCAGTATGTTGTACACTAGACCTAGTAGACACATCCATAGTCGGTAGGAAATCTTCTGGTGGTACTATAGGTGAGCGTATCTGGGGTAAGAGTTCGAAACAACGCCAAGAGATGGGGCTATATAAGGATGTAAAACGATGTCACGCTTCAGAATATGTCAAGGGAACAGTGCAAAATTGCTCACACTACACTCATAATAGCATTGTATAAGCCTGAGCTTAGCTATACCTATATCTACCTATCTTTTGTTTTCACCTTGACGATTTATATTTCAACTGCTGCCAGAAGAACCTTACAAACAGAGCGTACAGTGTTAAGATTTTACTGTCAAATAAACTCCGTAGCTCGGTTCTCAACTCACCACTCACCTACAGCTCCACCTACAAATAAACGGATATATGGAATGCTTCCAGGCCCAAATGTGCCGTGCCACTATAAATTTCACAAAAGATGATGAAACTAGCGATACCCTGTATAATTTAAAACTACGCTATAACCATAAACTTGGAAAGTAGTGAGAGACTGAACGGTAAGACCCGCACCACACAGGTACAGTACAGTTTATTATAAAGCTGCTCTCTACACCTACCTGGCAGGTGGCGGGCAGGTATTCACACTTGGCAGATAATTGGATTCTTTTCAGCCTGCCTAGTTGGATTTCTCGGAGGATACAGGAGAGCAGCTGATATTTCAGCCGGCGGGATAACACCAGATTTAATTGCAACGACGTCAGTTGATTGCTTTAAGATTCCCATATCATCATGAAGGTTAATGTGTGTTAGATCTAGAACTAATTACACGAGAGTCTTGAAAGATTCAACATTTTTCAAGTAGCGAATCTTTGCTTCCACTTTATAGATCCAGTCAAGTTGGAACGTAGGTAAGCTGGTAGAACCATCTTCCTATCCGTACAACTTTTGACGTACCTACATAAACGGTCTTTTGCCAATGTTTCTGTATAGATGTGTGAATTGTTGGTCCTACTTGTGCGAAATAACAGTTTTGGAGCTCATATGATGATGATCTTGCTTATTGTGCTCCGCAAGTTATGGAGAATTTAGTTGTGGTGTAATTAGAAGCAAGCTTAGAAAATGGAGTACGCTTGCCGTGTTATAGCTACGTGTATGACATTGTGAGTGATATTTCGGGTGTATATGATGCTCCAGGTAATTTCGTTGAACTGATTCGTATAATAATAATTAATTTGAATAGAAATAATTTAAATGAAATGAACACGTGGCTTAATTTTTCTTTCAGCGTATACAAAAGTCATACCTACTCTAATATTTTTTTTATTTCATTACATTCCTAGCTTGAGCTCTCAAAATTTATTGAAAAATATTCTGGCACACGTGCTTTAATCACTTTTCGTATGGCAGCTACCCGAAGGAGTACGACGATTTTGCCCTTTAACGAACTTAGCCTTACAAATTCGACCAAACATCCAGATACAAAATTTCAAGATCCTAGGTCAAGGCGTTCTTGAGCTACGCGCTTACGGACAGACAGATGGACTGACGGACGGACGTCAAGCGGATTTGAAGTTTTTGGCCACAAGTTAAAACAAAATAATATTAACCTTTTTTTCGTCCGAGGCTCCGTTCTATGCGTTACAAGCTTTTGGGTTGGATTAAACTTATAATACTCTCAAATTTCATCTAGAGAATAAAAACCTTTAGAAAATCGCATCTCAGTTCAGTTCAGTTTCAAGAGCGCTAGAACCACCGCGCTCACTAGGAACCGTACGGGCCCATTGCGACCCCTTCAGATCCTCGTGGGCTGCTCCATCCCCTCAAAAGTACTCCAAATCCCTGCAAAACCTGACCAGTTTGTCATCCCCTAATGACCTCAAATCTTCATAATTTCACGTTCGTAGAACTTCAAAGATCGAAATAAATGGTAATCTGATGGAGCAAGGTCAGGGCTATATGGTGGATGTCACACCATGTAGCCCTGACCATGATAATTGATCTTTGCAAAACTCCTTGGATGGTAGAACTTTCAATGATGATGACGCTGTGAAATCGCACTTGGTTCACTTTTTTGCTGATAAAGATCAGAAGTTCTACGAACGTGGAATTATGAAGTTGCCAGAAAGATGGCAAACGCTCATCGAACAAAATGGAAAATGTATCATAAGTTAAAGTTCATTCTTTGTACTTAAAAAAATGTGTTTTATTTCTATGAAAAAATCGGCAATTAATTAGTTGCCAACCCAAAATTTTCCAAGTTTTTTGGCTATCCAGCTCGGGCCACAAGGCTCAAGAAATCCTGCAGCTTGCCAGCCATGCACACCTTCAGTTGGCCGTCTTTTTAGAACGCTCACCAATTCGAGCTTTGATGCCGCATATCGGTGGACAAACATCCTCTTCAAAGCCAGGTCATCTGCTCTTTCGTCCGCAAATCACATCTCACAGAAATACATTTTTGACTCCATTTATTGAGTGATTTCATCCGTTTGCAAATGTTACAGCATAAAAATAACTTATAATGAAGAAATTAAATTTAAAATTTAAAGGCTCGTGAACACTAGTTAGTAAACGAACATGTATGCTTGCGTGAAGCTCGAATCCCGCAAGAAAGTTGCGATCGATCTTCTGACGATATTTGTCAGAGCTGGCTTTGGCGTAAGAGGTGCATTTTCCGCAACGTTGAAGTGAAAGCGTACGTTCAGACCACTTGCAAAATACTTGTTACAGCATATTCCAAGAGCAATTTTACTGCAATTTGCTAATGTAAACGTTGTAGAAAGAAATGTCGAAAGTGCTTTCTAGTGTACACGAGACTTTAGTAGCTTGTAAGATTTAAAATTATTAAGTCACAAATTTATAAATTGTAACGATAGGTTTAATAGTTTGCTCTGATTTATACCCTTAAAATTTTTTCGCTGGGGCCATAATCAATTACAAAATGCCTGAGGTTTCCATCAAATTCAAGGGTGGGGGGTTATTGCCACCCTGCACCCCCCCACAAATGACGTCCCTGCCTAAAACTGGCTGGACTGTATGTTGCAGTGTTAAAAACCGACCCCAGTTTGGTAAAAAAAAGTGTTACATTTTTATTAGAGACATGGCTTAGTAATAGTAGAGGAAATCTTAGAGTAAGAAATCAACTTCTTCTATAACCTCCATGCTGAATATGTGAACAAGCACACTGTCTCTCAATATATCTTTAAAGATCTATTTTATCTCTAACGTTATTAATAACTTTGAACAAATTTACAACTGCACCTTAACCATGGTGGAATATTGGCGTCCATTGTGGGGCTCGAATCCATGGCTCTGAGTGTTCTGAATGAGTGTAGTAAATTCGTTTCCCACGTTGGGCGCCAATGTTACAACGTTTAATGTATTTGGAACTTATTAATGAATTAATTAATAATAATTAAACATATTTAATGTTATAAGTTTTACTTTTTAATAACGACTAGGTTAAGTTTTAAATATAAGAAAAAATTGTAATTCATAGAGGTTTTTTTCGCCATTTTTCCTTTACCTAATTTTTCGATTTATTACTTGACTTTTATCGTACTGAAATTATTATCAAAAGCTGTATAGTCAATTAAAAAGACTGATCTCTTAAATATAATATATTAGCGTTTAGTCAAAAATTGAATCAAGGCAAATAAAGATAATAATAATATTCGGAGTTGATCAGGAAAAAAAATTCTGTTTGAAGAAATGCATTTTCAAAGGCGAGAAATTTGACCACTGTTTAAGGGAAATAAAATCACTCGATATGCTACAAGGCACTTAAGATCATGCCTTATTCACAGTACAAAATTAATTCACAACTGAGTAACTAAAAGCTGAAAATTTGCTCCAAACTTTAATAATACTTATATAATTTATTCCAATAGCCAACAATTCCTCCAATCACCTCCAGCCTCTATAAATAACAACAACATTTTATGCCACATCAACTATTTTACGATTTAACTGGCAAGGACATACCGCACAAACGTTTCCAAGTGCTCAGGTTTATTTCATCTCTAAAACGCTTCCATTACATCCTACGGTTCGTACATGAACCTGTAGTTCCATACTTTGTCAAACATTTCGGCAATGCTTGTGGTATTCTTGACTAGCGACATACCTGCTGCTATAAAAATAACAACATCAACTGCTGCTGTCTCCTTCAATCGCATAATACACTCAGTGGATATGAGACGAAATTTATAGCAAAGTTATGATTCCGTGTTAGAAAATTGCGCCCCATTCATAATCTCGTTGTTATCACGCCCTTTGCAAACATTAAAATTTCGCCCTCGGCGGCAGCATAGTAACATGGCACTGTATTAATCTGAGGCCTGTCAGCTGTAATGACTTGAATAAATTTTTGATCAAACGATATAAAGTATCGTGTGTATGATTATTTGTCTTAAGTTGGTGTAAATACAGAAGTCAGTATGAGATTTGGTTGGGCTTTTATCCCGCTTTCAGTTGGAATTGCTTTTCAGAAAGCCGTAAGATAGACAATTTGTTAATAGTTTGTTCTGCGAACTGAGCAATATACGTACAAGAAACGAATCAAGGTAAAATACTTGAAAGGTTTTGGCAATTAAAGATTGTACCATTTTTATTGATGTACGCCAATCATGAGCACACTCAGGCCGCGGTCCGAATTACGCTTTCTGCGCTTTTAGCGCGCCTACACTCGGTCCGAATTGCGCTCACAACGCATACAATTTGCATGGAGGGGTAATTTTCTGGCGCTTACACCGCTCACGGTTTCGAGGATAGGCACTGTGAGTACACTGTGCACACACAATCGGTCCGAATTGAAAGCGACATAAGCGTACCAACAATTCGGACCGGCTGTAAGCACTGTTAGTGATGTAAGAACCATGAGCGTAATTCGGACCGCGGCCTTAGTGTGTGATTTAATATACCCTAGCGAACAACCAATAATTTCACCAAATTGGTTGAAATATAAGATGATCTTCAGTGCCACCTATGAATTTCGGTTCTAAATCGCATATAGGGAAAAATCCTCAGCAATATCACCAGCTGTAAGGGTGTTTCGGTTAGTTGGAATGATACACCCTCTGATGAGTCCATGCTATCCTTCGGACCTAGTCCAACACAATTTAAAAAAACTGGCTTCTCCAGTGAAGGTTTTTCAACTGTCATGTCCTCAATTTAAGTAGTCAGGACAGCGATTAGTCCCAGTTGGGAGTCCGTGTTGGTGTTTCACACCAGAAACTCCTCTAACGCCGAAATACAACAGAAACTTCTTTTATAATGTCTGTTGTGATCAGGGTTGCCAGATAGTTGGCTGCGGAACCCGCCGAGTGAGCTTATTAAATAGCCCAAAACCCGCACGAAGACTTGTAGCACAAATACCGCGCTCTACTTTGACACACCTACTTAAATGTGTTGGACATAGTTGCGATTTCAACGACAAACTGTGCTCCAGAATTCTTAAGAAACACTGTAATGTAAATATGTGAGTGAATATATAAATTCGCATTTATCGCAATTTTAGAAATCTTGTCTGAAAAAATATTAAGTGCAATAATCAAATTTATTCATGAAAAATAATTTGTAATTTTCATAATTCAATGGGATCATAATTTTCAGTGAATTATCCTACATGTCAGTTATCAGGCAAAAATAAAATAGGGATTTTCGCTTTTATGAATAATAATGTATATTAGTTAATGTTTCAAGATGCACATCAATATTTAATAATGTAAGCACCTCATAATCATCTTCGCCTAAACGATCAGTTCCTGCGTCTGAAGAAGATCAAGTCGCCTCCCAAATAGCGTCATACATTATTGAATACAAACGGTTCAACTTAATGTTGGGAGCTAGAGGTTCGCCGGGATTTCAAGTAAAATACAATTCGATTTCATTTACTACTTGTTCGCTGTTATCGATGAAAATTACTTTAAAAATACACTTTCGCGTAGAACTGATCGTCGTTTCATTCTAGCAGCAGAAAAAAATATCCCCGGGCTCTGCAGCGCTTATATACTGCATGTGTTGCGTCGAGAGATTTCTAGTGGTTCGTTTGTAGGAAGTCAACAAATAATGATCCCAATCTAAATGAATGAATGGGAAGCTGATAGAGTAGCCTCCACGGTAAAAAAGTAATACTTGACAGCTATGAAGCTAGTTCTCCACTCAAGAAGGCCAAGGCCAAAAGAGATGTGCCATGGTGGAATGGAGAACTTCAAAAACTCCGTGCAAGAGTTAGGAAACTGTTCAATAGAGCTAAAAGGTCCAACAATTGGACTGAGTATAAAAGGGCTCTAACAGTAATAAAGAAATTAGGGACTCAAAGAGACGCACCTGGCGCAACTTTTGCGAGGGTATTGATAGCCTACCAGAAGCTGCCAGAATGCAAAAGATACTCTCTAGAGTTCACAATAACGGTATTGGACTCTTGCAAAAGCAAGATGGAAGTAACACCGTTAGTATCGAGGAAACTGTGCAAGTTCTGATGCAAACACATTTTCCTGGCTCAAAGGAGATAGGGTATCATACGAATGAAATTAGGCCCTATGGGATTATGCCAAATAACAGAACTAGGGCTTTATCTGGCAGAATCTTTACTCCTAATACAATAGAATGGGCGGTAATGTCATTCCTCCCATATAAATCCCCAGGAGCTGATGGCATCTTTCCTGCATTACTGCAACAAGGACTCGATGTGCTTCTTCCCATACTGGTCAAATTATTTAGAGCCAGGCATGGCGAGACGTAAATGTGGCTTTTATTTCAAAAGTGGGGAATAGATGTTGGACTCACGCAAAGTCATATCGCCCAATCAGTCTAACCTCTTTCTTACTTAAATCTATGGAAAAGGTATTAGACAGATACATAAGGAGCTCTGCTGCTTTCAGCCGGCTCAACAAATATCAATTCGCTTATCAAGCTGGCAAATCGACTGTTAGCGCTCTTCACAATTTAGTGCAAAAAATTGAGAAGACGTTGACAGCCAAGGAAATAGCGTTATGCGCTTTTCTTGACGTTGAAGGTGCTTTTGACAACACTTCCTACAAATCCATTGAATTACTCACTCGTAAGATAGGAGTAGAAGAAACGGTAACGAGATGGATAGTAGCGATGCTTGACTCTCGTAGAATCTCGGCTCAGATTGGAGGTAAAGGTCTCACTGTACGAGCGGTGAAGGGATAACCTCAGGGAGGTGTACTCTCCCCACTACTGTGGTGCATTGTTGTAGATGATCTCCTTAAGGATCTGAGCATCAAGAGTTTTGAGACTCAAGCATACGCTGATGACCTGGTGATCACTGTAAGAGGTAAACATGACTGTGTCATTTCGGACCACATGCAAGAGGCCCTAGAGATAGTAGATCACTGGTGCATCCCACAGGGATTAAGCATAAATCCAAGTAAAACAATTATAGTGCCATTCACTAGAAGACGGAAGGTAAACTTAAGGCCCCCGATTGTGAGAGGAACTACAATCGAATTCTCGTCCGATGTCAAATACTTGGGAATTACCTTGGACAAGTGTCTGACTTGGAATTTACATCTTAAAAACATCTCCACACGAGTAACATTGTCTTTTATGGCGTGTCGAAGGCTCTGTGGTACCACTTGGGGTCTCAGACCAAATATGGTATACTGGACCTACAAGTCTATTATAATACCAATGATCACATATGCCGTTATGGTGTGGTGGCCAAAGGTTGAACAAATCACAGCACAGAAGGCCCTGCAAAAAATTCAGAGGCGTGCCGTTCTTAGCATTACAGGGGGACTTAAATCATGTCCCACTGCTGCAATGGAAGCCATGATAGACTTGGCTCCATTACACTTAGAGATAAAGAAGGAGGTTCTGAGAGAGGCCATAAGGCTACAGCAGTACAATAAATTCAAGGCAGGAGACCTTGTCGGTCACCTTAAAATTCTACAGGAATTTAATCAGAAGGACCTAACCGACTCAGTAAACGATAACATGCCAAAGGTATATGATTTTGAGAAACCATATATGGTGACTCTGGGAGATCGTGTATCATGGCAATCTGGTCTACCAGATTTTGGGGAAGGTGCTTCAGTCTGGTACACGGACGGCTCTAAGACCTATAGTGGAACTGGAGCGGGAGTATTTGGACCCAATTGTAAAATATGGACGGCAATGGGACAAACCGCCACTGTGTTTCAGGCTGAGGTACATGCCATAGAACTGTGCGCAGGTAAACTTCTACTGAATACACCAAAAGGCGCTACAGTTATTATCCTGTCTGACAGCCAAGCGGCACTGCTAGCGCTGAAATCTTATTGTTTCCGTTCTGGGCTTGTGTGGGACTGTCATACTCTTCTTAAAGAGCTGGCACATCATAATAGTCTAACCCTGATGTGGGTGCCAGGACATGAGGGTATTCCGGGTAATGAATCGGCTGACCAGCTAGCTAAGCGGGAAGCCAACTCACCAATGATTGGCCCGGAACCATTCTGTGGAGTAGGTAAAGGCTTCATTAAGGATGGTATTTTTAAGTGGGTAAATCTTCAGGTGGAAGATTATTGGAACTCACTTTCAGGACTTAGACAGTCAAAGAAATTCCTGACCTTCTCAAGTCGGAGAGCGTTGGAATTCCTTTCCTTAAGCAGGTATAACGCACGGGTCATAATGGGATATTTTTCCGGACATTATTTCCTTAATTATCACCTTAAGATCATCGGTAAAGTATCACTAGATACATGTCGATTCTGTGATATCACATCTGAAACCACGGCACACATTCTGTGTGATTGTGATGCAGTGGCCAGATCGAGAAGACAGATTCTCGGTGGATTTACTCTCACCTATGAGGACCTGTCGAAGACTCCCCTGAGTAAAATCATCTCCTTTCTCGAAGGAATCGATATGGCCTAGGGAGTGGTTAAGAGCCAGGAACAAAAGACCTCTTACGTCGCAGTTCGAGAAGTAGTGAGGCTTCTTTAGGCTCTACCAGTTTAAATAAATAATAAATAATAAATGAATTTTAGTTTGCAAACAATAAATATTGTGTGAAGCGTTATTTTTCATTAGACAGAACCGAGAAGCGAAAATTTAGTGGCTACAGGATTTGTGATATGATGTAGTTTGCAAACGTTGTATTTGAGCCGGTTACACTAGCAGATTTAACCCAAGAGACGATTAAAATTCAGTTTTCTAATTTTTATATTTTTAATTTTTCCTCGTAAATCGGCTCTGTTATAAACCAGCGAACTAGCACAATTTGCATTGGCCGAATAGCCCAAAAAGCTATAAGTAGCTTTTTGAAATTTGTACCCGCGAATTGAATATTTAACTAGCCAAAATCGCGGTAAATAGCCCAATTTGGCAACCTTAGTTGTGAACTACATTTTACAGCGGTTTAAATGAACGAACGTATTAAGGACCATAAGCATCGCATGCACTTGTGAGACCAAACTTCCTTCTTCTTCTATGATCCGTCCACAAGTGCAACACGAGTAAAAGGAAGCAGTCTCAAATACATCTTAAATAAACCTAAAATACATTTTAAATAAACCTAGAATACAACAATGTCCTTCATCAGTAATTTCATGTGGAATTTTCAGTAATTTAATGATCAATTTATATATCAGGAATATCAGAGCAGAGTAGGAATAGATGAAGACTTAGATATACATTAATTTCAATAAAGAAAATAAATGCGAACTAGGTATATAGCAGCAACCGAACTGAGGTATTATTACAAGAAAATAACAAACAGAAATCATTAAAATATTCGGTTAAACAACTAAACCTACCCCTTGTCACTGTCAGTCCACTAAACATAATTCAAAAAGGAAATCGATATTCCTTGAAGTCGATTCGTACTGTTTCGGTAATCACATTTCAAAGGAAAATTCATTTTGGACTTTTCCGTTTCGACAGCATTCCGGACTATACGTAAATTTCTTTAGTTGTCCGAAGGAACGGACGCAAAAAAAAAATATTACCCTCAATACAATCAGGCAAATTACGAGAGCCTTCCTTCGTCGTCGGACCTTAAAAAACCTGGAGTGAAATCCCTTAAATCCTTTTCGATTTTCCTCCATTTCTACCAGTAGCGTTCGATGATTTCTGCAAATACGTACCCCCCGGTGAAAAGAAAAAAAGGCCCAGCACTAGCCGTAGGCATTATTAAATTACAGTCATCACACAAAAGGAATTTTTAGTTGTATTCAAGTAAAAGGAGAAAAAGAAAGGCTTTACCATGGGTAATTTGTTCTGCCAACCCTTTTCACCAAGTTTTCTGATTCCATTCTCTAGCATTTCTCCTTCGTGCCGGATTTGATCTTCCGTTATATCCGGAATACCGAAAAATGGTTACAACCCTTCATCACTTTCGTCTCTAATCGATAAGACCCCCCGGTCGAAATTCGAATACGAGGCAGTAACAAAACCAACTCAAATTCGGGGCACTTGTTGAACGAGGGGTTTATTTCGTTTCGGGTTCATCCTCATTACTGTAATTGTATCCAACAATATTAAATTCAGATATAGCAAAAATATATGCGAAAAATAAGAAAAGAAAACAATACTGAGTAGCTTCCCTGAGCAGGAAGCGATTTGTTTTTTTACCCCGTGGTTAATTCTATGGGGGAAATTAATATGGAAACATACCAGAAATAAAAAATTGCCGACATAAAGTACGAGCAAGAATACATGAAAGCCTTATGAATTATGACAGGAAGAAGTCTTGTTCCACTGCAGGAAGACTAATCGTAAAATAGGGAAAAAAATTTATAAGAAGCATCCCAATAAGCGAAAGGATATAACGAGATAAATGCATCAATAGCGCCGGGGGTACGGGGCAGCATCAGTGGAGGAAATTGCTATAATCCTTACGTTTCGAGTAATTTCCTGTACTACGGTAACCCAGCATGAACTTCATTTTCGACATTGTCGGCAATGGCAGTTCTGCTCCTTAAGCTGCTTTTGGTACAGTAACTTGTACTTCTGTTGCTATCGCGATAGTGCCTTGTATTTTCCATTTTCTTACGTGGAGTTGAAGGTACCGTGATCCAAAGAAATGGTCGTACCTTCGAACTCTGCAGTTCATTCGTTTTGAACCCGGCGCGTATACTGAATAATTTAGAGGTGCATGCTAGAAAAACATTAGTGGGAACCAGTAGGGATGTAAGATGCTCGAATTCTCGTATTATCCTTTCGAAACTCTTCAAGCAAGCACGAAACACAATTCCTTAATTTATAATCACTCAATTAATTTGGGTTTTAGTAAGACTTTACTCGGGCGAATGAGAACATGTTGTGAGCGGTTTATGGAAAGAACGAGGGTGCACGAAGCCATTAGTGGTTTATTAAGTCATTCAAGCGGAAGTCTTATTAAGTCGTATTAAATTTAGCTACGATTGTGTTTATAAGAAACTGATGAGTACAGGTATCCTAATCCGAAAACTTGGGTTAAAGCCTGAACTACACTGAGAGAAATAATTTGTTGGCAAAAGATTGCATCAATAAAATTTTCATTGCAGCAACCGACGTTCATTTACGCTAATAAGAATTAGTTTAGAGCAATAGATATTCGGTTGTACAAAAAATATTCGTTTAAGGGAATAAACACGTAATACGTGCAATAGAACCCTACAATCAAGACAATCAACTTACGTTGTTTACGCAATTCTGTTGAAAGAACCGATCAAAAAAATGTCTGGCAACTCAATTTTGATTGCCGCGATATAATATTGGTTGTTGCACTAGAATATTGTTCATAACAAACGATTTTCGGCATCATTCTGCTGTGGTAACCGAATGTGTGTTTCGCCAACCGAATGTATGTTGAGGTAACTTAGTATTACCGTTTTCCGGGCGGAAAAACCGTTTGAACCCCAGCACAAAAGGGGCGAACGGGGCCTTGTCCGGCCAACCCAAAGAAGAATCGTGGGCGCCAGTGGTTCCTTCCTAAGGACCCGTTCTACGTTTTCGCCGATCGAACCATAAATTCGACAAGTCACGAAACCGACGTGCGCTACACTCCTACCTACACTCGGAACTACCCTCACTCAGTACTAAAATTAGGGCGCCTCTGGTGCTGGTGCTTCCCTCGACGCTCTTTACCCGTTGACCGGTGGCCGTTGTCGCGTTCACCTCCTTTTCTTTATGTCCGCAAATTTTCTTCGTTGATAATATTTCTTGACCGCAGGTTTTCTTCGCTGATGCGAACACGTTCCGTCAATGTTTCAAATTCGAATTCTCACTCTCGTGCCATCACCGACTCGTGACACTCGCTGCACGTTCTTCTCACAATTTTTCTCAACCGTTCGTCTTAATTTTCACAAATAAGCAAAAGACCAAACCGGCGTCCGCACTCGTGACCACTTATCAAAAAAAGACCCCGTTTTCGGGTCCGTGACTTACCGCGGTCCGTTAGCTTTCGGGACGGTTACCTGGGCTTATTTTGCCGCTAGTAGGTCAACGTTTTCACCTTTGCGGACGTTAACCTCCTTTCCCCTTGCTCGCTTTTACTCCCCAGCATTTGGTGTCCACTTTATATTGACCAAACGATGCTTTAGCCTGGACTCAAACCTCGCTGATCTATCGGTCGTCGCTCGTACTCCAATTCGTGCAATTGAAGTCCACCATGTTTCGCGTTCACCTGGAAACGTCACTTGACAATTCTTACGCTTGATGATGTGAATGTTTACCTTGTTCGTGTTTACGTTACGTGTTGTGTTATTTTTCGTGGTTAATGTTGGACGTGTTTCTTGTTACGTTGTGTTGTGTCGTAGCGACGGGATGATCGCCCTCTTGGTAATTCTCATCGACTTGTCCTGAACTAACTCGTAATATTATCCTAAAACCTAATCCTACCTATAGTTGAATCCTAATCCTATTACTAAAATTCCTGTTCCTAATCCTAATTACATTTAACCTACTAATCCTACAAATTCAAACTAACCCTTCGCATCCAACTCTTCTTCCAAGTATTTTCGTTTTATTAATTCTTTATTTGACTTCCACTAATTCGCTATTTTTGCGTTTACTTTAGGTTGGCTCGGATGTTGATGATTTGAGTGGTGATTTTGCAAGGAGCTCAACAAATAAGTTCTTGGTAATTTAGTAAATTTAAAAACGCGATATTTTATTTCACTAAACAATTCTCTTCTTTTCTTGTAGGGTGACGTCCCGAATTGACCCGTAACATTAGTTAATCCACACTAAGTTAAGTTGCACATAGGGAAATGAAAATGAAGGGTCTTCGGTGGCGCAGTGGTTACGCTCGCCAATCTAAAAACTTTCAAATCGTTTGTCATGAACAATATTCTTTTGCAACAACCAACATTATATTGCGGCAATCAAAATTGAGTTACAAGACATTTTTCTGTTCGGTTCTCTCAACATAATCGCGCAAATAACGTAAGTTGATTATTTTGACAGAAGGTTTCCATTGCACGTATTGCGTGTTTATTCCCTTAAATGAATATTTTTTTGTATAACCGAATATCTATTGCTCTAAACTAATTCTTATTAACATAAATGAACTTCGATTGCTGCAATGAAAATTTTATTGAAGCAATCTCTTGCCAACAAATTATTATTTCTCTCAGTGTGGTTACACCCAAAACAATGGATGTTGCTGTTAGTACCTATACGGCTAGACACTCTAGCTTAAACCACCCCAACCCTCTGGTGAACGTTAACCAAAGGTGAAGAAATATCGAGTGTTGTGGAAAAAAACACTGAGCGCGATTAAAATTAAGAAAAATCTAATATCGCGAAAAACATAAACGACTGATATATTTTCGGGAAATCCAAAAAAAATTAGCGGTGAGGGCATTAGAACAAATTAATAGTCAGTCGGCATGTAACTTTATTGGAGCAAATGTGGTTGTTTATCCATGCGAAATATTCACTAATAATTTATCTCTAACTCCGCCATAGTCGGTCTCAAGCCCGGTTGAGAAAGGAGGAGGGAGCATGGAGTTAATCTGAATGGCCAGTAACACCAGTGCGTCTCAGGAAGTAGGCAAAAAGTATGACATGGTTGGACTCGCAGCATAGCTGGGAGAACTCCAACATGTCATAGTCAGCTGAAAACTCCCACTCTTTTCCTACCGGAGTGTAATAAATAAGTAAGACTGGTCCTACAAGTCGGGGGTTGGGCGAGGCGTCGACAACGCATCAACGAAAAAAAAGGACCACTGTCCAGAAACATGCAGGAGGCCGGAGCCCGATTTGGGCTGCCGCGTCATTGATGATGATGATGAATAATTTATCTAATTTTTCTAAAGTGAATTCACTTGAGACTCATAACCGCTTACAAATATTTAACATGATTGTGATATGATTCACTTAACATTCATCAAAGTGAGTCTCGCTTTCATGAAGATTAGGTGAATACTTTTTTAATATATTTATTACTGCATGTGCAGTCGACGAGTTTATTCCTTTTGACTCAGTTTAAAATCATTTTTATATAAAAATGCTAACTACAGACACAGACACATCTAAAAATAATAATAATAATGTTGTGCATACCATTCGTAAAGAATGCAAATATTTGATACTTGTAAAATGTGTCGTAATAAAATAATAGTGTACACAGTAAAACATTTTTACTACTCTCAGAGTAGGCAATTTAGTGCCTACTCTGAAAGCAGTAAAATTACTATTGTCAAATTTCTTTACGCACTCTTGAAATTTTTACTACTTACGCTGAAACACATCACTATTAATGCGGATATTCACACATAAGTGTGGAAATCAATATCTAAAAATGTGTAAATTTACTGCTGGTGTGGAAAGGCAAAATTTAACAATGCGTAAAATTACACAGTGTGGAAAAACTAATATGTACTACTACAAAAATGTGGCATATTTATATTTGCTTATTATTATTAATTTATTGATAATAAAATTAATAAGATGAATTCCCAGGCGTATTTTGAAGGGCAAAGGACGCAGCAATCGACAATTGGAAAAATTCAATGATATCAATCAACGCAGGATATAGCTCAAAAAGGGTAGAAAGTCTAAAGCACTATACATGTTTATTATTATATTAATAAATTTTTTTTTAAAGCCCCAAACTTCACGCACTATAAACATTATTTTTTTTCTTCAAATTTTAAATCACGTCTTACACAAAACTACCAAACAAGTGAATTAAACAACGAAGCGGTGAAGTTAATACGTATCACAAAAAACAAATTATTACGCATGAAGTATCAAAATTACATGCAAAATGAGTAATTTTATACACAATGATCAATTTTACACATTAAAAATGGAAAATTGCATGCGGTGTTGCAATATTACTTCCCAGTCAGTAAATTCATGAATTAAATGTGTAAAAATACAAAGTTTTAAGAATTACTCTCAATTTTGTTAAATTTAATGAACATTTGTGAATTTACTACATCAATGCGGAATATTTTTCTGCTTTAAGGACAGTTATTTTCACAAAATTTTCGTGAATGCTCGGATGAATAATTTTTGACTACACGCAATTCGAATATTGAATAGATACTTGAAATAAATTTAGAATGTAAAGGGTTTTCCAATAAGGACTTGACAACTTTTTTTCAAAATAAAATGCAAACCATTTGAGATATTTCAAAAACTTTATTATCGGGTTGAAGTACAATCAAAACATTTATGAATGGAACTCGACTTCGTTCATATGGCCACCGCGGGCACGTTTGCAGCGGTCGATTCGTTGGACCCAATTTTCGATGACTCGGCCACACATTTCGGCCGAAATGGCTGCTATTTCGTGTTCAATGTTGGCTCTGAGCTCTTCCAACGTCGTCGGCTTGTTGGCATAGACCAACGACTTGACGTGGCCCCAAAGAAAAAAGTCCAGAGGCGTTAAATCGCACGAACGAGGCGGCCAATCGACTGGTCCATTTCTTGAGATAACACGCTCATCAAACTTACTCTTCAATAAATCGATTGTAACGTGTGCTGTGTGGCTTGTGGCACCGTCCTGTTGAAACCACATGTTGTCCAAGTCCATATCTTCCAATTCGGGCCAAAAATAATCGGTAATCATGGCGCGATAACGATTACCATTCACAGTAACGTGACGATCATTATCGTCGACGAAAAAATATGGCCCTATGACGCCGCCAGCATGCAAACCGCACCAAACAGTTATTTTTTGTGGATGAAGTGGTCTTTCATGAAGCACATGTGGATTTTCAC
Source organism: Beris morrisii (assembly GCA_951812415.1). NCBI lineage: Eukaryota > Metazoa > Arthropoda > Insecta > Diptera > Stratiomyidae > Beris > Beris morrisii. The sequence continues at coordinate 152,381,828 of OX638310.1, forward strand.
CGGACCAATAACGCATATTTTGCTTATTGACGAACCCACTGAGCCAAAAATGAGCTTCGTCACTGAAGATGATTTTGCGATGAAATTGATCATCTTGGCGCATCTTTTCCAGAGCCCAATCGGAGAACGTACGTCGCTTCAAATGGTCCATCGGCTTCAATTCTTGAGTCAGCTTGATCTTGTATGGGTGTAAACCAAGATCCTTACGCAAAATTCGCCATAACGTGGTCTGGGCGATGCCCAACACTTGAGAACGCCGTGGAATTGACTGATTTGGATCATTTGCTACGGACGTTTCAACGGCAGCGATATTTTCGACACTTCGACCAACCCGTTGTCTCACTGGCACGGCAACATCACACAACGAATATGTAGACTCAAATTTTTGCACTAAACTTGTTACTGCCTGTCTACTAGGGCGAGAATTACGACCGAAAATCGGAGTTAACGCTCTTAAAGTAGCGGTCACCGACTCCGAATTTCTGTAGTAAATTTTTATAATTTGCAGACGTTGTTCCTTCGTGTACTTTACCATGATAAAAATGTTAAGTTTACTGAATAAATTGACAGTGACAGTTCGATGATTAGTGAAAGGGTGCGTTCACAAATTGAATTCAAAGTTGTCAAGTCCCTATTGGAAAACCCTTTAGTTGATTCCAGTGCTTAAAGTTTTGAAAATTTGATGACGAATTAGGAAAAAAACTACCGTGTAATGCTAAGATATTCATTTTCTAGGACTGGACTTGTAGTCATTATTTATTGCAATTTTTATTATATTTTTAACCCATTTTAGAATGTTAAGTTATAACTATAATAGAATAGGTAATATTGCACACTGTGACTGAGGCCCAATACGAATATACATTATCTATTCAAACTAGTGTGGTAATGGTAAACATGGAAAACTCGTATTATACCCCGAGAACCAGAAACTGTTTGATATAGTTAAAAATATACTCGTAGATTGTAAAGGAAAACTTCTCACGCCAGCCCTCCATTTTCCAGCGAAAATCGTGAATAGTATCGAGAGTTCTCTTCCACCGTTCGAAAACATGTAAAACTGGGATATACATACATTGAAACGGATTCAATTTCACTTCAATTATGAAATATTGTAAACGCCATTCGAAATGGAATTGCAACGAAATGAGGGAATTTAAATTCATAGAAAATTTAAATTGCTTTCATATATAAGCCCTCGTCCGATTTTGTATGCAGCTATGTTTGTCGAAAGTTTTCGCCTGTATATTTCGTAATGTATCGGGGTAGTTTTTTATGAACAAAAACGGACGTAAAAACCGATTGGAACAAACTGAGCGAACAAAAATTTTGCCGCATTTAGATGATGTTGCGTTAAGATCTGAGTTATGATACGTCGGTGTGCTAGATCAATTTCATAAAGAAATCCTGGTATTGAGAATGCATAACTATATTTTAAAGTAGTAGCAGTAGTAAGAGCGCTGCATGCGCGGCTGTATTTTGATCGTCAAATAACTGCAATCAGAGGGACCAAATTATTCAAATGCTTTCCAAAGTAAATCTGATTTAATAGTAAGCCGACCGATTTTATTTTGACTTTGATGTCAAAAGTTTTTTTTAATTTAATATTTAATTCTCTGTACAAATTACAGTTGGTCTAGTACTCTTTATACTGGACTGTTGGTTACCCTGACGCAGTGCACCAGGCACAGTGGTCTGGCTGATTGCAGCGACGTTTACTGCAATAAACTAATTGGAGCTAAATATTTGTAAATAATTGCAAAGCTGTAGTATGCATTGCTACCTTTATTGGATCATGGATTTATCACGGCAGTTGCTTTTTATTGATACCTACCGTATTAAATAATGAAATTTAAATGAATCTCAATTTTAAATTAAATTTATATTTAATTGGATTAGCTAGTTAGTTATGTTACTTTCAATCGTGCAGTTATATTACTTTTAGTCGGGTGTCCATCAGTTGACTACACTACACAAAAATTGAATTTTCAATCCAATTTTTACTTGAAATTTCCAGTATATTTCATTTTTTCAAGTAAAAGTACACATTTCAATCACTTTTACACGAAATAACTAGTATTAGTTAATTATTCATTAAGGTTTTTGTTTCCCTTTCCTTATAAATTGCTTAAAATATTTCAATTACTATGAATAACAGCTTGAAGCTACATATGTAACTATGGATGTAAAATTTTCCAACTGACCACCTAATCAATAACTTTACCAGCAATGTCTAGTTTTAAGTACCTATATTAGGGAAATAAATTTAATTGCAATGAATTAAATAAATTATTCCTGCACTCTTGAACTGAACCGTACACTTTACATGAATCAAAATTACACAACATTTCGTGTAAAATTACCTATATTTACATATGAATTGAAAATTGAGTTCTTTTTCGTGTAATTTTACGTATCTATTTGAATTTTCCGACGAAAAAAATGTAATATATGAAAACACAAAGTTGGACGGTTGTAGGGCAGCCAAGGGTTTTATTAAGAGTAAGTAAGTAAGAAATAATATTAGAAGTAGGAATAAGGGTGCTAATTACACACTTTTTTTAGAGTATAAATTCAAGAGAATATTCAGTGAATTTGATGCTTTCGTAGTTGAAATTTACTGATTGCAAATTGAAATTTACTGACCGAGAATTGAAAATAACATTCAAATTGGTAATAGTCAATTCCCGATGTAAATGTCAATCCCATTGTAAATTTACTTGAAAAGGTGTGGGATATTTGCCTACTATCCAAAAGATGTAAAATTCAATGATTTTTTTTGCAGGGTAGTTAAACTTTTATTATAAATGTAAAGTAAATCTTAGATTAAATCAGTTCCGTGATTTAAGCAGGTTCAACAATTTGGGCATGTCCCAGACTTTAAGTACGTGTACAAAATTGAAAGAAGTTACACCTATCGTTTTTTTCTTTCTAAAGACCCGATTTTCTTTATAGCGAATGAACACTGTACGTGTAAATGCTCAAAAAAGGGAAAAAATATAAAGAATAGATGTTCATAAATTATGTTCGCAGCATTTTTTTTTAACCAGGGTAGGAAAATATTTGCTCAATAAACTTTTAGTCCATGAATATTCTATGCTTGATGGATGGATCGGTGAATAGGTGGATAGATGCAAGGATGCATTCCGCGTTGTGTACATGCCTGTATTTCCTGAAGAGCAGAATGCACCATTGACAAAACCTAATACAAAAATCCTATGCATAACGCGAAGTGGGCTACACAAAGATATGGTAGTGTAGAGGGTGTGAGCTTAATAGTTCGATATGGATTTTTAGAATTCTGGGGACATTAGAGCCATATAGGAACGGAAACGTGAAGGAAAACATGTGAAGCGGTATTGGGAGTTAATTTGCATGCACGAGTGCCAAAGTGTTGCGCATACCATTCGTAAAGAATGCAAATATTTGATACTTGTAAAATGTGTCGTACTAAAATAATAGTGTATTTAAAAAAGAAGGGTTCGTGAATGTGCGGATGAATAATTTTCGACTATACACGACTACACCCAATTCGAATATTGAATGGATACTTGAAATAAATTTAGAATGTAGTTGATTCCGGTGCTTAAAGTTTTGTAAATTTGATGACGAATTTGGAAAAAAAAATTATTTACGGAAAATATTTTTCTCTTTAGAAAAATGGGTTAAAATTTACAAGGTTATGTGTGAAGCATTGATTGCTGAGTAGTAAATTTAAAGTAACCTAGAAATCCAGCGAATGAGAAAATCGTATCACTCTCTGTATCCCATTTTCCTTAACAATTTTGCAGTGACACAATGGCTTTGTATCTACAAATTCGTTTCTTTCGTTTTGGTCCCTTCTTACGAACTAGCTAACACGTTTGTAATTCTCGTATTTTTATTAAGTTTGGTAGATGACTTTTCTTTTGCAGTTGACGACGAACTAGTACGCAATAATTTTCACCAACCGAAAAGGGTACTTACTTACTAGAAAATTCGCAGTATGCATGAATTTTACTTTGTTATTTTCTAATAATACCTTATTAACCCGTGCGTTATACCTGCTTAAGGAAAGGAATTCCAACGCTCTCCAACTTGAGAAAGTCAGGAATTTCTTTGACTGTCTAAGTCCTGAAAGTGAGTTCCAATAATCTTCTAATAATACAGTATTGTGATTGATTTGCTACCCTGAAAATTTTTTTTTCACTTTTCGTCACTAGTAGACACGAAAAAAGTAAAAAAAAAATTTCAGTCCGTCTGTCCGCCGTACGCAAAATCGTTTGAAGGCTCGTAGCTCCCAAACCCCTTGAGGTATTAAGTTGAAATTTTTATGGTGGGTAGATTCGGAGGGGTGGGGGTGTGAGGGAGGATGAGGAGGGAGCATTTTAGACGAACAATTTTGGTTTCCAGATCTCAGGAACCACTTATGCTAGGAGCCTGAAACTTAGAACTTATGTAGTACTATGACAGTGGACTAATTTGCAAAAAAATGATCGATAAGGGTTGAGGGGTGTGGAAGTGGAGGTGAAAACAATGAGTCCAAAACGCTTGAGAGCCGTGATTGAAACATTCTAAAATCGATATCTCCTGAACGATTGATGTCAGAAGATTGAAACTTTGTGGTTTCCCTTAGGGATACTTAAAGATTAGACAAGAGATAACATTTTTAAGGCGGGTGGTGTTGTGTGAGGGTGGGTGGTGAAAAATTTTGGATTACAATATCTTCCGAACCAATTACACCACAAAGATAAAATTTAGTTTCTGTATATCGGATCCCAAGAGGAGTCTACTGAACGTAAACATTTTGAGGGGCGAGGTGGAGCACGAAAGTGGGGGATAGCAATTTCTCAAAAAATTGAAATTTTTATATCTCAGAAACCGTATCACATATGATCTTAAAAATTTTACAGGAGTTGGGGTGGGTAGACCTCTAGTAGGGAAAAAAATGTTGGTGGTGTGGGTGTTGGGGGTGATGGTGAAAGGTGGTAGAAAGGAAAACATTCTGATTTGTGTTTCTCGAAAACCGTAATGAATAGAAAGCTAAAAAATTAGATTTATATAGAACCACTATAGAGACATCCTAGAAAAAATCTAAAATTGTTCATGGGGGTAAGAGGAACGGTGGTGAAGAGTGGTTTTCTATATCTCAGTAACGGTTTATGCTAGAAAGTTGAAACTTTGTGCGTATATGTAGATGTGCTATTAGAGTAACTAAAGCAAAAAAAAAGATCAAATTTTTATAGGCGTTCAGAGGTTGAGTTCGTTAAAACTTTTAAACATGTCGAGCTATCAAAGCAATTTTACTTCTGCGGCCTATTTATATAAGCACCTAGAAATGTACTTCAAAATTTTTCCATATCCAACCGCTAAGGGAGTGTAAAGTAGTTGTGTACATATTCACGAATTCTGATATATTTCTTAGGTATATTGAAATTTGGAGTTCACTTTTACTTCTATAAACTTTAAATATAGTCGGGGAAAAACCGATTTAAGTATTTTTCTCTATTTAACCTCCTGGGGGAAAGTTTCAAATAGCCTCCTGGTTATTCCTTAGGTTGTCAGTCTCATAGTAACCTACATCGCATCTCAGCATTAAACACGTTTCGGACTTCTACCCATAAAATAATAAAGTTGTGCCCAGACTGTTGGCAAATTTTTTTAATTTTGGATGCCCAAATAATTTTATTTTAAAATTTCATATCATAAGAAAGAAATTTCAAGTTACTTAGAAAGCCCAACATTTTTTTTAGAAGAAAATTTGTGCTTCCCACCTTTGCGTGCAATGGGCTGTAACTCCTTTTCCACACAAATCAATTTTCAACTTTTCTTCTTCAGCGTTTTAAAAATCTATTTCACCTCCCTAAAATCAGTTTTTAGTATATGTACTTAGTTAGTCTTTAGACTCCAAATGGCGATTTACTACCATTCCTCTACTCCGAATTTTCTTTTGAAAAAGACTGTATAGTGTGTCATTGTAGCGGCGTGAACTATGTTGAAATTGATTTATTTAAATAGGAAAGATTTTATTGCATCTTATCAATAGTATAATATTTTTACTTATTTATACTCACTTACGATGGCGCTACAGTCCAAATCGGACCTTGGCCTGCAGCCTTCTCGGTTCAGTGACCGCGTCCTCCAGTTTGGGAATCTTAGCAGTGATTTGCTGTCAATGGAATCCTCCCAGCGCTTCCGTGGTTTTCCAACTAGTCTTTGTCCATTAACCGTGCCCTTTAGTGTGCGGTTGGGGATGCTTCCGTCATCCATCCGCTCCACATAACCAGCCCATTGTAGCTTCTTGAATTTTATGAGGATCGATACTTCTGGATTATCAAAGGCATACAATTCTCTATTGTATTGTATTCTGCAGATCGAGTCTTCCATCACAGGTCCGAGAATTCTTCTGAGGGCACTTCTTTCAAAGGCGGTAACTAATTTTTCGGAGGCAGGAGTCAATGTCCACGTTTCGCTGCCATAGCAGTAGTATTCTTATTTCACTCAAATATAGTGAAAAGAGAATTTCACATGGTTGTCTCCACATCCATGACATATTCACAAATTTGTCTACTAACTTTTCATACAAGTTTGTAATCCCTTTAGTCCATTTTCATTAAATTGCATTGCAATTCAATTTACACATAAATGAAATGGCACGCTGTTACGTCATAAAACGAAGTCATATATCACTGCCGCTAACTTCCATTTGTCCTGGAGAAAACTCCAAACAGTTTGCAGGCTTCCCTCGATTACGAAAAGCACGATAGGGTGTGGAAGTGGGGCAGTTTCTACGATATGCAAACCATATTTTTATCCGCCCGTACGTTTAGGCTTTGCCCGGTATTTGAAAGGGCTACCACCCCCGCCCGTGCCTGCTGTGCCGGATATTCTTATCCTAATTACATGAGATCCTAAATAGAGTTTCAGTTCAGCGAGGCCATAGGTCATAATTTATAGGGACAGTGGAAGGAACGCGGCCAGCCTGGCTGGGTTCGGCCGGTCGGTCAGCGGTGAGCAATTTGTTTTCGAAACCCTTCAAACTGGCATGAAGTTAGTCACGTTGAGCATAGGGATAAACTAAATTCAGTAAGTTTATATGCAGATATAGCGAAGCGTCTCTACGTCGGTACAGTTGCGCTAAATTTCAGCCGGGGATTAAGGCAAATGAGAATCATCCGAGTGGAGCTAGTGCAACAATAAAATTTTATCTTTTTTTTTTCGTCCTCCGACTGCACTACACTAGTTCTGCTCCTGCTTTTTCACTCTAAGTAGTGCGGCTACAAAATTTATTACTAAAGGTTTTTATGCTAACGTCTGCATTATAAATAATACCCGGGGAACGCAGAAGAAAAGGAGGAACCGTGGAAAAAAAAGAATGGCGGGTGCTAAATTCCTTTATTATTTGAGAAGTTATGGCCGATGATATCGCTCCCGAGGTTCGTAGAAAATTGGGAATTTATTAAAGTGAAGTTTTCCTTTTAGTTGATATAAATACCATGACCATTTCGTATTTTCCGAATAATATTTGAAATTAAATTATCCAATTTCATTCTAAGATCAATTGAACATCACATAGAACATAAACCGGTACTAGTTCTCCTCGTCTGCCAGTTTTGATTTATAAATAAATATAGCTAAGAATAAAAACAATTACATCTAGCACTTAAATTAAAGGTGCGGGTGTCTCCTTTTCAAATCCGCAAACAGATTTAAAAAAAAGGTAATTTGTGCCCTGGAGAGCATAAGTCTGGATTGGCACATTAGGGGGTACATAGGGGTTACGCGTACGGCCCTACGTACTCCCCCAACGTACCATGAGCAAATAGGCTGAGATTTTTACAAGTGACCAACTAAATTAAAGGTGCGGGTGTCTCCTTTTCAAATCCGCAAACAGATTTAAAAAAAAATAATTTGCGGAAGTCTGGATGGGTACGTTGGGGCTACGAAGGGGGGTACGCGTACCCACCTACGTACCCCCAACGTACCATGATCAAATAGGCTGCGATTTTTACAAGTGAACACTTCAATTAAAGGTGCGGGTGTCTCCTTTTCAAATCCGCAAATAGATACCGGAAAACAACAAAAATTTCTTCAAATTTGCTTCTATGATAGCTTACCATGAAAAAATTCCATTATTAAAAATTGGGGACAAAAAATAAAAAATTTCTGTGGGCGGGATTCGATGTCGCCACTTGGTGTTGAGCTTTATATATCCTAGCGAACAACCAAAAATTCCAGCAAATTGGTTGAAATATTAGGTGATCTTCAGTGCCGCCTACCTAAAGTATTAGGATGCGACGGCAAGATGGTTACTTAATTTATAATTCGTGATAATAAAAATTGGATTCAAGATCACCTACATAGAACAATCCTCAGCAATACCACCAGCTGTAAGAGTGTTTCGGATAGTTGGCATGATACACCCTCTGACGAGTCTATGCCATCCGATGACGAAACAGCTCCTTCAGATCTAGTCCAATACAATCTTATAAAAACTGGCCTATCCAGTGAAGGTTTTCCAACTGTCATGTCCTCAAGGACAGCGATTTATCAACAGGATTTAAAGCGATTTAAAAATCTGCCAATGGTCTGGGCGAAACTTTATTATTTTTCGGGTCAAAGCTCGGGAGCGGTTAAAGTCGGAGTGTATCATGAGTTGCTTCGAGATTATTAGATTTCTTGGAAAATTAATTTTGTTCTTAAAATAAAAATATTTAAAATCGCGATTTTTAGTCGATTAAACATTGGAAAATTTCTTTCTTCTTATCATTTATACTCTCTTAGGAGCTGAAAAAGGAAAAAACTTAAAAACAAGTTTTAGGCGATTATTACGCAAGCACGTGAAAGTGAAAAGATATTTGATATCTGATAAGACCTGGGGATATAGTAGAATTCGTGAAAAAGTTTACAACCCCCTTTGCACCCCCTTAGGGGTCGAATTTTAAGATATCCTGAAAACACTTTCTAGGTATTTATATGAAGAAGATGTACAATAAAAAAGAATTCAATATTTAAGAAAACCTAATAGATATGACGAAAACCGTGAAAATATATCCATTCCATTTTTACCGATCATTTTTTTTGCCCCCCCCTCCGAACGCCAATAGATATTTGAAATTTTTTTTAATCTAAGTTAGTTTTCTAGTTGATCTACATAAACATACCGAGTTTCAACTTTGTAGCATAAGCCGTTCTATAGATAGGAAAAACACCCCCCACCCCCGTACCATACTGCCCCTATAAAAAATTATATTTTTCCAACATGCTACTAATATAGATCTATTTAAATACTAAGTTTCAGCTTTATATCATTATAAGTTCTCGAGATATAAAAATCGGAACTTTTTCCTTTTCACCCTCCCCCACCCTCACCCTCTACACCCACACTTCCAAAATTTTGTTTTCTGCTAGGGGTCTATTAGGCCCACTTCAGGTAAAAATTTTAAGCGTATATCTTACACCGTTCTTGAGATATGAGACGTGATTTTTTAAAAAAATTCTTATCCCCTCCACTTTCATGCTCCACCGCCCTCTTAAAAAATTTTACTTTCAGCAAACTTCATTTGTCAACCTTTATACAAAAACCAAATTCTATTTGTCTAGTGTAATTGGTTCGTGAGATATCGTAATCTAAATTTTTTCACCCCCCCACCCCCGTACGCCACTGCCCCCACTCAAAAATTTATTTCCGATCTATTCTCCTAGTATACCTACAGGTATTCATTAAGTTTCAATTTTGTGACAGTAACCGTTTAAGAGATATAGAATTTAGAATGTGTCAATCTCGCCTTTTTTGCGTTTCGGACGCATTATTTTTCCCCCCACTCCCAAACCCCTTCACCTATATTGGCAATTTTTTTGCAAATGGGTTCACTATCGAAGTTCTATATAATTTCCAAATTTCACCTTCCTAGCATAAGCGGTTGCTGAGATCTAGAAACCAAAATTTTCCGTCTAAAACACTTCCCCCTCCTCCCCCCTAACACCCCCACCGCTCCAAATTTGGTCACTAGAGGGTGCCTACCCACTCTATCCACGAAAAAAAATTCAACTAAATAGCTCAAAGGGTTTGGGTGCTACGAGCCTTCAAACAATTTTGCGTACACCGGTAGACGTACGGCGTACGGCGTACGGCGTACGGGGTACGGCGTACGGCGGACAGACGGACTGAAATTTTTTTTTGCTTTTTTCGTGTCTACTCGTTATGAAACGTAAAAGAAAAATTTTGAGGGTAGCAAATTTTTTTTTTTTAAAAATCGATAACAATACTGTATTATTGAAATAATAAAGTAAAAAAGCAACAAAAATTTCTTCAAATTTGCTTCTATGAACCATAAAAAATTCCATTATTAATGACATCTACGTCTAAAGTTTAAATGTTGTTATTTATGCAATTATGACAGTTGCTTGTTTTCGAGCTGAAGAGACGCTGGAAAATATGGGATTCGTGTAAGAAACCCAGTTTGAGTTACAAATCCGCATCATACTGCATTCGCACGATGTTTTAAACTTTTTACTGGTTTGAAAAAAATCTTGTATTTTCGCGTTTAAAGGTTAGTGGACACCAAAAAGCAAAAAAAAAACATACTGCAGTCACGATCGGCTGCAAGCCAATCGTATAATACTCTAGATGAATACTGAACTCCGATTTATATTGTAGTTGGGGATAAAGTAGAATTACGTGTGTGCATGTTGTATGTCCTTTATTAAGGACTCCCATTAGATTGCTACTCAAAACTAAAAGACAATATTCAGTGTTTAATTTCATATCTTGAGCTGGGTAAGTCATCGAAAAAAATGTCCTTTTTGAAGGACTTTCACATGGGAGGTGCAGAAAGGACTCACTCGATTTCTTACATATTTATCCTTTTCCTTGGAACCATTTAAAATTGAACGTGTACAAAATTCCAAATTCGTAGCTTGAAGCGTTCAAAAGTTATCGAAAAATATTGTTGAACACGTGTCTTAAGAACATTTTGTGTGGCAGGTACCAGAAGGAGTAAAAGGATTTCGCTGACAAGTAAACCCAAGCTTCGTTTTCACTCAAAACTAATTTGTACAAAATTCCGAATTCGTAGCTAAAAGATTACTTGAGTTATAGTGAGTTTCGTAAATTAAGTGAATACATTTTGACAGGATATTTGTATGGCAGCTACACGAAGGACTAACAGGATTTTCTTCATAATTATTTATTTAGCTCCAACTATTGAAAAAATAATACAGACAAAATTTCAAAGTCGTAGTTTAAACCCTTTTGAAGTTATTGACCAATATTCTTGAACACCCGTTTTAAGGATATTTTGTATGGCAGCTACCAGAAGGAGTAAAAGGATTTCGCTGACTAGTAAACTCGAACTTTGTTTTCACACAAAACTAATTTGTACAAAATTTCGATTTCGTAGCTAAAAGATTACTTGAGTTATAGTGAGTTTCGTAAATTAAGTGAATACATTTTGACAGGATATTTGTATGGCAGCTACACGAAGGACTAACAGGATTTTCTTCATAATCATACATTTAGCTCCAACTATTAAAAAAGTAACACACACAAAATTTCAAAGTGGTAGCTTAAACCCTTCCGAAGTTATTTGCTAATATTCTCGCACACATGTTTTAAGGACATTTTGTATGGCAGCTACCCGAAGGAGTAGGACGATTTTGCCCGTTAACGAACTTAGCCTTACAAATTCAACCAAACACTCAGATTTAAAATTTCAAGATCCTAGGTGAAGGCGTTCTTGAGTTATCGTGTTCACGGACAGACGGACGGACGGACGGACGGACGGACGGACGGACGTCAGACGGATTTGAGGTTTTTGGGCACAAATAAACAAAAAATAATATATAACTTTTTTTCGTCCGAGGCTTGGTTCTATGCGTTACAAACTTTTCGGCTGGATTAAACTTATAATACTCTATATGATTTCATCTAGAGTGTAAATATATATACCAGGTGTATAACCTTAAAACAATCGTTGACACATAGATGGCGTTAGTGAGCATGTTAAGCTACCATGGACTCGCCATATATTTTTTTTAAGAGTTTGATATCTGTCAACATTAATCGGTGCACATCGTCAGCCATTTCATACAACAATATACAATTTGTCGTTTGGAAAATATGTCTAGTTTTTTGCCAGAAAAAGAGCATATGCGAAAAGCTCTACTTTTGTGCTTCAATTTGAAGAAATCAGCTGCAGAATCGCATCGAATTCTTGTGGAGACCTATGATGACAGTGCTTTATCGGAAACAACGTGCAGAGATTGGTTTCGTTGGTTCAAGAACGGAAATTTTGACTTGAGCGACAAGAAGCGTGAAAATCGGCACAGGTAGGTTGAGGACCATCAATCGCAGACTCTTTTGGAGGAAAAACCCAACCGCAACAAATGCTTGCCGAGCAATTGGGTGTTACTCAACCAGCCAATTGCATGCGTCTAAGTACCATGGGAAAGGTTCAAAAGATCGGAAAATGGGTGCAGCATGAACGATTGGCAGATAGCGACGTCAATACACATGCGAAATCGTGGTCGCCAGACAAAAAAGAAAGTCGTTCCTGCATCGGATTGTGACTGGCGATGAAAGGTGGATATATTTTGAGAATCCAAAACGCAAGAAATCATGGGCTGATCCCGGCCAACCATCACCATCTTCCCCAAGATCAAATCGCTTCGGACGGAAGAGGATGCTGTACGTTTAGTGGAATCAGCAGGGTATCGTCTACTATGAGATGTTGAAACCCGGTGAAACTGTCAATGTCCACCGCTACCACCAACAACTGATCAAATTGTACCGTGCTCTGCGTGAAAAAAGGCCGGATTATCAACAAAGACTTGACAAGCTGATTTTCCTTCACGACAATGCACCATCGCACACGTCAAAAATGGTCAGCAACTACTTTGACACACTCAACTAGGAGGTGCTACCCCATTCCGCTAATTCACCAGACCTGGCCCCTTCGACTACCACCTGTTTTCGTCGATGGGCCACGCGCTCGCTGAGCAGCGCTTCAATTCTTACAAAAACGTCCGAAAATGGCTTGATGAGTGGTTTGTCTCGAAAGTGAAGGATTTTTTTTGGCGTGGTATCCACAAATTGCCCGAGAGATAGAAAAAATGTGTAGCTGGCGAGAGCAAATACTTTGAATAAATTTGTTATTGCTTTCAATAAAAAAGATGTTTTTTTCTGACTAAAAACCACCGGATTTAAGGTTATACCCCTGGTATATATATCGTCGTCCGCCATACTCACCGTGTGTAAAGCGTCATAACTCAAGGATCCGAAAGATATGTTCTTCAATTTTTTTTACGGTGGTTGAAGTGGGTGACCCTATTCAGGATGGACTTCTTCCGGGTGGAAAAGGGTTTAGAATTCTTTATCTCCGAGACGACACACACTGGGAATCTGAAACTCTGTAAATGCATAAGGAGAACTGGCGACAGTTGGGATGCAACAGAAGTGTTAACGCTACTGCCACCTTAAAAATGACAAACTCGTTTTTGATTATACTAGTGTCCACGACAAAGCCAAAGTCAAGATGTAATACTGGTTGTTTCGAGGCAGGTGGTACTTTAACTACGATGCCAGTTGGAAATTATAATACCCATTACACAAGATAACATGTGGTATTATTATAATATGTGGTATTATAGGATATTCCCTTTTTTACGGTTTGACTTCTGACTTACTACGGTTATTTACCAATTATCAGATCTGTAGCTAATAAACTTTAACGCTTATAACCTTCTTTCTTTAGGGATGTCATAGTCATTTTCACGACGTTGTTGATTTCCCAGGTATAGGTGATTCGCCAATCGCGAAAACCTGGAGGGGACCAAATGAAATCTAGAATACTAAAAATTCAATGGAAGTAACAACGAGCTCTTTTAATTGTGTGCGCTTGTGTCTGTTTAGTCGTCTTTCTAATTAAATTTAATTACACCACTCATGAATACTGCACGGTACCTCTCCACCTACCGTAAAGTGAATTATAATTTTCAGTGGGATTAGTTCTCAATAGATTTCAGTTCAAAGGACAATATGTTAATCCAGATTGAGGCTGGCGATGAGTACAACTAGGATCCCTGTACGATGTAATTAATTTCATTAAATGCATGCACATTATGGATATTGATATTCAATATTGCACTCACTATGTGCAAATTAATTGAAATTTATGGCGAAACTTTAAAAGAATATTCGCTTAAGCATCTACATACATATATAATCAGTTTTGAATTTGAGAGTCCACCTTTAAGGTGACCATAAGTTACAATGGTCGGTATCAGCACTTATTGTTCAGTGCTGATACGGCACGGAAAATGAAATCGATAACTGGTGCGGATACAATCGCCTAGTCTCGGTTACGCCACAAGACCTCGAAAATAACTCAACAAGAACTTCATACATAATCAACGTAATAAATTAAAAAAATTCTAGAATACGTTGTACATATATCTTGGAAGGTGCTCGTAAATTGAAGCACGGCCTCAAACCCCGTTTCCCGAATCATCAACTAGAGAAGTAGAGCCATAGAGAAGTGGGCTTCAGATTCTAAATGAGAAGCTGGTTTGGAAGGAGGCCTACCTGGCAGCATTTAATTTGTTTACGCGCTGTAAAATTTTAAAGAGTTCACGAGTGGCTCCATTTCGCCCTGGAACTAAATTTTCTCATATTCCTGCTTCACTAATATTTCTAGCTTTTGAGCAAAGTTACTCGGGGTAGGGCAAGTTTCAATGGAAAATACCAAAAGAAGGTTGAAGTTAGCTAGGCGTAAGTGGCAACCACATAAAACAAGAACATTTGGGTGATACGATGTAGTGGGTCGAGATGATGACTACGAAGAGGATACGTCAATAGAAGGTACCTACCAACTCCGTCAAACTCCTTGTTGTCGTTCTGCCCCCGTTGCGCTTTCCCGTTCGGAATAGCAATTGCCCGCATCACGGTAACGGGGTGGGCCACGCTAACCGACACCAAGAGAGCAAAGTTCAAGAGCTTCTTAGCATAATGAGAAATTTCTTTATTGCGTTCGGTAATTGTTTGGAACACAAGTTTGGATAACTCGAGGATGAAAAGCCCTTACCTATGTTCCCTGAAGCATGTAAGATAAGAGAAACGGGTTAAAGATGGGTTAAACGGTAGAATATAGAGGAAGCTACGACCGGGCTTAACACTATACTCGTACCTGCTATAGTACTACGTGGCAAAGGAAGAACCCTTCCCAGATGTATCGGGAGGGATGGAAAAAAGTTACGGGGTAGAGTCACAGTATCGTTATGCTTGAAGCTTCCAACGTGACGGTAAACGGGATTTACTTTATATCCGTAGAAGGTTATCATGATTTTATCACGTTTCGGTAGCCTTAATGGCTGAATAAAACCCTTGGTGCGTGCTATGAGTGCGTGTCCCCGTAGTGTGGAGCTGCTAGCTAGCTAGCTAGTTCCTTAAGAAAAGGTCATAATTGTATTGGCTAATAAATACCGAAATTATTACGACAGGCGCAAAATGAACTGCCAGGCAATTTCATTCAATTGAATCCGACATTCCAGTCAATTCATTTTTATTGTTTTGATATATTTTAATTAACGATTTTGTAGGATTCATTAAATAATGTAGTTATTCTCTCGAGTGTCATTTTTAAATTTTTCAAATATTATGTGAGTGATAACGTAGTTCCTAACTTAAGGTAACATTTTTGGTATCCATAAGTCATCTTTTCTCAACTAAAAAGGTGCACCATCTTTTCAAAGTCTGCCTCTCTTAAAATTCGGAAACAAGTTTATTTCCTGAAGTTTGAGACATTCAATGCTAAGTATGAATCGACGCTACGCGGAAGGTTTAAGACTATAATACTTGGAGAAATCTTTACGTCAATCGGCAAGGTATCTATCAGCCAAAACATTCATTGATTAGACGAATTTTAGAGAATCTCCAAGCTGTGAGCAGCGTTGTTCCCCTACTACAATTGTAGTAGATCTGCTACTTTTTCCATGTAAAAAATTTTTGCTACGAAAACGTTCAATTCTACTACCTTTTCTTGCTATGTACTATATATCTATGCTCTGTACCGACTCACAAAAAATAATATGGAACACATTCAACCTTTTATAATACCTTTATTTATAAACAGTCTAGGCGAAGCCTTACAATTCTTCGGGTCAAAGTCTACGAAGCGATTAAATAGTTGGTGCGCCAAAAGTAACCACGCTACAGCCACCCTTGGTTGGTTGGTTGGCTTACGTGGTGGCCCGTCTACCGAAAGACAGGGCCCAATTAGCACATGAAGCGCCGTTTTGATACCACAACTCGTTTAACCTGGTCGTTAAGGGCCGATTAAGTATATGTATAGTTTTACAGAGACCTGGGGCTTGAATAGATTATCATATCCATCCGGAGCTGTTCAAGAAGGTAATCAGTTCTCCTATCTTGTTTTTCGAGATCTCATCGAGGTTATTGAAGAAGGGTTTGCCTAGTGCGCGAAGTCTGGCTCTAGCTAGGGCGGGACACTCGCAAAGAAGGTGAATAACAGTTTCCCTCTTATTTGCATCCCCACAACTGCGGCAATTGACGTTAAAGGGAATACCCAGTCTGGCCGCGTGGTCGCCGATCGGCCAGTGACCCGTGCTGACTGCCGTGACTCTGGAGACGTCCACACGGCTCCTGCTCAGGAGTTCGTCTGTTCTGCTCCGGGAGTAGGATGGCCATATCTTCCTAGATATGACGCAGTTGGTCAGTCCTCTCCATCTGGAGTTTGCGTTTGTGAGAAAGTGGGTGGATATTTGGCGCTAAACAGTCCCTAGTGGGACCTGAACGGATTCTACGAGAGAGCCCTGAAGAGCAGAACCTTGCCTAGCTAATTCGTCTGCTCGCTCGTTACCCTCTATCTTGCTGTGGCCTGGGACCCAAAGCAGAGTAACTTTGACTTGACTTCCTAAGTGGGCTAGCTCTTCTCGACACTGTTCGACGAGTTTAGAGGAGGTGGTAGCCGAATCTAAGGCCTTGATTGCGGCTTGGCTGTCAGAGAGGATTACAACATTTCGCTTTGGCGTAGCGTCTTGCTGCAAAGTCCGACAGGCCTCCCGGATCCCCAGTATCTCCGCTTGGAAAACGCTGGCGTAGTCCGGTAAGTGGTAAGACCTTGCGATATAGTGTGTATCTGAGAAAACTCCCGCTCCGACTCCACAGTTCATCTTTGAACCGTCAGTGTATATGACTGTGTCGAATTCATGTATAACTGAGCCATTCTTCCATTCCGCCCTGGTTGGAAAACCCACAGCGAAATCCTTCTTGAAGGTCAGTCTCGGGATAATGTAGTCGGTCGGCGATTTAACTATTTCCGCTGGTAAGGGTTCTAGAATGTTACTGTGACCGTAAGGTTTGCCATACCAGCACCCAGATTCCTTGAGTCTGACAGCGCTACATGACACAGTACTTCTGATATGTAAGTCAATAGGTAATAAATGCAACAATACGTTCAAAGCATCAGTCGGACATGACCTCATTGCACCTGTAGTTCCGACTGCTGCTGTTCTCTGAACCTTGCTGAGTTTGTTTATGTTGTAACTCTTACTTAATGCTGGCCACCAGGCAAGCGATCCGTAGGTAAGAATTGGACGTATTACGGCTGTGTATAACCAAAGAACCATTCTTGGTTTAAGTCCCCACTTTTTGCCGAAGGTTCGTTTGCAGGCGTAGAAGGCGATACGTGCTTTCTCCACCCGTTGTTCTATATTTAACTTCCAGCTGAGTTTCGTATCGAGCACAACTCCAAGATACTTTGCACTAGGTGATAATGGTAGTTGATGGCCGTTAAGGCGGGGGAGGTTAAAGTCCGGTATTTTAGTTTTAGTGGTGAAGAGCATCAGTTCAGTTTTGTCCGGATTTACACCCAGGCCGCAGCTAGCAGCCCACGTGTTTACCTTACCCAGCGCGCCTTCCATGATTTCACTGATCACCAAAGGCAACATCCCTGATACCAGTATAACCACGTCATCCGCATACGCCACCACCTTAACCCCTTCCCTCTCCAGTTTTACTAAGATCTTGTTCATGACCATTAACCAGAGAAGAGGCGAGATAACACCACCCTGGGGTGTACCTCTGCACACAGATTTTTCCAAATGGCTGTTCCCTAGGCTAGAGTGAATAATTCTTGTTCTCAACATGGATACTATCCAGTCGCTGAGACAATCCTCGACACCGAACTCGGTGAGAGATTCTTGAATGGCCTCAGTATGAACGTTATTGAAAGCACCTTCAATATCTAGAAAGGCAGCTAGGGTGTATTGTTTATAATGCATTGTGTATTCAATTGTTCGCACAACCTCATGCAGAGCAGTCTCTGTGGATCTTCCCTTGAGATATGCATGCTGCGATTTTGAGAACGGAGATCTATCTAAGATCTGACGCAAATGGATGTCTAATATTCGCTCTAGTGTTTTCAGTACGAAAGAGGTCAAACTAATTGGCCTGAAATCTTTCGCGAGTTCATGACTACGTTTGCCCACCTTCGGTATGAACACAACTTTGACTTGTCTCCAAGTCTGAGGCACCCTTACATTACAGTTGTTTCGAGACAAGAACGTTTTTGAGAACTTAATTTTGTGACCAGAATAGCTACTTGTAAGATAATACTTTCCACATTCATCAGTGGTTCTTTATACCTACATTGAAATATATAAACTGCAAGAAAAATATCGAAAAATCCCGAAATCGATTTTTAGCAGACTGTATTATTGTATGTATATAAAAAGTCCCTGTAAACATGTCGAATTTTAACATATCTTCGTGAAAATGTTGGTACCTTTTACCCTCACTTTAAGGTTGATTTAAAAAAAATAATCCACGAAATTAGTTTTTAGGCAATTATATAAAAAGTACGTAGAAGTGAAAACCTTAGAATTATAGCGAAATTTGTAACAACGTACGCAACACCTTCACATCACCTTCGTGGTAGAATTTTAAGAAATTGTGAAATCAGTTCTTAGGCGATTACATAAAAACCAATTTTACGTTTCATCAGACCTACATATATAAAGGTACAATCTGGCTGGTACTGCCGACCGTCACGGTTAGCAGTAACTGCCAACCTCAACTGCTCACCGCGGCTGCTTTGCACTCACAACCGTCAACTGCCGAGCAGTCGCAAACAGACATGACAGCTTGTTTTTGCCTGAAGCAGTAGTCTACTGCCGGCAGATGCTGCTGACCGCGACGGTCGACAGTACCAGCCAGATTGTACCTTAAGATACCGAAAATTGTGAAATCGTATTTAACCGTACTTACACCGACTTGGGTCTGAATATCCAAAAATCCTGAAATTAATTTTTAGGCCATAATATAGGTAGTTCGTAGACATACAACCCAATTTAATAGCTGACCTAAGAGATATAACGGAATTCGTGAGAATACCTTCTCAGGGGTTCAAAAGTAAAATAATCTGAACACGTTTCTTTGGCGATTAAATAAAATTTTCGTTGAATTAAAAACGTTTTTGATATCTAATCAAACGTAAGGGATATGGCGGAATTTATAACAATGTTTACAATTTCTTAACATCCCCTTAGGCATTTATCTAAAGAATCCTAACAAGTATAATTATTATAATTAGTTAGTACCATTTTATAATTTGTAATGTAGAGAGCAGATAACTTAATATCTTAACAACTATATTAAAACTAAAACTGGCTTATCATAGCAAAGGCATCTACGATCAATTTAGTGAAGTACCATAAATTCAAGGAGAAATGTAATTAATTTAATATTTCAGAAGAGTTAGAGATATGGTGAAATTCATATAAATATATGCACCCTACTTTCACTGACAATTTTTTCCCCACTTCCATACGCCAGTAAAAATATGAATTTTTATTTTACTGTAAATGCTCTTCTACTACATCTGCATATATCCACTAAGTTTCTAGTTTCTTACATACGCCGTTCCAGAGATAAGAAAGGCACCTATATAGATAAGTTCTGAGGTTCAACTTCCTATCGAATCGGTTCCTGAGATATTAAAGGCAACATTTTTCGTCAGAGACTCTCCCCACACCCCCTCCAAAAAGTGGCCACATAAAGGGTCTATAGCTTAAAGGGTTTGTGAGCTACGAGTCTATGATTTCGCCATTTTTGGGTAGAAAATTTTTTTCTTAAATCGATCACAATAATTCATAATATTAAAATGATCAAGTAAAAGTTGAGATCGATTTTGATGGACTGAAAATGTCTTTAACTAAGCTGCAGCTAGAAAAACTTAAGGAAAAACTGGCTTTTAGGGATGTCGTTAGATTTGTTACTTGATGAGTGTACGTGGTATATCAGAAAATAGATAAATTTTATTTATTTAGGCCAATCCGTTTATTATTCATCAAAGAATAAACCGCGGCCAGACTGAATTCATCTCTTTTAATAAACATACTAGTGGCTTATGAAAAATGTCTATTGCATTCATCTTACTGAAAATTTTCAATCTACTACGAAACTTTGAAATCTACTCTGCTTTTTGGTCCAGATCTGCTACTAAAATTTCCGAATAGGGAACAACGCTGGCTGTGAGTAGCTCTATCGCGGTTGCCAACGAGCTAGTGCAAGCTAGTCAACCAGCGGGTGGCACTACCAAGACTTTTAGATTCTCACAGGAATGCTTGGATTCGGGATATTCCATCACTGAATCCAATCAAAATACTCATATTGGGTGCGCAAATAAGTTTTGAGGGATTTTTTGCCAATTTCAAGGCATTATTGTGAAAAAATGGTTACAAGTGTATTACTCAAAATATTGTCCATCGCTAGCCACAACTTTTTCCCATCTTTCGGGCAGCGTACAGACTCCACGTTGATAGAACGACTCTTCTTGAGGTGCTATCCATGAATCAAAACAATTTTTGCATTCGTCGTAATTTCGTATGTGCTGGTCAGCTAGGCTATAAGGCATCGATCGGAATAGGTGGTAATCAGAAGGAGCAATGTCTGGAGAATACAGCAAGTGGAGGAGGAGTTCCAATTCCCAGCGTTTCCATGTAGGTTTTTACCACTCGTGCAACATGAGATCGAGGAATGTCGTACGTACGGCAAAATCACTTTATCGAGCCTCTGCTCGAATAGTGGGCATTTATCCTTCAATGCTCGGCTCAAACGTATCAATTGTAGTCGGTAGCGATCCTCTGTGATTTTATCGTTAGGTTGGAGCAGCTCATAATAAAGCACTGATCTCACCAAATACAGAGCATGAGCTTAGAACCATGGATATTCGTCTTCATCACTTTCAAATCGTCTAAACTAAAACTCACATGTTTTAATCGATTAAGTAGGGTCACCATAAGTTTCAAATAGCGTTCGATGACACTTAGCTGCACTTTTTTTCGAATTAAACAGGAAAAGTAACATTTCCCGCAAATGCTCTTCGTTGGCACGAAATTCGACATATTCAACACTCACAAAATCTATGTTGTTTACACTTTGGCAAAGCGATACGTACTAAAAAATCGGCCAACAGTCTGGGCGCAACTTTATTATTTTATGGGTAGAAGTCCGAAACGTGTTTAATGATGAGATGCGGTGTAGGTTACTATGCGACTGACAACCTAAAAAATAACCAGGAGGCTATTTGTAACGTTATGTTTTAGGTTGTCAGTCGCATAGTAACCTACACCGCATCTCATCATTAAACACGTTTCGGACTTCTACCCATAAAATAATAAAGTTGCGCCCAGACTGTTGGCCGATTTTTTATTTATTTACGTATGTTTTTATCAATAGAATAATTGAAAGTAGTAAAAGCGAATTCGATCACATTAAACCTAAGAGATTTTCGGAATTAGTGAAATCTTGAACAATACCCCCAGGGGGTACGCAAAAATTCTTAAATCAGGTTTTTCCCTTATAGAAGTAAACGTGAACTCCAAATCTCAATATACCTTAGGAATATATCAGAATTCGTGAATATGTACACAACCACTTTACACCCCCTTAGGGGTTGGATATCGAACAATTTTGGAGATCGTTAGTAGGCGCTTATATAAATAGCCCGCAGAAGTAAAATTGCTTTGATAGCTCGACATGTCTAAAAGTTTTAACGAAATTTGTGAAAATGTGGATTCACGGACATTTTTTTTACTCAACCTCTGAACGCCTATAAAAACCTAAACTTTTTTTTTGCTTTAATTACTTTAATAGTACATCTACATATACGTACTAAGTTTCAACTTTCTAGCATAAGCCGTTTCTGAGATATAAAAAACCACCCCTCTCCCCCGTACCTTGATACCCCTATGAAAAATTTTATTTTTCTAGGATGTCTGCATAGTGGCTCTATATAATCCTAAATTTTTAGCTTTCTCTTCATTATGGTTTTCGAGAAATAAAAATCAGAATGTTTTCCTTTCTACCCCCTTTCACCATCACCCCCAACACCCACATCACCAAATTTTTTTTTCCTACTAGAAGTTTACCGTCCCCAACTCCTGTAAAATTTTCAAGATCATATCTGATACGGTTTCTGAGATATAAAAATGAAATTTTTTGAGAAATTGCTATCCCCCCACTTTCGTGCTCCACCTCCCCCCTCAAAAAATTTAGTTTTGGTAGACTCCTCTTGTGATCCCATATACAGAAACTAAATTTTATCTTCCTGGTGTAATTGGTTCGGAAGATATTGTAATCCGAAGTTTTTCACCCCCCACCCCCACACCCCACCACCTCTCTTAAAAATTTTAACCCTTGTCTAATCTTGAAGTATCCCTAAGGACAACAACAAAGTTTCAATCTTCTGACATCAATGGTTCAGGAGATATCGATTTTAGAATGTTTCAATCCCGGCTTTCATGCGTTAAAGACTCATTGTTTTCCCCCCCACTTCCACACCCCTTAACCAATATCGACCATTTTTTTGCAATTGAGTCCATTATCATAGTACTACATAAGTTCCAAGTTTCAGCTTCCTAGCATAAGTGGTTCCTGAGATCTAGAAACCAAAATTTTTCGTCTAAAACGCTCCCCTCTCCTCTCCCCTTGTAACCCCACCCCTCAAAAATATACCAGTGGTAGGGGTTCACCCAATCTACCCACCATAAAAATTTCAATTTAATATTTCAACGGGTTTGGGAGCTACGCGCCTTCAAACGATTTTGCGTACGGCGTACGGCGGACGGCGTACGGCGGACGGCGGACGGCGTACGGCGGACGGCGGACGGCGGACGGCGTACGGCGTACGGCGTACAGACGGACATTTTTTTTTTTTTTGCTTTTTTGGGGTTTACTAGTCCTAAAACGTGTAAATACAAAATTTCAGGGTAGCAAACTTTTTTGAAATTTCAGGTCGATCACAATACTTTATTATTAAAAAATAATAAAGTAAAATGAAAGCCGTAAAATGGAGCTTCCAGCTGAGTACAGTGACAATATGGCCTGATGTGATTTAGTACACGTAACGCCCTCTCTTACAAATCCCTCAAAACTTATTTGCGCACCCGATAATAGCTAGCTATCAGGGGCGTCGCGTGGATATTTGATAAGGGTGTGCACTGTGAATTAAACAGTCATACGACCTTTCAGTTGTTTCTAGAGACCGAAATTATTAAATTTCTACAAAACAAAAACAAGTTTTTCGAGTATGCAACTGATACCTTTATCAAATTCAGTCGAGTCCTTAACGTCAATTTAACCGGTAATTTGAAAATATACTGTGAATACATTTACCGATCTGTTTTCACAAGCAAACAATTGTTAAGGAACGTAAAATCAAAAAACATATTATATATTAATTCGAATGTAGATTAATTGAAAAAGTATGTAGGCAACTAAAATTTTATAATTTTTGATACATTAAATCAATTGTTCTGTTTTTTTTTGTGAACTCTTCAACGACTTTAGAAAAAAAATTATTAATCAGAATTTGCCCCAACGCTGTCAAAAAGTCCTTTTCAATGGTTATTGACGATAGTGCAGAAAGTCGAGCGTTTTAATTCGCTTCAAAGTAGTAAAACTTCTTTCAGTAGTAGATGTTGTTGATGGAATGGTCATAATTAACCGACAAAGATTTAAGGACTCCGAAAATGTTTCATTCAAATTTGAAGATATAATCATATTTGCAATTTCGGTTACACTCTTGTCTTTATAGCATTCCGAACAGTATATTACTTTTAGTTCATTCTCCAACATCAAATATGTAATTAAATTTGAAGAAATTGGAGTAATTTTCTTTTAGTGATAAAATAAGCTCACATGGAAATTTGGTTGTGTAATGATTAAAATTATCACTGTGCATCAGCTGAATAAATTTAATATTTTTTTAAATCATCGTATCGGGTGTTTATTTCATAGATAATCCTATTAAATATTTCAGAATTAATTTTCTTAAAATAATCCTTGTCTTCATTTCGTTTTTGCGGCGGTCCTCCGTACAAATCCGTTGTTTTTAAATAAATATTTTCAAATTTATCGTCAGAGCCAAGCTTTTTAATGTGTTCTGTACAATAGTCAATTGCTTTTATGCATTTTGAAATATCAAAGGATCTTTGTTGTAAAATATTATATAAGATGTCCGTGAATGCAAATATTTCTGAGAAAATATTAAAAAAATAAATCGTTTTGAATTAAAATTTCGCACATAATCTTTACCATTTCTTTTATAGTTTGTTTTTAAATTATTCAAGATCGGTGTTGGCTGACCATCAATAATTGTTTTTTTCCTAGTAAGAATAAGAACTAAACTTTTTTTTTAATTAAATCACTAACAACATCTGAAACTTCACTCATTTTATTAACTTTTCAAATTAAAAATTTGTACGCAAATTTCTTTCGATCGCAAATAATGTTAGTACTTTTCACTTCGCTTAACATATGTAGAGTAAAAGAAAACCTAATGCCAATTTTTTCTCGGAATGTACATATAACATAAAATCTTTTTTTTTGTAAAGCTCCCTCCCCTACATTATTAATGAATCTTCAATAATGCCCTTCTAAGGTCACATATGTCCGCGAGCCAAAAAAATAAGCGCCCAGCTCGTGCACGAGAGACATTCGCACCGATAACGTTTTTTTCATATGCAGTTCACTTCCCATGGACAGAGTAAATTTTTCCTTACAGCAAGCAACAATTTTGCAAGGGCACCGCGCCGATCGGTGCGAACTCTCGACTTCGCACCTGACGGACGATTGGTGCGTCGTCCATCTGCTAGCGGGCGATGATTCTTATCATAGATTTTTATTTCTTTGTGCGGTCGCTACCCCGGACCAAAGACTATCCATAAGAAGACTACGCAGTATCTTCCGAATAAAAATTTGACCTTGGTTTCTTTATTTAATGAGATGAGGGAAGTAGATAGCAATAGCAAGATGCATGATTAAAGAAGAGACAAAAACTGATAACGAGTCGCATTCACCAATATAATAACATCCGCACAGAACGCCTATAAAAAAAACTGACATCAAATCATGTGCAGACACAGCTCAGCTGTGCTTGTGTGATTTCATTTCTCATATTGTTCCTATAAGTTTGTATGCTGAAACACTTGAGAATAGAACAGCCGCAAAAAATGCGTTCTGTTACGTGCTTTGAGAAAAACGATGCACACAGATGCGAATGTGTAATCATTCATTTTGGCATATTAGCGTACTCTTTTCTTCGCATGTGAATTTCCGTAAGAATATGGAATTGAAATTGTTCAATCGGATTTCTGTGTTCCGCTTATGCAATGATTTTTTGGTTTTTTTACACAAAAACTGCATGTGTATTAAGTGTCCCGTCTTGTTGTAGATACTCTTTGCACCGGACTATGAGCTAGGGATTTTTGTGTGTAAGAAACTTTGCGTGCACATTGAAGTTTCGCACGGAAACAGGTTTTTTTCATATAAATTTCGTTTGCCTATTAAAACCGAAAACACAGTCCTAGCGAGAAGCGACAGAAAAAGATTACGTACCTCGTCTCGTGTGAAATATTATTTGCACTTGGTGGGTATATTTCCTCTTTTCTGTATCGCTTACAATGCATAATATAAACTGTACATATTGTAAATTCCTTACTTTTATGATAGATTGTAATTTGATATTGTAGGGTGTGCAATGCACACCTTGCACACCCTGACGAGACGCCACTGCTAGCTATCAATCGAAACTCAATTAGAGATAATAAGAACTTTAAAGTACATATTCTGTTCATAAAATACAAACACTTTTAACACAAGCAAGGTTGCCAGATTGGGCAATTTCCCGCGATTTGGGCTATTTTAATGTTACATTATCGGATAAAAATGCACCATCAAGCATATAGGAAGTTTTGAGTATGTCTATATATCAAACCGTTGTTATATATTTGACAGCTGTCAAATATGATAGCTCAATCTGTGACAAGTGTACATGTCACGAAATTTAAAAAGAACACCCCTAAATTTCAATTTAATCTAAATCTTCATCTTAATAGCACTGGAGACGAAACCGTACAAAAACAGCGAGTTAAATAGTGCGCAATACACGCCTTCACGTTCTGTGCAAGAATAAATCCTTACGTTCATTATAAGTGTATGTTATCTATCATTATCATTTCAGGGACGAGCGAATCATTTTAATCTCACAATGGATCCTCTCTTGCTTTTGTTGTACTGAAACAATGGTCCAAGGATTCACACCGCCTGCGGGCTGGCCAAAAATGCTTGAATTCCATGTCTAATGCCTTACTGAAAAGCACCGACATAATGGCACGCAGATAATATTGCATTGGACCAGTTCACAGATAGGTGGCAAATCTGAGCCATATACGGATGGGCTTTGGGAAGGGTATGCAGGAGCAGGAATGAATCTCCTTTAGTTGTACCGTCATATGGACCACGGAATAGCTGCGGCTGTTATATAACCTATTCCTTGTATTGTCTGAATGAAATTAAAGTTATGAAGTATCCTCGGCACAGAAAATGCGAAAATCCTTCCTTTGTTTTGCCATAGTCGAGAAGCAATGATCAAAAAATTATCCTGGCTATTGTTGGGGATAGCGTGTGAGTGTTTTTTGCGGATACAGACAACGTGATATATCATCATTACCAGTGGTTCGGAAAGGCCTTTAGGATAAAATGTTGTTTTTTTTAAAGGAAGTTTTAATGACTAGGGATTAATGTCATACCGACTCGTGAACAAATTAATTTATGCATGTCCCGTCCCCATTTTTCATGCAATTCTTCTTTTCATCCAAGAATTTTAAATTATATCTCAAACTGAGGATTTTTTAAATCTGAAAGAATGACAGTTTTAATAAATAGAAACAAAAGATGCCAACAAAAATAAAATACATTTTGGTAAAGTCGAGAATTATTAAAAAAACTCTTCAAAAAATAAGGAGTTCACTTTGTTCCACCAAACACAAGTTGTTGTGCTAAATGTTGAATATGAAAAACGGTGGAGTGATGTTGATAGCTTTCCATAGACTTCTATCAATGTCCCAAACGATAGACAATCCTCTAGTCTCTTCCTTGGATAGTTACTACTACAACTAGCATTGTTTACCTTATTATTTTAATATATTTTTAGTTTTTGCCTAGGTTTAAGTAGTGTTTAAGTTAGTCATTAAGGTTCTTTCAAGCAAGGTTTTTTGTTAACAAAATTTTTCCTTGAACATATTTTTGTGTCAGATTAAAGTAATTTTTTGCAAATTTGTCAATTGCAGCTGTAAAGATTAAGATCAAATCACTGAACTATTTTTACTTGATACTATACAACCTCTCTCTAAAAACCCAACCACACCATGCTACCTGAGGAGACCGGACGGATCTTGGACTACCTGAAGTAGGGAAACCACTGATCTTCTCCTGGACACCCACTTCCCTGGTAGCTCGCATGTTGAGTCGGTGCGGGCAAGCATTGCAAGACAACATGCACCGTTCAACTCTGACGCTCTTATAACAGAGACCAAACTCATCTGGGTGATAGAAGGCCTTAAACCATTTAAGTCTGCGGGACAGGATGGAATAATTCGTGCTGAAATTCAGCAGACCTCGGATAAAATTCTACATTGGCTGAAGGTTATCTTGAAAGGCTGCCTGGATCTAACCTACATTCTTGAAACATGGATGGAAGTTAAGGTGGTTTTCATACCCAAAGCAGGAAAAAGCTCTCATGTCTGCCCTAAGGACCTCAGACCTATCAGTCTATCATTCTTTCTTCTGAAAACACTGGAAAGACTAATGGATGTGCACATCCGCGACAATATTGGCAAGCGATTGCTGTCAACATCCCAACACGCGTACTGGAAGGGAAGGTCGGTCGAAACGGCCTTACATTCACCTCGTGCACACCAGCGAAAAATCCCTTAGTATTAAAGAATATACCATGGTTGCCTTTCTCGATATCGAAGGAGCTTTCAACAACGTCAGACCAGAGGCAATCACTGACGCACTTTCTGGCCTGAAGGTGGAGTCCTCGCTTGGCGCGCTGATCAATTTGATGTTAACATCCAGGATTGTCAACACAAAGCAGGGCGAGTCCTCCTCTCAAAGGTTTGTCAGCACCACAAGGTGGTGTGCTCTCCCTTCTTCTTTGGAATTTAGTGATCAACAAACTACTATTGAGACTGGAAGGGGCGGGCTGCAGAGTGTAGTCTCGCGAAAGCACCTCAACACGTTTATTGAGATATTGCAGAGTGCTCTCTCTATTCTCTCTAAATGGGCATCTGAATGCGGGTTGGGCCTGAACCCACGCAAAACAGAATTAGTCCTCTTCACCAGGAAATACAAAATTCATCACGCAGACCCTTTTTCTATGAATGGTACTAGTCTAGTTTTAATCGATAGTGCAAAATATTTGGGTCTTATTTTGAAACTTTACTGGAAACCTAACATCCAGGACCGGGTAAGAAAAGCAACAGTTGCGCTTAACTCGTGCAAAAAGGCCATTGGCAAAAAATGGGGTATGCAACCCCGAATGGGTTCATTGGCTCTACGTGTCCGTCATCAGACCGATACTAATGTACGGTGTTGTTGTCTAGTGGACGGCTTTAGACAAAGCGGTCAACCGCAACACCCTAGGGAAGGTACAAAGATCATCATGCATATGCATCAACGGAGCTCTGAGAACAACTCCCTCTGCAGCACTAGACATGATATTTAATCTGCCACCCCTAGAAATGTTTGGCAAACAAATGGCAGGCAGTGCAGCCATTCGACTTAGAGCCTCTACACAGTGGAGTGGCATATATGCAGGACACTCAACAATATTGAATCACTTCAACAACATTCTTGAAAGCACCGAGTTATAATTTTGACAAAAATTTCCTAACAACCATCCCAATCCGTCTAGAATGAGAAAGGGATTCAGTACGGACGGAAGAGTCCGCCCACATATATACGGACGGCTCCAAAACTGAAGGCGGGGTGGGTGGAGGTGTTTTCTCTGACATGCTTAATATTAGCAGCTCCTTCCGTCCCTCGGACTACTGTAGTGTCTATCAGGCGGAGCTTATGGCCATCAAGGAGGCCCTGCCCTGGCTAAGGTGTAATATAATATCTACTAGGGATATTAGCATTTTCACAGACAGCCAAGCGGCAATTAAATCCTTGGAATCGGCCTCGACAACATCAAAGGTCGCCGCAGAATGTCGATCATCTCTTAAGGAGATGGCTAAACAGTTCAATATTCTTCTGTGCTGGGTGCCAGGACACGGGGATATTCCAGGGAACTGTATGGCTGACGAACTCGCTCGGCGCGGTACAACCCTTCTGATTATTCCGGAACATCGGAATCTGGGTATGCCTCTCTCTACATGTAAACTGCTATTGGGATTGGACTCAATTGAGATAACCAACTCAAGATGGGCAGACGGTATTACATGTCACACTGCGAGACAGATCTCGCCGAAGCTGGATCTAAAACGCTCTAAGAGGCTGACTTTGCTCAAAAGGGCGAGTATCAGCAACGCAGTCGGTGTCCTGACCGGACACTGTCTTATAGGTCGGCATGTTAAAAGACTCGGTCTCTTCTCAAGCGACTTCTGTAGAAGCTGCCTGGATGAGGAGGAGGAGGAGACAGTCCTTCACCTTTTCTGTACCTGTCCAGCTCTATCCGCTAGAAGGAAAGCTCATCTTGGAGCTTACTTCTTCAACTGGCTTGGTGACCTTGCCGCAATGGAGGTCGCGAGAATCCAACGCTTGATTGCAAGCTCTAAATGGTTTGTCGAGTAGGACCGGATTCGATGATCCTGTGGTAACACAACGGACCTTTTTGTTAGGCCTAAGTGTGTCCGTGTTCTCACGGGCAGCCACGCAGCCACCTACCTACTATACAACTTAATGAATTTCAATAAATCATCTATCTATCTATCTATCTATCTATCTACCCCAAAACATGATGTCGAGAAAAATACGTCTTATAGCAAGATTCATCGTACTACTTCGGGTAGCTTACAAACAAAAGTCCATAAAAAAATTGTTCACATATGTTTCACGATAATATTACAGCACTTTATATTAACTATTGCACTTCTGAATTTGCAGGCGAGAGCTCAAATAAGTTGGGTATTCTGAATTAGTGTGATTCTACAAATTAGGGAAGATTTAATGATTCGCAATGACTGATAAAATAATTCGTTTGTTTGCCGGAATATACGCTAACTAGTGAACGCAGTCAGTCAGAAGGGAGGCCAATTTAAATAAATACATTGAAATACTTCATACAAATGTTATGCACTTCTTTCTGTTCTCATTGTCTTCATGGTCTAGCTGTGTCCTACTTAGTGTTGCCGTTACCAAAACTTCCAAATGAAATTGTTTCTACGATTTTTTTCCCTTAACCAATTATTCTCATGGCTAATAAACCAAAAAAGGGGTTAACTTTTCGAAAACAATTCCGTGCACGCATTGCTTGCGATTTACAATTCTCTCCGAGTAGACAATAAAAAGCGTCAACGGACTTCCAATGAAACTTTTATCAACATCCTGTACTCTGTATAAACTTCCGTCGCGTTTCTTACTTTATTTTTCGTCCTTGCTCTTGCTTTTAAGTTCTAGTGTAAGTTTAAAACGCCTTAATAAAAAAAACGTCTCCAAGTACGCTAAGTGCTCGTGGCGCGCACTCTTTGGCCAAAGCGAAATAACTTTGTCGTCAGTATATGTATAAACGTGAACTAACAACGCCATCTATACCTCAAGTGGGCAAAGATAGATATACTCGTAGAGTGTGTTTAGTTTCGTATTTTTACTATTGAATATTTTTGCTAGACTGGCTGCTTCTTGCACCGCGCTGAGGAGAAAATAAAGGAAACTTGAAAACAGGAAAACGGGTCCGAAAGGAAAGTTTCTTTTTTTTTGCGGACGACCGGATGAGTTTGATTAATGGCATCGAAATCTACTTTTATAGCTACCAACCCTCCGAACATAGCCAGTGATAAATTGATGGAGGCTTCTTCAGGACAACAATTATGTTTCCATAGGATTGTTTTTTTTTTTTTAATAAAATGGTTTTTTTATTAGAACTTAAATATTTAAAACATAAGCCCTTGTAGCTACTATAAATCGAAAGAAGAGATAAAAACAAATTGTTGGTTTGCAGATTCCTCACCAAATCTCTTTGCAGTCGAAATAAAAATCGGAATAATACGCTGACGACAGTTTTCGAAATTTGTATGTATGAATATTTGCTTTCACTTCTGTTCCGATTTAGGATATTCGGCAATAATTTTTGAGTAGAATCAGGCAATTTGTTGCTCCAATGAATTTGAAATTACTCTAGATAAAATTTAAAGGCGAAAAGTTTGAATCATTAATCTTCAGATATAATTTCATCCAACTTTTTTATTGGGGCTGCTTTCGGTACAAGAAGGCAGTAATTGATTAACGGTCAAACATTTAAAAAGTATCTTTTTCCGTTTGAGACCACAATTAAATTGAGAAATAGCATAGCTAAAAGTTTTCTTGAATAAATTTATTATTATTAAAAAAAAGTTTTCTTCCGTGGTCGTTGTCCAATAGTTTCAGTACGTTGTCGTTGTCCTCAGTGGCGGTCATATTGCTTGTTCAAGGGTGGGTGTGGGGCATTGGAGTTCAGTAGATACTGTAGAGAAAATAGGTGAGATAGCTACCCGTTAATACAGCGTGGATGAAGGAATTTCAGAATATTAAAAGTATTAACATTGCTCTGAAGGGATTTCTTTAACATCGCTCAATTTATCAACTGATTGTATGATGTCAAAAATTTGAACCTGTGTTGTATGATTGTAAGTCCTTAAGCAATGGAAAATTGAATAGCACGGGTAGGAGCTAGAAAATAAAATTAATTGATTTCAAAGCTTGGTGAACATAATTTTCGATTTCAGTAGAAGTCGATGTCGATCTCGATTTCGGCAAAATTTAGAAGCCCAAACAGACTTCAAGATCTCTTACATGTATGAGAAAATTTCGAGATTTCGCAAAATCCAGTTTAAAATCTTTGGATGTGAATTAGCTTTTTTTTGAGACCACTAGAAAAGTAGTGTATTTAATTCTTATTGGTTCTACTATCATACATATTTGATGAAACTCAATATTGGGCATTAAAATCCGAACCCCATATCTCATAATCTAAAGACTTCAGGCCCGACGAAGAAGTAAAGTTATCCTACAATACTTAAAATCTACGAAAGAAATATTTTATGGTATTGTTGCGAGCTAGGGGTTCGCCGGGATTTCAAGTAAAACACAATTCGGTTAAAATAAAAATAAGTGATTATTTATTAATCGCACTTTAAATTCTATTCGCACAATAATTCGCACTGTATGGCAATACCGCCCGCTTATACCATATATCGCTTGACTCGTTCACTTTCGTTCTCTCTCAACACGGTCGCGTATACACGCTGACTGTCACAGTCGACGTAATAAAAATTACTGTCTCTTCGCTGAAAGCTTCACCTGCTTATATACTAGCCGGTTGCAGTCTAGGATGTACTTGAATGTTCGTTCAGTGTGGAATCTTCTCGAAAGCTTTAAAGCTTTCGATTTCGATCTTCGTTCAGTGTTGTATGTAGAAGGTTCAAGTGAGCTTGAGATCTTTCGACTTTGATTCTAATTGGATTCTAGTACATTGGAGAGCATTCGATAAGAAGAGAGATACAACCGTGCTGTTTCGCCTTATCTTCAGCTAGGTTTCTGATTGGGTTACTTTGCAACTAGGTATTCGGTTGTTGTTGTTTTCATTATGTGAAACGATCGAGTTGCACGGTTGCGCGGTTGCCAGGTTTACATGTAACAGTATATATAAATATTCACTGAGTCTCCTTATTGAGTCGATCTATAGTTAAGATGACTGCCACCATCACCTAACCTAACCTACTCTCTTAATTCAACAATTTAAAAAACCAAACTCGGAAATTCTCTAAAACTATTTTCAATTATAATAACTTCATAAGCAGTATCTTATACCTGATTTACATTGCAAGATTTTGGCAAGTATTTTAGTATAGTATAGATTTTGAAATCTCGAAAAGTATTTACAACGCTCTGAAGACATTCGTTTGACAACGACTCTGATGATAAAATTTTTAATTTATTTTGTAAGAGTTAACATTTGGAAACGAGGAAATTTAAATTGAATGAACAAGAGTCGAAAGCTTGCATTATCATGCAATTTGAAATTTTGTAACATTTTATACAGGTAGTTGTGGTGACAGATAATTTGAGGGCTGTTCAGTGACTATTATTTGTATTGAGGATTTTTTCCCAAAGATTTTTTTCGCGGTACCTTTTATAATGATTCTAATTAGTGTAAAAAATATATGTTTTAAGTTTCACCCCGATCAGAAAAAAAAAAAATTTAGATTCCGAAAAATGGGTCCCGATGTATTGACAAAACGGCCAAATAATATGATTCTGTGGATGGTTGTAGTTCTAAATAAATAGGTTATGTACCATCGGAAATACCATCTAGTGGTCGTAATGAGAAAGTGAAGTTTTTCATATTCAATCGGTTTCGACCGTATTTTTATAATGGTTAATAATATGAAGTTAGTATCGTCGGCAAAATGATCTGATTTCTAATGCTCAATATTATATTATAGAAAGAGAAAACGGTTCAGAAAGTCCTTCATCGAGTATGAAATCAAGAACTTTGACGGATTAGTGATTAAATGTAAAACATCATGTTTTTAGTCCTTGCTGAAGGACTGCTTTTACTTTATTATTTCAATAATACAGTATTGTTATCGATTTTTAAAAAAAAAAATTTGCTACCCTCAAAATTTTTTTTTTCACGTTTCATGACGAGTAGACACGAAAAAAGCAAAAAAAAATTTCAGTCCGTCTGTCCGCCGTACGCCGTACGCCGTACGCCGTACGCAAAATTGTTTGAAGGCTCGTAGCATCCAAACCCTATGAGCTATTTAGTTGAATTTTTTTTCGTGGGTAGAGTGGGTAGGCCCCCTAAAGTGACCAAATTTGGAGGGGTGGGGGTGTGAGGGGGGGAGGAGGGGGAAGTGTTTTAGACGGAAAATTTTGGTTTCTAGATCTCAGCAACCGCTTATGCTAGGAGGCTAAAATTTGGAATTTATACAGAACTTCGGTAGTGGACCCATTTGCAAAAAAATTGCCGATATAGGTGAAGGGGTTCGGGAGTGAGGAGAAAAATAATGCTTCCGAATCGCAAGAAATGTGAGATCGACACATTCTAAAATCTATATCTCCTAAACGGTCAATGTCACAAAATTGAAACTTAATGAATATCTGTAGGTATACTAGGAGAATAGATCGGAACCAAAAATTTGAGTGGTGGAAGAGGCGTACAGGGGTGGGGGGTGAAAAACTTTAGATTACGATATCTCATGAACCAATTGTACTAGATAAATAAAATTTGGTTTGTGTATAAAGGTTGACAAATGAAGTTTAATAAAAGTAAAATTTTTCAAGGGGGCGGTGGAGCATGAAATTGGAGGGGATAAGAATTTTTCTAAAAAATCACGTATCATATCTCAAGAACAGTTTAAGATAGATGCTTAAAATTTTTACCAGAAGTAGGCCTAATAGACCCCTAGCGGAAAACAAAATTTAGGAAGTGTGGGTGAGAGTTAAAAGGAAAAAGTTCCGATTTTAATATCTCGACAACCTATAATGATATAAAGCTGGTATTTGGATAGAGCTATATTAGTAGCATATTGGAAAAATATAATTTTTTATAAGGGTAGTATGGTACGGGGGTGGGGGTGTTTTTCCTATCTATAGAACGGCTTATGCTACAAAGTTGAAACTCGGTACGTTTATGTAGATCAACTAGAAAACTAATTTAGATAAAAAAAAAATTCAAATATCTATTGGCGTTCGGAGGAGGGGCATAAAAAATGATCAGTGAAAATGGAATGCATATATTTTCATGGTTTTCGTCATATCTATTAGGTTTCCCCAAATATTGAATTCATTTTTGTTATAAATCTTCTTCATATAAATACCTAGAAAGTGTTTTCAGGATTTTTTAAAATTCGACCCCTAAAAGGGTGCAAAGGGGGTTGTAAACTTTTTCACGAATTCTTCTATATCCCCAGGTCTTATCAGATATCAAATATCTTTTCACTTTCACGTGCTTGCGTAATAATCGCCTAAAACTTGTTTTTAAGTTTTTTCCTTTTTCAGCTCCTAAGAGAGTATAAATGATAAGAAGAAAGAAATTTTCCAATGTTTAATCGGCTAAAAATCGCTATATTAAATATTTTTATTTTAAGAACAAAATTAATTTTCCAAGAAATCTAATAATCTCGAAGCAACTCATGATACACTCCGACTTTAACCGCTCCCGAGCTTTGACCCGAAAAATAATAAAGTTTCGCCCAGACCATTGGCAGATTTTTTTTCTTTTTTTCATAACATTGAGCACTCTAAAAGACTTCGTATCGTTTACCGTTCCAAAGTTACGCTCAAAAATTTATTTTTTAAGTAAAACTTCAATTGATGAATTTAGGCACTAGATGGCATTTTCGATGGTACACCACCTACCTATATATATTTAGAGTTACAATCACCCACAGAATGATACTATACTAGGCCCTATGTCGATATCTTGGGAGTTTCCGGAATCTTATACAATTTTGGTTTCTTTAAGGTTCTTGAGGCACATATTCCTCATATATTATCGACATGAAACTTAAAACGTATTTTTTTTACACTAATTCGAGCCTGATGGGTCTTGCGAAAAAATCCAAATTTTTAAATTGAGGATTAGCTTTGATTAGGGTTTGAACTACCCTTTTTACCCGAGTTGATTTCAAATTCATCCAAATATGGGAAATATATTAGAATTAGATGGATCGAAATCGAAATCTCAACATTTCGGAAAATCAAGTTTTAAATCTTTGGATGTAAATCAGTTATTAATATGTAATCCAATAATTACTGTGAATATTCATAATTGAGTTCTTAAAGCTGATTTCTCTCGTGGTTTCGACAAAACTATTAAGATTACTGGATTACCGATAAATTTGAATAAGTTTTATATCTGCTCTGGTGACTAGGTTTTTTGAAAACATAGTTCAAAATCCACTCAAAACGACCTGGACAGCAATGATATTGTGTTTCGCTGCTTACGTTTTAATCTAAGATTAGGACGCACATAATGACATTTCTCCGAGCATAATCCAAATCCAAATTTTTCAAAATTAGTTTCAAACAGTAAAAGCTACTTCCTTAACAGAAAACATCACAACCCAACTATTGATTATATATATATTTAAATTCGAAATTTTATTACTTTTCGATTGAAATATTTTTAATTAGACACAGTCTTCTTTTTAATCAGGAGACAAAGACAAAAGAAGGATTAAAGAAAGACATAAGGTGGAATCCGATTTAATTGCATTATACTTTATTAAGTGTATCTATTAATCTTATAGTCTCACATAATTTTTCTTTAAAACAGACGGGATAAAGTAATCACGGGTTACAAATTGGTTAGGGAGGGCCATGTCCCCCCCACCCTATGACCGTTACTGGTTGTCCTGCTCAGATTGTCGCCTAATCGCTTAGATGCGAATGTTGTTTTACCATATTCTTGCATCAGTTTCCTTGGTTTTGCAGTAGGCTCTCTCCAAGGACGATATTACGAGTCTAAGATAGGCGTGTTGATTCAAGGACAAAATGGTAGAGCATCGATTAAAAACATATTCAAAATAGCCCTTCTATAGGAGTACATATGGAAGTATACTATCAAGAAGGAACTTATATCTTACAACTAGGTGAATGTTGAGACCAAACATAGAGATATAAATACTGGAGACGACAAAGACGCCGTTTTTGTATGAAGCACTTTGAAGCATTTTGAAGCAAAATTCAACGTTTTTGTATGGAGCGTTTGATGCCAGGTGGCAGTGAAATGCAAAATAGTAGCCTAGTATTCAAATGTTTGGCGTTTTTTGTGTTCAAGACCGAAGTATAACATGAATTTGAGTAAGATGCCAATAGTAGCGTAGTGTTTATTGCCGGTCCTTTGTGACGAATCGTCCTGCTTCAAAACTGCCGCTGCTCGTCATCTCCAGTACATATATCTCTATGAGACGAAGTATCACAACCCCGAATAGAGGCGCTACACCGGAATTGAAAGAAATTGTCCATCCAGCCAAATGCACTCCTAAGTAAAAGTGACAGAAATGTCTAGATCCTGACGATTGTATTTGTCGCTTTGACTCGCTTTGATTTCTTGTGACATTGAGAATGAGTGTATGATGCTAATACAATTTTTAAACTTTTAAAATTTATTCTATTCAATTTGCTCCAGTTTATTTCAAATATTTCCGTTCAGAATTTAAGTAGCTTTGTAGAGATTTGCTCGACTAAAAGATTCCTTACAAGAACACGGTCTGGTTTTTTTTTTAAATTATGATAATAGTCTCAATGTAACTTACAATACACTAAACTGTAATTACAAACAACACTAGATTTTCTTTTATGCTCAGTAGTTTGGTGCATTTCGCTAGTCACACTACAAAAGGCAAGTTGTGAAGCGAAATATGTAGGGTGAATGAAATGCAGCGCCCCCGATAAAAGTCAGGCAAAAGGATCAAAAGGAGCTTATAACTGAAGATGGAAGTATTCTATTAGAAATACATCTTCTCCGTGCCTCGCCATATGAAGTATACGGAATATTGTTTGCTAGCGCTTCCTGGATGCATCATAGGCTCTGGGCAAATCAGCAGCACGAAAGGTATTTTCTGTCCTTTCTAAGTGCTACAAGCCTTAGCTGCCTCCATTCTCACATGAAGAGGACTCAGTTCTCGAGAAAAGTCTAAAGGAGGTGACATTTGTTTAGCGGGAAATTTTCCGTTTAACTTTATAGTCATATCCGAGAAATTTCACATATTTTATGGTGAAAGTTGTACAAGTGTCTCGCGTACGATGCACAACCTGTGACACCACTTCGTCATTTCTGAAGACTGTCGAGCAGCCACACATATTTCTTCCCAGCTCTTGCTCTAATTTGGTAGATATCCTTTTCTAGTAGACCCAGATGAATTGCATGCCGTTGAAAAAAGACGGCAAAGACACAATATGTGCTAGTGTAAAGTTTTTATAGTCGTACATACAAAATGGAAGAGCCCAATCAAGAAAAAACGTACTTTACTACACCACAAGGAGTGGAGTATTTGCAAAACCCCTTCAGTCAAGAAGCCCGTTTCCTTCGTCCTGCTGCTGTTTTATAGAATTGCTCTGAGGACCTTCCGAGGACTTTTTTTTTAAAACAGTTTCCTTTTTTCTTTATATTCAAAGTAGGTACTCGGCGAACACAGTTTTTATTATTATTACATTTTTTTTAAAACAAGAGGAGTTGAAGGAGTTCTTGGGTTATTTCTGTCACGTACTCTTACTATTGTATTATGAAGGACTTACTAGCGCCTCTGTGTTGAGTTTTTTCGAGTTGAGCTTTTTTTTGCGGAGTGAAAATATAACAATACTTTTTTAAGATTTCGCTGTCTGACACCAGAAACTCTGACATTAAGAACATATTTTGAAATGTGTTTCAAGTAACTAAGTATAACTTACCAACTGGACTCTCTTCATTCCAGAAAGAATCGTCCAAAGTGTAATCGGCTTCTAGAAAAAAATTAGAAACAAATACGAGAGTTAGTTTAAAATTTAAAAAGGCTGCAAAATATTCAACAGCTTCCATAATTTTTTTTTTTTTTTAATGCATGTTTTTTTATTAATCTCTTATAATATGAACAATGTTGATAATAGCACTACTCTCCCTTTTGAAAGACATGAATTTCGTATTAGGGGTGAGGAGTCTAAATTAAAAATTTACACAGAATACTGTACTGGTATAATGACTGTATACTTCATGACAAAGAGTGAATAATATTGTAGTTAATAAAATAAAATACTATAATTCACTCAATAAAAGCATTTAAGCTATTAGAACATAAATAAAAACTTTAAAATTCATAATTTAAATAAAAACTAAATAATACCAATCTTCTGACATCAATTTATCTAAATTCCATTAAAAACTTGAAATACATATAATTAATAGTTACAATTTTGCAATTTATATAAAAAAAAGAAGAATAAACGAAAGTAAAAAATTTCAAAACATTTCACAATCTCAATACGTTCCATTATAACAGAGTTTTTTGATCCTCTTTTTGAAAAGAGTGATGTTA
Source organism: Beris morrisii (assembly GCA_951812415.1). NCBI lineage: Eukaryota > Metazoa > Arthropoda > Insecta > Diptera > Stratiomyidae > Beris > Beris morrisii. Next base: position 152,421,392 of record OX638310.1, read on the forward strand.
TTACAACTTTTTATACTTAAGGGAAGATTGTTGAACAACTGAACTCCGAAAAATGAATAGTGGAGTTGGCCAATTTTAGTGGCTCTCCATGGCAGTAGTAGGGTTTCTTGAGAACCTCCACGAGTAGCGTTAGTGTTTGTTGGTATTAATCCCTTTTTTGTTTCCTTAAATATTTGGATAGTAGCGATCAAATTGAAAATTTGATTGATATTCAGTAAATCTAATTGTGGAAACAAGAGTGTGGTGGAAAATGTTCTTTTTTTCTTAGCAGTATTTTTACTGACATTTTTTGGGCTATTATTAATGGTTCAATAACTTAAATTGTTGCGCTACCCCCGGCAATTATCCCATATTGTAAAATGGAGTGCACGAGAGCAAAGTAGAATAGTCGAATTGGCTTTTTAATTAAAAATTATCTAACATCAAAACACAATGGAATCAGCTTTTTTAATCTCGAAACTGTGCTTTGAACTTGTATAGGGTATTTTTTTAGGTGCATGAGAACTATCGATATCGATAACTGTGGTTTGACAGCTGAGAATGTCAAACTGTGTTGACATTTCTGTTCAGTAAGGCTTGGCAAGTCATCGTGAATCGTTTAACGCCAGAACAACGCTTCCAAATTGTGGAAATTTACTTTGAAAAAAATAAATCTGTTCGCGAAGTTCATAGAGCACTGATCGAATGGACCATGTAACTCGTAGCCGCGGCGGATATCATATTTAAAAAATAAATGCCATGAAATTATCTACCAGAATATAATAAAAAAATTTCATTTCAACAATATTTCCGTCTTGTATTACAATTTTAAGTTCTCATGCACCTAAAAAACACCCTATATATCCCATTTCATGTATGGATCAAAAACAACTCGGAGATATTTTGTATTAGGTACTCTTAAAAGTAGTGGACAGTTGCAAGTTTGGTTACACGAGGTTGAATGGATCTTTAGTTCGAAATTAACAGGAAAGCCATGTTGCGTCAGTGCAAAAGTCATATAATAAGTTTTTTTCTGTGTTCAGTGTTAGGCAGTTGAAATTTAGCCAGTCCTTAATAATTGACAAACTATAAGTGGCTTACATCAGTGTTCCATCCCAAGACTTGTCCGCAAAAAACAGCACGGTATCGTCAGCAAAGGGAATTATCTCCCCTTCTATGTTTTGCATAAATAATTCGTTAATATAGAGTAGGAAGAGTAATGGTCCAAGCACAGTACCTTGGGGAATTCCATATTCAAATGACATTTCAGTACTGTTTGAATCATTTATTTTAACGAGTTGTATTCTTTCGCTTAAGTAGCTTTGTATCCACTTTGTCCATTCAGCCGACAGACTGGCATTTTGACATTTTCTAATAATACTGTGATGCGGTATAGAATCAAATGCTTTGACTAAGTCTAGGAACACTGCGCATGGCCTATTTTCTTTGTCCAGTGTCTCGAATATTTTTGTACTTAGAGATGCTATCGCATCATGGGTACTTCGTCCCGCTCTAAATCCAAATTGATTTTCTCTCAATACATTATTATCTTCAAGATATAGATCAATCCTTTTTTAGCCGCTTTTTCTATAATTTTTACTATTCCAATTTTGTATCTTTGGATTTTTATTTAAGTCAGATACCATTCAATAAATGTGAGCAGTGATTTCAAAGAAAATTCGTCAACTGCGACTGGCTTTCAATCTTTTAAGCACTCATTCAACATTTGATTTGTTTACGAGCTTCAAATGGATTCTTTTAATTAGGTGTTTATTTTTTTGAAAATGTTAGCAACAAATTAATAGTTTTTGTTTTTTTTTGTACTAAGAAATAAGGAATATTTTTTGTACCTATTAATTAAATAAACAATTATCCTGCATCTCAGAACAACTTGTATTTCTAACAATTCACTACCATTTTTTTAAATTACATTATATGAGCCGTTTATTTTGAAAGTGGGGCAAGTCCATTTTTTGTTATTGCGAGATATTTAAAGGTTTGCAATATATAATAAATTTAAAAATATTGGTAAGCAGTAATAGACATATTACTTTATTATTTTTTAATAATAAAGTATTGTTATCGACCTGAAATTTCAAAAAAGTTTGCTACCCTGAAATTTTGTATTTACACGTTTTAGGACTAGTAAACCCCAAAAAAGCAAAAAAAAAAAAAATGTCCGTCTGTCCGCCGTAGACGCCGTACGCCGTACGCCGTACGCCGTACGCAAAATTGTTTGAAGGCGCGTAGCTCCCAAACCCGTTGAGATATTAAATTGAAATTTTTATGGTGGGTAGATTGGGTGAACCCCTACGACTGGTATATTTTTGAGGGGTGGGGGTACAAGGGGAGAGGAGAGGGGAGCGTTTTAGACGAAAAATTTTGGTTTCTAGATCTCAGGAACCACTTATGCTAGGAGGCTGAAACTTGGAACTTATATAGTACTATAATAATGGATACAAACCATTAGGCTATTTGGAACGTTATTTTTTAGGTTGTCAGTCGCATAGTACCCAACACCGCATCTCATCATTAAACACGTTTCGGACTTCTACCCATAAAATAATAAAGTTGCGCCCAGACTGTTGGCAGATTTTTTTTTGCTTTTTGTGGTATTAGATAATGTAAGTTTATTATCCAATAGTGTATATAGTGCTAGCTAAAAAAAATAATGTTTTAATTATACCTTAATGGACTTGCCCCACTTTCAAAATTTATGAATTATTGTAATCGTTAATTTTAAAGGGTCATTCCATGAAGAATCGCCAAAGTTGTGACTTTATCGTCTCCGATTCTTTTGACAATTTTTGTACTTGAAGAACTAGTGAAAAAAATAATTGAAATTCAATTTTTTTTTTCTATCTAATTTTTTTTGTCAGTTATAGTATGTGAAAGTATGTTAAAGTTTGCTCAAAAAAGGTGTCCGAGTTCTCTTTGAAAATGCATATCTCCGGTAATTTTTATCCTAGAACAATAAAATTAGGCTTATTTTAAGAGGGAAATATAAATAAAATATAGATAAAATATAGATAAAATATAGATAAATATAGAATATAGAAAAAATAAAAATAAAAATTAGCCTTGAAATTTTTTTTCACGGACATTTATTTTGTCCTTTTTCCCTTAATATCTCAAAATGCGTTTCTTTTTTATTTTTTTATATTTTGTAGGTTATAATGTTTTCCAAAACATATCAAAAAATTAAAAAAGGGGATCGAGGTAAAAAAAATCAATTTAAATTATTAGAGAACTAAACTAGCTTTAAATTATTAAGAACCACTGATCTTATTCAATTTTTTTTCTTTGAGATCCCAAGTTAGTTTTTTGATATGTTTTGAAAAACATTATAACCTACAAAATACAAAAAATAAAAAAATAATAAAAAACGCATTTTGAGATATTAAAGGATAAAAGACAAAATAGACAAAATATCCTTGAAAAAAATTTCAAGGATAATTTTTATTCGTAATGTTTTTTATTGCGACAATCTTCCCTTTTAAAATGAGCCCTATTTTATTGTTTTAGAATAAAAATTACCGGAGATATACATTTTCAAAGAGGACTCGCACACCTTTTTTGAGCTAACTTTAGCATACTTTCTCATACTATAACTAACAAAAAAAATTAAGATAGAAACAAAAAATTGGATTTCAATTATTTTTTTCACTAGTTCTTCAAGTACAAAAATTTTCAAAAGAATCGGAGATGGTAAGATCACAAATTTCGTAATTTTTGGCGATTCTTGATAGAATGACCCTAAACGGATAATATTTTAGTTGCATCATCCTTTTTTAATAATAAAAACAAAATACTGTTTAATTTTATATAAATATTTATTAGTTTGAGAAAAAGTAAAATAAAACAAAGAAAACACTTTTTAAATACGAGAACTGTTATGGGGTTTTGTGGACCGAGCCCAAAACAACACAATGTCGACTTTGTTCAGAATTTATTAGAAATTGAACTAGAATTTGCTTGCAGGCTGATAATAGAAGTTGAATACTATACAATTTACAGTGTTTTGCAGTCTCGCCAATATTACTAAAATTTGCCGGTGTTGGAAGTAAACATATTTTTATCGAAACAATGAAATTTGTACTTGTTATTATTTTTGAAGTATTGTACAATTATCAATTACCAATGTCAGGAATAGATAGATAGAAACATATTTTTTAGATATGATGTAAAACCAACACATTGGTTTCACAACAACAACCGGAGCTAAATTATGCCATAACATATTCGGTTAAAAATAATTTCAGCCAAAGATGGACTTGCATCACTTTCAAAATAAACATATTTACAATACTGTTAATAGCTAAAACTTCCATCTCCCAAATATTACGGAATTTGAATTTTTTGACTAAAAATTGTTTACAGATAAAAAGATCATATTAAGTTTTATCTATAGTTATCATTATCTTAATTTTTTTGAAAAATGGACTTGCCCCACTTTCAAAATAAACGGCTCATATATAGTGACTTAAAATTCGAGATCTTTTTAAATTCGATGCATGTTTTGACATTGAAAATATTTTGGAAATCTCGAATCGGTCGAATGAAGTTGAAAACAGTTCAAAAACGATCATAACAATAAATTAAAATTCGAGGCGAGCCGAAAAACTTTATCAATTTCGATTTCGAAATTTAAATCATAATAAACCCCCTGGTATAAAAAGCGCGTGATATGTGTGGTACCTTAAGGTTGAATTATAGTAAACGCGACGCGCACGCGTTAAGCGATGCGACGTGATCACAGCTGATAAGAATGCATGTTAGTGATTGCGACTAGTTATAGTGATACCGCACCGCTCTAATCTCCTCGCTTTGATAGTTTCTTTTCACTTGCGACAGTTGTATTTCCAATATTTTACAACAATAAACGGTAATGGCTAATAAATAATATAAAATGAATGCCTAATAAAAAACAACAGGCAATATGTTTGTAGGCAGCGAACATAATGTTTTGCGGGAAGCAATTCAATGTGTTAGCGATGCGATTGGGTCATCAAGCGCGTCGCGCTCATCGCACGAGTCGCGCTCGTCGCTCTCACTGTATTTACAACTTTAAAACTAGGTAATACGCACCTCGATATATATACTCGAAGTTACACTGGTCGAGGGTCACCATTTATATTTTGCGCCTTGGTAATACTAATGGTGCCAGATGCAATCTGACACTTCCATTGGAAAGTTTAACATTTTTTATTAGCATAAACGTACTCACAACGTTTTGACGTACGAGCGCTATTTGTTTTGTTTTTCCACTCGGATTGAAACCTGGGTTTTGAACGCACCGACTGCTTCTTCGGTGGTCGAAAAACGCTGACCACGCAGTTTATTTCTGATGTGCGGGAACAAGAAGAAATCATTGGGCTCTAAATCAGGACTGTACGGTGGATGGCCGATCAATTCGATATTTTCGGCGCTCAAAAACTCTCTTGTGTGAGTCGATGTGTGAGAGCTCGCATTATCATGATGAAGAATAATTCGTCTTCGGCGGTTCGTTTTCCTCATTTCACTGAAAACTTCTGGAAAACAAATGTACACCCACCATTCAAAAGTGACCGTCCTACGTTGCTCAAGTGGTACGGTGGCGACATGACCGGTAATTCTGAAGAAACAGGTAACCATTTGCTTCGAAATACTTCGTCCGCGAACAACTTTCGTTTGATTTGGCTCGTCTTGGAAGACCCATACCGTCAATTGCTATTTAGTTTCGGGTTCATACGCATAAATCCAAGACTCGTCGCCTGTTACGATCTTTTGAAGCACCGCGGTTGTATTTCTTCAACATTTCTTTGTACCAATCGAGACGAGTCTTCTTTTGAGCGATCGCCAAATTATCCGGTATCCAACGCGAACAAATCTTTTTGACGGCCAAATGTACATGCAATATTGAATGTACGCTGGTGGAACTAATGCCAAGGGATGCCTGAATCTCACAATATGTCACATGACGATCTTGCTTTATCATTTCGCGCACGGCATCGATGTTTTCTGCGATTATGGCCGATTTTGAATGACCTTTACGAAATTCATCGGTGAGCGATAGGCGGCCTCGACTGAATTCTGCAAACCAGTGTTTTACCGTGGCAAAATGTGGGGCTTTATCACAAAAAGTCGAATGGAGTTGATCGTTGTACTATTGTCGAGATAGTCGGCGTCGAAAGTCGTAATAAATCATGGCACAAAAATGTTCACGGTTTAATTCCATTTTTTGCCCGAGACAAAATTTTCAAGTCACTGTAAACAAAACAAATAGCGCTCGTACGTCAAAACGTTGTGAGTGCGTTTATGCTAAAAAATGTCAAACTTTCCAATGGAAATACCAGATTGCATCTGGCACCATTAGTATTGCCAAGGCGTAAAATATAAACAGTAACCCTCGTAGTATTGACCTGGGAGTTAATGAAATATTTGTGGTTTTCAATTTCATTATTCCTGAATAACAATATCTTTCATAATAAAGAAGTCGCAGGGAAAATGGACTAGTGGACAGCAGTAAATATGTAGGTATGTGATTTTTGTGTTAGAGAATGGTTTAAACCAGAAAATTAAAATCTGGAATTTGTAAAGAAATTTTTTCGAAGCAAGAGAAAAATTGTTCAACTAATCTTTCGCCAAAATTTCAAAGATACCATTTATAATTTCAAAATATCACCTGTGTAATCCCATTTTCATTTAATTTTCACATTCCTATCAATAATTTCCTCAATCACCCAAAACAAAACAAATAGCAATTATGCTGACTATCGAGATGAGATTAGGGGCCTCGATTGAGGATGAAATGCGCGAGGGAGGACTGATGAGGATATTGATGAAATGAAAATATTATTCATGTCAGTCACATTGGAAACAGAAGCGAGATACTCAACAATTCGATTATTATGAAAACCACAATCGTGGCCACGTCCGTTTGGTCCCGAAAATCAAATACCAGACACACCAGGGCGATTTCATTGCGAATTTAAATTCGTCACGGAAATAATTCAACAAGACGTGAACCAGATAAGAGTTTTATCGACCGTAAATAAATCATCAAATTGGCAGAAATTTTCTGATTTCGATTTATTTGTCGGTTGTTGCACGCACCCTCAACCATACGCACAATCAAAAAATACTACGCAAACATATTAAAATTAGTGGCATGATAGGCTGTGATTGTCTGTCCGAATAACGCACAGAAACATTAAGGATTCGACATTTTATCACAATTTATATCGCGTTTCAATGATTAGCGTCTGCCCGCGAACATTTTCCCCGGACAAGGATTATTTTTCAACCACCGGATTATCTACATAATATTAAAACATTGTTAATTCAAAAGGTTGAAACACATAAATCCCCGTAAATAGTTTCATTATCCCGCTCTAATGCTTAAATAGTGTTATGAACTCCGAAAAGGGGTAGTGAAATATGATAGTGAAGGGGATCAGGGCTTTTAGCCTCAGTAATCCTTTATAGTGCGATTACGATGGAATGTGGTGTGTGTTTGGGGAGTGTGCAGTCGTTTTGTCGATTAAAAACGAGCTGTGATAGTACGTGAAAATGTTTGGTATTAAGCTGAGGAATTGGAGTATTTCACAGAAAAAAATTAAATTCAAGTGGGTTTTTTTATTATCATTGCTCTGCTATCAAATTCATTGGTCTGTAGATTGACTAAAATGTGAAACGAACCGTACTTAGCGGTGATGGATAGGATTACGTCGATGAAACATTTTTTGGGATTCCTCAATTCAGATAAATATCAAAATGGAGCATTTACATACTTCTAATACGTATGTAAAAATAAGTTCTACTAGGACTTCTTTCTTCTGTTTTTTTTTTACGCAAGTACCTCTTAACATTCAGAGCTTACACAGTTAAAAAAATCCATTGAATTTTCCATCTTTTGGATAGTAGGCAAATAGGCCACACCTTTTCAAGTAAATTTATATTGCGATGTAATAGTCTATTTGAATGTAATTTTCAATTTTCGGTCAGTAAATTTCAATTTGTAATCAGTAAATTGCAACATCGAAAGCAACAAATTAAGTGGATATTCTCTTGAATTTACCTTCTAAAAAAGTGTATAATTAGCACTCTTTAAGATACACTCATTTCTACTTCTAATATTATTTCTTACTTACTTACTCTTAATAAAACCCTTGGCTGTAGGTAGGAATCGAACCCGCGATCAACCAATTTCGTCGTTTCAAATATTACATGTTTTTCGTCGTAAAATTCAAATAGATAAGCAGAATTACACGAAAAATAACGTACTTTTCAATTCACATATAAATATAGTTAATTTTACACGAAATGGTGTGTAATTGTGTGTTGAAAAACACATAGATAATTTACTAATACCAGTAATTTCGTGCAAAAGTGATTGAAATGTGTACTTTTACTAGAAAGAATTAAATATACTGGAAATTTCAAGTAAAAATTGGATTGAAAATTCAATTTTTACTTTATTATTTCAATAAAACAGTATTGTGATCGATTTTTAAAAAAAAAAAATTTGATACCCTGAAATTTTTTTTTCACGTTTCATGACTAGTAGACACGAAAAAAGCAAAAACAAATTTCAGTCCGTCTGTCCGCCGTACGCCGTACGTCTACCGGTGTAAACGTGTTTGTCTACACCGGTAACGTTTGAAGGCTCGTAGCACCCAAACCTTAGCTATTTAGTTGAATTTTTTGTAGAGGGTGGAGTGGGTAGGCCCCCCGAAGTGACGAAATTCTGAGAGGTGGGGTTGTGAGGAAGGAGGTGGGGGAAGCGTTTTAGACGGAAAATTTTGGTTTCTAGATCTCAGCAACCGCTTATGCTACGAAGGTGGAACTTGGAACTTATATAAAGCATCAATAGTGAACCCATTTACAAAAAAATTGCCGAGATTGGTGAAAGGGTGAAGGAGGGGGAAAAAAGCGTCCGAGACGCTCGAAAGCCGAGATTGAGACATACTAAAATCCATATCTCCTAAACTGTTAATGTCACGCAATTAAAACTTAATGAACATCTGTAGGTATACTAGGAGAATAGATCGGAAACAAATTTTTGAGTGGGGCAGTGGCGCACGTGGGTGGGGGGTGATAAACTTTAGATTACTATATCTCACGAACCAATTGCAATAGAAAAATAAAATTTCATTTCTGTATTAAGGTTGACAAATAAAGTTTGATGAAAGTAAAATTTTTGAAGAGGGAGGTGGAGCATGGAAGTGGAGGGGATATGAATTTTTCTAAAAAATCACGTCTCATATCTCAAGAAAAATGTAAGATAGATATTTTTTAATTATACTTTTTTTTAATTTTTATCTGAAGTAGACCTAATAGACCCCTATCATAAAAAACAGTTTGTGAGTCGTGGTGTATAGGGCGAGGGTAGGGGAGGGTGAAAAAGAAAAAGTTCCGATTTTTATATCTCGAGAACCTATAATGATATGAAACTGAAACATGGTATTTGGATAGACATGTAGTAGTAGCATGTTTGAAAAATATATTTTTTTAAAGGAGAAGTATGGTACAGGAGTGGAGGGTGTTTTTGCTATCTATTGAACGGCTTATGTTAGAAAGTTGAAACTCGGTATGTGTATGCAAATCAACTAGAAAAGTAATGTAGATAAAAAAAAATTTTAAATATCCATTGGCGTTCGGAAGGGTGGCGAAAAAAATTATTGGTGAAAAGGGAATGCATATATTTTCACGATTCTCGTCATTTCTAGTACGTCTTCCCAAAAATTTAATTCATTTTTATTCTACGGCTTCTTCATATAAGTGCCTAGAAAGTGTTTTCAGGATTTTTTAAAATTCGACCCTTACTCGTAAGAGGGTGTAAAGGGGTTGTATACTTTTTCACGAATTCTGCCTTATCCCACAGGTCTGATCGATATCAAAATTCTTTTCACTTTCATGGGCTTACGTAATAATCGCCTAAAACTTGTTTTTAAGTTTCTTCCTTTTTCAGCCCCTAAGAGGGTATAAAAGAGTTTTCACGAATTTCGTCACATCTTTTAGAAGTGAAAAGAAATTGAATTGATTTTTACTTTCTTGTGCTGTCTTCATAATTATTTATTAACTCCTTTCAGGATTTTTGGATATTCAACCCCCAAGTGGGTGTAAGGCGGTTGCATATGTTTTCACAGATTCCTACATATTACTTAGATCTGATGATATATCGAATTCATTTTTACTTCATAAGGTTTCCTATATAAGCATCAAAAAATCAATTTCAGTATTTTCAGATATTCAATCCTAAGGAGGGTAAGGTGGTTGTATACTTTTCAAAGCTTCGACATATTTCTTAGGTTTAATGAGATATTAGATCGCTCTTCACTTCCACAGACTTTTAATATAATCGCCTACAAACCCATTCCTCAATTTTTTGATATTGAACCTCCAAGGGTTTGTTTTCACAATGTTTTCAAAATGTTTGGCATCTCTTAGTTCTGATGAGATATAATTTGATTCAATGACCTATAAACCAATTTCACGATTTTTTGAATTTCAAGAACCAAGGGGGTGTTAAGAGTTTGGTTACGTTTTCACAAATTCCTCGTATCTCATGAGATATCAAGTTGCTTTTTATGAAATCGTCTACAAACCTGTTTCACAATTTTTTCGAAATTCAAAACCCCAAGTGGAAGTAATGGTTTTGTATGCGTTTTAACAATTCGTCATATCTCTTAAGTTTGATAAGGCAAAAAATTCGTTTTTAATTCTATTGTCTTTTAGTGTACATAATATACCGAAATCCGAATAGTCTACAAGGTCTTTTTCAATGTTTAATCGACTAAAAATCTCTATTTTAAATATTTTTATTTTAAGAACAAAATGAACTTTCCAAGAAACTTCATAATCTCGAAGCAACTGATGATATACTCCGACTTTGACCGCTCCCGAACTTTGACCCGAAAAATAATAAAGTTTCGCCCAGACCATTGGCAGTTTTTTTTTAAAAGAGTGTAGCTATCTTGCTTCCTACAGACCTATTCAAGGGAGTTGGCAAACGAAATTGCTTAACGATAATATTTTGAAAATATGGGAATTTGGGCAATTTGTGTTTTATTCCTTATTTTACAAAATTTTTGGAAAGTATTCTGCTAGAATAGAACCAAATTTGAACTGTGCAGTACAAAGTGTATACTAGAATGTACAACTAAATATTTGACAACTAAAAACATGACAAAATATTAAGATTATCGCCTGAAATGCTGACCTAAAAGCTATATACACTGTTTAATAGTTTAACTACAATAATCAAAACATAATATTTTTATCAAATGCTTCAGGTAAATTGATATAAACACACATTCTCCAGTCAAATGGTAGATATAAGTTTTTATTTGGCAAAATTTTCACTCTTAAGTACTAATAAAAACCCAAAGTTTTTGATCACAAAAGTATCCGGTCTATGCGCTATCTTTAAATTGGCATTTTTTAAGATCATATCTGGTATGGTTCGTGAGATGCTAAATTTTACATTCAATAGACTCCACATGTAACCATATACAGGGTGTAACTAGTACTGAGGTTCAAACGAAAATGGGAGATAGAGGAACTTGTCCTGAGTAGAAAATCGTTCCACACATACTCCCGTTTTTGCACCGTTAAGGAGATAGCGCGATTTTAAGGACGAAGGATTTTCATCGTACCTGTGATCACTGTTTGATCTCTAACTTCTGCTGTACTTAGCGTAACATAATAATTCTGAGCTCGTTGGAAAGGACACAAATTCTTCTTTCTAATTGCTATCAACTGTGTCAATCAGTTTTATACTTTTTGAGAAAAATTCATTTAAATGACACAAAAATAATAAAAAATTAAAAAAAAAATACAAAAAAGTCCTGTTTTCTCCAAGAAGGACCTAATTAACCACCAAATTTTATTACATTTTCGGAAAGCCCATAAAATTTCACTATACGTTTGATAACAGAATTTCTTCATAGGTTGAATTGTAAAGGAGCGGGGCTAACAGTTATCAAGCACGTTCCCTTCAAGTAAATCTGGTTTGGCCTCCGTCATTCGCCGAAGGAGTATGATTAATAATAGTGAGAACGAAATAAAAGAGTTGAAGTATAGTTTATTACGTTTATTTAGTTTATTTAGTTTATTACGTTTACAAACAATTTTCAACATGTCCGCCGTTGTGGAGCAAGCAGAAGTGGTATCGCCGACGAATGGCATTGGTGGGGTTCACACGCAGTAGTTGGGCTCGTAACTGATCGCATGCTTCGGTGATACGGGAAATGAGCTGTTCTCGTGTATGAATTTCCTCTGCGTAGACGATGCTTTTAAAATACCCCCAGACATAAAAGTCCATGGGAGTTAAGTCGGGAGATCGTGGAGGCCATGCAATGGGACCGCCACGACCAATCCATCGATCCCGAAAATTCGCGTCGAGCCACCGACGGACATTAGCACCATAATGCGCTGGCGCTCCATCGTGCTGGTACCAAAACCTGACCAGTACACGGAGTGGTATATCCTCTATGAGGTCTGGTAAAGTTTCCTCCGAAAATTCGGCATAATTGGTGGAATTGAGAATTGGGGGAAGAAATACCGGACCGGTGAAAGTTCTGCCGATGATGCCAGCCCAAACATTCACACTGAAGCGATGTTGATGGGACGTATTTCGGCTGGTATGGGGATTTTCACGTGACCACACATGCATATTGTGGAAATTTTGTATCAAATTTTGTGTCAAACCAGATTTACTTGAAGGGAACGTGCTTGATAACTGTTAGCCCCGCTCCTTTACAATTCAACCTATGAAGAAATTCTGTTATCAAACGTATAGTGAAATTTTATGGGCTTTCCGAAAATGTAATAAAATTTGGTGGTTAATTAGGTCCTTCTTGGAGAAAACAGGACTTTTTTGTATTTTTTTTTAATTTTTTATTATTTTTGTGTCATTTAAATGAATTTTTCTCAAAAAGTATAACACTGATTGACACAGTTGATAGCAATTAGAAAGAAGAATTTGTGTCCTTTCCAACGAGCCCAGAATTATTACGTTACGCTAAGTATAGCAGAAGTTAGAGATCAAACAGTGATCACAGGTATGATGAAAATCCTTCGTCCTTAAAATCGCGCTATCTCCTTAACGGTGCAAAAACGGGAGTATGTGTAGAACGATTTTCTACTCAGGACAAGTTCCTCTATCTCCCATTTTTGTTTGAACCTCAGTACTAGTTACACCCTGTGTACAATATCTAAATTTCATCTTTCTGGTACAATTGGTACGAAAGATGTTGTAATCCAAAGTTTTTTACCAAAAAATGATTGTTGCCAACTTGAAAATAAATTATTCAGTGCTGAAATAAAACGTTACAATTTTTTTCTATTTCTATATTTTTAAGTCATTGAATGCTTATAACTATATTTAAATAATAGAAGACATTTTCGGCAAATTGAATTGAATTAGAAAGATTATATTTTATTGCCAATTTTTTGGGGATGATGTAAAAGTAAGGGCTGCATCTATAATTTCGAAAAAAAAAAAAACCTAAAATTTAGAAATTCCAAAACTTTAAAATCCTCAAAACACAAAAACACAAACTCCAACTTCAGAAACACAAAATTTAGATTTTAAAATACGCAGATCTCAAAATACCGAGATTCAAAACCGTGAATGAGATGAATGAGAATGGTCCTAAAATACAATCTTAAGGCACAAAGCCGTGAACGAATAAAGTAAAACTAACAGGAAGGAAACCACAAACTGCCTGAGAGAACCACAAACTGCCTTATTTCGGTAAATCAATAAATGTCGCAGACACTATGGTGGTGAATACTGCAGCAAGAACATTTTGTCCCGAAACGGACGAAACTTGGCTTATTCCACGATGGGTGATTGATGGAAATTAATTTACCTTCGGTGCAAATATATCTTTCAGTCTATAATTAGTCAAAGCACTGTATGCCAAACTTAACGATCGTTACCTAAAACGATTTCAATATAACTTTACTCACATCACGAAACACGATACGTTTCATTTCCTCTTGGAAACTTGAAGTAAATTAAATTCCACTTTTAAAAATTGGAATCCTTTGATTCCCTAAGAGTCCTGAAACGTTCCAACCGCTTCACGGTGCGTAGGTGGTCTAGTTCGCAAACTCACCAGGAATAAAGTCATTCCGAATCTTGGACGGTTCGTATACAAAAGGCACTTAATTTAATATTTCCGGGCTTCACTACCCCGAAACGATGGAATGAAGTAACGAAACGGAGCCGCTTAATGGACTGACGCCGGTCGTGTCCTTTTACCTGTGTAAAGCTCGTGCCAAGGTTTTCATTTTCATTTTTTACGGTATCGAGTTTTCCGTATTCGATGGCAAAGACAAAAGACTGGTCTGAGTTTCCTATTAACCAGACGGTCTTCAAAAGTTTTCAAGCGAGGCTGACAAAGTTCTACGGAGACGGAAGCATTAGATCATATTTTCTCCAGAACATGATTATAAAATTCTCAAAGGACCGAAGGAAGTTAATTTAATAGGTTGGTCGAACAAGCTTAAAGGTTGCTCTGGTTGTGAATTCGAGCGACTACGGAACGAAGTATGGGCGGGAGTACAGCGACATTGTTATTACCCGAGTTTCAGGAGTAACTTATGACATATGCTCCACGAAGTCCTGTCGTTTTTAGTCAATGGCTTTAGTGTAATATTCTGGCGGTTCAGCTTTGATGCGACAAAATACGGAAATAAGTTTAGTCCACCGATAATATTCCCTTTTGGCGAAGGCTCTTAGGCGCAGTTGCTGTGTCCTGTGCATGAGTGCCTTTATGCCAGAGCCCGATTTACAATTTTCACAGATTAATTCACATCACAAAGTAACGAGCCTAGTGAGACGGATTAATTTTTTTTATGAAGCCTTTCAGTGGTGAATTAAAACGGCGAAAATCAAGTGTTTGTGGGTTGCCAAACATTTGTAGGCCTTTTAATGGGCCATCATTTCTGGAGTAAGTGTTTCACGCCAATGAATGGGGTTTATTATGGGAAATTTAGTTGATTGGATTAGAACGAAGGCGGAATATTTTTTCATGTGGAAGATAGCTCCGGTATTCGAACCAAAAGGATAAGCGTATCGTATCGTGGTATTGAGAGAATAATCATCTTCATATGTTAACAGTTAACACGAAGCTGAAGCTCTAGTTCTAATCACTTATTTGAATGTAGGTATAATTGGCCAAATATTTTCTTTACCGTTTTGTTTCTGGAAAAAAGTTTTTGTTGTAAAGAAGGGAAGATTAACGTTAATTTTGGGCCACTAGCAGAACAAACCATATGGTCTTTCCACACACTGTATGCAAATCAATACATTAAATAGAAAATAAGTCAATATCGAATCCCACCTAATCATGAAGTGATTCAAAAGAGTTATTCTTGTCTTATATCTCGCAAAGGATCATGCAGAAACCAAAAAAAATAAAGTGAAGTGGGCAGGTGACATCCAGTTGCAGCACCGACAGCAGCAACAAACTTGCCTGCTCAACATAAAAGACCGTGAATTAAACAGATTCGGTAGATGTTATAGTGTCCATACCATACCATCGATCGAGTCTGTCCGAATGCCCGCTCGAGATAAGGAAAGAAATACCTGATTGGATAACCGTTTCACTAATTCTTGGTGTCTATTCTTTTTTTAGAACCGCTAAATTCAAAACAGATTTTCACGCCTCTTTATTTCCGACAAGGACAAGCTCTCGAAAAATACAATAACATAATACTAAATGGTTAAGCTTCAATATACGAGGCATGTTCAGAAAGTAAGTGTACTCTGACCATAACGAGCTGTGGTTTTTTGTTTTTTGAGGGTTGGCAACACTGAGTGGTAGAGGGAGATCTCCTGATAGAGCGAGCATAGCCGGAACATGGTAGTACGTAAACTCAGGTTGTAGTGTCCAGTTGCGTGAAAGATGTCGGTAAGAAATCCCGCCAAGTGCGAGCCACGTGAATAAATGTTCATGACGAACAGAGGAGTGAGGGAAGAAGCTGCGGGAGAGTTCATCGAGGAGGGCATAAAGAAGCTTGTGCCACAGCTCCTCACATGCATTGAACGGGATGGCGATTATGTAGAAAAATTGGCAACAAGTGTATCAACAATATTCTGTAATTTTTTTTTATAATACAAGACCTTCCACTTTGACTGATGAGTTGGTGCAAAAAATCGATGAAAGTGTTCGTGAAGACCGCCGATTGACTGTGGATGAAATTTCTAAGATGTTTCCACAACTCTCCAGAACTCTCTTATACGAGACTCTCACAGAAACGCTGGGATACCGGAAACTGTGCGCAAGATGGGTCCCAAAACAGATGACAGAGCAGCACAAGAAAAGTCGGGTCAATTGCTCAGGCGATTTTCTTGAGCGACTTGAATTGGAGGGTGAGGATTTTCTGAGCTCAATTGTGACTGGAGATGAAACATGTGTGGCTTATTACAAGCCTGCGTCAATCTGCCAAAAAATTCAAAACCACGTTTTCGGCCAAAAAAATCGTGGCCTCAGTGTTTTGGGACCAAAAAGGCATCATTTTGGTCGAATTTCTGCCTCAAGGGGAGACCATCAATGCACAACGATATTGTGAGACCGTAAAAAAATTCAAAAGGAGCATTCAAAACAAAAGAAGGGTAATGCTGACGTGAGGAGTGTGCTTATTGCACGACAAAGCCGGTCCTCACACAGCCTTAGTCACCAAGGCGCTCTTGGATTCATTTGGTTGGGATGTTTAAAACCACCCTTCGTATTCCCGTGACTTGGCGCCTTCAGATTATCGTCTTTTCACCTAAATTTTCAACCGACAAGTAGGTGTAGAAAGAGGTTCTGAAGTGAGGGAAGAAGCCGCGGGAGAGTTCATCGAGGAGGGCATAAAGAAGCTTGTGCCACGGCTCTCCACATGCATTGACCGGGATGGCGATTATGTGGAAAAATTGGCAACAAGTGTATCAACAATATTCTGTAATTTTTTTTTCAAATACACTTCTCGTAAAAAAAAGAATCTAGTACACTTACTTTCTAAACATGCCTCGTATATCCTAGTACGATTTGTCTTACTCTGTTTTCATGTCCACACCAAAATAATATATGTACTACAGAAAAAATTATTTTATTTCAATCGCACTACAGTCCCTGTTCAACGAATTAGGACCACTAAGGTTTTTTTAATATTTTCTCTTTGTTTATGCTAAAACTCTTCGTAGAAAAGAAATAAAAAATAATTTTTTTGTTTTTTAGATTTTTTATTCGTTTTATGATATTTTATGTATTAAAAATTTGATTTGGGGTTAATATTTTGTAGGGCCACCCTTAGAATTAATTACAGCTTTAATTCTTTCTGGCATGCTTTCAATGCATCGCTGTATAATTTTTTTGATTTCTTCGCTGTTTTGCCATATATTTTCAATATTTTCTTTTAGGATATCAAGAGTAGGATTAGGAGAGGAATAAACTTCAGATTTTAAGGGACTCCAGACATTCTCGATAGGGTTAAGGTCGGGAGGATTGCCTGGCCAAGGAAGATTTGGGATATTGAAGATAGAGAACAGGTTTTTTATAATTTGGGCACGATGACATCCTGCATAAATATATTTCCTATTCCACAGCACTTCAAGAAGTTGAAATATGGAATTAAAATGTTGTCCATCACGTCGTAGTACTGGGTACTGTTCATAATTCCTTCAACGAAAAAGATCGGTCCAGGTCCATCGCCTGAGATGCAGGACCATATCATTGTGGCTGGTGGATGTTTGATAGTTTTCACGACGCAAGCTTCGTCATATTTGTCTGATGGCCTTTTTCGAACGTATTGGTGTCTCTCCGTCACAGACTCTAGTCTACACTCATCACTAAATGCCACCTAAAAAAACAAAATAAAACCAATTTTTTAAAATTATATTTCCAAGCGAAAAATAAAGGCAATGTAATCTTTATTCATCCATATTAAATATTAATTACATTTTGCCAATGATCTTCGGTATAATTTTGATGAGCTCTAGCAAACTCCAGCCTGGCTTTTCTCATTTTAGCTGTTAGCTTAGGCTTTTTTGCTGGTCGCCTCGACTTAAGGTTGGCTTCATATAAACGCCTTCTTAAGGTCATACCGGATATCTCTATCCTTTTGCCCAGCAGATCTTGATGCAAGCTTCTCGTGGATTGAAAACGGTTTTCGCAGGCCATTTGAATAATCCTACGATCCGTTGAAGGCGTTGTCTTCCTTTTCTCGCGACAATTCCGCCGTTTGTTGCTGACTTGGCCTTGATTCTCCTAGGCTCCTTTATTGATTCTCATCACAGTTTGATGAGAAACATTCTCTTTTCTTGCTATTTCTTGAAATGAAAACTTTTTGGTGTTCAATAAAGAAACTATTGCTGACTTTTTGTCCGCGCTAATGTCTTTACACTTTCCCATTTTTTGACCAAAAGTCTCAAAAAAACACACGTACTTTTAAATGTCTGAAACTATGTAAACTAAAACCACAGGAATTTCTAAAAACTGCTTAAACACAATATTTTCTTCACCACTTGACAAATTCTTTCCAAATATTTGAAAAAGAATGAGAAGTTCGGGATAATTTCACTGTTTTATATACATACCTGTCTATCGCCTTGAATACGTAAAGGGAGGGCCAGATAAAAAGCACTCTCCTGAAAAAAGGGTAGAAGGATTGGCTTTTCCATTTAGGGTATATTATATTCACAATTTTTACAGCCGCAAGGTAAAATGAATCTTCTTATGAAAAAACCACGTTTTCGTGAAGCTACAGTTAATTTCTTTTAAAAAATGAGAAAAAATGTGAGTGGTCCTAATTCAATGAACAGGGACTGTACATTACAGATGGAGGTGCATTCATACAACGCAAATGCTATGGGCGATATCCACTCATAGTATGTACATATATCTATTACTTTTGAACACTGCGAATGACAAAAGTACGTAGTGAGAATTATGCAACACATGCTAAAAAAATCTGCCAACAGTCTGGGCGCAACTTTATTATTTTATGGGTAAAAGTCCGAAACGTGTTTAATGATGAGATGCGGTGTAGGTTACTATGCGACTGACAACCTAAGCAATAACGTTCCAAATAGCCTCCTGGTTTTTTCCTAGGTTATCAGTCGCATAGCAACCTACACCGCATTTCAGCATTAAACACGTTTCGGACTTCTACCCATAAAATAATAAAGTTGTGCCCAGAGTTGGAAGATTTTTTTTATTTATTAACGTATTTTTTTATCAATAGAATATTTCAAAGAAATAAACGCGAGCTCGATTACATTAAACCTAAGAGATTTTCGGAATCAGTGAAAGCTTGAACAATACCACCCGCGGGTTTAAAAGGAACAAATACTTAAATCGGTTTTTTCCCCGACTATGTTTAAAGCTTATCGAAGTAAAAGTGAATTCCAAATCTCAATGTACCTAAGAAATATATCAGAATTCGTGAATATGTAAACAACCACTTTACACCCTCTTAGGGGTTGGATATCGAAAAATTTTGAAGAACGTTACTAGGCTCTTACACAAATATCCCGCAGAAGTAAAATTGCTTTGATAGCTCGACATGTCTACAAGTTTTAACGAAATTCGTGAAAATGTGTATTCACGGAAATTTTTTTTACTCAACCTCTGAACACCAATAAAAATCTGAATTTTTTTTTTGCTTTAATTACACTAATAGCACATCTACATATACGTACTAAGTTTTAACTTTCTAGCATAAGCCGTTTTTGAGATATAAAAAACCACCCCTCACCCTCGTACCTTGCTTCCCCTATCAAAAATTTCATAGGATGTCTCTATAGTGGCTCTATATGATCCTAAATTTTTAGTTTTCTATTCATTACGGTTTTCGAGAAATGAAAATCAGAATGTTTTCCTTTCTAGCCCCTTTCACCATCACCCTCCAACACCCACACCCCCAAAATGTTTTTCCCTACTAGAGGTTTACCGAAACCAACTCCTGTAAAATTTTCAAGATCATATCTGATACGGTTTCTGAGATACAAAAATTAGATTTTTTAAGAAATTGCTGTCCCCCCACTTTCGTGCTCTACCTCCCTCTTCAAAAAAATTTAGTTTCAGTAGACTCCTCTTGTGATCCCATATACAGAAACTAAATTTTATCTTCCTGTTGTAATTGATTCGGAAGATATTGTAATCCAAAGTAGTTCAGCACCCACTCGCATACCAAACCACACCCTTAAAAATTTTAGACCTTGTCTAATCTTGAACTATCCCTAAGGGTAACCACAAAGTTTCGATCTTCTGACATCAATTGTTCAGGAGATATCGATTTTAGAATGTTTCAATTCCGGCTTTCAAGCGTTTCGGACTAATTTTTTTCTCCCCAACTTCTACAACCCTCAACCTCATGAGTCCACTATCATAGTACTACATAAGGTCTAAGTTTCAGCCTCCTACCTTAAGTGGTTCCTGAGATCTAGAAACCATAATTTTTCGTCTAAAACGTTCACCTTTCCTCCTCTTTCATACTCTCACCCTCCTAAAAGATACCAGTCGGGGTGGTTCACCCAATCTACCCACCAGAAAAATTTGATCTAAATATCTCAACGAGTTTAGGAGCTACACGCCTTGGAACGATTTTGCGTACGGCGTACGGCGTCTACAGCGGACAGACGGACATTTTGTTTTTGTTTGCCTTTTTGGGGCTTACTAGTCCTAAAACGTGAAAATACAAAATTTCAGGGTAGCAAATTTTTTGGAAATTTCAGGTCGCTCACAATACTTTATTATTAAAAACAAATAAATTAAAAATAGGTAGAAGTTTTTTTTAGTGCCCACCTAGTCTTAAATCCGCTACCTTGCGTGGCCCCATCTCAAGCACGTGACGCCATATTACGAACACGGCCAAAATTTTGGGGTGTTTTATCGGCCATTTTGTGTGCTCTCTTCAATTTTATATGAAACTTGAAGCTGACAGGTCAACTTACACATATCGATTTCTTCCTGCCAAAAATAAAGGCCGAATCAAAGTAATCCAAACAAAATTTCTTTACTACCCGTCTTTATTTCAGAAAACGGAAGAATGGTTGTCTTTCCCAAAATCGCCATCCCATACATCACTGTCCGATTCAATGACTAGAATACTAACTCAGTTTCTGATGCTCTCGCATCTATCCACATATGATATTATATAAAAGCGAGTGTGCGACCGACCTTGGCATTAGTTGCTATCAAATGTTAAACAAACTTATTATAATCTTGTTTTATACCAATCTTTCAACATCAAACGAACTTTTGGCAAAACTTTAACTAGAATTATCCGAACATGCCATGAAAACCCTGGCAAAAAGAGGAAAGTTGGGTATGTTTTTCACGAAAGTATTCCGAAGGACGAAATTCCATCGAAATTTTCCTTTTTTTTCTTTAAAGAAAAAGAAATAGATGGCTCCGGACCGAACTGAAACTTACCTAAATGACATCAAGAAATAACTTGGAGAAAAGTCGATAAGTTTTTGCAGAAAATGTTTTAAAATTTATTCAAGAAACTTTTACATATGCGAATGGGCTTAAAGATTTCGAACCTGAGAGGGACGGTGAAACCCGACAGCTACCTTGCCAAAAATTACGTGAGAGTCTTGGGTAGCATTTTCTTTACTAACTTGTCCCCGGAGTTTATATAAAATAGTTTTCAGACAGTTTTAGTTCCTCTTCATTTCGCTCCCTGTGTACTTTGGCTGGTTACTTTCAAAACTAATTTCGATGGAGTACAAATAAAACACCAAGATCTTTTCGCCAAGATTCGCTTGCCTGTTGTGGCAAAAGACAGAAGCATCAGGATTCCGCCAGGAAGTCTTCATCAATAAGATCGGTCTTCTGAAAGATTCGAACTTCCGGTGTTGCTAAAGGAGCAGCTGCTCAACTGCTAGCTAACAAGAAATTTTCTTCGTTGATTTCGTCGTTTTGAGCGGTAATTTTTTTTTATGAAATCACTAGTTTGTCGTCGATTGAATGACGGTAGGTGGCACGGAACTATGGAAGGAAGGAATTTATAACATCACCGTTCATATATCCATAGAGTAGGTACGCCATAAATGTTTACGAGTTCATAAAAATGATTTATCGAGGAAATAAAGTTGTTGCCAACAGTTTGGCATTATCCAGCTAAGCAGAGATGATGGCTTCTTTCGGTCGTAGAGCTCCTTCAAGTATATGGTGAGCAAGGATATATAAAATCGCTTGCACATAATTTGCTATGAGTCGGAGAGGACAAAGTGGATACTCGGTTTCATAAGACGGGACGATAGGTATAAGAAGGTATAAGCTAAGGGAGACAAATTAGATAGAATGTTTCGTGTAAGAATACGACCGACCTAACATTGCCAAAGGACTAGAATCGCATCATTAAGTTCTACTAAACGTGAGGGATTTTCAGATAGGAAACTTATTGTTCGTATCATTTGTCTCACTTTGGATGAAGATATGAGCGATACAGTCCAGATATTCTTCTAAATTGCAATGAATTCCTTTTTTTCAACCTGTTGACTCTAGTTAAATCAGTCTGTCATTTTAGGATTGACAAGCATGACAAAGGCAAGCAAACTTTCAAGAATAATAAGAAGTTATTCCTTGAGTTTTCCGAAAGGTTCGCTCCGAAACACTGGAAAAATATAATCAAACATTAGCGAAGGAAAATACGATTTCCTTAAGACTTGAAAACCTTAATCACATTAATTTTACTGTCTGATGTTTGTGAGAAATTTCCGCGATAAATTGTCACACACAAACACTGAGGTGAAACACGTAACACTGAATTAAAACTTAGAACTAAGAATTAGCAACCTAGAACATAAAAGACAAAATTGAGCTGAAAAAGAAAGTGCATTCTGGCTACACGAAATCAAGAAAAACGCCTGAAAAGTCGGTTGGGCTACAACAATGCCTCAGGCGACATTGTACAGCGGGATAAACTCACCGACAAATCACATGTAAGATTCGAAAGCCCTATATACTGACGACTAAGTACACCGTCCACGAATCACAAAACAGTGAACATGCTATATAAGGACGGATACATTAACCAACCACGAATCATAAAACTGTGAAAAATTCAAGTAATAACGAAATGATTTGAGAATGGTAAATGTTCTCCGAAACATATAAGCACCAGCGAGCGACCAGAAGGAGACCAGTCGGCAGCAGTCAGTCTGCTTATAAGATTGTGGAGTTGTACTTCCCCTTAGAACCAACTTTGACCGCTGAGCTCGACCGATTCGACCTATGTCGGAGAGGACGACGCACTGGGAGGACAACCGTCTCTAATCGGTTCCCAAGCTGGAAAAGGTTGTGGAGTTGTACTTCCCCTTTGAAGGTTTGAGATCGGCTAGTTCATGTCCAAGCAGAGGAGAGCTGAGCCAAGCATAAGATGAGCCCAACAGTGACAAGTCAAGCAGCGGAGCAAGCCAAGCAGCGATGAGCCAAGCAGCGACAAGGCAAGCAGCGACGAGCCAAGCAGCGGAGCAAGCCAAGTAGCGACGAGCCAAGCAGTGACAAGCCAAGCAGCGGAGCAAGCCAAGCAGCGACGAGCGAAGCAGCAACAAGCCAAGCAACAGAGACAAGATGACGATCAGTAACCAAGGTCAATTTAAGCCAAGCAGAGTCGTGCCAGGAGTCGAGCTAAATCCAGCTACGAAAAGCCACGACGAACGACGCCAAATCACGACAAGCAGACACAACTGAACCAAGTGGAACAAAGCAGAGGCCACACAGAGAGACGAAGACAGGGAAGGACGAAGATAGGGAAGGACGAAGACAGGGAAGGACGCGCAGACAGGGAAGGACGAAGACAGGGAGAGCAAAGGCCACACAGAGGGACGAAGACAGGGAGAGAGCAGAGAGGGTCAAGGTAAGGCGATTGAAGTTGTACCCACAGAAAATACGAATCGAGTCACATTTAGCAGAGGCGACGATCAGACGGCAAGGAGAAAACCCAAAGGAAATCAAATAATATGATAATTTTAATGTATGTCAATTAGAAGTAATAAAGTGAAGTCAAATCAGAAATAAATATTTTGTACCGGATCCCGGCACCCGTTGAGCCTACCCCGGAAATTCGAGTCGTTACATGTTTTTACCTCCTTACGATGCAGCTCTAATTTCAATCATCATAAACGGTATAATCGAAAAGTTTCCAATCTCATTCCGCAAATGCGCCGAAACGAATTCAATTTCAAATTTACCCATTTTCCTCTGGTTTGAAAATTTCGCACACGAAGTAAAATTTTTCTCGTTATCTCAGCAAATATGGGCGCATTTTTCGTAGATCAAAATCACAAGGACGATATTATAGTACTCTTGATTCCGTGCCGTGCCGTGTTGTAGATTAGCTCCATGTCCTTCAACCGCTAACATCCACCTCCTTCTCTTACTGCCAATGCCAATCCAATCCTAATTCCATCACTCTATCAAATCGAAGAAAATACTTGAGGGCATGGATATAGAGTTTTACCCGGAAAATGTCGACGAACGTATTTGGCTGGGTGGTTAGTCTGGCCCTGGCTCCCGGTAGTCCTTCGGTCGGTTGCTGAGCGGTCTTCGGATCAACGTTCTACAACAAATCTAAGATTGTCGGGAAAATTTTCAATTTATTTCGATGATTTTCAAAATTTGATTTCGTTCTACAATAATTTGAGCATGAAATAGATTTGCGGCAAGAAGATAGCTGCCATCTGAACTGAACTAAGTTAAGTAGATACAACTATACTATAGGTAGAAGCATTTTCCCTGTATCTTACTGCCCCATGCCAGGTAAAGTAACAAAGTGGCAGAAAGCTTGGTAGAAATTTCGTTCTTTAATTTAAAATATGTTCATTATTTTGATAGAAGTAAGCCGATAATTTACTTACCGTCAAGGATTTAAGGATTCGGAAATTAGAAATCTCGAAGTAAGAGTAAATTAATTGCTTTCATTTCTATTACTAAGCGTTCGTCTACAATTCACCCTGGCTACAATTGACGACAAAGCAGTATCTTTAATTTTGATGAGAATGAAATTTACATCTCTTACCTGAATAAAACAGATGAATGTTCCAACCCAGTTACATTGATGACGCTATTTTCAATAAGTTACTAGTTTTTGCCATATTTTTATAATTTTAGTATTAAATGACAGAAAATACGTACCAGTAAATTTTTATTGAAACTCCAATTACCAGAAATGTAAAACGTATTTTCGGATGTGGCACTATTTAGTTCAGAAAATAGCGGTTGCCAGTATTTTATTAAAAAATTAATTTAATTTATAAAGCAGAGTTATATTTTTGAGAGCTCAGTTTCTTTCAATAGTTTAATTTTATTATTATTTATTATTCATTAGTAGAGCCTGTAGAAGCCTTATTGCTTCTCGAACCACGACCTAAGTGGTATTAGTTCCTGGCTCTTAACCACTCCCTAGGCCATATCTATTCCCGTAAGAAAGGAAATGATTTTGCTCAGTGGAGTCTTCGACAGGTCTTCATATGTGATAGTAAATCCACCGAGAGTCTGCCTTCTTGATCTAGCAACTGCATCACAATCACACAGAATGTGTGCAGTTGTTTCACATGTATTTTCACAGAATCGACATCCGTCTAGTGATACTTTGCCGAGGATTTTAAGGTGGTAATTAAGGAAATAATGTCCTGAAAAATATCCCACTATAACCGTCGCGTTATATCTGTTTAAGGAAAGAAATTCCGACGTTCTCTTACTTGAGAAAGTCAGGATTTTCTTTGACTGTCTAAGTCCGGAAAGTGAGTACCAATAATCTTCCACCTGAAGATTTACCCACTTTAAAATGCCATCCTTAATGAAGCCTTTACCTACTCCACAGAATGGTTTCGTGCCCATCATTGGCGCCTCTGAATTTTTTGCTGGGCCCTCGGTGCTGTGATTTGTTCAACCTTTGGCCACCACACCATAGCGGCATAAGTGATCATTAGTCTTATAATAGATTTGTTGGTCCAGTACACCATTTTTGGTCTAAGACCCCAAGTGGTGTCATGGAGCTTTCGGAAAGCCATAAAAGACAATGTTGCTAGTGTGGAGATGTTTTTAAGATGTAAGTTCCAAGTCAGACACTTGTCCAAGGTGACACCCAAGTATTTGATATCGGAAGAGAATTCAATTGTAGTTCCTCTCACAATCGGGGGCCTTAAGTTTACTTTCCGTCTTCTACTAAATGGCACTACAATTGTTTTGCTTGGATTTCTACTTAATCCTTGTTGGACGCATCAGTCATCTACTATCTCTAGGGCCTCTTGAATGCGGTCTGAAATGACACAGTCATGTTTTCTTCTTACAGTGATCCCCAGGTCATCAGCATATATTTGAGTCTCAAAACCCTTGGAACTCAGTTCCTTAAGGAGATCATCTACAACACAACACCACATTAAATTGTGAAGAGCGCTGATAGTCGATTTACCGGTTTATTAAGCGAATTGGTATTTGTTAAGCTGGCTAAAAGCAGCCGAGCTCCTTACGTATCTGTCTTATACCTTTTCCATAGATTTAAGTAGAAAAGAGGTTAGACTGATTGGACGATATGATTTTGCCTGCGTCCAACATCTGTTCTCCACTTTCGGAATAAAAGTCACATTTACGTCTCTCCATGCCAGTGGAATGTAGGCGTATTCGAAACTGGCTCTAAATAATTTGACCAGTATGGGAAGAAACACGTCGAATCCTTTTGCCGTAATGCAGCAAAGATGCCATCAGCTCCTGGTGATTTATTGTGTTAGGAGTAAAAATTCTGCCAGATAAAGACTAGTTCTGTTATTTGTCATAATCCCATAGGGCCTAATTTCATCCGTATGACAGCCTATCTCATCTGAGCCAGGAAAATGTGTCTGTATAAGAACTCGTACAGTTTCCTTGATACTAACGGTGTTACTTCCAACCTACTTTTGCAAGAGTCCAATACTGTGAACTCCAGGTTAGGTTAGGTTACACTGGCGGCCAAAGCCTCATATAGACCCACGAGGGTACATAGTGATACCACTAAAATCAGGAGACCCTATGTACCAATGATAATTGCGCTTGCATTTCAATCTGCATTGAGAGCTCCTCATTTAATTCAAAGGTCCCTGTTACCGTAGCAAGGTTTAGCAGGCTTTGCATGCTGTTAAACGAGACTTCTCTAAGATTTGTGAAGGTCGGTGCACCATGAGCCTTCACCTCCTAGCAAGAGCTGGGCAGTTGCACAGGACGTGTTCTAGTGTTTCCCGTTCCGCGGGTAGTTTACAGTTCCTGCAGAGATCATTAGTAATTAGCCCCATTCTGCACGCATGCGCCCCAATCAAACAATGGCCGGTAATAATTCCGACTAAAGTTGCGCATTGCGCCCTTGGTAGTGCTAACAAGAGTTTAGTTTTTTTCTCATTTTGAGTATTCCACATTTGTTTCGTGGTTCTGGAGGTTGATGTAGCCTGCCACCTGGCCTCGGACAGGCTTACCTGTTTCTGATCTAGGGAGTTGTGAACGACGTTAAGAGGCGGTGGTACCGAAACCGCGGTTTCTTGTCCAAGGTTTGCACCTTTTTTTAGCAAGATCATCCGCGAGTTCATTTCCTAAAATACCACTGTGCCCTGGAACCCAGCAGAGTTCCACTTTCCTATTTGAGCACAGTTTCTGTAAAGCGCGTCGATAGTTAAGTACTGCCTTGGATTTGATAATGCAGGATTGTAAAGCCACTAAGGCTGCTTGGCTATCCGTATACATAAATACTGCCTTATCTCTTTTTCGCGATTTGTCAGCGATCTCCGCCGCCTTCCGAATTGCCAGTACTTCCGGTTGGAAAATACTGCAATTGTTCGGCAGTCTGTAGCAAGAGTTTGTTGGAAGATCAAGTAAGTGCACGGCTGCGCCCACTCCGTCCTCCATCTTTGAACCGTCAGTATAGATGTCAATCGACCTCGCAGTGTCACCGGTTCTTACCTCGCAGTACCTCTGCTTGGTATGTTTATGGCGAACTTTCTGTCAAACCAGGGCTTAGGATCTGTATAGTCCGTAGTCCCTGTTGTAGTTAGGCTGATGTTACTATGCCCGTATGTACATGTTTTGAGCTCTTAGGGCGCATTTGCATGCTACGTATTTTGCGAACAGGTCAATTGGTAGCAGAGAAAGAAGGACGTTGAGCTAGTCTGAAGAGGTGGTACGAAGGGCGCCTGTTATCCCCAGACAAGCCTGTCTCTGCACCTTTTCCAACTTTCCACTGTAGGTTACTTTGTCGAGTATTGGCCACCATATTAGCAGACCGTATAATAGGATTGGCCTTACTACAGCAGTGTAGATCCAGTAAGTGAATTTTGACTCTAAACCCCACCTCCTACCGAACATTCTTTTGCACGCGTAGAAAGCGATGGTTGCCTTGGATACTCGTTCTTCCGTATTGAGTTTCCATGACAGCTTGCTGTCTAGGAATACTCCCAGATATCTGGCATGGTCATTCAGGGTTAGCTCAGTGTTACCCATCTTAGACAGCTTAAACTGTTAAGTCTTTGTTCTCCTAATAAAAAGAACCAGTTCCGTTTTTAATGGGTTAACATTGAGGCCTCTGGTTCTTGACCAGAATAGTAGCTTGTTAAGAGCCCACGTCGTAAGCTCCGACAGCGTGCTTGTGTACCTTCCTGATGCTAGTATCACCACGTCATCGGCATAGGCTACAACCTCCACCTCCGATTCGTTAAGATCTTTCAGTGCCTCATTGTGAGTATCCAGAAAAGTGATGAAAATACCCCTTCTTGTGGAGTGCCTTTATTAGTAATTTTGTAGGAATGAGCACTACCCCATTCCGACGATATAGACCTGCTTCTTAGTAGTGTTTCGATCCATTTACTTATGGTACTGTGGACGTTTGCAGAGCCCAGAGCCTCAACAATTGCCTCCGTTGTAACATGGTTGAAAGACCCTTCTATATCCAAAAAAGTTCCCAATGAAAACTCCTTATACTCTAGCGATCTCTCGATTGTACCCACAACCTTATGCAAAACCGTGTCCACCGATTTTCCTTTGATGTATGCGTGTTGGACCTTTGAGAGGTGGTTAGAATCTATGGTTTCTCTGATATACCCATCTATTATTCTTTCCAATAGAGTAAATGATGTCAGGCTGATGGGTCTGTAGTCCTTCGGATTAACGTGGCTACTTTTACCCGCTTTCGGTATAAATACCACTCGAGCGTTCCTCCATACCTGTGGCACGTAATTGAGTTTCAGCCATCCCTTAAAATATTGCCTGTAGCCATGGAACCACCAGACTCTCTACATTTTGTAGCATAGCAGGTGAACTCTAGAGAGTATCTTTTGCATTCTGGCGGCTTCTCTTAGGCTATCAATACCCGCGCAAAAGTTGCGCCAGGTGCGTCTCTTGGAGTCTCTAATTTCTTTATTGTTTACTGTTAGAGACCTTTGATACCCAATTATTGGACTTTTTAGCTCTATTAAACAGTTTCCTAACTCTTGTCCGGAGTTTTTGAAGATCTCCATTCCACCATGGAATAGTTCATAGTTAATTCTGTAAAATATTCAATAACTGCAAGTATTTCAATATTTTTTCATTTCGAAATTGCAACCTAGAAGGTTGAATTTTTTCGAAATCGATAACCCCCATTCGGATAATGCTAAATTTTCATTTGTGCTTCCGATAACTTTCAAAGTTTCTCTGATAGCAATAATACAGTTCGCTTTAGTTAACTCTGTTTAAAAAAAAATTTTCCTTGAGATTTTTTTTAAACAAATTTTAGATAGATAGATTTTAGATAGATCCTTCGAACATTCCTTGAGTTTTTTTTAAATAAATTTTAGATAGAAAGTGAAATTTTTCTAGCTTATCTTAAATTATATATTATATCTTAAATTATATCTAAATTCAAGAACGATAATCCAATTACGTCTAACAGCTCGTTTAATCAAATTTAAAATCAATACGATGGAAGGTGTAGGCATTAAATTTTGGAATTAATAACAAGTGTATGTATCTAATTGTTATTCCAAAAAGATATGAACCGAATCCACATTATTTCACTATTTAACTAAATCAGCTTTTGGGGTGTGCGAAAATTTTGTAATCCCGTGTAAAATTGTCACTTACCATTAAATTTCAAATCCATTTTGATGTGAATAAATTTATCGAAATCTGTCTAACTCGTGTGTGAAATTTCCGCTAAATTCGTTTCAGAATCCAAACGCTTTGCCAATTATTAATCACGGTAAAGCGTAGGAATTCTAAATCGAATGGAGTGGCGTCGCCATGTTCGTTTATGGGCTTTCGCAGTTATTCACTATTATTATTGTTGTTGCTGCTGTTGTTGCTCTTCGATCGTGTTATAAATTATGAAGTTAATTTGGTTATAAATATTCTACCTAGGGATAAATCCATGCGTCTGTCTAGGCAATTAATTTCCATTGTTTGAATGCGAGAACATTAATACGGTTTTCTGCTTAGTTCTTATTGAACAGAGTGGGTTCATTGGGGCCCGAGAGAAGCAAATAAAAATTTTTTAATTATGACCGGCAATCGAATTGAATAGTGCAATCAACTAGACTAGAGAGGAACTTATCAAAGTTATCCTAGCATAGCTATATTTGTTCCTACATATATAGTTGTGTGTGTTCCGGTAGGTTCCCTTGGAGTATGTTTCCATGATCGTAAATTGTTTATGTTGAGTCGAGCAAATCCCAAATTGGTCATAAATATAAAAGAGGTCCTAAATGGACAATTCATATAAGTAATGTTGGCGTATTAATTTTGTTTACCATCAGCTTGTGCTGCACGATGATAATAACGATAGTAGCTAACTCCTGAACGAGCTACAGATGTTCTGCCACTCAGGAAAGGACGTACCAGCGGACTACAACTCAAGTTTCACAGAAGTAATGGCGATATAGGAACAGAAGTTATGTGCCAAAAAAACGGGAAGAAATGGGAACTTGAAGTTAACTCGTCCTTGTTGCTGGATAACAAATTTCCCTTCATACTGGAGTGTGCAAAGCGGACGCGTGATGTGAATCTACGATCTGCAACTGAGAGTGTGACCACTTCAATTCTCAGAAATTGGTCCAGTTCGGACGAAGAAGACGGTAAGACCAAGAAGGATTGCTTCTCGGAAATATTAATCGTATTAGTGTATGAAATCAATTTGCCGGTAAAAGCTTAGGGATAATTTATTTATTGAATATCTTGTAACAGAACTCGAGCTATTCGGAATCAATACGTCATTTTGAAAGACTAGATGAATTTTGCAGGGTTTCCTTTTAGGTCAATCAATCATACTTAATTAATGGAGCTACAGTTCGTTTGACAACAATAGTCGAAGATAGCAAGTAATTTTATGCTTTGCATAATTTTTCGATATTTTCATAATCGAGGGTCGGAAATGTTAAATATCTAATACGTAAATTTAATTAATTTTAAAAATATGCAGCCAAGATTTTTTTTTCTAACCAAAAATAACATTTTTAATGGGAAGGGGTCGACAAAATCTGACAAAGTCGAAGGATTTTTTAAATACGTATACACTGTTTTAAAAGAAATTGAATTTTCAATCCGATTTTTACTTGAAATTTCCAGTATATTCCTTTTTTTCAAGTAAAAGTCCACATTTCAATCACTTTTACACGAAATTACTCGTATTAATAAATTATTCATGTAATTTTCAACTGAACCGTACAATTTACATGAAAAGGCTCACAAAATTTCAAAAATTAATTAAAAAACAAAATTAAGTATTATATATTTATATATGAATTGAAAATTACGTTCTTTTTCGTGTAATTCTACTTATCTATTTGAATTTTACGATGAAAAACATGTAATATATGAAACCACGAAGTTGGACGCTTCGTTCGATTTTGTTTTTTTACTAAAATGATCCTTCGTTGGTGCAATGTCTACGCGCTCTAAAGCTACGTAACAAAACCAGAATTAATAGCGGGTTCGATTCCTACATACAGCCAAAGGTCTTATTAAGAGTAAGTAAGTTAGAAATAATATTAAAAGTAGAAATAAGTGTATATTAAAGAGTGCTTATTATACACTTTTTTAGAGTGTAAATTCAAGAAAATAGCCTGTGAATTTGCTGCTTCCGAAGTTGAAATTTACTGATTACAAATTGATATTTACTGACCGAAAATTGAAAACTACATTCAAATTGACTACTACATCCCAATGTAAATTTACTTGAAATGGTGTGGCATATTTGCCTACTATCCAAAAGATGTAAAATTCAATATATTTTTTTTTTGTACTGTGTATCTTATAATTAAGCTAATAAATTGGATAAAAATAAAAAAAACTGCAATGATAACTCATTAGGTTGCTTTCAATATTGCAGTTATAAAGAAAACGATAGATGAACTAGTTCAAAATAAAAACAGTTTTTATGATTAATTTACGGAGTGATATCAATTTCCTAAAAAAAAGAAGTACATATTAGATCACGATAAAGGTGAAAAGTATGAAGTGGTTCGTATAATTAATACCGTTGCTAGATTGTAACTCAATAAATATTGTTATTATCATTTATTATTAAATTTAGTTTGTTGAAGATTATAACATAAGAAGGATGCCACCACTAAATTTGTATAGCTCTTATATTACGTACACTAGTTTAGAGATGGCATCCAACTAATGTCGGTTTTTTCTCCCGTTTATTAATAACTTAGTTTGTTACGTTTTTTCAGACCAATGAGCAAATTATCACTCTATGTTCCACGCGTGTCAAATTATAAACAATTTTTTATTTAAGTCATACAGTATAAAGGATGTAGATATGTAGGTACGTAAATCATGTCCGGAATATACTAGTAATGCCGAGATTTTTGTTGAAAAAAAATTAATGACCCAATTTTAAACTCTAAATTTAAAACTTAAATTTCAATCTGAATTATTTACACGAAGTTATTTTCGGTATAAAATCTCTTGACCTAAAATACAGTTCTTCAAAAATCTCGCTTTTCAAGAATACCTCTTTACAAAAAATATATATTGCATTTAAAATATCGCCATTTTTTTAATCTCGTGTTTTAAAAATGTAAAAATGTAACGATAATTTCGATCAACTCAATATTTGAGCTTTCCTTTCCCAATTTCAATTATTAAAAACTTAATGAAAAACATTAATAAATATCTATATAAAAATCAAATAAAATGGATGATAATTTATTTATTTATTTATTTACGGATTCAACGGAATTTACGGAATAAAAAAATACGATAAAATAAAATTAAATGTATTGTTGCGAGCTAGGGGTTCGCCGGGATTTCAAGTAAAACACAATACGTTTAAAATCAAAATAAGTAACAATTTATTTATTTGCACTTAAATTTTGTTCGCACAATTATTCGCACTATATGTCAATACCGCCCGCTCAACTATATCGCTTGATTCGATCACACGCAATCGATCGCTTTCCACCAATACGGTCGCGTATACACGCTGGCTGTCACAGTCGACGTAATAAAAATTACTATGTGCTCGCTGAAAGCTTCACCTGCTTTTATACTAGCCGGTTGCAGTCTAGGATGTACTTGAATCTTCGTTCGGTGGTGTGTGTAGAGGGTTCTGGAAAGCTTGAGAGCATTCCATTTGATCTTCTAGGCTGTTCTAATACATTCGATTAGAGGGGAGATATAATCGTGTTGCTCCGCTCTCCTTATTTACTCAACTAGGCTTTTGATTGGGTTGCTTTGCAGCTTATGTATTCGGTTGTTGCTGTTTCCCTATTCGTAATCGATCGAGTTGCGTGGTGGCCAGGCTTACACGTAACAGTATTAAATAAGTCAAAAATAGCAGAGTGCACATTAGCAGTTCCCATTAAGCGAGTGACCGGACTGATATTAGCATAGCTAGTTCCATAATGAGCGATGTAAAAAATCTCGGTAGAGAGTGCTACGCATGGTTTGGAACCCGGAAATTTAAAAATTCGAAAAATTCCGAGCAATCTAACATATCGTTGACAATAAACAATAATAATAAAACAAATCGCAATACATATCTCAAAAAAATAGAATAACCAATGTAACGACTCGTTTTATAGCTGGGGTATGTTCATTGGTTGCCAGAATTCGTTACAAACATTTATTTGTTCTAGACTTCACTTTATTATATATTTGGTTAAAACACATTCAAATTCAAATTATAATCTCCTAGCGTTCTGCTCGTCTTCGATGTCAGCCATCTCTCTCCCTGTCTTCGTCCTCTCTGTATGGCCTTGGCACTCCCTGTCTTCGTCCTTCCCTGTCTTCATCCTTCCCTGTCTTCCGTCTCTCTGTGTGGCCTTCGCACTCCTTGTCTTCGTCCTTCCCTGTCTTCATCCTTCCCTGTCTTCGTCTCTCTCTCTGTGTGGCTTCTGCTTTGATCGTCTTGGCTCTGCTGTGTCTGGTTGTCGTAGTTTGGCGGAGTTCGGGGTGGCTTGTCGTAGCTGATTTAGCTGGACTCCTGGCACGACTCTGCTTGCCTTACTTGACCCTGTCACTGATCGTTATCTCGTTGTGTGCTCTGTGCTTGGCTCTGCTCGATCGTGGCTCGCTGTGCTCATAGCGTCTTCGCTCTGATCTGTTTCAGCTCTGCTCTGGGCTATTCTCTGCTCTGCTGGGTTCGTCTCTGCTTGGCTCTGATTAGCTTGGTTCTGCTGTGCTATTCTCTGCTCTGGTCTGCTCTGCTAAGTTTGGCTTAACTCTGCTCTTATTGGCTTAGCTCTGCCTGGCTCTGCTCGTTGCTGCTTGGATTGCTCCGCTGCTTGGCTTGTGGCTGCTTGGCTTTTCAGGTTTTATGTTTCCTTTTTCATATAATTCGTTTTTCCGTTTTAGATGTTATCCTTATTCCTTCTCTGCTATTTTACTTCGTTCTATAGTTATTTTAATTCGTTCAGTATCTTGTTATTCTTATGTTCATTGTAATTTTAATCCATGTTATTCTTATGTTCTATGTAATTCATGTTCTATGTAATTTAGTGTACTCTGGTCCTGTTCTGCGGCAGTTGGCGTGGGCGGAAATTTATCCAAGAATTTCCGTCCTTACACCAAAACTGCAAGTAAGAAAAACTAACAACTAAAAGTAACATAAATGGAAGGGACAGAAACAAAAAAAAAAACAATTTTCAGAATTATCTCTTTAGAGTTAAGAATTGGAACTCAATTGTATGAATTTGGGCGTAAAGAAATATACTATGATATTATTATAATAATTATTATGATTCTCATTCCCTTTGGATCTTAGAGATAAAGAGTTTTGGAACACAATTTAGGTTACACTATTTTGTGCTTACATTATGGTCTGATCTGAATTTGTATTTGAAACTTCGCAACTCCAAAAACTGGAGATAGGTTATAAAAGGATAATTGAAAAGTATGTAAAACTGGTAAGAAAACTTGTTACATCGTCTGATGAGCGCGATTCTAACCCACGATCTCTGGGACTATAGACTAGAACGCTCGGTTTGACTAGTGAGTGCAACATTTATGGAAAAATATATAACATATTTCTTGACAACGTTTTGAATCACAGGAGTCAGGTCGTCGTTTTGCAAAGCGCTTACTACGAGTTTTCTAACAAAGAACATAAATCTTATTCAGGAACGAGAACTTTTCTAGAAAATTTGAATAATTGTTTTTACTTTTTCTGCAAAATTTTAAGTTAAAATTAATTTTCTGCGTTCAGCTTGTTGGCAGTATTCTTTGAAAACTCCTAATTTTAGAATTTCAGTGCTCGCAACGAACGCAAATAAGCCACCGTCAGGCAAAGAAAACGCTAAAGTATCTTTGCCCAAATACAATGAAAGCGCTGGCAAACACTCATCACAAAAACTTGCAAAAGCCATTTAAACTTCTTCAGTTTTCAGTTCAGTTCTGAAAGAGAAAATTTAATGGTTTGCCACCATATAGCGTAGTTGGGAGTTTATGCTTCATATACTGGGAAGCCAGGACGAAAATATCCCTATAAATGGCAGATAGGCGACTCAGGGGAGGAAGGAGCGGCCGGGATGGGATACTTGTCGAACCCTAACCCTCAAAAACCCACAAGTGCGAGCAATATTCACTCTTTTTAGACGTAGAGTTACGATTTTAGTGCCTTTTTTCACGCGGACCCGTGGAACCACTACAAAAAAAGGATTCCGGAATCGAGCAGAGGCCTATATAGTTTCCATCCGATACCCGTTTTGCGCTGCTAGGCCACCAAGGAATAGCCGGGTTTCGAAATGAAATTTATTACCATCAATCCCTTCATAACCGCACACCTACTTTCAGTGTGTATGAGCGTATAAAGTCCCACTAGAAATCCATCAACATGGGGCTGAAACACTTCTCCACATATCCACATATCCGGGGAGTAAAAAATCCCGGGCTTTTGTTATTCTTTGACGTTGAAAGGGAAAAGTTTTCGTACGTTACGTCAGCAGGAGCAATAAGGATCAATGGCGCACACCGTGTATCCGAGCAAGGAGCACCAGCTCAATAGCTTATACTAGGTACAACTTCAGTTTTCTGTATCTGATTATAATCTGTTTACGGGTATTTTAACGCAATGCTAGATGAAAAGTTTCACTATGCCAAAGTAGTGTATACTCGGCTACGGGGCAACAAAACTAAACATTAGAAACAGGAACAACTATGTCGGTGTTATTGTTGATTTTGTTGTATACCTCACATGAGGTACAGCATGTGAACCGTAGAGCTATCGTAGGTGGTGTACCTGCGAGCTTAACAAATAGAACAAGAGCCAAGAAAAATGTTAGGTATGTCCTAAAGCAGGTTGACTAGTTTCGAAAGAAAGTTTTCGATTAGACTATGGCACACAAGAATACCGAGTTTCTGAGTATATCGTTGCGAAAGGATTTCCATGGGTTTTTGTGGAGTTAATTGAAATAAAACTTTCGTAATTAAATACCATTTTAGTGCTATGAAATCTTTAAAAACTAAGCTCATATTTCAATGGTTGTACATGCATCTAGTCGCATACGAAATAAAAGGCTTAGTGATTTTTTAATGAGGTGCAAATGTAGATTAATTAATCAAAAATTATAATTATTGTACTCTGAGACAATCAAATAAAAATAAAATGGAAAATGATCGAGCTCAAATTAATCTGTTAGATACATACACAAATGTAGTATTCCGATTTAAAAAATTAACTTTATTATTTTATGGGCAGAAGTCCGAAACGCGTTTAATACTGGGATGCGGTGTAGGTTACTATGCAACTGACAACCTAAAACATAACGTTCCAAATAACCTTCTGGTTATTCTTCGAATTCGATCTCATTAAACTCAAAAAAAATTTCGGAATTCGTCAAAACTTGAAAAATACCTGACCCTCCAGGTGGTTTAATACCAAAAAATACTTAAATCGGTTTTTATCTCGACTATATTTAAAGCTTTTAGAAGTGAAAGTGAAATCTATATCTCATTAGACCTAAGAAATATATCGGAATTCGTGAATCCGTATATAACCACTTTACACCACCTTAGATGTTGGATATCCAAAAATTTGGAAACCATTTCTAGGCGTTTATATAAAGAGTCCGTGGAAATAAAATTAATTTGATAACTCGATATGTTTAAAAGATATAACGAATTTCGTGAATATGTGAAAAAACCCTTTCACTGGCATTTTTTAACTCCACCTTTATACGCCAAGGAAAATCTAAACTTTTTTTTTGCTTTAATGACTCCAGTAGCACACCTACATATATGTACTAAGTTGTAACTTTCTAGCATAAGCCGTTTCAGAGATATGAAAAACTACCCTCCACCCCCGTACCTTATTGTCTATTTTATTTTTCTATGGTGTATCTATAGCGGTTCTATGCAGTTATCAATTTTCAGATTTCAATCCTTTGCAGTTTTCGAGAAATAAAAATCATTTTTTTTTATTTTTACCTCCTCCCTCCATCACTCCCTACACGCCCACCCTCAAAATTCATATCATATCTAGTATGGTTCTTGAGATATAAAAATAAATTTTTTTTAAAATGGATGTCCCTTCCGCACTCCACCTCACCCCTCAAAAATTTTACATTCAGTAGACTCAACTTTTAATTCGATACACAGAAACTATTATAAATTGTTATCTTTCTGATATAATTGAGTCGGAAGATATTGTAATCCAAAGTTTTTCAACCACCACCCCATACCCTACCACCCCTCTTAAAAGAAGTCGACAATTTTTTTGCAAATGGGTCCACTTGCATAGCTCTACATAATACTATGTTCAGACTACGAGATTAACGCGTTTAAATCGAGTTAAATGCGCTGAAAACACTTGACGGACGCGTTTACGAAAACACGTAGCTACTACGCGTTTAACCGAAAACATGTACTGCGACCCTCGCGGAAATCGAAGTAAGCTTTGGAAGAAACTATTTAATGCTGTAGAAACTCAATTTCGCATTAGCTAATAAATTCCCTTTTCATTACTGCTATACAAACCAATTGGTTTCAAACAATTTAGAAAGCATAAATTTGCTAATGAAATACAGCTGAATATCTACTTGTCAAAGCAAATCACATCAAGTTATCATGTATCAAAATAAAACGAGTTGCCTATAGTCTGAACACTACCTTTTTAACATGTTAAATTTACCTACTTAAATGCGTTTAAAATGCATAGTCTGTACGGGGTATTAGTTTCAGCCTCCTAGCGTAAGCGGTTTCTGAGATCTAGAAACCAAAATTTTTCATCTAGAACGCTCCACCCCTCCTCCACCCTCACACCCCCACTCCTCTAAACTACTACCACTCGTAGGGGTTCACCCAGTCTACCCCCCAAAAAAATTTCAGCTTAATATCTCAACGGGTTTGTGAGCTACACGTTTTCAAACGGTTTTGCGTACGGCGGACGGCGGACAGACGGACATTTTTTCTTTTTGCCTTTTAGGGGTTTACTAGTCCTAAAACGTGGAAATACAAAATTTCATTATAGCAATTTTTTTTTTAAATTTCAGGTCGATCACAATACTTTATTATTAAAAAATAATAAAGTAAAATTATTATATTATATTATATATATATTATAAATTAGTGAGTAGTGAGATTTTTTTAAAAAAAAAGCAAAAAAAAGTTTGGTCCGTCTGTCCATCGTACAAAATTTCATGTTCAATTTTTTTTAGAGGGCGTAGACGTAAAAGTTTGTTTTCTGTATCAGAAACCGTGGATAGAAGGGGTTGGGGGAGCGTGTGGTGGAACTGAAAACATTCTAATTTTTATATCCCGAGAATTGCTTAAAATAAAATGTTAAAACTTTAAATTTATGCAGAGCTGTAGAACTTTTGATAGGAGTAACACATTTAAGTGGGGTGATTGTTCAATTTCAGGGATGGCGTATGAAAGTTGAGATATGCGTATGTGCCCTTACTAGGAAAGAAATTTAAATTAAATTAAAATTTTTGTGATAATCATCCCCGAAGGGAAGTAAGGGCGTTGAATACTCGAACGAATTTCAGACTTAGGTTTTCTCCGGCTTTAATTTATTTCAAATGTTGTATGAAGAACCACTGCCAAATGTTGAAAGTTGTATCTTACAAAGAGCTATTCTATTGCCAAAATTAATTTTCCCAATGACCTTATTTTCAAAGAACTTGTGCTATAATTCAACTTTGACAGTGTTGCCACTATTATGAGGCAAAATCGCAAGTAGTATTTTAATGTTATCAATAACGTTCGCACTTCTGCCGCACTGCGACGTAAACCTTACTGGACTTTGTACCGGGAAATAGTAAAGTTGTGCCCAGACTGTTGGTAGATATTTTTAATCATACTTTTAATGCCTAAGTGGTTGCGTTGACTGCATTTCACTCACCCAAAATTAGGACTGAAGGGAAGTCAGTTAATCAGAATAAAATCCAGGATATTAATTCAATATTCGTTCTGCTTAACAATATAAGTTAATGGTTCAACTTTTGGACTGTGTAATTTCTTTGCAGTCGATTAACAGTTGAATTCGTTAGAAACTTTAGAAAAATAGTCGATCTTGAAGTGTACTTAAAGATTTTTCTTGTATGTAGATTTATTAAAATAAAGCAGTGTAATCTGTGCTATAAATAAAGAATAATATCGCTCAGTTTCGACTGACTTTCTTTGCTCTTGAAGTCACCGTACCGTCTGAAAAACCCAATTTATTACTCCGCTTCTGTACGAGGAAGCTATAAAGACTACATTTATCATAATAAATTGCATGTAAGACAGCCCCAATGCCTCCAAAACATATAACTAGGGAGTTTTAACCTTTGCCAGGGTAGGTATATCTTTGTAATGATTTATTCCATAATAACAGGTCGAGCGACATTAAGGTGACGGAATTTATAGCAGCCAACATCTCTAGCCCGAAGTTGCATCTATCATAGCGCCAGCAGCGTGAATAAGTGCACAACCCCAAGCTCGAGCAGTTGAAACGACCCTTAATATTTTGTGTAGAGGGCAACAAAATTCCCTTTAAGCCTGCTTGCTCTCACTGCATGCAACCCTACTTCGTGCGAATGATGTTGCCCTGCTATTACATTGGGTAAAACATGACGGTAGAACCAGTAGCACCTTACAGCGCCATCCACGTATATCACTACCTGTACCATTTGAATTGTGAATCGTTACACCTGCAGTCAAATGTGATGACACTATCAGATAATTCAATGATATTGGAAGCAAAGTTGTGTTGTATGACGGCACCACATATTCCACAGGAATGAAGCCAACGTTGGTATTTGGCATGCCACCAAGCCCTGAACCTGGTGAATAGTAAAGTTAAATTTCAATGGAGAATTTGCAAGATGAGATGGTAATGCAAGAATCGCGCTACACTGAATCGCATCGTAATTTGACGGCGAGAAACCCTTACAGAACTTTGAATTCAAATTTACGCAAAGTTTTATAACATCGGAATTAATGTCGGAGCTGTTTCGAAAAGTTTAGGGGTAGCAGTGATGTCGTGATCAAGCTAAGATTAATGAGTTTCGAAAATAGATGGAATTTAAAGAGAGAATTATACTTGCGTGTAAACAGGATTTACGAGTTTAGATATTACTGAAGATCTAATAACGATCTGTACGCAAAAAGTTGGTGAGCGTGCATCGTAGTTGCTGATGAATTAAGAAATGAATTCAAAGTAATATTGTTTGAAGGAATGAGTTCTGCTTGTATTGTACAACATTAGATTAGATTAGATTGGTGAAAGGGGTTGGTCTGGACACCCTCTGTCACTGAAGCTACAGTTGGGCCTATTGTGACATCCCCCAGATTAACTATGATTCCTCTTCAATCCCTGCGCTTTCAATGAAGCTTAGTATTTTACGAAGTGGAATGGTCAGGAATTTCGATGGTTCCATGACCGAAATGACGAAGTCATTTGTGAGCTAAACCCTTACATTCACACAGGATGCGCTCTGGTGTTTCGTCTTCGTCATCGCAAATTCTGCAAGTTTTAGTCACAGAAAGACCAATCCTATGGAGATGCTTTCTCATGTAACAATGTCCAGTCAGAGCTCCCACTAGGGTACGGGTCTGGTGTCTGCATAATTTCAGATACTCAGATGTTCTTTTCTCCGAATGCTTTGGCATAAAAAGTCTATTGCCCGGAGTGAATGGCACTTTGCGATTTTTGCCACATTCGGATGTTTATTTTGGCTGTGCTTAACGGTACCCTATAGAATGGATATGGTCCCATGAAGTCAGCTTCTGAACCTTTTCCAGCCATTAATTTATTTATTTATTTATTTATTATTTCATCTACTGAACATAAATATTCTACAGACTAAAAAAGAAATAACAATACTAATAATAATGCCATTTAATCACACCGTTTTAGGCCATCAATTACTGCCTTCTTAAAGATAGATCTACTGTCAGTATGGTCGATCATGTTAGAGATAGAGTTAAAGTGAAGCACACACCTAGAGATCGGTTCATTAGATCCGTACCTAGTACGATGTGGATCCACGTAAAGAAGAGATCTAGGCCTTAAAATTTTAGAAGGAATATAGAGCTTGTAAAGAGATAAAAGTTCTGGTGAATTTATGCTGTAAGTTAAACAGTCCCTGACAAACATA
Organism: Beris morrisii; assembly: GCA_951812415.1. NCBI lineage: Eukaryota > Metazoa > Arthropoda > Insecta > Diptera > Stratiomyidae > Beris > Beris morrisii. The sequence continues at coordinate 152,463,384 of OX638310.1, forward strand.
ATGCTTAAGAAAGTTCTGCGCGACCTTAACGTCATTATATCTAGTAATTGGCATCTAGCCTTATAGGCAGGTAAAGCCGAAGCCCAGTTCAATCTACGTAGAGCAAATCTCGTAAACCTCCTTTGGATCTTTTCAATCCGACTAATATGGACCTCATATGATGGATCCCAAACCACGACGCAATATTCCAAAATAGGACGCACTAGAGATACGAAGAGTGATTTGAAAGTATAAGGGTCATGAAAATCCGCTGAGGATCGATTAATGAAACCCAACATTGAGTTGGCTTTAGATATGATATAATCAACATGAGAATTGAATGATAGTTTTTCATCAAATATGACACCAAGATCTTTAACTTCATTCGTTCTACCCAACAGTAAATCATCCATCCTGTAATCAAATAAGAGTGGAGAAGAAGTTCTAAATGCCGAAAAAATTTTACATTTTGGAATACTGAGTCGTAATGAATTTGAAATACACTATAAATTGAATTCATTTAAATCATTTTGAAGCCCTTGACAGTCCTCCAGGCAAGAGATCTTCGAAAAAATTTTCACATCATCAGCATACATAAGACACTGTGAGTGCTTCAAGATTAAGGGAATATCGTTAACAAAAATTAAGAACAATAGCGGTCCTAAATGACTACCCTGTGGTACACCAGATACTACATCAATGAACGATGAAGTAACGTTACCTATTTTTACTAACTGTTTCCTGCTATGGAGATACGAAGTAATCCACTCGAGAAAGTTTGAATGGAAACCAAGCGATTCCATTTTTTGACCAGTAAACCATGGTGAACCCTGTCAAAAGCTTTTTGAAAGTCCGTAAACACAGCGTCCACTTGACAACCATTTTCAATAGAGCAGAAATTAGTAAAAATGGATAAGTTAGATGAGGTTAATCTACCCTTATTGAATCCATGTTGATAATTTGTAATTTTTTCTCTAATGGAGAAATACAACTTATCTTTGACAATGCTTTCAAAAAGTTTCGGAATGGATGAGATCTTAGAGATAGATCTGTAATTTTCAACCGAGTTCTTTTTACCTGACTTAAAAATCAGTGTCACGTATGAAATTTTCCATTCATCCAGAAATCTTCCGGAAGTAAGCGACTTATTGAACAAAATTGTGAGGGGATCATGAAGTGATAGCGCACAGCATTTCAAAAAGGCTGCAGGAATTAAGTCATAACCAGCCCCTTTACCAGCGTCGAGACTTAACAACGCAGACAACACATCATCGTTGGACAAGTGGATAGCACCAAGGTCAGTTAATGGTACCAAATGATCAAAATTAGGATTACTCTGCCCGCTAAGTACAGACCCGTCTAAATTATACACAGACTTGAAAAAATCAGCAAAAAACTGACAAGATTCCTTCGTACTTAAGTCGGCCATCTCGTTACCTTCATAGCCGCTGTGTCCCGGAATCCAAATGAAGTTAACTCTGTTCTTGTTTCCGAGCTCAATCAGACATTGACATACATACATACAATATACCGAAAGAATTAAAGACTCTCCCTGTATCGATTTTTGTATTCAACTGCAGTAGTTCACACGTAATTATATTCGATGAATTGCTGTATCGGATATCAACGCTGTGAGATTCGCCGGTCAAGTGCCAACCGAGTACAACAAACTATTGATGTTTGGGAGAAAATCGGCGTTATAAATTAAAAATTTTACTTTTTTGGCAAGGAAAGTTACGACTTTTCTTATTGAATAGATTCAGTAAAGTAGACGTGAATTCATGATTTTGGTATATACTTTTGATTTAGTACTTTAATTTATGGTGACTACCGTCTCCGTCTAACGCATTGCAACCGTTAATTCTTTTTCATCCTTCGGATTTAGTTTGACTTGAAAGTCAAATTCAAACTTTCCACGGTGTGTACCCAATCAAAAACTAGCTGAAAGCGGTTTAGCTCGTAGCACAGGGTGAAGTTTAGCCTGGAAAATTAGCAACCTTGTCCAATTACTTGAAAAATTCACTCTCATCCACCCAACCGACTTTGCTATTTCCAGCACTTTCCCAATTTCCAACCCTAAATAAAGCATAACGTTCACGTTCACAATTAAAATAAAAGATCTAATATTTTCGTGGACAGATTGAAACTCTCCGGTTTCGTCGTGGTTAAGCCTTTTTCTGTAGAGTCACGCGAACACAAATCGCATTTAATTAAAGGATTTTGCGCTCCTGTTTCTGTCAGCCTTCCCAAGATAATAATGACATTTTAATTGATTCTATAGTTTAGTGAATAACAAATGCCACTCTTCTACACAATGGAGCCAACACTACCAACGTAAACTTGATGGCGCTCTTTATAGGAAATTCGTCAAGGGTTGGGATCGGGTCCGGTTGGTGTTTGCGCCCTTCAAAGCGCCCTACACACTGTTGGTATTTGTTGAAATTTTCGCATTGTTCAAATCGGTTGCACGAAATGACCACTAAATTGTTTAGTTCCGAAACCATATTCAAATATGCAGTTGCAAAATTGATCGATATTGTGCTTTTGATGTGGAGGATTGATTGAGAGAATGTATGGAGAGTGCCGGCCACAAATAGATATCGAATTTATGGTCGCCATATTAGCATAAAACAGATCACAATGACCATCATTGTCACGTTGAGTTGTTTATTGCAATGCCTTTTTGATGGCGGATCATTGAAAAATATCCCAAGAGTACGCTTTCGCCTAAAAGTATGTTAAATAAACTCTTCTGCGGACTTAGTCTACGTCCGATGAGTTTTTCGATTATAGATTCTGTAGTAGACGGAGGAAGCGAAGCTCACCCAAGCTGTTTCTTCACTGTACTGCGCTATTTTGGACCATAGTGTCCACGTGCGAAATGAGAGATGAATAATAATTTAGTAAAGGGGGTATAATAACAACCCATTTAATAATCCTTTTTCAACTTCCGATTTATCCAGCTCGTCGTCAATTCTTTCAAAGCTATCGAAGAGTTCGTGATGGTCATGTCGAATTCCGATAAATACCTTTCGCCCATTCCCTTAGACAATTTCTCATTTTTGACGTCTTTATTGCCCGGAAAGTACCGACCCTCCCACAAAAAAGCCAATGCAGCTTTTACGTGAAAACGAGGGTCGTGACGGCGAATTTTTTTACGACCAAAATTCGACTTTCAGCACCTTTACCGCATAAAATTCCTATAAGCAGGATAAATGTGGTCCCAATAATATTTACGAGAAAGTGTAATAAAAATCCGAAAAGGAACGGAGATCAGAGTATGGCGAAAGCTGCGCTCCTACGAATTTTCAAATCGGAAAAGCGTCGGGAAGGATACGTTGGGAGCTGGTCGGAAACTATGGCGACAACTGTAAGGATACTGCTGAAAATTTATACATCCATAACGAAATGGTGTTTATGATTTATGTGCCAATCGCGAATTGCCCTTGCGACAGTGTATAGATGGGTTTGTTAGTGTGCGAGGATGGCAATCGATAGCTGTTACTGCTTGGTTCGGCCAAAAGTAAAATATCCTTGGAAATGCTGTGCGGAGATTTATACAGGCGAAGGATATTAAGCAATGTATCTTTAAGATTTCCTAGAAAACAATTTTCGATATCGTTTAATAACTGTGGAGGCTATGGAAAAAGTCGAATTTCGGATCGAACAAATCTTTTTATTAACAGATGCAAATTTTTATATTCTAGGCTAAATCATATAGAGTATTATAAGTTTAATCCAACCCGAAAAGTTTGTAATGCCTAGAACCGAGTATCGGACGATAAGAGTTATATATTATTTTGTGTTCAGTTGTGGCCAAAAACCCCAAATCCGTTTGCTGTCCGTCCGTCTGTTCGTATGTCTGTCCGTCCGTCTGTTCGTATGTCTGTCTGTCCGTCTGTCCGTCTGTCCGTCTGTCTGTCTGTCTGTCTGTCCATCTGTCCGTCTGTCCGTCTGTCCGTCTGTCCGTCTGTCCATCTGTCCGTCTGTCCGTCTGTGTGTCTGTCCGTCTGTCCGTCTGTTCGTCTATCCGTCTGTTCGTCCGTCCGTTTGCACGATAACTCAAGAGCGCGCTGGCCTAGGAAGTTGAAGTTTTGACACCTCCTGTAAAATGGAAAAAGTAAGGGTAAGTTCGTTAGTGGGCGATATCCCTCCACTCCTTCGGATAGGGTAGAATGGGTAGCCCTACATCAGAGGTAGCCTATACACTATACAATAGTTTCTACCTGTAAATAAAAGGTCATGCAATAATTGTATGTGCACTCCTCATTCTTTTAATATATTCCCAACTAAAATATAAATCGGAGTTCAGTATTTCATCTAGAGTATCATACCATTTGCTTGCAGCCGATCGTGACTGCGTTATGTTTTAAATTTGTCTTGCATATGTTTGTAATATAAAAATATCTGACGGTTCCTTGATTTAGATTAGATAGAGGTGACGACTGTAAGAATTAATAGGACAATAGTAGGTATGTAAGATCTGAAAATTTTCTGAGAACAAAAAATCCGAACAAAATTTTGTTGCAAAAATTAGCAGGTACGTATAATTCGTGTTTGTACAATATCGTTCCATTTAAAATCCCTATTCAAACGAATTCATTTACACGGCATTATGAGGAGTGTTGAAGACGATGGTGCTGGGATGAACATATATTCAATAAAAATCCGAATATTTGATTTTTCTTTGGCATTTTTTAAATAATAAAGCATTTTTGCTGAGAACGATCAGTAAGATCACTTCATTGAACAGAAAAAAAATTTCATATATGTTTTAAAAAATATATATGGTATGTATAGAAATTAAAAAAAATTAATCGTGCGGGAACTTGTATAGCAACTAGTTAATTTTAAGTTACAAAAGGTCACGAACATTTTTAATGTTTTGGAAAATTAATTCATTTTTTCATTCTCGATGTAATCCGAACTATTTTTTTTCTTCTGAATACCTCGTTTATATGGTAGTTTAGAGATGCATTTAATTAAAATAATAAAGTAAAATAATCTAAGCTTTATATATATTTATACCTATATGTCCTAGCGAACAACCAAAAAATTCACCAAATTGGTTGAAAAATTAGGTGATCTTCAGTGCCACCTACCTTAAGTATATAAGGATGCGAAGTCAAGAACTTAACTAGTATATAATTCGTGATAATAAATTGGTTTCAACATCGCATATATAGAATACCACCAGCTGTAAGGGTGTTTCGGATAGTAGGCATGATACACCCTCTGATGAGTCTATGCCATCCGATGACGAAACAGCTCCTTCGGACCTAATCCGACACAGTCTTATAAACTGGCATATCCAGTGAAGGTTTTCCAAATTGGGAGACAGATTGAGGACAGCGATTAATCAACAGTCGGGGATTTCGTGTTCGGGTTTTACACCAGAAACTCCACTAACGCCGGAAAACAACAAAAACTTCTTAAAATTTGCTTCTATGGTAGCTTCTCACCATGAAAAAATTCTATTCTCATTAAAATAAGCTAGTTTGAAAAAGATGTACATTTTCGAAAAAGATGTATATTTTTGTTAAAAATTGTCAATTTTACTTCTAATTTCATAAAATGTATAATTTATTAAAATTGACACACAATTCAATTGACTGCAAAATATTTAGATTTATTGAATGGCATGCGACTCATAGTTTTGGAAATATGTTTATTTAGCGAACAATTTAAGTGTCGTATCTTACAGAATAATTACAAATTGTTTTCGAATCTGAGTCAGACCTTATTAACCCTACACAAAAAATGATTAAAATAAAGTAGTTAAATATTTAAGTTTCATCAATGCACCTAGTTCTTAATTGAGATTTATATCCCTAATGCAAATACGTGACTTCCGGAAATTTACGGTATCAGGCAACCCTTTTCTGAAAATCTATTACAATAGTATCTAAAAAAATACTGTATTATTAGAAAATAAGAAAGTAAAATCGGATTAGTCGTATAATATTTTTTTAGGACATGGATACATTGGTCTATCCAGGCTCATATTAAAAAAAACATATAAGATTGAAATGCTTTTTTTCCCAGAAATCTTATTAAAAAAAGACTTTCAATAGCAATCGAATTAAAAGAGATATTTATAAAAACTTTATTTCTCTATGTTAACTCCGTTTGGACGGCGTACGGCGTCTATGGACAGACAGACATTTTTTTTTTTGCTTTTTGGTGTTTACTAGTCCTAAAACGTGAAAATAAAAAATTTCAGTGTAGCATATTTTTTTGAAACTTCAGGTCGATCACAATACCTACTTTATTATTAAAAAAATTGAAAATAATAGAGTACGGTATCACGTAATTCGTCTGTTTTAAATACTAAATTATTAAATTTTTTTCAGCCTTTTCCCACGTTATGTTCGAAACAATTCAGGTATCAATTTTATTTGTATTGCATTTTTTGGTTTTTAAATTTTTTTTGGGTTTATACGAGGTATACATATAAAATATATTAGACAAAACAAAATTACCTTCAAAGTGGATTATTCATAATGTTTATGGGAAACGATAAAATTATAACCGATAATAGGCGTTTAAAAAAGTTAATAAATTTTAAAATTTAAATTTTTGTTTTGTACTAGCCGCTTCTCACCGTAAATTTTGTTTTAATGTCTCCATTCTACTGTAATTGTGCGTAAAAGCAGGTATGACTGACTTTGAGCGTACTTTTCTAAGGTCTTTTCAATATCAACGTATTTCCAAGAAGCCCACTATCCACTATCAAATTAATTGTTCTGTAAATTGGTTATCCCTGAAAAGGAAACTACTGTGATGTACAGCGTCGAAAGGAAACTTAGCTCGCATGAAGAAATGATCGGAATGTCCGAAATTCAACAGCATCGAATATGTTAACGCCCGATTTGAGCAGTGTATTCTGATAAGAATTAGACTTTTATTAATTAGATAGTCGTTCAAGATCAGATTATCATAAAAAAATATAAAGTAAAATAATCACATTTCCAGAACGATGATGTCTAGTAAAAGAGTACTTCTCACGAAATTAAAATATCTATTAAATTATGTTGTAATCATTTTAAACCTACGGAACTGTGATATTCACCAAAAAACCAAATTACAGAGAATTTATAATTTTTCAAGAACTTTCACATGGAAGGACTAATAGGATTTTCTTTGTAATCACACATTTAGCTCCAACTTTTGGAAAATCAACACATACAAAATTTCAAAGTCGTAGCTTAAGCCCTCCTGAAGTTATCGGCCAATATTCTTGAACACGTGTTTTAAGGACATTTTGCATGGCAGCTACTCGAAGGAGTATGACGATTTTGCCCATTAACGAACTTAGCCTTACAAATTCGACCAAAGATCCAGATTCAAAATTTCAAGATACTAAGTCAAGACGTTCTTGAGTTATCGTGCTATCGGACAGTCAGACGGATGGACGGACAGACGGACAGACAGACGGACAAACAGACAGACAGACAAACAGACGGACAGACAGACGGACAGACAGACAGACGGACAGACAGACAGACAGACGGACAGACAGACAAACGGATGTCATACGTATTTAGAGTTTTTAGCCACAAATAAACAAAAATTAATATATAATTTTTTTTTGTCCGAAACTCGGCTCTATGCGTTACAAACTTTTGGTCTGAATTCAACTTATAATACTCTTTTATTTTTAGATTTCATCTAGAGGATAAACAAGCTAGTTGTTGTTCAGCTTTAATATCTAAAACATAAATAATAACAATTTTAAAAACCGATATTAACTTTGGTAGATATTTTAATCAAAGAATCTCCACACTAATTACAACTTAGCACATCGCTCGGAAGCGATTATTTATCATCAGCAAAGCCCGGAAGTTATACCCTTATTTGAATTTCAACAAACAGAGGTACTAGTATGCATCAATAACAGTTGGTTGAGTTTTTCGATTTATTTTCAATTGATTTTTATTCATAGCTAGAGGATACATCAGTTCGAAAATATAATTATCAATTACGTTAGACTTGCAAACAGTTGCTATTTGTACGGAACTATGAAGCTGCCGGTGCAGATCCAGTGGTTATTCAGATGCTTTGTAACAAATACGACTGCCACTGGAATATCGAATTTCGTTACGTTTTACAACGTGATCATGTAAAATCGGAATAATATTCTAGCAAATTTTAATTGAAATTGAAATAGCTTAAGGCACTTAAACAAGCTTTGGTTTTTTTCTGCCGTTGACAGGGCAATGAATGAAAATGAAAATATTGTTAGAGTTTTGATCGGAATATTAATTTATGATAATACAATTTTTTTCGAAAATAACTTTCGAATTTTTTCGAAAAATGCTAATTTTGCTTGTATTATATTTACTGATACTATACAAATTTTTCTCAAATTTTATACAACAACTGAATTATTTGCAATTTTATACAATTCCTCTGCTGTCAAAAATACAAAGGAGTTTGAATCATCTTTGATTAACTGTCGCCACCTGGGCCCTTGGCGGAACATTCTGTTTACCTGCCGTCTAAACTCTTGCAAAGGTGACCATCGCATTTTCACCAAGCTCCGCGCAAAATTTGATTGCGCACCGCTGTTCCAAAAGTTTTGATGGGGTAAATATCATTATCCTGTTGCATATTTTTATAAGCTATTGTCTACCCCTACAGATCGCAAAAGTACAACAAATACGAGTTATGATGAAAAGTTTTCTAGCTATCCAACTTTCAAAATATATGATTTTTGAAAAACTTGAGGATTTCGGTGGTTTTGACAGTTTTTATAAGTTGATGTTGCAACAATTTTAATAGAAGAAATGGGGCTTGTGTACAAATGATTGAATTTGAAAAATTTATATTGTTGCGAGCTAGGGGTTCGCCGGGATTTGAAGTAAAACACAATTCGTTTAAAATCAAAATAAGTGATAATTTATTATTTCACACTTTAATTCTATTCGCACTGTATGGTAATACCGCCCGATTATATATCGCTTGACTCGATCACACGCTATCAATCGCTTTCCACCAACACGGTCGCGTAATACACGCTGGCTGTCACAGTCCACGTAATAAAAATTACTATGTCTCTCTTTCACTTTTATACTAGTTGGCTGTAGTCTAGACTGTTCGTGAATTTTCGCTCGGTGGTGTGTGTGGACGGTACTCGAAAGCTTGAGAGCATTCGATTTGATCTTCTACGCTGTTCTGGTACATACGAGAATATTCGATTAGAAGGGAGGTACAATTGTGTTGCTCCGCCCACTTATATACTTCAATTAGGTTTCTGATTGGGTTACTTTGCAGCTAGGTATTCGGTTGTTGCTTTTTCCATTATGCGAAACGATCGAGTTGCGCGGTTGCCAGGTTTACATGTAACAATATATATTTGTAATAGCAAATGCTTATGCTAGAACCTGGAAATTTACTACATAAAGGAAATCATACTGGTAAGGGATATTCAAATATTTAAAAAAAGCAGTATATCAGTCACCATTTCATATATGGAACGACAGTCTACAGTTCGTCTCTTCTTGATAATTCTACCAGTCCTGAGGAATTTGTTCCTTCATCTGGATTGAGTTGTATTTCAAGGCTCTACAATACATTTCTTTTGAGGTACAGGTTATTAGACTTTTACCTTTGAAATATAACTTTTAAAATTTTGAGAATACAATGGATAGAATCCTTTTAATAAAGAGATGAAAGAAAATATGATGAAACACTTTAAATTTTAAGAACAGTAGAAAAATTTACCGAATGTGTGAAAATTTTGCATGAAAATCAATTAACTTTTAATAATTATAATTACGTACTATGTCACAATATCCTCAGTGATATCCACAAATATAAATCTTTATTAATATTTGAAAACTTCTATCAAATTATAGGGGCACTAATAAAACACCATTAATCGGACGGACTATCTATGCTGGGTTCTCTGAACCATTAAATTAGGATCGCGTTCCTCTCCTAACGTTTGGGTACTCTATCGCTTTTATTCTCTGAATTAAAGTGAAAAACTTTCACTCATGACACTTTTCACATATGAATTTAAGTACGTATAGGAAGATGTAAAAAATGTTTATCCACTCAAGCCTGGCTTTTTTTCCTCGATATCATGCAAGGGAGCTTAAAGTCTGCCTCTGTATCGTATCTGTAATAGCGGATACGAGATTACACGAGCCAAGGATTTCCTTTGAAGATAAGTTCTTCGACTTGTGTATGTTCCAGTTAATCCACTCTTACACACTTCCATCGTAAATCCTGACATACATGGGAAAATGAACGAAGAAGCACATTTTGGTGGTATGTTTCAAATTCCTTTTGGGTTTATGTGTCAAGTGTTGCTACATCATGTATGTGCCATATTAATGTGCATATTCCTTACATATGTCGCCTGTTCACTTATTCTCTCTCTCTCTCGTCTCTCTCGCTCACTCTCGATGGGGGCTCTCTGTCTCACTATATCTTTCAGAACATTTATTTTTCGTTAAACACTGGAAATGGAGTGAAATGAAAAAAAAATGCGGAAAAAGCCGAGGCCTATTTTTGTTCTTACGAAATCCTTTTTTCATACTCTAAACACGTTTCGTAATACTTCGTCATGCAGTTTGAAGTGACGTATGGAGCGCAGAGCATAGGGGAATGTTGTTGGAGTACACGGCATTTAAAATACACATTTGAGGATGTGCCACTTTTCTCTATACACTCTCCGCTTAGAAAGTGGATTTCTTTTTTTGGTTTTTTCCTTTCAATTTGTGCGAGGTTTACGTACTTTTAGCGGTGTGCTTTTGTCCACACTACGAACACTGCCACCAAGACGCACTGGAACGTCAAATAAGCCTTTTTTTAAAAAAAAAAAAGCAGAAGAAAAAATATCAAACAAGGTTGAAAGTGGAAGGTTTTACTGCTCCAGTTTTAGTAGCTGAGCTGCACAACCCCGAGTGCTTCGTATAAGCCGGAGATCTTAATTCGTTTTTTTAGGTCTTATGGGAAGCGATGTAACATCTGACACGAAGGGTTCTCTTCATATATTCTTTTTAATAAGCTCTCTTCAAGTTAAATATACTTTTGTTAAGCACCTGATAAAGTAGTTAGTCGATAGCTGAAGGAGTATACTCGTACTGTTAAGTATAATAAACTTTGGATTGATTCGATTTCAGGACTGTTGTACGCAAGGGCATATCCATGGATGGCGGGTTTTCGGAGTCAGAACAACTAATTCTGTCGATCAAATTGATGTAAATATATGAATGTACATAAATGGTTAATCGGATTTAACTATCTACGTAATGTAATAGAGTTAAGCCATTCAAGTAATTTACATTTATTTGCACATACGAGGCATGTTCAGAAAGTAAGTGTACTATATTTTTTTTTACAAAAAGTGAATTTGAAAAAAAGTTACAGTATATTGTTGATACACTAGCTGACTATTTTTCCACATAATCGACAGCCCGTTCAAAGCATGTGGTGAGCCGTGGCACAAGCTCCTTTATGCCATCCTCGAAGAGCTCTCTCGTCAGCTCCTTCCCCCACTTCAGAACCTCTTTCAGCACCTGACTTTAGGGAGGTGAAAAGATGATAATCTGAAGTCGCCGAGTCAGGGGAATACGAGGGATGGTTTAGGACATTCCAACCAAATGAATCCAAGAACGCCTCCTTATAAACCAAAAACTCGAAAAATTCATGGGTCTTTATGTACAAACTACTACCATGTTAGCACGCGCGCTTGTTTTCGTGGCGATATTGAGGGTTAAATCGAAAAGTAAACATTTCGCCAACTTTTCCTAAAGTACTATGTTAAACATGCCGTGAGTGAGTGAAAAAGACTAAAGTGTGATCGTCGAATGCTTATACATCCGATCATCAAGTGCGTATCTACTCGAACTGCAAATGCCATAACAAACTTAGACGTTCAACTGTTCAGTTCGTGAAACTCTACACGAAACTGATCACGGAACAAATAACTCTGCCGGCTAGTGCAATGGAAGTCGTGTTTCGATTGCACTAGTCGACGAACAGCAAAATTGCATTCGGCGCCATGAACTGATGCCGAGGATCGATGCAGTGTCGACCGGCAAAGAATAACGGGAAGGTGCCACATGCCACAGAGTTTTTATGCAATTTCATCCCACCATTATTCGATGAGCGGTTGAACACAATTCATATGTAAATCATTCTACCGATCCTCGATGATCGTTCAGGTACTTATTGGTATCTCGTTCTTGCTCATTCCAATTTCAAATATAATGCGCGATAGGAGATCTGTTATGTCGAAGAGTGCGGATGAGATGGTCGGATGCATTTCACACGTATTCACAGATACCAAGTACATAGCTGAACTTGTTCCCAACTGATAATCTTTTTTCAGCAACAAGTTTCGAAACTGTTCTTCGTCGTTTCTTCATCGATGTTTGGTTTATAGGGCTTGGTGACTAAGGCTGTGTGAGGACGGGCGTTGTCGTGCAACAAGCACACTCCTTTCGTCAGTATTCCCCTCCTTTTGTTTTGAATGCTCCTTTTGAGTTTTTTTTATGGTTTCACAATATCATTGTGCATTGATGCTCTCCCCTCAGGCAGAAATTCGACCAAAATTATGCCTTTTCGGTCTCAAAACCCTGAGGCCATGATTTTTTTGCTCGAAATTTTGGTTTTGAATTTTTTGGCAGATGGGGAATTGGTGTGACGCCACTATGATGACTATCTTTTTGACTCAAACGTGTAATGAGCCACCCACGTTTCATCTCCAGTTACAATAGAGCTCAGAAAATCCTCACCTCCAATTCAAGTTGCTCAAGAAATTCGCGCGCGCTATTGACCCGATTTTTCTTGTGCTGCTCTGTCAGCTGTTTTTAGACCCATCTTGCGCACAGTTTCCGGTATCCCAGCGTTTCTGTGAGAGTCTCGTATAAGAGAGTTCTGGAGAGTTGTGGAAACATCGCAGAAAATTCATCCACTGTCAATAGGCGGTCTTCACGAACAGTTTCCTAATTTTTTTGCACCAACTCATCAGTCAAAATGGAAGGTCTTCCACTCCTCTGTTCGTCATGAACATTTATTCTGTCTCCACTAAACTTCCTACACTACTTAAACACACTCGTTCTGTTCATAACACCTTCGCCGTAAACCGTTTTGATTCACCAAAAACTTTCGGTAGGTGTTATTCCTTCGGCGAGTAAGAAGCGGATAACAGCACGTGGTTCGCACTTCGCGGGATTTCTTGCCTACATCTTTCACGTAACTGGACACTACAACGTAAGTATACGTATTACTGTCTTCCTGCGATGATCTTTCAAGAGATCCCCCTCTACCACTCAGTGCTGCCAACCCTCAAAAAACAAAAAGCCACAGCCCGCTATGGTCACAATACACTTACTTTCTGAACATGCCTCGTATATTGAACAACAATAGGTTTGTTATTTTTGCACAGTTTGGTGTATACTTAGTGTACACTGCGCTTTAAGTGTATTACACTTAGTGGAGGCTCACACCAATTTTTACCAGTCAGAAAAAACGCGTTAGTGTTGAAACATGTCAGATAAAATTTCAAACTTTTTCAATTGCTTATTTCTTAAAATTCTGTCAATGCATATGTATTGCTTTTCAATATCCTTGTAAATGTTCACTCAAAAGAAATTCCCTAAACGCTTAAAGACGATTTTATCTTCATACAGTCATCAAGTTTGACATATCACAAACTGCACTTCCTTATAGCTGCTCTCGATCGAGTGTAAAAAAATGTACACTATCTACACTCGGCAAAAAGAACAGCGGCCTCTGACGTTACTAGCCAAATAGAACAGCATAATTGTACACTTTCTGCACTAGTGTAGATAAAGTAGTTAAAAAGAACATCGCCGCGATTGGAATCCACGAATGCTGGAATGATGGACTATCTATCTCACACTCTGTCATACTGGTATGGGTTCCTGGACATAGTGATATTGTAGGCAATAAGTCTGCGGACCAGTTAGCGGAAAAAGGAGCTGACTTAAAATTTACAGAACCAGTGCCTTTCTGTGGAATGCCAACAGCTGCGGCAAAAGAAAGATTGTTGGACTGGATTAACATTCAAGCTGACCTCCACTGGACAGAGACGGTGGGATGCAGACAGTCCAAATTGTTCTTGGCAGGTCACTCCAAGAAACGAACCTCCGATTTGCTCAAATTGAGCCGGAATCAGGATCGGCGCTTGATCGCGCTAGGTCACTGTAAGCTTAAAAAGCATCTGCATGCGATTGGACTGGTTTCAGACGATATTTTCAGATTTTGTGAAGAAGATGAGGAAACTGCAGAGCACGGTCTATGCCACTCGCACACAGACGACTCAGACTTCTAGGGCATTACTTCCTAACACCATTGGAACTCATGTCTAACTCACTCAAGAGCATATTAAAATTTATTGATATGAACGTCCTGTGTGAATTATAATCAGGGAGGACAATCATAATAGGCCCACTGAGACCGCAGTGAATCGGGATTTTTAGACCGTACCCCACCATCTATAATCTAATCTAATCTAGCTCACACTATGCTGCCAAGGCTCGATATCTCGCTTTTTATCGACTTTGTCTTTGATATTCTTTGTTATTAAAAAGTAGATGCACTTCGAAATAACTAGACCTAGCCTATAAAATATTTTGCAATCAATTATCTCGATGTGCACACTGCGTTATTGACATATACCTGCCTATTCCTAGAACCTACCGTAAACAATCTAACAACTACGTTCCACTTATGTAGTCTTTCATTCACCCCAAGCCCATCAAACTTTGATTTGAATTAGTATCCTTGGACTTTTGTGATAAGATTAACGCTCCAGAAACAAAAAGCAAACGTCCTCTAGTGACCGACAATTTCACCCACACCACAGATAGGACTCTACACTTGCGGACGACACCGACTGCATAAATATAAGACCTGCAAGAAAACTTTCTTGCTTTTGCCCACTGAAAGGTAATTAACCTGGCAAATGTACTCTTAGTGGATTGTATCGCTTCAATGGATTTTCTTAAGCCCCGGCTGCACTCTGTATAAAGATGTAATTTTCCGATAAGATCGGACGAGACTCCGACTAGAATATATAAGATGCACCGGGAACGTCCTTCGTCCTTGTGTGCTCAAGTATGTTGTATATTCTTGTCCAGCCTTAGACTACAGCTCCAACTAGTCTAGAAGTTGAAGTTTAATTTTCGTAAACTAATCCAGATATGATGCATTTGTTTTGTCATTAAAGAGGATATGGTAATAGTGTTCATATGGCTGCTGCAAAAGGGTCACAAACATAAGATATATAGGCTTTACTTTACAATTTAACTTGTCGAATTTGTGGTCAATGGTGCTGTGAGTGGCTTTTTTTAATTTTTTTTTCATTAACTAAATTATTTTAAATAAATAAAAAGTAAAATATATTTTCTAATCTTTTTCTTAAGTAAAAAAAAAATTTTAAAGAACTTTTCAACTAAGTAAGATCATCGCAGGTGTACAGCCTGTGAAAAAAGTCTTGAATAAAGAAACAGTTTTTCATCTAGTTAATTTTTATTGGTGTAGTCTACTCCTACGTCCGGAATAGTTCAAAGTTTATCTTCGGGCATTTTGCATGTCTTTGTCCACTTGGATTTAATACTTTGACGGAAAAAATTGTTTTGTTCCCTTATCTGAAAATTGCGGTCGCCTTTTCTTATAGTAACTTTCAGCATTATAATTTCGATGAGATTAAGGGAAAAAGGAAATTGTAAAAGGAGCGCTCTAGATGAAGGATACGGAGAATTCATTTTGAGATAAAATGTTTCTGAGAAAGTTTCAGCACAACTATTACCGAATAAAAGAGAAGATAATTAAGTGTAAATCATTATCCTCTATATTTAGCTTAAAAAACCCAAAAATATGTGAAAGTGATGTTAGTCGTCGTGATAGTCAATGTTACATAAATGCAATTCGGTATTCATTGAATTTGAATTCAATACCTCGAAAACACAAAGCTTTTGCCCTGAAAATAGGATAGTGCATAGCTTCAGTTGTTCGGTAGAAATCATATAGAGTATTATAATTTTAATCCAGCGCGAAAAGTTTGTAACGCATAGAACCGAGCCTCGGACAAAAAAAAGTTATACATTATTTTTTGTTTAGTTGTGGCCAAAAACCCCAAATCCATTTGCTGTCCGTCTGTCTCTCCCTCTGTCCGTCTGTCCGTCTGTCCGTCTGTCCGTCTGTCCGTCTGTCCGTCTGTCCGTTTGTCCGTCTGTCCGTCTGTCCGTCTGTCCGTCTGTCCGTCTGTCCGTCTGTCCGTCTGTCCGTCTGTCCGTCTGTCCGTCTGTCCGTCTGTCCGTCTGTCCGTCTGTCCGTCTGTCCGTCTGTCCATCTGTCCGTCTGTCCGTCTGTCCGTCTGTCCGTCTGTCCATCTGTCCGTCTGTCCGTCTGTCCGTCTGTCCATCTGTCCTTCTGTCCGTCTGTCCGTCTGTCCGTCTGTCCGTCTGTCCGTCTGTCCGTCTGTCCGTCTGTCCGTCTGTCCGTCTGTCCGTCTGTCCGTCTGTCCGTCTGTCCGTCTGTCCGTCTGTCCGTCTGTCCGTCTGTCCGTCTGTCCGTCTGTCCGTCTGTCCGTCTGTCCGTCTGTCCGTCTGTCCGTCTGTCCGTCTGTCCGTCTGTCCGTCTGTCCGTCTGTCCGTCTGTCCGTCTGTCCGTCTGTCCGTCTATCTGTATGTCCGTCTGCCCGTCTGTCTGTCCGTCCGTCCGTTTGCACGATGACTTAAGAACGCGTTGGCTTAGGAAGTTGAAATTTTGTCACTATCTGAAAAATGGAAAAAGTAAGGCTAAGTTCGTTAATGGGCGATATCCTTCCACTCCTTCCTCACAAACTAGATGTTTCACAAAATATTCTCACTCACTCTCACGATCCATGCACTTCAATATCTAGTCACAAAAATAGAAAAATCTATCCAGGGCAAAGAGGTTACGGTGGGTTGGTTTCTGTATGTGGATGGAGCCTTTGATTTACACCTCTTACCAATGCATTTAAAATTCCATCCAGGAGCGCGGCACAGATGCCAACACCTTCAGTTCAGGTTCATGCTAGCAAAACGAGTTGTAAGATCCTCACTAGCAAATGAAACACTTACAATCACGGCATCAAAAGGCTACCCGTAGGGAGGGATGCTATCACCATTACTGCCATTACTAACCAGACTCAGCATGGTATAGATGTCATAGGCTACGCCGACGACATAACCATACAAGTACGAGGTAAATTTGAAGACACCATTTCAAAC
The DNA here is from genome assembly GCA_951812415.1 of Beris morrisii. Taxonomy (NCBI): domain Eukaryota; kingdom Metazoa; phylum Arthropoda; class Insecta; order Diptera; family Stratiomyidae; genus Beris; species Beris morrisii. The sequence goes on from OX638310.1 coordinate 152,480,603, forward strand.
ATATTACAAAGAGGACTAAACATGGTAGCACTCTGGTGCACGGAAACTGGGTTAAGCGTCAACCCAAAAAAGACGACTATCGTTGCTTTCACGAATAGGAGGAACCGGATCAAACTCAAAGGCCCAATGCTCTCCGGTGAAAGGATCGAATTTTCCAGTGAGGTCAAATATCTGGAGGTAACCTTAGATGCTAATATGAACTGGAATGCTCACATTAAACGCATTACTGAGAAAGCTTGGATCTTTCTTTGGACCTGCAAAAGCCTTCTTGGTAAAACTTGGGGTTTAAAACCCAATATTGCTCACTGGATGTGTACGGAAATAGTCAGACCAGTAATCACTTATGCGTCATCTGTATGATGGCGCAAAACCTTACAGATAACTGCACAGACCCAGCTAAGCAAACTGCAAAGGTTGGCCTGTGCAACTATCTCTGGGTCAATGCGAACCACTCCTACTGCTGCACATGAGGTGATTCTAAATCTTTCACCTTTACACCTGTATGTACAAAAAGAAGCCAGGCTCATGACTTCTGAGGATAAGAAAGTGAAGAAAATAGCCTCCACAGACCTTGTGAGAGAGCTTGAGAGCGACCTTATTCTCGGCATTCCGATTTCGGATAATATCATACTAAGACACAACTTTGAAATACCATTCAAAGTAGTGTTCCCACCCCGAAAGGGCTGGGAAACACATATGCCTGAATTTGAAAAGGGAGCACTTATCTGGTATACAGATGGCTGCAGGACAAATAAGGAAGTTGGAGCTGGGATCCATGGACACAGACCAAGGGTCGACATATATGCCAGCCTCGACAAGTCAAATACAATCTTCCAAGCAGAAATTCATGCAATTGAACTATACATCAGGGAAAACATTACAAGAGGATACAAGAGTCACAAGATCTACATTCTCTCTGACAGCAGAGCAGTATTACTTGCTCTACAAGCATTTTGCTTTAGATCCCACTTAGTGTGGGATTGCTATCATGAACTTAAGAAACTAGCGAACTCAAATACAGTCATACTGCTTTGGGTTCCTGGACATAGTGATATTGTAGGCAATGAGTCTGCGGACCAGTTAGCGAAAAAAGGAGCTGACTTAAAATTCATAGAACCAGTGCCTTTAGATTAACATACAAGCCGACCTCCACTGGACATGGACGGTGGGGTGCAGATAGTCCAAACTGTTCTTGGAAGGTCACTCCGAGAAACGAACCTCCAATTTGCTCAAATTGAGCCGGAATCAGGTTCGGCTCTTGATCGCGCTAATTACAGGACACTGTAAGCTTAAAAAGCATCTGCATACGATTGGACTGATCTCAGACGATTTATGCAGATTGTGTGAAGAAGATGAGGAAACTGCAGAGCACGGTCTATGCTATTGCGAAGAACTCGCACACAGAAGACTCAGACTTCTAGGACATTACCTCCTAACCCCATTGGAACTCATGTCTAACTCACTCAAGAGCATATTAAAATTTATTGATATAACCGTCCTGAGTGAGTTATAATCAGGGAGGACAATCACAATAGGCCCACTGAGGCCGCAAAGAATCGGGATTTTTTTTTTAGACCTTCCTCCACCATCTAGAATCTACAAATATTCTCACTTTCTCGTAATTTAACTTCTCGATTAACCAACTCTTCAATTATTTTGTCAACTTTCATGTACAAACACTTAGTGCAGCAAAATAGGTCATTCAGAATTTATTAGCTTCGAATATACTCAATTGCACCCCGAAAGGCAATAAAACAATTCTTCCGCAATAATGTCGATATACCGAGATCCACTATCCAATGCCAAATCCAAAATCGACTTTTAACTTTTTTACTGAAGCGGCAGTAGCGCAAACACAATACAAAACACGATACTGCAATAAATCGGAATATCTTCAAGTCGAACCAGTAAACACGATTCGTAATAAATTCTCCGTGTAAGAAGAAGTAAAGTGATTTGCCTCGAAAGAAATATCGAGGAACAACCATAAAACTGACGCCTCTATCTCTCGACATAGCACCCCGAAAAAAAAACGCTAGAAGGGTGCAGAACTGGGATTTATTAGCGTTTTCGCAAGCGACCGTTTTAAAGTTTTCGGACAAGGAATTTTCGTCCTGTCGAATTTCCGTGTTTTTCTTTTCTTAGTCGTAGCTGATCGGCGTTGTCGTGCTTTCAACTATATAGTCTATAATTTAGTGTATAGTATGCGCTGTAGGTGTATCCTTTCCGAGAGGAAATCGATTTCTACAACAAACACTCTCACGTTCTTATTGCATCACTATACACGATACGCTGCGATGTCCTTTTTTCAAATTGTTATTGGCGACTTGCTTGTTGTTTCGGTTTTCCGCCTTTTGTTTTTACCCTTCCAGTTTCCTTTTATTTTCCAGTAGTTTGTTTTTAACTTTAATGCTACAAGGATTTTTATGTGAAGAGTTTTTTTTAGGGATGTAGAACAACTCTACTGTCTGTTAGAAATACAAAAGGCACTTTAGGGAGTTTGGAGTCATATCTGCGATATACATATGTAGATTAAGGGACATGTCGTACTAATTTGGAATTGTAAAGTGGATGAGAACCAAAAGTCTGAAGACTATACTGATGATTCTTTTGTTATTTATTTGCATAAAACTACATTGACATAGAAAACATAAAAAGTCGGTATAATCTTTCTGGATTTACTAAAAATATCAACAAGAAAGGTTGTATATATATTCGTAGGTGAATTTCCTAACGACTCCTAGGTTTTTCACGGAGAGTAGTTAGATTTTGTTATTCTTAAGTGAATCATCTAGGTGAGCTGTAAGTGAATCATCTATATAGCTTGTATGATAAACTGCGCTCTTGCATTGAATGTTCTTTATTTAAAATTAAATTAGCCTTCTAGTACAATGAAAATTTATGATTTATACCGACCGCTTCGTGTAAAACTTATTTGCGATTTACATGTGGTTAATCTTCTTGTTTTTTTGGTTGGCTCGTTGTTCACCCTGTATGAACAACGATAGACAGACACGGCAGATGAAAGCTGCTACCAAAGAAAAACGTAAATTTTTTTTTCTGTGTAAGTAATTGGTTTCATTTTTTTTATTTTGCAGATTGGTATTTAAATTTAACAAAAATGGGCGATTGGGATAATGAAACAAGAATTTTGATTGGGCGCCGCTATCACGCATTAGAGTCTGTGATTTCTGTCCAAAGAGAATTTAGGCGCACGTTTGGCTGCACTCCTTCGAGCAGATAGACTTTATAGTCAATCTGCTCATTATTGAGGCTAGTAAACAATTCTGCCAAGCATGGGCAATCAGAAGGCCTTGTCATCGAGATCAATCGGTTCGGACTCAGGAAACTATCGCTGCTGTAGCTCCTACCATACAAGCCAATCCTAGTGTTTCGACAAGGACTTTATCTGCAGACAGTCACTACAGACAGTTCTGCATAAAGATTTAAACTTGTTTCCTTATAAAATTCAATTAACAAGCAAACTGAACGACGCAGACTTGCCGATTCGCTTGGAATTTTGGCAGAAAATCATTCCAATGGTGAAAGATGACGAAAACATCTTGAACTGCATTTTTATGTCTGACGACGCCCATTTTGATCTAAACGGCAATGTTAACAAACAAAATTGTAGAATATGGAGTGACTCTAACCCATATAGATGATCCATGAGACGGGATTGCATCCACTTCGAGTCACAGCACAGTGTAGTGCACAGTTTCATCAAGATGCATTGCCGGGCCTTAATTTTTCGAAGAAAACGGTCATACAGTTAAGGTTAATGAAGACCGTTACTTGAAGATGTTGAAAGAGTTATTCTATTCAGAACTACGCCGGAAGAGAATCCGTTTCAACTCTATGTGGTTTCAATAAGATGGTGCAACTCCTCCCATAACCAGACCTGTTATGACAGAATTGCAGCGAAAATTCCCCAATAAGGTGATTTCAAGAAACTCTACATTCCGTTGGCCACTAAGGTTTCCTGACCTTACTGCGCCTGATTTTTTCTTATGGGGTTATTGCAAACAGGAAGTTTACAAAACAAAACCAACAAATTTGAATGATTTAAGGCAATTCATTCGAACAATAATTGAGCCGATTCCTGCTGCAATCCTCCGGGCAGTGATGAATAACTTTTTTATAAAATGTCGCACATGCTTCAGCGTGGATGCCATTTAAATGCAACTATTTTTAAAACCCATTAAAGAACTTAATAAAAATCTGCCAACAGTCTGGGCGCAACTTTATTATTTTTTCGGTAGAAGTTCGGAATGCGTTCAATTCTAAGACGCGGTGTAGGTTACTATGTGACTGAAAACTCAGAAAAAAGTTCAGAAAAGGTTAGAATGAAGTCGCGCTAGAATACTTACGCCGCTACCACATATAACATATGAATTACATAATTGGGTCATACTCCGGGACGAGGTCTAAGTCGTAGTATAATATCAGTTGTTACGTGATTATGAGATTTTTAGTGATTTGGTTTTGTGCCATTTCATGAAATCGGAAATGCATTTGTAGGCGATAATATAAAAAGTCTGTAGAAGTGAAAACCAATCTGATATCTTATCAATCGTAAGAAATATGTCGAAAGCCTTACGTCCTATTGGAGTTGAATATCTAAAAACACTGAAATCAACTTTTGACGAGTATGTAGGAAGCCTTAGGAAGTAAAAATGAATTTGATATCTCATTAGAACTAAGAAATATGTAGAAATTTGTGAAAACATATGCAACCCCCTTGTACCCACTTAGTGGTTGAATATTAAAAAATCCTGAAATGAGTTTTAAGATATATGTAAAGAAAGACCGAGGAAGTAAAAACCATTTCCATGTCTTATCACTAATAAGAGATATGACGAAATTCGTGAAAACGTGTTCAACCCGTTTATATACTCTTAGGGGTTGAAAAAGGAAAAAATTTGAAAACGTGTTTTAGGTGATTATTAAACAAGCCCGTAGAAGTAAAAATATATTCGATGTCTAATCAGACCGGAGAGATACGGCTGAATTCGTGAAAATGTATACAACCTCTTTACACCATCGTAGGGGTCGAATTTCAAAAAATACTGAAAACACTTTTTAGGTATTTATATGAAGAATACGTGGAATAAAAATAAATTCAATATTTGAAAAGACCTAATAGATATGACGAAAATCGTGAAAATATATTCATTCCATTTTCACTGATCATTTTTTTTGCCCCCCTTCTGTACGCCAATGGATATTTAATTTTTTTTTAATAAAAATTACTTTTCTAGTTGACTTTGACTTACATATACATACTGAGTTTGAACTTTCTAGCATAAGCCGTTCTATAGTTAAGAAAAACACTCCCCACCCCCGTACCATACTACCCCTATAAAAAATTATATTTTTCCAACATGCTACTACCAAAGTTCTATCTAAATACCAAGTTTCAGCTTGATGTCATTTTAGGTTCTCGAGATATAAAAATCGGAACTTTTTCCTTTTCACGCTCCCCCAGCCTCACCCGCTACACCGTCACCCACAACATTTTTTTTCCTGCTAGGGGTCTATTGGGCCTATTTCTGGTAAAAATTCTAAGCATCTATCGTACATTTTTCTTGAGATATGAGACGTGATTTTTTAGAAAAATTCTTATCCCCTCCACTTCCACACTCCACTTCTCCCTTAAAAATTTTTACTTTCAGCAAACTTTATTTATTAACCTTAATACAGAAACCGAATTTCGTTTCTCTAGTGCAATTGGTTCGTGAGATATCGTAATCTAAAGTTTTTCACCCCCCACCTCTGTACGCCACTGCCCCTCTCAAAAATTTGTGTCCGATCTATTCTCCTAGTATACCCACAGATGTTCATCAAGTTTTAATTTCGTAACATTAACCGATTAGGAGATATGGATTTTAGAATGTCTCGATCTCGGCTTTTTTGCGTTTCGGACGCATTATTATTCCCCCCACTCCCACACCCCTTTACCTATATCATAATTTTTTTTTGCAAATGGGTCCACTATTGATGCTCTATATAAATTCCAAGTTTCAGCTTCCTAGCTTAAGTGGTTACTGAGATCTGGAAACCAAAATTTTCCGTCTAAAATGCTTCCCCCACCGCACCTTCGCACCCCCGCCACTCAAAAGGTGGCCACTTGAAGGGGTCTGCTCAGTCTACCAAAAGAAAAAAATTCAACTTAATAGCTCAAAGAGTTTGAGAGTTATAATCTTTCAAACGTTTTGCGTACGGCGGACGGCGTACGGCGCACAGACGGACTGAAAATTTTTTTTGCTTTTTTGGTGCTTATTAGTCAAGAAACGTATAAAAAAAAATTTTCAGGGTAGCAAATTTTTTTTTTTTTTAAAATCGATAACAATACTTTATTATTGAAATAATAAAGTAAAATGTATTATTTTTTAAATTAATAAAGAAAAAATTAATTATAGGTATTCAACAAAAAGTTATTTGAGTTTCTTAATGTAGCAACATTCATCACACCCAAAGAAAAAAATGTTGTCTGTTAAAATATTATAAATTGACTGGTTATTTGAACATGCTATTACAAACATATTAAATTTGAAAATACACGTTTTCCGGGTTCAATACTGTTATTGTATTGAAGCCGGAAAACTTGTATTTTCAAAACATTCACCAACAAATATTAAATTTGATTAAATTGTGCTTGTATTGATTAAAAAAATGTTTAAACAATTATATAAATGTTGTTTCAATATTTAAGCCTTGTAAAAGGGATAAACGGAATTTCTTGAATAAACATGGAAAAACATGCTATTAAATTTAATCAGATTGAGCAGTCGATATGATTCTAGAAACATGTTTATGGTTCCTATAACTATCTGTTACTGTCACAATTTTAATTTAGCATGATTTTTTTGTCAATATTAAAAACTAAAGTAAAGCAAACAAATTTGATTCGACTAAACCAATAGATTTTACCAACAGAAACTGTTTGAACTAAAATACGTATCGTTAAAACGACATGTTTTTTCTGTTGGTTTGACTTCTTCTTAAATCGGATTACATAGTTCCGCCCAAATTCCCATAGTTTCAGAGTCGCAGAGTTATGGAAAGGCGCGATTCAAATTAAGAAGAATAATTTAATATTATTAATATTTCCAGAGGGTTTTTCTCTAATTTCTAAAATTGTTTTTTGCGCTATAACATTAACATTATTATTAAAGTGAAATGGCTGAAAGTGTCAACATAATTTATATTTATATTTTTGAGTTAAATGCCGGTCTTTGCATTTTAGAAGTAAGCAATATAAAACGGGTTTTTACGTTATAAAAAAAATTTTTTTTAAAATTTTTGAGTTCATTTTAATAAATAATGTTTTCTACATAATAAGAAAAGAACAAAAAATCCAATACTTTGACGAGCATATTCAATCTTTTGTTGTAGGAAAAGCTAACAATTCCTTTTTGTTTACTGAACTTGAAGAGCCCCCTATCCATATTTACGATCTACCTAATAAAAGAAGAGTAATACGAGTTAAGAAATTTTAATGCAGTGAAACTTCTATTACCGGACACCTCCGAAAACCGGACACCTCCCTATAGAGGACAGTTCTTTATTCCCCAATGAATTAGGTATTAAAATCAATACCCCCGAAATGCGGACACCTCTTTATAGCGGACACTTTTGAATTCCCCAAAGGTGTCCGCTATAGAGAAGTTATACTGTGTATCTATATGTAAATAATTGTTTTCTATTATTGGAGCAAAAATACAATGTAATTATGTATGTATGTATGTAAATGTATTTAAAATACTTATCAAGTAATAAAAATTTTTCATATATTTTTAATTAAGAAATTTAATTTATGTGATCTTTATGAATATTCAATAAAGTTTTGTCATATGTGAAAAAAAAAATCTTTTCATTTGTTCTCTCGCGTTAGTTGTCAGGTATATAGAGCGATATCTAATACTTGCTTAACAGAACACAATTTAATGTCAATTTAATGTCAATTTAACTAGATTTTGAATTGTAAATGGAGCAACCAAATCGAATTGCAATGAACTAGTTTTTATTGGCAAAATTACAACTAAACGATTCCTTATAACATTGGAATTCAGTCATTTTAAAAAGTATTTTTCGTTATTTCAACATGATAATAACATTCAGATAACATGAACAAATTAATATGTTCACATGCTACTATGTTAAAATAATATAAGAGTTTTGTTAGTACAAACGTTCTAGTAACCTTGTTCTTTTAACAATATTTTTCATGTTTCCTGAAACAGAATAATAATTAGCTCAAAAACAGGGTAAAACTGGTTGAAAATACATGAAAATAATTGATTTTAATAGGAATTTTTCTTGGATGTAGCCATCCTGTATGTCGTTTTTGCAGTCCGTCTTTTTTTGCTATTCTGTAAGTTTATTTAGTGCATTCTTTTGTTATTTTCTTGGATTTCGATTCGTAAAGTGTATAAAAATGTTTTTCGCTTATTTTTTGTTTTTAATCATTTTCTATTTGCTTAATTTATTTTTTAATAGGTTTCTTCCCTGTTTGTTTTTAGATCCATATTGGTCGATTCTTTGTTAGTTGGATGTATTTGTTAGTTACATTGTTTAAAAAAAAATTAATTTTCAATCCAATTTTTATTTGAAATTTCCAGTATATTTCATTTTTTCAAGTAAAAGTACACATCTCAATCACTTTTACACGAAATTACTGGTATTAGTAAATTATTCATGTACTTTTCAACTAAACCGTACAATTTACATGAAAAGTCTCACAAAATTACGCATTTTCGTGTAAAATTAACTATATTTATCTATGAAATGAAAATTACGTTCTTTTTCGTGTAATTCTACTTATTTATTTGAATTTTACCAGGAAGTTGGAGGCTTCGTTCGATTTTGTTTTCTACTGAAATGAAAATGAAACGCCCTCGGTGATGCAATGGCTTCGCGCGCCAAACATACGCAGCAAAACCAGAATTGATCGCGGGTTCGTTTCCTACCTACAGCCAATAGTTTTATTAAGAGTAAGTAAGTAAGAAATAATAATAGAAGTAGAGATAAGTGTATCTTAAAGAGTGCTAATTCTACAGTTTTTTAGAGTGTAAGTTCAAGAGAATATCCAGTGAATTTGCTGCTTCGAAGTTGAAATTTACTGATTGCAAATTGAAATTTACTGACCGAACATTGAAAATTACATTCAAATTGACTATTACATCCCAATGTAAATTTACTTGAAAAGTTGTGGCATATTTGCCTACTATCCAAAAGATGTAAAATTCAATGGATTTTTTATTGTTTATTGTTTGAATATTTGTGGCTTGTTCTATTTTTTCTTTTTTGTTTGCTATCCATTTATTTTTTTCTGTAAGAGCTGTGTGCCATATATTTGTTTAGTAAAACTTGATTTTTAAATTGTTTTTATATGTCTGATTATACATTCTTTAGCGGATTGTAGTTTGTACGCTTTAAGCTATGAGGTCTTTCTAAATGGACTCTTATATTTAAATAAAATTGAAACTTATTCAAAAAATATTAAACTTACCTCCAGCAGGAGCGACGCAGGAAAACAGATGGGCCAAGACGAGAGCCCTAAACGGGGCAGTGATCCTCATGACTGCTAGCGCTTTATTATTAGAAGGCAACGAAGACATAAATCGTTATTATGCCTCGAGCCCATTCGAAAACCGACAAAGCACCATAGAGACACCGTTTGTTTTTTTAACTGAATTTCTTTTATAGAATTATTATTAATATTTTTTTATTATTTTCGTAGGAGATGATTTTCAGTACCGATACGACGAGTAGAAAATCGTAGATCAATCGCAACGTCAGGCGTATTTTATGTAATTTTTTTTAAAATTTTTATTATATAAAGAAAATGAGTCTATTGTCAGCACAGCGCTACACAATAACAACACTTTCTAATATAATTCGATTTATGGAATATAATTATAATGAACACAATTATGTATAAGATGTCACCAAACCGCTTATTGTTCCGTTCGTTACCTTTTAGTCGTTCGGACCTTAACTATCATCTCATTGCGGCTTACCTGGAAAAAAAGAGAGGAGAAATTCGTTAGCATATATTAACTAGGCACTACCTGGAAAATAGAACAATGGTCTAGTAGCGAATCGGCTTGGTTAGTACTTCTCACCCAACCAACTCCCTGAGACCGTTTCTATTCGCACGCCTTCAATCTACAGCATCTTTCAGAGTTTATCACTACAGGGTGTCAACATTGTACCTTAGATTTTATATATGTATAAAATGGCAATAGGTTGGTGACAGTAAAGTCCCAACAAAATATGGAATAATGCTGACGGGCTCTTGCTTCAAAGGAGAAACGAGATCATCTGTCTGTGCGTGGAAAATAAAAAAATGAGGAAAAACTTCGAAGGAAAATGGCACACAGCTTCCAGGTTGTGCAACTCTACATCAGGCCAGCGAAGACGAGCGTTGTGTAAAAGGAAAATTGCTTTGTCACCAGGATGAATACTATTCAGTGAAAAGTTTTTCATTTTTTTCCCTTGTCGTTTTTCTTTTTCGGTAAAAGAATTTCATAATGTGTTCGATGTCCTAGAAAGTTTCCCTCTGATCTAAAGATTGCCGTAGATACTTAAATACTTTGGTGTGTATAATGAAATTCGTGCCCTTAAATGGGAAATAGACTGGGTGATGTACTGAAGTGCCAGTGAAATCTAATTTCGTGTTAAGTCCAGAGTATGAGAAAGTTTTTTGTTGAAACTAACATCCAGTAGATTTTTTTGTTACTTGAATGAAGTTCAGAAAAATTGAGGAAACTTTAAAAAGCGGTATTTTGGAAAAAACTTTCACGTTACTTATTCTATGAAGTGTAGCGCTTATTGTCCTAACGTGAAGCCACAACAATTTGCAAATATTTGAATTTGCTTGTACGCGGTATGACAAGTAAGATAAAGGTATTATGTTAACCGCTTCTTAAAACTCGTAGAAAAGTAACAGGTTTACTCAAATTTTGATATTAAATAAACAATTTAACTTCAGCTTCAGTTTATTTCCAATCCTGTCACAGAAACAATTTTTTTAGGAGAATTGTTTGTTGTTTTTCGTCAGAGAAGTTTATTTTATGAAACTCCAACACGAAAATCCCGACTTGGATCGATCCCGTTTTGTTTCTTTTAGCAACAACTCCCTTACTGGGATTCTGTTTGTAATTGGTTTTGTTTATTGTGAGCTTCTCACTAGGCTATCTTTGTAGACGTCAACAATCAGAATCTGAAAATACACTACACTCTTTAAAAAAAATTGAATTTCGAATCCAATTTTTATTTGAAACTAGCCGCGTACCGCGGCTACGCTCGCTTCGCTCACGTTGTTCCATCACTCCTGTTACTCCCGTTTCTCCCGTTGATCCATTGGTCCTGTTTCTCCCGATTCTCCTGTTACTATCGTTGCTCCCATTTCTCCCGTTACTCCCGTTGCGCCGATGCTCCCATTTCACCCGTTACTCCATCCACCATCCCCCATTCTCCATCCACCATCCTCCATCATGTATCCACCATCCTCTATCTACCATCCTCCATCCACCATCCTCCATCCTCCATCATGTATCCACCATCCTCTATCTACCATCCTCCATCCACCATCCTCCATCCTCTATCCACCATCCTCCATCCTCTATCCACCATCTTCCATTCACCATCCTCCATCTTCCATCCTCCATCCTCTATCATGTATCCACCATCCTCTATCCACCATCCCCCATCCACCATCCCCCATTTCTCCCGTCGCTCCGTTGCTTACGTTTCTCCCGTTAATCCATTGGTCCTGTTTCTCCCGATACTCCTGTTACTATCGTTGCTCCCATTTCTCCCGTTACTCCCGTTGCGCCGTTGCTCCCATTTCTCCCGTTACTCCATCCACCATCCTCCATCCTCCATCCACCATCCTCCATCCTCCATGGATAGAGATCCACCATCCTCCATCCTCTATCCACCATCTTCCATCCACCATCCTCCATCTTCCATCCTCCATCCTCTATCCACCATCCCCCATCCACCATCCCCCATCCACCATCCCCCATTTCTCCCGTCGCTCCGTTGCTCCCGTTACTCCATCCTCTATCCACCATCCTCCATCCAGCATCCACCATCCTCCATCCACCATCCACCATCCTCCATCCACCATTCTCCATCTTCCATCCTCTATTCACCATCCTCCATACACCATTCCCCATCCCCCATCCTACATCCTCTATGCACCAACCTCCATCCACCATCCTCCATCCACCATCCTCTATCCACTATCCACGTCCAACTTTACCATTTAGTAATAGGAACGCATAACTAATACACCGAAATCGAACGAACTATCGCTATATGAAATACACTCAAATGTTGAAATAACTCCATCATCCATCCTCCATCCTCTATCCACCATGCTCCATCTTCCATCCTCCATATTCCATCTTCCATCCACTATCCTCTTATATACCATTTAGTAATAGGAATAGGCATAACTAATACAACAAAAACGAACTGCCGCTAAATCATATGAAAAACACTCAAATGTTGAAATAACTCACGAACCACCAACTGTTAAATAATTTTGTTAACGCAGAAACCATCGAGGGCGTACCCTCAACAAATCACCAAAGTTTCATCGCAATTGGATGAGTGGTTTAGGAGGCTATACAGGACAAACAGACAAACAGACAAACTGACAAACATTCATTTTTATATATAGAGATTTCCAGTATATTTCATTTTTTCGATTAAAAGTACACATTTCAATCACTTTCACACGATATTACTGGTATTAGTAAATTATTCATGTACTTTTCAACTGAACCGTACAATTTACATGAAAAGGCTCGCAAAATTACGCAACATTTCATGTAAAATTAACTATATTTATGTATGAATTGAAAATAACGTTCTTTTTCGTGTACTTCTACTTATCTATTTGAATTTTAGGACGAAAAACATGTGATGTATGAAGTCCACGAAGTTGGACGAATCGAATTCGAATTTGTTTTCTACTGAAATGAAAATGAATCGCCTTCGGTGGCGCAGTAGCTACATGCACTAAACCTACGCAGCAAAACCGGAATTGATCGAGGGTTATACCATGGATACACTGCTGGTATGGATATCATAATATCGTCAATACCAGCAGTGTATCAGCCAATACTAAGCATATACGAGATAAACGAACTAGTATATATCTAGTATTGAACCTGTTTCATGGTATACAAATGCGATAATTTTACCTAGTATACCCAATTGTGTGGCGAGTATCGCAACTAAATGTCGTTGCTTGCTTATATCAGATACTGTCAAATCATACCATATGTGCAGTGTATCATATGTAGCTAGTTTCAATACTACTATTTCAATACCATGGTTTGTATATTAGCTGTGCATCCATGGTATTAGATTCCTACCTACAGCCAAGGGTTTTATTAAGAGTAAGTAAGAAATAATATTAGAAGTAGAAGTCAGTGTGTCTTAATGAGTGCTAATAAATTTTTTTTAGAGTTTAAATTCAAGAGAATATCCAGTGAATTTGCTGCTTTCACAGTTGAAGTTTACTGATTGCAAATTAAAATTTACTGACCGAATATTGGAAATTACATTCAAATTGAGTATCACATCACAATGTAAATTTACTTGAAAGGATGTGGCATATTTGCCTACTATCCAAAAGATGTAAACTTCAATGGATTTTTTTACTGTGTAGATATCATAATCAACATGAATTACGCGACATCTTAAATCAGGCGTTGTTGCGCAGGTTACATTCCCTCCAGCCGCCTTTATCTAGCTGGGCTATTTTCGAAGAAATTTTTAATTGAAAATACAAAAACCAACTTTTTCAATGGATGGAACTTTATGTAGAAATGTAGAACTAGACAATTTCGAATGTCCTAAGAAGGTAGGTAGGTAGGTAGGTACGCGTGGCTGCCCGTGAGAACACGGACACACTTAGACCTAAAAGGTCCGTTGTGTTACCACAGGATCATCGAATCCGGTCCTACTCGGCGAACCATTTAGAGCTTGCAATGAAGCGTTGGATTCTCGCGACCTCCATTGAGGCAAGGTCACCGAGACTGTTGAAGAAGTAAGCTCCAAGATGAGCTTTCCTTCTGGCTGAAAGAGCTGGACAGGTACAGAGAAGGTGAAGGACTGTCTCCTCCTCCTCCTCATCCAGGCAGCTTCTACAGAAGTCGTTTGAGAAGAGACCGAGTCTTTTAGCATGTCGACCTATAAGACAGTGTCCGGTCAGGACACCGACTGTGGTGCTGATGTTCGCCCTTTTGAGCAAAGTCAGCTGTTTAGAGCGTTTTAGATCCAGCTCCGGCCAGATCTGTCTCGCAGTGTGACATGGAACACCGTTTGCCCATCTTGAGTTGGTTTTCTCAATTGAGTCCAATCCCAGTAGCAGTTTACATGTAGAGAGAGGCACACCCAGATTCCGGTGTTCCGGCATAATCTGAAGGGTAGTACCGCGTCGAGCGAGTTCGTCAGCCATGCAGTTCCCTGGAATATCCCTGTGTCCTGGCACCCAGCACAGGAGAATATTGAACTGTTCAGCCATCTCCTTAAGAGATGATCGACATTCTGCGGCGACCTTTGATGTTGTCGAGGCCGATTCTAAGGATTTTATTGCCGCTTGGCTGTCTGTGAAAATGCTAATATCCCTAGTAGATATTACATTACACCTCAGCCAGGACAAGGCCACCTTGATCGCCATAAGCTCCGCCTGAAAGACACTACAGTGGTCCGGAAGGCGGAAGGAGCTGCTAATGTTAAGCATATCAGAGAAAACACCTCCACCTACCCCGCCTTCAGTTTTGGAGCCGTCCGTATATATGTGGGCGGACTCTTCCATCCGTACCGAATCCCTTTTCCATTCTAGACGGGTTGGGATGACTGTTAGAAATTTTTTCTCAAAATCATAACTGGGAGGGGTGTAGTCGGTGTTTTCAGCAATGTTATTGAAGTGATTCAATATTGTTGAGTGACCTGCATATATGCCAGTCCACTGTGTAGAGGCCCTAAGTCGAATGGCTGCATTGGCTGCCATTTGCTTGCCAAAAATGTCTAGGGGTGGCAGACTGAATAGCATGTCTAGTGCTGCAGAGGGAGTTGTTCTCAGAGCTCCACTGATGCATATGCATGCTGATCTCTGTACCTTCCCTAGGGTGGTGCAGTTAACTGCTTTGTCTAAGGCCGTCCACCAGACAACAACACCATACATAAGTATCGGTCTGATGACGGACACGTAGAGCCAATGAACTATCCGGGGTTGCATACCCCATTTTTTGCCAATGGCCTTTTTGCACGAGTAAAGCGCAACTGTTGCTTTCTTTACCCGTTCCTGAATGTTAGGTTTCCAACGAAGTTTCCTGTCCAAAATAAGACCCAAATATTTTGCACTATCGGTGAAAACTAGACTAGTACCATTCAGAGAAGGAGGGTCTACGTGAGGAATTTTATATTTCCTGGTGAAGAGGACTAATTCTGTTTTGCGTGGGTTCACACCCAACCCGCATTCAGCTGCCCATTTGGAGAGGATAGAGAGAGCATTTTGCAATATCTCACTCAGCGTGTTGAGGTGCTTTCCCGAGACAGCAATTGCAACATCATCTGCATAGGCAATCACTCTGCAGCCCGCCCCTTCCAATCTCAATAGTAGTTTGTTGACCACTAAATTCCATAGAAGAGGGGAGAGCACACCACCTTGTGGTGTACCTCTGCTGACAAACCTTCGAGAGGAGGACTCGCCCAGCTTTGTGTTCACAATCCTGGATGTTAACATCAAATTGATCAGCGCGCCAAGCGAGGACTCTACCTTCAGGATAGAAATTGCGTCAGTGATTGCTTCTGGTCTGACGTTGTTGAAAGCTCCCTCGATATCGAGAAATGCAACCATGGTGTATTCTTTAATACTGAGAGATAATGTCCTAAGAAAAAATTAACAAAAAATATTATTCCCTAATCCAATGAAAAACTTCTTGAAAATACGATCTCGGAGTAGGAAAACAGATTTTAAATTTTTAATTTTAAATAAAATATTGCAATGTATATTAACCCTAGAATTGTAGTTGTTTTTAGAAAAATGAATTAAAATGGTCAAAATAAAAATAAATAAAAAAAATTTAAAGGATCGAATCAATATTGTTTGAAAAAAAATCATTTGAAGACGTTAAAAATAAAGAAAATGACTGAACAAAACAGAAGGCTTTTTATGTAAATAATTAATGAGATTAACGAATTTAATTAGTGTTTTTTTATTTTTCCAAAATGCTAATTTTTAATTCAGGAGAATTGAAAAGCAAAGATCTATCATAAGTCAAATATTCTTTTATCGCGTATCAAAATTTTGAAATTTATGTATCAATAGTATCTGCAAATAATTCTCAAATTCGAACTCTCTATAGCTCAAACATATTGATGAAAAACCGAGACAATTCGAGTTCGAGGTTCGATTACAATTTTATATTGCTGTTTTTTGTTGTTGTTGTAATCGATGCAGTAATCGTTACAGTTTCTTCTGGTCAATATGTTTCCTTTGTAGGTTAGAAGGGGCTCATACGATGATGACTATGCTAATTGTAATAGAAATGGCTTTCCTAATCAATTCCCTTTCTAAACCTGACTGCAGCTAGAACCATGACAGAAGGTTAAGTCTTCCGCTGCTGAGTTTTTTTTTAAAAAAACAATAAGGAACTTATTTTAAGTTTACTTAATTTCATCTTATTCACTGTCTAATTGATTTTAATTCACACTTAGAAAAAAACGGGAAACACGAAAATCTATCTTTTTCTGAATTTACTGGAGTGCGGGGACTAAGAAGTTGAATCTTTTTGACTTTCGAACAAGAAAATAAATTCGCTGAGCCGTTAAAAGTTCGTCGTCTTCATTCTTTCGTTTTTACGCGTACATTCGCTTGACCGAGTTTATCGCAATTTTTTAATTAATCAGGAAACTGCTGTAAAAAACTTTCAATCGAACTTTCTTCTCAATTCTTTTGTTGTTTGTGCTACTGCCGCTACTTGGCTGCGATAGCACTTTGCTAATTGCATTAAAAGAAACTCTGATTGCCAGTCTTTTTCTTTCTCTTGGGAGTTGGTTGGCATTTTATTTTCCATTGCGACGATAATAGCGGTTATAATTGCACCCACCCTTAGTCCGGAAGACTGGTGCGCGTCCGGAGAAAATTCCACTGGTAAATCAACGTCTGCCTACAATTACAGGCGACCTTAACTCGATGTCCAAGAACCTGTTTAATTGATTAATGAGCAGACGTCTTGAATGATTAATTGAGTGATGAGCACTACGACACGATTGGCAATAATTTTTCGACCGGGCTACAAGCTTAACACGCGTCCACGCGTCCTCGGTACGTGTCCTTTGCCGTTTGGCAGACATTTCCCTCTCGTATTCGAAGTGTGACACTGTGATTGACATCAATTAGTCCTTTACACGGCACGATAACAAGAAAATCGCGTGCCATTATCACCGGAATAGAATCACGAAATCTTATGGACGGGGGTGCCCTGGGCTGAAGGCCGTTACCGCTACTCCACCGACACTCGTTGAGTAAGACAAGAAATCACGGCCGCGAAATTCACACTGTCAGGACTAGGTAATGTGGAAAAGCTGTCGAGGTATTTTCAGCAGCAATCAATTATGTTAATTGGTTCGGAAGCGGTGTCGTTTGGCAGGGCGGGCATTTTAGGGGGCCTTTTTCTGAAGCCCAAGCAGCGTCACACATGGATGCAGCCACCGAGTTGAACTCTGCCCGGGGCCATATCTCACAGTTGGAACTGTTACGAGAGCTGGAGTGTGGCTAATCCGAATCGTTGGTGTAAATAGCTGCCGATTTGGGGTGGTGTTCGGGCTCGCTGGAGACGAGGGAGGATGCTGTCATTACTTCGTTTCACATTAGTGTCAACATTGGACCCTGACATGCGATTCGCGGGCTTGTGTGCATTTCACTGATTAAATCAGTAAAGCAATTTTACGATTTGCCAACGTCACATTAGAGACACACAGCGAACACGTGCTAGAAGTGCACATACCCCATCCCATCATCAGTAGTCGTGATTTTAAGCCGTTCTGGCGTTCTATAGACCACACGATAATTGTATAATCCGCTGCATGAATCGCTGGACGAGCTTCGTACGGATTGTCAACCTTTTGTGAAATGGTGAAGTGAAAATGGAGATTTTTGGTCCACATCCAAAAGAGCATAGTACTTCGGACATGACTGCCCCTGGGCACGGCAAAGCCTGTCATAATTTGGAAGAACCTCCCGAAAATATCGGCTTCAGTTCCATGACCAAAGTTCCTTTCTATGGGAAAGAAAGAAATTGTCGGATTTTGCAGCCGAACACTAATTGAATTTTCTAATAGATGTTGACTTGAAGAGCTACTATCTGAATTGAATGCCATTGATCACAAATTCAATTCAATTATGTTCTGTATGATTTCATCGCGTTTTATTAAATATAAGACCGTAGTAAAGAAAGAAATATTAAAGGGAGAAGGGGAAGGCCGGGGAAACCACCCTTCTCCTTAACTTTTTTTTTTTTAAAATGAACCTCTCTAGAGTTGTAAAAATGGAGACTTACGTGTGTGAGCCCGATTTATAAGCATTAAATATTCATAAGTGTTCCCTCAGTGGCGGTGCTGATAGTTGTGGAATCCGGCGCATTTTCTACATTTGGTGCCCCAAATTTTATATTTTGTTTTCGAAAAATGAAGGATCATTTTTAAAATTTAACAGGTGGTAATGTGACCCCCCGCTGTCAAATTGGGCACCTAATTATTTGTGATGATTCATAATACCATTAATGGATTAAGTTACATATCAGAAAGTCCACCTGTAACAGATAAAAAGACACCATCTAACAAAACCGAAGTGCCCGAAGGATCGACTTCCTTCCGCAAGATTTTCAAAATTTTGTCCCATCAACATATGTTATTGTCTTCACAGCTTTATCTTATAGAACTCAATGGAAGAATATATCAAACGATCTTAAGGAGTGAAACGTAGCCGCGGTCAAGAGTGTGGATGTGATACAGGATATGAATACCTCAGCACGGATAGAAGTACTGAAAGAAGTGAAAATTAGGCTTCTTCGACTGAATGCAATTCGACCGGGGATGTCATTTAAGTTTTACCCAGGGGCATATAAATGCATGTGGGTCAATATTAAGATATGTACTGTATGCATGCGCACAAGAACAGTTCAAGGAGTACGTACATTTTTTAAACTCCTTTGAGAATAGGCTTTCTTGAAAAAAATCATAAAGTTAGGGTTCTCTTCAATTCTGATATTGCCTCCCTCCCCCCAAATGACGTCCCTAAATTCATAATCTCATATTGAAGACACAATTTGTGACGGACCCTTTCCTAGTGACCAAAGAAGTGAAATATGCTTTAAATTGTGAATTTTTGGAGCACAATGAATGTTCTGAAGCAGAAGGCGATAATTATATGCGATATTTGCAGTTAAAATTATTTTTTTTTAGTTATTTTCCCTATGGTATTATACACACATTTAATTTGTCTTTTCGGATGCCATATTACCCACACATTTTCAGTGCAAGAATTTTTGAATTTAAATAATTTTTTAGAAACTTTATTATTTTTTCGGTAGAAGTTCTGAACGAGTTTAATTCTGAGATGCGGTGTAGGTTACTATGTGACTGAAAACCCAAAAAAAAATTCGGGAAGCGGTTAAAATGGGGTCGCGCTAGAATACTTACGCCGCTGCCTCATATAACATATGAATTACATAATTGTGTCATACACCGGGACGAGATCTAGTCCTAGTATAATATCAGTTGTTACGCCATTAGAAGCTTTTTCGTGATTTGGTTTTGGGCCATTACATGAAATCGGATATGCGTTTGAAGACGATTATATAAAAAGTCTGTGGAAGTGCAAACCAATCTAATACCTCATCAATCCTGAGAAATATGTCGAAAGCCTTACGTCCTATTGGAGTTGAATAACAAACATCCCGAAATCAACTTTTTGACGATTATGTAGGAAGCCTTTGGAAGTAAAAATGAATTCGATATCTCATTAGAACTAGAAAAATGTAAGAATTTGTGAAAACATATGCAACCCCCTTGCACCCACTTTGAGGTTGAATATCCAAAAATTCTGAAATGAGTTTTCAGATATATATAAAGAAAGCCCGAGGAAGTGAAAACCAATCCGATGTCTTATCACTCCTAAGAGATATGACGGAATTCGTGAAAACGTGTTCAACCCGTTTTTACCCTATTAGGGGTTGAAAAAGGAAAAACCCTGAAAACAAGTTTTAGGTGATTATTAAATAAGCCCGTGGAAGTAAAAATTTATTCGATATCTAATCAGACCTGAGGGATACCGCTGAATTCGTGAAAATGTATAATCCCTTTTACACCACCTTGGGGGTTCAATTTTAAAAAATCCTGAAAACGCTTTCTAGGTATTTATATGAAGAACCTGTAGAAAAAAAATAAATTCAATATTTCGAAAGACCTAATAGATATGACGAAAATCGTGAAAATATATGCATTCCATTTTCACTGATCATTTTTTTTGCCCCACTTCCGAACGCCAATAGATATTTGAATTTTTTTTTAATCAAAATTACTTTTCTAGTTGATTTACATATACGTACCAAATTTCAACTTTCTAGCATAAGCCGTTCTATAGTTAGGAAAAACACCCCCCACCTCCGTACCATACTATCCCTATAAAAAATTCTATTTTTCCGACATGCTACTAATATAGTTCTATCTAAATACTAAGTTTCAGCTTTATATTGTTATAGGTTCTCAAGATATAAAAATCGTAACTTTTTCCTTTTCACCCTCCCCCAGCCTCACCCTCTACACCCTCACCTTCAAAATTTTTTTTTCTGCCGGGGGTCTATTAGGCCTACTTCTGGTAAAAATTTTAAGCATCTAGCTTACCTTGTTCTTGAGATATAAGACGTGATTTTTTTAAAAAATGTTTACCCCCTCCACTTCCATGCACCACCGCCTCCTTAAAAAATTTTACTTTCAGCAAACTTTATTTGTCAACATTTATACAGAAACCAAATTTTATTTCTCTAGTGCAATTAGTTCGTAAGATATCGTAATCTAAAGTTTTTCAACCCCCACCCCCGTACGTCACTGCTCCCTCTCAAAAATTTGTTTCGAATCTATTCTCCTAGTATACCCACAGATGTTCATTAAGTTTTAATTTCGTGACATTAACCGATTAGGAGATCTGGATTTTAGAATGTCTCGATCTCGGCTTTCGAGCGTTTCGGACGCATTATTATTCCCCCCACTCCCACACCCCTTTACCCATATTATCATTTTTTTTGCAAATGGGTGCACTATCGATGTTCTATATAAATTCCAAGTTTCAGCCTCCTAGCCTATGCGGTTGCTGAGATCTAGTAACCAAAATTTTTCGTGTAAAACGCTTTCCCCACCTCCCCCCTCATACTCCCACCACCCAAAAAGTGGTCACTTCAAGGGGCCTACCCAGTCTGTTAATAAAAAAAAAATCAATTTAATAGCTCATAGGGTTTAGGAGTTATAAGCCTTCAAACGTTTTGCGTACGGCGGACGGCGGACGGCGGACGGCGGACAGACGGACTACAAATTTTTTTTGCTTTTTTGGTGCTTATTAGTCATAAAACGTATAAAAAAAAAATTTCAGGGTAGCAAATTTTTTTTTTTTAAAAATCGATAACAATACTTTATTATTAAAATAATAAAGTAAAAGAGTAAATCAATAGATTCGAACATGTATGATCGAACAATATGATGTAGACATGTCGGATCGGTGGAGAAAAATGATATTAGTCTTAAAAAATTGTGTAAACTAGTTGGAAGAGGGTGATATGAACATGTATTTATATGATAAGATCAAACCCGAACCGCATATTTAGGCGATTGAAACAAACGTTTGGGAGTACGACGTGTTGTTAAATTGTATTTGGATAGATAGGTAGGATGCCGAGTCTTAGGTAGGTAGGTACGCGTGGCTGCCCGTGAGAACACGGACACACTTAGACCTAAAAGGTCCGTTGTGTTACCACAGGATCATCGAATCCGGTCCTACTCATCAAACAATTTGCCGAGTCTTAGAATTGCAAAATTTACAATCAGTGAATCTAGTGATAATTGCAGGATCTACATGACCAAACAATTGTGTAAGTAGCTAGAACAGTAGATATCGCTCCCTAAAAATTTGGCGCAGTTGCTCCACTTGCTCTTATGGAAGCTCCGCCCCTGTGTTACCTACGCAACTGACGATATCTATGTTCTATTAAATTAAAGTCTCTGCCCATTGCTGGATCACTGCTGAATGACCCAGTGATGGCAACCGCTACTGGCGCCAGTGGTGGCAGTTCCTATACTCTCCGCGCTTATTGCAAGAAAATCAAATTATTTTCTCTTTACCCAATTATTTTGTCATATAAATTAATCGTCCTGGCTTACCCTGATACTATAAATTTAAAAAAACAAGACGATACGACAGGAACGCATTTTCGGCGACGAATCACCTGCGGTGCGTTCTCGAACTCCCTACTTTACGAATTTATGCCTACCTACCTATTAGTACCGAACTAAAAAAGTTCGCTAGCCAACGCTGGCGGCCAATGATGGCCCAGAGGTTAACCAGTGATGGCTCCCAACGCTTGGCAGCCAAGCGAAGCTTGAGAAAAAATCATGTATTATTGTTGTCATTTGTCAAGGATATAAGTGTATCATACAAACTTAAAAAAAATCCAGATTGTATTTTCAAATTGGACTACAGTTGAAAATTAAAATAACTAACCGAAATGGTATCATTTTTCGATCTTTTTGATGGTGTTCCAACTTCACATAATAAGAATTAGAAATTACATAAAATATTAAATTTCATAAAATTTACGCAAAATATAAAAATTCGTATATATTTGAAGAAATAGTTAAATTAAAGGAAAAATATCACTAAATTTGAAAAAAATTGTAAAAAAATTGTAAAAAATTAAATTAATTTTCGATTGTTACATCGTTGTCCCTGGCTCTAATATGCAGCATTTTTCCTTATTATTTTTACTTTTATATTTTTATTGTAAAACACCTACTTAATTTTGTTTCTGTTAGGTACGCACTTTTTTACTACACTTTTAGATAATGTTATATATTTTGAAGGCCGAACTTTGTGAACAGTAAAAAAAAAGAAATGATAGAAAAAGTATGATCTATACATTGCAATTCTGTTCCAGAAATCAAGTATGACAAATTTCTGTTCAATGAGTTGTTCATTTAAGCGAGTGCTTAAAATAAAAAATCTGCCATCAGTCTGGGCGCCACTTTTTTATTTTACGGGTAGAAGTCCGAAACGTGTTTAATGATGAGATGCGGTGTAGGTTACTATGCGACTAACAACCTAGAAAATAAGGTTCCAAAAAACCTCCTAATTAAACTTTAGGTTGTCAGTCGCATAGTACCCTACACCGCATCTTAGCACTATAACGTTTCGGACTTCTACTGATAAAATAAAAAAGTTTCGCCCAGACTGTTGGCCGATTTTTTTTTTTTAGTTTTAATTACTCTAGTAGCATATCTACATATAGGTACTAAGTTTCAACTTTCTAGCATAAGACGTTTCTGAGATATGAAAAACAACCTCCACCCCCGTTCCATGGCATCCCTATCAACAATTTATTTTTGTGGGATATCTCTATAGTAGCTCTATACAGTTTAAAATTTTTAGCTTTCTATTCCCAGCAGACCAAAAACACAGAAATCCGTCAGAATTCCGATGGAAAGTTCTTTAAATAGTCGGAATTCCGGACTAGAAATCCATGCGATTTCCGAAAGATTTTCGGAAATTTCCGTGGGCTTTCTCTTACCGAAATCTTTGAGAAATATCAGGAGCATTTACCAAAGCCTTTTCCCCTTCCGAAAGCTTACTAAAATTTAACTTTGATAACTTTTATAAACTTTGACGTAAAGAAACATAGAGTCTGTAGAATTTTCTGCAATCATAACCGATTGTGCGAAAATTCTACTGATCCTGCATTTTTTGGGTCAGAACGGACAAGACAGCGAATTATAATACTTTTAATATCAGAAGAATTTTTAATTATGTATATTTCTCAGCATTTATTCTTATAATGCATTATACGTTAAGTAGATAATACTAAAAGCAGTTTCTATGAATACTTTTGCAATTAGAAAATTTAAAAAACCGAACGACTTTTTTAAAAATCAAAATAAAGATGTAAAAGTCGAAGGTTTCCCCTTTAATATTTTGGTATAGAATTAAAAAAAAATTCTAATGGAATTTACACATAGTTTTCCGCGATATGTCCGGATTCGTTTGGAATAGTGCCTGATAACACATGGAATTATCTCTAAATTTTCCGAATGAAATCCACCGGAAACTTCTGTCTCACGTTTCCCTATATCAGAAATAGCTCGGAACTTTCCGAGGATATCAGAACATTCCGCTTTATTGGTCTGCTGAGTTCTTTGCGGCTTTCAACAAATTAAAATCCGAATTTTTGCATTTCCATCCCCTCCTAAAATCACTCCCTGCACCAATACCATCAAAATTTTTTCCTCCGCTAGTGGTCTACCGGTCCTAACACCTGTAAAATTTATAATTTATGATACACTTTTTGAGATATAAAAATTGAATTTTTTGAAAATTGATTGTCTCTCCACTTCCGTGCTTCACGATCCCCCACAAAAATTTTACATTCAGTAGACTTCAATAGTAATTCTATACACAGAAACCAAATTTTATCTTCCTGGGATAATTGAGTCGAAAGATATTGTAATTCAAAGATTTTCACCACCTACCCCCATACTTCACCATCCCCCTAAAATGTTTAACTCTTTTTTAATCTCCTAGTATCAATTAAGACAACTACAAAATTTCAGCAGTCTGACATCAATTGTTCAGGAGGATCTTAGATCTTAGAATTTGTTTTGGATGCATTGTTTCGCCCTCTTTCACCCTCCTAGCATAAGCGGTTCCTGAGATCTAAAAACCAAAATTGTTCGTCTAAAACGCTCCCCGCTCCTCCCCCCTCACACACCCACACCTCCAAAATATATCACTCGTAGGGGTTCACCCATTCTACCTACCATAAAAATTTCAGCTTAATATCTCAAGGGGTTTGAGAGCTACGCGCCTTCAAATAGTTTTGCGTACGGCGTACGGCGGCTACGGCGGACAGACGGACAATTTTTTTTTTGCTTTTTTGGGGTTTACTAGGCCTAAAACGTGAAAATAGAAAATTTCAGGATAGCAAATTTTTTTAAAATTTCAGGTCGATCATCATCATCAATGGTGCGACAGCCCAAATTGGGCCAAGGCCTGCAGGATACATTGCCTGAAGTTATCTCGGTTCAGCGCCCGCGTCCTCCAATTTGTACATCTAAGAAGCGATCTTCAATCTGCGTCAACTGAGTCCTCGTATCTTTTCCGCGGTTTTCTCACCGGTTTGGGAATTCTTCCGTCGTCCATTAGCTCCTCATGGCCTGCCCATTGTAGCTTACGAAATTTTATAAGGGTCGATGCTGCTGGGTTTTCATAGATGTTATACAACTCATTGTTGTACCGGATACACCATTCAGTGCCTTCTCTTATTGGTCCCAAAATTCTTCGAAGAATTCGTCGTTCAAAAGCATCTATTGATTTTTCATACGCTTGGGTGAGAGTCCACGTTTTGCTTGCATATAGTAGCATAGGTCTTATTATGGTATATGCGAAGTTTGCTCAGCCTGTGCACTTTTTTCGATTTTAATATCGGAAGAACCGTGAAATACGTCTTATTTGCTAGTGTGATCCATTGTTTTACTTCGTCTCGTTCGTTGCCGTCTATTACAAGGTGTGATCCCAAGTATGGGAAATGATCCACATTCTCCAGGTTGTAGTCCCCCATGGTCATTTTTTGTCTAATTGGCGCGTTTCTTCTTGTTTGGTTCCTGAACTTGGTCTTATTCTCATTGACCCTTAACCCGACATCCTTTGCCGCTGAGTCTAGACAGTGGAAAACTTCCTTCGCGTCTGGAACGGATCTGGCCATGATGTTTATATCATCCGCGTAGTTAAGTGGACTTGATTAGTAGGGTACTTCTGGTATCAACGGGTACCTTTCTGATGGCATATTCCAGGGCGAGATTGAAGAGCATGGGAGCGAGTCCAGGCTTCAGGCCGGATTCAGTTCTTTGGGTAAGCTCGTTTTGTATCCTTACTTGGGATTCAGTGTCAGTCATGGTCATTTTTGTTAATCGGACGAGTTTTGATGGAATTCCGAAGTCAAACATTATTTTATATAGTACATTACGAGTCACGTCGATCACAATACTTTATTATAAAAAAATAATAAAGTAAAATTGGCAATCAATGATTTAATCTTACTTCATAATGCAGCACTTGCCCAGGGTTGTATGACTTTAGCAGTGGCCGTTACTTTCGAAACGCCTAAAATCATAACGTGAGATTGTTCAGTATTAAATTCTTAAGGGACAAGTTCTACATCCAGCAACAAGGTTTCAAACTACAACTGTGGTAATAATTTCACAGAAAAACTAATTAGCACGGTATAAAATTCTTGAAATTTGTACAGCATTCTCGCCATAGGAAAAAGTTTCTTTTGAGACTTTAAGGTGGTAATAGCATTGTTTCGACAGTTTTATAATTAAATGCATAACTTTTAATTTCAAGGAAATAATTAGTTCCAGAATCTGCTGTTTCATTAAAATTTTCTTCATATGCAGCGATGTATGCACTGCATAAACCGAAAAACTGCGCATGTCCTTAATAATTTTACGGGACGGTACACGAACAGATCTGAGCGCGTATCCATCATTCAAGGTATTAAGCTCATCATATTCTTTGCCTATTCATAGACACCGCGTCCGGGGGTTGTTGAAAAGCAATTAATCCGATTTGGATTTATTTGGGTCATGTATTCTGTATGGACTCTTAGCTCTCCAGCTCCGTTCTATGGGACAATGATGCACTTTGTCTGCAGATATTATGCATGACGACTAGTGAGCACCAGGATCCTGCATGTACTTACGGCGGATATGAGTGTGTGTAGTCCAATGCGGTTTCGGGTGCTGGCTCTGCTCCATACTCGGGCTCAAGATTCACTTACCATATCACCTACGTAGTTAATTAGTTAATTGATTAATTAGGAACGAGAGTTAAGCTGCATATAAATATTGCATAATGCACCACGATACTCGTCTCTAGAAGAGTTATCATCGCAGCCGTTAAAGTAGGTACCAGCCAACTAACGCATACTGGATCCATCGATAGGAAACTATGTCCACTTCCATGACGTAGTCGGATGTACGCTATTCGAACCTATAACTAAGTTATGACCACACATTTAACAGTGGATCGTATTTGCAAGTAGGGTGTGGCACGGGGTGGAATTGTCCGAAACGGTCGTCGGATATTATTTGCATCCAATTGGCCACTTGTGAAATTCGGTTTATGAAAATGATTGGATGTCATAGCTAATTACAGTCCTGCTCGTTTGGCAGGGGCTAATTAAGGATCGTCGTATTTTATGGCGAACGGAGAGTGAACAGTTTCCGGCTGTCATATACTAATTAAAGTTGGTATTATGCCAGTTTTAATTTGAACTAACATTTCTAGAATTATCACTAAATTTTCGTGAGGATGAGCCCCACTCTCCTGAAGCCATCCGTGACAACAGTTCTCAAGAAAGAGTCAAGAGAACTTTAGATACCTACTAAGAACTTCCATAATAGAAGGGTCATACTATTAACACTCCAGAAAAATTTGAGCCTAGGAATTGTAAATCGACGCGCACACATGATTCGTGGCGACGCGATGAGACGCGGTGACAGCTACATGATGTCATACCGCTTCGCACGCATTATTTCTATAGCCAATTTTTTAATTTCGTTGGTGGGTGTTGTAACGAATTGGTCCGCCAGAACTTCCAGAAGACCAGATCTTTGTCTTTAATTTGAATGCAAGCCTGGAGGACTGAAAGTCATCCTCCATTTATCAGAAGAAATCGTCATTTGGAGAATAACTTTCATATGTTATTCGTTGACTATGCCATCATTAGACGACATTAGTCCCACGAGCGGCCACTGAAACAACTGAGCAGCTAGCATAGAAACATGTTCTAGCTCGTCGGAAAGGGTGAGTTTGTCGCTTCGGCCCATGATCCGGTCGCAACAGCCCTACTATCCTTTAGTATGTTGGCACGACTGGGCCACAAACATATCCGCCACCAGACGGATCTGTTTATACTCTAGATGAAATCATATAGAGTATTATAAGCTTAATCCAGCCCAAAAGTTTGTAACGCATAGAACCAAGCCTCGGACGAAAAAAAGTTATATTATTTTTTGTTTATTTGTGGCCAAAAACCTCAAATCCGCCTGACGTCCGTCCGTCCGTCCGTCCGTCCGTCCGTCCGTCCGTCCGTCCGTCTGTCCGTTAGCACGATAACTCAAGAACGCCTTCACCTAGGATCTTGAAATTTTGAATCTGGATGTTTGGTTGAATTTGTAAGGCTAAGTTCGTTAACGGGCAAAATCGTCCTACTCCTTCGGGTAGCTGCCATACAAAATGTCCTTAAAACACGTGCTCATGAATATTGGTCGATAACTTCAGAAGGGTTTCAGCTACGACTTTGAAATTTTGTATGTGTTATTTTTCCAATAGTTGGAGCTAAATATATGAATATGAAGAAAATCCTGTTAGTCCTTCGTGTAGCTGCCTTACAAATATCCTGTCAAAATGTATTCACTTAATTTACGAAACTCACTATAACTCAAGTAATCTTTTAGCTACGAATTCGAAATTTTTTACAAGTTAGTTTTGAGTAAAAAGAAAGTTCGACTTTACTAGTCAGCGAAATCCTTTTACTCGTTCAGGTAGCTGCCATACAAAATGTCCTTAAAACACGTGTTTAAGAATATTGGCCGATAACTTCAGAAGGGTTTAAGCTACGACTTTGAAATTTTGTATGTGTTATTTTTCCAATAGTTCGAGCTAAATGTATGATTATGAAGAAAATCCTATTAGTCCTTCGTGTAGCTGCCATACAAATATCCTGTCAAAACGTCTTCAATTAATTTACGGAACTTTCAATAACTCAAGTAATCTTTTAGCTATGAATTGGAAATTTTGTAGAAATTAGTTTTGAGTAAAAACGAAGTTTGAGTTTACTAATCAGCGAAATCCCTTTTCTCCTTCTGGTAGCTGCCATACAAAATGTCCATAAGACACGTGTTCAACAATATTTTCCGATAACTTTTGAACGCTTCAAGCTACGTATTTGAAATTTTGTACTCGTTCATTTTTAAATGGTTCTAAGGAAAAGGATAAATATGTAAGAAATCGAGTGAGTCCTTCCTGCACCTCCCATGTGAAAGTCCTTCAAAAAGGACATTTTTTTTCGATGAATTACCCAGTTAAAGATGTGAAATT
The DNA here is from genome assembly GCA_951812415.1 of Beris morrisii. NCBI lineage: Eukaryota > Metazoa > Arthropoda > Insecta > Diptera > Stratiomyidae > Beris > Beris morrisii. The sequence goes on from OX638310.1 coordinate 152,510,061, forward strand.
AAACAATGAATATTGTCTTTTAGTTGTGAGTAGCAATCTAATGGCAGTCCTTAATAAAGGACACACAACATGCACACACGTAATTCTATTTTATCCCCAACTACAATATAAATCGGAGTTCAGTATTCATCTAGAGTATTATACGATTGGCTTGCAGCCGATCGTGACTGCAGTATGTTTTTTTTGACGAAATATATCCACCACATGGTGGTCTAACTTGTTTGGTCATCCGTCGGATGATTTCTCCTAGATTCTTCTTCCTACATCCCTACTTGTTTTTTTTCACGTTTCATGACTAGTAGACACGAAAAAAAGAAAAAAAAATTTCAGTCCGTCTGTCCGCCGTACGTCGACCGCTGTGGGCAAAATTGTTTGTAGGCTCGTAGCACCCAAACCCTTTGAGCTATTTAGTTGATTTTTTTTTCGTAGATAGACTGGGTAGGCCCCTTAAAGTGAACAAATTGTTAGGGGCAGGGGTGTAAGGGGGGAGGTGGGGGAAGCCTTTTAAACAAAAAATTTTGGTTCCTAGATCTCAGCAACCGCTTATACTAGGAAGCTGAAATTTGGAACTTATATAGAGCTTTGATAGTGGACCCATTTACAAAAAAATTGCCGATATAGGTGAACGCAAAAAAGGCGAGATTGACACTTTCTAAAATCCATATCTCCTAAACGGTTAATGTCACAAAATTGAAACTTAATAAATATCTGTAGGTATACTAGGAGAATAGATCAAAAACAAATTTTTGAGTGGGGGCAGTGGCGTACGGGGGTGGGGGGTAAAAATTTTTAGATTACGATATCTCACGAACTAATTACACTAGACAAATAAAATTTAGTTTGTGTATAAAGGTTGATAAATGAAATTTGATGCAAGTAAAACTTTTAAAGTGGGCGGTGGGGCATGAAAGTGGAGGGGATAAGAATTTTTCAAAAAAATCACGTCTCATATCTCCAGAACGGTATAAGATAGATGCTTAAAATTTTTACCAGAAGTAGGCCTAATAAACCGCTAGCAGAAAACAAAATCTTGGAAGTGTGGGTGTAGAGGGTGAGGGTGGGGGAGGGTGAAAAGGAAAAAGTTGTGATTTTTATATCTCGACAACCTATAATGATATAAAGCTGAAACTTGATATTTAGATAGAGCTATATTAGTAGCATTTTGGAAAAATATAAATTTTTATAGGGGCAGTATGGTACGGGGGTGGAAGGTGTTTTTCCTATCTATAGAACGGCTTACGCTGCAAAGTTGAAACTCGGTATGTTTATGTAAATCAACTAGAAAAGTAATTTAGATAGAAAAAATTTTCAAATATCCATTGGCGTTCGGAGGGGGGGCAAAAAAAATGATCAGTGAAAATGGAATGCATATAGTTTCACGGTTTTCGGCATATCTATTAGGTTTTCCCAAATATTGAATTCATTTTTATTGTACGACTTCTTCATATAAATACCTAGAAAGCGTTTTCAGGATTTTTTAAAATTCGACCCCTAAGGGGGTGCAAAGGGGGTTGTAAACTTTTTCACGAATTCTACTATATCCCCAGGTCTTATCTGATATCGAATATCTTTTCACTTTCACGTGCTTGCGTAATAATCGCCTAAAACCGGTTTTCAAGTTTTTTCCTTTTTCAGCTCCTAAGAGGGTATAAACGGGTTGAACACGTTTTCACGAATTCCGTCATTACTTTTAGAAGTGATAAGAAATTGAATTGGTTCCTACGTTCTCGTGCTGTCTTCATATTTATTTATTAACTCCTTTCAGGATTTTCGGATATTCAACCTCAAAGTGGGTGGAAGGAGGTTGCATATCTGATGATATATCGACTTCATTTTTACTTCCTAAGGTTTCCTATATAAAAAAGCCAAAATGTCAATTTCAGTATTTTAGATATTCAATCCTAATGGGTGTAAGGGGTTGTACGCTTTAAAAAGCTTCGGCATATTTCCTAGGTTCGATGAGATATTAGATCGCTTTTCACTTCCACAGACTTTTTATATAATCGCCTACAAACCCATTTCTCAATTTTTCGATATTCAACTCCCAAGGGTTTGTATATGTTTTCACAATTTTTCCCATCCCTTAGTTCTGATGAGATATAAAATTGATAATTACGGCCAACCAATTCACGATTTTTCGAATTTCAAAAACCAAGGGGATGTGAAGGGTTTGCTTACGTTTTCACAAATTTTTCAAAATCCCTCGTGTCTCATTAGATATCAAGTTGCTTGTTATGAAACCGTCTAAAAACCTGTTTCACAATTTTTTCGAAATTCAAACCCCAAGTGGAAGTAATGGGTTTGTATACGTTTTAACAATTCGTCATATCTCTTAAGTCTGATAAGGCAACAAATTCGTTTTTACTTCTATGGGCTTTTAGTTAGCTTAGCTTTTCCAATGTTTAATTGGCTAAAAATCTCTATTTTAAATATTTTTATTTTAAGCACAAAATTAATTTTCCAAGAAATCTAATAATTTCGAAGCAACTCATGATACACTCCGACTTTGACCGCTCCCGAACTTTTACCTAAAAACTAATAAAGTTTCGCCCAGACCATTGGCAGATTTTTTTATAATTCCACCATAACGATTTACAATATATTTATCAAGGCCAGCTAAGATAGCTATTGAGTTCAGAGACGTAAGTGGTATTGGTTTTGTCCTTAAAAAATATTTTTGATAGGTGTGCTCGAATGTTGCGAAAAACTGTAATAATTTATTGTATCTGATTTTTTTTGGAAGATTGGCAGCCCTTCGGACTGTCTCTCTCACATCAGTTTCTATATTATAAGTAAAATTAGCTGTAGTTATAAAACTGGACTTAAATGACTAAAATGTCGGACCGACAACTTATTACAACTTCTGTTTTATGCAATCGAAACTAATGAATTCTTGATCTGTCCAAAAGGTCCACAACAAATTCAATTGAAATTATCTTACCCGACTTCCTGTCTTATAAAAGAATAAAATATCGCCCCCCATGTCTTATCGTCACGACAATCTTAATACACGGGAAAATGCTCCTAATTAAGACATACTTGGAGCTGTCAAGAGAACTTCCTATCCGGGATATATCTTGACTCCAACGAATGTCTTTGCCGTAACCTTACGAATCAGAAAAATTTGCTCAATAATCGCATAACATGCGTTCCCTTAATTTCTTTATGTTGCGTGACCGGAAATTAGCAAAGGACCGAGCTCTCACATCCACCCCGGGTCACCATATAAAAGTTGTTTGCCACTTCGATATTCGGGCCAAAGTGGGACGCCAGAACTTAGCGGCTTAGGGGTTCCTCTTGAACTACGTTAGGGCTTGTCGCACGCAACCTCCTCTCTTTCGAGCGTCCTGATGATGGAAACAACGTCATGAAATAATTGAATTTCTCGCAATGAAGCCTTCAGGGCAATCGGATTAACATTATCTTGGCGAATTGTTCTAAATACTAATCAGGAATTGACCCGTACTAGTGCTGCCACACCCACCATCTGCACGTAGCCGTGGTCGAATGCTTCACGAATACCAGCTCCTGGATTTCGATAATTATGATTAAAGGTCATTTCAGCCAGGTAGTTATGTTTCTAGGACGATGACCACAATCAGGTCGACCGCAATCAAGTCGGAAAATTAATAGTTTTCTGTGGGAATTTTCATGCATAATTCATTCGGGGATATTGAAAAGAAAAGTTACGGAAAATTCAAGATAGAAATCAGGGATTATTTTGTCGAAACAGTTTGTACCTGTCACAAAATTGGATTGTTATTGATTGAGATATTCAAAAAAAGTAAGACGAAATATTTTGTTTATAAGGTAAATTATTGAATTTGGGCTACCAGATGGACGGTTGGATTTGATTAATTTGTACCGTAAAAATTAAGGTATTCACCCCATCATAGAAAACGATGGATTTTTTGTTAACGCCAACTGCGGTTCACATTCGATTCACATTTCCGATATATGCGATCGTTGAAAACGTTCGAAAACTGCTTTATTGACCTCTTTAAAAGGGCGTTTGAAACCATATTTTTGGGTAAATTATGTCCAAAATCACTTCAAATGCGAGGGAAGCAGTGCATTAAATTTTTATTTATTTAATGCTAATTAACTTTTTGAAAAAAAAACCAATAGATACTGTTTGATTGCGGATTTATCAAATTTTCAGAAAATGAATCGTTCACGCTTTTTCAATAATTCAATAATTAGTTAATTTAATAATTAATTGGGGAAATCACTTTCCGGTCGTCGGGTTACAGAATAAGGGTGAAAATACTGTAGACGTATATAATACATCAATTTGTTCCGTCTGATAAAATTGCAAGCAATATATTTTTACTTTATATGTATTTTTTTTTTACTATAAATAACTACCAAAATTCTTCTTGGGATTGGAAATTCGTCTCGAATTTACTGACAATCCAGACAATATCAAAGTTTTTAGCCAGAATGTTCTTTGAGTAAGTGAATCTACGCCTGACGGTGCACTCGAAGCTATTCAAAAAATCGATTTAAAAAAGAGCACCACAAACATTGAGAGCATGCTGTGAAGTTTTCTATAGGATAAGGTATCTGGCACAATGTATCACTGTCCAGCTTTAATTAGAACGCTTTACATATGTTCTTCATATTCATAACAAAATAAATAGCTCACTTAATTCAAGACCATCTAACACATCATTGTTCTTCTGTCTATCCGCCCTAATTACGTAAGGAGCGTATATACCTTGAGTCTACAATCAAGATTGTAATATGGTTACATGCGTACCCTGGCAATACGAACAACTCACTTTTCAATGACATCCAAGTTTCCAGAGAAAAAAACTACCTTACAATATCCAACTAGCATAGAGAGCTCTACACACTTTTCGCATGTATAGTTACTTATTGCGTGATCGGCACACACATTCGTATATGTTGAGAGTCTCTCACCTCAACACTGTAGATTATAAACGCCGCAGAACTTTTACTTGGGGTCAGTTTTTCTACTGCGAGAGTGAGACCACGATCCGTATATTTTTAAAGTGATTTTCATTAATAACAGCGATCGAGTAGTAAATTAAATCGAGAAGCGTTGCCAGTAGTGTGATTATTGAATACGATTTAATGAAGATTGCAACAAAATGTTAAGAGTATGTTAATTACAAGAGCTTTTTGAGGGAATTACCGATGCAACACTCTCTATCACTTTCAGTGTATCTTTTACCTTGATAGGCTCCACTCAGGCATTCCAATATCACAATTACTTTATTTGCTTTTTAATAATAAAGTATTGTGATCGACCTGATATTTCGAAAAAATTTGCTACCCTGAAATTTTGTATTTTCACGTTTTAGGACAAGTAAACACCAAAAAAGCAAAAAAAAAATGTCCGTCTGTCCGCCGTAGACTCCGTGCGCAGTCCGCCGTATGCTGTACGCCGTACGCAAAATCGTTTGAAGGCGCGTAGCTCCCAAATCCGTTGAGATATTAAGTTAAAATTTTTTATGGTAGGTAGATTGGGTGAACCCCTACGACTGGTATCTTTTGAGGGGGTGGGGATGTGAGGGGGAATGAGGGGGTGACGAGGGATGAGGCGGGAGCGTTTTAGACGAAAAATTTTGGTTTCTAGATCTCAGGAACCACTTATCCTAGAAGGCTGAAACGTGGAACGTATGTAGAGCTATAGTTAGTGGACACATTATCAAAAAAATGGTCGATAGAGGTAGAGGGGTGTGGGAAAGGTGAAAAATAATGAGTCCGGAACGCTTGAAAGCCAGTATTGAAACATTGTAAAATCCATATCTCCTGAACCATTAATGTCAGAAGGTTGCAACTTTGTGGTTTACTTTAGGGATACTTCGAATGACAAACTAATACCCTGTACAGACTATGCATTTTAAACGCATTTAAGTAGGTAAATTTAACATGTTAAAAAAGTTGTGTTCAGACTAGGCAACTCGTTTTATTTTGATACATGATAGCTTGAAGTGATTTGTTTTGACAAGTAGATATTCAGCTGTGTTTCATTAGCAAATTTATGCTTTCTAAATTGTTTGAAACCAATTAGTTTGTATAGCAGTAATGAAAAGGGAATTTATTAGCTAATGCAAAATTGAGTTTCTGCAGCATTAAATAGTTTCTTCCAAAGCTTACTTCGATTTCCGCAAGGGTCGCAGTACATGTTTTCGGTTAAACGCGTAGTAGCTACGTGTTTTCGTAAACGCGTCCGGGAAGTGTTTTCAGCGCATTTAACTCGATTTAAACGCGTTAATCTCGTAGTCTTAACATAGTATAAGGAATAACCAGGTGGCAATTCGGAACGTTATTTTTTAGGTTGTCAATCGTATAGTAACCCACACCGCATCTCAGCATTAAACATGTTTCGGACTCCTACCCATAAAATAATAAAGTTGCGCCCAGCCTGTTGGCAGATTTTTTTTATTTATATTCGTAGATTTTAAATAACTTGATGACTCGTTTTTGCTAATTTGGTTTCGGAGTACTAAATTTAAACGAGGCGTTGGCCACAAGTAGAAGTTCTTTTTCTTAAAAATAACTTAACACTATCCTAAAAACCGATCGTCGATTTATATTCATTTATCGTCTCCACCGAAAAAATTCCTTCTAGATCCTAGATGCTGGAATTAGCTATTCCTGCAAAGAGCTTAAAGCTGGGTAACGTGGTCTTTAGTTAAGGCCCATAAAAGGCTTACTAGCACACGACTTAACCTGTACGTCATAGTCTCATTGCAGGACTTTACTATAATCTCTAACCCTTGCAAACCATGCGGGTTCTACGTACTGGCTATTACATAGAAATAGGGATCGTGACAAAGGTCCGTTCTATCTGCAGAAAGTCCCAAAGGAATTCATTAGATAATTGGTTTAGGGAGTAAATCAACAAAACATTCCAACCTGGTGAATTCCAAAACAGAAAAATTACATCCTGTAGATGGCCCTACGGACATAACTGCTGAAGACCGAAGCGCTCTTATACACAGACTCTACCGGGCGGAATCATAATTCACGACACGTATCGATCCCAGGCGTTGTTCATCTATAGGAAAAGTGTAGCGTATATGCTGTCATCTATGATGACTTCTTCAATGTGGTCGTTGGATTCGATTAAACGCTGTGAATGCGGAGAGCACTGAAGGAAGTCTTTCATTTCTTCTCGGTATCCTTCTCCCAAGGAATGTTAACGACACATATAACACTTCTACATGGATACCAACGTTTCAAAAGATGTGTTACATTTCTGTAAAACATATTGCTGGCCCAGGACGGGAGTAGATGGCATGGGAAAATAACATCGTCAATGCAATAGAAGTCGTCCAGAAGTAGGACAAATCCAATTCCTTCGCGACGAAGATTCTGTTGTCGTACCCGCCGGGCATCCTTCGTGCACATACGACTTTTCATCATTTCTAACATTCTTCCTATAGCAAGGACTTACAGCAGGACAACTCCAAGTCCATATGTATCCGCTGCACTATATTCATCTGGATTCACGCTACTACCAAGAGCACTACCCTCGTCCGTCTTAGACCGATGGCCTGGATTTACGTTCTTCTCTACCAACTTCATCCTCCTTAGAATGCACCATAATCCTTCGGATTACTCTTCTTCGTAGTTTTAATTATCCCATTTGGTATTATGGGCTAATTTACACAGGGGAACGACGTTTGCAATAGATTTGATAACGAAACAATCCTGGGACGGATAAATCAAGTAAATCGTTTTAGACTCTTAGATTTTGTGACTTCGAAAATAGACATTCGTTCTTAATTTTATCTTCTTTTGTATTGGAAAAAACTTAATTAAAGAATTTTATGTAACAGAAGTACGGGAACAGTTCAGATATTTTGTCACGTTTCGAACATTAATCTGAAATGTGTGAAAATAGCGACATTTCTGGCACATGACTTCGGAATACTTTTTGGACAGGACAGGTCCCTCTTAGAACATCTTTCATGAATGGGATAAAATTTGGTCAAGAAAGAAGCACGTTTCTGACCAGGAAAACGTGTGGTTAATAATTTAAAAAAAAAATTAAAATTTTTTTTTAGTTTCTTCTTCGAATTGCAAACCTACGTGGTATAATTTTGGATGAAAAATTTAAAAACTTTTCATCTTAATAACCTGGACAGCGAATAGCTAAAATTATCTCTCTCTCAGAGTTTTATTAGCCGTAGTCAGAGTTTTGTCCAGTATCATTAAAAGGTAAAATGTAATGGCTCTGTTCGAATAGCAGCTTTTATTTTACACTTATAAATGTTGTTAATGTTACATACTATTAAAAAAGTCGATAAATGTTTATTTTTCATAAAAAAATAGTTGGTGATTGGACTTAGAACAATTAACTTGTACTAGTTATAATTAATGTTTTGATGTTAAGGAAGAACATCCGAGTAGAACAATTTTTTTTAAACATTTTTTTTTGCTTATCCTACAGTTTATAGTCTAGTGTGTAAATGTCATATTGAAATTCCCATAATTGTGAAAGTTATGGGCAATTAACCGGAATGGGCCCTTCGTTAATGCTCTATATAGAGCGTCATTCAAACGCAAATATCTCGAAACATACTTTTCAAAGCCGATCCCCAAAATATTCGGAAAACAGCTAGATCGATTGCTTTCAAAATTTGACACAATATTTTCGGACAGGTTTTCTAGTTCGCAACGTGCGATTTTTTTTTCAATTAATTACATTTTTTTTTAAGCCGAAAAGGTCGGTAATTAAGGTTAAAAAAATTGGCCAACAGTCTGGGCGCAACTTTATTATTTTATGGGTAGAAGTCCGAAACGTGTTTAATGGTGAGATGCGGTGTAGGTTACTATGAGACTGACAACCTAAGGAATAACCACGAGGCTATTTGAAACTTTCCCACAGGAGGTTTAATAGGGAAAAATACTTAGATTGGTTTTTTCCCCGACTATATTTAAAGCTCATAGAAATGAAAGTGAATTCCAAATTTCAATATACCTAAGAAATATATCAGAATTCGTGAATATGTACACAACCACTTTACACCATCTTAGGTGTTGGATATCGAAGAATTTTGAAGAACGTTTCTAGGCGTTTATATAAATAGACCGCAGAAGTAAAATTGCTTAGATAGCTCGACATGTCTAAAAGTTTTAACGAAATTCGTGAAAATGTGGATTAAGGGACATTTTTTTACTCAACCTCGGAACGCCAATAAAAATCTGTGAACTTTTTTTCGCTTTAATTACTCTAATCTAATAGCACATTGAACACACCACGAATAGAAACGCCCCGATTGACACTAAACGGGATTACCTTACTGTATACGTACTAAGTTTCAACTTTCTAGCATAAGGCTTCTGAGATATAAAAACCGCCCCTCACCCCAGTCTTTGGTTAGCCCCATGAACAATTTTATTTTTCTGGGATGTCTCTATAGTGGCTCTGTATAATACTAAATTTTTAGCTTTCTATACATTACGGTTTTCGAAAAATAAAAATCAGAATTTTTTTCCTTCCCGCTACTCCCCTACCCCTAAAATTTTTTTTCCTACTAGAGGTCTGCCGACCCCAACTCCTATAAAATTTTCAAGATCACGGTTTTTGAGATATAAAAATTAAATTTTTTGAGAAATTGCTATCCCCCACTTTCGTGTTCCACCATAGGCGCGCCGTGAGGGGGCCAGGAGGGGCCGGAACCTCCCCCCCCCAGATCCCGGCTTGGACGCTCCCAGAGAAATAAGTCTGGCCCCTTCCAGAAAAATAATTCCTTCCTATTCTACCGCAAACACTTTACTCGGAAATTGTTTTTTTGTCAAATGTTTTTTAATAATACAAACAATATAAAAGAATCTTTTAAAATTAACGAATCAAATCTCAACTGACTTTGAAAATAACAAGACAGTTTTGAATTTTACAATCATTGTTCTTTCGATTTGACGAGAGCTTTACAAGATTTTTTCAATTTAGCAAAATAAATTGGAAATTGTTTTTGAAACATTCTCATGGAATATTTTGAAGTTTTGGGAAATTGTAACAAGATTTTCTTCAAATTTATAAACTAAAAAAGATTTATTTGTTTTTGAATGTAACCAGCTTTTTTTGAGAATATTTTTGAATTTTACGAGAACTTTAGAAGATGTTTTCAATTTAACAAATTATAGTAGAAATTCAGGGAGTTTTCTAAACTTCCGATCGTTTCGTTTCAAAGCGAATTATTACAAGAAAGATTTTTAAAAGCTTTTCAATTTCAGAAGAATTTTTAAAACATACAAAACGATCTTTAATTGTCTTGTAAATTTAAAAAAAAACTTCTTTAATTCAAAACACTGGTTCGTTGTACCTCGTAAAAATCTTTTCAAATTAAAAGATTCACTTATTTTAGCAAAACTAGCTTTCTGTATAAAATACTGTTTACTTTTAATTTTGTGTCCCGATAAAGAACAAAAGAAACGCTATCGAAGAAAACGTTATTTTCGGTAATTAGATCAGTGTTGCTGGTACTGACTGACTTTGAACATGAATATAGATGAGAAAATATAAACGAAAACGAAGCTGTTAAGTGAGAATTGCGAAAATAATACAAAATAAGCTAGGAATTTATAAGTTAAATTTTTTTTGTTATTGAAATTGAAGAAAATATCTTGCGAATACAAAAAAAACTTCTACATAGCCATCAAAGTCTTCAAATCTTCGGTAACGCAAAAATCTTCAACTTAAAGAAAAATTGGCATCGCTGCAACTACTCAAGATAGATTCGCGAATCTCTCAATCAAGAATATTGAATCCAATTTTAAGGACTCTCTTTTAGTTGGTACTCGAAACTAAAAGACAGTCATTCCCTAAATTGAGTGAAGACATTTTTACAGGATTTTTGCATGGTAGCTACTCGAAGGAGGACTCATAGGAACTTTTGCTAATTCTTTCCTTCAACTGCAGCTATTGGAAAAAAACGTATAAAACATTTCAAAGTCGTAGCCTTAAACTAATCATTCGTTGTTTATACGAACACCCAATCTGTAAACACAAAAAGGACGAACTTGTATGAAAAGCATGTGTGCCTTTCGGAAGAAGTAGTATGTTCTGAGCCATTCGGCCCCTGGCCCCTGCCAGATTTCAGTCCATATGTGTTCCACCTTCCCACTCAAAAAGTTTACGTTTAGTAGACTCCTCTTGTGATCCCATGTACTCGTACAGAAACTAAATTTTATCTTCTTTAGTTAGCTTTACAGTAAGTTAACTTTAGGATTAGGTTAGGATTGAATAAAGAGGTTTTTAGTCATAATTTTTCCTCAAAATTTAAATAATTTATTAATACACTTATTACTGCAATTAGCTGATTAATTTAAGTACATTTCTAGTAGTAAAAGTTTATTTTGGTCTCTAAAATAAAACGTGAATTGTAACACAATTGTAAACGAAACTAGTGAATAAATTTATCTATCTGTCTATCTAAATTTTATCTTCCTGGTGTAATTGGTTCGGAAGATATTGTAATACAAAGATTTTCAAAATTTTTCTTCTAAAACACTCTCCCCTCGTCCCTCCTTACACCCCCACTCTTCAAAAAAAGCCAGTCGTAGCAGTTTACCCAATCTACCCACCATAAAAATTTCAACTTAATACCTCAACGGGCTTGAGAGCTACGCGCCTTCAAACGATTTTGCGTACGGCGGACGACGTACGGCGTCTACGGCGGACAGACGGAAATTTTTTTTTTTTTTGCTTTTTTGGTGTTTACTAGTCCTAAAACGTGTAAATACAAAATTTCAGGGTAGCAAATTTTTTTGAAATTTCAGTTCGATCACAATACTTTATTATTAAAACATACTGCAGTCACGATCGGCTGCAAGCCAATCGTATAATACTCTAGATGAATACTGAACTCCGATTTATATTGTAGTTGGGGATAAAGTAGAATTACGTGTGTGCATGTTGTATGTCCTTTATTAAGGACTCCCATTAGATTGCTACTCAAAACTAAAAGACAATATTCAGTGTTTAATTTCATATGTTGAACTGGATAAGTCATCGAAAAAAAATTTCCTTTTTGAAGGACTTTCACATTTGAAGTGCCTGATTTCTTACATATTTATACTTTTCCTTGGAACCATTTAAAAAGGAACGTGTACAAAATTTCAAGTTCGTAGCTTGAAGCGTTCAAAAGTTATCGAAAAATATTGTTGAACACGTGTCTTAAGGACATTTTGTATGGCAGCTACCAAAAGAAGTAAAAGGATTTCGCTCATTAGTAAACTCGAACTTCGTTTTTACTCAAAACTAATTTGTACAAAATTTCCAATTCATAGCTAAAAGATTACTTGAGTTATAGTAAGTTCCGTAAATTAAGTGAAGACGTTTTGACAGGATATTTGTATGGCAGCTACACGAAGGACTAACAGGATTTTCTTCATAATCATACATTCAGCTTCAACTATTGGAAAAATAACACATACAAAATTTCAATATCGTAGCTTAAACCCTTCCGAAGTTATCGGCTAATATTCTTGAACACGTGTTTTAAGGACATTTTGTATGGCAGCTACCCGAAGGAGTAGGACGATTTTACCCGTTAACGAACTTAGCCTTACAAATTCAACCAAACATCCAGATTCAAAATTTCAAGATCCTAGGTGAAGGCGTTCTTGAGTTATCGTGCTAACGGACGGACGGACGGACGGACGGACGGACGGACGGACGGACGGACGTCAGGCGGATTTGAGGTTTTTGGCCACAAATAAACAAAAAATAATATATAACTTTTTTTCGTCCGAGGCTTGGTTCTATGCGTTACAAACTTTTGGGCTGGATTAAACTTATAATACTCTATATGATTTCATCTAGAGTATAATAAGAATCTAAGCCGAGGCATTTTTTTTTTTAAATTTGAAAAACTCAAAAAATTAACAAGATCGCAACGGACTGATTTTTGGAAAGGGTAAATATAAGGGTTCTAGGTATTTGCACATTTCTATTCTTCGCTGAGATTAGAAATGTCCTTCTCCTCCCGTTTTTTCCGAACTCGTGATCATTTTTATAGTAGCTTCTAGCATGTAGTGTTAATTTCAGTTCCGTAAAAATTTCACATTAGCCCTGCACACACGTTTTCGCTACATATGCTAGGATGGTTGCTTGAATATTGCTCAAAAAGTTTTTCCGCATGAAGGAAAATACCAGCGGTAAAACGACGTTCATATTGCAATCTTATGTTTTTCCAGCTGTGAAAACTATTCTATCATCATTTTGTGAAAAATTTTCTTTTCAATGTTCTCTACACTGTTTTTACTTCTTAAATTCTAACGTAACCGTTTTCCTTTTCAGGTACTCTTACAATGCGAGTAAAAATATGGCAGGCAGAGAAATTGAAACAACTCGGGGGAAAAAACAGCAACGTAATAATTCGCTGGAATATAAAAAAACGACAGGGACACAAACGTAAGAAATCACGAAGCGTGAAAGGGCTGTACAAAGCTTAGGCGAAGAAAGTAGACCTAAACCTGCAATTTGTGCTAAATGCTGCCATGGCTTTTCATCGGTTCGAAAATACGAGCCCGGGGAGTAATGTTGTAGCATTGGAAGGGTTTTTCGTAGGGTGGTGAGATGGGGTGGTTGTAGGGATAAAAACCCCCAACACTAAAATGCTATTGCTGCAGAATCAGTGGACTAGGGAGTGAAGCGCTGATGTAAGTACCACACTCTCGGTGGAGTTGGGCCAGTGTTCAAGCAGTAGAGGAGAAATTTCTGGTTTCTGTTCTTCATTACTTTTATTGTTTTGTTCTGTTCTGGTTAGCAGTGAAATAAAATACCCAACTCAGCCACCCGCACTCGCCATTCAGTTCAGTTCAGACTCCAGAGTCATCCTTGCTCGCATGCATACTGCCACCCAAATCCGCCCTGCCACCCACTTCCTGTCTTGCTTTTCTTTCCATACAAATTTTCCATTCTATTTTCATTTTTCATCTTTTCAGTCGGATGCTTGCGGGATAGCTGCGAGAGGCGCCTCTCATCCCCAGCCCGATGTTCGTATTTATCTCGCTTCCGTTTCTGAGTTGTTGTACGACGAACATCGGTAGGATCCCTTAAAATACACCCCGTACGAGTAAAAGCGCGAATCGGTGTGAGTCAAAACCCCGCGATATATTTAATTTTTATTTTTAGCAGTTCAAACAAATCCGCTTATATTGAGCGCCTTTCATAACGTTACAGATCATTCCGAGCGCGAGATATGACCGGGTAAAAAGGAAGCAAGAACCAACAGAATCGGCACAATTTTTCATTCACGATTAAATAAATTATATCGATTGAAAATAATTTATGAATGCGTACTTTTCAGATTATCGATGGCTTTTTCGGATACCAATGTATCGACAACGATACGTGCAAAATGCCAAGTTATCAGGTCATTTATAGCGAGAGCGTTCGAAAATATTTTATAACGAAAATTGACGAGCCAACGTTTTCATGCACCATTATTTACAGAGAAACCGAACTGAAAGTTGCTTCGAAGGATACGCCTTGAATTCCTATAAGCTTAATATAAATAAATCTGTCAATAGTCTGGGCGCAATTTTATTATTTTTTAGGTAGAAGTCCAGAACGCGTTTAATGCTGAGATGCGGTGTATGCAACTGACAACCTAAAAAATAACGTTCCAAATAGCCTTCTGGTTATTCTTCACGAATTTGTACATAAACGTTCAGAAACGGCCATTATTGGGATGTAGAATAACTCGTTCCGAAGTTTATTGTGAACCACGCTTAAACGTCAAAGAATTTTTGGCATCTGTTTGACATTTTCGTAGTTCAATCTTTGGCAAATTCCCAAACCATTCTACTATTCAACAACTGAAGGGCGAGATAACAAACCATATTGGTCTAATTGAGGAGCAATTATGCCGTGATGTCATCAAAAATTTGGACAAACAGGTCAAGGTATACCGTAGGAGCCGTGAAGAGCATCTGAATGATATTCCTTTCCTCACTTAATTGCCATGGACAAAATAACATTTTGTTGTAAAAATTTCATTAACTCCTTCATCCACTTGTTATTAGTTTTAATTTAATTTCGGAATGAGTTATTGTACCACCCTTTAGAATTACTAATCACTAATCTAACTTTTAATTGGGAACATTTAAGAAATGAGCTGCATTCGCCAAAAAGTTGATCATATATCTTTAATTGAAAACAGTAGCACGGTTAATCTGTAAACGCAAGTGCTCAGTATCTTTTAGTTTAAGATGGGTATTTTTGTATTTGCAGCTTCCAACTGAATACATTTTTTCGCATTGAACACATTTTCCAAATTAATAAATCCTATCTCTAACTACTAGAAGTTGGGCTCAAATCTTTGAGCAGGTGGGCTGGTAACTGCGGTCTCAACATCAATCCGGAGAAAACCGACCTTATCCTCTTTACGAGGAAAAAAGACCGAGAATTCAGGCTCCCACGCTTGAATGGCGTTACCATCCCGCTCTCCCCTAGTGTGAAGTACTTGGGAATCTATCTCCATCCTAGGTTGAACTGGAAACTCACGATTGACGACAGGATCAAGAAGGCATCGAATGCTTACTACGCTTGTCAGAAAATGGTAGGGAAAACCTGGGGCCTTAACCCGAGAATAGTGCACTGGCTGTACATCACGGTAGTTAGACCTGTTCTTACTTATGGGTCACTGGTGTGGTGGCATGCGTTGGAGATCGGGACTAACAGGGTAGCCATGAGCAGAATCCAAAGAATGGCACTCATTGGGATCTCGGGGGCCTTACGCACCACGGCCTCGCAGGCTCTGGAAGTAATGCTCCACATAATCCCATTGGAACTAGCGGTAAAATCGATAGCAGCAAAGGGTGCCTTGCGCCTGCGTGAGGCAGGCTATTGGTTGGGAGGCAGTGTGGGCCACACTAGGATCTTGTCAATTTCTCTGTGTTCCACCATGCCGGAGCGCACCGACTACAGGACACTGTCTTGCAGTTTTGGACATTCCTATGCTGTGAATATTCCCACCAGACTGGAGTGGCGATCTGGAGTCATCGCCCCAGACACGGTTGCTATCTACACTGATGGCTCCAAAACGGAAAGCGGAACGGGCGCGGGAGTGTACTCTTGTGACCTTGGCATTATGGAATCGTTCAGGCTACCGGATAGCTCGAGCGTGTTTCAGGCCAAGATTTTTGCGCTGACAAAAGCAGCGAAGTTGATTGTGCGAAAACAGTGCGTGAATGGTACAATAACTATTTATGTTGACAGCCAAGCTGCCATCAAGGCTGTTGAGGCGCACATTACTAAATCCAGGCTTGTGGGAGAATGTAAAAGAATATTGCAGATGGTGGGTATGAATAATAACCTGAAGATTAGCTGGATTCCTGGTCACAGTGACTTCCCTGGTAATGAAAAGGCAGACGAGCTCGCCAGAAGGGGGTCGGAGATGAGCATGGAGCTGGCCGACGAGTCGGTTCTATGTCCCATTGAATGTGTAAAGGGAATGATTGATATTGAAGCGCTCAGACAGATGGAGGGGGCCTGGGTGAATCTCTCGGGATGCCGGCAAGCAAGAATCTGCTGGCCGAAACTTGATAGGAGGAACTCTAGCTTCATTTTGTCTCTGGGCAGGGACATTTGCAGACAACTTATAGGGGTCCTAACGGGACACTGTCCCTTTGGGAGGCATGGAGAAAGGCTGGGAATACCCATGGCTGACCTGTGTCGCTGTGGTGACGAGAATGTTGAGCCAACACTGGAGCATCTAGTGTGTGAATGTGATAGTCTGGCGCGCACCAGGCATCGGTATTTGGGGAAATTCTCCTTAACCGATCTATCAGAACTTGCGATGATTCCTTTATGGAGAACTACTCTCTTCATAAGGAAGAGCAATATTTGGAATCAGTAGTATAGAGCCCGGTTTTTATACGAGGGGACCACAATAGATCCACAGTGTCTCGTGATGGACTGGGGCACATTGCTTTAGTCCACCCTTCTCAACCTAACCTATCTCTAACTGAAATGTGAAAAACTAGTTCTGATTGCTACACAGTTCTTAGGACTTATTTATTTCTTCATTCTTGTCTTTATGGTAAAAATTCTGAATAATGAATGCGTACGTTTCGTATCCGAATTAATTTAAAAACAGCACTAAGGAAAAAAAACTAGCAAAGCTTTCTGATCATATCCATAAAAGTGTTGACCGTGTGTTGCATTTTTGCAGTCCACCGCAATTTAAAAAATCTTCCAAAAGTCTGGGCGCAACTTTATTGTTTTATGGGTAGAAGTCCGAAACGTGTTTAATACTGAGATGCGGAGTAGGTTACTATGCGACTGACAACCTAAAAAATAACGTTCCAAATAGCCTCCTGGTTATTCTTTAAGTTATTTGTCGCATAGTGACCTACACCGCGTTACTCCAACTCTGTACATCAATAAAATTTTGAACTTTTTTTTGCTTTAATTACTCCTGTAGTACTTCCACATATACATAATAACTTTCAACTTTCTAGCATACGCTGTTTTTGAGATATGAAAAACCACCCCCCACCCCCGTACCTTACTACCACCATCAAACATTTTTTTCTGGGATACTTCTACAGTGACTCTACATAGTTGTCAATTTTTAGCATTCTATTCTTTGCGGTTTTCGAGAAATAAAAATCAGAATTCTTTTCGTTCCACCCCTCCCACTGTCACCCCTCTCACCAGCACCAGAAAAAAATGTTTTCTTGCTAGAAGTCTACAGGGCCTAACTACTGTAAAATTTCTAAGATAATATCTGGTACGGTTCTTGAGATATAAAAATTAAATTTTTTGAAAAATTGTTATCCCCCCACTTTCGTACTCTACCTCCCCTCTCAAAATTTTTACATTCAGTAGACTCCACTTGTGATCTTATACACAGAAACCAAATTTCATCCTCCTGGTATAATTGGTTCGGAAGATATTGTAATTTAAAGTTTTTCACCATCCACCCCTACACTCCACTTCCCCTCTTAAAAATGTTACCCCTTGTCTGCTCTCCTAGCATCTCTTAAGATAACTACAAAGTTTCACCGTTTTGTGATCAACGGTTCAGGAGATATGGATTTCAGAATGCTTCAATCCCAGTTTTCAAACGTTTCGGACACTTTGTTTTTCCCCCCATTTCCACACCCCTCAACCCTTATCGCCAATTTTTTTGCAAATATCCATCCACTATCATAGTACTGCATAAGTTCCAAGTTTTAGCCTCCTACCATAAGCAGTTCCTGAGATCTAAAAATCAAAATTTTTCATCTAAAGCGCTCTCCCCTCTTCTCCCCTTACACCTCCACCCGCCAAAAAGATGTCAATCGTAGGGGTTGACCCAATCTACCCACCATACAAATTTCAATTTAATATCTGAGCGGGTTTGTGAGCTATGCGCCTTCAAACGGTTTTGCGTACGGCGTACAGACGGACATTTTTTTGGCTTTTTTGGGGTTTACTAGTCCTAAAACGTGAAAATACAAAATTTCAGGGTAGCAAATTTTGTTGAAATTTCAGATCGATCACAATACTTTAGTATTAAAAAATAATAAAGTAAAATCAAACGTTATATAAATACTTTATTATTAAAAAATAAGAAAGTAATAATCAGCTCTTACATAACGGAAAACTTTCCAGAAAACAAAGTAAACAATCCAAGTTTATCAAAGGTTTTTTCTTTAAAATTCGGATTATTCGAAGGGTCTCATTATTTTAAAGTCAAACTATTTTCAACTTTCTTATCAAAAACTTTCACTATGTAAAACTGTTTAAATCTTAAGATCAAAATGCGAACCATTTTAGAGTGTTTAATTCAAAGTTCGAGGTCAGTCTTATACCTCTGTTTCGTACCCTACTTTGTACCATAAAAAGTCTGTATTAGGAATTTTCTTATAGCATAGCTATCTTAAGTTAAGTTTCAAAAATCTTGCTCAAGCCGTTCATAAACTATAATCCCAAAATTATTCGACTCCTTCACACTTTTTCTCATATAAATTGTGCATATAAAAGCGTTTCACCTACGGCACACCAAACCACAAAAATTCATAATTAAGTCAGATAGCTGTCAAAAAAATATGAAAATCTTAATTTTATTACTCGTAAGAATATGGTTAATCTACTGTTTCTATTTGAATAATGCTATGTTTTTGATTAATTTTCTGGTATAAGCTTTTTCGAAAAAATAAATTATTTATTTGTCAAATCCCGTACAGTGTTTAAAAAAAATTCAATTTCCAATCCAATTTTTACTTGAAATTTTCAGTATATTTAATTTTTTCAAGTAAAAGTACACATTTCAATTACTTTTACGCGAAATTATTGGTATTAGTAAACTATTCATGTACTTTTCAACTGAACCGTACAATTTACATGAAAATGCTTACAAAATTACCCAACATATCATGTAAAATTAACTATACTTATTTTTTTATTTATTTATTTATTCGGACACACTGTACAGATTTAAGAAACCCAATTACGCAATATGATAAATAAAACAAAAAATGAAAAAAAAAATTATAAAAAAGAAAAAGAAGAAAGAAAGTAATAGTAAAAACACAAGTAGAAAATTATTGTATGAATAGTTAAAGTTAAAAGAAATTAAGTTAAGTTGAACATTAGCCTGTGAAAATTAAAGACTTCACTAGGATTTTGAATGTTAAAAAAGATGTGGACAGAGAACCAACCTGGAGCCTATCATGATTCCTTTGTTGTCGAACCAGTGGCGAATAAAGACGTTAGTTGAAGCCGCAGCTGGCGCGAATATAGAGACAGACCTACTCGGTCGCGAGGTAGAGCGAAACTTAAGGTTAAGATGTAAGGTAGAGTTCATAATACCATTAAAAACCTTAAAGAGAATACACTCGTCAGGCAGTGTTGTCACTTTAGTACAATTGTAGCAGAACTGCTACACTTTCATTGCGTTTACTACGCCACTACGGTCACACTTAAATCTACTACAGTTTTGATGTCCCATATAGGGTTCCCCAGCACTTACTACAGGACCATTGCTTGTGCCAAGTGCTGGCTGCCAAGCGTTGGGAGCCATCACTGGTTAACCTCTGGGCCATTGTTGACCGCCAGCGTTGGCTAGCGACCAAATTCGTAATAAAAGGTCTCCACCTGACTTTTTAAGGTCAATATTAGTGGAGGGTATTTTTGTTTTCGATCGTAAGCAGCTATAAGCTTATGATATAGGCTATGGTTAAAACCCCAAGCGCAGGCCTCTCTCAATTGCATCATTATGTGCGTACGATTTTATGATGGATATTTAGTAGGCTGGGTGGCTTAGTGGCTAGAGCACTTGCCTTCGGTGCACCTGGTACCATTTTCGAATCTGCTTGGCGACAAGTAATTTTTGAGAATGGGACTACCAGACTACCAGTTCACTCAGCTGTAAATGAGTACCCGAGTTAAAATCAGGGTAATAATCACGGACGAGCGTGTGGCTGACCACTTCACCTCCTAGTGTTCCGTTGGTCTAGTAATGAAGTAACTCTAGCATTACTTCAAGGCCTAGGCCCAATTTGGGCTGTTGTGCCATTGATTGTGATTATTTTATGATGGCACTCCTGTGCATTCTTATTCCTATTCATTTCCATCCCATCTTCTAGTACTTTCCAGAGTGATTACTAGTACTGCAGGTACTTTCATCTCTCTTGGAGTTCCCACACTCTTAGGTCAGGAAATGAGGACAAAACAGAAATTAGAGTCAGAATTAGTTTGGGGTAAAAACGAGCCGAATAAATATAGTGATGAGAAATTGTAAGATGTTGGGAAATAAATTGTTTATAGCTAAATTGTTGAGAGCAGTTAAGTACTGGTGGACTATACACTAGTGGTCACGTTGACATTTTATGGCCAAGTTAATGTTCACTAGTGACTATTCCTAGGATCTACAACACTAGGAAGAGCATCTACAACACTCGACAGGCATGATCTACTCCGGAAATCAACTTATCAAGTGACAACCCTGTCGTCAAGGTACAATCTGCTCTGATTTAGTGAGGGAATATTGAGTAAGGATAACGTTCACTGTGGGAGCAGTAGAGTAGGTTATATTTGAAGAGGAGTGACCAGGTGAATCGACGCTGAACAGACTCAAGAGATTCAATGTGACAACTATAGTGAGGGGACCAAATAGAAGAACAGTATTCCAATCCGCTGCGAACAAGTGTCAGATAGAACTGGACGCACGTTTGAATATTGGAAACCAGACAATCTAGATGCAGTGCAAATAATGTTTTGAGAAGTGAATATCAAATTTCAGTTTTCGGTCAAAAGTTACACCTAGATCGCGAATCTTGGATACTTCGATGAGAAGGGTGGAGTTCAGAGTATAATCGAAGGGTATAACTGCATGTCTCAGTGTAAAGGTCATTTTATAGCATTTGCTTACATTAAGTGGAAGGCGATTATACGAGCACCATATGGTTAGTTCATTAAGATCAGACTGTAATAGGATACAGTCACTTCTTGAAGATATTCTACCTGTAGATTTTGAGGTCGTCAGCGTAGAAAAGGAATGAAGAGTGAAAGTTTAGGGGTAGGTCATTAACAAAGACTATGATGGGCCAAGTGTTGAGCCCTGAGGAACTCCAGAGAGCGGGAAGAATACATCCATTAAGAACTACAGGAGAACTGCGTTCAGCAAGATAGGACGCAAACCACTCCAAAAGAGTATCACCGACGCCATAGCCCTGCAGGAAAAATAGGCATGATTCAGATCTGAATCAGCTATTGTTTTGCAATGCCATCATAGCTATGATTTATACCTGACCGTTCCATGATTTTATTCACGATATGCACACCCAACCAGTATGAAATATCAGACCTGGGGCCCTATTCTCGAGTTCATTCGAATTTTGGTCGCATACGATCAATTCGAATGATAAGTTTCGTACACGAACCAACTCCCATAAAAATTGGTATTCTTGAATGTCATGCGAAACTTTTTCATTCGAATGGTCGTACATGAATTGGAAGTAGTATTGCCAGACAAGTTTTAACGTGAATTTGGTAAGCCACTGTGACCAGTAACAAGTGAAACACTTCAGAACAGAAATCCGTTAGTTTCAAACTTGAAAAAATTGATCAAAACGGGTTGGTAATATTAGTGGGGAGGAGAAAACGATATTAATAGAATTTTTGGAAAGTAATCCAAAATTAATTAAAGGTAGATTCAATGCGGAATTTACCCATGAAAACGCGCAACAAGTTTGGGGTATCGTTTCGGATGTTTTAAATAGTATTCCTGGTGCAAAAGAGGATTGAAAGCAATGGCGCAAGGTATGGTTATTCATTATAAACAAGCAATCAAAATAATTATTTATGTAATTTACAGACTTAGCAGGATATGAAAAACAAAACAAAAGGGTGGCAAGCGGGCATTCTTAAAGATATTCGAACCACGGGTGGAGGACGACAAAGTGGATCTGATTAGAAAATAAATAAAAACAACTTCATCACTCGTAGGGAATACTAATATTTATTTTCATCAATTAATATTACAATCCTTCTTCCTAACTAGAATCTCTCAATATCTTAAAAAAGTGCACTCGCATAATAACAAACACAATTTAAATTTGACAATTTTTCTGAGCCACCTATTGTTGCTCTTCCTCTTTACATGTGCATTTCCCAAAGCATTGATAGCGCTTTAGGGCTTTTGGATTTATAGTACTTTTCTGCAAAAAAAAAGGATTGTATTATTTTGCTAGTAAGTTCATTCAATAAAAGAAAAAAAGCTCAATCACGGACTTCAAATGCCTTTCGTAATACCAAATCTTGTTGCGACGACATCCATAATAGGCACAGTATAAACCTATAGTCACCTGAGTGACATAACTCATGACTAAATAATGAGACGAAAATGAAGGGTAATAGACCACACTTTTCCAGAGGGCCATAGAACCTCAAACTACAGTTTGAAAAGCTGCAGAGTTTGGAGTCTTTCATATCCCCACAAATTCCAGAGAATGTTGTAAAAGTCAGACTCCGAAGGAGAGAAAGCAGAGAAATCCCAAAACTTAATAGCTCAAAGAGTTTTTGAGCTATGAGCCTGCAAGCTCTTTTGTGTACGGCGGAGAGACGGACAAATTTTTTTGCCCATTTTCGGGATTAACCAATAAAAAATGTTCAGGGTTGCAAATTACCAAATCATCAAGTAAGATGAAAATCTAATGTCCTCTGAATCAGAGAGACCCACCCGAACTTTGACCTTACTCTATTCAAAAAATTTCGATGACAAGATTACAGTCGATTGGACTTTCCGGAGAAGTCATTTGGTTTTTGGTACAGTAGTATAGAAAAGTAAAAAAAAAAAAGTAAAATTGAATGTCCTGTACTTTATGAAAGTTTGGGTACTTAAGAATCTTAAACAAAACCGAAGAACAGGAAGCCATTGTAGAAAATTTTTTTAGTAGCAGTCAAGTTATTCAAAACCTACCATTCGAACAAAATCGCTGTAAGATCCCAGGGAATTCAGAACAAATAACGACAAATAATTGTCGAATACCCCGTCATCACGAGCCTGCTTGAATTTCTGCTCATCGACGAAAAAGTATCCCACCAGATTTCCGGACTCCTTGTCGATCACATTAATCCGGAATGTCTTGGCTTGGATTTTTTCCGGTAGAACTGAGACGAAAAACTCCTTGGGCGATCGATTTCCGCTTAATTCGGCTATTACGTCGGTGATGTTTTCAAGATCTTGCGGTTGAATCGGTGGGACTATGGTATCAATAGTGTTTCCTGCCGACGGAAGGTGCCTGGAAGCTTGACTCTGTTGTGTAAAGTAGGAACCTTTCGAATTTGCGACAGGTTCTGATGATTTCATGGAGGATCCAGCATTGGACGGTTGAATTATGGTGCCGCCATGAGTTCGTTACAGCGAGTTGTTTCGTTCGCGGAAGTACGGTTTCGATATATTACTTTGCGTTGGATTGATCTTTCGATTTTGGGACGACTTGGTAGATTTCATGTAGGACGGTCCTGGTTGTTGACCATAACCCGCAGGATAACTAGCTCGAGACACATTTAAAATATTGTTTGACAGTTGACATGGTAACGGCTAAAGTTTCGTGCACGAAAGTTTAATTCGAATGATAGAAACCACTCGTTGCATATCATGCGAAAAGATTCACATGCGACCGCCGTGTGACTACTCAAGAATAGCAATTTTTTCAAGTCCTTCGAAAGTTGATGAAATTCGTGCACGAAACTTGGTCGAATGAACTCGAGAATAGGGCCCCTGACATTTTGGTCTGACTCTTACCATATTAGTAATATCTAAAAACAAAATGGAGTTTTGTGTTTAATCCTGCACTGAATTTTTTTTTATTACCTAGGAGGGAGGTAGAGGACTCTTCTAAGATACTATTTTTCCTACTTCAAATATTATTTCTCACTTACTGACTTAATAAAACCTATGGCTATATGTAGGAATCGAACCCGGTGTTGAATGTTTTTGGATTAGCGCGCGTAACTACTGTGCCACAGAAGACCTTTTGTTTTCATTTCCTTATGTGCAACTTAACTTACTGTGGATTAACTATAAGTTACCGCAACATACATTCGGTTGGCGAAACACACATTCGGCTATCGCAACTGAAAGATGCCGTAAATCGTTTGTGATGATCAACATTCTATTGGACGTTTCGGTCTTATCTATAGGCCAAAATTAGGTCTGATCTTGGTGTATTAAAATCAGACCTTTCAACTTTTCCATCAGAAAGGTATGAATCATATCATACGCGTACATTAAATGTCATAGCTTTCATTTCGGACCTAACGAATAGGCCAAACTCAGGTCTGATTATTGTGACTAAAATCAGGCCTTAAGACTTTCCATAGATCATGATGTGATTCATATCATACGCATATGGTGAATAATTAGACCATGCATTTCGGACTTATTGATAGGTCTAAATCAGATCTGATTTTGGAGTGATTGAAATCATACCGTTTAATTTTCCATCCAAAGTGGTATGATTCCTATCATACATGTCCAGCGAACGTCATACCTTGCGTTTTGGGCCTATCGATAGGCCGAAATCAGGTCTGATTTTGGTATTACTTAAATCAGGCCTTACGACTTTTCCTACAGGGAGGCTTGCAATTTTGACAAAAGCAAGCTATGATCAACTGAATCAAAGGCTTTGGAGAAATCAGTGTAGACAAATCGAATGTCGAATATTTTTGAGAAACAAGACAACATTGAAACAGGACGATAATCTGTGGATACAGCTGCATCGCCTTTCCTATCGATGTGAATGATATAGGCTTTTTTTTTATTTATTTAATGCATTTTTGTAACTTATATCTATTTTTCCATACATATGTTGCACTTCTCCCCCTTATAAGGTAACATACCTTGTGTTAGGGGTAAGGAGTTCAGTGTTAATGTCATTACACATAAAATTTGCTTCCATAATGATGGGAATATTCCTTCAGAAAGGCTTTTGTTGAAGAGAATGGAGAGAGGAATACACAGGGAAGACGAAAGTGGCTTTAAGAACAAGTTTGGGAGACCATCGTTACTATCCTTCACACTACGGTCTATTGCTCCAAGTTGATTTATATATGAATTGAAAATTACATTCCTTTTCGTGTAAATTTACTTATCTATTTGAATTTTACAACGAAAAATATGTAACATATGAAACCACGAAGTTGGACGCTTCGTTTGATTTTGTTTTCTACTGAAACGAAAATGAGACGCCTTCGGTGGCGCAGTGACTACGCGCGCGAAACCTACGCAGCAAAACCAGAATTGATCGTGGGTTCGATTCCTACCTACAGTCAATGGTTTCATTAAGAGTAAGTAAGTAAGAAATAGTATTAGAAGTAGAAATAAGTGTATCTTAAACAGTGCTAATTATAAACTTTTTTTAGAGTGTAAATTCAAGAGAATATCCAGTGAATTTGCTGCTTTCGAAGTTGAAATTTACTGCTTGCAAATTGAAATTTACTGACCGAAAATTGAAAATTACATTCAAATTTACAATGTAAATTTGGTTGAAAAGGCGTGGGACATTTTCCTACTATCCAAAAGATGTAAAATTCAATGGATTTTTTTTGGGTAGCCTGGGTGGTACAGAGGTTAGGGAAGCTAGTCTACAAGCACTGAGGCCGTCGTTCCTTATCCCACCTGGTCATGGGCTTATCACTCGTGAACTTAAAAAAAAAAATATATTTCCTGTGAGGAAAGTATGTCGGAAAAGCACCACTGCTGCCTATGTCCCAAGAGGAGTTATTTACGAACCAGAAAATTCACTATAATATCCGTTTTTTTTTCTAATTGCTGCTTCTAAATTGCTATTAAAAAATAAATATGAAACAACACTCCACCTAAATATTGCATCGAGTAGGTTTCAGACTCTATCTTCGTCTAGGAAAAATAAATGCTTTATCCGGTTCAAAATTAATTGAATAAGCGTGACTGCATAGAGAGAGTCCAGTTTAAATAGCCGGCGGGATCTAAAATAAAATAATTTTCTCTGCATCGCATGCCGACCGGGGATATTCAGCGTACAATTGATCAAAGGACGAATAGTGAACGGAAGAATCCTTTTTTTTTTTTTAAAAAAAAAAAATCCGAACTATGTAATAATAAATCTCACGGTGTACTGTATCCGTCTCTTCATAGTGAACAGCCCCACAGCATATTTCATAAAAATCATTTTTTTCTGTAGTTTTGTTGGAAACGTGGCCAGACTATTGTTCGGTTCTATGTAGCGTGAATTTTTTTTCCCTGAAATTTCTATGTTCTTCGAATGGACACTATTAATCTGAATTGCAAATTAAAATGTGTTCTAGCTCCTTTTTTTCGTTTTTTTTTCACTTTTAAATTGAATGGATCGAAGGTGAAATAGGTAAGTGAAGTAGGTTTGATTTTGAAAATTTGCTGTAATTAGATATTATCCTTGGCTACCATTACCAGTATTCCAGTTCATCTTAGTTCGCAATGGCTGAGAGACTCGCACGTTTACTTATGACCTGAACTCAACACACTGAGTTGTACAATGTTGTCGAACTTAAATTTACAATATAAAGTGACACATTTTGTTTTTGAATTGAAACGTCTTCTCGTTAAATGTTATCTGTCTGCAATAGAGACGATTTCTCCACAGCGTCAATTTCAAGTTATTGTCAAACTTAAGGTCAATAAAATCCCTTTTCATAGCACTCCTTGCTACTTAGAAATTAACTTGTGCCATCCATTTAGGACGGCTACAAACCCTCAATATCCGTCCCATCTAATCAAAATTACCTTAAGATACATCAGGTCCTCTATACAGAAACCCATTAAAATGTCATGAAATGTTATACTCGTACCTTCTAGTTTTTTTTAGTAACGTATACATCAAATTTTATCTGTTTTATCGTATGTACCCAGTATCCTTGATTCCACTTCGCTTCATTTCGCCCGCATTGTTGTTGGGTTTGTTCGCCGCATCTCTCCGCTTGAAAAAAAAGTACCACCAGAGCACCGCAACGGATCCGTCCACCCAGTTCCAATCGGCCATCGTAATTTCTTCCATTCTTGTCTCAGTATGGCGCTACAGTCCCCAGTTATATTACAGTAAAAATGTCCCGGAGTATAAAAGCACAGTGCTGTACCCTTTTGCAAAATTGAGCAATAAATTTCATCTATTGTTCACATCATCGTGATAAACGTATATTAATGCTTAAAAGAATCCCCTTGTCTCCCGGATCGTCCTTTTTTGAAAAGGACGCAGCCTGGAGGAAAAAACAACCAAACAACAATAACACGACAAACATAGGTAGATCGATCTATGGTCCAAAAGCGAGTTTTGTCCTTGCATATGTGCGCTCTTTTTGTGCTTATTCCCAAGAAGTGGATGTGGAGTACGGTTTTTGCCATAAAGCACTTGCCAGGACCCGCTGTGGCAATAAACCTTCTTCGCTTTATTATGATTTCATATATCACTCAAACTGTCCGCAGTATCGATATGTTGGGTTAACAATGCCATCGAGTCCCAACTGTATGCCTTTTATGGATCGAAACATAGAGGAAGTATTTGCCAGTCCTGGAATGGTACAAAGCGTGTTGTCCAGTGGAATTATTAACGAGGACAATGCAAAAATCGTGTTGTAAAAACAGTTCCGTCTTCCTTACAAAACGGAAGTAGAATCAACAAAATGTGATGCGTATTGACCGCGTTGAAAGGAAGTCGGTACAGTAAAGCTCATAATCTTGTTCTTCATAAACACAATGAAAAACTAAAAATAACAAGTTTTATGAAGTGTGCAGTTGAACAGATTAAACAAATCGTAGAATTTGAAATGATTTCAAAATAGGGAGTGTAGATACATATTACTTTATTATTTCAATAATACAGTATTGTTATCGATTTTTAAAAAAAAAAAATTTGCTACCCTCAAAATTTTTTTTTCACGTTTCATGACGAGTAGACACGAAAAAAGCAAAAAAAAATGTCAGTCCGTCTGTCCGCCGTACGCCGTACGTCTACCGGTGTACGCAAAATCGTTTGAAGGCTCGTAGCTCCCAAACCCTTGAAGCTATTATATTGAAATTTTTTTTATGAATAGACTGGGTAGGCCCCTTGAAGTAACCACATTCGGAGGGGTGGGGGGTATGAGGGGGGGAAGAGGGGTAAGCGTTTTAGACGGAAAATTTTGGTTTCTAGATCTCAGCAACCGCTTATGCTAGGAGGCTGAAATTTGGAATTAATATAGAGCTTTTATAGTGGACCCATTTGCAAAAAAATTGCCGATATAGGTGAAGGAGTTTGGGAGTGGGGGTAAAAATAATGCGTCCGAAACGCAAAAAAGCCGAGATCGACACATTCTAAAATCCATATCTCCTAAACGGTTAATGTCACGAAATTAAAACTTAATAAATATCTGTAGGTATACTAGGAGAATAGATCGGAAATAAATTTTTCAGTGGGCGGTGGGGGGTAAAAAACTTTAGATTACGATATATCACGAACCGATTACATTAGACAAATGAAATTTGGTTTGTGTATAAAGGTTGACAAATGAAGTCTGCTGAAAGTAAAATTTTTTAAGGGCGCGGTGGAGCATGACAGTGGAGGAGATGCGAATTTTTCTAAAAAATCACATCTCATATCTCAAGAACAGTATAAGATAGATGCTTAAAATTTTTACCAGAAGTAGGCCATAGAGAGCTTTAGAAGAAAACAAAATTTTGGAAGTGTGGGTGTAGAGGGCGAGGGTGGGGCAGGGTGAAAAGGAAAAAGTTCCGATTTTTATATCTGAAGAACCGATAATGATATATTACTGAAACTTCGTATTTAGATAGATCTATATTAGTAGCATGTTGAAAAAATATAATTTTTTATAGGGGTAGTATGGTACGGGGGTGGGGGGTGTTTTTCCTATCTATAGAACGGCTTATGCTACAAAGTTGAAACTCGGTATGTTTATGTATATCAGCTGGAAAACTAATTTAGTTAAAAAAAATTTCAAATAGCCATTTGCCGTTCGGAGTGGGGGCAAAACAAATGATCAGTGAAAATGGAATGCATATATTTTTACGGTTTTCGTCATATCTATTAGGTCTTCCCAAATATTCAATTCATTTTTATTGTACGACTTCGTCATATAAATACCTAGAAGGTGTTTTCAGGATTTTTTAAAATTCGACCCTTAAGAGGGTGCAAAGGAGGTTGTAAACTTTTTCACGAATTCTACTATATCCCCAGGTCTTATCAGATATGGAATATCTTTTCACTTTCACGTGCTTGCGTAATAATCGCCTAAAACCCGTTTTTAAGGGACGGTTTCACAGTCGAAGTTTAAACCAAAAATTTTGTTTAAACTTAGGAACAAACGAATAAGTTCCTAAGTTTAAACCAAATTTTTGGTTTAAAATTCGACTGTGAAACCGGCCCTAAGTTTTTTTCTTTTTCAGCCCCTAAGACGGTAAACGGGTTGAACACGTTTTCACGAACTCCGTCATTTCTTTTAAAAGTGATAAGAAATTGAATTGGTTCCTACTATCTCGTGCTGTCTTCATATATATTTATTAACCCCTTTCAGAATTTTTGGATATTCAACTCCCAAGTGGGTGTAACGAGGTAGCATATCTGATGATATATCGAATTAATTTTTACTTCCTAAGGTTTCCTATATAAAAAAGCCAAAAAGTCAATTTCAGTATTTTAGATATTCAATCCTAATGGGTGTAAGAGGGTTGTATGCTTTTCAAAGCTTCGACATATTTCTTAGGTTCGATGAGATATTAGATCGCTTTTCACTTCCACAGACTTTTTTATATAATCGCCTACAAACCCATTTCTCAATTTTTCGATATTCAACCCCCAAGGGTTTGCATATGTTTTCACAATTTTTGCCATCCCCTAGTTCTGATGAGATATAAAATTCATTATTACGGCCAACCAATTCACAATTTTTCGAATTTCCAGAACCAAGGGGGTGTGAAGAGTTTGCTTACGTTTTCACAAATTTTCCAAAATCCCTCGTGTCTCATGAGATATCAATTTGCTTCTTATGAAATCGTCTAAAAACCTGTTTCACAATTTTTTCGAAATTCAAACCCCAAGTGGAAGTAATGGGTTTGTATACGTTTTAACAATTCGTCATATCTCTTGAGTCTGATAAGGCAACAAATTCGTTTTTACTTCTATGGGCTTTTAGTGTACATAATATACCGAAATTCGAATAGTCTACACTCGCTTTTCCAATGTTTAATCGGCTAAAAATCGCTATTTTAAATATTTTTATTTTAAGAACAAAATGAATTCTCCAAGAAATCTAATAATCTCGAAGCAACTCATGATATACTCCGACTTTGATCGCTCCCGGACTTTGACCGCTCCCGAACTTTGACCCGAAAAATAATAAAGTTTCGCCCAGACCATTGGCAGATTTTTTTTTTTTATGTGGTTAGAGTAATTTCGTTTAAATTCTTTAAACATCCTAAAACTAACAATCTATAAATTCGATGGTTTGTTTTGAAAGAATCAAATCAAATCAAACGCCTTTTCTTCGGCCTGTATTGAATTGAATTTAAGATTTACGATTATTTTTGGATACTAAACCAAATTCACAACTCTTTGCACATACATATTTGAATCAAAAGCACTTTAGTGCACTAAAGACTAGGCTTGTGCATTGCAGTTCACCATAGTGAGCGATCATTTCCGATTCCCTCGCGGACCAATTTGTTCTTTTAGTTCATAGTTCATTACTTCTTAGTGATGAGTAGTCGTAGTTTGAAGACAGTAGATCTAGTAAAAGATGATGAGCAAAAAAAGAGGTCAGTAGATCTAGTAGAACATTATGAGCAAAAAAAAGACACTAGATTTAGTATAGTATATATAGTATATAGTGCCGAACGGCAATGAAAAACGAACTAGGAGCAGGACTGACTGCGAACTAGTTCGTTCATTTCAGTTATGGGAACGCTCTTCTGAACTAGTTCGTTCGCGAACTACATAAGCCTACTAAAGACAGCTTAGACGTGAATTGACACCTTTTCAAATACACCGACGAAACCGGAACCGGTTCTATCTCCGGCCACTACCTGCCGGACAGTGCTTCTCATACACACCGGAAAAACCGTCGTTAGGCTAGGGCAACCTTTTCAACTTGACGGTGGCCGATTTTTATTTGAGTTTCGCTGCGATACAATATGACGACGTTTTCCGCTACTAACAAACGTCAGCTTGTAGCGCTACCACAGCTCAGGATGAAGTAAAAGAGACCAGAAAAACAAGAAAATTACGGCTGTAAAAACCGGAGTCGGATCGGAATACGTTGCCAGTTTTGCCGGTGTATGTGAAAATATATTTACTACCAAAATTCTCAATTCGAGTATAATTTAGTGAACTAAATTTAAGAGCGCTTTTTTATTTCCACTACTTTTCTCTATGGATACCGAACTGGACTTAGGTGGTTAGCCTTTAATATACAGTAGTGTACAGTCCAATCGAACCGGATATGGCAGTGTACTAGTAGGTGTCGATAATTTTTAGTGCAGTTTGGCTGCGATGTGATCTACCAGAACAGCAATGTTGCCTGTAACAAAACAACTACTGTCTGGTATCTCTGATGGTATTTATGAATCTAATAAGATTGTAAACAACTTATCTTCAGCAAAGTGGAGTAAAATTAGTTACATCATTGAAGATGACTAAATTTAAAGCTTTTCGATTTAGTGCACTAACAAGTTGAATGACATTTTTAAATTATTTAGAAAATGGTTTGGTGAAAGTTTCCTTAGTACATTTTTCTTTATAATTTTTTTTAATAATAAAGTATTGAGATCGACCTGAAATTTCAAAAAAATGCGCCGTACGCCATTCGCAAAAGCATGTAAAGCCGTTTAGCTCACAAATCCGCTCAGATATTCAGTTGAAATTTTTTTACTGGGTAGATTGGGTTAGGATGGGTATGTGGGGGGGGAGGTGGCGGGAGCGTTTCCAAAATTGAATATTGGAACTTATGTAGAACTATCATACCGGACCCATTTGCAAAAAATTCTCGATATGGATTGAGGGGTGTGGGAGTGGGATGAAAAGCCGTGCATCTGAAACACTCGAAAGCTGGGATTGAAAAAGTCTAAAATTCATATTTTCTGAACGGTTAATGTCAGAAGGGTGAAACTTCGTGGTTGTCGTAAGGAATACTAGGATCGTAGGCAAGGACTAAATATTTTTCAAAAAATTTAATTTTTATATCGCAAGAACCGTACCGGATATGATATTGAAAATTTTACAATAATTAGGCCCAGTAGATCTCTCGTGGGTGTAGGTGGTGATGTACGGGTGATGGTTAAAATTAATTAAGTCCAGAAGGCTATTTGGAACGCTATTTTTTAGGTCGTCAGTCGCATAGAAACTTACACCGCGTCTCAGCATAAAACACGGTCCGGACTTCTACCCAAAAATAATAAAGTTGCGCTCAGATTGTTGACAGATTTTTAAATTAATAAGACTGGTTTTGACTCAGTCGAGTCCGAAACGTCACAAAAAAAAAAAAAAAACTGTATTTTGCTCGGAAAACAAGTCCTTTCTATTACTTTATTATTTCAATAATAAAGTATTTTAATTAAGTTCATTAAATGGAATTGAGATAAACCTAAATTGTCGCACAACCTTTAAAAATAACAAAGAAATAAACGAATATCAAATTAGAAATATTTCGAAATGTATGTTTTTGTTTGTTTGCGACTATTACGTAATTTATTAATTAATTACCTATCGCTAATAAATTTGAAAATTAAAGAGATAAAGGTTAATTAAATTAATTTAAATAATAACATTTCGGAATTTCATTGGTATTTTCACTTTCCATATTCCCGAAAATTTTTAGCTTGTTATTTTTTAAATAATAAAATATTTTGTGATCAACCGGAAATTTAATAAAAAGGTTGCTAGTTACGTTCAAAATTGAATTTTTCACGTTTTTTGAGTAGTAACCCCAATATAGCGTATGTGTTTGATGCATAAGCCCTACACCGAGATGATTTTTAAATTTTCATTGCATGGAGTTGCGGATCCCATATTGATGGGGATAATTTCTTGTTTTACTTTATTATCTGGAAGTTACAAATAGTATATTCTATTCAGTCTCTTATAATAAATTTTTTTTCGAACTGTTGATAACTTATATAAAATTGATTCAAACTATGTTCCCCTAAACTCAACCTTTTCTGTAGTCTGCAAACTCTTATAATCACCATTCAAAATATTTTATTTAACATCCTCTAAATAAAAAAAAAAGACAAAGGCATCAACTGAAACCGGAATACCGAAAAAACATCAACTTTTCTCGCCATAGGTAGGGTTGTAAAATAGCCATTAAGCCGTAGAACCTTAAGATAAAAGCCAACCATCTAAAAAGGAAGCTCACTAAAGAAAGTTTGGCATCATTTTGCAGCGACTTTTACCTTTGCGAAGTGCACTTAGTTTGCACTAGACCCGGTATCGTCTAGGTATACCAGTTCATTTCTGTAAATATAGGAAGTGATGGCGGGAACGACGGAATGAAATGTCCATTGAGCCCGAGGGGAGAAGGTGCGGGTGGTTACTTTCCTACTTTCTCGACTTGCTCTATTTGAAAAAAAAGAAAACATTTAGAAAATGAAGCGAAGTCCTAGAAAAATGGCGAACGGAACCTTTAGTGCCTCGGGATTTCTACGGGTTTTTAGCTCTGTATTTAGAAAGCGTTTTTCATATTTTATGCTTCTTTTTAGTGTAGGTGCGTATGAGCATATATTTATAATCGACATTTTTGCAGAAGGACATGTCAGGAACTTTTCATTTAAGTTTTCTGGTTTAGTTCTTTGGAGCAGTTTCAACCTTCCTTTACACTTATATTAAAATTCTACTCGTATTGAACAAGGTTTTCAGTTTAATTAAGTCCCTTTTAGTAACAATCGAAAATAATGAAGAAAGCTTAACTGAAGTGCAACGAAATATGAGATTAGTAGAGCACAGTTGGGAGTTTATTGAAGCACTATTTGGGCGACTTCACATTTACGAAAATACTCTGGACATTTAGAAAAGAGTGCAATTTTTCAGGAGTACAATCGACGATCCTTTTCAATCGATTTCAATGAAAATGTCGACCAAATTTGAATAAAATCGGTTAATGCTAGTGTGTTTGACTGCATGCCAGGCTCTTTGCCCGGCATTAAAACAATTTGACAAATTGAAATTGGCTGATTACTGCACATTTGCCAGATAACTTTTAGTTAATTATTTGGCGTGGTGTCATTCAAGTTTCAGACGTATCACTTACCTTTCTAGTATTTTTCGGTATTGTTAAATTAAAAATATAAAGATACGAGTAGTAAGTGTGCAGTAGGAAAATATTTAGTTTTTACAACTTGAATTGAGGGGCTGGGAGCAAGAACAGGTTAAGCGCCATTTATGAAATTTTACACGAGAGCCCAAGAACGGCTAGAATCCACCAGGTATTTTTATTGTGGAACTAAAAATATAGTATTAAAAACAATGAATAATAATAGTTATTTTTAAATAATTATTAAAAGTCAGAAAAATGATTTTTTAATTTTAATTTCTTTGAATCAAAAATATTGCAATTTTTGTTTTTTTTTTAAATGGGTGATAACCTGTTCTTGCTCTAGGCTCCTCATATTCTTGTTTCAAAATCCTGTAACGTAATGTGGCCTATTGCCGACCACCTTCCTAATTCCGACCATTTTGGTTTTTTATTAATATATTTTTATTATTGCGAGTAATAATGTAAATTCTAGGATCAATATATTTCCACATGTGTTCTCTATCCATTTGCTGTGCAAAAAGTGATCTGCATGTCCTTTCTTTACATTGTGGTTTAAATTAATCGGCGGTGGACCAAAAAACATGAATTTTAAGCCTAAAATCGGAATTTTTGGTTCATTATTTTTCGTAAATTTAAAAGACTAGCTTTCATCAGAGTGAGTAATTAAGGTCTTATTGGCTTTATAAACATTTAATTTGTATTGAAATATAAAAAAATAATTTAAATTCATAGAATTTGTGAAACAAACAAATAAAATGAAGTGGTCGGAAATAGGCTTCCCTGATTTCATGTAATGTCCTTATTCCGACCAGTGGTCGGTATTAGGGAATATCAAGGGAATATTTCAAAAAATTAAAATATTATGTTTATATACTATAAATAGTAAAAATCGATATTTTATGATTATAATATTGTCTTTACTGTCTTTGATCCCAATTCCGACCTACTCAATATATATATTTTAGATCTCGAAAGTTCATATGAACCGGACCTATCACCTTCTTGAACTGATATATATTGCAGAATCCATACCTTTTTCGTTTAAGAGTTTTGGCTTTATTTGACGGTTTAAGTAATAAATTGGTTTCTGTTTAAATATTAATACCTGCAGTATGTTCTTTGATGCGAAATTTATGTTTCTATATTAGTTTTGCCTTAGATTAAATCTACTAATATCACTGGTCGGTAATTAGGACATCCAATTTGATCGGTTTACCCATTTCCGACCTAGTAGCCGTACACCAGGATAACAAGTTTACTCAGTGGAAATTACATTTTAATTTTGCGATTTATCTAATAAAATTAAACGTACATATATTTCTATATATAAAAAAAATTGAGGTTTGTTGAGTACGAGTATGAGTTTCTGTACAACTCATCTGATTGTGATGAAATTTTGGTGATTTGATGTGCGCACGCCCGCGAAGGTTTCTAAATTAGTAAAATCATTTTACAATTATTGGTGGTATGTGAGTCGTTTCAATTATTGACTGTTTTTATATATTGTTTTATGCCATTGACATATGGTAAAGTTGAAAATTTCCACCTGGTTGAAATTAAAAAAATCTTCCAAGATAGACAAATTTTCGGCAGCTGGCTGTTGCATTACGATTCGTGTGTAATTTTATGATCAGGACCACAGAAAATTAATAATTTTTTTTCAATGAATGTTTTGATTGTTTGTTTGTCCCCCATTCAACGGAGAAAGGGAATAATACGGGCACTGAAGCAAAGGGGGTAATGGAAGTAATGGAAACACCGCTCGTACTGCAATGCGTGTCGGGATATTATTTCGTTGTGCTCGCAAACAAAAAACATAATAATGTATGGGGAAAGCAGTACAATAATGCAGATCGTAGTAGAATGTTCTTTAATACAGTTTTGGAGGTGTACCGTACACACTAGACCTTAGCCACGAGACGCGGCTAGTAACTGTAGTATATTTGGAATTGTAGTTTGCCTCACCATACAACAGAATGTGTTCAGGTTTTTACCTCCGTTTGGCGGAACTTGCACAGACTATTAGTTACTATTGCTAACATGGGATTGCAAATTCGCATACTTGATGTAACTGTTAAATTTTCCATTTTTGATCATTTAACGAAACAGCTGAATATAATATGAGCCTGTGTCAAATTAACTGTTTGTGTGTGCCTGTTATTTTGTCTTTTGTCGACAAAGTGGCGCTATTGACCACAGAAACTGAAAAAATAGATGATCCAAACAACACGATAGATTTCACAAATATTTTTAAAATAATAGTCACACTACTCCTTAAAATATTTTTTTAGGTTATGTACTCTGTCTCAGAAGATATGCGACCACAAAATTGGTATCGCAAAATACCAAGTGATTTGGTATTGGCCTCTCGGAGACTGGACAGTGTAGCCTAGTATTGACAGTGTAGCCTAGTATTGACCTTATGCCTCCATCTTGTTGGATCAGGTTGAGATTCCACAGAAATGTCCACTTGGGCGAACAGCGGATCCGTCTCTTATCTACTATTTTATTGGTCTCTATACCCTCATGACCGGTATCCAGTATTACGAACGTATCCAATATTTAGTCCGCCTCCCCTAGTGGCTTTTTCAGAATCTCATACAATTTTTATTTTTTAAAAGGCCTTGAGCCACATGTTCTCTTTATCAGATAAAGATAAAATTTAAAACATATTTTACTTTATTATTTTTTAATAATAAAGTATTTTTTCATTACTTGGAATCATTAATTGAAATCATTTCAAATATATTATATATTCCAATCTATATAAAGCTACTTAATAAAAAAAATTAATGGAATCTGCATTAATTATTTTATTATCCTATTTTCTTTATCAAATTTAATAAAAAAAAATAATATCGTTAATAATATGCAACAACAATGTTGTTTTATATGATAGAACACCTAGGTCGGAAATAGGCTAATGTGCGGTCGGTGTAAGGAAATAATTGTTTATGTGGTCGGAATTAGGAAGATTGCCATCGTTATGAAATTATTTATTTCCAACCATGTTTAATATCAATATATAAATATATCATACCAAAATTGAATTTATTGAGTATCGCTAGCATGTTATGAATCAGTAAAAAAAATTTTTAAGAAGAAACATATAATTATTTGCTTTATATGAATAAAAAATATTTGCAGGGTCTTAGGTGGTCGGAAATAGGTCATTTTACGTTACTCTGATTCGCAAAAACATAAAAATTAAAGTAAAATTCGATTGATTAAGCATTTAAGACCGGACAACATGGTCCGTTTTTATTCCGGTCCGGAGAAACCGTTTTTTTTGTAGATTTCATAAAGTCATGTAGGTGATGAGCTAAAATCTTATACATTTCTATGGGGTCTAATTTTTTCCGGAATGCGGGGCCTATTCTGTCCGGACCGAAGAAAAAACGTAGCATGTAGTTCGGGTCTTAGGACTACATGGTCCGTTTTCTCCCGGTACACAGAAAATAACCCACCACCTCCCGGAACCATGTCCCATAGAAAGACTCCGAAAAAACACCGATCTGGAAAAAAAACTTGAGCATGCAACGCTTTCTCCAGACTGTTGTTCCGGATTTTTTCGGAATGTCCGGAATTCAAATTTTAAGAACAGAGATGTATGAACAAGGACCACGGTGGATTTACTTCAAACGTCAGTTGAGTAATATATAGAGCATATCGAAATGGTTGACTTGGAACTGACAATTTCTACTTTATTAATTTTTAATAATAAAGTATTCTGACCAACCTGAAATTAAAATAAAAATTTCTAGCCTAAAATTTTATGTTTTCACGTTTTAGGACTTATAAATCAAAGAAAAACATTTCCGTCTTTCCGACGTAGACGCCGTACAGTGTCTGGTAGTTCATAAACTCGTTGAGATATTAAGTCGAAACTTTAGATTTTAGGATAGCAATTTTTAAAAAAAAAATCTATTTTTAAATTTCAAGAACTGTACCAGATATGGTCTTAAAAAATTTAGGGGTATGGGTGTAGACGTGAGGATGGGAGAGAGTGGAAAGGCAAAAATTTTGATTTTTTTTCTCGAAAACGGCAAAGGGTAGAAAACTAAAAATTGGTGGCAATATAGAAACGTCAGAAAGGCATATCAGAAAAATAAAGTTTTCGATAGTGGTAGCAGGGGTAGAGTTTTGTATCTTAGGAAGGGCTTATGCTAGAAACTTGGAACTTAGTATGGATAAGAAGATGTACAACTAGTAATTTAAATAAAAAAGAAAGCCAGCTTTCCATTGCAGTGGTTTTTTCCACATTTTCGCGGATTTCATAATTTTAAGCATATCGCCGTATCACACTATCTGTTCTTCTGTGGACTTTTTATATAAGCGCCAAAAAACTGCCAACTGCCTTCTAAATTTTTCGGTATTGAAACCCTAAGGAGCTGTAAAGTGGCTGTGAACGTTTTCACGAATTCTGACATATTTCTTAGGTATAAAAAGATATCGAATTCGCTTTCATATCTAATGCTTTTAAATATAATATAATATAATCTGAAATAAATCGATCAAAGCATTTTTCGATATTCAACCCCTTAATAATAAGTGGGTGCAAGGTGTTGTTCAAGTTTTTACGAATTCCGACAATTTTTTTAGGTCTAATGAGATATCTAATTCGCTTTCACTTCTATGGGCTTTTTATGCATAATGATCTAAAAAATTATTTTAGGATTTTGCGATATTTAACCTCTAAGAGGGTGTGAAATGATTGTGTACGTTTTTACAAATTTCGACATAGAACTTAGGTCTGATGAGATGCCGAATTGTTTTTTACTTTATAATCACCTAAACATCGGTTTCAGAATTTTTTATATGTAACTCCTATCGGATTATGTCGATACTTTATCCCCAAAGTTTTTTGAAATTGAAAAAAAAATTAAAAGAAAAAAAATTGTCGACAGTCGAGGCATAATTTTATTATTTTTTGGGTGAAATTCCGGAATGCGTTTTATACTGAGACACGGTGTAGGTTACAGTGACTGTTGGCAGATATCTTTCTTCTACACCGATGGGTTCACGTATTATATATTTTTCTTAGCAATAAATTCAGTTCATCGGAGGAGTGGACAGACATTTAATAGTACTGCAAAAAATTTCTGGATGTGCACTGATATTCCAATAAAAAGTATGAAAAATTCTGCAGTTGTTCAGAATCGGTTTTTTACGGACCGGAAAAATATCGGACCATGTAGTCCGAGCTACAAATATGAAAAACGTACAAGTTATCATATTCGTTACACAAACTCCTTAAATTTGTAATTAAATTAATTAAATGTTGTTACAGGTAAACTACATGTTACAAATTCTTACTTAAAAAGTAAAATGAGATTTTAGCTGGAGTTATTACGTCCAAATCAGTTTTTTTAATGGTCACAAACCAAAAACCACAAAGTTCCAGAATGGTTAATTTTGATATTTTTTTTAAGGAAAATGTGGTTAGAGAAGAAAAATAGATCACTACTTGAAAGTGATGGAAAAGAAAAAAGAAAGATCAGTGAGAGGTACGTACAATAAAGGGAACAAATTATTTTTTATTTTTATGTATTTGATTAATCTGTTTAATTAATTCAATATTGTCAATTTAATTCAATATTGTATTTTTTCGACAAAAAAAAAATCTGATAAAAGACAATATGTTCAATTTGTAACCCAACCTCTAAAACACTGCAAAGACCGTACGAACTAGCAATTCAAATTAAATTTTATTTGCAATATAAATATATAAATGTAATAGGGGAGGAGCACCAAATATTGGATAGGTGCGCAATACTGGATACCCTGTTAAAATGGGATCTAAATACTGCCATCTAAGTTTAGTGGCGCGAACTAAATTACCAAAAGAAGTTAGTCACTTATGTGATGCCAGCAATTGCATATTTACTGTCAGTTGTTTCTAAAAAATCGCGAAGCGTTCTTGCGCGCAACAAGTTTTTAAATTAGCTCTCTTCAAACTGCTCTTAAATACAATATGTATTGATATATATTATTTTGGTTTAACGTGTTGCTTAACTACATACTCCGAAACATGCTTTTAACATTTTTTATTAATTATAAGAAATAGTGAAATTTGTGTAAATATGTTAGGGTAAATTTCCTACATGCCTCAATACTGGATACTGAACTGTTCCCAATTCTAGATATCCAGTATTAGCAGTAGTAGCTAGCAGACATGTGAGGTTGGTAGGCTTTTCAAAATGTGCTGTACATTGCATATTGACTGAAAATTTGGACATGAGAGAGCTGTGTGGAAGATGGCTGCCGCGTTTGCTCACAATGGAACAAAACAGCGTCTTCAGCATGTTTCGAGTGTTTGGCGATGTTTCACAGCAATAAAGCAAAGTTTTTCGTTGATTCATAACCATGGATGAAACATGTGTCCATAAGTTCACACCTAAGACGAAGAAACAGTCAAAAAAATGAACTAACAGGGGAGAATCGGCTCGAAAGAAGGCGAAGGCAGTCTAATCCGCAGACAAGGCCATGGCGTCAGTTTTTGGGATGCTCGTGGGATAATTTTCATTGATTATCTTTAAAAGAGTAAAACAATTAACAGCGAGTATTATGCGAACTTATTGCAGCGTTTGAGTGGTGAAAAGTGAGAGGAAAAACGCCACATTTGACGAAAAAGAAAGTGTTGTTTCATCAAGACAAGGCACTTGTTCACATATCCGTTTTCGCGGTGGTCAAAATTAATGTGAGTTAAAGTTCACCCTATTCGCCAGATTTAATACCCTCACATTATTTTATCTTTTCAAACTTAAAATAATGGCTCGGGGGTAAAAAATATGCCAACAGAGAAGAGGTGGAGTCTGCGGTTGACGATTATTTTGAGGAGCTCGACAGTTCTCACAATAAAGAGGGTATCGAATAAATCCAACATCGCTGGGAAATGTGTATCAATCAAAAAGGAGACTATGTTCAGAAATAAAGTTTTTTTTTTCTCAAATTA
The DNA here is from genome assembly GCA_951812415.1 of Beris morrisii. Taxonomy (NCBI): domain Eukaryota; kingdom Metazoa; phylum Arthropoda; class Insecta; order Diptera; family Stratiomyidae; genus Beris; species Beris morrisii. The sequence continues at coordinate 152,551,757 of OX638310.1, forward strand.
TTGTGTCTTCTTTGTTAGGTCGGGTACTTCTGGGACTGGATAGTAGATACGTGTCCCAAATATTGGATATCCAGTATTGGGGTACACAAATTTATATTATTATTTTTGAGTTCAGTTAGAAAAAAAATAATAATGAGGAATTGAAGAAAACCTATAATTTTTTTTTATTTCTAATTCAAAGCTTATAAGATTATTGATCTTTGTTAATGTATTGAATAAAAAGATTTGAATATAATTCCATTGTTTTTTTAAATTTTCAAAAAGTATCCAGTATTTAGTGCGCCTCCCCTATATAATTCCTTAAATTGGATCTGTAAGGTTTTCTTTCGCCACTTTCGCAACATACGTAAAAAATTCAAAAGATTTCTGAAAAAATCTTAAATTGCTCAAAAAATAGAAGCAATTTGCAGCTGCAACAACAATATTCAAAGTACGCAAAATGTTCACCACTTTTAGAAAATTTCGTTCTCTAAGTATATCAAGGCCCAATTACATCTTATTCACGAAACAAAAATTGGTGAGTGAAATTTCAATGTTTAGGAGAGGGACATATAAATTCACTGACAATCAGAAATTTTGAACAGCTTCAGGTAAGTATGTTCTTCTATAATTTTGATGATACTATACCTTTCAGTGTTCATTCGGGGGCTCATACCGTTCACTCTAGAATCCTTTAATTTTTAATATACCCCAATTGGGGAATCATATCAACAGCACACCTATTAGTGCATTTTCGTTAATGGCATATATTTCTCTACCTTGTCATTTAATTTCCAACTCAATGCACGTCGTGCGCACGGAATTGATTCCATTCGAAATGATGATAAATTATTATTTTGCTTTTTTCCCAATAACCCCTCCCCCCGGTCTGAATAAATTGGAAATGTCCGTCAAATATCGGGGCAACACTAATAACTGCAACTATGGAAAAATATAGCTGCACAGTTTTTTTTTTGCAAACTGCGCCATGCCGTATGTGTCCGACTCGATCACATGAGTGCTAGCACATCCCATTGTCCGAATATGAGAACAAATTGTATCAAATTTCATTATAAGTGCAGACTGCAGACGCATGTTGACGATGTACAAAAAAAAAAGAGTTTGCATTTTCATTGAAATTTTTCAATAGTTGATACGTCGAATTTTAATATAAATATTCTGGGGAAGGACCGCGAGGACAGCTATCCGAAGGGTATCCAAAGCCGAAACGTCATCAGTTTTTCGTGAAAAGTTTATTTGTGGAACAATTAATAATATTTACAATGTTATCAATTTTTGTCAATTAATGAAGTGCGGATATAATCCAAACTTCCGTGGAAGATACGGCTTGACTGCCACAGAACCATATTCTCTATGACCTGAAATTCGCCATTTTTTGTAAATTCGTTCTAAATTCAAAATTGTGGCAGTTAATTCCCTAATATGTTTTCAATTAATTTTTTGGATCTGAAGTGTGCAGCTATGTCGCTGCATATGTGAAGTTCTTTATCAACATGAGTCAAAATTATGAAGGAAAAGGATCAACTTTATTCTACATAAAGTTTTTTGATACAGTCATAAATAATTCTGATACATTATGTAGAACAACTTATGGTCGAAACCTGAAATATTAAAATACTTTGAAAATGGGAAAACAAAAATCTAGGGCATTCCGAATTAAGGAATCCTGGAGCAAAATTGTTTTCCTAACCTTCTCGTCATGTCATAAAATTTAATTTGCTTAAGGGGTAACACCACTGTCAAAAAATCGATTTTTTTTTTTGCTTAAATAATTTTTTTAGCTTTAGAGAATATGGGGAAAAAAGTTTAATACATGAAAAACCTGGAATTTCGAGCTCTTTACCGAGCGCGTCAGGCTGCTTCGAAACGACTACCTGCGTCGGATCAGGTATCCATCTGAGAAGATACTGCCTAATGATTTAACTGCTGGTTTCTAACTTCTCGAATACACTAATAGATATTGCTAGAAAGTTTTTGTGTTCCATTGGATGCATTTTCACACAGAATTACGTTAGTGTAGCGTCAGAGCATGCCAAAAGGTCAAAATTTTATTCAAGTGGCAAGAAAATCTTAAATATAGCAACGGGTAGGGTAAACTATCCGGTTTCGGGCCCCCCAGCCTATTTCGGGCCACCATGTTGCTTTTCGCTTTATACTAAGCTTCATCTAAATAAAAAACAATTCAGTTGCTAATGTGAGGTGCTTAAGATGTTCTGAATGAATTCTTTGTCGCTTTGTATACTCTAAGTAACCCGTGCAATCATTCTGGAATATTTGAAGATAACACATCAAATTTTCGCATTTCATTAAGTATTTTGCTAAACGCGAGTTAGTTTTAACGCATAGTTTTGTAGTTTTGTTAAAGGTTTTAAAAAATTAATTAATTAAATACTATCCTTAATAGTTTCTTTAATTAAAAAAAATAGCATTATAGTACCCTACGCTTAATTTCAACAACATTGCAAATATTTGCTATTATACAGGAGCCCGAAACTGGGCACATTGTCTTTTTTCATTAAAATTTATTTTTTTTTAATTTTTTTTTACTATTAGTTAAAATTATGATATCAAAATAGAAAAAGTACAATACGACGAATATAAAACAATAATTTTTGTATATAATGGGTACACAGTAAGATAAAAGTAAGTCTTGGAACTAAAAAAATCTCTTAAGGGGGCCCGAAACCGGGTAGTTTACCGTATGTAATTTTAATGATGGGCTGACTAACATACTACGGATTATGAAGGTTCTGGAGATGGATATTGGCGTCCAATGCAACAATTTTTGTGTCGTATACAATGCCAAGTGAATCTAGTACGCTGAGCGTTCATTGACAAATGCAGCAAATGAGGCGCGCTCCAGCATTAAATCGTCGAGGAAAGAGATTGAGCAGGAATATTCCAACGTAGAAGGGAACCTTTATGGTCCCGGGGTTGGCAGATTAATGGTAAAAAATTTTAAAAAGTAAAATTCTAAATTTTTTCATGTTTGAACGTGTTTTTCTCAAAACACGATTTTTGAAATCGGCACGCAGCATAACTCGAACAATTTTCATTTTTTTCATTCGAATTTTTCAACATATCTACAAAATAACATTTTAAAGAGAAGAGCGTAGGGAATTTTCGATTTTCGATACGTTGATTTAAAAATTAGTTATTATCAAATAACTGACCTGTTTTTGGTCGAAAATTTAATAAAATTATTCAAATACTCGCCAATCACACAAAACTCAATATTTCTAAATTCCCCTACGTGTTTCTCTAGTTATACTCATGATGATTAAGGAATTTTTATTTCTTTGTGCAAAGTTCTAATTTAAGTAAGCTACAACTGCGTGCCACAGATCGCCTAAAATTTAACATGTAAAATTTTTCACTGATTTTTTCTTAAAATTTTCAAAAATTCGAGTTTCTTTTTTTTTGCATAAATAGTTAAATTAACATCTAAAAAATATGTTTGTAAAGTTTTAGAATGAAATTCGCATTATTTATCGATTAAAAACTCATTTAAGTGCTCCGCCTCAACTTGACGCTCGAGCGCTATTGAGTCCGTACTGGAGCGCTCGACTCTCGCTACCTGCTTCTCGGATGTATGACCTTGGGGCCTTTTGTATTGAAGACCCGGGTAAGCATGTCAAGAAGAGCTGAGAAAACAAAACGAGTACTATGAACGTACTGAAGGACTTCTGTATGGGCATCATAGAGTTTCTGTGTGTCAAAACTTTAAACGCGTTTTTCTCGAGACGACTTTTTTTAAATTGGCGGGCAAGATAACTCAAAAAGTTCTCAACCGATTCTTACGAAACTTGGAACACGTTTTCTCTATAGTATAAGCTTCTAGTTGAACCTCAAAAATGCCAAAAAAAATTTAAAAATTTAGCGTTTTTGACCCAAAAACTGTCGAAAAAAGGGTTAAAAATCGTACTTTTTTTTATGAGGAGTGCTAATTCACAATTTTTTGACTTTTTTTTTTTTGGTTCAACTAGAAGATACATATTTAATAAACACACTCCAACCCATTTTTTTGATTTCAGATTGATGTAACTGATGCTAAAAATCCCGCCGATTGATGCCTTTCGCCGCGAGGGTCGCAGGAGATTGGTTACTACGGCGGCCATTTTGAAAACAAAATTAAATAAAATCAGATTATTGTATTTTAATATGGAATTAATAAACATGATCACTTTCAAAACGATTCATTTATTCCTTCTATTTTAAATAAGCCTCTGAAAAACGGTCTAAATTCAGGAGTTTACATGTATCGCCCCCCTTAAATACATGCTTATTAACTTCCCTATATATTCTTAGTCTATTTCCTTTCCTTCCATTAAAAAAATCTGCCAATAGTCTGGGCGCAACTTTATTATTTTATGGGTAGAAGTCCGAAACGTGTTTAATGATGAGATGCGGTGTTGGGTACTATGCGATTGACAACCTAAAAAATAACGTTCCAAATAGCGTCCTGGTTATTTCTTAGGTTGTCATTCTACAGAAGTAAAGGCGAATTCGATCACATTAAACCTAAGAGATTTTTGGAATCAGTGAAAACTTTAACAACAGGGGGTTTAATAGGGAAAAATACTGAAATCGGGTTTTCACCGACTATGTTTAAAGCTTATAGAAGTAAGAGTGTATTCCAAATCTCAATATACCTTAGGAATATATCAGAATTCGTGAATATGTACACAACCACTTTACACCCCCTTAGGGGTTGGATATCGAAAAATTTTGAAGAACGTTACTAGGCGCTTACATAAATAGACCGCAGAAGTAAAATTGCTTTGATAGCTCGAAATGTCTAAAAGTTTTAACGAAATTCGTGAAAATGTGGATTCACGGACATTTTTTTTTAATCTGAACTTTTTTTTTGCTTTAATTGCTCGAATAGCACATCTACATATACGTATCAAGTTTCAACTTTCTAGCATAAGCCTTTTCTGAGATATAAAAAACCACCCCTCACCCCTGTACCTTGCTACCGCAATGCAAAATTTTATTTTTCTAGAATGTCTCTATAGTGCCTCTATATAATCCTAAATTATTAGTTTTCTATTCATTACGGTTTTTGAGAAATAAAAATCAGAATTTTTTCCCTTTCTACCCCCTTTCACCATCACCCTCTACACCCCCGTCACTAAATTTGTTTTCCCTACTAGAGGTCTACCGCTTCCAACTCCTGTAAAATTTTCAAGATCATATCTGATACGTTTTCTGAGATATGAAAATGTCATTTTTTGAAAAATTGCTGTCCCCCCACTTTCGTGCCCCACATCCCCCTTCAAAAAAATTACTTTCAGTAGACTCCTCTTGTGATCCCATATACAGAAACTAAATTTTATCTTCTTGGTGTAATTGGTTCGGAAGATATTGTAATCCAAAGTTTATCACCACCCCAAACCCCCCCCCCACCCCCTTACAAATTTTAGCCCTTGTCTAATCTTCAAGTATCCCTAAGGGCAACTACAAAGTTTTAATCTTCTAACATCAATCATTCAGGAGATATGGATTTTAGAATGTTTCAGTCCCGGCTTTCTAGCGTTTCGGACTCATTGTTTCGACCCCCCCCCCACTTCTACATCCCTAAACCCTTATCGATAATTTTTTTTGCAAATGAGTCCACTATCATATTACTACATAAGTTCCAAGTTTCAGGTTCCTAGCATAAGTGGTTCATGAGATCTGGAAACCAACATTTTTCGTCTAAAACGCTCCCTCTCATCCACCCCTTACACTCCCACCCCCCCAAATATACCAGTCGTAAGAGTTTACCCAATCTACCCACAATAAAAATTTCAACTCAATACCTCTACGGGTTTGGGAGCTACGCGCCTTCAAACGATTTTGCGTACGGCGTACGGCGTATACGGCAGACAGACGGACTTTATTTTTTTTTTGCTTTTTTGGTGTTTACTAGTTCTAAAACGTGTAAATATAATGTACAATAATAATAAAACAATACATTATTATTAAAAAATAATAAAGTAAAAAGTTGTCGAAAAAGTTGCCTTTTTTTAGGCCGTTACAGTGGTGTTACCCCTTAATTATTGTAGTAGGTATTGTAAAATGAAAATAGTACCTATGTACGTTAAAACTTTCAACTATGAGTTAATATAGAATTCACCCCCTAAAACTAATGAAAACTTTGCGAAAACATACATACCAAATTGTGCGATGAATATCGAAAAATGCTTAAAGTATTTTTTAAATGAAAAGAAAATTTGATGTCACATTATATGTAAGAGATAGATTAAAACCTATGAAAGCATGTTTAACCCACTTAGGGGTTAAATATCGAAAAATACGAAAAAAATCTAAGCGCTTAAATGAAGAACATGAGTTAAATTAATTCGAAATTTCTGTAGACCTCAGAGATATGAAATATATTTCTGAGACACAAATAAACGCACCCAACCTTTTACCTTTCTACTTCTTTCAATTTAAAAATTTCAAGTATTTTGTAGGGTGCTCGTACAATGGCTCTATACATATGTCAACTCTTAGCTTTCTATCCCCAGCGTTTGTCCACTCTCAATTATTCTGACCACCAAAATTTCACTGCTAGAGGTCTAGTGAGACTAGCTCCTTCTAATATTCCAAAAGCATATCTGAAATGATTATTCAGATACAACACTAAATTTTCTTGAACAAAATTTACACCCTATTATCATAGATCACTGCCCGCTCCACTCTTAAAAACTTAGCAAAATTTTTCTGAAGTAATTGATTCGGAACAGATCGTAATGTAAAGTGTTTCAAAGACAACCTCAACCCCCTCTCCTCTTAAGAACTACGCTTCTGATGTGCATACAAACAGTCATTGTTCAGAAGATATGGATTTTAGAATGTCTCGATCCCAGCTTTCCCCACACTCCTCACTTGTTAACGAGATTTTACAAAAGGCTTAACTATCGTCGCTCCAAATAAAATGCAACTTTCAATTTCCTAGTATAACCCATTTCTCAGATTTACATAGAAAACTAAATTTTTCGTCTAAAACCCGCATCTCACCCCTCACATTTTAGCTCCGGCGAAATATGGTCACTTAGAGGGTTCTACTGAATCTGCCCACTAAAAAAATCTGAACTTAGGCTTAAGAGCAATGAGCCCTCAATTCGCGGAGTATATGCCGGACAGACGTAATTTGTTTTTCCTTTTCGGGATGTACTAGCCCTTAATCATGAAAATACAAAATTTGAAGGTAGCAAATTTTTTCAAACAATACATTATTATTAAAACACAATAGAATAACATTTAAAATTATTAATCCCAAATTTTTTCAAAACAAAACAATTAGGGTGTAAATTCAAAAATAACTTTTTTTGAATTTACGCAATTCAAAATTAACTTTTTTTGAATTTACACAATTCAAAAATAACTTTTTTTGAATTTACACCCTAATTGTGTAAATTCAAAAATTGAATTGTGTAAATTCAAAAATAACTTTTTTGAATTTGCAGTTTTCAATTTGTGGGAACTTAAGATGTCTCCAATGTCTCCACATTTCGAAAATTATAGCTCGGTAATGACCAAAAATTCGTTTTTTTTCAACATTACACTGGGTGGTTCCTAGTCAATAGGAGAAACTTTTTCAGCAAATAGTTTGGATTAAATAAAATAAGAAAATGTGACATTTCATTCAATGTGGCAAATTTAAAAATTTCATCAGAGTTGAAGGAAATTGTGCATTTAAATGCTAAAACTGTTTCAGTAGTAACCAAATTCTATTAATGAATAGGTACCTTTTAAAAGAACGTTTTTGTTCCAATGATATTCAGCACTGATGCAGTACTGCTTATTTTCCGAGAAAACTATCTAAAACATGAACAGCTACGCTGGAGTATTGAAAAACAGAATTCTTTTCGAATGAATGTCGACATTACTTGCCGCTCCGGATTTTGCGGTACCTACTGAATATTTCCCGAATGCTGATATTCAGAATATCGGTATTCATTCCGAACTGAAAAACCTAAATGTTTTCTAACAATGTTACTAATTCTCTGCTGTAGTTTTGGTACAAACGTTTGCGCAACACTCGGAATATGTGTTGTCAAAACTAGTTCAGAAACTTTACCGCTGCTTCATATCGACATTATTTTGCGACATTTCAAATTCAGTTTCACGCTACTCATTCTGTTAATTTTCAGTACTGGATTCAAATTTGCGGCATATTCTTAGTACCGAAAAAGCAGTCTTAAAATCTGTTGTGCGGTGAACATATGTACGGCCAGAATTTCTCAAGATTTTCGCTTGTAACAGTTAAAATAAAAAATAAAAAATAAAAAAAAAAAATAAAAAATGAAAAATAAAAAAATAAAAAATAATAAATGAAAAATAAAAAAATAAAAAATAATAAATGAAAAATAAAAATAAAAAATAAAAATTCCTTTTTCAAGAGGGATGCCAAGTAAGATTTCAAAAGTACGGCTGTACCGAAAGATATAATAGTTTATGGTCTTCATAGGCCATTTCTTTGCTAATAATTTCTTAGTACCTGTATCGAATTGCTAAATTATAAGAATATTAAATACAACTTACGAATATTGACTATAAAATTTATCCTAAAATCTCAAATTGCAGGATGAATTTAATTCGACGAGTTGAGTCTAGTACATCCATGAAAACTGCTTCGCGACTTCATTCACCCATACACACACTATGCAAAAAATTAAGCCACTTTAAAGGACTTTACGGAATTCCTCTTATTTTCAATTTTGATTTATTTTCACCTTTCCCAATTCGAGTTTAATGGGCAATAATTCACCGTACTTCAATCACACAAATCATCGAACAAAAATCAAACAACTTAAATAGGATCGTAAGTAAAAAACCCGATAAAATGAAAACTATATTTGTTCACTTTTCATACATTTTTTTCACTACTTTTAAATTTTTCACCGAACATCAGGGTAACTTTTCTTCCCGTGTGATTAATTTATGCGCACACGAATTGAATTTTCCACGAGTACTGTGAACTGTCGAAAGAAAAACACCGTGCACTGTGTTGATGCCACCACCACTCAATGTTAGAATTAATTTTTTTTTTCAGAATTTTTTTTTCAATTATTAAATTATTTTATTTTTTCATAATTTTGACGCGAATTTCTCATATTAAATTCATAGTTGGTTGGGTGTGTTGTGAAGAAATCTTCAGCAAATATTTCGAAAGTTTTAAGAAGGAGCACAACCAAAAAAGGATTCTGTGCTGCAGCAGCCGTCGAAGAGTCGAGTCGAGAGGCGAAAACCGTCACATCTGAGCACACCTACATACATAATTTATATAATATGTACATGGGCTTAACTACAAACACATGTACAGTATACACGATTTTTATTGATGTATTTCTTGTAAAAATGTGTTTTACGAGTGTGGCGCTTTCTGCTTTCTGGATGCCCTAAATTGCAAGGATTTGCCCTATTTCATTCCGGCCGTACAATTTTGTTACATAGTGGAGCACGAAAGGAGACGAAGGATATTTGAAAACGCGCTAAGAAAATTGCCACAATTCAGTTATCCGGGTTTCGAACCACACATAAATTTTATCGTTGCACTATGAGCGGCACGGCGACACCTGCATTTCAGAATATGCACTGAAAATCTACGATACCATCGATAAACACCTATATTTAATTCGGTCTGCACATTATTTATCGGACGATATTTTTTTACTTTTGAGCGAATCAAGTCACACTTACACCACCACTTCAAATCGGAGATTAAGGCCTACAATAGTATATGTATATAGTATCGACACATATAACTGGGCTATTCTATGTAGAGCCTTTTGTTACTCCCTTTGATGATCCTTTTTTCACCTTAAAATATGTAGAGAAGCGTGTCTTCTCTGTACCACGTGTCGCGCCCAACTGTACTTTTGCACAGATTCAGATAGAAATCGTCATTAGATATTTGGACAACTCTGGATGAGAATCAGAAGCTGAAAAAGGGATAAACTACCCTCCACAACGGCAGCAGCAGGAGCAGCAGCCCCACACATACCAAAACGGAATGAGAGCAAAATCGCTCCATCGAGTTTCACCCTTGGGGAGCTGGAGCTCTCTCTTCGCTTCAACTGTATAGCAAACATTGTCGCTGGCAAATACATTGAAAACACGAAAAGGACTTTCCATCCCCTAAAAAAGCTCAACGGAGAGAGCTGTGAATTGGGGTAGACGTTGGATAAATCTCGCGCGTAACAACTCATTTCGCAAACTGCCAAAGCGGTTGCGCAATAAATCGTCTGAGTGCGATCCGCCGTACACCATACACTACCGGAATTTGCTCCTGTCGAGATGTCCTTACGTATTATCGCAGCGCTAGCTTGAGTATCTCGCTATTCAGTGCGAACCGGCGAAGGAAGGCGCGGTACGGCCAAGTGTTTGTTCACGGCGGCGGACGAAGGAGATGAATACATTTTGCACACATACGTTATATAGTGGCTAACCTAACACAAATTTCCCAGGGTTATGGAATCCTGAAACTGAACGATTCCAGGGAGAACTCGCTAGAAATCAGTTTTTCTTCTAGGTTTTTACGGATCTCTTTCTGTCTCTCCCGCTCTCTGCGCTTCCAATCCACCCCAGCATCCTTTCATATTTACTCTGTCTTGTTTTTCAATCAACATTGAAATTATATTTTTTTTTCTCCAGAAAATCGCAACCAATTTATTAATTGAAGTTGCCTTTCAGTTTTCCAGTTTAATTAAAAATTTCGATAGGAGAGTAATCTTTTCGTACTGTAGTCCGTACAGATGATTTCACCTGCCCCCTACATCTCACATATCCTTTTTGGTTGTTCCGGTTTTATTACAACTTCGGAAATCGTTGCCAATGAACTGTGAAACCAAAGCGAGAAGCTTCTCGAAACTATATCTTCTGTGCAGTTTGGTTTTTGTGCGGAGCTCTCTGTATCTGTGTATTTGTGTATTGATGAGGTGTCCTGCGAAGGATAAACGGTGAGAAAACCGCCCAATGAAAGACTTGAAATTCAATGAAGAGATAGCCTCAAAGTTGAATTTCGGAGATAAACAACTTCATTTCGGGTGGAGAGAGTTTTCATTTCTGGGAACGGGTACCTTGGATACCTACTGAATGCAACTTTTTGAGAATGGTGGGCGATGTGGCCTTAGAACGGCGAAGATCCTGCAGGGCTGATAGCTACGACGGCCAAGAGGACGACTGACTACGAAGGACAGCTTCTTGGAGCGACGTGATATCTTTCATGTTGTGGGCGCACAAATATCTTGTAGGGTATAACATGTCTGGAAAGATTTTCGATAAAGATACTGTTACTAAACTGACAACTTCCATGGGCGAATCGATGATTTCTTTGCGTGTATTATAGCAGGATGCCGGCAGGACTATGGCGATATCCTTTCTATGCTTCTGTTTTATTATAAAAATACGAGCACATGTACAGAAGTGTAAGTAAGTTGGCTCGAGGATGGGCGAAATTCAGAATGAATAATAAAACAATTTACATAGTAGACATTTATTAGCAGAATGAAATGGTAGACGTTGTTTGACATGACGAAGATCAAATGTGATAACTTGTCGATAAGCTAGTAGTTGGAGAAATGGTTGTCATGAGTAGACGCCAAAGAATACATTTCATATTTTCGTCCAACTTAAACATTCAAATGAAAGCCTGGCGATTATAATTGGGACTAAATTCTATTGAACAATACGTTGTAATGTTATCGCAGTAAGGTTGACGTGGCTCAGTGGGTCTGAAAAATAATTACCATTTATAAAACTAAAACTGTGCTGCTCTTCTTCACGAAGAAACTCAAAATTCCAGATTTAGCATTACCAAAGATAGAAACCGACGAGCTTCATATTTCCGATAGCACTAAATATCTCGGGGTTGTTCTAGACAACAAGCTAGAAACTGAATCTGGAAGAACGCTTTGAAAAAGTGCAACCCCCAAGTTACAACGGCAACGCAGTCCGTCGCAGACTAGCAGTCAAAAAGTTGAGCGCGGTGTATGTGCATTGTAGTAGTTAGAACGAACGTAGACGAAGGCAGCCTAACGCAGCCATCAAGAAATGTTCGTCAACTCTGAACTTTTCCGTAGGCCGTAGCTAACCTTAAAATCGACAAGTGACTTTATTATCTTTAACACATCGAATCGTAACATGATATGACCGGACTGAACTAAAATTAGCTTAAAAATCTGCCAATGGTCTGGGCGAAACTTTATTATTTTTCGGGTCAAAGTCGGAGTGTATCATGAGTTGCTTCGAGATTATTAGATTTCTTGGAAAATTATTTTTGTTCTTAATATAAAAATATTTAAAATAGAGATTTTTAGCCGATTAAACATTGAAAAAGTCCGTGTAGACTATTCGAATTTCGGTATATTAGGACTAAAAGCCCATAGAAGGAAAAACGAATTTGTTGCCTTATCAGAATTAAGAGATATGACGAACTTTTAAAACGTATACAAATCCATTACTTCCAGTTGGGGTTTGAATTTCGAAAAAATTGTGAAACAGGTTTTTAGACGATTTCATAAGAAGCAACCTGATATCTCATGAGACAAGACGGATTTTAAAAAATTTGTGAAAACTTGAGCAAACCCTTCACACCTCCTTGGTTCTGGAAATTCGAAAAATCGTGAATTGGTTGGCCGTAATAATCAATTTTATATCTCATCAGAACTAAGGAATGGCAAATATTGTGAAAACATATACAAACCCTTGGGAGTTGAATATCGAAAAATTGAGAAATGGGTTTGTAGGCGATTATATAAAAAGTCTGTGGAAATGGAAAGCGATCTAATATCTCATCGAACCTAAGAAATATGTCGAAACTTTGAAAAGCATACAACCCCCTTACACCCATTAGGATTGAATATCTAAAATACTGAAATTGACTTTTTGGCTTTTTTATATAGGAAACCTTAGGAAGTAAAAATGAATTCGATATATCACCAGATATGCAACCTCCTTACACCCACTTGGGGGTTGAATATCCAAAAATCCTGAAAGGAGTTAATAAATAAATATGAAGACAGCACGAGAAAGTAGGAACCAATTCAATTTCTTATCGCTTCTAAAAGAAATGACGGAACTCGTGAAAACGTGTCTAACCCGTTTATACCCCCTTAGGGGCTGAAAAAGGAAAAAACTTAAAAACAAGTTTTAAGCGATTATTATGCAAGCACGTGAAAGTGAAAAGATATTCGATATCTGATAAGACGTGGAGATATAGTAGAATTCGTGAAAAAGTTTACAACCCCCTTTGCATCCCCTTAGGGGTCGAATTTTAAAAAATCTTGAAAATTTTTTCTAGGTATTTACATGAAGAAGCCGTAGAATAAAAATGAATTCAATATTTGGGAAGACCTAATAGATATGACGAAAACCGTGAAAATATATGCATTCCATTTTCACTGAAAATTTTTTTTGCCCCCCCTCCGAACGTCAATGGATATTTGAAATTTTTTTTATCTAAATTAGTTTTCTATTTGATATACATAACGGTACCGAGTTTCAACTTTGTAGCATAAGCCGTTCTATAGATAGGAAAAACACCCCCCACCCCCGTACCATACTACCCCTATAAAAAATTATATTTTTCCAAGATGCTACTAGTATAGCTCTGTCTAAATACCAAATTTCAGCTTCATATCGTTAGAGGTTGTCGAGATATTAAAATCGGAAGTTTTTCCTTTTCACCCTCCCCCACCCTCACCCTCTACACTTTTTTTAGAAAAATTCTTATCCCCTCCACTTTCATGCTCCACCGCCCCTTTCAAAAATTTTGCTTTCATCAAACTTCATTTGTCAACCTTTTTACACAAACCAAATTTTATTTGTCTAGTGCAATTGGTTCGTGAGATATCGTAATCTAAAGTTTTTCACCCCCCACCCCCGTACGGCACCGCCCGCACTAAAATTTTTGTTTCCGATCTATTCTCCTAGTATACTTACAGATATTCATTAAGTTTCAATTTTATGACATTGACCGTTTAGGAGATATGGATTTTAGAATGTGTCGATCTCACCTTTTTTGCGTTTCGGACGCATTATTTTTCCCCCCACTCCCAAACCCCTTCACCTATATCGGCAATTTTTTTGCAAATGGGGCCACTACCAAAGCTCTATATAAATTCCAAATTTCAGCCTCGTAGCATAACCGGTTGCTGAGATCTAGAAACCAAAATTTTTCGTCTAAAACACTTCCCCCTCCTCCCCCCTTACACCCCCACCCCTCCAAATTTGACCACTTCAAGGGACCTACCCAGTCTATTCATAAGAAAATTTTCAATTTAATAGCTTAAAGGGTTTGGGAGATACGAGCCTTCAAACGATTTTGCGTACAGCGGTCGACGTACGGCGTACGGCGTACGACGTACGGCGTACGGCGGACAGACGGACTGAAATTTTTTTTTGCTTTTTTCGTGTCTTCTCGTCATGAAAAGTGAAAAAAAAAATTTGAGGGTAGCAAATTTTTTTTTTTTAAAAATCGATAACAATACTGTATTATTGAAATAATAAAGTAAAATCGTTTTTTGTTAGTTCACTGCTTCGTATGCACGAAGCCGGATGTTGAAACTGCCACTTTAAACTTTTATAACACGATCTTTCGAAGTTTCGCGCGATGTGTACTAGTCAGCCTAAGTGTTTTCCGTGGTTTGACGACGACCTGATACGTCTGAAAAATTTAAAAACGAAAGCTTGGAAGACATATTGTCTCTCAAGGATTGATTCAGACATTCTATTCAACCTTACGCTACCTGTTTATTAGCCGGTCTAGTGCGGCGTATGCCTCGTACGTCAATAATGTTAAATTATCGATTAGGGACAAACCTAAGCGGTTCCGGGATTTTGTCAATTCAAAAAGGAGTTCCGACGGATACCCCGCTTCTATGTCTTTTGATGATGTGGTCAGCGATGACCCTTTAGGCATTAGCAACTTCTTCGGGAACTACTTTCGTGCTGCTTTCACTTCTTCTAACAATGATAATAGTTTAGGGGTCATAAACACTTGACAAAGTTTCCTTCTACTTCATTGGAGATAAAGGATTTGTATATAGACGAAGCTACTGTTTTGAAATTTATCTCAAATATTGCAAATGGTTTTTCTGTTGGTCCAGACGGCATCTCTCCGAGCATTCTCAAATGATACAACTCTTCCCTAGTAGCACCCTTGTGCTATTTATTCAATTCTACTCTTCGTTCAGGGGTATTTCCCAGTTCATGGAAATATTCTACTAACTATTAAGCCGTTATTTAAGAAAGGTAAGAGAATGGATGTACGAAATGATCGGCCTGTCGCCAACCTTTCTTGTATTTCGAAGCTTTTCGAGGCTACTATTTGTGATGTAATGAATTTTCATTGCAAATCAATCATAAGTCCATTCCAACACATGGATTTACTAAGGGTAGGTCTAGTACCATATATTTAATGGAATATTCTAATTTTTCCATTAAAGCAATTGAAGGTGGAAATCAGGTGGACTACATTTACACTGATTTCAGCAAGCGTTCGACAAAATGAATCTTTCCATCCTGACTTCTAATTACTGGCTTTTCCAGTCGCGATTATTAATTGGATCAGTTCGTATATACTTAATCGCACTCAAAAGGTGTTTTTTCGTGGAGCCCTTTCATCCGACATATATAATACTTCTGGAGTACCTCAGGGGAGCCATTTGGGTCCGCTTTTATTCATTAATGACGTGAGTTCGGTTCTCTCCCACTCTAAAATTTTAATGTATGAGTATGCTGACGATGCAACGATTTTTCGTAATGTAACCAATGCGGCTGATTGCTTTCTTCTTCAGAGTGACTTGCAACGGTTTTATGACTGGTGTACATTAAATTGCATGCCTTTAAATATTAGTAAGTGTATCACTGTATCATTCTCTAGAAAGTGGACTCCAGTTACATTTGATTATAGTTTAGAAGGAACCCCATTATATAGAACTGACAAAGTGAACGATTTAGGGGCATATTTTAATAACGAAGTTACTTTTAATGACTATTATGATTATGTTGTCGGTAAGGCTAACTCCGTCTGGGACTTTGTGCGAAGATGGTGCAAGGATTTCAATGATCCGCATATTACAACAATGTTGTACTGCACTTTCGTCCGTTCTATTTTGGGATATGCCTGCCCGGTATGGGCTCCATACTATGAGGTTCATAAAAATAGAATTGAACTCCCCGTCATTGCTGGAAGCCGATACTTTCAAAGTTCCATTTCGATCCTAGAGAGACTATGTGTTGCTGGATATTCCTCACTATCGGACAAAATACGCCCAACATTGACCAGTCACATCTCTACACGCATTTTTAATTAGAATTATAGTCAAATTGACTTTAACATTTCTCTCATTTCTCTCTAAAATCGGTTTTATCAAATAAATAATGTAATATTATATTTAGGCATTTATGAGTGTACGGATATAATGATGTATTTTTGAACTTATTTTTTATTTTTTTTTACTATTTCATATTTTGGATTTTTGTAATTGATGAATTTGAATAATAAATAAATAAATAAATACGAACACTTTTGGAAAATTTAAAATTTATTTAAAACTCAAACTGAAGTAGACAGTGAATAGCTATCTGACTCGCTGTTTTATTGGCAGCGTCAAGCTGCGTCGTGCTGCCTCATTCTTCTTTGTATCTGACTTAAGCAAGAAAGTCCACGTATCCCAAGCTGACAAAAGTACAGCGCTTAGCATGCATTGGGGTCACTAGCGCCTTCAAAACCACTTCCACAGAGGCAATGGAAACTCGATCTGCTGCCAATGGACATATACATCAAAAGCATAGCTGCAAAAGGTGCTCTTTGACTCAAAAAGTTAGGTTATTGAAGAACTAGACCTGCTGGTCACAGTACCATACTCAATGACTTCTTGGAGTGTGATATCGATAGGGAAATGGACTTCATTATGCCAGAAATAGGTTTCGGTTGGGAATTTTCTATTAAAATCCCACACAGGGACGACTGGAATGAAGAACGCTACCTAGACAATAGAACCACAATGATCTTCACCGACGGTTCGAAAATGATTTCTGGCACAGGTGCTGGGGTATTCTCACAGGAACTCGCGATCCACGAGGCCTACAGGCTACCGGACCATGCCAGTGTATTTCAAGCGGAAATCTTTGCAATACTTCAGGCTTGCAAAATTATTGAAGCAAAGGTGTATGCAACAGAAGACATCACTATTTGCATTAACTGCCAAGGATGCATTAAGGCCCTTAGCTCGAACAGAACACGGTCAAAACTAGTTAGACACGGCACAAAATTGCACTCTGCTGGGTGCCAGAGGACACTGTGGAATCCAGGGGAATGAGCAAGCTGATGAAATTGCTCGAGCAAGCTCCAGCCTAAGCTCTCTAGTGGAAGACCAGCACATTGCTATTCCCATCGGATCCATAAAACAGTCTATCGACTCACTATGCTAAATATCAAGAACTCTTTGGCCTGAATATGATCACGGGAAAGGCAAGTTTATCCTGAGCCTGAGCAGGCAGAATGCTAGCACACTAATCGGAGTGCTCACAGGGCATTGCCTGATCGGTAGACACGCTAGACGACTGGGTGCCGAGGTAAATGATCTCTGTCGTTGCTGCGGTGACCCAGAAGTGGAAGAGTCAATCTTCCACGTCCTATGCGAGTGTCCGGCCCTATCGGGAACGATAAAACGGAACCTTGGCTCATATTTCCTCGATGACCTTGGTGATATCGATAAGGGAAAGCTATGTAACTTAGCAAACTTTATAAAATCTAATAAATGGTTTTAAGTTCCAGGAGTTATCATACTCAAACGGGGAGCAGCAATGGACGAAAACTAACTTCCAAGTGAAGGAGGATGATGGCATTACCAGCCCATATACCATACCATATTAAAAAGAAATTATCCCCAACACACCCAATAAATTTAACCTGTAATGAAGTAATTATTGAGTAAAAGAAAATATTCCTAATATAAGTTTAAAAGATTTAATGGTTATTCATGCCTTAGTGCGAATCTTGGGTGCATCAACATGTCTTTCTTTCTGAATGTGTTAAGTGTGTTGTATCAAAACCGAACCGAATTCAGGATTCTATTCGATCGCATTGCATAATCAAAATACAATTACGAACTTCAATCTAGATCAGATTTCTCTCAACGTTGATCTTTGGCACTCACCCAACATCCTAGTCTGTAGATTTGAGCTATTAGTCAGATTTTAGTTCCATGCTCCGATTCGGTTTTAGTCTCGGGTAGAAAGCAGTTTGTTATGCATGGGGTTAGAGAACCGGGAAGTTGTTGAATGTATAAATCGGGCGCATTTTTAAAAGTTTTTGGGTAGAAGTCCGGAACGCGTTTAAAGTTTTTTTTGCCACATACCGTGCTGTGCCAGAATAAAAATTTAAACGCGAACCGTATTGCACGATTACATTTAACGATCGATATCTTAGCAAAAAGGGAATTGCTAAATATTAGTGCGATTGAATCCTGCTATGCCATCAAGACAGTTTTTTTTTTTTTAAAAAGAGCAAACTAGTTCAAAAACTATAATAATTGAAAATCAGTGGACTATAATGCGGAGAGCGCTAAAAATGTAATTAGTGTAGGGAGCTAGGTATCTCTTGGTCACTTTCAGCGCGTGATTAAAATTATTTAATATTCTCCTCGCCTGCGTTAAGGGGCCCATACACGGATATGCATGCATGTCATTCTTTCATGACAGTATGAGTCTGAATCTTGAGATTGTGGATCTGCAATCACGCGGCATGATAGAAATCACAAAACTTTGATTTTTGTGAGCAGAGCCAAAAAGTATCGCTACTTGCATGCATGCCCATGTATGGGCCCAATAAGAAAGTACACTTGGAGAAAACATACAGGAAAAGGTGCTAAGCAGATATCCTCTGGAGTATACAAAGGTCGAAAGTTATTATAAAAAATTCAACATTTTTTACAATACTTACATGAATAAACTGAACAAAATTTTCCTCAATATATTTGAGTCTGTTATGAAAACATTTCAATTTTTTATTTTCCTCCTCCGACAAAAATCGTTTGTCGAATTATGTTTTTCTCATTCCACTGAAATGTTGAACATGTAATTTAAAATTTCACGGCAAATATTTAACATTTCGACTGCTCCCATACGAAACGATTTTCTTAACCATTCCCTGGATTTTCAAAAAAATACGAGTACGTCTCCCAGAACTCAGATAAACGAGTGAAAAAAAGAACCGAAAGGCTCTGGGAAAGAAGAAATAAATTTCTCGGATAAAAGTAAACAAAACTGGGTAAAAAAACGAGGCCGGCGAAAAAATAGAATAAGTTTACGCTCTCCTCTAGGATCTTGTTTTCACTGCAATATGAAAAATTTGGTTCATGCAAAGTCATTTTTTTCCAAGAAATCTTCGTACAGTGGAGGAGGAATGAAAATGATGAGCTGCTAAAAAATGGAAAGAAAAACTTAAGAAAATTTAAGTGGATGACTTTTTCGTAAAAGCTTCGGGTAAATGAAAATAGGATTTCGTTAGAGCTTGAATTTTCTTATGCTTAATCTTCCGAAACTTTTGAAATTATTTGCAGTTCGAGCTGTGAGTTTAGGGAAATATTTATGACGTTAATTTAAAGATTAATGATAAAAATTAAAGATTTAAAGATATTTGCGAAAATTATATTTTACATGTGTTATGATTTTCGATGTGAAATGAGTTTTAAATCGACCATAAAATGTTTTAAAATTTTATATTTTTTGTCATTAAATAAGCGATTGAAGCTTCTATACTACAGTAGTATGTTGCTCTAATCCGTTTTATTATTGAAGCAAAATGTTTCTAAAAACTTTGAACATCCAAAATTTTTCATTAAGTGTTAGCATGTTTAAATTCAAATGATTTTGACTTCGCGTTGTCCCTCTTTTACTTTATTATTTTTATTTAAATTTGATATTAATTTATATGATACATCTTCAGATGAGTCAGGAGGAGAAAATCAGCCCATCCTGTCGACGATACAATTAAATTTAGGACCATGTCCAAATACAGCTTTCACTATCTTTTCAAGTACAAGTTTTCCTCCTTTCACACTTCGGTTTAGGTTTTGAAAATTTGACAACTGAATAAGCGTGCATGATGTGCGATAGTCTTTGCTGCCTGATATTTTATCGAAAAACTCAAAACCAAAATTATTAGTTGACTGTTTTTAAACTCAGTGTTAATTACACTTTAGCAAAATAAAAGTTTTTCTCGGGACATAGTATACCAAATTTCACGTTTCTCGATTTTGAGCTTAATTTTTTTCTTCAGTTAGGTAATGCTCGTACATTAAATTGAGAAATGCCATTACTCTCCAATGTAAAAAAAAGTATAGCATTTTTAGAACATCTACGCAAGTTTGAAAAAGTTAATTCTTGAAGTTCAGTTTGGAAGATTTTAAACAACTCATATCTTAAGATTGCTTTTCATTTCTATCTATATAATTTTTTTTAAACACTGTTGAGTACTCCATCCCACCTGAGCCGATAAATACAGAAACGAGTAACCACGTTGGATACCTAGATGCCTAATGAAAATGTTAAAATCATAGCTCTCAAGGAAATGATAAAAACAGGCTATGAAAGAAAGGCGTCATTGTCGCAGGTATGTATCTTGTCTTCCTACGGTATCCTGCCATTCATATATAAACGCAAAAGGCGCGCTAAGTACGTAAACTCTTAAAAATGTGTTTACAATTAACCAAATGTTACAATCATTATTTTTGTATTCTTCTGTGTAAAATTACAATACAAGCAAAACGTACAATAGTTATTGCAGCAAGCCATTCTGAAGGTTGTAAAAATACACTATTTGTCTTTTACACAAAAAAGCAAAATTGAAATTAATAAAGCCGATTATTACAGAAATAGTAAATAGATTTAAAAACCGATGTGAAAATTGCGACATCCCCACGATAGCTTCCATTTATGAACAAACTAATTAATGAATTATTGTTATTTTAAGTTTAATTTTTTTTATGTTTTAGTTCTTAGTTTAATTTTTAGTTTTAGTTCTTAGTTTAGTTTTTAGTCTATCAAAGGGTTTTTTTAGTAACTTTTCCCTAGAAACTATTGCATTATGTATTCTTAAAAGTGTACATATAATTTTTATCTGCTAGTGCTTACTGTCTATACTAAAGTTGTAAAGACATTACGTGTAAATTCTAACTGAATTAACTGAAATAACGAACTGTATATACATTTAAGAAACAAACATATCTATCTATCTATCTTGAAGACCAACTAAATGTATTCGGTGAATACTACAACAATTGGAGAATTAAAATAAACCCTTCCAAAACGAAATGAATTTTCATTACTAAGAAACGTACCTTCACGAACTTGCCATGCCGACCTTTACGCTTCGGTGGAGAGCCCATTGAATGGTCTGACACTATCACCTACCTTGGTCTCACGTTAGACAAAAAAATAACCTACCACGCTCACATCGAAAATACAATCTCGAAAATTTCTCGCTATATACATGCCCTATATCCACTCATCAATAGGAAATCTAAGCTATCACTTGACAATAAAATTCTAGTATACAAAATGGTAATGCAGCCTATCATCTTATATGGTTCTCCAGTATGGAACGACTGTGCAAACGTGCACAAGAAAAAGTTGCAGATAATACAAAACAAATGCCTTAAAATTACAACGGACAAACCATTCTTTTACTCGACTAAACGTCTTCACCAGGAGGCTGAAGTTTCAATGATCAATGTTATGGCTCTTAAAGCCCAATCTTTATTTTTGAGCAGGTGTCGATATGTCACAAATCTTCTGGTTACATCCATCCTATAAGTTCCTTCTGCGAATGTATTTTATTTTTTTTTATTTAGTTCTAAGGTACTATAAGTTAGGTTAATTTGTATGTAAGGTTTTTTAGTTGATTCAATTTTTCCTTAAACAAACAATATTTTCGTAACTTTACAAGGTTCACATTATTTTCTTGTCTTGTACTAAACTCAATATTGTAGTTGCAAAGGCACCAGCCTACTCTCTAAAAAAAATTACAAACTGTGTCTATATATATTTAAGTATTATTGAAATAAATGAACTATGAACTATGAACTAAAACAATTTATTTTAGTTAGAATTTATTAAAAGTTTGTATAATTATAGTTTCTAGACTACTTAAATTTCAGATCTCAGCGTATTTCAGTAAGGAAAGAAATTAATTCTGCTCTCTCAAAATACGTGTCTTCAATTGATACGTGCTTAGCTCGAAATGAAACTAAGCCTTTTTGGGCTCATATAAAGAAGACCAAAAAGAGTTCGCTGACAACTAATGTACTAAAACATCTAGATACTTCTGTCACTGATCATCAATCAATGTGCAATCTCTTCGCTACATTTTTTGCCTCTGTATATTCTACATCAAATAAGACTATGTCCTATGACTTTGTTGTTCCTGAACATAGCATACTAAGCAATGTCTCCTTTTCAGTCTATGATGTTTTTCAATGTGTTAGTAATCTTAATCCGAATATCAATGGTGGACCCGATGATTTGCCAAATTGCTTCATAAAACCTCTTGCTTGTGATATCTCACTACCACTTTCAATTATTTTCAACCAAGCAATAAATGAAGGTTGCTTTCCTGCAATGTGGAAACTGTCCAATGTAATTCCAATTTTTAAGAAGGGTGATGCTACGGATGTATCCAACTACCGTCCGATATGCACACTAAGCTGCTTTAGCAAAATCTTCGAACGGCTGATCCATAATGTTATTTGGGGGCAATTTGAACCTCTAATTTCTCCATACCAGCATGGCTTCGTTAGGAATCGTTCCACAGCTACCAACTTATGCGACTTTACTAACTTCATTGCCAAATCACTTGATAATCGCTTAACGGTCCACACTATCTACACCGACTTCTCCAAGGCATTCGATACTGTCAATCATAAAATTCTTCTAGCGAAGTTACAGTTGTACGGTATATCTGGTTCCCTACTAAATGTACTAGTTTCGTATATCTCGGACCGAAAGATGCGTGTTGTTTTCAGAGGAAAATTTTCAGACGAGTTTCATGCAACATCAGGTGTTCCTCAGAGATCTATCTTGGGACCACTACTATTTAACCTCTTCATAAATGATCTTCCACTTAACATCTCGTCTCATTGCCTTCTATATGCCGATGACCTTAAGTTATTTCGGGCAATAAGGTCCACTGAGGACTGTATAAGTCTGCAATCAGATTTAAACTATCTGTCACACTGGTGCGATCTTAATGACATGTCACTAAACATCAATAAATGTTTTTCTATGTACTTTTCTTTGAAAATTAATCCCCCGGTTTTTACCTATTCTCTAAATGAATCTCCACTCTCCGTTGTCACCACTATGAAAGATCTAGGGGTAACATTTGACCCCCAATTAAAATTTGTTGACCATATCACTGATATTGTAAACAAAGCTTTCCGTCTCTCGGGTTTTGTTCTACGTGTATCGTCCTCTTTTAGACGTCTTAGTACCGCTTTGTTGTTATTTTCCTCCCTTGTTCGTAGTGTCTTAGAGTACTGTTCTATAGTATGGAATCTGCATCATAACTATCTTATTAATTTACTTGAAAGCGTTCAATGCAGATTTACGCGATCTCTTTTCTATCGTCATCACATACCGTATCTTGACTACAACTCAAGGCTGTTATTACTTCACCTTCATCCTTTAATCACGCGTCGCTCTTACCTTGACCTATGTTTTTTATACAAGCTCGTGAATAATGTTCCCGGAGTTCTCCTAGTTGAAGAGTTATCATACAGGACAAGTGCAGTTCCATCCAGAAACTGTAACATCTTTCAGCCTCCTCGCACTTTTTCGGATGTTTACTTCTTTTCGCCACTGGTAAGACTTCAGAGAACACATGACACTCTACAACTCGGATCTCTGTCCACCTCTTATACCTCTTTTATTATTAAATAGAAACATGCGCTTTTTACAAACCAGCTTTTTCTTTTGTCAATTTTTAAGTTCTAAGCTATTGTATTAGTAAAATCATTGTATTTTGTCTCAATGGCTTTTAAAATAAAATAAATAAATAAATCTATGGATTGATATCAATCAATCTACTCGTATATCCTCTATGGCATTTGAACAAAAAAAAATACAGAAACCATATTCATATTCATAGTTGGTCAAAATCATATTTCTTTTGATTAAAAATCAAAAAGTTAATAAGTTGTAGTGCAGTTTACACCATTTCTAATGAAAAATTACTTTACTTTAATTCCAACTTTACACTATAACTTGTTTATTTTTAGATTATTAGAGTATTTTATTACACAAAAAATGAGTAGTTTTACTATTAGGTGATATTTACAACAATTGTTGTTGGCATTTATTTGCCTACAATAATTGTAGTGAAATTCAACAATTTTTTCTTAGAGTGTACGGTGGGTGTGGTAGGTTATGAAAATATGTAACATCAGGTTATTTATGTACTTGAACGCACCATTTTGACTTACCCGGAAGTAAGTATAGAACTATGTTTCGAAATGGGCAAAGAAAAAGAAACAGATTTGACGCAATATTCGAACACAGAAAGCTTGTTATATGGACACTGAGTCAATTTTAATTTATTATTGCGAGTTTTAACGAAGTAAACTATTGTATCTCTATGATTCAGAAACGTGCACCAATTGGTTTGTATCTAGGATTTTTTTTGTAGGTTACAATGCATGGTATAAGAAAGTGGAGACTTCGTGAAGTACTGGTAATACCAATTACTTCAAAGAACACGTTTAGTTCATAGTTCATAGTTCATTTATTTCAATAATGCTTAAATATATATAGACACAGTTTGTAATTTTTTTAGAGAGTAGGCTGGTGCCTTTGCAACTACAATATTGAGTTTAGTACAAGACAAGAAAATAGTGTGAAACTTTGTAAAGTTACGAAAGTATTGTTTGCTTAAGGAAAAATTGAATCAACTAAAAAAACCTTACATACAAATTAACCTAATTAACCTAACTTATACTACCTTAGAACTAAATAAAAACATATAAAATACATTCGCAGAAGGAACTTATAGGATGGATGTAACCAGAGGATTTGTGACATATCGACACCTGCTCAAAAATAAAGATTGGGCTTTAAGAGCCATAACATTGATCATTGAAACTTCAGCCTCCTGGTGAAGACGTTTAGTCGAGTAAAAGAATGGTTTGTCCGTTGTAATTTTAAGGCATTTGTTTTGTATTATCTGCAACTTTTTCTTGTGCACGTTTGCACAGTCGTTCCATACTGGAGAACCATATAAGATGATAGGCTGCATTACCATTTTATATACTAGAATTTTATTGTCAAAAAAAAGAACACGTTTAGAAAACTTCTTTTTTAATCAAGTATTCATGTTTTCTGAATATTTTACCCCACCAAGTTTAAACCCGATGATAATTTGTAGGCACATAATAGTGTAATAATAGTAAAAAAACGTGTTTAATGCTGAAATGACCTACACCGCACCTACACACCTACTATGCGACTGCCAACCTAAAAAATAAAGTTCCAAATAGCCTCCTTAGGTTGTCAGTCTCATAGTAACCTACACCGCATCTCATCATTAAACACGTTTCGGACTTCTACCCATAAAATAATAAAGTTGCGCCCAGACTGTTGGCAGATTTTTTTTATTTATTTACGTATTTTTTTTATCAATAGAATATTACATAGAAGTAAAAGCGAATTCGATCACATTAAACCTAAGAGATTTTCGGAATCAGTGAAAACTTGAACAATACCCCCAGGGGATTTAATAGGGAAAAATACTTAAATCGGTTTTTTCCCCGACTATGTTTAAAGCTTATAGAAGTGAAAGTGAACTCCAAATCCTAATATAGCCAAGAAATATATCAGAATTCGTGAATATGTACACAACCACTTTACACCCCCTTAGGGGTTGGATATCGAAAAATTTTGAAGAACGTTTGTAGGCGCTTATATAAATAGCCCGCAGAAGTAAAATAAGTAAAATGACATGTCTAAAAGTTTTAACGAAATTCGTGAAAATGTGGATTCCTGGACAATTTTTTTACTCAACCTCTGAACGCCAATAAAAATCCGAACTTTTTTTTGCTTTAGTTACTCTAATAGCACATCTCCATATACGTACTAAGTTTCAACTTTCTAGCATAAGCCGTTTCTGAGATATAAAAAACCACCCCTCACCCCCGTACCTTGCTACCCCTATGAAAAACTTTATTTTTCTGGGATGTCTCTATAGTGGCTCTATATAATAATAACTTTAGCTTTCTATTCATTACGGTTTTCGAGAAATAAAAATTAGAATTTTTTTCCTTTCCACCCCTTTTCACTATCACCCCCTACACCCCACCACTAAAATTTTAAAAAAAATTTAAAAATTTTTAAATTTTTCCCTATTAGAGGTCAACTGTAAAATTTCCAAGATCATATCTGATACGGTTTCTGAGATATAAAAATGACATTTTTTGAGAAATTGCTTTCCACCTCCCCCCTCAAAAAGGTTACGTTCAGTAGACTCTTGTGATCCCATATACAGAAACTAAATTTTATCTTCGTGGTGTTATTGGTTCGGACTATATTGTAATCCTAAGTTTTTCACCCCCCATCTCCACACTGCACCACCCCTCTTAAAAACTTCAGCCCTTGTCTAATCTTGAAGTATCCCTAAGGCCAACCACAAAGTCTCAATCTTCTGACATCAATCGTTCAGGAGATATCGATTTTAGAATGTTTCAATCCGTCTTTCAAGCGTTTTATACTCATTGTTTTCCCCCTACTTCCACACCCCACAACCGTTATTGACCATTTTTTTGCAAATGAGTCCACTATCGTAGTACTACATAAGTTCCAAGTTTCTGGAAAAGATCTGGAAACCAAAATTTTTTGTCTGAAACGCTCTCCCCTTATTCCCGCTTACACCCCCACCCTCAATCTACCTACCATAAAAATTTCAACTTAATACCTCAACGGGTTTGGGAGCTACGCGCCTTCAAACGATTTTGCGTACGGCGTACTGCGTCTACGGCGGACAGACAGACTTTTTATTTTGCTTTGTTGGTGCTTATTAGTCCTAAAACGTGTAAATACAAAATTTTAGAGTAGCAAATTTTTTTGAAATTTCAAGTCGGTCACAATACTTAACTATTAAAAAATAATAAAGTAAAATAGTATTTTTTGGGAGCGAGTCTAGTATTAACAAGTGGATAACGAACCAATTACGTCTGAAGCTTGAAGATTTTTTAATTTATAATGAAACACGCGCGAAAATACTTAAAAAATTCTGTGAAATGTGCCATTCATTATAGACCCTTGCCGCGTAACCTTTTCGTTTATTCCAATAAAAATTCTTGTGACTTTTACTACACAATTGATTTAATATTACATATCTCCACGCCCTCAAAATTATTGAAAATTGCTTGCAACAGTCAGTCGTCAATTTTTTCCACTCTCTAAATCCTAACTATTCCGGGTGCCTATTTGGCACATATAAATTTTAGTGCTCTTATTTTTACTACTTCAACAGTTTCGTCACAGCCTTTACCAATAAAATTCACTATCAAAGTTTTTATGTTTAGTTCGATTTCGAAGTGAACCACTGAGTTATTATTTTCTAGCAACACTATGATTCTGGATTAGAAATATTTCTCGCTTCACAATTTTCATCATAAAAACTTTATCTAAGAATTTTTTTTTCATTTTTATGAATTTTTCCATGGCCTGCAAACCCTATTTCTATTTTTTTTTGCTATTGTTGTTGTTGATTCGATATTACGCTTACGTTCCCTGAACGAGGCCCCTTTTATGAAAATTACACTCGAAAGTAATATCCGAAGAGGTTTCGCCTATCTTCTAATTGTATTAAAAGTATTAAAAAGTTCTGTGGTTGCATCTTCTAAAAGTGTATGTACCTATGTTCAGAATCCCTCGATGAGAATGTAATGCACAGTATTATTTTTTATTATTTGATAAGGTTTCTTTTATCGATGGAACTAAGTTTTGGTATGAATGGAAAGTATATTAATTCTTCTTAACTTTGTCTGTCTCGAAAATAGAAGACAGATTACTCTTAGCCGATTTAATTGGTGGAAATTTCATGGAAAAGTGAAAATAAAAAATAAATAACACGGGTCTATTTTGTGTACAGTCACAATTTTAACGGAGAGTCACAATTTTAGAAAATCTGTGACTTTATATTCTAGCACAGTTTTGACTTTACAAAAAAACATCACAAAATGGTGACTGACGAAATAGGTGATTACAACAGTGAGCCAGGCAAACAAACTTAAGGGGTAATACCAAGTCGAAATTTTTTTTTTTCCCTTTTTTTTTATTGGCTTAAATGGTGTAAAAACATGTCAAGAGTGATGTCTGACATCATTTTTTATTGAAAACAAATTTTAAGTGGTCATTAAAGACGAATTTTCGAAGCAAGGCGGAGCGCTTGAAAATGATAAATTGAGTTTCGGGGTGAGTTTCGCCCCTTTTACTCGTTACCGGCGGTGCAAAGGTACACTATATAGTTTCTAAATGATCTATAGATGGCGTTAATATGTAGTTTTAAGCAAATATTGAACATACGTTGTCTGTGTAGCCAAGCCTGTATCTTTAAAATTTCAGGTAGTAAACACATTGTGAAACTTTAAACGCGTTTTTCTCGAAATCATGTTTTCAAAAATGGTTAGCAGTAGAACTCGAGTAATTTTTATCCGATCGATATAAAATTTTGGCTGTACCTTCTTATATAGATTATCTAGTCTAGTACACACGATTTTTGAGTTTCATAAACAATTACGATTTTTATAAACAAATTGAGGCCAATTTATTAGTTGAAAAATCGAAATTTTTTTTCAAAGTGCCCGCAAATTTTCAAAAATTAAAATTTCTGAATATCCATGTGTACTTTGACAGTAAAACTCGTGCATATCATAAAAAAAAAAAAATTTTTTTCATTGTTCCAGATACGTTCGTTAAAGACTTGTGCTGCTAGCCGCGGGACGCCTACAAAAAATCGACCTTCGTTCCGTGCACTGCTCAGCCGCCATTTTTTCATAAAAATTAAAATAAAAAATGTTTTTTTGTAGTTCAAGATAAATGTAATGATCCCTCAATATATTAATCGATTTTTTAATAAAGACACAAAAAATTCACAAAAAACCGTCTCATTTTTTGCTTCCGACTAGGTATTACCCCTTAAAGTTTCGTGAAGTTTCAATACTTAATATTGAAATATGGAACGTTAGTTATATTATTATTGCTGCTGTAATTAAAAACTAGAAGAAGTTGAACAAAAGTAATTAAACTTAAAATTAGATGACTGTTTTACATTTTGTGTAATTTATGGGCGTTAAGAAGAGCCAAACTCCGAAAGTTGATGAACGCAAGTAATCCGTTTTCGACAATACAATTGAAAGTTAAGCCTAGTACGGACCTCTATCAAAATTTTGACTCGCTAATTTACTATAGTAAATCTCTGCCATCTCTACAGTGAAAAATTCGTTGTGTACAATACTGCGGAGAAGTAAACACATTTCCAAAAATAGAATTTATTATACGCGTGTTTTTTATGGCAATTAAGGGGGTACATCCGAGTAGAAAGCAGAAAAAATAGGTGAATTTTAGAACTTATTATCTCAAAAAGTATTTGCTCGATTTTATCCAGGTTGGTTTTATTCGAAAGTATATATGTTGAGGTACGCTCATAATTTTTTTTTATAAATATATATCAATCAGGGGCGCTGCTGTCAGGGTCGGCGTAAAGAAAGTCCGTCGCTCGCACGCTCTGCGGTTCCCAGGATTACATGCAGGCGGTTGATTCAAAACGAAAATTTCAAAAAGATTCTGAAAATGTAAAGTATGATGCTCTTCGCTACGTAAAGGTTTTTGAAAAAAAATTTTTTTCACAAAATGGCGGCCGATTGAACTTGATTTTCAGTTTTAAACCTCAATTATCGACCTTTCTGGCTTGATAAAAAAAAAAGTAAATAAGTTAAAAAAAAAATCCTACGTAGCGAAGTAGAAAACCTATCCAAAAATATTATGTGCAATTTTGGAAGCACTCGGTCAAGCCGTTTTCCGAAGATTTTGGGGACCGCCTTTGAAAAGTATGTTTCGAGATAATCGCGTTTGAATGCCGCTCTATATAGAGAATTCATGAAGGTGAATTGTGAAAGTTATCGGCAGTTAACCGGAATGGGAACTGCCCATAACTTTCACAATTCTTGGAATTTCAATATGAAATTTACACACAATATTCTTAAGACTGCAAACTTTAAGATGAGTGAAAAAAAAATTTTTGAAAAAAAATAAATTTCTACTCGGATGTACCCCCTTAAGTGTCATGTATAATAATATCGGCCACGGTCAATTTTATACGCGCATAAAAAATCTTAAAATCCGCTTTGGTTTAAAAAAAAATTCAGTGTCAGTTTTTCAGTTTCAAAAATAAAAATAAATCAAATTCAATTTCAAATCAGGAGGAGTCAAAATTATCGTACCGCAATGCAAAATTAGATACCAGCACATTTAAATGGTGACGGAAAATTGGTCTCCACGGTTTCAGCACCATCTTTTGGTTGATGAGCGAACTGTCAAATCGTAGCATAATTTTGACTCGAACTCCGTACCAAAGAGAATGATATAGATGGATGGAACTGGACCGTATCCGAAAAGCGGCGCAATCTGTTTTCTCAGTCGACTACCCTCGAAAAACATTGAACTGTAAATGCAATAAAATTTCATACTCTTTGCAATAAACGCAAATTGTTTATTCGATGAACGGTTTGTTACAACGAATAAGAAACGTGCATTTACTAATTGTTCAAAAATTGTTTAAACCAAAAAAACTAATTGGAGGTAAACGCCTCCCGTACCACGCTAGCGTTTGCCAGGCAGAGATACTGGGGATCCGGGAGGCCGGTCGTACACTGAAACACGACTCATCGCCAAAACGCAACATCGTCATTTTCACCGACAGCCAAGCCGCAATCAAAGCACTAGATTCGGCTACCACCTCCTCTAAACTAGTTCAGTAATGCCGTAACGAACTCCCGGGGCATAGAGACATAATGGGAAATGAGCGGGCTGATGAACTGGCCAGGGTGGGCTCCGCTCTTCTCGGCTCTCTTGCGGAACTAGTCCACGTTTCTTTAGGAGTCGTAAAGAGGGTAATACTCTCCCACTTCCAGATAGCGGCTAACTCCAGATGGAAAAATCTAACCACCTGCGCAATATCTAGGAAGATGGCCATCTTACAACCGAGCCAAGTCAGACGAACTTCTATACAAGACCCGGGCAAACATCTCCAGAATCACAGCGATCAGTACAGGTCACTGGCGAATTGGAGATCATGCGGCCAAATTGGGCATTCCGTTAAATGTACACGTCCACAGCTGCCAGGACACTAATGAGCGAGAGTAGCTCGTTCATTTCCTTTGCGAATGTCCGGCTTTAACTAGAGCCCGAGAGCGAGTACTACGCAAACCCTTCTACGGGGACATGATGAAGATTTCAGGGAAGAAAATTGAAGAGTTATTACTTTTCCTGAACAGCATAGGGTGGTTATAGCGATTCAATTCAATCAATTTTTCTCACATTCATCTTCTATATTCCCCCGTCAAAACAACCCTTAACATCCGAGCTTAACACGAGTTTGTGGTTCCAAAACGACCTCTGAGCTAATTGAGTTCTGTCTGGGAGACAGGGCTGCCACTTAAACCAACCAACCAATTGGAGGTGAGGCTTTTCCAGATCTCAGCTTTGTAGTGCAGTGAAATGATTTGGGTGTCTTTTTATAATTAGTGATCTTTCATTGCGCAGTTCTGAGTTCCCAATATGATTCGTTGTGCTGTTAATGGGTGTGGAAGTACCCCGTTCTTTAATAGGGATGCGTCGTTTTTTATTTTGCCGAAAGAATTATCAAGGTGAGTATATTTATCGAAGTTAAGGATATGATTTATACTTTTAATTCTAGGTGTTCGAAATGGATGTCATTCGCAGGCGTAGCTGGCAATGAACCCAATTAATGAATTTACGAATTTGCAGCTTGCATTTTCAAGTGGCCTGTTTTCAGACAACCTACCCAAGCAATTTACGTAAGAACATTCATCATCGAGGAAAAGAGCTGCAATGAAGGCATGCACAATTTTCTTAACACCGAAGACTTTGCGGCTTCATATGCAGAGAAGAAATATTTTAACTTTAAGAAGTAGAATAAATAGATTAAATTTAAAATTAAGAACAATAAGAAAACGAAATTGAAAAAAATTAACTGCACTTAAATTAAATCGATTGTTCTGCAGGTCTGCCAAAATAAGTGCCTTAAAATAGCGACGAATAAACCTTTTTACTTTTCAATTAAAATACTACACGCTGATGCTGGTTTTATACTATACAGGAACTGGCCGAATCCAAAATTTCCTCATTTTTGTTACGGTCCCAATTGGTAGACAACCCGCTAATTTCATCTTTCCTATAATACATATTACTATGATCAAAAAATAAGGGGACTTTTGAATTTAAAAAGAACGCCGAAATTGTAGGAACATGTATTTTTTTTCATGAGTTGGTACAACTGTTTTTGACGTCTGTCTAAAATTTTGCGCAATTTGTAGCGTTAGTTTACGATTTATGTCATTTTTAGTAAGTCAAAAAAAGTTTGTTCGGCGATTTTTAACATGGATAAATTTATTGAGCAAAGACTTTGCATTAAATTTTGTGTTCGCAACGATATTTCGGGTGCAAATTGCTTGGAAATGTTGGAAAGATGTTATGGGGACGATACTATCAAAGGTTTACAAGTGGCACAAAACATTCCAAGAAGGTCGTGAAGAGGTTGAAGATGAACATCGTTCTGGAAGGCGATCAACATCGAAAACTCAAGAAAACATCGAAAAAATCAAGGAATTGGTGTTGGAAAAACGTCGTTTGAGCATCAGAGATCTTGTGGACATTACTGACATCTCATTTGGGTCCATACAATCAATTTTAAAACACAATTTGGGTTTAACTCGTGTATCATCTCGATTAGTTCCGAAATCGTTGAATTTTTTAGAAAAAAAACGTCGTTTGGAAGTGTCAAAAGAGATGCTTGAGATGGGTGATGACGCTTTAAAATGCATAATTACTGGAGATGAAACATGGATCTACGCCTACGATCCAGAAACACCTCAACAATCAAGTGAATATCGTGCCAAAGGGGAGCCAAAACCAAAAACTCCACGCCAAAGCCGTTCAAAAATCAAAGTTATGCTGACTGTTTTCATCGATTACCTTGGTCTGGTCCACAAAGAGTTTCTTCCAACTGGCCAAACGGTCTATAAGGAGTACAACCTTGGTGTTATAAAGCGTTTAAGGGAGTCTATTCGCAAAAAAAGGCCTGCATTATGGAAAAACAATTCATGGTTTTTGCATCATGACAACGCTCCATCGCATACGGCAATCGTTATTCGCCAATTCTTGGCCAAAAATCAAACAAATACCGTTCCGCAAGCGCCATATTTGCCTGATATGACTCCGTGTGACTTTTTCCTATTCTCTCGACTTAAAAAACCACTTCGTGGACACCGTTTCGATAGCATTGAAGAGATAAAAGAAAATTCGCTGAAGGCTCTGAAGGGAATATCGGAAAATGAGTACAATAAGTGTTTTGAGGACTAGAAAAATCGTTGGAATAAGTGCATAGTATCGGAAGGCGATAAAATAAATTTGTATGAATAAATGTAATATGTGCGTTTCATTCAAAAAGTCCCCTTATTTTTTGATCACAGTAGTACTTGTATATTTAACCTGTTGTAAGTAATTACTATTCCCTAATTATTTTCATTTTGTTTTAAATTAGATTGTAAGTTAGGTAGGATTTAACAAGCAAGGTTTTTTATATTCTAGATGAAATCATATAGAGTATTATAAGTTTAATCCAGCCCAAAAGTTTGTAACGCATAGAACCAAGCCTCGGACGAAAAAAAGTTATAAATTATTTTTTGTTTATTTGTGGCCAAAAACCTCAAATCCGCCTGACGTCCGTCCGTCCGTCCGTCTGTCCGTTAACACGATAACTCAAGAACGCCTTCACCTAGGATCTTGAAATTTTGAATCTGGATGTTTGGTTGAATTTGTAAGGCTAAGTTCGTTAACGGGCAAAATCGTCCTACCCCTTCGGGTAGCTGCCATACAAAATGTCCTTAAAACACGTGTTCAAGAATATTGGTCGATAACTTCAGAAGGGTTTAAGCTACAACTTTGAAATTTTGCATGTGTTATTTTTCCAATAGTTGGAGCTAAATATATGATTATGAAGAAAATTCTATTAGTCTTTCGTGTAGCTGCCGTACAAATATCCTGTCAAAACGTCTTCACTTAATTTGCGGAACTTACTATAACTCAA
The DNA here is from genome assembly GCA_951812415.1 of Beris morrisii. Classification (NCBI taxonomy): domain Eukaryota; kingdom Metazoa; phylum Arthropoda; class Insecta; order Diptera; family Stratiomyidae; genus Beris; species Beris morrisii. The sequence goes on from OX638310.1 coordinate 152,586,138, forward strand.
GTTATCTTTTAGCTATGAATTGGAAATTTTGCACAAATTAGTTTTGAGTAAAAACAAAGTTCAAGTTTACTAATCAGTGAAATCCTTTTACTCCTTCTGGTTGCTGCCATACAAAATGTCCTTAAGACACGTGTTCAACAATATTTTTCGATAGCTTTTGAACGCATCAAGCTACGAATTTGAAATTTTGTACACGTTCATTTTTAAATGGTTGCAAGGAAAAGGATAAATGTGAAAGAAATCGAGTGAGTCCTTCCTGCATCTCTTATGTGAAAGTCCTTCAAAAAGGACTTTTTTTTTCGATGAATTACCCAGTTCAAGATATGAAATTAAACACTGAATATCGTCTTTTAGTTTTGAGTAGCAACCTAATGGCAGTCCTTAATAAAGGACATACAACATGCACACACGTAATTCTACTTTATCCCCAACTACAATATAAATCGGAGTTCAGTATTAATCTAGAGTATTATATGATTGGCTTGTTTATAATAAAATTTTTCCTTGGATTTAAAATTAAGATAATAAAGAAAGAACTAATTTTAGTAAAAATCTAAATTGTAAATGCAAAATTATAAAATCTGATCACTGAAATTCTAATTAATTGTACGAATTCTTTGTTAAAAATTTAAATAAATTCATGTTTATGTTTAAAGTGATTGTTGCTTTGTGAAATTACTTTTTAAACTTTATACTCTTTGCTTTATACTTATGTATCTATAATTTCCTATTATGTTATTTTAGTTTCTTGAAATAAAATTACATTGAATACTTTATTTTTATTTATTTGTAGCTTATAATCTGAATTCTGTTCGGTTAAATTAATACCACAGAGCTTCTTAATCTGTTATCCAATACAAAATTTAGCGCGCATTCGAACCAAATCCAAATTTAGTAATCGACTGAGACTGTGGAGGTACTGAAACTCGATACGGTTATTTCTATGAAGCGTATATGGGTGGTTCCCTTTTATCTCATAGTCTTTGCTTCGTACCACCAAAAAGCAAACGCGAAAATCGAGTTAGCAAAATGTTGATCACTTTTTTTTACATGCATTTCATATGGGAGTCAACATTTTGATCGAGGTCCGTACTAGGCTTAACTTCATCCTTCCACGTTTTGAGGCACAGAACTTTGCATGCATTGACCACTGACACTATTAGCACATTATCATTTTCACATGTCTCGAACTATGTGGAGAAATTATTGTGACTTTTCTTGTGACTGCTGCGCGAGAATACCAAAAAAACTATTCGATCACAAGTGCAGTCACAAAATTTCAGTCACAGCAGGTTGTAACCTGCGATAGGTCACAATTTCAGAATAGGGCCGATAAAATGCCTTTTTGTTATTAACTGACAAAAACTTATGGCACTTATTCTGGAACTCGCCGGCGTGAAAGTGAACTGCGATTTACCTAATTTTAAATTATTGTAAACATGTGAACTATTTACTTTCTCGAAAATTTGACATTAGCAATGAAATAGTCGAGTTTTTAAGGTTTTTTCAGAAAGTAATTGGCAATAAATAAAGGGAAATTTGAGATGGTCCATCTCTCACATTTACAGTATTATAATTTTGGACTTTTTTGCTGCCTTAAAATATCGTTTTAAGCACCCGAAAAACACGTATTTAAAGTATATTGATAAAACAGTTTCCGAACGTTTCCAATGATCCCATGTGCCGTGAATGGGAATCGAATGTGAACCGCATAGTCGGTGGGAATAAAAAATTCGCCATTTTCCAGAATTAGCGTGATTATTTTGAGCAGCAAATCGATATTTATGTACATAAATCAATTTCAAATTAAACTAAAACAGTGGTAGCAGTGCAGTGGCGTAGTGAGACATGATTTTCTGGAGGGGAAGGAGTTAGCAAAAAAAGTTCAAAACTAAACCCCTTGATCTTTAAATTGATCAGGAAGTTTGATTCACGTATTTATCTTAAATGGGACTTAAATTGTTTTATTTCGGAAATTAATCTCCTGATTCCTCTCCTCCGCATACAAACCCTGTTACTAATCAATTAAGAAATTGTCTCATGGATGCCTATAAAACCCGACCATACATAATTTGAGGGAAGTTATTGTTTGAAATTTCAACTGAGCACATGACTTTATTGTTAAAATTAATTATAAACATATTTTATTATTAAAGAATATAAAATAGAATTTCATATTGTTTTCTTTATAAAATGAAATTAAAATCTTTAAATCAGTAAGAATTTGATAAATATGGAAATGTTTTCCTTAGAATTTCATAATTATTTATATCTGTTATTGTAAAGTTAAAGAATACTTTCATTTTATTCATGTATTCAAAAGGCTCTAGGGAAAATCCCTAAAAATAATCAGACCTTCTACTTGTGTCGATTAAGAAAGCAGCTTATACCTCAAAATCGCAATGAAAAGAGCATGACTACGAGAAGCATATGGGAAGATGGATGGAAAAACCTTCAATCTCGGAAAATCCTACGCCATAAAAGGGGCAAACACTTGTTGCGTAACTTTATTACATAATAAATCGAATAAACTGCCAGGCAACAAGGTCGAATATTATTTTGACAAAATAAAAAAATAAAGGTTATACCTGTACCTACTGCGTTTTAAAGCTTAAATAATAATTGTAACCGTTTTTCTTCTACCTGTGTATTTTTAGTGAAAATTTTTGCCCGACCAAGTGGAAAACATAAAACAAAATCAACGGTCGGAATCGAATAAAAAGCGTAACGAAATGAGGGGAGGTGTCCTTATCAAATTAATATGGCGATTGCACATGATAACGCGATTATTGTATTTCAATGAGCACGAAGCCAGCTATCAAACATGAGTGGTTACGGTGGTGGGGTATGCCTGCTCTGGTGGAACATATTCGTCCCAGGTTCGTCGTGGTGGCCTACCCGAGCACAACTTCCTAGTCGACCATCCCCGGTCACAATTGATACTTTTCAGGAGGGGATGACGACACAAACATCCAATGGTACCTTTCCTGTGGAAACTCCTTATCGCATCCTACTTCAAACATCCGGCGACTTTGTCTTGGCGGGCCTTTTGTTTACCGAAGTTCCGGTTGTCGTTTTTGCACACTACTCGCTTAGGCACGCCGGATACTGAAGGCATGCATCCCCTAATGATTTCGCTATATTTTCAGCTCCTAATATATGCTAAAATTTACGAACTTCTCGCCTTAAGATATGCAAAAATAATTTTTTTTAAGGTTGTTTTATTGGGGTCTTGTCGGGAATTTACTCGTAGAAGACGAAGCTGGTTGTGCTGTGGCAGCAGCTAGTTACTGCTTTTTCAGCTGCCCTATTCGCTTCTCTCAAAATCAATAAAACGAGAAGTTCATGTAACGAATCGAAAGGGGGGCCATCCAGTGGCGGTACGTAGGAAAGGGCATGGGTGGCTGACAGAAACGGGTGGTGAACAACCTCTGGCCTATATAATGAAAGCCGAGCGAAATATTTTTTAAGTGATTGAAGCTCTGCTGCCATTGCTGTGCTATTGACATTACCTACACTACAATGTTGGGGTGTGGTAGGGCAGGGAATTGGGGAGGGCGGTGATGGATCATCATACGTGTGCGAGATGATTTCAGTGGTTCTGTGGTACATATACAGCCTCCGTTTCCGCTGTACGTTTCGATTCCGGAGAGCGAGAGCGCCCATAGTATTCTATCCAGCGGTATGTTGCTCCCGATAACCTAGGCACACCACTTGAGCAGTGTATTTTGCTATTTACTATGACATTTTTCTGGTATTTGTATGCGCATAAGATAGGCAAAAGTTCAGAGTTGCATGCCTGACCGAAATGTTGCCAAGTTTCGAGGAAATTCCGCTCAATGAGGCAATACTCGGAATATAATTCCAAGGACTATATACTTTTCAAATGTGAAATCATTTGAGCTGTAATAAAGTCTCGGGAAAACTGCTCATTGTGCACGATATTGCAGTAAGCGTTGGAAAAAATAACATGGCACCCTAGTATGGTAACAATTTAATTGGTAATACAATTTGTCAAAATATCCAAATACTATACTATAGATTTCAAGACATTAATTTTTCCCATCTGATCTCTACAAAATATTGCATAAAACTGTAAGCATATAATTTAGAATAATTTCGGTTTATCCAATATATGAAAGTAGCTGAAATCGATGTAGAAAAACGTTGTTAGAAAGGTCACTCAAAACCCGAAAACCCGCTTGCAAATTGTGCATGCCTCACCGTTCCTACCTCATTTGCTATCAACCTAGACTACCCACTTACTAGTTTCTAACTTATCACAAATGGATTCGATATGATTTTTAGCACTTAACACCTGTTTTCCAAAAAATTTAAATCGACACATTTGTGAACGAGATCGATATTATAGTATATTTAAATTTTTTTTATTTTTAATATTCATTTAGTTGTACATAATTTTAACTATCTTTGAATTTTATTATAAGTGTTTTGTTTTATGTTGTTACTAAACGTCGAAGGTTTTGATGGAATCTGACTTTCAACTATCATAGCAACAGTTGCGACCCCACGCTGGGCGCTATTTTTTCAAAAAACATATGCCATGATTTTCTTCTCAAATTATTTGAATTCGCTCTAACGTTGGTTCCCCACAGGTCTGGTAACATCAATCTTCCAAAGAATTAAGGAGATGTAATTACTTTTTGCCGTGTTATTCTGTGGCTCCATTTATAAACTGAGAGTAGAACTTTCGATGCGCATGTCCTGCAGAAGCTTCGTATAAAGACACTGATATTTTGCAGAAATATTTCAGATGAAAATTTCGCCGAATTGGAGCCGTATTTTCTACCTAGCTGCCTTTATATTTGTTCGAATGTCCTTATGAATTCGCAGGATAGCGATGGGGGACCTTTCGAAGTAGTTGCTTGCATTCAGCCACTACCTACTAAATTTGGTTCTATTTCCCCACGTTTATTTCTCTGCTGCTCAATGACGAATCCTGTTCCACTTGACGTTCTGCTTCTGGCTACGTCAAGAAAATGGGGATGCGGACGGGAGGGTAAGGATGGCGGGATGATGTTTCCATGGGTACTTCTTGAACATCATCATGGTCGTACTGAAATATCGTGACGTCACGAGCGCTGGGAATATTTTTATCGGGGTTTTTGGGTTTTGTTGACGCCGTGCTCCATCACGGGTGAAAATATTTTCGAAGGGGGGGGGGGGGCAAAGAGATTTGTTCTATTTCATCCATGCATGCGATCCGGCACGATATATCTAACATGCGAGCAGGTATACGGCTATAGATTTGCCAGGATCTAGGATAGCTAAGTTGTTCGTTTTAGGTAGAAACTGCTGGGATTTTCTGGGCAAATGTGAAGCGCCTATACAGTTCCTTAAGATGTTCGGTAACGTTTCCAGACGAGTGTAGTGAAACGACGAGGAGCAAGGAATGGAAATTAATTTGGAACAGCCAAAAGTTCGCATTGAATGCTGTGGCCAGCATAATTTTTGGAGATGCTGTACCTGTGGTTCAAATTAGGGCTGTAAGGTAAATCGACCATACCTTCGTTCCTCTGGCAAACTTACCTCGAACTCCTGGCCTCTCGTATTTGACATTGTGAAATTGAAGAAATTAGGGTTAGCCTAATCTTCCATTCGACGGTGGGTTCATTTAGGGTAATTTTGGGTAGGTGATTTTGTGCTTTGCGATTGATTTCCGACTATGGAATGCTAGTAATGGAGGATAGGTGACAGTGTATGGAGTGCCCTGTAGTCGGTAAATTGCTGTAATTTCATTGGGGGATTTCAGATTTATACCCGTGAGCTGTGCGTAGGATGGACATTTTATAGTAGCACTTTGTTATGCACAGTAATTAAAAATAAATTCAGCTATTAATCGAGGATAGTTCCAAAATTTACGTATGCAGTAAATCGGTGAAATCTTTCGGTCGATAACTTGTAATAATTTTCATATTATGTTCTGGTTGTGTTAACAATGTAGTTAACATTTTAATGTTTATTATTATTGGTAATTGATGTCACTGCAATTTAAATTAACCATCAGACATGAATCATTTTTATTCAATTTTTAGTGAGAATTACTGTAAGTCCACAAACTTTAATAAGTAAAAATATACATAGTTATCTTAATCTGATTATACATACCCTCGCCACTATCGCAAGATGAGGTTGCGACTCCTCTTTTAGACAGGTCAAACAATACTTTTCCCATGTTCTCAGGTGAAAAGCCGTTTTATTGAAACCTTCAACTTCACTGTTTGTAGAGTAGAACGTCTAAATTTAGTAATATCTACACTCTAAAAAATATTAGTGCAGTTAAGAAATGAAGAGTGGAAAAATTATATAAAAGGAACATAAAAATCCACCGCGAGAATAGAATTAAATAAATTTATTTAAATTGTTTGGACAAGTTACTCTATTTGTCTTAATTTTACATATAATTTTGATGTTAATAGAAAATAAACTTTTTTAAAGCATTACAGCAAAATTAATGCTATGTTCCACGTTTAGACCCCAGTTTCTGCCGTGAATAGGTGAGATAAAGTAGAATATGTAGAAGTGCCAATATTTTTATAGTTTCAATAATTTTTTACCTGTCAAATAACAGGGTAGTGACCGAAGGAGAACTCTCCGTGTACCATATACGGACGGTTCCAAAATGGAATGCGGCGCTGGCACTGTAGTCTTCTCTGAGTAGTTGAGTGCAAGGGAGTCTTTTAAGCTGCCGGATGCCTGTAGTGTATTCCAAGCGGAGATTCTGGAAGTGCTCCAGCCAGGTAACATCATGTTGATGGGGAGGGGGGGTATGCGGCCGGGATATCTCACTTTACATTGACAGCCAGGCGGCTTTGAATGCATTGGAATTGGGGACTATCAAATCCCAGCTAGTAAAGCGTTGTCGAGAAGTGCTCAAGGTACTTTGTAGTCAGAATAAGTACGGCTATGCTGCATAGTGACGAAACGAACAGGCCGATGAGCCGACGAGACTAGGATTGGCGTCAGCTGGGATGGTAGAGGAGGGGGTTAGTCCATCATTAAACAGCATCAAAGTGCGTATCAGGGATCGTGCCGCGGACGCAGCGAGCTCTAGATGGGAGGCGCTAACGAGCTGTAGGACTTCTAGAGCAGTCTGGCCAAGGTTGGACAGACGGAAGACTAGTGAGATATTGGCATAGGGCAGGGGAAGTTTTCGGTTGATTGTCGGAATACTGACAAGGCACTGCTTGCTAGGGAAGCACGTTATGCGTGTGGGGATCGCTGACTTTTGTTACCCCACAAAAAATGGTGCGACAAGGCTCTGGCAAGGTAAAAAAAAGGAAGAAATTATTTATATTCGCTCTCGGATTGAACCTGCGCCGCCCTGCTTGGAAAACAGAAAGGCTAGCCGCGCTGTAATTTTATCTCTCGTCGCCACCTCCACCGTGAACGCAGGCCCTGCTCAGCCGAAGACGTGAGGGAATCTGGGACAACTTCCTACTTTGTATTTTGGGCGCCACCCAATCGTTTAATGCAAGGACGATTGGAAACCAAATCAATTAAACTTTCAGTTCAAAGTAGGGAAGAGCTGGAATGACCTTAGTGCGAAGGGTCACCACTGCGAGACACCCTACGTCGTAGATAATCTTCCGGAAAACGAATACAGGACCCACCTAAAAGGCAGGAAGAAACAACAAGGATACTTTGGTTTTCATAATTCGCGCGCTTGACCCCGCCGTATTCCCTATTCCACAGAGCTATGTCTTACTGCCTCAATCGTTCTTCCTTCATGTAGCCGTTTTTCCACTTTCTTCATTCGTTTCCACTTTCTCAGCTTTCTAACGTTCCTCGTTCAGCCGCGTTAAACTTTTCTCAATACTTTCAATCCTGGCTTCTTCAGCCGACGAATCGTTTCAATTCCACCTCAACTCCACAACTTCCGAGAATTAACTCCCCTCCCCAGACGGCGTTCGGTTCTTATATACGCAGCCGGTAAAGACTTGGCAAGCTTCGTGTTCCGTTTCCGCGCGTTTCTATTTTCTGAAAGAAAATCTGAACTGTCAAATCTCAGACGATGACAATCCACAAAAGCTGGTTCCGCAGGTTGTTTCAAGTCTGTCCCGGGGTTTTTAAAATATTTTCCAAGTACAACGCTCCGAAATTGAAGCAAAGGAAAACGCGCGGGAAATAGCCTTCCGGTACTTTCGAACTTGAGCGGCTACCATAGGCCGATCTTCGAAGAAACAACCAACCTACTGCGGGATTTTCATACGAGCGGCAAATTCAAATCCGTGGTGTCTGACCAGATTTACGTAGTGCGGACCACGACCTTCTGCCGACGCGCTAGGAGGTTGAACCGATCCTTCCCGTCCTGATGCGCTTCTTGTCCCACCGCAGCAACCGGAATTCACATACGGTGCTTGATTGGTAGAGACAATGCATTGGTTGCTCCTCCTGCGGGGAAGCGGGTGATCATCGTAGTGTTCCTCGTCGCTTCTCGTCTTATTGGCCTTCGACGTTTAGGAATAAACAGCAGAGTCGGGGTTAGGTTAGGTTAGGTTAGGTGGGTAGCTATTGACACATAGACCGCTAGATGGGTCCGTTGTGATCCCACTGCACCACGGCACGGCGCCTATAGCTGATGGCTGTTTTTGGCTAATTTTCAAGAACAAACTGAGCCCAATTGGCCGCGGTATTGTTCTATCAAATATTTTCCGTGTTTCTTGGTGCGAAGGAGGGGAGAGTTGGAAGGAATTGTGGAGAAAAAAGGGGATACCAAACTTAATCAATTTATAGGAATGGGAAGGAAGATCAAGAATCGGGCCGGGTATGGCAGTGTACTAGCAGGTGTTAATGATTATAATTTTGCAGTACTATTGGCTGTGATACGCCTATAGTAAATCAACTACTGTCTGGCAGCTCTGATGGTATTTGTGAATCTGATAAGAATGTAAACAGAACTCATTTGCTCAGGTTTAAATCCTTTACAAGTGACCCTATTAAACTGTTCACGATTTATATTAATATTCTGAAACCAATAGAAACTGAAAAATTCATATAAATAAATTATGCATTGAGTGGGAATTGAACCCCGGTAGCAATGTTTTCAAGACCTAGAACACTACCACTGGATTACACCCGGCAGCGGAGTCGGGGAGATGGGGACCAAAATCTCCCGAACGATAGCGCAGCCTATGGCCTCGACATATTTCCTCCTCCCCCCAGGCTCCGCCCAACTGGCCCGACAGCCCTAATAGGCTCGTGTTTCCATAGCTTACCGGAGCTGAAACACCTCGGAGTCTGGTATTGCATGAATATACATATATACATGATTACTATTAAAAAAGGTTCACATTCCTGGATATAAGTAACAGACGGGCAAAGATTTACAGGAACTATCAAATCGTCCCGGCTACGTTCGTATTCGACTTCGGCTGCTCGTTGTCATCGCCTCCTCGGTAAATCCTTGAAGCCTTCTCTCCATCTGTCTCACGTCCTGAACCTGAAAGAGGAAACTGACCTATAGACTTCTGTTAGGGTACAAAAATAGTACATAACACTCTGACGTGTGCAGATACTGCCTTAACCTATATGCTGAGCAGGACATCACCCACATTTTGTGTGAATGGCAGGCGTTTGCAAGGAATCGACTGAGGTGGCTGGGCTGTCTTTCCTTTGACAGTTTGGGGGACTTGTGGTCGATAGGGCATGATAAGCTGGTCAAGTTCTTTATAAGTACGAGGCTCCGAAGGGATCGCTATAGGCCCTATTTTGGTGCCTAGTGTATGCGGTGGCTTAGCACTTCGCCCCCTTCTTAAAACTAAAACTACCTGTCAAATAAATATTCTTTGGCACGATAACCCGAATCGGACCTTGGTATCTGCGATGACATTTTTCCGATCGGATTTAATACATTACGATACGGTCCAATCCGAGTTTTTCTTTCAGTTTCAATGTTAGTAGAATGAATTCCAAAATTAGCAATTCAAATGATAGACAAATATTTCAATCCTGCATGCCTTAAAAATGCCTACATGATTCATGTAGTCCATGTTGTGGTGAATTGAGCAGCAAACAAATAAAAACGAAAAACGTTAAGTTCAAATCATCTTCTACCCCAATAAAAAGATGTAAACTTCAACCCTGCTTATGAGCTACCTTTTAGTGAAGACTCATTTTTTCATGCATCCACTTTTGAATGATATTGCATATATGAGTAAAAGGAGTTGCCGCAAGCTCCCTCTATATCCAATAAATCCTTAATCCAGGGTAAATTCAGTTGGGTCGACTGTTGAGAATGAATAAATGAACAATTAATCAGCCTAATAAAATCTGATAAGTCAATGTGGTAATCTCGAGCTTTCATAAATAATATTCGGTATTTATTACCAACAAAAACGTCATCAATACAACAAAACAGTACCATCCAAACTAAACTCAATTGCGTTCAAACAACCTTCGATCTTTCATTTCAATATCAAATAAAATTGAATGGTCCAGTTGTCCACCCGCCAGTCACCAAGCCTTCACAAGCTGTTCGCTATCGAAGTTTTGAGGCCTTCTATCCCGCTTTTAAGCGGACCTAATAAATTGCTCAGTACTTGCTCCCCTCCGCCTAACCACCCGCTTGATCACCGTATTGTACAACTGGAACTTCAAATGACACTTTTCCCGAAATTGTGGAAATTTTTCAATACCGGATCCTTCAGGCGACATACGCTATCGAAGAGCTGGCTCACAAAAGCACACACTCACACCTCCACTCCATCTATATATCGCAAATATGCCTACAGCACACGCGTCCTTATATTCCACTTGATTGATGAATGGACATTAATTTTCAATTGAAAGCCTACTGACAACAGGCTTCGAATTTTGGCTTACAGGTCCAGGAATATCAATACGTATGTTGATGTATGTAGGTGAAATTCGGGTGCTTCTGGCCAAAATATATACATATAACTCGCCCGTAGCTGTGGGTGGGTATGTCTTCCTAATGTGGAAATTGCACGGATGGAAGGTCCATTAACGGCAACTATAGTTTCGTTTGGGCTTCTCCGTTGACTTCTTTTTGTGGACAGTATATTCGCGTAGTTCTGTAGAACAATGTCCAGTGAAACACGAGAGAAAGCATGGTATCGCATCCTAACAATACGGAAGAATTACAAAAAAATGCTTTGAACCATGCGATTGGTATATTTAGCCAAAGAGCCAAGGATGCAAAGCTGGGATAGAGAAGAGGAAATTTATACGCCAGGTATCAGAGGCTTTTGAGACTGTCCCAAGGGACTCGACGGTATCTCTTCAGCGTGTAAAACAGTTTATCTAGATATATGTGAAGTTTACGGTCCATTTAAAGTGTTTTACATTTTTAATGCCATCCACATGCAGCAAACGTGATTAGTAGATAAGAGAAGCAACTATTCAGCTCGCTCGGCACTGGGTTTCGGCACTATACTCAACACTCGACTAGCTCACTGCTTCCCTTCTGAAATTTATGCCTTACATATTCGTTGAATATTTAAAGGCAATGTTATGCCGAAATGCCACTTCACCTGTTGTATTATCGGAGCTACGGAAACTTCGTGTATTCTGTCGCAACACATTTTCCACCTGGAATGCTCCTATAGCTAGCTACCTGTATCGTAAATTCTACACATGTCTACATTGTCGATCATACAACAAAAATGCCCTCCAGAAAGAGCGAGAGAGGCATTGAAGCGATGCCTGGCAACTAATCACGTAAATAACCTTCTGGAGCATTAGGCATTGCCAGGCAACGGTAGCTTTCATTTCGGAAGCCCTATGATAGACCCTATCCCGGCCAAGAGGGAAAATTGCTAAGCATTTTGTGCCTTTGTCAAGGTAAATTTGTCTTAGATTTAATAAAACTCTCCAAGTGGTTCATATCTCATCATCCATTGTACAGCGGGTATCTACGGTCGATTTGGAATCTATTGGCACATTTCTCGGGCCAATATATCGATATTCGATAGACAAGGGATTCATGTGAGGGATGAATACGAGCGTGAGGGCGATGAGACCCCGGGTGTTGTTTATAAACCTTCTTCCACTTGTTTTCCATCATCGTATTGCCGGAGGGTATAAAACGGTTGAACCATGCTATCTCCATAGGAAGTTTGTCATCCCTATCCAGAAACTTCGACCAGGCTTCCCTTGCCATTAAGGGTTTGTCGTACTCACACGCTTTATATGACGGCCATCGGATGTTGTTGTTATTTTGTTGCTGCTACCGCCTGATATCCGGCTGTTTCCTTATTGCGAACAAAAAAAAAGGGTGTTGTGAAAAATTGAAAGTTATTCGTAGATAAATGGAGCCAAAAAGGATTTGTTTATGCAACATTTTTATAATGTGTTGGAGTCCTTATTTTCAGGTGGTGGTCGACGGGACGAACGGGAGGAAATTCCTGCACAGGTTCTGGTCCGATACTTTTCGGTATCTGAAAACTTGGTTTCATTCACCAGATGTGAACTTTGTTTCGAGTCTTTTTCAGTTAGTGTTGTGCGGTTTTGTCCCTTTCCTGTAGACCGTAGCAACAACAATGTTTGCTTGGGAGTCAAGGAAAATTTTCGTCGAAAGGACGAAAACGGTTTGCCGAAATCATCCTTTTATTTTCGATCTCATTACTTACCTATTTGCGAAAAAAAACTTTTCGTGTTGCTTAACAAATGGAAGAGGGATGTACTATTTTTTTCAATTTGACCAGTTCGTATTGGTGATAAGTTAAAATTAATCTGTGAAGAATGAGAGGATTGATGCTTGACCGGGTTTCGTATTTTTTGCAATTTCGGGTTGAGTTCTTAGCTACCTTCGAAATTTAGTTACTGCGAGGACTACATCTTTCAGATCCCACAATTGAATTTCTAGTGATACAACCCTTTTCATTCATTTTCACTTTATTATTTTAATAAAGAAGTATTTTTATCGATTTTCATGACTAATAGACATCAAAAAAGCAAAAAAAATTACCCCGTATCCAAACCCCATGAGCTCTTAAATTGAAATTTTTCTGAATAGACTGGGTAGGCCCCTTTAAGTGACCACTTTTTGAGGGTTGGTATTGTGAAGGGGGAGGTGAGGGAAGCGTTAAAGATGGAAAATTTTGGTTTCTAGATCTCAGTAACCGCTTACACTCGGAGGCTGAAACTTGGAATTTATATAGAGCTTCGAGGAAGGGGTGTGGGAGTGGGGGGAATAATCATGCGTCCGAAACGCTCGAATACCGATATCGAGACGTTCTAAAATCCACATCTCCTAAACGGTTAATGTCACGAAATTAAAACTTAATGAACATCTATAGGTATACTAGTAGAACAGATGGAAAACAAATTTTTGAGGGGCAGTTCCGTAAGGAGGTGGAGGGTGAAAAACTTAAGATTACGATTTCTCACGAGCCAATAGCATTATAAAAAAAAAATTTGGTTTCTGTATTAAGGTTGACAATTAAAGTTTGCTGAAAGTAAAATTTTTAAGGGTCAGTGGATCATGGAAGTAGAGGATAAAAGAATTTTTCCAAAAAATCACGTCTCATATCTCAAGACCAGTGTAAGATAGATGCTCAGAATTTCTACCAGAAGTAGGCCTAATAAACGGCTAGCAAAAAAAAAATCTGCTAACACTCTGGGCGCAACTTTATTATTTTATGGGTAGAAGTCCGAAACGTGTTTAATGATGAGATACGGTGTTGGGTACTATGCGACTGACAACCTAAAAAATAACGTTCCAAATAGCCTCCTGGTTATTTTTTTGGTTGTCAGTCGCATAGCACCCAACACCGTATCTCATCATTAAACACGTTTCGGACTTTTACCCATAAAATAATAAAGTTGCGCCCAGACTGTTGGCAGATTTTTTTTATTTATTTACGTATTTTTTTATCAATAGAATAATTCATAGTAGTAAAAGCGAATTCGATCACTTATTTTAAACCTAAGAGATTTTCGGAATCAGTGAAAACTTGAACAATACCCCCAGGGGGTTTAATAGAGAAAAATACTTAAATCGGGGTTTTCCCCGACTACGTTTAAAGCTTATAGAAGTAAACGTGAATTCCAAGTCTCAATATACCTTAGGAATATATCAGAATTCGTAAATATGTACACAACCACTTTACACCCCTTTAGGGGTTGAATATCGAAAAATTTTGAAGACCGTTAGTAGGCGCTTATATAAATAGCCCGCAGAAGTAAAATTCCTTTGATAGCTCGACATGTCTAAAATTTTTAACGAAGTTTGTGAAAGTGTGGATTCACGGACATTTTTTTTACTCAACCTCTGAACGCCATTAAAAATTTGAACTTTTTTTTTGCTTTAATTACTCTAATAGTACATCTACATATACGTACTAAGTTTCAACTTTCTAGCATAAGCCGTTTCTGAGATATAAAAAACCACCCCTCTCCCCCGTACCTTGATACCCCTATCAAAAATTGTATTTTTCTAGGATGTCTCCATAGTGGCTCCATATAATCCTTTTTTTTATTTTTAGCTTTCTATTCATTATGGTTTTCGAGAAATAAAAATCAGAATGTTTTCCTTTCTACCCCTTTTCACCATCACCCCCAACACCCACACTACCAAAATTTTTTTTCTACTAGAATTTTATCGACCTTAACTCCTGTAAAATTTTCAAGATCATATCTGATACGGTTTCTGAGATATAAAAATGACATTTTTTGAGAAATTGCTATCCCCCCACTTTCGTGCTCTACCTCCCCCCTCAAAAAATTTAGTTTTGGTAGACTCCTCTTGTGATCCCATATACAGAAACTAAATGTTATCTTCCTGGTGTAATTGGTTCGAAAGATATTGTAATCCAAAGTTTTTCACCACACACCCCCACACCCCACCACCCCTCTTAAAAATTTTAGCTCTTGTCTAATTTTGAAGTATCCCTAAGGACAACAACAAAGTTTCAATCTTCTGACATCAATTGTTCAGGAGATATCGATTTTAGAATGTTTCAATCCCGTCTTTCATGCATTAAAGACTTATTGTTTTCCCCCCCCCACTTCCACACCCCTTAACCAAAATCGACAATTTTTTTTTCAATTGAGTCCATTATCATAGTACTACATAAGTTCCAAGTTTCAGCCTCCTAGCATAAGTGGTTCGTGAGATCTAGAAACCAAAATTTTTCGTCTAAAACGCTCCTCTCTCCTCTCCCCTTGTACCCCCACCCCACAAAAATATACCAGTCATAGGGGTTCACCCAATCTACCCACCGTAAAAATTTCAATTTAATATCTCAACGGGTTTGGGAGCTACGCGCTTTCAAACGATTTTGCGTACGGCGTACGGCGGACGGCGTACGGCGTCTACGGCGGACAGACGGACATTTTTTTTTTTGCTTTTTTGGGGCTTACTAGTCCTAAAACGTGTAAATACAAAATTTCAGGGTAGCAAACTTTTTGGAAATTTCAGGTCGATCACAATACTTTATTATTAAAAATAATAAAGTAAAATTGGGGTGTGGGTGTAGAGGGTTAGGATGATGGAGGGTGAAAAGGAAAAGGCACAGATTTTTATATCTCGTGAACCTATAATCATCAAAAGCTGAAACTTGGTATTTAGATAGAACTATAGTAGTAGCATGTTGGAAAAATATAATTTTTTATAGGGGTAGTACGGTACGGGAGTGGGGGATGTTTTTCCTAACTATAGAACGCTTATGCTAGAAAATTGAAACTCTGTATGTATATATAAATCAACTAGACAAGTTATATTGATTAAAAAAAAATCAAATATCCATTGGTGATCAGAAGAGGGGCAAAAAAAATTATCAATGAAAATGGAATGCGTATATTTTCACGATTTTCGTCATATCTTTAAGGTTTTCACCAATATTGAATTCATTTTTATTCTACTGATTCTTCATATGAGCCGTTGTATTTGAAAGTTGTATAAGTTCATTTTTTCATACATTGAAATATTAAAGGTTTTACGTTTGAAATAATTTAAAAATATTTGTATACGTTAATATAATTCGGATGATGATTTAACACTATAAACCTGTTAAATTTTGTTACGCAATAATAATTATTAAAATTGTTACAGAAAATAAAGGATTTTTTTAGCTTCTTTAAAAAATAACATATTACAAGAAATAAAAACAAAAGGAAATTTAAGTCCATATTTTTATTGATATTGACTTTATTATAATAAAATGGAGTTTTTAATGTAAAAAATAATAATTAAAAATATAGCTTTTTTCGTCCGGTGGACAGTCAAAAAAGACTGCTCATATAAATACCTAGAAAGTGTTTCCAGCATTTTTTGAAATTCGACCTCCAAGGTGGTTGTAAAGGGGTTGTATATATTTTCACGAGTTCAGCAGTATCCCTCCGGTCTGATTAGATATCGAAAAACTTTTTACTTCCACGGGCTTTTCTAATAATCGCCTAAAACTTTTTTCTTTTTTCAACCCCTAAGAGGGTATAAACGGGTTGAACACGTTTTTACGAATTTCGCCATATCTCTTAGGAGTGATATGACATCGGATTGGTTTTCACTTCCTCGGGTATATATCTAAAAACTCATTTCAGGACTTTTGGATATTCAACCCCATAGTGGGTGCAAGGGGGTTGCATATGCTTTCTCAAATTCCTACATATTTCTTAGTTCTAATAAGATATCGAATTAATTTTTACTTCCTAAGGCTTCCCACATAATCGACAAAAAGTTGATTTCAGTATTTTTAGATATTCAACTCCAATAGGACGTAAGGCTTTCGACATATTTCTTAGGATTGATAAGATGTCAGATTGGTTTTCACTTCCACAGACTTTTTATATAATCGCCTACAAATGCATTTCTGATTTCATGTAATGACCCAAAATCAAATCACGTAACAACTCATATTATACTACGACTTAGTCCTCGTCCCAGAGTATGATCCAATTATGTTATTTATATGTTATAAGCGGCTTAAGTATTCTATCGCAACCCCATTCTAACCGCTTCCCGAACTTTTTTTTAGGTTTACCGCGTCTCAGAATTAAACGCGTTCCGGACTTCTACCCAAAAATAATAAAGTTGCGACCAGACTGTTGGCAGAGTTTTTAAATAACTTTTTAATTTTTCATCCCGGTGTGACCGATATTATAATAGAAGCCCAGAAGTATGGGCTTTTGTTAGCAAATTAATTTTATTTAATTGCGATGTCTTCATCATTAACATTTTGTGTAATATATATAATAGTGTGTATAAATTTTTTGCAGCTATTCAAACTTAGGTTAGGTTAGGATAGGTTAGGTTTGGTGGGTGACTATTTGTAAAGATATATAGCATAGACCTGGCTCCGTTAAATGCCAATTCCACCACGGCAATCTGAACCCTTCTGGGTACAGTTTTTTACACAGCGCATTATTATTTCGATTTAATAATATTAATTTTTACGTGGCTTATATTAGACACTAAAAGCTAGAAAAGATTCTGTTTTCCTTTTTATCTAAACTATGAAAAAATGGGTGAAATTGAGCGATGCACGAAAATCGCCTAAGTAAAATTGTTCGTCATATTTGCAACAAACAAAAATTTAAATTACGTATTTTTTTTATTCAACTAAAATGTTTAAGTTGCTTCAACTCATCATCATCAATGGCGCGACAGCCCAAGTCGGGCCCTGGCCTCCTGTTGCTTCAACTGCAGTTCCTAATAACAGAATCTAGTCATTACTCAAAATGTTCGGTTGGAGCTCTTCATGATTCAGTATTGTAAGTGGAAGGGATTCCGCTCGAATTCCGCTGGAGTACCGGTGTGTTATGCAAGTAAGAACATACTATTCGCTAATAACAATAATAAATAATTAGTCTGTGCTGAAAAATTGAATAATTGAATAATTAGACGATTCTTTCATAATATAATCCTAAGATTCAAATTTCTATCATAAGACGTTCATGGGAAAATTAAAGTCATGGATCTGTTTTTAGTTAGTCATTGTGTCATTTCCTAAGCGGTTAAAGTCTTAGTTATGTGATCCGATGTCTTGCGGCTGTGACAAGCGTTAACTAAACTACTAGTTAACTAAATTTTTATACTCTAGATGAAATCTGAGAGTGTTATAAGTTTAATCCAGCCCAAAAGTTTGTAACGTATAGAAGAGCCTCGGGCGAAAAAAAAGTTACATAATATTTTGTGTTTATTTGTGTCCAAAAACTCCAAATCCCTTTGACGTCTGTCCATCCATCTGTCCGTCTGTCTGTCCGTCTGTCCATCTGTCCGTCTGTCCGTCTGTCCGTCTGTCAGTCTGTCCGTCTGTCCGTCTGTCCGTCTGTCCGTCTGTCCGTCTGTCCGTCTGTCCGTCTGTCCGTCTGTCCGTCTGTCCGTCTGTCCGTCTGTCCGTCTGTCCGTCTGTCCGTCTGTCCGTCTGTCCGTCTGTCCGTCTGTCCGTCTGTCCGTCTGTCCGTCTGTCCGTCTGTCCGTCTGTCCGTCTGTCCGTCTGTCCGTCTGTCCGTCTGTCCGTCTGTCCGTCTGTCCGTCTGTCCGTCTGTCCGTCTGTCCGTCTGTCCGTCTGTCCGTCTGTCCGTCTGTCCGTCTGTCCGTCTGTCCGTCTGTCCGTCTGTCCGTCTGTCCGTCTGTCCGTCTGTCCGTCTGTCCGTCTGTCCGTCTGTCCGTCTGTCCGTCTGTCCGTCTGTCCGTCTGTCCGTCTGTCCGTGCGCACGATAATGGACCTAGGATCTTGATATTCGGAATCTGAATGTTTGGTCGAATTTGTAAGGCTAGGGACAGCGATTAATCAACAGTCTGGGATTTTGTGTTAGGGTTTCACACCAGAAACTCCACTGACGCCGGAAAACAACAAAAACTTAAGCAAATTTGATTCTATGGTAGCTTCTCACCATGAAAAATTCCATTCTCATTGTAAGGCTAAGTTCGTTAATGGGCAAAATCGCCCTACTTTTTCGTGTCGGTGCCATACAAATATCCTGTCAAAATGTCTTCACTTACAATATTTTCCGATAACTTTTAAACGCTTCAAGCTAGGAATTTGAAATTTTGTACACATTGATTTTTAAATGGTTAAATATTAAGGATAAATATGCTAGAAATCGAGTGAGTCCGTCCTGCATCTCCCAAGTCCTTGAAAAAGGAAAAAAAAATTTCGGTTACTCACTTAATTCAAAATATGAAATTAAACACTGATGATATGGTCTTTTAGTTTTGAGTTGGAACCAAATGGTAGTCCTTAATAAAGGACAAATTACATGTGCACTCCTTATCTTACTTTATCATCAAATACAATATAAAGCGGAGTTCCGTTTCATCTAGAGTATCATACGATTGGCTTGCAATCATAAATCTGTAATTCCTTCAATAAGGATTTACTTAAATAAGAACATGTCTGCTGACTTGACTTACCTTAATCGATAGAAAACGGTTTGTTAAGCTATCTCATTCATAATTTTATTTGTATGGTACCTTTCGTATTTAATTTCATCTGGAATGAAAATTTCCTCCGACAAATGACTAGAAGCGTGACCAACTCCTTTTGTCGTGCGGATTTCTAAAGGACACGATGTGACCCACATACTACACTTGGTCCTGGACAAAAATAACTAAAAAATAAAAACAAAGCCCGCTTGCCATAACCAGAATACTTTCTTCACAACATCACTCTACATTTTGTCGTTGTTGTTGTTGTTTTTTTCGAACCCAACTCTAGTGCGATACTAGAACAAAACAGAATGTCACAATTAGCCACCCCACTTGGGTTCGTTCCAGAGGAGCTTCTATTATTAGCTTTACTGTGTAAGACAACTCTATGCTGATAGACACAATGGGGGAGCATCGATATAACAGCTACAGCCATCTAGCGCCCGAACCTGGGTGAAAAGATTGTTGAGCTGAATGTAAATGTGTTCATTTCCATAGGTCTCATTAGATCCTATCACACGCTATAGAGGTAGATGCCTATGTGTGGATACGAGCCGTATACAGCATCCTTTCAAGGACTTTTATAGATATACCTGGGTGTTCGTTCACGAGGCATCTATCTACCTTAGGAATTGTATAAACAAAAGAGACGGGCCCATTCTACGGTTGAAGAGGTGGAAAAAAATTTATTTTGTTTTTTGAGCTAGCACGTCAAGAGCGAGCGCGACACGATGAAAACAAGGACACAAGGACACGCAACAAAAGGACGAGTTATCTAAGTTAGATAAATGAATCCGGCTGTCGCATCAAATACAAATTTATGGACTTTGAAATGGGGACCGGGATTTTTTTTTTTACGTGTTTTATTATTTTTGTGGGTGACGAATAAAGGTGACAAAATTTTGTGTGTGTGATGTGGTGCGGTAACTTTTATATCTTCAGTTCAAAAGAAAATCATAGAAAAAACGGATTCAAGCGCAAAAATTGAGCGCAGATTTCGCTTTAACTAATTTGGTTTTGATAATTGGTCAAAATACTTTTAATTTGTTTCAATATGTGGGCCTGAATTTAAGTCCACTTTGGAAGTGTATTTAAATAGATAATTTCATAGATATTGAAATCGTAATCAATATACTCGTACATTAAATATTGACAACCAAAAAAAGTACTCCCTCCGTCCGATATTTGAGTCCAATTTCACACAAAAAATTGTCTGAAAATAAGAGTCCCATTTTAATTTAACAGTGTTATTCGAAACTAATGTTAGGGATTGAAGGACATTAAAACAATAAGCAACAAATAAAATAAAAGTTTTACTAACTATTGCAAAAAAACCAAAACTTTTTACTTACATAATTGCTCAAATTAATCATTTTGATGGAATTAATTATTTTGTCAATAAACATATTGTTGCGAGCGAGGGGTTCGCCGGGATTTCAAGTAAAACACAATTCGGTTAAAATAAAAATGAGTGAGTATTTATTCTTCGCACTTTAATTCTAGTAGCACAATTATTCGCACTATATGGCAATACCGCCCGCTTATAATTGATTCGATCACACGCAATCGATCGCTTTCCACCAATACGGTCGCGTATACACGCTGGCTGTCACAGTTGACGTAATAAAAATTACTATGTCCCTCGCTGAAAGCTTTATCTGCTCTTATACCAGTTGTCTGCAGTCGAGACTGTTCTTGAATCTTCGTTCGGTGGTGTGTGTAGAGGGTTCTGGAAAGCTTGAGAGCATTCCATATGATCTTCAACGCTGTTCTAGTACATTCGAGCGCGTTCGATTAGAAGAGAGGTATAATCGTGATGCTCCGCTTTCCTTATATACTTCAACTAGGCTTTTGATTGGGTCACTTTGCAACTAGGTATTCGGTTGTTGCTGTTTCCCTTATTCGTAATCGATCAAGTTGCGCGGTGGCCAGGCTTACAAGTAACAATATGTTTATCCAATCAGACTTGATCCGTTTTTTCTATTTTTCAACACCTAATAAAAAAAAACACAAATTTTTCCAATTGAACTCTTATTTTCGGACAGAGAGAGTATATTATACTATTATGGCATTGGTATGTCTTCGAATTCAATTTAATATATTAATTTTTCTGATACGAATTACAAATATATTGAAATATATTTGTAATGTTGTAATTACTCTTAATTAGTTTTCCATTCGATCGATTAATTAAAAGGCAATATCAATGATACTAGAACATTCTCGTTCTAATTTAAAAAAAATCTGCCAATAGTCCGGGCGCAAAATTTTTATATTTTGGGTAGAAGTCCGGAACGCGTTTAATGCCGAGCAGCGGTATAGGTTACTATTCAACTGACAACCTGGGAAATAACGTTTCAAATAGCCATCCGGGTTATTCTTTAGGTTGTCAGCCGCGTAGTAACCTACACCGCATCTCAGCATTAAACGCGTTCCGGACTTCTACCCAAAAAAAATAATAAAGTTGCGCCCAGACTGATGGCAATTTTTTTTTTATTTATTTACGTATTTGTTTTTTCAATAGATGATTCAATAGAAGTAAAAGCGAATTCAATCTCATTAAACCTAAAAAAAATTTGGAATTCGTCAAAACTTGAAAAATAGCTGACCCTCCAGGTGGTTTAATATCGAAAAATACTTAAATCGGTTTTTATACAGACTACCGTCCAATATCGCTCACATCTGTCGTATGTAAGATAGTGGAAAGAATAATCGCCCAAGAGGTTCGGAAGTACATCAGCACGGTAACATTATATCTGACTGTCAACACGGCTTTTGTTCCGGAAGATCAGTAGTATCGAATCTACTAACATCTACGAATGATTGGATGCGGCGCTTTGATGAAAAACAACCAACTGATGTAGTTTGCCTAGATTTTGAAAAGGCCTTCGACAGAGTTCCCTTCAAAAGACTTCTATTTAAGCTTGACCACTATGGCATCCGTGGACACCTTTTGGATTGGATTAAGGAATTCATCATAGATCGATATTTTCAAGTTCGAATCGGCGATTCATGTTCAAGTTCGTATGAAGTACTTAGTGGTGTGCCTCAGGGTTCAGTTTTAGGGCCACTTCTTTTTATAATTTATACCCCTGAAATACCTAACATCCTAGCATCTAGCTCATGTTTATTCGCTGATGATACGAAACTTTTTGGAAATCCGCTGCTTGGAAATTTAACTCTGCAGGGTGACTTGAACAAAATATATGAATGGTCAGAAAAATGGTCAGAAAAAGTGTTCAGTCTTGCATGTCGGACCAAATAATCCCCGGACCACGTATAGTCTTAACGGTACGGAATTAATATCCACCAACAAAATTTGCGACCTTGGAATCACAGTGACATCAGAACTAAAATGGGAACAGCATATTAACAATATTTCAAAAAAAGCCAATTCGTTAATATACTTGATACGAAAAACATTCACTTTTATCACTTGTGAGGTTTTCATTAAAATTTACAAAACCTACATAAGGCCTCTACTCGAGTTCGGATTCCAAATCTGAAGTCCTACTTTCGTAAGGACATGACTTACTGGAGAAAGTACAGCATCATGCAACGAAGCTTCCGCAAGAACTGAAAAACCTATGCTATACTGACAGGCTGGCATGCTTACGACTTCCAACTTTGGAGCAACGACGAATGAGAGGTGCCCTTATAGAGACCTTAAAAATTTTAAACGGTCATTTCAGCTCCCCTGAACTACAGAATCTATTCACGAGCAACAGGAATCCTCACCTTAGAGGACATTTCGAGAAACTGAGCAAATGTATAGTGAACACAAGCACGAACCCTTTTCGGAACTTTCTTCCGAACAGGGTAGTTGATGGCTGGAACTCTTTTCCCGAGGACTTTATTGACGCTACTTCAGTGTAGGATTTTAAAATCAAAGTGGATAGACATTTCAATTTTGGCTGAATCAAGAATTAACTTTTACTTTGTACTCCTAACTTAATTTCTTTATTTTATTCAATTTAAATTTTATTTTTACTTTAATTTGCTTTTGTTCAATTTAAACTTTTTTTTCTTCATTATTAATTTCGATACTTCTATTTTTGCACTAACTTTAGTTATATACATTCTACTTTGCTTATTAAAATTTTTTTTTTGTTTTTGTTTTAGATAACACATCAATTGTAGTAATATTGCATCATACTTTCTGATATCAGGTGTATCAGCGAAAGCTGCCTTCCTGATTATTAAATAATAATAATAATAATAATAATATATTTAAAGCTTTTAGGTGAAAGTGAATTCTGTATCTCATTAGGCCTAAGAAATATATCGGAATTCGAGAATACGTTCATAACCACTTTCCACCACCTCCAAAAATTTGGAAAAACATTTCTAGGCATTTATATAAACAGACGTAAAAATAATTTGATAACTCGATATGTCTAAAGATATCACGAAAATCGTTAAAATGTGGAAAAAACCCTTTTAACTGACATTTTTTTTACTCGACCTTTGTACGTCAAGGAAAACCTAATTTTTTTTGCTTTAATTACTCTAGTAGCATATCTACATATGGATATGTACAAAGTTTCAACTTTCTGGCATAAGCCATTTATGAGATATGAAAAACCCCTGTATTTTATTAGCCCCATCAAAATTTCCAAAAAAAACTGACCAAAAACATTCCAAAGTACCCCTCATGCTTTTCTCAAAAAATCAATTTTATTCGATTTTTGCCAGTGGTGGCACAAATGAAAGGGAAGTTCAATAGATGCCTGAAAATCTAAACAAAATTCAATTCTGATCAAAAATGAGGGAACGGTGGCCAAAATCATGCTGAAAAAGAGAGGAAAAAACCTCAGTGCTCACGACTCTTCTTTTAGTTCTCCAGGGGTGTGTTCAAGATGCCAGCTATAGCTGCTTCGAAAGCATAGCATAGCAAGACTATATCAACTGTCAAATTCAGCCATAGCAAGAAATAGCTGCATCTGGTTTTGGACAGCCAAAATCAGCTTGTATAGCTTACAACGGCTGTTCGACACATACATACGCAAGTTGTCGTAACATATGACATATGGTATATTATAATAAATTATAGTGAAAATGAGCACTACTAGTAGTGTCCTTAAATTTTTCCATATATCATTTTCGATTTTAAACATTCAAAATGACTTTAAGACGAAACTAACAGCTACATCCACCTATGAATATTCCAATAGCTGCTTTCTTGCTACAGTCCGGAGTATGAGCAACAAAAAGCAGCTATGGAAGCAGCTTTTTAAAAATCTTGAACAGTCTAGTGTCAAATAGCAAGTACGAGAAAGCAGCTTTTTGGTTGCTTTGGACACACAAAAGCATACAAAAGCAGTTAATAGCAGCTATAGCAGAAATCATGAACAGAGCTCTGGTCCCAATTTTTAGAATTTTTTGAATCGGTTTGCGGATTTGGATTATGGGCTTCAGCACCTTTAATTTAAGGAATCACTCGTTAAAATCGGATTTTTTTTAGAAAACTGACCAAAAACTTGCGAAGATTTAGGGGAAGGTGCTGTGCCTTGGATCGAATGTACCTCAGTCCGAACGTCAATTGCAACTTAACTTTAACCGCCGGAAAAAAAAGTTTCTTCAATGAAAGATCGCCAAATATGTAGCCTTTTGTTTCAGTTTGTTAAAGCGAGTCTAGAAGATAACTTGATTGCGATAAAACAAAAGAAGTGATTTTTTAACAT
This sequence comes from Beris morrisii, assembly GCA_951812415.1. Taxonomy (NCBI): domain Eukaryota; kingdom Metazoa; phylum Arthropoda; class Insecta; order Diptera; family Stratiomyidae; genus Beris; species Beris morrisii. Next base: position 152,611,179 of record OX638310.1, read on the forward strand.
AAATGTATTTTTTTGTTTGTTCAGTTATTGTGTTTTAATAATTTCTCTTATATAGCATTTTTAAGTGGTAAGACAATTAGTTCATCGTGGTCTTGATCTTGATAAATTTAATCCTTCCTTACCATTAGAAATAATTAAAAACAATTTGTTTGTATCAATGGTTTTTTTGATTGTACCTTGAACCGGTCTACATATAGGATACATAGGACTTTCTTGCTGAAATTGCACCCGCAGAGGTAGTGAGGACAGAAGACAGCAGCGAATTTTCTGTTACAAAACTGTTTATTGCAGCTAGACAAAAAATTTTCTAAAGTTTCTTATTCTTATTATGAATTTGCTGTTTTTTTAATTTAATACTTTACCATATTAATGAGGGAACGGTAGTCAAAATCGTGCCGAGAAAGAGAGCAAAAAACGACAGAGTTCACGACTCTTCTTTTGGCTCTCCTGGTCGCAATTTTAGGAATTTTTTGAACCGGTATGCGGATTTGGATTATGGCTTCAGCACCTTTCATTTAAGCCATCACTCGTTAAAATTGATTTATTTTTAGTAAACTGACCAAAAACTTTCCAAGAGGTACCTCTTATCCCTTTTTCAAGAAAAAAGGTATAAGTTTTTTCAATTTTCGCAAGTGGTGACGCAAATGAAAGGGGATCTCAACGCAGTCTAAATAGAAGTCCGAAACGCGTTTAATGCTGAGATGCGGTGTAGATTACTATGCGATTGCTAATCTATGGAATAACCAAGAGGCTATTGGGAACGTTATTTTTTAGGTTGTCAGTCGCATAGTAACCTACATCGCATCTCAGCATTAAACGCTTTTCTGGCTTCTACCCAGAAAATAATAAAGTTGCGCCCATACTGCAGATTCTCTTGCAGATTTTTTTAGTTGTTAAATCATGTGTTCCTTTATCTAAACTGGATGAAACTTAAAACATACTTTTATTGAAAGATGACTGAACTTCCACAAAATTTAAAAAATTATTAATGGATTCAGAGCAAGTTTATTGAGTTCATTTCTTTCTTACTACCCCTACAAAGATGTACTCGTATGTATGTATTAACACTGAGAGAAATGCAATCATTTATTTTAAAAATCTATAATTTTGAAAATAATATTCTGCATGTTTCACTGTATAATATTTGAATGAAAAATTTTGCACTATAAATCAAAAATAAAATCTTTCATTCAAAAGCAGTAATCGAAATGTGTAAATATGATCATTGTTGAAAAATATGTTTGAATGAAATATTCCTTTATCTTTGAGCCAAACAAATTTTTTTATTCCTACAAATATCATAACTTTTAATTGAACCGAACTATATGTTCGATATGCACAAATTATGTTTGGACAAATTTTAAACGTCTAAGCCGGTGTTTCGAGTATCAAATATTTGTTTTAAAAGTCTAATCGCTGTGATCGAAAATTCAAACGCTTTCATTCAAACATAAAATATTTTATTCTGAGCATGAATATTCTTGCTCTAATGGTCTTCGCCCAAATAGTGATATGTTCTTCATATTAATTTTATGCAAACCATCGCGCGTGGTGTAAGTTAAGTGATTTACATAGTTTCTTGTTTTAAGCAGTAGTGCAGTGGACGACTTGTAAAGGATAATGGATAAACGATATGAGTGACGATCTTATTGAAACCTTCATAAATGAATTTAGTTCGGAAAATGAACAGGAAAATAATACCATAATTATTTTGAACGACAATGATAGAAAGTTATTGGACTTACTGTCATCGTGGAATCTGGAAGCAGTTTTCAGTAATTTAAAAAGTAAGTAAATTTTGTGTGTTGCTTCGTTCGAATCTACGAGTTTTGAATATCTCAACAAATAATTTTATGAATTTGCAGGTGTAGAATTCGATCGATTGAGGTATTTGGATCGAGGAGACATAAAAAAAATATTTGAAGATTTCTCCTTTTTGGGTATCGCAGCAAAGTTCACAAAGAAATTACGACAGAGGAGAAAATAAAATGTAAGTTTTATAAAAATTATTCTTATTTATTTGTTTAGATTTGTCAAAATATCTATGTAAAATTTATGTATTTGCTGTTATAGTATAATAATGATGGGAGCACGTTGTTGATTAATACATCTGTATCTATGTGGAAGTTCGTCCTTAAGTTCAGCAAGCAGTAGTTTAGGGTTAAACGTGAGTATTGAGAAAATAATGAATGCTTTAACGTGCGACACAAACAAAAAAAATGGCAAGGAAAATAACTAGATATTAATATATAAACAACTGGAATTAATTTAAAATGTGCTTCCGAACGCCGATTCCACATTAGGCGATAATTTTCAATTTTCTAATATATTTCTTATATCCGTATTACACAGATAACTTCTGATTTTGATCAACTTTATCCTGTCGGGGAACATGGCTCCTAGAGTACCGGATTGACTTCAAAATTAAATAAGCATAGGGTACTGCTTATAGGCAATAAGCGATCAATTCTGCAGTGATATTCTAATGAAGATAGACACAGCTCAAAACGAGTGTAAGTTATTTATTTATCATCATTGATCATCATATTATTATATCACAATCGCTATAATTAAAGATAGCAAGAACTGTATAATAGCAACACTTCTCAATGCTGTGATATCACCTAGCGAGCGGACTGCGAATTTACAATCAAATAACATTTTATTTCTTACATGTAACATTAAAAAATTTATATATATGCATACCTATAACAATAAATGAATTTATTTAGGTTTAACATAATCTTGTTTTTGCTAATTACGAATACAGGAAAATTGGAATTAATAGAAAACATACTGCAGTCACGATCGGCTGCAAGCCAATCGTATAATACTCTAGATGAATACTGAACTCCGATTTATATTGTAGTTGGGTATAAAGTAGAATTACGTGTGTGCATGTTGTATGTCCTTTATTAAGGACTGCCATTAGATTGCTACTCAAAACTAAAAGACAATATTCAGTGTTTAATTTCATACCTTGAACTGGGTAAGTCATCGAAAAAAATGTCCTTTTTAAAGGACTTTCACGTGGGAGGAGCAGGAAGGACTCACTCGATTTCTTACATATTTATCCTTTTCCTTGGAACCATTCAAAAATAAACGTGTACAAAATTTCAAATTCGTAGCTTGAAGCGTTCAAAAGTTATTGGAAAATATTGTTGAACACGTGTTTTAAGGATATTTTGTATGGCAGCTACCAGAAGGAGTAAAAGGATTTCGCTGATTAGTAAACTCGAACTTCCTTTTCACTCAAAACTAACTTGTACAAAATTCCGAATTCGTAGCTAAAAGATTACTTGAGTTATTGTGAGTTTTGTAAATTAAGTGAATACATTTTGACAGGATATTTGTATGGCAGCTACACGAAGGACTAAAAGAATTTTCTTCATAATCATATATTTAGCTCCAACTATTGGAAAAATAACACATACAAAATTTCAATGTCGTAGCTTAAACCCTTCTGAAGTTATCGACCAATATTCTTGAACACGTGTTTTAAGGACATTTTGTATGGCAGCTACCCGAAGGAGTAGGACGATTTTGGCCGTTAACGAACTTAGCCTTACAAATTCAACCAAACATCCAGATTCAAAATTTCATGATCCTAGGTGACGGCATTCTTGAGTTATCGTGCTAACGGACAGACGGACGGACGGACGGACGGACGGACGGACGGACGGACGTCAGGCGGATTTGAGGTTTTTGGCCACAAATAAACAAAAAATAATATACAACTTTTTTTCGTCCGAGGCTTGGTTCTATGCGTTACAAACTTTTGGGCTGGATTAAACTTATAATACTCTATATGATTTCATCTAGAGTATAAAAATTCCATTATTACGCTAATAATAAAGAAAAAGGCAAGTATGGAAAGGTAATTTGAAATTCGTTTATGAAAATCGGCGATTCTTTCATCATTTTGAAATGCAAGAATACTTAAACTTAACCAATAAATCAAATATTTCATATATTCAAGTTTAATAAAAGCTGTTTTGATTTGAAAGAAAACTAGAGGTATAATAAAAGCTTATCTTTTTAAGTAAAAGAAAAACTTTTTGTTGATGAAACTACCCAGGTGGTTAATTTGAAATACAAGAACATTCAAGTCAATACCTGAAACAGTTAAACTAAATATACCATTACGTTTAAGTTAAATAAATTGCTATTTAGTTTGAACATATTAATTTGTGTTATTAAATACGAAAAATGTTTGGCTTAAACATATTGTATTTAATATTACCGTTTTCCATCGTTAATGTTGAACATTCAAATCAACAAAGTGGTAATATTCAATACAACAATAATTATTTTTGGCGCAAAATTGAATAAAAAAATTGTTGATCTAATACGTGTTCTGTTTAAAATCAATAAGATTTTTCTCTGAGTGTAGTGGCAGGGCAGAACGGTAAAAAACTGAAAAAAAATCCAGGTATGTAATAATGGTGTTTTTAATCTATTTCGAACAGTATAAAAAACACTAACCGAAAAAAGTTTTTCGAGCAGTTTTCGTTATTAAAAAATAGCTTGATTTTCAAAGGGATAGTGTCCTGCCTGATAGCAGTTGAATAAAACTGAAAAGTTTTCTGGAAATGCTTTGCTCTCTAATTAACTTCGAAATTTCGCTTCAAGGACAATAACTCCTGCTGGCTAATAAAGTTGATGGGACATGTCGAGTCCTATAACTTTAGGGACACAAATTTCCAACCAGCGAAGTTAAGGACAAAATAATAGCGTATCATCGTGGAGACAAAAGGAAATCTCCATTACTCGTATACGTACAATGCATCAAAAAAATATTCGATCATTTTAATATAATACCTGTCATCTTAGTACCCATTGTTTTCGAGGCTTTACTAAAGCTAGTATTACACTGTTTGACTAAGTGGTCAAATTCAAGTAATAAGCAATGCGAAATAGCGAATTCCAATTAATGTAGCAGTATCCGCTCGGTCAAATTCGCTATTTCGCATTGCCTATTACTGCAATTAGACCACGTGGTTAAACAGTGTAATACTAGCTTAAGGCTAATTACTTAAAAAAAATCAGTATTACGAAAACTAAAAATTACATGATAAACTTATATAATTTAATAATTTTTATTATTACTATTTTAAATATAATATAAATCTAAATTTTTGATATAAGTGAATGGATACCTAAAAGCAACCATTTCAATAGAATTGTAGTCTCAGTTTATAATTGGCTCTCTTTATTTAAATTCGCATATTCACATTTATTGAATAAGAATCTAAAATTTTCAACAGAAATTAGTTTAGTTACTCTAGTCGTCAAAGGATTGCGGAATGGCGCAGCCAACAGTAAAATGCATGGATAGTATACCATGATGAAATTATCGACTTTGTGACTACGAAGGTGCTTCATACTATGTGCGTTTATCTCGTAGATGCATAGTATGGAGTGGTACACTGCAGTTATTTGCGCTATTGCTATATGAATATCAATAGTGTATCCCAATTAAAAGATTACAGAGATAGGAACAGTCCGAAAAACGGAAAAGTATATTTCTTAAATACCTTGAATTTGACCTGGAGGCTCAGCACTCAACAAAACAGGAAAATCGCTTCACTAATTAAGATAAAAAGAGGAATGTATGAACTTTCATAGGCGACACTGTGATTCGCTTGTACTATAAGTGGAGCTACGAAATATATATAGGTTGTCAATTTCGCGCTCCCATAAATCACTCAAAAAACCCTTTTAGCTTGTGGTACTAGCATTCTGTACGTAGCAACATAGTCCCTGAAGGTAACAAGGATCCTGCATATGTCGCCTCGATACTATTTATAACTTGGAGCTCTGTTCTCCTGTTGTTCTTGTTGTTGTTGCTAGCAGGTGAGGTTCGTATGGAAGGATTCTGTTAGTTTAGTGTCCCGAACGATTCTCCGTTCCACTAGATGCCATAGTTTGAAAAGGACACGAGACAGTCATGCAAACGATGTGACGCTAACAAATCGATTACAAATCTTTTCATATTTCTCGAGAGAGGATTCCATGGGGAGGATTTAGTTCTCAGTGATGAATTCTTTATTCTGCTCTAGCGGAATATAAAAGCGTATTTTCCTCAAAGCGTTTAGATTTAGTGCAATTAAATTTTGTTTCGAAGTTTTTCAGAATTTTTAATTTTTTATCTCAAGTTCAGTTCTCTACTTTGTTCTTATAGTTTTAAATGTTTGCATTCCTTTGAACGCATCGTCCACCTTGAACCAGAGCAGTGACTAATTTAAAGCAACAAGATATAGGTATGTTCAGTTGAATAATACTCCTGCTTACCACGTTTAAGCTTGATCTAACACGAAAATTATCAACTGATATAACAAAATATTTGAAAATGGCAGTTTTTCGTGATTGACCAAGCAATATTCATTGTTTGCTAAATGACAAAACTGTTAGTTTTGCAGCATAAATCATGAACCATTTTCATTCAATTATCTACAATTGCAGTTTAAAGAAGTGAATTTTGAATTCTTGTTTAAAATTTGTGGAAAAAGTTTGAGTTGTTAATATACATTAACTTAAAGGTTAGTGAATTTTTGCTTTAATATTTTTTGGTTAATGTTTAGTATACCATATTACTGTAGCCTCATTGCACAGTTAAAAATTTTGGAGTAGATTCCAATATTTTTTGTATTGGATATATGTCCACACCAAAAAATTATTAAATTTTAAACTTCCCAATGTATTAAAAACATATTTCAATCTTTTATGGTATTGCAATTCAATACTCTAAATATCGAATTATTAACAAAAAAAATCTAATTGAATAGTATTACATTATAAGCTCATACCATTAGAATGTAGTCAAAAGAAGTTTAAGTTTTAAAGTAAATTCAATTAAAGTTTACTCCTATATTTATTAGAATTTTAATTGTAATGTGTATTATAGTTGAATGCAAAACATGATTTCAATTCAATACATTTAATTATTATTAATACTAATACGGCTTACCTTTGTTGTACTTCTATTTGCCTCAAGAAATAAAAATTAATAATGAAATTTTAATTTTTTTTTTTATTTAATAATTAAATTACAAATACATTCTTAATATGTAGTACTTAAAAAACTTAGCTTTAAGTTCCTTCCCAACGCAGTAACATGCAATAGCTTTAGCAGATATAAAACATAACGCAGTCACGATCGGCTGCAAGCCAATCGTATGATACTCTAGATGAAATACTGAACTCCGATTTATATTTTAGTTGGGAATATATCAAAAGAATGAGGAGTGCACATACAATCATTGCATGACCTTTTATTTACAGGTAGAAACTTTTGTATAGTGGCTACTCGATGGATGGTTAAACGATTTCTTGAGTTATAGTGAGTTCCATAAATTAAGTTGGGACATTTTTATAGAATTTTTGTATGGCAACTACATGAACGACTTATGAGATATTTTTCATATTAATAATTTCGGCTGCGACTATTGTAAAATCAACATATACAAAATTTCAAAGTCGTAACTTAAAGCGTTCTAAAGTTATCGTTCAATATTGGTGAACACGTGTTTTAATAACTTTTGTATGACAGCTATACGAAGGAGTTGATGGATTGCGCTAATTATTGAACTCGGTCTTGCTTTTGATATGAAACTAATTCCTGTAAAATTTTGAATCCCTGCTTTAACTCGTACTAGAGTTATAATGGATTCTATAACTTGTATACATTTTTGAAGGACTTTTGTAGGCTGCTACACGAAGGACTCATTCAATTTACATCATATTCGGAATTTTCGTTTCAAACATGGTAAACTTTAAGTATTCAAAATTTCAAGCTCCTAACTTGAAGCATTCGAGCAATAATTGTGAATACGTGTTTTAAGGACTCTTGTATGGGAGGTACCCGAAGGAGTGGAAGGATATCGCCCATTAACGAACTTAGCCTTACTTTTTCCATTTTACAGGTGCTGACCAAATTTCAACTTTCTAGGCCAACGCGTTCTTGAGTTATCGTGCAAACGGACGGACGGACGGGCAGACGGACAAACAGACGGACGGACGGACGGACAGCAAATCGATTTAAGGTTTTTGGCCACAACTAAACACAAAATAATATATAACTTTTTTTCGTCCAGGATCGGTTCTATGCGTTACAAACTTTTCGGGCTGGATTAAACTTATAATACTCTATATGATTTCATCTAGAGTATAAAAAGGTTTAAACGATCATTCCTTTCTGTGAAAGAAATAAGAGATATATTTATTAAAATTATGTCAGCTAATGCAATTTAGAGTAGCTTTATATTGAGCATCTATTATCCCAGTTTCGTCGCGGTAAATAAAGACTCTTCTCTTCATTGGCATATTTGTTCCAATTGGTCATAAATGAATTAAATTTTTCCAAATACCTTAATTAAAAGTCAAAAAATATCTGAAAAAAACATATAGTTTTAACTCGGTAATATATATTTAAATATTTTACATATCAAGGTTGTATCGTTAAAGAAAAACAGATATTCCATACATATATTATTTTTTCCGAGCGTTGAGCGCTGTTGAGCTACTAGAGTCTTTTGAAGCTTCTCCTTAACTAATTTGCAGTAGGTACATGCAATATTTTCAAAAGAAAATATAACATATCAAACTCACGACGAACGCAAAAAGACTGAGTAAAACATGTTCTTTCAACGTTATAACCATCTAAAACAATTGAATTGAATTGTAAGAGAAATCGAAGAATCGCGATTAAATTTAAACCAAAAAGTATTAGTTTTAAATCGCTCAGAATTGAAAGATGAATTTCTATACCTTTTAGGTAGATAATCAAATACTTTCGTATAATAATTTTGAGCATGATCACTCTTGCCGAAAAATGTAAGGCAATTTGTATTACATAGGGATACTAACATTATTACGTGCTCAACTCATTGTTCTGAAAAATATTTTTACCAAGATTAAATTTCAATACTATTTGATTAAAATAGAATGTAAACTAAAAATTTGATCCAAACATGGATCGTAACTTAATCCATAATGTATTAAATATTAATGTAAGTATTTTGAAAGCTTACATTCTAAATCTAAATTTATTTGATTTTGCTGTAATACAACTCTGGATTAAGACTTTAGTCCAAGATTTTTAACCGTGTGGTAATTTAAATTTGTTTCTAGAGAAGGAGTTCCGCCACCAATTTTGAAAATGTTCACATCTGATAGAATACTTCAAAACCATTTCATGTTGTGGTTGAATTGGTTACCTCTGTCACTGAAGCCTCAATTGGGCCTATAGTGACGTCCTCGGATATTGGAAAGTTGATTATTGTTTTTCTGTTTTGACTTATTCCAAAATTTTGTACAAAACGGTCAGTATGGAAGTATATTACCGATGGTATAAAAATATATCGGATTAAACGTATATGACCATACTTCGTATGTAGTTTGTGAAAAATTTCTAATATCAGACTATTGTGAACATTACAATTCATATGAAGTTTTATATAAAACCGATAAATGTTATATAATATTTATAATAGTAATCAATTCGATGGGCCTGCTGTTAATTTATATTCAAACCCTAATGGCATGATATCTGTTTATAAAGATTTTTTTTTTCCCTCGAAAAAGTTGCATTGATAGAATATCGGGATTCGATCTGGTGCTCTTAGCGTTGAACTTTATATATCCTAGCGAACAACCAAAAATTCCACCAAATTGGTTGAAATATTGGGTGATCTTCAGTGTCACCTACCTTTAGTATAAGGATGCGATGGAATTTCGCTCCAATATAATTCGCAGAATATAAAATAGGTTTCGATATCGCTATATTGAATAATCCTCAGCAATACCCCCAGTTGTCAGGGTTTTTCGGATTTAGGCATGATACACCCTCTGACGAGTCTATGCCATCCGATGCCGAAACAGCTCCTTCGGACCCAGTCCAATACAGTCTTATAAAAAAACTGGCCTATTCAGTGAAGGTTTTCCAACTATCATGACTTCAGGGACAGCGATTAATCAACAGTCAGGGATTTCGTGTTGGGGTTCCACACCAGAAACTCCACTGACGCCGGAAAACAACAAAAAATTAAACAAATTTGCTTCTACGGTAGCTTCTCACCATGGAAAATTGCATTCTTAATATAAATGTAATATAAAATACAATTTAATATACTCTTAAATAATGTATACGTACATATATTACGAGTATATGTATATCTATGTGAAATTATGTAATTTGCTATTCTAATAAAAAAAATTTAAGGGGAGTACTTATTAAAAATTTCTGGAAACTACCTACATAGCAGTTTTTAGCACTATTGGACAGCTATATCATATTTTTGTAATAAAATGAAATAAGAATAATTGTTCATCTTTAAAATTCAGTGCAATCGATTTGAATGTAAGTAACAACACACATTGTTGGCTCATCATGTTTGAAAGGGGTAAAATGGAACTGTTTAATGAAAAATATTTGTGCTAAGATCACTTGCATAATATTTCAGGAATCATTAAAGTACTTGATCATGATAATTGAAGCACAAAAATATTTAATTTATTTTGAAGATTGATATTTGTACTCAAATATGAACATGTTTATTTAAAGACAAAATTGACAATGAAATTGTTGAATCAAGTAATGATAGTTGTAATGTTCTGAAAACATAATTATTTGAATTAACTACATTGCTTATTTGACGCAAAATCAAATAAGGTTTGTATTTGATTTTACCAATCAGTTTCTTTCGGTGTGTAATTTCTTTAAAACTACGCTATTTTTACGCATTTTCTTCGTACATAAAACTGAAGTTAATTGAACAACCATTATATTATCTCTTAAAGTATTAAATTTTGTCTACCATATATTATGTGAAAATTTGGTTGGAAAATTTCAATTTAATTTAAAAAAATCTGCCAATCGCAACAGAGTTCGGAATGCGAAGAAGTTCGGAATGCGTTCAATTCTGAGACGCGGTGTAGGTTACTATGTGACTGAAAACTCAGAAAAAAGTTCAGAAAAGGTTAGAATGGGGTCGCGCTAGAATACTTACGCCGCTACCACATATAACATATGAATTACATAATTGGGTCATACTCCGGGGCGAGGTCTAAGTCGTAGTATAATATCAGTTGTTACGTGATTATGAGATTTTTAGTGATTTGGTTTTGGGCCATTTCATGAAATCGGAAATGCATTTGTAGGCGATAATATAAAAAGTCTGTGGAAGTGAAAACCAAACTGATATCTTATCAATCGTAAGAAATATGTCCAAATCCTTACGTCCTATTGGAGTTGAATATCTAAAAACACTGAAATCAACTTTTGACGATTATGTAGGAAGCCTTAGGAAGTAAAAATGAATTTGATATCTCATTAGAAATAAGAAATATGTAGGAATTTGTGAAAACATATGCAACCCCCTTGTACCCACTTAGGGGTTGAATATTAAAAAATCCTGAAATGAGTTTTTAGATATATGTAAAGAAAGCCCGAGGAAGTAAAAACCAATCCCATGTCTTATCACTCCTAAGAGATGTGATCAAATTCGTGAAAACGTGTTCAACCCGTTTATACACTCTTAGGGTTGAAAAAGGAAAAAATTTGAAAACGTGTTTTAGGTGATTATTAAACAAACCCGTAGAAGTAAAAATATATTCGATATCTAATCAGACCGGAGAGATACGGCTGAATTCGTGAAAATGTATACAACCCCTTTACACCATCGTGGGGTCGAATTTCAAAAAATACTGAAAACGCTTTCTAGGTATTTATATGAAGAATACGTGGAATAAAAATAAATTCAATATTTGAAAAGACCTAATAGATATGACGAAAATCGTGAAAATATATGCATTCCATTTTCACTGATCATTTTTTTTGCCCCCCTTCTGTATGCCAATGGATATTTGAATTTTTTTTAATCAAAATTACTTTTCTAGTTGACTTACATATACATACTGAGTTTCAACTTTCTAGCATAAGCCGTTCTATAGTTAGGAAAAACACCCCCCACCCCCGTACCATACTACCCCTATAAAAAATTATATTTTTCCAACATGCTACTACTAAAGTTCTATCTAAATACCAAGTTTCAGCTTGATGTCATTTTAGGTTCTCGAGATATCGGAACTTTTTCCTTTTCACCCTCCCCCAGCCTCACCCTCTACACCCTCACCTTCAAAATTTTTTTTCCTGCTAGGACTCTATTGGGCCTATTTCTGGTAAAAATTCTAAGCATCTATCGTACATTGTTGAGATATGAGACGTGATTTTTTAGAAAAATTCTTTTCCCCTCCACTTCCACACTCCACCTCCCCCTTAAAAATTTTTACTTTCAGCAAACTTTATTTATCAACCTTAATACAAAAACTGAATTTCGTTCTTCTAGTGCAATTGGTTCGTGAGATATCGTACTCTAAAGTTTTTGACCCCCCACCTCCGTACGCCACTGCCCCATCTCAAAAATTTGTTTCCGATCTTTTCTCCTAGTATACCCACAGATGTTCATTAAGTTTTAATTTCGTAATATTAACCGATTAGGAGATATAGATTTTAGAATGTCTCAATCTCGGCTTTTGAGCGTTTCGGACGCATTATTATTCCCCCCACTCCCACACCCCTTTACCTATATCATAATTTTTTTTGCAAATGGGTCCACTATCGATGCTCTATATAAATTCCAAGTTTCAACTTCCTAGCGTAAGTGGTTACTGAGATCTGGAATCCAAAATTTTCCGTGTAAAACGCTTCCCCCACCTCCCCCTCGCACCCCCGCCACTGAAAAGGTGGCCACTTGAAGGGGTCTGCTCAGTCTACCAACAGAAAAAAATTCAACTTAATAGCTCAAAGAGTTTGAGAGTTATAAGCTTTCAAACGTTTAGCGTACGGCGGACGGCGTACGGCGGACGGCGTACGGCGTACGGCGCACAGACGGACTGAAAATTTTTTTGCTTTTTTGGTGTCTATTAGTCAAGAAACGTATAAAAAAAATTTTTCAGGGTAGCAAATTTTTTTTTTTTAAAAATCGATAACAATACTTTATTATTAAAATAATAAAGTAAAAGTTACAGTCGTTTGCTGGGACGTGTTTTTGTTGAGAGCTATTTCGGTACCAGACTTTCCTCCGCCATTTCCGAAATTCCAAAATTCAATTTTGTCGGATCATGGCAGCCTCTGGAATTAAAAATGCCATTTTTCGCCTCAAAATTGTTTAATAATTATGATAAAAAAAAACTAAGCAAGATATCGAAAAAATGGCTCGGTAAACGTAAGAGTGTTGTATTAAACACAATTGTGCAAAACTTGGTCCCGATCGGTCCAGTAGTCGGTGAGATAATTCTGGTACCGTTTTTGAAAACGCTGTTTCGAGAAAAACGCATTTAAAGTTTAGGGTACAGTTTACATTGAAATAAGGTTCTCTCAATTTTAACAGTGGAACAAGTATACCAAAACCTCACCAACTTTTCAAAACATGTCCCTGCTATATAGAAGGTCATAAATACCCGGATATTTAGAGTATAGTCAAACAGATGACAAAGGACACAAACACCTTCGCGCCAAACGTTAGTCGTTGCTCACCATGTCGGTTACAAAACGCTGTACCTTCATCATTCCAGCGAATTCCTTTATGAAATTTTCAGGTTAGACACTTAAAGGATGGTACTTTCGAATAAGGACCTTTTTGAAAAATCGATTTTTTTTAACTACCCAGGTGTATGTAACCCCTTAATGCCAATTGATATCAGTTCTAGTAAAACAGAGAGCTTCTTTATTTACGAAAAACCTTATAGTTAAAATACAGCTTTCAACAGATCACTCCAACCCGGAAATGACCCTGCCTAGTCCACCACAAATCGGCAAATGCATTTTCACCTTGGCTCGCGTTCTATGCACTTAGTTTAAGGATATTATTCCTACGGGAAAGCTATAAGAAAATTGCTTTCGGTAGTTTACTATACTCGTAGCGATACCATCAAACACTAGTGTTTCTCTGTCCTGGAGGTTTTCATTTCAGCCGCCTTCATCATTTGGACGTTGTGCTCCTTGTCCTTCTCGCTGGATGCTCTCGCCTGGCCTGGCAAATTCCCAACAATAATGACCGGTGAAAGTTATTGTTAAATTTTTATGAGTCTTGTGCTTAGCAACACTTTGCACATTGTCGGTTTCGCCATTAAATTCCATATATTTTTGCAGTTTTTTCCTTCTTTTGCGAAGGGCATAAAAATGAAAATGCCCACACAAACTGGCAAAGATCTCGAACATAATTCGACGAAGAAATGTTTTGCACGAATAATTTTTTTTACCATCGTTTTATGATGCAGAGATTGCTGCTCTTGAATTATTAACCGGCAACAACTTCATCTGGTATTCGAGGGGGTCTGTTATAACGTAAACAGGATGAATGGTGTGGTCCTAATGGCCGCTCAAATTATATTATTGTTTAGCGGAGTTAATAAGGACGTAATATGCTGGGACGGAAGGAAATCTGCTAGTTGAATTCAATTCATGCACAAGATAATGGCTTCCTCCTTGTGAAATATTGTGATGTATTGTTTTTGGCATAAGATGTGTTTGTATGGATTCAGATAAATTTAAAGAAGAAAATTGAGGCTGAATCTGTTTGAGAAATCGCACGTGCTGATTTAGTTCGGGGAGCTGAACGAAAGCTGATGATAGGCTATTCGGAAATTAGAATTAAGCCTCAGTTACAATGGCTCCGATCCGATCCGGCAGCCACGGAGGAGAAAATTTTATAGGCGCAAGGGTTCCGTTCCGATATCCGTCAAAGTGACACATCGAGGTGTAATTTTGATTTTCAGTTAGGTGAAAAACTTGGTGAAGTTGAAGTTGAAAGTAAAGCCTCAGTTATAATGGTTCCGATCCGATCCGATCCGGAAAACGGACAGTGTTGAGTTTCTCCATCCGACACACATCTAAACGGAATTTCGGAACTACTAGTCACAATCGTTCCGTTGATTAGCCGATACACAAAACGGAGGGATAAAGTTGACCAACTTTCAAGGTTCCGACGCTAAGAGGTGAATTATTTAATTTCACCACGTCTTTCGCCTAACTGAAAATCAAAATTACACCTCGATAGTGTCACTTTGCCGGATGTCGGAACGGCATCATTGTGCCTTGAAATTTATCTTCTCCGACGTTGCCGGATCGGATCGGAACCATCATGGTGCATTTACACTAAACCCGCGTACCACCCCATAAACTTCCGCTCTCCTGGGCTCAAATTTTTTTTAACTTTAATTTAAGTGGTCACTTGTAAAAATCTCAGCCAATGTGCTCATACCCATTGGAGGGTACGTGTGGGGTACGTTTCGTAACCCCAACGTACCCCCCACGTACCCTCCACATACCAACCACGTACCACCCCATGAACTTCCGCTCTCCTGGGCTCAAATTTGTTTTTTTAAATCTGTTGGCGGATTTGAATTGAATTTTAACTTTAATTTAAGTGGTCACTTGTAAAAATATCAGCCTATGTGCTCATACCCATTGGGGGGTACGTGGGGGGTACGTTTCGTACCCCCCACGTACCCCCACGTACCACCGCATGTACTTCCGCTCTCCTGGGCTCAAATTTTTTTTTTTAAATCTGTTTGTTCAAGTGACCACTTAAATTAAAGTTAAAATTAAATTCAAATCCGCAAACAGATTTTGAAAAAAAAATTTGAGCCCAGGAGAGCGGAAGTTCATGGGGTGGTACGTGGGGGGTACATGGGGTGTACGAAACGTACGTCATATCTGATACGGGTACTGAGATAAAAAATTACATTTTTTGAAAAATTGCTGTCCCCTCACTTTCGTGCTCCACCTCCCCCCTCAAAAAATTTAGTTTCGGTAGACTCCTCTTGTGATCCCATATGCAGAAACTAAATTTTATCTTCCTGGTGTAATTGGTTCGGAAGATATTGTAATCCATAATTTTTCACAACCCACCTCCACACCCCACCACTTTTCTTAAAAATTTTAACCCTTGTCTAATCTTGAAGTATCCCTAAGGACAACAACAAAGTTTCAATCTTCAGACATCAATTGTTCAGGAGATATCGATTTTAGAATGTTTCAATCCCGTCTTTCATGCGTTAACGACTCATTGTTTCCCCCCCCCCCCCCCACTTCCACACTCATTAACCAATATCGACCATTTTTTTTCAATTGAGTCCATTATCTACTACTCATAAGTTCCAAGTTTCAGCTTTCTAGCATAAGTGGTTCCTGAGACCTAGAAACCAAAATTTTTCGTCTAAAACGCTCCCCTCTCCTTTCCCCTTGTACCCACACCCCTCGAAAATATACCAGTCGTAGGGGTTCACCCAATCTACCCACCATAAAAATTTAAATTTAATATCTCAACGGGTTTGGGAGCTACGCGCCTTCAAACGATGTTGCGTACGGCGTACGGCGTCTACGGCGGACAGACGGACATTTTTGTTGTTAATTTTTTGGGTTTACCAGTCCTAAAACGTGAAAATACAGAATTTCACGGTAGCAAATTTTTTTTGAAATTTCAGGTCGATCACAATACTTTATTATTAAAAAATAATAAAGTAATTGGATTGAAAATTCAATTTAATAATTATCTGAACAGACCGGTCAATATTTCGAAAAATTACTATACATAAAATTTAAAATAAAAATTTTACATACCTAAAAGAATTAGACTTACTGATGTATAGAAATAACTAGTCAGAAACACACTCTTCTGACTCACACATGAAACAGGAACCTTAATGCAACAAAATTAAATATCCAAGAAAAATCAAATGGAATAAATAAATAAAAATACGAAAGCAGTAGAATTTTAGTCCAAACGTTTTCAATTTCTCTTGACAGACTGGGAATATCATCCCAATTTTAAGCCCTGGTAAGTTGTACTCAACAAGGGTTTAGTGCCACAGTCGCAACTAGGCTCACTGTTTTTCTAAGCCTTCCTTCAGTTATTTGAACCTCTTCAAGTCCTCCTAGGCCCACAACAGTTAACAGCTGGAAGAATAGTAATAGTTCTTGGAGAAGTTGCCTTAAACTCAATCCCCTTAAGGAGTCGTTGAAAGTCACGAATTAGATTTTTTAACTTCGGAGAGATACGAAAGTACAAACCTCTAAATTAAGTTACGAGTAACTCGTAAATCTTAAAAGTATCATTCAGGACTGAAGTCTGTCAATACACTTTACGGTTTGCTTGCGTTTGACATCGTAAGAATCCTTTTGCTTTGAAGAACGTTGTTATTTCAACATGAAAATTTGGAAGCAACCTATAACTCGACATGGTCTTGTTCGAACTTCAAACAATTGTACACCCTGCGCCAGTTCTTCGACCAAAAACTCTAAAACTAGACATCGAATTTTGCAAGAGCACTTTATCCGTATTCAGAGGCCCTATCAGTGGATTCAGCGTGTAAGGGTAGTTACATTGGGACTTTCCTGTGCATCACCGTTTCCCGTTTGAAAATCCTAACTCCCTCTGGATTTGACTTAACAAAGTTCCGCGTAAGAGCCCACACTCCTGCAGCCACAGCCATGGCATCCATGCATGGTTTTATCCACACATTTATGTACGGTATAGTTTTAGCGAAATATTTAAAACTTTGTGTGTTGATTACCCTTCATATGTGGAGCGATGAGATGTATAGCTGGTACGCTGAGGACCATAAAAGACCTCCCAGTCAATGTAATGTTTCGAGTTTAACATGTTAAACTCATGTTCAGCATGGAGAGAATGCTTTTCACCGAAGCGAGATACGAGCAGAAGGGGTTGGTGCAGCAACAACCATCGGGGTTACAGCTAACCTCTCTACATATGTACGCTTTGTGAATAGCTTAGTGGTGGAAACAAAAGGTTCCTTTGGCTTTGTCGGTTAACATCAAAAACATATTTGCGGTTAAACTACATTTGGATTGACCCGTAAACAAGAACTCCTCGCTCTCCTTTGCCGATTTTCACCTTCGCTTACGTCTCTACACATTGCCGCGATATCTACTCTAATGCACCTGTGGCAGAGATATCATGCAAATAATTTCTAGATCCTTTCGTATCCCTAACCCACTCTCGCCTACATTACACATCTCGTATCCCATAGCAAACTACCAACCGAATAAGTAGAAACGCTCCAAATATCGTCTATGCTTTTCCCGTGCGGGAAAACTTAAAACCGCATGAAAATGAAATCGGAAAATCCTTCTGACGGATTTGGGTTCATTTGGTGTTGAAATTTACAAATTTTTCATATCTCTTGTAAGATAATGCGGTGAAAATATGAAACAAATAATCTTCAAGCAAGTTTCGGCTAGAAACGTGAATAATTACTATGTTTAGCGTTACGAAAATAGTTAGTAGAAAAATTGATCCAATCTGGACATAGCAAAAGAGTTATTCCGATAACACAGGTAGGATAATATTGCATTAATTATAGTGATGAAATAGTTCGACAAGGATCAGTTTTCAGGCGAGTAGATATGGTTTGATCCATGTGCTTCTTTCGGGGCAATAGCCGTGCACTTTTGTTTCTGATTCTAAAAACTTTTTTTTCTTTTGAACCACAGGTGAAAATATACTGATTAGGTGAGATTCGAACTTCCAACCCAATGCTTGAAGACTAGAGCAAGGGTGTCCTACAACATTTTGTAGAGAGGATCAAAGCTGAAGAAGGTGAGGTCATGTGACGAATATTTAATCAACGCAGGAGAAAATGAGTTACCCTGCGTCGACACTGAAAATTTATCTGGCAATGGGAATGACAATATTTCCATTGCGTTAAATGTGAAATCGTAACGAGTGGGCATTTGATTGCCAGGCAATTTTCATTTGAGCGAGTGAATTCGAAGTGTCAAATAGTTTTCTCTTTAGTCAACTTATTTTCAGCAATTTCGCGATCAAAGCAAAAAAAAACCTTATATTCCTACCTGTTGACAAGCGACGCTCACTTATGTCAAACGATGCGTTTTCTGGCAATATTGCTCTCAAAATTGACAAGGCAATGATTGCCATGGCAATTTTGAGAGCAATATTGCCATATGCGTCTGATGCCTCTACACTGTCAATTTGTGTATGGCAATATTGCCGTTGTCATTTCCATAGCCAGATAAATTGCCAGGGTAGACGCAGGGTTAGCCAAGGTCCCAAATGAATATGAACATAGAATTCATAGACTTTCAGAGTAGACATTTTCTCAGGCTAGCCTGATTGGTCGTATATCTGACCAGGGCCATGTCTGGTTTGAGTAAGGCAAGCCTGCTCAGGCTGGATCAATTTGCACCGGATCAGGGCCACGTCTGGTATGAGAAAGGCAAGCCTGCTCAGGATCGTCGAACTTGCACCGGATCAGGGCCACGTCTGGTATGAGTAAGGCAAACCTGCTTCGGATTGCTCGAACTGTTCAGGCTCACCGAACTTATACCGGACCAGGGCTACGGCCGCAATGAGTGCATTTATAAATATAAAAAGTTATAATCATAATGAAATTAATAGAGGACGTAATTTCCTAAAATCTCACTTCATTTATTTTGAATTTTTTTTTTCAAAGACATTTAGTTTTTACCAGCCGAGCCGATGCGGTCTGGGCTAGCTCCAGCTCATGTTTGGGCTTGAGGAGGCTCAAGTCCGGCCCAGGATTAGACTAAGTCAGGTTTACGTCAGGCCCATATTCGCGAGAGCGTTACACCCTGATCAGGTCCACATTGGGGTCATCTGATCTGGCCCGGATTTATTTTAAGGCCAGATCTGGGAGGGATTTTCACCGGATAAAATTTCTACTCGGGTTGCTGCAATTTAATGAAATCATAGTTTAATGAAAGCCTATTGCACTATTCACCTACCGTTTGCAATTAAATTAATAGCTGGCTATTCTTCACTTAGAAACTTAATAAAGCCTCTTAGGTCTAAGTGTGTCCGTGTTCGCACCGTCAGCCACGCGTACCTACCTACCTACCTATCTAGGACACGTTCAAAGTTTAGTTGTGGTGCAGGTTACTAGGCGGCGAGATAACCTAAGGACTCAACATAGTGGTGAAATATTAACTTAACCGATTTTTAGGCGTGTATGTGAATTCATGAAACCTATACGACCCCATAGTGGTTGAATATCTCAATTTTTATGACTTAATGCCTAGACCTGCCTTTACCGTACTAAATAAACATATCACAAATTTTATAGTTACCTTTCGCCATATTTTTATCTCCTAGGAGCCATTACATCCTTAACTAGTGTTCAGATGCGACCAATGTGATATTCCTGCTCGTAAAAGTTCAATTCCTGTGGTGATAATTTCTCCATAAAAATACTCGTAACATATCGCCCTTCAAGGAAGTATATAAGATTATGTGCAGCAAAAAAAATTTGTATTACAATGATCAGTCAGTTCGACTACGGTACTATCATGTGTGTTTCAATTGATATACCAAGTGAATTATAAATCGATAAGAAAGTTTAGAAATTCGCACCAAATGACAATCGATAAAATGGTGAAAATTGCTCAAGATTTATGAAACTTTCCAGAAAGATGTTCGAGTGGTATGAAGTTTTCTTTGCATTTCTTGCGGTACAAAGCGGACGTTTTTTTTCCGCCCATATGTAACGAAAAATTATGGGCTCGCCATCTGGAAGTGAAAGAGGTGAATTTCGGGCTTTGTTCGTTCGCAGCAACAGCAAAAGTTTCAATTGCCTTTAAATCATTCAGCGCAGAAGTTCCTTAGAGGTTCCTCCGGGTTCTTTGCCGTCAAGGGGTCTTTACACTAAAACCGAAAACCATTTAAGTCTCCGTTCGGCCCGTAAAGCAGCATATCTCCCACGAAAGTTTTCACCGGCTTCTTCTTCTCGAAGTTTCCCAAAAACCGAATATCTCGAGACAGTAGCGGGGGTATTAGGCCCCCTTTCAGTTACAAGTGTTTTCCTCTTTAACACTAAACGCCAACACGCCTCCTTTCTGTTGTTCTTTGGTCTGTTCGAGAAATTTGGCGTTATTTGTTGGCCTGATGTACCTACAACACACATTTGTGTTAAAAGGTTAGATTAAATGGGAGGAAAGTTTTCTCGGAGAAGGATTTCACTAATGTGTCTGAGACTAAACATTATTCACCTAAAGTTTCAGTTCCGTAGGAACTGAATGGACATTTGGACAATTTCTCTGGACTTTGGGTTATTTTCAATTAGCGAACAATCCTCGAAATCTCCCATAAATAATACTTGCAACTCAATAGGCTTTTATTGGAAACAGACCTATTATATCATAAATAAATTAACAGAATGGAACTTAAAAAGGCAATCTCGATTCGTAATCTGTTTCGAATAAAAAACGAAAATCCTGTGAATTTGCGAAAGAAGGCTTCCTCACTTCAGGCCTCGCAACTATACAAAAACCCCGATCTCATTCCCTAGGGAAATTTCGACTTCTCCTTCGGACTGTAGTGTTCGGAATTAGTTTCGAGAGGATATAGGCTAAGCCTTAAATGTTTTATTGAAGAGAAGGGTTTGCTTTTTGCTGTCCTTCCAGCCATCCTGAAAAATTCAAGTAGGCAAATCGTTCGGAAATGATATTGTCCATAGTGGGGACAGTACGCTCGGAAACCCCACACGTAGAACATAACCGGCCAGGATGTGGGGCGCTGAGATTCAAACGACGTGAGATATCCTCCGATAGAGCATGTCCTTTTCGTAACCGTACTGTGTCCATTCTTGACTTAATTTCGAATGTAAATAAGAAAGGATCGAAAGGGATTATTACGTTCGTACGTATACTGTTTGCATTTCACGGAGAAATTCTAACTATTTGATTTTGGCTGGGTACTTTCGTCAGGACTAGAAATAGTTAAAGTTGTGCAAACAATTTATTTATTGTTAAATATATACAATTTTATCCATACTGATAGTGACTAGTGCATTGTTGTACTTGCCAGCAATCCAGTTGTTTTTAATAGAAGTACTTTTAGGTAAGTGTTTCTTTCTATTTGCACGTAGGCTAAATGTACATTCAGCAGCTTATTAAATTGTCCTAACTACTTGCTATTCCATCGATGGGATTAAATATTGTTAATGAATTCACATTTATTGCAGTCATTACACTGAGTTCACATTAAGTACCTTGAAAACATTACTTCCAAGAAAATATTTTTATTCGAAAATGTTTCGAGCGTAAATCACGAAAGTGAATAACTCTCATAAAACGAATTCATCAGACACTCAAAATAAATACTCTATCTGCATCTAATGCAAGTGATCTTTATTTCAATGAACATATGATTCACCTAACCTTTACAAAACCTAATGCATTGTATGCTATATGTAACTATACTCATTTTAGTGAACGTCAAACGAATCATTTTCAAATCATTTTAAAGATAGATATCTTTAAAATGAAAAATTTTTAGATAAATATTAAAGATAGATATCTTTAAAATGATTTTAAAGATAGATATCTTTAAAATGATTTATGATTCGTTTGAATGTAAATTACGTACAAATAGAGAGAGAATTTTGACTATCAGGTGTTGAATTTAAAGAATTTAAGGAATATGAGGAATTAATAAATCTATTATCATTTATTGAAAAACATACCAAGAAAGGCAAGAGCTATTCGTATGATGATCTGGATGAAAAACAAAATCTCTCTTTATATTACGATTCCTTATAAGAATTGAGTATTGCCTCAGCAGTCACAATAATTTTTTTCTAATATCAATTGAAAATATCTACACGATTATTTCAACAAAACAGGTAGTTCAACTAATATGATACAGGTATACACAAAGTTATTCTTACACCAAGAAAAAAGAAATTTATGAAGTTAGTAAGGCAATAGGATTTATGAAAATAAAAATTCTTTAGTAATAATTGGAAACTGTGTATTATGTTCTTTACGATGATGTAAAAAAATAAACATTTTCGTGCTTATTTAAGGGGTTATGCCACTCTAGAGTTTTCGAAAAATCGATTTTTTTTTAAATTGTTCGTTAGGACCTCAAAAATGCTGTCCCAAAAGTTTATGGCCGAAAAAAGTCTCTAAGGACTCGGTTTTCGAATTTTAGTACAAGGCCGCCTGCAAAATTATTCATGATTTTCTACTACTCAAAACTTCAAATGCGTTTATCTCAAAACTACATTTTTCAAGCTGGCCGGAAACATAACTCGGACAATTTTCAACCGATTCACTTGAAATTTTGAATATATCTTTAAAACTATATTGTCCATGGAAGGACGTAGGATTTTTTTTTATATTGCATAGTTCATTTGTTATTAACAATTTTCTGAAGATTTTTTAGGCAAATTTCACACTTTTCACTTTAGAAGTGCGCCATTTGGCTACAAATAAAAATATCGAAAAAATCCTACGTACTTCTCTGGCTGTTGTTATATGTAATCGAAATAAATTTATTAGTTTATCATAATTCAAAAATTACAGGCACTGTCCGGCAGGTGTCCGTCCATGGACCCTGGAAAAACGGAGACGTCACCGCAAAAACGCTGCACAGCCGCCATTTTGAATTTAATTGCTTAAAAAAAATTCCGGTACATAGTCAATAACATGTATTATAAATATCCATTTTCGTAATCTCGATTTATTTTGTTGTTTTTCTGAAAAAAATCCCGAAAAAGACCTATTTTTCAGCCTCTAGAGTGGCATAACCCCTTAATAAGAATTTG
Source organism: Beris morrisii (assembly GCA_951812415.1). Classification (NCBI taxonomy): domain Eukaryota; kingdom Metazoa; phylum Arthropoda; class Insecta; order Diptera; family Stratiomyidae; genus Beris; species Beris morrisii. The sequence goes on from OX638310.1 coordinate 152,634,789, forward strand.
GAAACAAAAACATATTCTTATAAAAATTACTCCACAAAACTATTCGTGCACTTTAATGAATTTACAATATAAGTTAGAAATATAATTGTTTTTTAAAATTTAGTACTTCGTTGGAAAGCACTTAGCATCTAGCACTGCTTTTAATCGCCTTGGCATTGATTCCACAAATCTCTGGGACACTGATGACAGTATAGTCTCCTATTCTCGAATAATATGCTCTTTGAGCTCAGCTTTTCCAGAAATCCTTTTTTTCCTTAACTGACGTCCCAAATATGCCCACAAATGCTCAATGGGGTTAAGGTCCGGCGATTGAGGTGGCGTACGTAATTGATTTTTTACATTATAAAGCAACCATTCTTTAACCCATTTAGACCTACCGTATATGGTACAGTTCTTTACTGTGAGCCGAAAAAACAAAACGCTAATTATTCAATCAGCTTTCGTATTATCGATGCAGTCCGACGTCAAATAGAAGGTGAAAGCTTCAAATAAAGTTTTTTTGTTTTTAATTTTTCGCGTGATTTTCAGATTTTCACTCATGTTCCATTAATAATAAAAATTCCTAGGTTAAAATTAGTTTGAGGTCTAAGGCGCTGAACACATTGCACACGACCGATAGAATTTTCCGATACGATTTTTCTTTTTAAGACCTATTGTGAAATCTTTAGTTATTGAAAAATTAGTTATGATCGTAAATTACAACATTTTCAAGAATATCATGAAAGAAAATCTCTACAATCAAAGAAAAAATATGACTGTGGTAACCATATTTTGGGAGAACCTTACTATGGTTCAATTTATAGTTACGTGAACCACGTTACAAGATTTAAGATAGTTCTGATAACTGTTGTTATGGTTGTACTCACTTTACTGTCTTGTTGCTCTAAACATAGTTTGATTATATCAATCATGAAAATAATTGTAATTTGATTATTTCAACTATAGTTATGTTTCTAAGAAATATGTTATGATTGAATCAAACAAATGAAAGATTAAGAATGGAATTTTTTCATGGTAAGCTACCATAGAAGCAAATTTGATTTAAATGTTGGTTGTTTTCCGGCGTCAGTAGGGTTTCTGGTGAGAAACCCCAACACGAAATCCTCGACTGCTGATTAATCGTTGTCCTAGAGGACATGACCGTTGGAAAACCTTCACTGGATACGCCAGTTTCATAAGATTGTGTTGGACTAGGTCCGAAGGAGCTGTTTCGTCATCGGAGGGCATAGACTCGTTAGAGGGTGTATCATGCCTACTATCCGAAACACCCTTACAGCTGGTGGAATTGCTGAGCATAATTTCTATATATTGCACTCGAAATCAAATTTACGATCCGAGACTTATAAACTTAGCTAAATTTCCGCCATAGCAATCCTATACTAAAGGAAGGTGGCGCTGAAGATTACATAATATTTGATCATCAAATATTTCAACCAATTTGGTGGAATTTTTGGTTGTAAGCCAGGATATATAGAGCCAAACGCTGAGAGCGCGACTTCGAAACCCGCCAACAGCAATTTTATTTTTTCGCTAATTTTAAGAATGGAATTTTTTCATGGTAAGCTACCATAGAAGCAAATTTGATTTAAATGTTGGTTGTTTTCCGGCGTCAGTAGGGTTTCTGGTGAGAAACCCCAACACGAAATCCTCGACTGCTGATTAATCGTTGTCCTAGAGGACATGACCGTTGGAAAACCTTCACTGGATACGCCAGTTTCATAAGATTGTGTTGGACTAGGTCCGAAGGAGCTGTTTCGTCATCGGAGGGCATAGACTCGTCAGAGGGTGTATCATGCCTACTATCCGAAACACCCTTACAGCTGGTGGAACAACGATTAATCAGCAGTCGAGGATTTCGTGTTGGGGTTTCTCACCAGAAACCCTACTGACGCCGGAAAACAACCAACATTTAAATCAAATTTGCTTCTATGGTAGCTTACCATGAAAAAATTCCATTCTTAAAATTAGCGAAAAAATAAAATTGCTGTTGGCGGGTTTCGAAGTCGCGCTCTCAGCGTTTGGCTCTATATATCCTGGCTTACAACCAAAAATTCCACCAAATTGGTTGAAATATTTGATGATCAAATATTATATAATCTTCAGCGCCACCTACCTTTAGTATAGGATTGCTATGGCGGAAATTTAGCTAAGTTTATAAGTCTCGGATCGTAAATTTGATTTCGAGTGCAATATATAGAAATTATGCTCAGCAATTCCACCAGCTGTAAGGGTGTTTCGGATAGTAGGCATGATACACCCTCTGACGAGTCTATGCCCTCCGATGACGAAACAGCTCCTTCGGACCTAGTCCAACACAATCTTATGAAACTGGCGTATCCAGTGAAGGTTTTCCAACGGTCATGTCCTCTAGGACAACGATTAATCAGCAGTCGAGGATTTCGTGTTGGGGTTTCTCACCAGAAACCCTACTGACGCCGGAAAACAACCAACATTTAAATCAAATGAAAGATTGTGAAAATTTGTTGTATGGTTAACGCAAACATAGTTTTGGTTCTACCAACTTAACTTATGTTCTGTTGAACATTCAGTATCTTATGACTTGAGTTATAATAAACATATTCTAAATACGTCAACCATATAAATGGTTGTAACAATTACGGAACATTGCTGTGAGAACTATAATTACGATCCTAAAAAACATTAATATGTTTGATTCAAACAAAGCTAAGGTTGAAACAAACAATAATGTGTGGTTCTTATAACCCATAACCATAATGCTGTGAACACTAAGATACTATCATGTTATAAAAAATGACAATGGGGATCCTCACTCACTTTTAAATTGGATTCACTTCTTATCACAAACTTACTTTTTTATTTCTTATTTCGTCAAATGCCGGATAAAATGTCTTCCCAGATCGCTGAAAATTAATGAAGTCCACATTTCTGTGCAGCTTGAGGACTTTGTAATAATAAATTATATAATAGTAATTGGAAAAACTGCGCATTTTCTTATGAATATATTTATTTTTCAAATCTTTAAGAGTAAATTGCACTAAAAATGTGTAATAAGTTGAGTATAAATATATTAAATTAAAATTAATATTAAATACTTAATATTTTCAATATATAAAAAAGGAAATTTCAGTATATATACATATTTCTTAATTATTAACACTTCAACTGTAAAATTTCAACTTCACTTGAATACATTATTTCAATTATTTAACGGTATTTCAAATTGTAAGCACAGCTATAAATGAACTCACGAACGATACTTTTCACTGTAGAATAAATTGTGGTTTTCGTCTTTATATGATATATTGTGTTTAATAATTACGATAAAAATAATAGTATAGTATGATTGAGAGAAATATTCAATGAATTTCTATAGTTGTACTGATCATGGCATATAGTTGCCGTTATCATAAAATACTTTTACATCATGTTACAAGCATGGTTAGGACAACCTTATTAATTTGAAATCACCAAATAGGTTTATTGCAACCATAGTATGTTTTTGAGAATTATAAGCTATGGCAAGGACAACCATAACTATTTTAATATAGTTATAATACCTAAATTATGGTCACTGCAACTATAGAAGAATAATATTTTTTCTTTCAGTGTAGGGATTTGTAGTTTTAATTGATAATAAAAAGAAAAATGAATCCGTCGTACGACTAAAATATTCGTACCGACAGACGGACTTTGTTTAATATTATCATTTAAATCCAAATTCCTAGAAATTTTCTTTTATGATATTCTTGAAAATGTTATAATTAAAGATTTCAACCAATTTGCTAATAACTGAAAAACGAAAATTCGTATCAGAAAATTCGTTCGGTCGTATGTACAGCGCATAAATGGGTTTATACCAATCGCTGTGTTTGGGATCGTTATCTTTCTGAAAGTAATAATCGGTTTCTATCCGAATATCTTGCGCAGTTTTTCAAAATATTTAAATACATAATTTTATCCATTGTCATGTCAATAAATTCCATCTCGCCCACTCCAGCGGCTAACATACTGCTCAAAATCATCATATTTCCACCGCCATGCTTTACTGTTGGGCACAAATTTCCTTTTTGCATTTCCGTATTACGCCTTCTCCACACAAATTGCCTTCCATCAGGACCAAAAACATTAAATTTACTTTCGCCTGTGAAAATAACTTTTTGCCAAAAGTCAGTACCTTTATTTAAATATTTTTTGGCAAATTCAATCCTCTTTTTCCTATTGACCTTCAATACAAATGGCTTCTGGTGAGCTACTCGACCATTTAAGCCAACTTCCTCAATGTCCTTTTTACAGTTTCAGAAGAAATAGGTTTTTGGATTATTTGGACCAAATCTTCAGTAAGATTCCTAATATTTAGAATCAGATTTTGCTTCACTTTTCTTGCTATAACTCGTTCATTATGGTCCGAAAGTATTTTTTTTCTCCCACAACCTTCCTTAATTAGGAGTGTTCCTTAATGTTTGTATTTATTTACAATACTTTGAATTGTTGTATGACTCCTACCTACAATACGCCCTGTTTCTCGCAAAGATTGTCCTTCACAAATAAGCTTAATTATAATTTTTCGCTCAGAAGTTGAAGCTTCAGTTGATTTTCGACCCATCTCTATATATAAAAATGAATGTTTGTCTGTTTGTCTGTTTGTCTGTTTGACTGTTTGTCCTGTATAGGCTCCTAAACCACTCATCCAATTGCGATGAAACTTTGGTGATTTGTTGAGGGTACGCCCTCGATGGTTTCTGCGTTAACAAAATTATTTAACAGTTGGTGGTTACCGAGTTATTTCATCATTTGAGTGTTTTTCATATGATTTAGCGGCAGTTCGTTTTCGGTGTATTAGTTATGCCAATTCCTATTACTAAATGGTATAAGAGGATAGTGGATGGAAGATGGAATATGGAGGATGGAAGATGGAGGATGGTGGATAGAGAATGGATGATGGAGTTTGGGGGATGGTAGATGGAGGATGGTGGGAGATGGTTTCTGCGTTAACAAAATCATTTAACAATTGGTGGTACGCGAGTTATTTCAAAATTTGTTATGATGGATAGTGGATAGAGGATGGAGGATGGAAGATGGAGGATGGAAGATGGAGGATGGTGGATGGTGGGTGGAGAATGGTGGATGGTGGATGGAGGATGGAGGATAGAGAATGGGGGATGGTAAATGGAGGATGGTGGATGGTGATTAGAGGATGGTGGATAGAGGATGGAGGATGAGGTATGGAGGATGGTGGACAGAGGATGGATGATGGAAGATGGAGGATGGTGGATGGAGGATGGTGGATGGGGATAGTGGATGGTGGATGGAGAATGGAAGATGGTGGATAGAGGATGGAGGATAGTGGATGGGGGATGGTAGATGGAGGATGGTGAATGGTGGATAGAGAATAGAGAATAGAGGATGGAGGATGGAGGATGGTGGATAGAGGATGGTGGATAGAGGATGTAGGATGGAGTATGGTGGATGGTGGATAGAGGATAGAGTAACGTGAGCAACGGAGCAACGGGAGAAATGGGAGTAACGGGAGAAATCGTAGCAATGGGAGTAACAGGAGCATCGTGGGAAACAGGAGCAATGGATTAACGGGAGCAACGGGAGAAATGCGAGCAACGGGAGAAACCAGAACAATGGATCAACGGGAGAAACAAAAGCAATGGATCAACGGGAGAAAAGGGAGCAACGAGATCAACGGGAGCAACGGGAGTAACAGGAGCGATGGAACAACGTATGCGAAGCGAGCGTAGCCGTGGTACGCGGCTAGTTTTTTATAAAAATAATTTTAAAAAACGATAAATATACTTCTTTCACTTTAAATATGGACTGCAAACGTAAAGAAGTGAAATAATTTCATATTCCGTTATCATTGCGTTCATAGATAAATTCGTGTTGCCAGGTGTACGAATAATTTTGTGTTGCAGAAATTAGTAGTTGGAGGACTGATAAATTATTTTAAAATATGAAATATACCAAATATTATTTTTATTGAGAATTTTATTAAAAGACATAAGGGAAGCTTTTAAAATGTTTAATCATAATTATTTATTTTTTTAAAATACCACATTTACACTGTTTTGAATAAAATTTTGAATGGTGTACTAATAAATTTGTGTATAGCTGTATGTAATTGAATGGGTCCATGCTAAAGGGTCATCAGTCCATTTTTGTAAACTGTTGGAAAAACAAAAAAAAAAAACGCCTGTAGACAACAGTTAAGTTAAATTCATATCAATACTCTACCGAATCAATAAAAGAGGTTATTTATAACTCACATAATTATATTTTACAAATTTATCTATGCCGCTTGTATTTTGGCGAATTTTTGAAACCCATGGACTGATGTCCTTTTAACGTGGATTGAGTTAGCCAGAATAACTTGGTAGGTTTATTCATCATTCTAAAATCCATGAATGATTAATGTCAGACGGTTGACACTTTGTGGTTAACTTAAGAAATATCAGGAGATTAGAAAAGGTTTAAGATTTTTAAGGCGGGTGGTAAGGTGTGGAGGGTGAAAAACTTTGAATTACAATATCTTCCGACTCAATTGTACAAGAGAGATAAAAATTGGTTTGTGTATATAGAATTATAAGTCGAGTCTACTAAAATTAAAATTTTTGAGAGGGGTGATGAAGAAGTGGGGGAGAGGCATTTTTCAATAAATAACATTTTATTATCTCAAGAAGCGTACTAAATATAATCTTGAAAATTTTACAGGAGTTAGTACACTGAACCAAAAAGTTGCATCATATCGACAATTACGGTTGTCATATTGATGAAAAAATTCCAACAACTGCAGTTGTTAATATGAAAAACGTCCGATAGTCAATTTTATGAGTTGTGAAATTGATTTTTGCAATGAAAATCTTGATTTTCAATTTAAGAATCGCAGTTGCCGGTATGAAAACTCATCTTGTTGATATGAAAATCGAAATTGTCAATATGAAATCGCAATTGTCAATATGAAAACTTACGTTGTTGATATGAAAATCCAAGTTGCTAATATGGAAACCCACTTCCTTGATATGAATATTGCAGTTGTCAAAACGAAAAACATCCTCTTCACATAAAAATCACAGTTGCCAATATGAAAACTCTTCAATCTAAAAGACCTACGTTGTCAATATGAAAACCGAAAAAATAAAAGAGCCAAAAATGCTACCAGAAATAATACACATTGTTTTAGAAATTGATATAAACAAAATATTTATATTTTTATTATAATTTTTTTCCAATTAGGTATAATCTAACTATTTTTTTAGAGCGTCAAGCATCGTAAACAGTTTAGGTAAAAGCTGCTTTTTGGAAATATAAAAGTCAAGGTAAACAAAAACATATTTTTTCTTTAAAGATAATATGAATGGCTGAATTGGTTCCCCACGAGATTCCAGAAACATAATGTGGTCCCCCAACTATTGCGTTGCTTATGCTTCAATTAGAAAAGACTGCTGGGAGTCCTTTATTGAGAATTTCTGCATTGACTTCCCTTTGGCATTATCCTTATGCAGAAATTGCTTCGTTGGAATTAAATAGCAGGGTATGCTATTGAGGACACATAATATTGCAGCATCTAAAAAGGGTAAAAAAATAAAAAAATAACTTTATGCCAAGACTTTATATTACCAGATAAATAGTCCTTATCAGCAACATTTTTAAGGGGTGAATTTCTGGTCTTTCACATTTGAATTGAGGAAGTGCTTTATATTTTTAAATTTATTTTCCCATATTTCAAGTATTGATGTGGTCAAAATAAATTCCACTAAAAAATTTTATGAAAATATATTCACTTATTATCGCATGTCTTTATTCAAAGACTTAAACGTTCTGGTGCCACTTAACAAATGCGGTTTTCATATTAATCAGCATTTTCATATTGATAATCGTGATTGTCATATCGACAATTGTGATTTTCACATCGACAACCGTAGTTTCACATCGAGAACTGATTTTCATATTGACAACCGTGGTTTTCATATTGACAATCGTTATTTTCATATAGCCAATATAGCAATAATTGTGATTTTAATATCAACAACCATAGTTTTCACATCAAAAACTAGTTTTCATATTGACAATCGGGATTTTCATATCGACAATTATGTTTTTCACTGGTTTTCATATTGATAATCGTGGTTTTTATATTGAAAATCATGATTTTCAAATCGAGAACCGAGTTTTTACATCGACAACTGGTTTTCATATTGACTACGGCAATTGTCAGCTTATGAGAGTATTTTTTGTTCAACTTGTGTTTTCATATTAACAACTGCGATTTTCATGTTGACAACCAAAGTTTGCATTTGGACAACCGTGGTTATCATATCGACCACCGCGGTTTTCATATTGACGACTGCATATATCATACATCTTTGGTTTTCATATTAACAACTGTAGTTTTCATATTGACTACGAAAAAATTGAAAACAAGTATTCGTCATATTGACAACTTGGTTGTAAAACGTCGTTACAATATGGTGAAAACCGTTGTCATATTGAAAATTTTATTTGTCAATATGATGATTTCAACTTAACAACTACCGATTCTCAATATGAGAAACAAAATTTTTTTCAGTATACTAGTAAACCTCTACCGGGGAAAAATTGGTGAGGGTGTATGGTGGGCGTGGGTGTATGGTGAAAGTGGGTGAAAATGAAAAAATTCTGATGGTTATTTCTCGAAAGTCGCAAAAGATAGAAATCTAAAAATTGGCATCTATATAACTACTATAGAGACATCCCAGGAAAATAAAATTGTTCATAGCGGTAGCAAGGTACATGGATGTGGGTGGTTTTTCATATCTCAGAAACGGCTTATGCTAGAAAGTTGAAACTTAATAGATGTTCTAATAGATTAATTGACTAGATTAATTAATGATAAGATGTGCCGGACCTCCAAGACTTCAAAACTAATGAAATCGTAATTTCGATAAAAATTGGACAGATAACCTTTTAGCATGGACGCAAACTTTAAAATTAAAAATGTTCAGTCATAGTCAAACAGTCATAGTTCGGCTAGTTGTTGGTTCTTTCCAATCCTCTCGAACGCGTTGTTTCTCTGGATTCAACCAAAAAATATCAGTCGTTTTTTCTCATTTTTCGTTTTTTCTTCACTTTTGGTGAACCTTCGGTGATCTCATTCAATTTCACTTCACTTTTGGTGAACGTTCTCAAAAATGTTTTCTGTTATGTGAACATTTGGAAAATTTTTCAGCGACAGAAATATTCACAACATGTTCTAACTGGCCACCTATCAAATTTATCAGGAATGCCAAGTTTTAAATAACTATATTTTAAATACTTTATTATTAAAAAATAATAAAGTAAAATCAATTCATTATAAATTGAACATAACCTTATTCAAAGTCCACGCCAAGTACGAACACATCAATTTCTTCAATGACCTCAGCCTTTTAGTGCAGAAAGTATATTATACCTCTTTCCAATTTGAACCCTTCTATACTCCCAACTAACTAAATAAAAACACCAGTCTTACTAGCTCTGACTAGAACCGAGTGCAATCATAATTCATACAGTTCTTTCCCATATCCGAATTAGCGCACATTCCTAACCCTGCCCACGAAGTTCCGAACCCAAATTCCATAAACTGCCCTAGTATAAAAAAAAAGCAATTATCGCCCGGCCGGACCAATTATCCCAATCCAATCCTGTAAGTGAATTTAGTTATATTAGACACCATATTTGACGGCTATTGCCCGAACGTTATTATAATTAATATGATAAGGGCTCCCAATGATGCGATCCGAATAGCAATCCCATTATTTTCAAAAAAAAGGAGGCATCTCAATAACTAGCTCTCAAGAAAAAAGTATTGGATATAATACGGGGTGCGAATCCAATAGAAGGTGCAACTATCTCGATAGGCTCGAATCTAGTAAACCCGACAAGAGTTATGAAGAGCCAAGGCAGCATTTTTATTTATAGTAGAGGAAAGATCGTTCCGAGAAAAAAAGGAAGTTCCTAATACGATTCTTGTCACGTATGTCGAGAAGTTCTGGCGAAATTAGGTTCGTGGTGGCCATGGTAAAGTTAAAATTGACTCAGAATAATATAAATAAAGATTCCGCAGAAATCCAACTATCGGACAGTCCTTTAGATACGATTGGATATGGTACGTTCAGGATTCTGTGAAAGCCTTTTTCTTATTGGATAACGTACGTACTGGAAAGATTCCAAATAGTATTTCAAAAGTACTTGGAAAAAAAAACTGTACCGACAAGGACGACTTTGTGCTTTCAAGTTCGTGTAGTCCTTAGCCTAACACAATGGTATCGTCCGAATTAAGTCAAGGACTGTGAATTTTGTTGGGAGTTCTGTAATTTGAAATCAGGGTTTCAGTAGATGTGTTGTAGTGACAGAAGAAGAGAAAGAGCACGCATTTTGCATTGAGGCTGGACATTAATTAAGTAGTTTGTTTATGCATTTCTACTGCAGTTGCATTTCAAATCTTGACTGAAAAATAATAAAGGCATCCCAAGCATTTCCTTACGTGGTTGGACTTTGCATTTGAATCTCTGAGGATCACAAATGATGGCATGCCAGTCACGAATGTGTTATTTTCGAAATCATGATTTTCTTGTTCTTTAGATATGATATCTAGTATCAGCATAGTTCAAAATGTAGTCACCGTCTAGCAAAGAGGTTCCATGTATCTGGTTTAATTCTAACTTGATTTCTTCATCTAGTTGTCAACCACTTAGTTTAATGTTCAATTATAATAGAAGTATAATATATATAACTTTAGTCTTGCTTTTAATTCACTTATCTCGTATCCTATTCAATTTTCCCTTGTAGGATTTTCCATTCTTCGTCAATTTCTTTTCGGTCGAAATTAATCAACACCAACAATATTGTCACTCTAATTAACGTAATCACTCGAATCCTTTAAGACAATTTTCCACACCAAATGATCATAATGGCGAATCCCGAAAAGAATCTCCCTGCGTTCTCGATAAACGCGGAAAATAGTAATAAAAAAATTAATTTACATAGGCAACTTAATTAATGGAATCCTTGCCGAACAGCATCAAACCTATCACCAACTTAAGTCACTTGAGACCCAAAGCAAGACAATAAAACTAGGCTCTCACATTTATATGATAATTTTCTAATTTGGCGCACCCCCGAAATGGATCCGTTCCATAGCAAGGGATTGGAGCAAGCGGGGGTGGTACCTTCGTTTCTTTTATTATCTCTTCATTGTTTTCTCCCTGCCTGATGGGTTTTGCTGTAAAAAGGATTTCGGCAATTTCTTTCCCATATTCAGACAGAATTTTCTTTTTGTTAAATTCTTTTGTGTAGGGTCGGCCGAAACAGACGATACAAGGCGAGCTAGGGCGAGAAGGAGCGATGAAAACCCCAATTACCGGGTATTTCTCAATATGACGAAAGACTGGATTTAAATATGAATGGTACATTAATAATTATTCAATTCAGTAAACAGCTATAAAAATCCTTTTTCCGCCATTAGAATCGTTCAGATTGCAGCGTTCATTAACTTTTTTTTTAAATAGTTGATTTCTGTATATGTCCTGTGGATGTTAAGTCCTTTGACATGTTTTATTGCCCTCCATTTCACTTTATTATTTCCCGCGTCGTTCTCGAATTGAAATTTTCATCGGAAATTTTGTGAACGATATTGAGCAATGAATTGAGCAATTTAATTGATGTATTTTATGGTCATATTATACGATAATTATCGGCTGCGATGAAGACCTCCGGTTAATACGACAGGATAATAAATCTATGTATGGGTTCGTTTTACATTTTTAGTGATTACTGCCAAATGAGAATTGGGCGGATGGATTTATAGGTCCCTAGAGAGTACATACTTGTTTAATCTACAACATTTTACTGGAGATAAGATAATTAAATCCTACACTGTTTTAAAAAAATGTAATTTTCAATCCAATTTCTACTTGAAATTTCCAGCATATTTCATTTTTTCAAGTAAAAGTGCACATTTCAATAAATTTTACACGAAAATATTATTAGTAAATAATTCATGTACTTTTCAACTAAACGTATAATTTACATAAAAAGACTTACAAAATTACGCAACATTTCGTGTAAAATTAAATATATTTATATATGAATTGAAAATTACGTTCTTTTTCGTGTAATTCTACTTATCTATTTGAATTTTACGGCGAAAAACATGTAATATATGAAACCACGAAGTTGTTTTCTACTGAAATGAAAATTAAGCGCCTACGGTGGCGCAGTAGCTACGCGCGCCAAACCTTCGCAGCAAAACCAGAATTGATTGCGGGTTCAATTTCTACCTACAACCAATGGTTTTATTATGAGTAAGAAAGTAAGAGAAAATATTAGAAGCAGAAATGAGTATATCTTAAAGATTGCTTATTAATCACTTTTTTTCGAGTGTAAATTTAAGAGAATATCTAGTGAATTTGCTGCTTTCGAAGTTGAAATTTACTGATTGCAAATTGAAATTTACTGAACGAAAATTGAAAATTACATTCAAATTGACTATTTCATCCCAATGTAAATTTACTTGAAAAGGTGTGGCATATTTGCCTACTATCCAAAATATGTCAAATTCAATGAATTTTACTTTATTATTTTAATAATAAAGTGTTTTTTACTGTGTATGTAAAACATTACAGCTCGTATAATCCAGAATACCTCTTTTGGTATAAAACGTAATTTTTTAGAACAGTTTTCACCGCCCCGATTATCCACTACTCCTTCAAAAATTTCATATTTAGGATACTCTTAAAGGACACAGGATACAACTAAATATTCGATTATCTTCCCTATATGCAATTGGCTCGAAAGACATTGTCATCTAAATGTCTATGCCTTAGACATGTAAATTTAATTTTTATTATTACATGTATGCCGTAAGTAGCGGTATGGCATATTGTTCTTAACTTCTATAATCTTAAATTTTTGATAATTTTTGTTGTTAATATTTTTAATTGAAAATTGCAGCATGACGTCTTGTTAATAGCCATACTGCACATATTGTTAAGGGCAATTCTCTTCAAATCGAAAATTTTTTTCATTTATTATTTTACTGCTTTGTATACCTTAACTTAATATCTTTTTCCCTCACGGTTAGAAATCTTGAAATTTTTTTAAACCCGACGATGTAATACAGAAGATTTTATTACTTTTATGATTATGCAGCAATCTTTTCAATTTATTTATTTATATTTTAATATTTTTGAAATAAAATATATTACTTTTGTATTAAAAATGTAAAATTATTTTTCAAGGAATTTAGTTTAACATCTACGAATCTAGTTTAACTTCTTTGTAGTATAGATCGATAGATTTGGAAATAGGGGTTGGTATGGTTAACCTCTGTCACTGCAGCCACAGTTGGGCCTATTGTGACGTCCCCCCGGTTTGATTATGATTCCTCTTCGATCCCTGCGCTTTCAATGAAGCCTAGTATTTTGCGAAGAGGAATGGTCAGGAATTCCGATGGGTCCATGAAACCCTGACCGAAATGATGTAGCCTTTTGCGAGTTAAACCCTCACATTTACAGAGGATATGCTCTGGTGTTTCGTCTTCGTCATTGCATATTCTGCAAATTTTAGTCTCAGAGAGACCAATCCTATTGAAATGCTTCCTCATGTGACAATGTCCAGTCAGAGCTCCCACTCAGGTTCGGGTCTGATATCTGCTTAATTTTAGATAATCAGAGGTCCTTTTTTCCGAGTGTTATAAAAAGCTTTGAGTGCCTGTTGCCCAGTGCCAAGTCCCAGTGAATGGCACTTTGCGATTTTTGCCACATTCGGATGTTCATTCTGGCTGTGCTTAATGGTATCCCACAGAATGGATATGGTCCCATGAAGTCAGCTTCTGAACCTTTCCTAACCATTAAAGTCGGCCATTTTATTACCTTCATAGCCGCTGTGTCCCGGAATCCAAATGAGACTAACTCTGTTCTTATTTCCGAGTTCAATCAATCATTGGAGGCAATTCCAAACAAGTTTGGAGTAGATTTGAACGGACTGAAGTGCCATTATTGCTGCCTTGCTGTCCGAGAGAATATATATTTGTTGGTTTTTGTAGCCCCATCTGATATTTTCTCTAATACATAGTTCAATAGCATGAGTCTCCGCCTAAAAAACAGTGGATGTTATGTGCATGCTACAGTAGCATTTCACATTTGGGCGCACTCCATAAACTCCTGCTTCTACACCTTGATCCGTTTTAGATCCGTCTGTGTACCAGATTATGGATCCTGGTTTTGGAGTGGGTTTGTTTGTGGCCCAATCCTCATTTTCAGGTAGGACAACTTTGAATGGTTTTGTGAAATTAAATTTCGGTACCATTGAATCAGAAAGAGGTATCGCTAGTATCGGGTCCTTGTTGAGTTCCGCGGAGAGAGTTGGGCAAGCTATTTTGCGCTCTGACTCGTCCTCCGAGCTCAAAAGTTTGTATGTGGTGAATCTAGCTTCTTTCTGTATTTCTAAGGTGGTGCTAGATTGAAAAGCACCTCTAAGGCAGCTGTGGGAGTGGTGCGCATCGCCCCAGTAATACCCAGGCATGCCAGTCTTTGCAATTTAGTCAGCTTAAGCTGAGCAGTTTTCTGCTTTGTTTTCTTCTACCAGACGGATGCCGCGTAAGTTATAATGGGCCTAACAACGACGGTATACATCCAGTAGGTTAGTTTTGGACTCAGTCCCCAGTTTTTGCCGAGAAGGCTCCTGCAGGTCCAGAGAGATTCTGGCCCTTTCAAGAACTTTGTCCAAATGAGCATTCCAGGTGAGCTTTTCATCCAGGATAATACCCAGGAATTTTACTTCACTAGAATACTCTATGGATTCTCCAAAAAGAGTAGGCTTAGATAGCTTGTCCTTACACCTTCTTTTGGTGAATGCAATAATTGTGCTTTTCTTTAGGTTGATACCCAATCCTGCTTTAGTGCACCAGGTTACTACCTGGTTTAGGGTATTCTGAACTAGATCAGTCACCGTCGCTTCAAATTTACCTCTAACAAGGATGGCCAGGTCGTCAGTGTAACCCTGTACCGTGACTCCGGAATTAGTTAGGTCTTGAAGAAGATCGTCCACTACTAAGCACCAGAGGATGGGTGATAGTATAGTTTAGTATAGTTTAGGAATAAAAATTATTCCTTGAAAACTAAAAATTACAATCGTAACACAAGCAGGATTATATTATAAGCTTGCGCAAATATAGACAAATCGACATGTTTGAACATGTCCAGTTTGTTATAACATTTAGGTTTAAAAAATAATAAGAACATTCATTAAAAAATGTCAATGCTTCAGATCGAATACAACGGGATTACAAAATAAACCTATAGAAGAATATGCTTTGGCTTAATACTTCCTATTAAGTTTAGATTTAAACTTATTGCGTGTTATTTTCTTTTAAAAGCCACATTTGAACGGCGTCACAATGAATTTATGTGAAAGTTTTTTCTTAAAAGTTAAAAAAGGTGAAAAAATTAAGTTCGTAGAAATTAAAATGGATGAAGGTGTGATAACTTCACAAGACTTGTTAATAACGAGTAAGTGAAATATTAATCATAATGTATCTGTTTTATCAGAAGTTCTTTTTGTTTTATCACAATTTGTGTCCATTTCCAACGAAACATTTATTTTAAAAGATCGGGATAATGCTGTTATCCCTGTCGATGAACTCCTTCCAATAGGATACCAGTGTAGATTTTCTGATTATTTTATGGTACATACAATCAAGTTGAATCCAAGCTGTGAAAATTTGGATACTCCCAAACAACGCTCGAATGCTGTCATCGGACCTAGCCTTACAATCAACAGCGAGGTTCGCTTTAATTTTTCTTTACATATTTAATGTTTTAGAATTTATGTTTTAGACTCTAACATTTTTTTTGAGCAAATCCGATTGTGCGGATTTAATTTCATTAATATTTGCAAAAGTCTAGCATTTACTCATCAAAAAATTAAGTCATCTTCATGGAAAGATATTAAATTCGAAGAATTATTATATTCATTTGGAAAAGTAAGAAAAGCTAATATCACGGAAAGGGATGAATAAGTTCAAAGTTATTTTAGTAATATACACGCTGAAATAAACAATATTTTTTATGTTAACTGGGTTGAAATTAAATATGGATACCACTACAGACCTGGTTTTGTTGTGAATCTAAGAAGCAGAAAGAATATAAATGAATTTGGTTTAATCAAAGACTTTTACTTGTTCGAAAATGAGATATATTTTTACCTGGCTGGTTACGATGAATTATCATTTAATAATAATTTAAATTCATTCGAACTAAGTGCAACATGTGAATATTTCGTTGTTCCTTACACTGATCTGACAAACAAAAAACCTTAAGAATTCTTTTATGTTAATCAAATACTTTTTCTTATACTAGAGACAGTTATACAGGGTGTTTGGCACTCCGTGTGCCACCTTGTAAGGGGTTATTCCTTGATATATTTGGAGAAAAAAATTGTTCTACAGGGTGAGTCAATTTTCAATATTAGTAGAGATACAGGGTGGTTAAGAGAAGTGTTTTTGACCGGTACCCTCACTCACTTAAAACGTTATATCTTGAAAGCGAATAATCACAAGGCAAAGTGTTAAAGCTCGTTTTTTAGGCAATCGAATTACCTTTCATTTGATGTAACAGTCTAACTTGTAACTGCACCCAATGAGGTATTTACTCGAAAGCACAAATTTTTGCTACGTGAACCCTTAAAATTCAGTGATCAATGTAGTTTTTCTCAGAAAACCCCATTATAAAAATGTCATTTTAATTTTATTTTTTTATGAGCCGTATTATTTCAATTCAAACAAGTAGCGTAGATCAACATGCACATGCACTGATTTTTTAAATATTTAATTTTTATGCGATATGTATTTTTACCTATTACTTCCAAAATGTTAATCGTAACTTATACATATGTATGCAGCTTTTGTAGGCTTTTAGGCACACGGAGTGCCAAATACCCTGTAGATTAATATATTAATATGTCCATAAAACTATGTACTTATAAATATACATATATGTATACATAATAAGAAAATAATATTCGATATTCAATTTTTGTTTTCTTTCAAACTTTCTACAACAAAATTCCTTTGGTTAATTTGGTAATAGTAGTTAGTACTAGTATAATGGGACAACATTTTATGTGTTGGTGTGATTTATATTTTACAAAAAAAAATTAAACCGTATGATGTAATTAATTATTAATAATAATAAATTGGCTAATAAATAATACAATTTCTTCCGATTTATAATTAATTTTAAGTGAATTAGTAACTACCTGAGCGAGCGCTCCACCCTACCAGCTATGCGCCCGATGGGGGTTGGTTTTAGGCTCATAAAATCGGAACGAATTCAAATTTCGCATTGAAATTTTAGCAATTTTGGCAATTCAAGAATGAATAAATATACTAACAATTTATATAGAAAAAAAATTCTATTTTATGAACCTCCTAATGTGGTTTCCACCCTTAATGTGTGTGAGAAAACGAATAGACCAGTGGTTCTCAATTGCTTTTCTCTATGGGATTTTTTTCGTTACTCTACTGGATAGCAGAAACTTGTTCAAAGAGGTTAGAGAATCTTGAAGAAATGAGAAATAAAGTACTCTAACTGGTATACCGTGGTAACGAAGAATTTAAATTTCACTGTATGGACGCGATCGTAACCTCAGAACGCGGTTCCTTGGAATAATAAAGTAAATGAATTAAAATATATTGATTGGGGCCAATTGGGCAATTATGTAATTTTTTTCCCGAAAGAATGGGTTATAAAAAGTACAGTATTTGTGTGTTGAAAACAAATTAATAGTATTTTCTAAGCAGTATGAAGTTTGTGAGGTGAAATATCCCATCAAGAAAGTTACTACACTACACGTTCGAACATATGTAAGCCTCTGAGCCGAAATAAAAATTGTAGACATTGGATGTTTTAACATAGTAACCCTTTCCTCCAATGAACGGCTCACAATTTCCTACATTTACCAAGAAAATTCAAAATAATGCATTAAGGCGAAAAAGAAGGAACTTACATTTTCGCAAAATATCCGATGATTTGAATAGCCCCAAACAGGTAGAAGCGTAATAAAAAATTTATTTAGTCCTATTCAATAGAATTTATTTGTATCCTTACACAAAGTTCGTATACATCGCTCGTATGCGACTTCGTCACTCCATTTACTCTTCTCAATATTTAATTTCTTGATTTCTTTGTGCCTTAGACGAAGTGGATAGAATAAAACGTTAAATAAATTTCGTTTGAGGCGCTATCAAGGCAAACACTTTAAACGCAGTAAAGAAAATTTCTATTGGCTTTTATCAAATAAGACTTCTCGCTTCTTTTATCATTGGAATTCTCAAATAAAAAGTGCAAGATAAAAAAATCGAAAATAAAATAAAAATCGGAGAAAAGTACAAAGGGCGTATAATTAAATTCCATGAAAGAGAGGAGAGTTCACGCGCAGATAAGGACGACAAATGGAGCACACGCATACCCCCCACTCGCATATTTTCACTTTCATTTGCTCCCATCCTTGAGGGTTGTGAACTTTTTAAGTGGGTTCCCATTTAAAAGCTAAAACCCATAATTAAATTGTGAATATCGGCTTTAAAGGTGAAGTTTTTTCTTCGATTTCGGAAAATTCCAAGTACCTATTTAAGTTAGGGGGATAGGGTGCTTCGGCTATAATTTTTTGATTACGATGAACAAAATGTTGATAAAAAAATATGTCTGATTACTTTTCCTGCTTACCATTAGAATTAGAAATATGTTCAAGTTAAATTCCCATATATAAGTGTAGTATCTGTTCCGTAAAATCCTGACGGTGATACTGTTAGAACACCTCCTGTTTTCAATAATGCACCTTTGACCACCTCTAATATCATTGTCAAAACTTTTGACAAAAGTTTGTCAAAGTGTGGGTAATATACCCCAAGAAATTAAAAACCAAAGGTTCGACTGTCTAGTATGAGCTTCAAATTTTCACAGTGGGTGGTATGCAATCGATGATTAATTTTTGGGTGGAGCTGTACAAGTGGAGCAGAAAGCAGTAGAGACAAAAGCCAAATTTGAGAGAATACTATATACCTCTACTTTCGAGCATAAAACGATATCCAGAAACATATAGCGATAAACGTATATTTGGGAAACGTCCGAAAAAAATAATATTGGAGTAGTGGCCTTCGGAGTTGGCCTTCGGAGTTGCACCTTCAAAACTATACAGTCCAGATCGTTGACGAGAATTTTGAAATTTGTATCACTTTTGGTACTAGGATAGAAGTAAAAATAATTTTTTGAAAGGGTGCGAGGGCAAGAATTGTCTACGGTATGCGAACTTGACAAATTGTGCAGTACCGGAGGTACACTGTTGTTTTATGGTTGTAGCCCACAGGGGGTTAGAAAAATGTGTCAGGAATAAGCTTCATATGGGTCATTCCATCAAGTATCGCCAAAAATGACGAAATTTGTGACCCTACCATCTCCGATTAATTAGAAAATTTTTGTACTTGAAGAACTAGTGAAAAAAATAATTTTAATTCAATTTTTTGTTTCTATCTAATTTTTTTTGTTAGTTATAGTATGTTAAAGTTTTGGCAAAAATGGTGTCCTCTTTGAAAATTCATATCTCTAGTAATTTTTATCTTAGAATAAGAAAATATGACTTATTTTAAAGGGGAAGGTTGTCGCAATATAAAAAAAAATTCAAATAAAAATTACCCTTGAAATTTTTTTCAATTATAACGAGTTTGTCCTTTATCCTTGAATAGGTCAAAATGCATATTTTTAATTGTTTTTATTTTTTAATATTTTGTAGGTTATACTGTTTTTCAAAACATACCAAAAAATTAATTTGGGATCTCAATGGGATCATAGTCAAAAAAATCGAAGAACATCAGTGGTTCTCAATTATTTTATAGAAACATACTGCAGTCACGATCGGCTGCAAGCCAATCGTATAATACTCTAGATGAATACTGAACTCCGATTTATATTGTAGTTGGGGATAAAGTAGAATTACGTGTGTGCATGTTGTATGTCCTTTATTAAGGACTGCCATTAGATTGCTACTCAAAACTAAAAGACAATTTTCAGTGTTTAGTTTCATATCTTGAACTGGGTAAGTCATCGAAAAAAAAAGGTCCTTTTTGAAGGACTTTCACATGGGAGGTGCATGAAGGACTCACTCGATTTCTTAGATATTTGTCCTTTTCCTTGGAACCATTTAAAAATGAACTTGTACAAAATTTGAAATTCGTAGCTTGAAGCGTTCAAAAGTTATCGAAAAATATTGTTGAACACGTGTCTTAAGGACATTTTGTATGGCAGCTACCAGAAGGAGTGAAAGAATTTCGCTGATTAGTAAACTCGAACTTCGCTTTTACTCAAAACTAATTTGTACAAAATTTCCAATTTATAGCTAAAAGATTACTTGAGTTATAGTAAGTTCTGTAAATTAAGTGAAGACGTTTTGACAGGATATTTGTATGGCAGCTACACGAAGGACTAATAGGATTTTCTTCATAATCATACACTTAGCTCCAACTATTGGAAAAATACTACGTACAAAATTTCAAAGACGTAACTTAAACCCTTCTAAAGTTATCGGCCAATATTCTTGAACACGTATTTTAAGGATATTTTGTATGGTAGCTACCAGAAGGAGTAAAAGGATTTCGCTGACAAGTAAACTCAAGCTTTGTTTTTACTCAAAACTAATTTGTAAAAAATTCCGAATTCGTAGCTAAAAGATTAATTGAGTTATAGTGAGTTTCGTAAATTAAGTGAATACATTTTGACAGGATATTTGTATGGCAGCTACACGAAGGACTAAAAGGATTTTCTTCATAATCATACATTTAGTTTGAACTATTGGAAAAATAACGCAAACAAAATTTCAATGTCGTAGCTTAAACCCTTCTGAAGTTATCGACCAATATTCTTGAAGACGTGTTTTAAGGACATTTTGTATGGCAGCTACCCGAAGGAGTAGGACGATTTTGCCCATTAACGAACTTAGCCTTACAAATTCAACCAAACATCCAGATTCAAAATTTCAAGATCCTAGGTGAAGGCGTTCTTGAGTTATCGTGCTAACGGACAGACGGACGGACGGACGGACGGACGGACGGACGGACGGACGGACGGACGGACGGACGGACGGACGGACGTCAAGCGGATTTGAGGTTTTTGGGCACAAATAAACAAAAAATAATATATAACTTTTTTTCGTCCGAGGCTTGGTTCTATGCGTTACAAACTTTTGGGCTGGATTAAACTTATACTCTATATGATTTCATCTAGAGTATAATTAACTTGGGATCTCAAGGGGATCGGGGTCAAAAAAATCAAATTGAATTATTAGAGAACTAAACTAGCCTTAAATGAGAACCGCTTATGTTCTTCGATTTTTTTGACCCCGATCACCTTGAGATCCCAAGTTAATTTTTTGATATGTTTTGAAAAACAGTATAATATACAATATGTAAAAAATTGAAGATATGCGTTTTGAGATATTTAAGGATAAAGGATAAAATCGTTATCCTAAAAAAAAAATTACAAGGATAATTTTTATTCGTATTTTTTTCTATGTTGCGACAATTTTTAAACAACAATCTTTAAAATAAGCTCTACTTTATTATTCTAGGACAAAAATTGCCATAGATATGAATTTTCAAAGAGAACTCGGACACCTTTTTTGCGAAATCTTTAACATACTATATCTAAAAAAAATGAGATGGAAACAAATAATTGAAATTATATTTTTTTTTCACTAATTCTTCGAGTACACAAATTTTCAAAAGAATCGGCGATAGTGAGGTCACACTTTTGGCGATTCTTGATGAAATGGCCCATATCTCACAAACACTTGTATATATCACTTTGAAATATTTTACTAAAAGTACACAACGTTGAACTTCTTTTGATTTGAGGATTTTTGGTTTAGTGGTATAAGATGAGAGGAAAGAGGTACCAGAGGGTGAATGAAAATGAACAAATTTTAACATGAAAACGTCTAAAACATTACAAGTTTGAAATTTGTGTGCCTGCGTCAAAAAATTGGTGAAAATTTAAATTTTCAACACGATACTATAGATATGTAATTATTTGAAATTATTTTGGGAAAGTTTTGGTTGAAAGTCGAGGTGGTGATAACGTGAAACCAGTATTCCTAAAAATTAATAATTAATTTGAAAATTATCAACATTTCAGAGACTAAATTTATTAAAATTTAGATCAAATATTTTAATTACGAAATATTCTACAATACTCAAACTACATATTTGAATTTTTACATTTTTCTCGTTATGAGAAAGTACGTTAGCTGAATCTTACTTAAATCTAATCGAAAATTCCATCGATTGAATCAAAAACAGTCGTATCTTATATTATTCAAAATTTCGTATTTGCAAAGCACTTTCGTATCTAGGACTATCTTAGTGATTATTCCGAGTTAGAGATGAGACAAAGACATTTCAAAATCTCATTTATACCTTCAGTTTCTGTGCATCTTAAGGCTTCAATTATCGAATGTAAATTTCTTGAACAGTAGACAGATCCTTGGTCTAAATTAACACTACGTTCGAGTTAGTGTACCGATAAGAACACTGGCAATAGATAATAAGATTGCTGATAATAGTTCGATTTGGTCATATTTTTCGAATTTCTTTAGTTGAGAAAATGGAAGAATGTGGTACCTCCAGCAATCATTTTGGGATGCCACTGCAATTTTACAAGAATGTTATTCATTATTTGTACAGCCTGAAGCATTACTTTAAAGTTTGCATTTAGTGATTCAAAAGGAATCGATGCGAGTTGTATTTTGTAGTAGTAGCAGTAAGTAGTTTGGAGAAAATACCTTAAAAACAATATACTTGACGAAATTTTTAAATTTTTTATTGTTTATACGTTTCAATAGGATAATTCTACATAAAATTTGATGTAGGGCACATTCTTCAATAAGTCGATGTTTGGATTATCTTCTGTAAGAACGAATTAAGCTATTACTGTTCATTCATTATGTGTTTCATTATCTACAAAAAATCTATTGAATTTTACACCTTTTGGATAGGAGGCAAATATGCCACACCTCTTCAAGTAAATTTACATTGGTATGTAATAGTCAATTTGAACGTAATTTTCAATATTCGGTAATTTACTGACCAAAAATTGAAAATTAATAAAACCCTTGGCTGTAGGTAGGAATCGAACCCGCGATCAATTCTGGTTTTGCTGCATAGGTTTATCGCGCGTAGCCACTGCGCCACAGTGGGCATTTCATTTTCATTTCAGTAGAAAACAAAGTCGAACGAAGCGTCCAACTTCGTGGTTTCGTATATTACATGTTTTCCATTGTAAAATTGAAATATATAAGAAGAATTACACGAAAAAGAACGTAATTTTCAATTCATATATAAATATATTTAATTTTACACGAAATGTTGCGTAATTTTGTGGTCCTTTTCATGTAAATTGTACGGTTCAGTTGAAAAGTACATGAATAATTTACTAATACCGGTAATATCGTGTACTTTTACACGAAATGTGAAAAAATGAAATATACTGGAAATTTCAAGTAAAAATTGGATTGAAAATTCATTTTTTTTAAAACAGTGTCAATCTCAAATAAAATTTGGATTGAAAATAAATTTTTTTTAGAACAGTGTAAAGTTCTTCACTATGCTTTTCAGATGTCTTGACCTCTTTGATAATATTATTTAAATCGTCTTTGTTTCTGAAAATTACATCCATCCACCCCGTTTTGTATGTATGATAGTTGATCCCGGATGTGGAAGCTTCTGAGAAAGGGCTTCGAGCTGGTTAAGACCCCTAAACCGAAACAGAAAATTCTTCTGCATTTGCTTCCCAATCTTTGATTTTATGAAGCTGTCAATATTAAGATCTGAAGAATCTCAGTAAACGAGTTTCAACCTCCCGAGTAGAAATTTTCTCAGGCTAGCCTGATTGATCGTATATCTGATCAGGACCATGTCTGGTTTGAGTAAGGCAAGCCGGTTCAGGCTAGTTCAACTTGCACCGGAGCAGGGCCACGTCTGGTATGAGAAAGGCAAGCCGGCTCAGGCTCGTCGAACTTGCACCGGACCAGACCCATGTCTGGTATGAGTAAGGCAAGTCTGCTTAAGATCGCTCGAACTGTACAGGCTCGCCGAACTTATACCGGACAAGGGCTTTGGCCTTTTCTTGCGGATTTCACGATATATATCGCGAGATCCGCAAGAAAAGGCCGCAATGAATGAATTTATAAATATGAAAAGTTATAATCACAATGAATTTAAAAAAGCACATAATTTTCTAAAATTCCATTTATTTATTTTGAACACATTTCGTTTTTGCCAGCATGTTTGGGCTTGAGCAGGCTCAAGTCCGGCCCAGAATTAGACTAAGTCAGGTTTACGTCAGGCGCCATGTAAGGCCCTTATTTCCATCCGGTCCACATTGGGCTCACCTGATCTGGGCCGGATTTATTTTAAGCCACGCCAGATCTGGGCCGGATTCCCACCGGATAAAATTTCTACTCGGTCTAATGAAACACGAAATCCATGTACCTACCTTCATCAGTATCTAATAAATCATAAAATACTTTAGCATATCCACGTCACGTTACCTTTACTGTTGCCATTTGACAAGAACAAAACCGCTATCATGGTTGCTCCAGCTAGTTATAATTTGCGGTTAATACGACTTAAGTATACGGGGTGTACGTCAGGATTTCATGTAATACCTGCGAGAGGCAACAACTGTAACTAGCGCTAAATATGGGAAGAGTGCCTCAGCGCCCAGATTCTTACGGCCTACCCTCCTACCCAACCCCACCAATCCCGTTCCTGTCGGCGCCGCAGTCATCATATTGCCCTGTAACAAATTAGCATACATTAACCTAAGGCTTATTGCATTTCTTCATTGTTCCCTTTTGTCTCGAATATGAGACTCGACAAGTAAAGTATATTTGCACTCATTACTAGCGTCTAGTATTCCACACCTTTTCCTACATACCTCCACCCCTTGCACAGGTATCACATTCTAGTTGAGGGCATATTTTCTTAAGTACGATACAAATGTTGTGCAAGTAAAATTGCATATACTTGACAACAACTTAATTATAGCTGTGAGCACTCATCCACCTGTACCACTTCTTCTACATTTTCTTCCTCTTCAACTTATCCATGGTAATAAATTTTAATGTTTCGAGAAACTGGGAGCTGAAACGTATGATTTTCTGATGTCATTGTCAAGATGAAAATTCACTAACAGTCTTAAGATAGGGGTTGTACTCTCTGTTTCTGACTACCTGTCTAATAACATCTTGTTAGTAATGTTTGCAGACGAGAGAATATGATAAGTTGTGGTTAATCTGCTTCGGGTAATTGCTGCATATCAAACTGGTGACTGGAATGAAGTTCAAATTTTATTATACGAAATTGTGGGACCTTTGGTAAGTCGGACAATATTGTACTTGGTATTGCAGCTTTCAACTAACGCATCTTTTCCTTAAAATGAGTAGAATGGGTTCTATGATTGCATTTTGATTGTCTTACTTCAAATACTTCTAAAAACTTTCGATTTTTCGATCGGTCGTTGAAGACATGCCCGAGAAAACCCCTTTTAATTTTAATTAGACTATAACTTTTCTTAAAATTTCACAAAGTTGATATTTAGAGGTGACGGCGTGAAGGCGTGTTGGAAATAGAGATGGGTCGTTCACGAGTGAACTGTTTCAAACGAACACTTCATTGAAGTGAGTGAGTGAAGTAACTCACTCATTTTGGTGAACTGCAGTTCCACTTGACAAGTGACAAAAAAATTAAAAACGATATTATATCAATCGCAGGAATACTCAAATAATGCGCAAGTGGTAAAACTAATTTTTGTCCGCTGAGACGAAATTTTGAGCACCAAATTTAACGCTGAAAGCACTAAATTGGCATCACTGATTATAAACAGTGTTGTTGTCTGTCTGCGGCTGTTTAGAGAAGAAAACTCAATCACACCAGCCCACTGGTGACTACAAAACGCGGCTGTTGGAAGAGATAGAGTGAGTGAACACTTCAATTGAAGTGACTATAGGGACTACTGAACGATGGAACGAAGGAACGAGAGAACGAAGAATTCAATGGCAGTACTTCACTAAAGTCGTTCCTTAAAGTGAGTGATTTGGAGTGAAGTACTTCACTAAAAGGAACTGCTTTGCCCATCTCTAGTTGGAAATGTATATAAAATGTATGATTTTTTTTTTATATAAAAGCAGCAATTATTAATAATGTTTTCTAAATCTAACGCAAATGTTAGAAACTAGCTTATTATTTAATATTCATATTTTTACATGTAAAAATAAATCGAATGGGTAGCAACCGTTGTGTGTGCATACCGAAGATTGGAAGTGAAAGGACTTAAAGCGAAAAATTGTGATTTTTTAAGCATTTTAAGTTTCAAAAAAAGAGTTTAACACTGCTCAAGTTGAATCCTGTAAGCATTGTGCACGCTTTTGACAAAACTAAATTAAAGAAAATTCAGGACTACATCCCTCAAAACGACATCCGCACGCCCATCCTGTTTGCCAAAGTGATTACACAGGACAGTAAACACAAGCCATTGGCAAGAGTCCCAATTAGTTATCCTTCAGTAGTCACCTTAATGATATTCCGTAATAAACAGAAGCTGGTGATACAGATACATTGTCTTCTGGTTACCGCAAAGTTGAAAGCTAAGGAACCGGTCAACCCTAGTGTATACATGCCTTCAGATATGACCAGAAATATGTACAAAATTTCCAAGGAACCTATTGAGACTTAAGGTGATGTAGTGGATACTTTTAACTGTATCTAGATATTTCATTGACCGTAGCTCTGCTACAACAGAAACAGGACTTCAGATATGAGCAGCGTATATGAATGGATAACTTCATCTTGACCTAATTTCTGTAGATATTATGAAGCTCAACTGGAATTAAATAATACAACCTTGTTTCGAGGGATTGGGTTGGTGATATGCATGTATGTAGAATTATCCAATCAATTTAAATACACAGTTTACGTTATACTACGTCATTCCAAAAGATTTTGCGATTGTTTACAACTGAGATAGTTGCGGAAAAATCTCAAAAAACTCAAAAAAAAGACTACAAAAGAACACGTCGTTAAGACGGTATGAAGAAAAAAGAATATCAGATTTTTTTTAAGTTTCTTATAGGATTGCAAGATTGCAACACCATGAACCACTCTATTTATAATCTAAAACTTCATTTCAAACCAGGATCAATTACGGAAAACAAAAAAAAAATCACTTTAATCTAATTTGGAAATTTCAACTGTGGCTCGACTATTTTGGCACAGTAGACACAATTCCAATCAAACTACTCACCAGTAGATGACGTCGGAAGCACTAGTTAGTCAAAACGATTAGCAAAAAGATTTCAGTTTTCACGGCTGAAAAATTTCAAAAGCCCAGTGGGGGTGGGGCGGGGCGCTAACACACGTTCGTAATGAGAATGCCGGAAAAGTTCTGGAAAATCCATAACAATATTGAGTTTTACTTTCGAAAAGCAGAAGGTGCTCAACTGAGTTCTGTGAGTTTGCCGGGCATATGGAAAACTATAGAAGTTTTTTTTTTCGGTCGGTAAAGTTTCCAACGGTCAAATTTTCCCTTGTGTGGTGAAACATGCGATGGTCCGTCCTATTAGGGAAACTTTTAAAATATTTACAAATTTTGTGAACACAGGTAATAGAAGGTAAGGTAAATGGAACGAATTTCGAAACTGTAAAACAAATCGACATGTTAGAAAACAAAGTTTTCCGACTATCGTAATACATTCGTTGAAATTATTTTCAGTTCGAATGCAGAGTTTTCTGGTATTTGGCTGATTGAAAGAAATATAAGGAAATCAAATCAAGAACATTTTTTAGGGTCAATTCTCTAGCTAGCGATATAATTTTATTAATTTCAAAAAATAGTGATTAATCGTACTAGCTAGAAGAGTAGCTACACCGACTAATTAATAGCAAAAAGTCCAAATTTCACGCAGTTCTGTTGCAAACATGTAGACAGTTAAAAAAAATGCATTGAAATTTACATGTCTTGGATAGTAGGCTAATATGCCACACCTCAATTTGAATGTAATTTTAAATTTTCGGCCGGAAAATTTCAATTTGCAATCAGTAAATTTTAACTTCGAAAGCAGCAAATTCACTGGATATTCTCTTAAATTTACACTCTAAGAAAAATGAAATTATTTGGGCACCGAAACGGAGTTCTATACCATACATCACTTTCGTTGTAAAGATACACTTTTCCGAATTGTTGAAAGTAAACTACCTTTCGGTGATGTGGGGGTTTAACTAAACTTTTGTGTTAAATTCTACATTGCAAGCAAAAGTTAGAATTTTTTTCTACATATTTGCAATGTATAAATTTGCACTCTTTAAGGTACACTTATTTCTACTTCAAATATTATTTCTTACTTTGTTACTCTTAATAAAACCTTTCGCTGTAGGTAGGATTCGCGTTAAAATTTTCTGGTTTGGTGCGCGTAGTCACTGCGCCACCGAATCAAAAAAATCTAACGAACCGACCAACTTCGTGCTTTTTCCATGTTTTTAGTAGTAAAATTCAAATAGATAAGTAGAATTACACGAAAAAGAACGTTTTTTTCAATTCATATATAAATATAGTTCATTTCACACGAATTGTATTATACATACTATTATGACCCGTTTCATGTAAACTGAACGGTTCAATTGAAAAGTGCTTTTAATAATTTAATAATACCAGTAATTTCATGTAAAAGTGATTGAAATATGAACTTTTAAAAAAAAATAAAATATAATGAAAATTTCAAGTAAAAATTGGATTGAAAATTTAGTTTTTGAACCCTTCGTGGTCACACCTCTATATTCAATCTCGGTGGTCAAACTGGGTCGATTCTACCCAGTCAAAAAGTTCAAAACGGTATTGTGACCAAACTATCCGTCCATAGCGGTTAAAAAAATTACGAAATATGCTTTGAATGTTCTAGATGATGTACGAAAAATTTATTTATAAGAAATAAAATGGCGACATGTCAAACAAATTTCATGAAAAGGTGAAAACGTAAAAAAGACAAAAAATTATAGCTTTGTCAATGTTCAATATTTTTTCATAAAATTTTGGCATCATTTCATTTCTTAGATACACAGTAAAAAATTTCAGTAAATGTACTATTTTTTGTATAGTAAATTTTACTATTGGGTTAATGTAATTTTACAATTAGAACGTAAATTTAAGGAACTAATGTGCTTATTTGCTTTAAAATGTGTAAATGATGTAATTTCTGTAAAAATTACATAAAAATACATAAGTTTAAATGAAGTTGTGCAGAATTCAATGGCGTTGTGTATTTTAATACATATTACTATGTATTAATTCTAGTTCTGCGTAAAGTTACTTGATGGTGTTCTTATTTCTATACGTAAAACAAAAGCAAGTTCAGCGCCGTGCTATTGACGACGACAGAAGGCAGTTATTAAGTGATACGTGATAGTTTATGCTAGTGCTATGGTCGGTAAGTTTATTAGTTCTTAATGATTTTATGCGAAATATGCTTTATCGAGTTTCAAACAAGAAACATAAAATGCAAGTAGATATTCAAAAAATTATGTAGTACTTAATAAAATACTTTAAAGAGGAGGCGAAACACATATATATTTTATATAATGTAAATTCAAATGTGTATGCAAGTTCTTAGAATGTACTTCTTAATATGTATGAATAACTATTTTTCAGATCGGAACTACATTAGAAGAAATCCAACCCCCTGTGCTTTCACCATGGATAGGTGTAGTCGGTAAATAAAAATAAAATTCATATTTACCTAATATTACAATGATTCTAATCTAATCTGGTTTCTGCCAGGGGTTCATTTACTATACTTACGGAGATGGAATCCTTATAAATTCATCAGCGTAAGACGGGAAAGAAGTATTTGGGCAGATGTTTGCGCTACATTTCGATTAAAATATAGAACATCCGCGGTCCTTTCACAAACGCTAGAGTTTACTCAACGCTTTTTTTTCAATATACATAGTGACAACACCCGAGGCCAGAAAAGTAACATTAGTGCAATGACTAAGGTTCTAACCTCAATAAATAAAATAAAAATATTAACATAAGCTACCTTTTTATACTCTAGATGAAATCATATAGAGTATTATAAGTTTAATCCAGCCCAAAAGTTTGTAACGCATAGAACCAAGCCTCGGACGAAAAAAAGTTATATATTATTTTTTGTTTATTTGTGGCCAAAAACCTCAAATCCGCTTGACGTCCGTCCGTCCGTCCGTCCGTCCGTCCGTCTGTCCGTGAACACGATAACTCAAGAACGCCTTCACCTAGGATCTTGAAATTTTGAATCTAGATGTTTGGTTGAATTTGTAAGGCTAAGTTCGTTAACGGACAAAATCGTAGAACTCCTTCGGGTAGCTGCCATACAAAATGTCCTTAAAACAGGTGTTCAAGAATATTGGTCCATAACTTCAGAAGGGTTTAAGCTACCACATTGAAATTTTGTACGTGTTATTTTTCTAATAGTTGGAGCTAAATATATGATTATGAAGAAAATCCTGTTAGTCCTTCGTGTAGCTGCCATACAAATATCCTGTCAAAATGTATTCACTTAATTTACGAAACTCACAATAACTCAGGTAATCTTTTAGCTACGAATTTGGAATTTTGAACAAATTAGTTTTGAGTGAAAAGAAAGTTCGAGTTTACTAGTCAGCTAAATCCTTTTACTCTCCTTCTAGTAGCTGCCATACAAAATGTCCTTAAAAGACGTGTTTAAGAATATTGGCCGATAACTCCGGAAGGGTTTAAGCTACGACTTTGAAATTTTGTATGTGTTATTTTTCCAATAGTTGGAGCTAAATATATGACTATGAAGAAAATCCTGTTAGTCCTTCGTGTAGCTGTCATACAAATATCCTGTCAAAATGTCTTCACTTAATTTACGGAACTTACTATAATTCAAGTAATCTTTTAGCTATGAATTGGAAATTTTGTACAAATTAGTTTTGAGTAAGAACGAAGTTCGGGTTTACTAATCAGCGAAATCATTTTACTCCTTCTGGTAGCTGCCATATAAAATGTCCTTAAGACATGTGTTCAACAATATTTTTCGATAACTTTTGAACGCTTCAAGCTACGAATTTGAAATTTGGAACACGTTAATTTTTAAATGGTTCCAAGGAAAAGGATAAATATGTAAGAAACCGAGTGAGTCCTTCATGCACCTCCCATGTGAAAGTCCTTCAAAAAGGATATTTTTTTTCGATGACT
Organism: Beris morrisii; assembly: GCA_951812415.1. NCBI lineage: Eukaryota > Metazoa > Arthropoda > Insecta > Diptera > Stratiomyidae > Beris > Beris morrisii. Next base: position 152,666,093 of record OX638310.1, read on the forward strand.
TACCCAGTTCAAGATATGAAATTAAACACTGAATATTGTCTTTTAGTTTTGAGTAGCAATCTAATGGCAGTCCTCAATAAAGGACATACAACATGCACACACGTAATTCTACTTTATCCCCAACTACAATATAAATTGGAGTTCAGTATTCATCTAGAGTATTATACGATTGGCTTGCAGCCGATCGTGACTGCAGTATGTTTTGTATTATAATTAAGTTTAAGCAACAATTTAAATGTATTTGTTTACAGTAGAACACTGATAAGTGCAACACGCTTAAGTGCAAATTGCGCTTATGTGCACTAAAATTTCATGCACCGACATTTTTTGAGAATTTTTCATACCCCCTCACCAACATGGTTTCCAGAAACGGAAGTCTACAATGACTAATCTCTTGCCCTATGTTGAGACTATTATACATGCAATGGGAACTAATTCCCAGGTCCACGCAATCTACACCGACTTCTCTAAAGCCTTCGACAAAGTTGATCACTGCCTACTCGTTTCGAAGCTTCACGCATTAGGCATCTCTGGCGATCTTCTGAATTGGATACGTGATTACCTCCATGATCGCACTAGTATTGTAAATATAAAATCTTCTCAATCGGAACCTTTTCTCGTAACATCAGGAGTACCACAAGGATCGCATTTAGGGCCTCTGCTCTTTCTTGTTTTTATTAATGATGTATCTAATATATTCGTCAACGTAAATTTTTTGTTATTCGCAGATGATCTAAAGATTTATAAAATTATAAACACTGTACACGATTGTAGAATTATTCAAAATAATCTTAATTGCTTGTATGATTGGTGCATCACAAATCGTCTTCCACTGAACATCTCCAAGTGTAATTACATTGCCTTCAGCAGACGTCGTGAGCGCGTCAATATTAATTATTATCTTAATACTTGTCTGTTACCAGAGGTTGATGTTGTTAAAGACTTGGGTCTATTACTTGACTCTAAATTGACATTCGTACCTCACTATAACAGAATATGTAGTTCAGCTCGGAGAATGCTGGGTTTTGCTATACGCAATAGTCAAGACTTCAATAATATATATTCCCAAAAAATTCTTTATTGCTCATTGGTGCGTCCACATCTGGAATATTTATCTGTCATCTGGAACCCTTTTTTTCACATTCACTCTGCCCATATTGAAACTGTTCAACACAAATTCCTGCGGTACATTGCCTTTAAACTTCGCATACCTGTTGAAGCAATAGATTATGACTATTTGCTCACTACTTTGAATCTGGAGCCACTGTTTAAACGGCGTGAGCGATATGAGCTAATAGCCTTATTCAAAATTGTTAATGATAGGTTGGATTGCCCGGAATTTCTCGAATCTTTAAATTTCCGGGTTCCAAACCATGCATCTCGCTCAACCGATATTTTTTATATCGCTCATCATGAAACTAGTTATGCTAACAATAGTCCGGCCACTCGCTTAATGAGAACTGCTAACATGCATTCAGCAATGTTGGACATATTTTGTACAAATATTGAATGCCTAAAGGCTATAGAATTATGAATTGTTTTCCTTTCTTATTTAGTTTTTAGTTTTTAAATTACTTCCATTTAATTTTAGTCTTATTTTTTTTTTTTTTCTTTTTTTCTTCTTCTTCTTTTTTTACACATTCTTCATTTCATTCTCCTTTACATTTATATATATAAGCTGTATTTTTCTTTGAGGGTCTTGCACCCGTAAATAAATAAATAAATACATTTGAATTTGGATAAGTGTAACACGGTTAAGTATACAAATACGTGTAAGTGTACGGAATTTTTTGCATGATATCGAACATTTGCATAGAATTTGACACGGCTAAGTGCACATTTAAAACCCATTTTCTTTAATTTTTTGCCAGCCACTGTAAAACATTGTCTGTCATAAAAAGTAGCACAATTCGACCAGTCTGCTATTTCAGTAATGAGAGATTCCCCAAAAATCAGACGTTTTAGGCTTAGGTCATTATGCTTTCCTTGAATGCGTGGAATTTTGAGATTGCCTTGTGCAGTGTGTGGTGGAAAGCCGCACATTAGTAAGTGGAGTTAGATTTTATATTTTTTAAAAAAATTACCGAAGTGTGTAATTTGTGATCGTAGTGATCTTGTAGCACCTTTTCGTACATAATGGAGTCCAAAAAAAAAATTATTACATTGACAATCCAGCAAAAGCTTGAAGTTTTGTATAAACTGAAAAGCGAAACAAGGAAAAAACTCGCCACTGAGTATGGGTGTGATGTGTCTACTATCTCCAGAATTGTAAGGAACGCAGACAAGATTCGTGAAATTGCTATGGAAAATAAAAACGTGAAAAGAAAGAGAATTCGCAGTGGAAATCGTGGAGATTTAGACGAGGCAATCATAATATGGTTTCAACAAATGAGGCAAAAAAATGCTGTTATCTCAGGACCAATGATTTTGGAAGAAGCAAAAAAAATTTCTCTAAAAATGGGGATAGAACACTTTGAACCAAATAGCGGTTGGATACATCGTTGGAAAACAAAGAATAATATTAAATATTTCAAATTTCATGGTGAAAAAGCAGGTTCTGATAAACATCAGCCGATTGTTGGATTAGTACATTATGAAAAATTTTTTTTATCAAAATTTCTCATTTGTGTTCATTGGCTTAATTTATAGGTTAAAAGCGTGCTTCCAGATATACTAAAATACTACAATGCTGAAGATGTGTTCAATGCGGATGAATCAGCCCTATATTATAAAGCCCTTCCTCGAGGAACTGTTGCTTCTGGAGGAGATTCTGTTAAAGGTGGAAAAGTCCAAAAAGATCGTGTAACGCTGTTATTTCTAACAAATATGAGTGGATCGAACAAGCATATTTATGTCATTGGTCGCTCCAAGGAGCCTCGTTGCTTTCGTGGGTATGAAATTCTTCTTCCATACTATTTTAACAGTAAAGCTTGAATGACAAGCAAGATTTGGACCAACATAATTGCAGATTTTGACAGGGAAATGGCGATGCAAAATAGAAACGTTGCTCTTTTTATAGACAATGCTGCTTGTCATAAATTGGTAGACCATATCCGTTTGCGAAATGTTAAAATTGTATTTTTACCGGCTAATACGATAGCCTGAATTCAACCATTGGACCAGGGTATTATTCGCACTTTTAAAGCATACTATCGACAACAAATAGTCAGAAAGCAAATTCTAGCCCTGAAACAAGGATCTTCTCTCCAAAGCTTTGGGAAATCTTTAGACGTCTTACAGGCAATAAGGCTTGCTAAGAGATCTTGGTGGTTAGTTTCACCAACAACAATTAAAAATTGTTTTCGCAAAGCTGGATTTGTTCACCAACCTTTGCAAGAAGTTCTTGAAGATGAAGAGGAAATCATTGAATTTCTTATACCCGAGGATCAGTTTAATGAACTTCTTGACTGCGATGAAAACTTGGATTGAGAGAAGAGAAGTTCGTCCAGAAAATGCAGAGCTTAGTTCCGATATGGAAACAGATGACGAGATTATCGAAGAACCTACAATTAAAGTAACACTTCAGAATGCATTAAGCTCCTTATTTACGATAAGGAGATATGTCGACCAAAGCAGTGCATCAATTAATGAAGTTATCGGCGAAAAAATTGATCCAGAAAAAAGTTTCAGACTTCTTCAAGAAATAAAGTTTCATTGTATGTTTTATTAATTTTTAACTTGCTAAAATTTTGTAAAATGAATTTGTACTTATTTTTGCATTTGATTAGTTAATTATAAAAAGACTGTTAATTTTGCTTTCCTCTTTTTACAATTAATAAAATATTGCTTTTTTATTTATGTGCTTATAAACATATTTGGTTCTTAATTTATTTTTTGACCATGACAATATTTGTTAAAAAAAGAAATAGGTAATATGCATTATGTGTTAAGAAATCAAATTATAATTATATTTGTTAACAAAAACTGATAAGTGCACACAAAAAACATGCACCATCGGTATGCACTTATCCGTGTTCTACTGTATTTTCTAAATATGCAACTTTTATTCAATCATAAATGATTAATTAGATTTGGAAACGATATTGTTTTGTTAAATTTCATTTTCATAGTGCTATAACTATTTTGCATGTTTACAGCATTTCATAATAAAATTATATCTGCCTAGTGTGCTACAATAGTCTTACAACGATCAGAATGTCAGTGGTGAAATTGTGCACGCTGTAAGACCGCTGTACCGTACCAGACAGATCTATTATCTACATGATTTACTATCATATAATACTTAACATGTGAGAAAAGTGAAATTACAAATAAAGCATGTAATGAGAAATACATATTTTTCTGTAACAATTTACACACTGGTGTGTAGCGTACAAAATACAGTGTAATTATACTCTAGATGATATCATATAGAGTATTATAAGTTTAATCCAGCCCAAAAGTTTGTAACGCATAGAACCAAGCCTCGGACGAAGAAAAGTTATATATTATTTTTTGTTTATTTCTGGCCAAAAACCTCAAATCCGCTTGACGTCCGTCCGTCCGTCTGTCTGACCGTCCGTCCGTCCGTCTGTTCGTCCGTCCGTCCGTCCGTCCGTCCGTCCGTCCGTCTGTCCGTGAACACGATAACTCAAGAACGCCTTCACTTAGGATCTTGAAATTTTGAATCTGGATGTTTGGTTGAATTTGTAAGGCTGAGTTCGTTAACGGGCAAAATCGTCATACTCCTTCGGGTAGCTGCCATACAAAATATCCTTAAATAGCGTGTTTAAGAATATTGACCAATAACTTCGGAACGCCTAAAGCTACGACTTTGAAATTTTATATGTGTTACTTTTTCAATAGTTGGAGCTAAATGTATGATTATGAAGAAAATCCTATTAGTCCTTCGTGTAGCTGCCATACAAATATCCTGTCAAAACGTCTTCACTTAATTTACGGAACTTACTAGAACTCAAGTAATCTTTTAGCTATGAATTGGAAATTTCGTACAAATTATTTTTGAGTAAAAACGAAGTTCGAGTTTACTAATCACCGAAATCCTTTTACTCCGTCTGGTAGCTGCCATACAAAATGTCCTTAAGACACGTGTTCAACAATATTTATCAATAACTTTTGAACGCTTCAAGCTACGAATTTGAAATTTTGTACACGTTCATTTTTAAATGATTCCAAGGAAAAGGATAAATATGTAAGAAATCGAGTGAGTCGTTCCTGCACCTCCCATGTGAAAGTCCTTCGAAAAGGACATTTTTTCGATAACTTACCCAGTTCAAGATATGAAATTAAACACTGAATATTATCTTTTAGTTTTGAGTAGCAATCTAATGGCAGTCCTTAATAAAGGACATACAGCACACACGTAATTCTACTTTATCCCCAACTACAATATAAATCGGAGTGCAGTATTCATCTAGAGTATTATACGATTGGCTTGCAGCCGATCGTGACTGCAGTATGTTTTTTACATGATTTACGTACATCTGTAAAGTGTAAAATTACAGAAAAGCATGTAATCACAATACATATTTATCTGTAACGATTTACAAACTTTTGTGTAGCGTACAAAATGCAGTGTAATTTTACTATAATTTAAGTTAGCATCCGATTGTATACTTTTAAAGTTGTAAAAATTCAATACAGTGTATGCTGCTTCTGGAAAAAAATTAAATAGTAGTATAGTGCGCTTTCCAAAAAAGGTATTTATTCGATTCCACCCCGTGTGATCACAAAGGGTTAAAAATAGTGTACATATTTATAAAATTAAGCTTTAGATTTTCTTCTGAGTTTAAAACTTATATGACTGATTACTTATGATAAATAGATTTTCCTCTCGTAGTATACTTATGTCATTATCCTACTAGCCTACCGCGAAGTATCTCATGATTGACATTCACTATATTGTGAGATATTACGTTTTATTTTTATAATTTGATATGTGCTCAGCTATTTCATGAGAAATAAATTCATATTTATTTTCTACGAAATATCATCAAACAAATCCTACAGTAAAAGTAAATAACGTGCGTTCTTTTAACTAATCTACACTTCGTTAACATCAATCGATAACTCGACTGGTAAAAAAAAGAAGAAAAATCTTGTGTCGAAAATGTTTCGTAGGTACTTCTATTTCCTTTCACCTGGAACATAATTTCATTTGGAATTTCAAAACGAAATTTCAATCTCAATAAGACGTATAACAAGATGCCATAAATAGAATTTTGTTTGAAAATTCCTGAGAGCAAATGGTACTACATGAATGTAATCCCCGTTCAGTACTATGCCGTACGAAAAAAACTTAACGTATATTCTACTGTAAATATATCGAGAGAATCAATCATTCATATGAAAAACTCTACGAAAAACGACCAACTATTAGATCAGGAAAAAATTAGTTGAAATCTGAAAAAAAGAGAGAAAAGGAAGTTATTTTGTGAATTCGAAGTTTTGATGTCCATCTTAAGAGGTGATGTGAAAGTCAGATAACAAGATATAGCAAATAATGACTTATTTTCTGAAATCAATTTTGGAACAGTTTTAAATGAAAATCCTACAATAATCTGGGCGTAATTTAGGAATATATAGGATATCACTGACAACATTAGGTTGGATAGCTACAGGGATGTAGGCACTAAACTTTAATGAGTAATAACAAACCCTGGAAATACAGAGGTTTCTCAGCTCAAACTGCTGGAAAAAGGAACGTTTTCCCTTTTCAAGGACTTTCACATGTGGGTTGCAGAAAAGACTCACTCGATTTCCAAAATATTTATCACTTTAACTAGAACTATTTTAAAATTAATGTGTTCATAATTTCAAATTACTGGACACGTGCTTTAAGGACTTTTGTATTGGAGTTACTCGCCGAATATGTGTTTTCAGGACTCTTGTATGGAACGTACCCAAGGGAATGGAAGAATATCTATGAACGAACTTAGCCTTTCTTTTTCCATTTGTCCGGCACCGGAAAGATTTTGGTTCGACCACCAGGTGGTATATATATCAAGAACCTTTTTATTGGGAGTTGGTAAAATTATACAGTAATCCCTTTCAAATAGGACTGGTCTGAATACAATTATTAAGTACTACTTGATTCAATCTTTATACGAAAATTACATAGCATTTAATTTAATTTTTTAATTATGTCCCTTTTTCACACAACATAATATAAAAATCTGCCAACAGTCTGGGCGCAACTTTATTATTTTTTGGGTAGAAGTCCGAAACGTGTTTAATTCTGAAATACGCTGTAGGTTACTATGTGATTGAAAACCTAAAAAAATAAGATGTTTTATCACTCCTAAGAGATATGACGAAATTCGTAAAAATTTTGTTCAACCCGTTTATACCCTCTTAGGGGTTGAAAAAAGTAAATACTTGAAAACGGGTTTTAGGTGATTATTGAACAATTCCGTGGAAATAAAAAGTTATTCGATATCTAATCAGACCGGGGGGATACAGCTGAATTCATGAAAATGTATACAACCCCTTTACACCACCTTGGGGTCGAATTTCAAAAAATGCTGAAAACGCTTTCTAGGTATTTATATGAAGAATCAGTAGAATTAAAATGAATTCAATATTTGGGAAGACCTTAAAGATATGACGAAAATCGTAAAAATATATGCATTCCATTTTCAGTGATCAACATTTTTTGTCCCCCTTCCGAACTCCAATAGATATTTGAATTTTTATACTCTAGATGAAATCATATAGAGTATTATAAGTTTAATCCAGCCCGAAAAGTTTGTAACGCATAGAACCAAGCCTCGGACGAAAAAAAGTTATATATTATTTTTTGTTTATTTGTGGCCAAAAACCTCAAATCCGCTTGACGTCCGTCCGTCCGTCCGTCCGTCCGTCTGTCCGTGAACACGATAACTCAAGAACGCCTTAACCTAGGATCTTGAAATTTTGAATCTGGATGTTAGGTTGAATTTGTAAGGCTAAGTTCGTTAACGGGCAAAATCGTCCTACTCCTTCGGGTAGCTGCCATACAAAATGTCCTTAAAACACGTGTTCAAGAATATTGGTCGATAACTTCAGAAGGGTTTAAGCTACGTCATTGAAATTTTGTATGTGTTATTTTTCCAATAGTTGGAGCTAAATATATATTTATGAAGAAAATCCTGTTAGTCCTTCATGTAGCTGCCATACAAATATCCTGCCAAAATGTATTCACTTAATTTACGAAACTCACTATAACTCAGGTAATCTTTTAGCTACGAATTTGGAATTTTAAACAAATTAGTTTTGAGTGAAAAGAAAGTTCGAGTTTACTAGTCAGCTAAATCCTTTTACTCTCCTTCTGGTAGCTGCCATACAAAATGTCCTTAAAAGACGTGTTTAAGAATATTGGCCGATAACTCCAGAAGGGTTTAAGCTACGACTTCGAAATTTTGTATGTGTTATTTTTCCAATAGTTGGAGCTAAATATATGATTATGAAGAAAATCCTGTTAGTCCTTCGTGTAGCTGCCATACAAATATCCTGTCAAAATGTATTCACTTAATATACGAAACTCACAATAACTCAAGTAATCTTTTAGCTACGAATTCGGAATTTTGTACAAGTTAGTTTTGAGTGAAAAGGAAGTTCGAGTTTACTAATCAGCGAAATTCTTTTACTCCTTCTGGTAGCTGCCATACAAAATATCCTTAAAACACGTGTTCAACAATATTTTGCGATAACTTTTGAACGCTTCAAGCTACGAATTTGAAATTTTGTACACGTTTATTTTTGAATGGTTCCAAGGAAAAGGATAAATATGTAAGAAATCGAGTGAGTCCTTCCTGCACCTCCCATGTGAAAGTCCTTTAAAAAGGACATTTTTTTTCGATGACTTACCCAGTTCAAGGTATGAAGTTAAACACTGAATATTGTCTTTTAGTTTTGAGTAGCAATCTAATAGCAGTCCTTAATAAAGGACATACAACATGCACACACGTAATTCTACTTTATCCCGAACTACAATATAAATCGGAGTTCAGTATTCATCTAGAGTATTATTCGATTGGCTTGCAGGCGATCGTGACTGCAGTATGTTTTTTAATCAATATTACTTTTCTAGTTGATTTACATATACATACCGAGTTTCAACTTTCTAGCCGTTCTATAGATAGGAAAAACACCCCCCACCCCCGTACTATACTACCCCTAAAAAAAATTATATTTTTCCAACATGCTACTGCAATAGTTCTATCTAAATACCAATTTTCAGCTTTTGATGATTATAGATTCGCGAGATTCTCATTTTCACCCTCCCCCACCCTCACCCTCTACACCCCCACCCACCAACATTTTTGCTTTTTTGGTGGCTATTAGTCATCAAACGTGGAAAAAAATTTTTTCAGGGTAGCAAATTTTTTTTTTTTAAAAATCTATAACAATACTTTATTATTAAAATAATAAAGTAAAATCGATTATATTTTCGGTTCATTTTGTAGGTTTTTATTTAAGTTAAATCGGATCATGAACAACATGATTTTTTTTAATAAAATCAAAATCCATAAAAAAAATAAATAAAAATAAAATTTTATTTATTCACGATATATTTATAGTTACCTAAAGGTGCTCTGACTCGAGCAATTCTTTAAGCAATTGATTACCCGACGACTATTGCCAAAACTAGTGGAGCGATTAATGGAGCAATAATACAGGGCAAAATCATGCTAGTTGCGGCAATATTTCGGCAATATGGCAATGTTCTCACAGATTGCTGGTATTGCTCGCCCTATATTTGCTGTATTTCAACTAATTTGGAAAATTCCGAGCAATTTTTCTCGTTTGGTGATTCAATTGTCAAGTTTTGTTTTGAGTTTTTCATTTATTTGCCAAGTTTCGTGTTAATGTCTGGAATTCAAATATTTCAAAGTTTTATTTTAAGTTTTAGATTTATTGATCAAGTTTGCTTCCGTGTTGTTCATGGACAGAATTGGTCGTATAAGCCCTTATTGCCGAATTGCTAGATATTGGTCAATATCGCTCATCACAATTCAGCAACGAGTAGATGAGAAGTTGATCCACATCGCCTGTTGCTATTGGTGCTGTGTGTTGCTTCACATTTTCGTGACGTCAAACTTGACGAATATTGCTGCAAATTAAGCAATTTTAATCGCTCGTGTAAGAGCACCTTAATACGAATACACTGAATACATACTATTAGATTTGTTGAAACTTTGTCTGCACTGTATTTTAAAATCCACTAGAATGGCAAATGCTCAAAATCCAGTTGACTGAAACCTTTTCAAGCTGCTTTCATCATTTTGCTAGTCCTTGCAGGGCTTTAACTCTTTCTGTTGCAATTCCTTTCTTGAGACAAAATAAAATCTGATAAACCCGAATGACTTTATAAACAATTTTGATTGCGTACTCTTACCTTTTTCAGTTGGGATTGATTTTTTCCCCACAGCTTGCGATTTCATTCTGTGTTCTGTTTTGCAATAAGGTATATCGGCGAAAACAGAATTTCTTTTGGTTGATTGTGTGTGTATATTTTAGCTGTTTTTCTTCTTAGAGATCTGAACCTGCTCGAAGGAATAATGGCAAACTATAAGAACGTCGAAAGCAAATAACTGCAAACATTGCTTTGTGCCCTAGTCGATTTTTCTTTGTAGGAATCAACGAGAGATGCAGATAAAAATGAATCACATTCCCCCGCCCCCTTTCCCGGTCCACGAACATATATGCATACGGCTAGGTAATATCTTACCTGTACAAAGGTGCTAGAAAAAACAGCCAAACTACTCTATATTCTGAGACTTTCGTCTTTTCCGTCTTATCCAAAAAAGTGAATGGAACAATCTCATATTTTACCATACCATTGGATTTAACTAATCGAATAACCAAGAAAGGAGTTGGGCTCTGTCTGGGACACCTTCGACCCAAGATAATCGTTCTCTGGTGAGACATTACCCAGGTGAACATCGAGCAAAAATCTTAACCGTGTGCTTCATATAATGGCCTAAATTTTACGGTTATCGTCCTCGACTCCATACAGGAAAAAGGAGAGTTCATTTTAAGGTTCGCTTTGACAGTAGGTGCGACTCCTTTAAAATGAACAGGAACGGAAAAAAAAGGAACATAATCTCACAAACAGAATCGTTTGATAGATCTTTATGAGAGTCTTAAGACCCGCACCTGATAAAGGCACAGGTGAACAAGGTTATTCAGTGTTATCGGTTGTGTGTATGGGTGGCTTGGTTTCGCTCTAAATGTGTAATGTTAGACATTCTAGTTAGATTAGTATCGTTCCAGAAAGTGCCTGAACGTAACGCTTTAATGAGTTTCAGATAATCACCCCGAAAAACGTCGGAAGTCTTCCACATTTCCAATTTATTTTATTACCTTAAGGGGTGAGTACATCGGTTGATGCTATTAAGCCTCGATAATTACAATGTGCTGACAAGGATTTAAAGGAGATTTTGCGAAGACTGACACGTGTGTGTATGATGTTGATACGATTTGCGTGTTTCTTTCGTAGTGTTTTATAGTTGACTGTTATGATATCAAGCGAGTAGTTAGTTTGAAGTTATTATGTAATCCTTTTTCGGTTCAAAAGTGTAACCGATGTTAAGGTCGATAAGAATTGTTCGAGCGTAAAGACTCAGACTTAGTGTAAGCCGTGAGAGTAGGCAAGTGTTAGATGTTTCCTATAAGCGTCAATTCTTGGATGTTGTCTATAAATTCATGTAAAGAACATTCGTAAAATATCAAATCAACGACATTTAGAGCCTACGATTTATGAAAAAGTTACGAACTAAGCTGGATTACATGTTGTATTTTACAGCCTCCATTGGAAATGAATCTGATCATTACTAGAAATAATAATTTCTAAGACTTGTATTTTTTGTGTTCCAATACTGAAGTGCGAGTAGGTACTATAGCATTCTTGGCTTTCGTATCTTAAGATCAGCATAAGCTAGGAAGTTGAAACTTGATGTTTGTACTTATATTGTGAGACATGCATCCATATTTGATGGTATACCTTAGAATGTAAATAAAAATTAAACTATATTAAGGGTTGTATATTTCACAAAATTTAATGAAACTCTTCATCTTTGGCGCGACAGCCTAAATCGAGCCTTGGTCTTTTCTACGTCATTTCTTTGATCGAATTGGGGACATTATAAAGGTGGTCCTTATTCCCATCTAAGATGTTTTCAACGTAGCTTTTGTTCGGGAATATGGCAACCTATCGTCCATATTAGATTGAAAGAGCATTTTCCTTCCTTTAATAGGTTGTTTTTCATTACCTTCGAAAGCGAGAACTAATTTTTGGAGGAACTCTCCACGTATGGTGAATGCATCAGTCGAGTCTGATATGCCATACATATAAAAAATAAAGCCAGTATTTTTCGCGGAATCTTTGTTTTTTAATATGAAGATTATAGATAGGGTCAGCAAGTAGTTAAGGAAGTCGGGTTAGGGATCAATAAGCAAAAGACCAAATTCATGTCCCATATTAGAAGGAATACGCAAATCAAACAAAACATCACGATAAGAAACTATTAGGTCGTTGCAGATGAAATGTTGTTTCTTTCTATGAAGTGAAATCAGTTAAGATTTTTATGTCTCAAACTGCCGCCAGGTGTCACAAGTGCTATTGGGTATTGAAGTAAAAATACCCCTACATTTACTCATGGAGCCATTTCAGTTTTCGACTTTGTTGAGATCGGACAGAAAAAAAAAAGAAAAAAAATGGATTTGAGTCAAAAACAGGTAATTTTCCTTTATGAATTTAAACTTGGCCACAGCGCAACAGAGGCAACCGAAAACATCAACAGGGCATTTGGAACTGATACAGTAAACAAACGAATGACACAGCGATGGTTTGAAAAATTCCGATCAGGAGATATGATCCTTCAAAGTGACCACGTGGTAACCCTGGACCTTCGATCGACAAGGACGAGCTGAATTTATTAGTGGAATCTGACTCACGCCAAACAGTAAGGGGCATTGTACAGAAATTGAGCGTACACAATTCGACAGTTTTCCGGCACTTGCAACAGCTTGGAAAAATCAAAAGGCTTGATAAGTGGGTTCCGCATGAGCTTATACTGAGCAAAATATGACGCGTCGACTGAAAATTTGCAGTTCCCTGCTCTCCCGGAAGAGAAACGGTCCATTTTTGAACGGACTAGTGGCATGTGATGAAAGTTGGATACTGTACGACAATCGTCTCCGATCGGGACAATGGTTGGATGCTGATGAGACCCCAAAACACATGCCGAAACCAGGCCTTCATCCGAAGAAGATAATAGTGACTGTTTGGTGGTCCGCATCTGGAGTTATTCACTATTCCTTTTTGCAGCGAGGTGAAACCTTTAATGCAGAGAACTATTGTACCCAAATCGATGAAATACATCGGAAATTGGGTGTTCAAGGGCCTAGATTGGTCAACAAAGATGGAGTTATACTGCTTCATGATAACGCACGGTCTCATGTTTCAAGAAGAACGGTCCAAAAATTAAACGAGTTGCAGTATGAGACTCTTCCTCATCCACCATACTCTCCAGACCTTTCGCCAACCGAATACCACTTTTTGAAACATTTGGATCATTTTTTGGCGAACAAACAATTCGATAAAGAGGCTGCCATCAAAAGTGCCTTCGAGAACTTTCTTCGCACTGGAAAGTTGGGAGAAGTGTATTGCATGTGCTGGTGCCTATTTTGATTAATAAAATTAAGTTTTATAAAAGTTAGAGTTGTTTGAAATTGCACTACCAAAAACGATATTTCATCTGCAACAACTACAATTTAGACAATGTGAACGCTTTCATTTACTTACGAATACAGCTAATTAATGACGGAAATGGAAAGAACGAAATTAATCAACAAATCACTAATGCAATCGAGGTCCTCCCGATATTTGATTCAAGGAAAAGCTCAAAAAGAATAAATTCAACAAGGCAATAAATAAGTAGACCTATCCCGTCCTATACGTACAGAAACGTGGACAATATCTCAAAAAAATCTGCCAACAGTCTGGGCGCAACTTTATTATTTTATGGGTAGAAGTCCGAAACGTGTTAAATGATGAGATGCGGTGTAGGTTACTATGCGACTGACAACCTAAAAAATAACGTTCCAAATAGCCTCCTCCTCTCAATTCAATTAATTCCATTATCATAGTACTACATAAGTTCCAAGTTTTTGCCTCCTAGCATATGTGGTGCCTGAGATCTAGAAACCAAAATTTTTCGTCTAAAACGCTCCCCTCTCCTCTCCCCTTGTACCCCCTCGAAAATATACCAGTCGTAGGGGTTCACCTAATCTACACACCATAAATTTCAATTTAATATCTCAACGGGTTTGGGAGCTACGCGCCTTCATACGATTTTGCGTACGGCGTACGGCGGACAGACGGACATTTTTTTTTTTGGCTTTTTTGGGGTTTACTAGTCCTAAAACGTGAAAACACAAAATTTCAGGGTAGCAAACTTTTTTGAAATTTCAGTTCGATCACAATACTTTATTATTAAAAAATAATAAAGTAAAATCAATATACCTACGTCTTTAAGTAAAGGATCTCACGATAAATGGTACGGAAACGGCATGAATAGCAGGTCGCTGCTAAGGTGTAGTCGCAGGATCGAGATGGCTGGAGAGCCTGTAATCTTGTAGCCAATACTCGATTTGGGCTCTCGCGTTATTGATGATGATAGTTTTCGATAAATATACCAACATTTAAAATTTTGCACCTAGTACGTTCTTCAACAGGGACAAAACCACTCTTCACACTATTAGAATAGATACGATGTACAAAATCTAGGTTAGGTTAGGTAAGGTAGGTGGCCGCTTAAAGCGACCAAACACATAGACCGCCAATGGATCCGTTGCGAAGCGCGTACCTAAACTACGTTCCCGCTTCAAGGCCAGACCAGGGCATTCGCAAAGCATATGGAAAATACTTTCCCCGGCATCGGGTTCACTACAGCTGCGGCACAGATCTGTAACGTCTGCAACACCTAGTCTTCTGGCATGCCGGCCGATCAGGCAATGCCCGTCAGTACACCAATTAGGATACGAAGAGTATTCCTATCTCCAAGTAGGACCAACTTTGTACTGCTCGTACTCAGGGTCGGCCAGAGCTGCCTGTCCAGGAGACACGATGTGAGTCCCGACTACCTCGTGTTTGCCTCCGATATGGCCGCCACGTCCATAGCTTGTTTAATGTCCTCAATTGGCCGCCGCACTGGAAGAGCTAGCACTTGATTCAGCCTCGAACCTCTCCTTGCAAGTTCATCTGCAGCCTCGTTGTCCGGAATCCAGCTGTGATCCGGAACCCAACAAATTGTTATGTTCAAATGAGTGCATAACACATTAATCTTATCCCTGCATAGCCTCACAACCGTACAAAAACTAAACTGATTAAATTTTTGTACCCCCAAAAATTACTCGAAAATTGCTTCAAACTAATTTTCCATCTTAAGAAACCCTTAAAACCGCACCACCGTTTACATTCCACTTGAATGAAGTACAAGCAACTCAATTAATTTTTTATAAAAATTATAACTGAACGAACCTGTGCTAAAATGCTCAATTACCACCACATCTAAAATTGTACCGATTGACCTTAACCGCAACACTCAGCAACCTCTGACCTCTTATTCCAACGTCAAAACTAGGTCCTTCGAACGACTCCTGGCTATCGTGGCTCCTGCATTCCATTGTGATTGTGTGTATAGCGGGTGGCTCTCTCATCGGGGTAATAATTAATTTTTGTAGCCTCATTTCCGGCCTTAAATAGATTATGACGGTGATAAATTAATTCAAGTAACCCTTTGCAGACACTTGGGGCACAAAATAGGCTCTCGTCGTGGTCGTTCATGGACTTCCGTCGGAATTAGTGGGCATAAGGTGAAATCTAACAAGACTTTTTTTTTGTAATTTCGTTTCGGTGAAAATGAAAGTAATTAAAAATGAAAAGCATTTTGAGTTTGAAAATGATGAGAAATTATCCTCTTGAAACAGAGGAAATTATTTTGGGCAAGTACGTAATCTTAGAAGGAAGTAGTCTCACGGGATTTCCAGCGATACTTTCTTGATGATTTGTATCAAATAATTTCTGCTGGATTTTTCAATTGCAGAGCAAAAATCCACTCAATCAGTTCACTCTGTGGGTGAAAAAAGGAAGCATGTGTGCGAATTCTTCTTAATTTCGTTTTCCTTGAATTTCAGATACCTACATATTTCGGATCTACCGAAAATTTTCCTGAACATTCCAGGAAAAGATGTCCAATTTATTGATTTCAGTCAGCTCGTGCATGCCAAAATAATTGAATTCGAACTGCGTAGAAATGGCGAGCGTCAACTACAAACAATTTTTCACATCAGCAACCTTCTCCATCTAACGTCTGTAGCAATTATGATTTGAATATTTTCTGATGATTTGGAAGGGTGTGTCGGTTCGAATACATACGACTCTCTTCCATAAGCCTAATTCTCGGCGACAGTAAAAACCGTCTATGCGTGTGATTTTCGAATCAATTGGCCCGAAATTAAAACATTTTCGTTTGATCCATGTCCTTGCGATGAAAACAGGAAAATGCTAGATTGAAATGCTAAAAAAGCTATTGATGATGTTTCTGAAAAAAGAAGGGTAGGTCGGTGGTACCAGACTCTAATCCAATTCGCATACTTCTTGTAGTACAACGGGTGTGTATCCCCTTGAAGCGCTCTTATTTTAATAAAAAAAATGTCTAAACCTTAAAAGTTCTGGATGCATATAAAGGAATTAAGCTACCCATGTCTCATCGACGCTGGACCAACAACTGTAACGAAAATACTTTCATGGTTGGCAACGGCCAATCGTATCACTTTCTCTAGCTGAAATACTTGTGTTTAGAACAACAACACTAAACTTTAGAGAAATTGAATTTCTTCCTTATTTTTACAAAAATTTAACAATACCAATCTACACTGAACCAAAAACGTATTATAGGTGTACAAATAAGTTCTCGTCGTTTTTTTTCAGCCTTCATTGTGGGAAATTGGTTACATAATTATGTTCTAAAATATTGTCCATCGCTAGCCACAATCTTTGCCAATCTTTCTGGCAGCATACGAATTCCGCGTTGAAAAAACTCCACGTCCTTTTTGGCGTTCCACGAATCGACCCAATTTTTGACATCTTCGTAAGAACGGAAGTGCTGCTCAGCCAGGCCAAGCGTCATCGATCGGAATAGGTGGTAGTCGGGAGGGGCGATTCCTGGTGAATACAGCGGGTGGGGTAGGACGTCCCATTTCAGTGTTTCCAGGCAGGTTTTCAGAACCTGAGCAACATGTGACCAAGCGTTTTTATACTCTAGATGAAATCATATAGAGTATTATAAGTTTAATCCAGCCCAAAAGTTTGTAACGCATAGAACCAAGCCTCGGACGAAAAAAAGTCATATATTATTTTTTGTTTATTTGTGGCCAAAAACCTCAAATCCGCCTGACGTCCGTCCGTCCGTCCGTCCGTCCGTCTGTCCGTGAACACGATAACTCAAGAACGCCTTCACCTAGGATCTTGAAATTTGGAATCTGGATGCTTGGTAGAATTTGTAAGGCTAAGTTCGTTAACGGGCAAAATCGTCATACTCCTTCGGGTAGCTGCCATACAAAATGTCCTTAAAACACGTGTTCAAAAATATTGGTCGATAACTTCAGAAGGGTTTAAGCTACGTCTTTGAAATTTTGCATGTATTATTTTTCCAATAGTTGGAGCTAAATATATGATTATGAAGAAAATCCTGTTAGTCCTTCGTGTAGCTGCCATACAAATATCCTGTCAAAATGTATTCACTTAATTTACGAAACTCACTATAACTCAAGTAATCTTTTAGGTACGAATTCGGAATTTTGTACAAGTTAGTTTTGAGTGAAAAGGAAGTTCGAGTTTACTAATCAGCGAAATTCTTTTACTCCTTCTGGTAGCTGCCATACAAAATATCCTTAAAACACGTGTTCAACAATTTTTTTTCCGATAACTTTTGAACGCTTCAAGCTACGAATTTGAAATTTTGTACACATGAATTTTTGAATGGTTCCAAGGAAAAGGACAAATATGTAAGAAATCCTCCCATGTGAAAGTCCTTTAAAAAGGACATTTTTTTCGATGACTTTCCCAGTTCAAGGTATGAAATTAAACACTGAATATTGTCTTTTAGTTTTGAGTAGCAATCTAATAGCAGTCCTTAATAAAGGACATACAACATGCACACACGTAATTCTACTTTATCCCCAACTACAATATAAATCGGAGTTCAGTATTCATCTAGAGTATTATACGATTGGCTTGCAGCCGATCGTGACTGCAGTATGTTTACTTTATTATTTTAATAATACGGTATTGTTTTCGATTTTTTAAAAAAAAAAATGTGCTACCCTCAAAATTTTTTTTTTCACGTTTCATGACGAGTACACACGAAAAAAGCAAAAAAAAATTTCAGTCCGTCTGTCCGCCGTACGCCGTACGCCGTACGTCGACCGCTGTACGCAAAATCGTTTGAAAGCTCGTAGCTCCCAAACTCTTTGAGCTATTAAATTGAAATTTTTTTGATGAATAGACTGGGTAGTCCCCTTAAAGTGGCCAAATTTGGAGGGGTAGGGGTGTGAGGGGGAAGGAGGGGGAAGTGTTTTAGACGGAAAATTTTGGTTTCTAGATCTCAGCAACCGCTTATGCTAGCAGGCTGAAATTTGGAATTTATATAAAGCTTCAGTAGTGGACCCATTTGCAAAAAAATTGCCGATATAGGTGAAGGGGTTTGGGAGTGGGGGGAAAAATAATGCGTCTGAAACGCAAAAAAGGTGAGATCGACACTTTCTAAAATCCATATCTCCTAAACAGTTAATGTCACAAAATTGAAACTTAATGATTATCTGTAAGTATACTAGGAGAATAGATCAGGGCAGTGGCGTACGGGGGTGGGGGCTAAAAAACTTTAGATTACGATATCTCACGAACCAATTGCACTAGACAAATAAAATTTGGTTTCCTTATAAAGGTTGACAAATAAAGTTTGCTGAAAGTAAAATTTTTTACGGGGGCGGTGGAGCATGAAAGTGGAGGGGATAAGAATTTTTCTAAAAAATCACGTCTCATATCTCAAGAACGGTGTAAGATAGATTCTTAAAATTTTTACCAGAAGTAGGCCTAATAGACCACTAGTTGAAAACAAAATTTTGGAAGTGTGGGTGTAGAGGGTGAGGGTGAAAAGGAAAAAGTTCCGATTTTTCTATCTCGAGAACCTATAATGATATAAAGCTGAAACTTGGTATTTAGATAGAGCTATATTAGTAGCATCTTGGAAAAATATAATTTTTTATAAGGGTAGTATGGTACGGGGGTGGGGGGTGTTTTTCCTATCTATAGAACGGCTTATGATACAAAGTTGAAACTCGGTACGTTTATGTAAATCAACTAGAAAACTAATTTAGATAAAAAAAATTTCATTATTGTTTAATAAATCTCTGGAAACGGGACGCCTCGCTTCAGTTTCGAAAATTGGCTTTCTGGTACCTATTCATAAGACTGGTGATAAAAGCAATATCGAGAACTATAGGCCAATCTGTTCTTTGTCGGTCATTCTTAAACTGTTTGAGAAATTAATTACTGATGCATTAACACCTTTGTTTAAGAATTTCATCTCACCCAACCAGCATGGGTTCCAAAAACAGAAATCAACTTTGACTAATCTATTACCCTATGCTGAGAATATATGTTGTTCGCTGGAAAAACGACTACAGGTTCATAGTATTTACACGGATTTTTCAAAAGCTTTTGACAAAGTTAACTATTCCATACTTATCCAAAAATTAATCACCATCGGTATCACTGGCCTTCTCCTTAATTGGCTTAAGGATTATCTACTTGACCAAAGGTTGATTGTTCGTATAAAGTCTGCCAAATCCGATCCGTTTATTGTTAACTCGGGAGTTCCCCAGGGATCCCACTTGGGTCCTCTCCTGTTTTTACTTTTTGTCAATGATATAGTAGCTATGTTTGCCGACGTTAACTTTTTGTTATTTGCTGACGATTTAAAAATTTTTAAAACCGTAAATTCCCATGACGATTGCTTAGTCCTTCAGAAAAATCTAAACTCACTTTATTCATGGTGTATCTCTAATCATCTCCATCTTAACATTGATAAATGCCATTTTATTGTTTTTAATAGGACACGAGAAGCTATTAGTTTCGACTACCAAATTAACAGTATCTCCCTACCTCAAGTCCACACTGTCAAGGATCTAGGAATTATATTCGATGAAGGATTTACTTTTGTTCCCCATTATGACCGCATTTGCGGTACTGCCCGTAGAATGCTGGGTTTTATCTCGCGTAACACGAGGTCCTTCACTAATATACATACTGTAAAATACCTTTATTGTGCGTTAGTGCGACCTCACCTGGAGTACCTTTCTCCAATATGGAGCCCACACTTTAATGTTCATGTGAATAGAATCGAAACGATCCAACATAAGTTTCTTCGTCTGATAGCCTTCAAATTAAACATTCCCATCAATGAAATGAACTATGATTCGTTGTCGTCGGATTTGCACCTTGCCACCTTATCTAAACGCCGCGAACTAGCAGAGCTTGTCACATTGTTTAAGGTCATTAATAATGAGTTGGATTGTCCTAGTCTTCTTGGTCTCATCAACTTCAGGGTACCTGGTTACTCATCTCGGTCCATCGACAGCTTTTCCGTCGATTACCACTCGACAGATTATGGTAAATATAGCCCTGTTTCAAGAATAATGCGAGCTGGCAATACTTACACAAGTGAAGCGGACTTGTTTAATACTTCAATTACTGACATTAAACGAATTTTCTATGTGTAAATGCTTTTTTTTTCCCGTATTTTAATCTAATTTTCTTTAAATTTTATCATACTATTATATTTTTCTTTTTTTACATTTTTATCATTCCGCTAATATTGTTATACTATTTTGTACGAAAAGGATGTTGTCCGTTTACTCTAAATAAATAAATAAATCAGAATTCAAAAAAAAAAATATCCATTGGCGTTCGGAGGGGGGGCAAAAAAAATTATCAGTGTAAATAGAATGCATATATTTTCACGGTTTTCGTCATATCTATTAGGTCTTCCCAAATATTGAATTCATTTTTATTCTACGGATTCTTCATATCAATACCTAGAAAGCGTTTTCAGGATTTTTTAAAATTCGACCCCTAAGGCGGTGCAAAGAGGGTTGTAAACTTTTTCACGAATTCTACTATATCCCCACGTCTTATCAGATATCGAATATCTTTTCACTTTCACGTGCTTGCGTAACAATCACCTAAAACTTGTTTTTAAATTTTTTTCAGCCCCTAAGAGGGTATAAACGGGTTGAACACGTTTTCACGAGTTCCGTCATTTCTTTTAGAAGTGATAAGAAATTGAATTGGTTCCTACCTTCTCGTGCTGTTTTCATATTTATTTATTAACTTTTTTCAGGATTTGTGGATATTCAACCCCCAAGTGGGTGTAAGGAGGTTGCATATCTGATGATATATCGAATTCATTTTTACTTCCTATGGTTTCCTATATAAAAAAGCCAAAAAGTCATTTTCAGTATTTTAGATATTCAATCCAAAAAGGTGTAAGGAGGTTGTATGCTTTTCAAAGTTTCGACATATTTCTTAGGTTCGATGAGATATTAGATCGCTTTTCATTTCCACAGACTTTTTATATAATCGCCTACAAACCCATTTCTTAATTTTTGGATAATCAACCCCCAAGGGTTTGTATATGTTTTCACAATTTTTGCCATTCCTTAGTTCTGATGAGATATAAAATTGATTATTACGGCCAACCAATTCACGATTTTTCGAATTTCCAGAACCAAGGAGGTGTGAAGGGTTTGCTTACGTTTTTTTCGAAATTCAAACCCCAAGTGGAAGTAATGGGTTTGTAACAATTCGCCATATCTCTTAATTCTGATAAGGCAACAAATTCGTTTTTGCTTCTATGGGCTTTTTGTGTACATAATATACTGAAATTCGAATAGTCTACACGGACTTTTTCAATGTTTAATCGGTTAAAAATCTCTATTTTAAATATTTTTATATTAAGAACAAAAATAATTTTCCAAGAAATCTAATAATCTCGAAGCAACTCATGATACACTCCGACTTTAACCGCTCCCGAACTTTGACCCGAAAAATAATAAAGTTTCGCCCAGACCATTGGCAGATTTTTTTTAAATGTGCTTTATTTGCCTTACCATATATATGGTACTTAATACTAACAGTTTTTCTATCTTAATCCTAAAGCTAAAATTAGTCTATATCTAAGCTGCTAACGTTCTTAATGGCCTCAATGGGCACTCTAAGATATGTATAAATATTTTCGGGGGGATATTTTTGAGGGGGATCAGAGTCTCTTTATTTCGTTACAATCATAATAGGTATATACCTATCGTTTAAATATGTAATGTACACAAGCGCGTTTTTGGCGAAGCAATGCTGAAGTGATTTGGGGCGCTATGATATGAACTGAATCATGCCATAGTATCCGTCCAACCAAACCATCAACAACATTACAACCCAAGTAATCGTCTTAGCCATCAGCATGTATTCATCTCTCAGCCCGCTTTGAAATAAATGATGGGAGATTGTCTCCATCATCACCTATTCCAAATTAGAGAGGACAAACACACACCCCGAAGACGATTGTCGGCCAGTGACCAAGCCACAGTTGGGTGACTTTAGTTCCATGGTTTCTCGATAGGTAGCGTGCATCTAGCTCTAGCGCGTGCGTAGCTCGTCGGAAGGGGCGTGAGTGGCTACCTTTAACCATGGACAAAACGTATTTATGCACGGTTTGGGCTGAAAGTTCAAATTGAGGAGTTCGAACTCTATCTTCAGCGGGCTGGAAGGTGAAGGAATAAGGAAGGAAGGAACAACAGACTGTGTAAATGAAAATGGAAAAGAAAAGAAGGCGGAAAAGCATAGGAATATAGACTTTCGGCGGGAAGGCCGATGCCATACTCAATCATATATCACTGAGTTGGTATAAATAACTCAAAAGAGTTGAAGTAATTAAAGCCACAAGGCTTATCGAATAGGGCCTAAGAAATGCCTGTACTCGATCTTGATAGCACATATGCGTCGTATAGTTCAAAATTCCGAGCGCCATATAATGGATGTCATAATCCCACAATCTTCTGGGCCTCATTTAATGTGTGGCGTTGGATAACGACGCCGTTGGGTACCATAAAATATGGGCCCTATGCAACCGAAAGGGTGCCTTTAAACGTGCGCCCTGTTCTGTCGACACAACGTTGGGTGCCATATAAAGTGCGCCGTCCTCTGACGCCACAAAAACACATCGTTGGGCGCCATGTAATGTATGGTGCCAAATAATGACACCATAAATTAACGCACAAAAATATAAAGACGCCCTAAAATTAGGCTTGATAGGCGTCGTGTAATTCGACATGCATTAGGAGCCGTATAAACGGGCCCAACGCATATAAAGGTGATAGAATGTATGAGTTTTTATTTTCCCCTCATACCGACGCTGTCCTCAATAAATTCGCCCCTACCACTCTCACATGATACGTAAACAAAATAAAACTAAACTAACATTTATCACGTACCATTATTCCTGACCTAATTTTTTCTTGCTTAGTCCGCATTACGAATTTCTCAAAATATATACGGCTACCTTAGAGAAGGGGCGGTATAGATAAAAAAATAAGTACTTATGCCCAAAATGTGCAAAAATGAGCTCCACAAAAAAAAACATGTGTTCGACCATGCTTGTTCCCGTTATAGATTCCGTTGGTCCGTGAATTTCCTTCTGCAGCCTACTGTGGGGACTGAAACTTAAGCAAAATGGTAGAAAATGCTTCTGGGACCGTAATTGGGTCCGTAATTTAACGCAACTGCGTGAACTCGTTCCGGTAAGCGTTGCCTTTAGCTACCATAACTCCGAAAGATTGATTCCAGCCTATACTTTTCTTCCTGTAGTCGTGCTGAAATATGTTAGCTGAAAAGGAATGCATACCTGTCCTGTAAGAAGGCGGGTATACCAGCACTATAAAACTCTTCTGGTGGCTAACACTGATCCAGCCGGTGTGATCTCACAATTGCAGCATCTCGTGGTCCTAAATTTCCAAACTTGAAAACGCGAAAAGCACAAAAACAAAAAGGATGTATGGACCGAAAAGCCAGCCAAAATGGGCTTTTCAATGCAAAAGTGCCAAGGGCTTAATGAATCCTGAGGGAATTTGCCAACTTTTCCCCGCCAATGTCTTCAAGGAAATCCCATGAAAGGAAATACAGGCCGGCTAAATGAGAAGAGGGCACTACGTTTCTTAAACATCGCGTGCACAAAAGAAAAAGGAAGCTTGCTAGAAACACGCGGTTGAGCGCCCATAACGGCATGTGATAAGCGGTAAATAGTACCGCACGACGTTTAGACACCGAACCGAACACAATAGGATCACCGTTGCCCATAACGGAATTGGAAACCGCTTTGGGAAAAGCACCAAAACCACAAAAGCATACAAAAATCACACATGAAAACGCGGATTTTATTGTGCGTGACACTTTGTTTTTCCTTTTCTAGGGCGTGTACGCGTTCTTTTGGCACCTAGTAACGCTCAACACATAACTAGGCCGTATGTTACTCACTGGGGCTTCTGCGGAACTACCAGGGTGCTCTTTCAGTCGGTTTACCGAATCCGCACCAATGTCATGCTCAATAATAACTGGCCCGACGGGAACAAACAAGAAAAAAAAATTAAGAAATTTGGGCACTATCACATCAAGCTCAATTTTACGGAAACGAACAAGGGAAAGAAAGAAAAAAAAAACCAAAAACACTATAGACGATCACATTTCTCACTGTCTTTTCCGTCGTATCCGGTCAAACAAATTTTAATTAAAATTTGATGTTGAAAAGTGCAAAATGGAGAGAAGAAAAAAAAATTTGGAAAACAAAAACTCATGTCTGTCTACTAAAAATTACATTTTTGGGGTTAATTTTTTTATTTTTCTGTTATCTGGATCCGAGATTACGACGGCGGGAAAATATCCGGGGGGGTACCTATCTCAGAACCATTTTCTTGCCTGCTCCTTTCCAGGGCTACACCAAAAAAACTTCTCGTCCTCCTTTTTTCTTCGTTACTTTTCACTTGTGACCGGCGCGGTCAAGTTTCTGTTCCCGACTTTTGATGCAACCGGCGTGGCTGAGATCTGGTTCCAGACTGTCTGATTTACTTTTTTGCGCACTGCGCACTGCTTCAACGAACCGTCCACTCCTCGTTCACGCATTCCTTCGTGACTTTTGGAAAGTACATGTCATCGCATGCGCATGTAGCGTTGCCCAGCAAATTCTCTTGCAATAACTTGCGTTGTTTGCAGGCCGTTCGTTACAAATACCTACGAAGTCCGCAGGAGTTCATCCAACTATGTTGGATGTCCGACTGTACCTCGTGAGTATTTGTACTATTGGGAAAAATGGCAAAAAAAAACCCAATATTACATAATATTTTTCTCTACTCTACTTAAACTATTTACAATTACTTACATACTAACTTAAAACTAGGTCTTGAGCCGAGCTTTCCGTCGCCGGGGCCAGCAGCATCATGCTCCGCTATTCGAGAATAGTAAAGCAGAAGTCACCGTTCCCAGTCGCGGACAGCCCAGTGCAGCATTCAATATTTGCATTTAATAATGCTTCAAGAAAGGATTATTTAGGTGGGATATGAGTCGCTTTATTTAATTTAATACAGTATCCCTTAAGTATAACAGTTTTTCGTACATAAATTTTCCTTATAACTATTCCGGGCCGAACCATTTGTCACTTGGACCAATAGATGAAGGCTATCAGTTCCTGTAGCGAATGTCTCGGTCCAGCTAAGGCTAAACTTGGGAAGCTGCTAACAAGGTTAGTACTTATTCTAGTTTCATTTATTTTTTTTCGGGCTAGCTTAATTAACTTATTCTAGCAAAATTAACTAAACGTCTTGTCGATTAAGCCAACAGTATCTCATAGCCTTACGCTTATCTGTCAATGTCAACACAGTTCGCGTTGGAGTATTGCCATAAGGGTAGAGGGTCGCTAGATCCGAGATGGGGAAATTTAAAAAAAATTTGCTACCCTGAAATTTTGTATTTACACTTTTTAGGACTAGTAAACACCAAAAAAGCAAAAAAAATGTCCGTCTGTTCGCCATATACGCCGTACGCCGTCCGCCGTACGCAAAATCGTTTGAAGGCGCGTAGCTCCCAAACCCGTTGAGGTATTAAGTTGAAATTTTTATAGTGGGTAGATTGGGTGAACCCCTACGGATGGTATATTTTAAGGGAGTAGGGGTATAAGGAGGGATGAGGGGGGAGCGTTTTAGACGAAAAATTTTGGTTTCCAGATCTCAGGAACCACTTACGCTAGGTGGCTGGAATTTGGAACTTATGTATTGCTATGATAGTGGACTCATTTGCAAAATTATCGATAAGGGTTGAGGGGTGTGGAAGTGGGGGGGGGGGAAAACAATGAGTCCAAAACGAAAGAAAGCCGGGATTGAAACATTCTAAAATCCATATCTCCTGAATGATTGACGTCAGAAGATTGAAACTTTGTGGTTGCGCTTAGGGATAATTGAAGATTAGATAATGGCTAACATTTTTAAGGGTGGTGGTGGGGTGTGGGCTTGGGGGGTGAAAAACTTTGGATGACAATATCTTCCGAACCAATTACACCAGGAAGATAAAATTTAGTTTCTGTATATAGGATCACAAGTGGAGTCTAATGAACATAAATTTTTTGAGAGGGGAGGTGGGGCACGAAAGTGGGGGATAGCAATTTCTCAAAAAATGTAATTTTTATATTTCAGAAACCGTATCAGATATGATCTTCAAAATTTTACAGGAGTTGGGATCGGTAGACCTCTAGTAGGGAAAAAAAATTTAGTGTTGTGGTGTAGGGGGTGATGGTGAAAAGGGGTAGAAAGGAGAAAAATTCTGATTTTTATTTCTCAAAAACCGTAATGAGTGGAAAGCTAAAAATTTAGGATTGTATAGAGCCACTGTAGAGGCATCCTAGAAAAATAAAATTTTTCATAGGGGTAGCAAGGTACGGGTATGAGGGGTGGTTTTTTATATCTCAGAAACGGCTTATGCTAGAAAGTTGAAACTTAGTACGACTGACAACCTAAGAAATAACAAGGAGGCTATTTGGAACGTTATTTTTTAGGTTATCAGTCGCATAGTAACCTACACAGCATATCATCATTAAACACGTTTCGGACTTCTACCCATAAAATAATAAAGTTGCGCCCAGACTGTTTGCAGATTTTTTTATCGGTTACGCTCCTATACGCATCATAAATGATTGGTATGCAGTCGGAGTCTAAAATGTAGCCATTTTCGTCGAGGTAGACGAAGGCTTCAGGTAGGATAAAACCAGTTGACATGGTTTTTTCAAAGTATTGTGGGTTTCAGAAGAAGGGTTGGTGGATCCAGGGGTTAAGGTCTTGATCTGAGGTGGTTATATCTATGTGGTTCCTAATTAGTCTAATGATCGCCGTATCAACCCGCCCAGATGGGGCAGCCATAGGTAAGAATAGGTCTCACCAATGCTTGGTAACAAATGATTTTAATGCGAGGGTATAAATGTTTCGCGTAAAAGAGTCGTTTTTGTAGTCGAGCGTTGTCATGTAGAAACATCACTTTGTTGTGTCTCTGCTCATATTGCAGCCGTTTTTCTTTCAATACTCGGCTCAAACGCATTAGCTGCCTTCGATAAAGAGGTTCTGTGATTGTTTCACTCGATTACAGCAGCTCATAATACTCCACGCAAAGCTGATCTCACCAAATACATTGCATGAGCTTGGAACCATGGATATGGCGTCATTCCTAAGGCTTTCAGACGAAGTGCGATGGCCTGTTGAGTCATGTTCAATGAGTTCGCAAGGCTTTGTTATGATTGACATGCATCTTCGTCCAGTAATGCCTCCAATTCTGCGTCTTCGAAATTTTTTGACCGGCCGGAACGATCCTTGTCTTGTCATTTTGTAGCGATGATAGCATTCGCGTCACGTTGATTCACTAATAGAAGACTCACCATAAGTTTCTGTAATCATTCGACGCGCCTCAGACGCAGATTTTTTCGAATTTTAAGAAAAAAGCAAAGCTTCTCGCAAATGACGCTTATTTTGCTCAAACTTCAACATTTTCACGGACAAAAAAACAAATGACGCCGATATAACTTGAGAAATGTAATGATAGGGAGTTGTTGCCAGATGTCTAATGTTGCCATGTTCTGTTTCTGATCCGCCATTTTTTACCAGTATTTTTCGTTAGCGCCATCAATAGGAAAACGACGAGAACTTTTTTGTACACCTAATACATCCAACTAACTAAAATGTACATCATTATTATGAAAAAATCATTGTTTTTGAGCCGATGTAAGTATTCATTAATATTATTCATAACTGTCCTTATTTTTCACTCTGCTTTGGACACACACACACAATAACAGAAGTGACGTTAAAATTCATTGTTACAATGAACGAGTTTTTTTTTTTTTTTCCTTAACTTAAGAGAAAAGTTTATTTAAAATAATATTAAAAACGTATATTGTTTGCTTTAGCGAAGTTAAACAGCACTAAAAGAGGTTTGTCGTTATTTTGCATGATAGAGACTGCGATGATGTCCCGTATAAACAGAGGAGGAGTGAAGCCTAAAGTCGCCAGAGATGCAAGAAGTGTAGTTCTAAAGGGGTATTTGGAACATGACCAAAAGACATGATCGGCAGTCTCATCAATGAACGAGTTCATAATATTGATGAAAGCAATAATTCGAATTAAAGTACAGATTCATTATTACTATTTATTAAATGGGTCACTCTCAGTATAATATGATGAACGAATTCATAATATTGAAGAAAAGAATAATTAATGTTACTGATGTTGTTCCAAGAGAAAATGCCTTGTTTATAAGAACTTTTTAATCAATGTGATGAAGGCATGCATCAAAATTCTTAGGTGTTGATTTTTGAGAGTATGAGTAGGTACCCTTTCCATATATGTATACAAATTGATGAAAATATTTTTAATGAAATGAAATTCATAGTATTAATGTACGTTTCAAAAAAAATATTTGATGTTTTTCTTCATGTTTACATCGTTTTTTTCATTAATCCGAAGAATTTCGTTTGTTGAAAGTCATTCATTAATATTAAGAACAGTATTTTTTCAGTGTATACCAACAGCTATTGTAGTGCAGATATTACTTAATTTCTATAATCAAAATTTTTTTCGACTTTAATTTTCTAGGACATTTGTTTGTCCACAGTAGCTTTTAATACACTTTGACATAAGGAGTATTTTGTGTGATTTATTACAATACTATAAAACTCCACACTCCCCTATGCTCATAAAATATTTACACATTACCTACCTTTGTCTAGATTGTTGAGACTTTATCTGCACAAGTTGTCATTTATCTCCGTGACAATTAAAGTAATTAAGATGAACGAAGAAGCGTTCTGAAAGAAATAAGAAAAAATGCAATAGGGTCGTTGGTTTCGTCGAAACTATTTCATTCTACTAGCGTGATATTAATGTCAACCTTAATACAGCTGAAAGTGTATATCTGTCGTTGTCATCCTTAAAGGTAAATTCGTCAACTGCTTTTCATTCAGTTTAAGGTTTCTATTTAGTTGGCTTAATGAAAGAATTCTATGCTTTCACATTCATTCAACTTTATTGTAAGTTTTCTGCTTTCTTTCCTGATTTCTTGTCACCACGGCAATTATTTCTGCAGCTTGGCTAAATTTTCCATAGTTCTACCGAATAATTAGTAAGGACGTTCCTCTGAAGTAGATGAACATTCCGGAGCAACGCCGAGAGTCACCAAGGCTTCCGAGGATCTTCGAGGAAGGTTAGTGGTTGTGCTGTGCATTCGTATTGCTAACCTCTGGCGCAATTGGAAAAGAGTGAAGTTGGCTGCAAACTTTAATTACAATCTGAAATAAATTTGCATAAAATTCGCGACAGAATCTTGTCCTGTAATTGCCGAGCCAGCCTTGCATTGTATTACTAAATGGCTTGCAAACCAGAACGGCAATTAAATCTTCTCGACGCCAATTAGAACAGGATGCTAATTGCCGGCAAGTATAGCCTTCGATAGAACATAGGCCACACTCCACCCACATCCCTTACCTTATACCTACTTCACTCATTTCACCAATGCACAGAAAGTTGACTGCACGAAACATAAACCCACTGCAATTATTTTTAATTACGAGATAAATGCCAGAAATCAATTATCGCGGTTACAGTGGATTAAGTTATTCCAAAATTGCCTTTTTTGCGAAAGTAGTGCTGAACGTTTAGTTCGTGAAAGGAGAAAGGAGTTTCAATCGGGCGTCATTTACAGAAAACACCTAAGAGTAAACAGTTGTAAACTACTTTTAACAACATAATAAGCGCTGGAAGGTAAAATTTCTCAGCGACACATTCTGGTTTTGATTATTGTTGCAACTGAAGATGTCTAACAATTATCTGGGCTACACAGAAAAAAATTTTGTGACAATAACTGAAGCAGTAAAATATTCCGCATTGATGTAGTAAATTTACGAATTTACAAAATTTAACAAAATTGAGAGTAATTCTTAAAACTTTGTATTTTTACACATTTAATACATGAATTTACTGACTGTGAAGTAATATTGCAACACCGCATGAAATTTTCCACATTTAATGTGCAAAATTGATAATTGTGTATAAAATTACGCATTTTGCATGTAGTTTTGATTCTTCATGCGTAGTAATTTGTTTTTTACTTTATTATTTTTTAATAATAAAGTATTGTGATCGACCTGAAATTTCAAAAAAGTTTGCTACCCTGAAATTTTGTATTTACACGTTTTAGGACTAGTAAACCCCAAAAAAGCAAAAAAAAAAAATGTCCGTCTGTCCGCCGTAGACGCCGTACGCCGTACGCCGTCCGCCGTACGCAAAATCGTTTGAAGGCGCGTAGCTCCCAAACCCGTTGAGATATTAAATTTTAATTTTTATGGTGTGTAGATTGGGTGAACCCCTACCACTGGTATATTTTTGAGGGGTGGGGGTACAAGGGGAGAGGAGAGGGGAACGTTTTAGACGAAAAATTTTGGTTTCTAGATCTCAGGAACCACTTATGCTAGGAGGCTGAAACTTAGAACTTATGTAGTACTATGATAATGGACTCAATTGCAAAAAAATGGTCGATATTGGTTAAGGGGTGTGGAAGTGGGGGGAAGACAATGAGTCTTTAACGCATGAAACCCGGGATTGAAACATTCTAAAATCGATATCTCCTGAACAATTGATGTCAGAAGATTGAAACTTTGTTGTTGTCCTTAGGGATACTTCCAGATTAAACAAGGTTTAAAATTTTTAAGAGGGGTGGTGGGGTGTGCGGGTGGGGGGTGAAAAACTTTGGATTACAATATCTTCCGAACTAATTACACCAGGAAGATAAAATTTAGTTTCTGTATATGGGATCACAAGAGGAGTCTACCAAAACTAAATTTTTTGAGGTGGGAGGTGGAGCATGAAAGTGGGGGGATAGCAATTTCTCAAAAAAATTAATTTTTATATCTCAGAAACCGTATTAGATATGATCTTGACAATTTTACAGGAGTTGGGGTCGGTAAACTTCTAGTAGGAAAAAAAATTTTGATGGCGTGGGTGTTGGGGGTGATGGTGAAAGGGAGTAGAAAGGAAAACATTCTGATTTTTATTTCTCAAAAACCATAATAAATAGAAAGCTAAAAATTTAGGATTATATAGAACCACTATGGAGACATCCTAGAAAAATTTAACCAGGAGGCTATTTGGAACGTTATTTTTTAGGTTGTCCGTATCTCATCATTAAACACGTTTCGGACTTCTACCCATAAAATAATAAAGTTGCGCCCAGACTGTTGGCAGATTTTTTATGATATGTATTAACTTCAATGCTCCTTTGTTTAATTCACTTGTTTCGTGGTTTTGAGTAAGGCGTGATTTAAAATTTAAAAAAAAAAATTTTTATAGTGTGTGAAGTTTTTGGCTTTAAAACAAATAAATTAAATTTATATAATGAACATGTATAGCGTTTTATACTTGCTACCCTTTCTGACCTATATCCTGGTTTTTCACAATTATCATGTGTTGATTGATCACATTGAATTTTTCCAATTCACGATTGATGCATCCTCTACCCTTAAAAATACGTCTGATATTTCATCTGCTGATCATTCGCTTACAGCTTTTTCATTTACGTTATCAATAAATTAATAATAATAACAAGAAAACATAAACATGTCACATTTTTTAGTACATACTCGTATATAGTACATATTAATTTTTTCCACACCGTTTGTAATTTTACACATTGTAAAAGTTTTCCTTTCCACAGCAGCAGTAAATTTACATATTTTTAGCGATCGGTTTCCACACTTATGTGTGAATTTCCGCATTACTAGTGATGTGTTTCAGCGTAAGTAGTAAAAATCACAAGAGTGCCGAAAGAAATTTGACAATAGTAATTTTACTGCTTTCAGAGTAGGCACTAAATTGCCTACTCTGAGAGTAGTAAACATTCCCCGGTAGCCAAAAAATGTCATGACCAGAAATAATCAAATTGTTGTCACAAAAATGTCATCAAATTTGTTCGCAGTAACTTCACGATAATTTCTTGACTTAAATCAGTTAAATTTTGGTCGAATTTCTTTTTCTTGCAAATTTTACAACAATTTTTCGACAAAATTATCACGAGATACAACCCAACAATATATGTCACTTTTTTGTTATGTCTTTCAGACAAATTTTTTACTGGGCCGTTCGTGCGATTCTCATTTGTTAATGTGTTTTTATACTCTATAGATGAAATCATATAGAGTATTATAAGTTTAAGCCAGCCCAAAAGTTTGTAACGCATGGAACTGAGCCTCGGACTAAAAAATTTTATATATTATTTTGTTTTTATTTGTGGCCAAAAACTTCAAATCCGCTTGACGTCCGTCCGTCCGTCTGTCTGTCTGTCTGTCTGTCTGTTTGTTAGCACGATAACTCAAGAACGCCTTCACCTAGGATCTTGAAATTTTGAAACTGGATGTTTGGTTGAATTTGTAAGGCTAAGTTCGTTAACGGGCAAAATCTCTCTACTTGTTCGGGTACCTGCCATACAAAATATCCTTAAATCACGTGTTCAAGAATATTGATCAATGACTTCGGTACGCCTAAAGCTACGACTTTTAAATTTTGTATACGTTGGTTTTCAATAGTAAGGTGGTTGCGTGGAAGTATGAAGGAATAACGAGGTTGTGGGGAAGTATAAAGATCTCATGTAAATATAAATTAGTTTCCGAAGATCTTTCTTCTTGTATGGATTCGATAGAACGATTTGAATTTTATTTTTTTCTTCAACATGTTCTTATGCGGTTGAGATCCGTTTATGATTGAAAATGTTTAACTTAAATGGTTTAAATCAAACTTGTTATTAAAAACGTTATAATCGTTTAACATAATCATTCAATCACACACAATAAACGTAATATAAAAATTAAATACACAAATTAAGAAATTTAATATTAATGGTTGATATTTGAATTCATTTATATTAATATTGTTAGCACACAATAATTAAATAATTTAACTTAGTTTAAATTAGTTAACTGAATTCGGTTTAATATATAATTCACTTCTGAATATTATAAATTACTGAATATTTAAGGACAAACATCGAAATGTGTTAAAGTGTGAATTTCTTTTTTAAGACTGACTACAAAAAATTTTCAAAATTTTTAATTGTTTTTTTTTCTCTGAACAACGTCGACTTCGATTAAAACACCTTAACATCAAAGTCGACTAAAACCTTAGCTGAATTGACAGTGGCGGCAAATTAAGTTAAGTTCGTGAAAATCGACATTCCACCACAATAGTTCGAGCTAAATGTATGATTATGAAAAAAATCCTATTAGTCCTTCGTGTAGCTGCCATACAAATATCCTGTTAAAATGTCTTCACTTCATTTACGAAACTCATTATAACTCAAGTAATCTTTTTGCTACGAATTCCGAATTTTGTAGAAATTAGTTTTCAGTGGAAACGAAGTTCGACTTTACTAGTCAGGGAAATCCTTTTACTCCTTCTGGTACCTGCCATATAAAATGTCCTTAAAACACGTGTTCAAGAATATTGGTCGATAACTTCAGAATGATTTAAGCTACGACTTTAAAATTTTTTATGTGTTAATTTTCCAATAGTTGGAGCTAAATGTATGATTATGAAGAAAATCTTATTAGTCCTTCTTGTAGCTGCCATACAAATATACTGTTAAAATATCCTCATTCAATTCACGAAACTTACTATAACTCAAGAATTCGTTTAGCCACGAAGTTTAAATTTTGTACAAATAAGATTTGAGCCAAAATGAAGTTAAACTTCGTTTGTCAGTAAAATTTCTTTACTCCTTCGAGTAGCTTCCATATAAAAAAACCTTAAAAAGACGTGTTCTAGAAAATTTGTCGATGGCTTTACAACCATTTAAGCTACGAATTTGAAATTTTGTACACGTTAATTTTTAAATGGTTCCAAGGAAAAGGATAAATATGTAAGAAATCGAGTGAGTCTTTTCTGCACCTCCCATGTGAAAGCCCTTCAAAAAGAAAATTTTTTTTCGATGACTTACCCAGTTCAAGATATGAAATTAAACACTGCCGATATTGTCTTTTAGTTTTGAGTAGCAATCTAATGGCAGTCCTTAATAAAGGACATACAACATACACACACGTAATTCTACTTTATCCCCAACCAATATAAATCGGAGGTCAGTATTAAACATATATATCTAGAGTATTATACGAATGGCTTGCAGCCGATCGTGACTGCAGTATGTTTTTCAAATGAGCCATGCAGTTTATGTACACCTCGATGCGAGTTACATTTTTCCTGTTTTTTATTGTGTTATTGTGCTGAAGTAAATGTCCTTTTAGTGTTTTGAGTTCCTTAAAATTATATAATATTATGCAGGTTATTCTACCTGGGTTTTTTTAACAAAATTAAAAAATGTGTGATAATTACGATTGCAGAACATAATTGTATAGTTCCACTATCACATTAATGAATTATTAAAATAACATAATAATAACATATAAATGATAATAAACAGTTTAACGTCTTATTATAGTGCAAATAAGAAATTCAAAAATGAATTCGAAGCAATCGCTCCAACAACTAAAACGAAACTCCAATGAAAGTCCTGACATTTTTCTTCACTTAACTCAATTACTTGAATTAGGAAACATTAATTCAGAAAATAGTGGAAAGTGTGATAATTTATATGGTAATGTTCTTATAACTAAATTATAACAATAAATATATTACTTTAATTATCAAGGTTCACCTGAAAGTCCAAGCGGTCAAAGCGAATCTCCACCGCAATTTGAAATTTAAACTTGCGTAAATATTACTCCTGAGCAAACAATGAATGATGTTTTTAAGGTATTGGATTGCACAGTGCAGTTTATAACTACGATGAGTAAAAAACTTGGTAATTAATAATTTACTACCTATCATAGGATAATTGCATTCATAACTGAAAACACAAGTTTTCCGTGTTAAAATACTACTTAATTTTTATTGTGACTCAGCTTTATCACACAATTCTAAAAAAACATACACAAAAATATAATTATAAAAAAAATAAAAATAAATTTCTTTTAGATGTGTTGCGGTACAATAAAATTGCAATAAGCCAAAATTTAAAAGAGTTGAAGCAAGCCACAGAGCAGAATTCGGTGAAATTAAATTATATTCTACAGAAGGAAGATAGTGGTTTGGAATTTGAGCCGATTAGCAACATCACTAAATACGACGAAGTTGAGGCCAAATGTGAATTAGATTTGGAGTATAAAGAAATATTGGTACGATAATGAAAAAATTAATTAGTATAAAATTAATTGTTGAACTTTTAGATCAGAAATATTGCAGTCGTTGGGGCCAAAGTATTCAACAAGCCGTCAGACGAGCAATTTTCAAGTTATTTAATTTTTTTAATTAAAAATTAATACTTAATTATCACCTTACAGATAGTGCTAAAATAATAAGGATAAAGGATTTGTCTGAGTATGCTGCGGCCAAGGAAATTAAATTTTATCTCCAGAGAGCTGATGAGCGGCATAGAAATAGTTTGAAAAGAAAAGATGTATCCTTAAAAAATTTACTTCATTCCTATGTTAATTTAAATTGAATTATTTTTTTATTTTTTTATACATTAATCTGTTATTATTCTCTTTATTCTCTATTTTTATGTTACTGTTTGAATTTTTACTACTTTTTTTTAATCTCTATTTTACTTTATTATTTTAATAATACAGTATTGTTTTCGATTTTTTAAAAAAAAAAATTTGCTACCCTCAAAATTTTTTTTTTCACGTTTCATGACGAGTACACACGAAAAAAGCAAAAAAAAATTTCAGTCCGTCTGTCCGCCGTACGCCGTACGCCGTACGCCGTACGCCGTACGCCGTACGCCGTACGTCGACCGCTGTACGCAAAATCGTTTGAAAGCTTGTAGCTCCTAAACCCTTTGAGCTATTCAATTGAAATTTTTTTGATGAATAGACTGGGTAGTCCCCTTGAAGTGGCCAAATTTGGAGGGGTTGGGGTGTGAGGGGGAAGGAGGGGGAAGTGTTTTAGACGGAAAATTTTGGTTTCTAGATCTCAGCAACCGCTTATGCTAGCAGGCTGAAATTTGGAATTTATATAAAGCTTCAGTAGTGGACCCATTTGCAAAAAAATTGCCGATATAGGTGAAGGGGTTTGGGAGTGGAGGGAAAAATAATGCGTCCAAAACGCAAAAAAGGTTAGATCGACACTTTCTAAAATCCATATCTCCTAAACGGTTAATGTCACAAAATTGAAACTTAATGAGTATCTGTAAGTATACTAGGAGAATAGATCAGAAACAAAAATTTGAGTGGGGGCAGTGGCGTACGGGGGTGGGGGCTAAAAAACTTTAGATTACGATATCTCACGAACCAATTGCACTAGACAAATAAAATTTGGTTTCCTTATAAAGGTTGACAAATAAAGTTTGCTGAAAGTAAAATTTTTTACGGGGGCGGTGGAGCATGAAAGTGGAGGGGATAAGAATTTTTCTAAAAAATCACGTCTCATATCTCAAGAACGGTGTAAGATAGATACTTAAAATTTTTACCAGAAGTAGGCTTAATAGACCACTAGCTGAAAATAAAATTTTGGAAGTGTGGGTGTAGAGTGAGGGGTGGGGGAAGGTGAAAAGGAAAAAGTTCCGATTTTTCTATCTCGAGAACCTATAATGATATAAAGCTGAAACTTGGTATTTAGATAGAGCTATATTAGTAGAATCTTATTTTTTATAAGGGTAGTATGGTACGGGGGTGGGGGGTGTTTTTCCTATCTATAGAACGGCTTATGATACAAAGTTGAAACTCGGTACGTTTATGTAAATCAACTAGAAAACTAATTTAGATAAAAAAAATTTCAAATATCCATTGGCGTTCGGAGGGGGGGCAAAAAAAATTATCAGTGTAAATAGAATGCATATATTTTCACGGTTTTCGTCATATCTATTAGGTCTTTCCAAATATTGAATTCATTTTTATTCTACGGATTCTTCATATCAATACCTAGAAAGTGTTTTCAGGATTTTTTAAAATTCGACCCCTAAGGCGGTGCAAAGAGGGTTGTAAACTTTTTCACGAATTCTACGTCTTATCAGATATCGAATATCTTTTCACTTTCACGTGCTTGCGTAACAATCACCTAAAACTTGTTTTTAAATTTTTTTCAGCCCCTAAGAGGGTATAAACGGGTTGAACACGTTTTCACGAGTTCCGTCATTTCTTTTAGAAGTGATAAGAAATTGAATTGGTTCCTACCTTCTCGTGCTGTTTTCATATTTATTTATTAACTTTTTTCAGGATTTGTGGATATTCAACCCCCAAGTGGGTGTAAGGAGGTTGCATATCTGATGATATATCGAATTCATTTTTACTTCCTATGGTTTCCTATATAAAAAAGCCAAAAAGTCATTTTCAGTATTTTAGATATTCAATCCTAATGGGTGTAAGGGGGTTGTATGCTTTTCAAAGTTTCGACATATTTCTTAGGTTCGATGAGATATTAGATCGCTTTTCATTTCCACAGACTTTTTATATAATCGCCTACAAACCCATTTCTTAATTTTTGGATAATCAACAATTTTCACAATTTTTGCCATTCCTTAGTTCTGATGAGATATAAAATTGATTATTACGGCCAACCAATTCACGATTTTTCGAATTTCCAGAACCAAGGAGGTGTGAAGGGTTTGCTTACGTTTTTTTTCCAAATTCAAACCCCAAGTGGAAGTAATGGGTTTGTATACGTTTTAACAATTCGCCATATCTCTTAATTCTGATAAGGCAACAAATTCGTTTTTGCTTCTATGGGCTTTTAGTGTACATAATATACTGAAATTCGAATAGTCTACACGGACTTTTTCAATGTTTAATCGGTTAAAAATCTCTATTTTAAATATTTTTATATTAAGAACAAAAATAATTTTCCAAGAAATCTAATAATCTCGAAGCAACTCATGATACACTCCGACTTTAACCGCTCCCGAACTTTGACCCGAAAAATAATAAAGTTTCGCCCAGACCATTGGCAGATTTTTTATCATATTATTATCAGTAAGTTTGAAATTTCGTTTTTTTAATAAAACAAAAACAAAGAATTTTTCATTTTAATTGGATTTCAAATTACACAAATTTCTGGTGTTCACAAAATGTGTGACAAATAAGCACCCAAAAGTGTGACAAATTTTCGGTTCAAATTACATCAAATTTCCCATAAAATTGTAACAATTTTTGTCGTCAATCGAACATGTTTGTAGGGTTCAGTATTAGCGTAGAGGAATAGGACTAGGCATTGTAAACCGAAGTATTGTAAACTTTGCTTAACTTCACTTTGTTCATCAATAACCACTTCCTGGAATCGGGATATAAAAAGGAAAGCACCGCACCGCGTTACGCTCTCTTCTTGACTAAAGCCGTACGACAAACGACGAACGACGCACGACGCATATTTTATATACCGTATATTGCATATTTTTTATATTTCATATTTTTATATTTCATATTTTTATTTCATATTGTTTGAATTGCTTATATTTCATTTTATGAATTCGCTATATTATACTACATTTTTTGAACATTATTGCGTTTATCAACTTTATTGGAACCAAATCCCACATCACAATGTCGAAAAAGTTATGACCTAAATGTCGAATATTTGTTATACAAAATATCGTAGCAGGTGTCGAAAACAGCGTCAACCCTGCCCACCATTTCATAACAATTTTATCACAAATTTTGTCAACAATTCGCAATTTTTTGTCACAATATTGTCAACAATTTTTGACATTTGGCTACCGAGGTTTCTTACTGTGTAGAAAATAAAAATTAAACAATTTTTAAATTTGTGCTATTAAAAATATCATCTAAAGATAATAACCAAACAAAAGTTTTTTGTCTAACATGCGACAAAAACTATTGAACTGGATAACGCTGAATTGGTTTTTATCTACAGTAATAAAAGTAATAAATTTTCCACTAAATCTTACTGAATAGACCGGTAGAGATTTTCATATTTTCTTTTACTGTACAAGACAGGTCAGTATAGCTAATAAGATTGCTCGAGGGAAACAACAAAACAAAAGTATCTACAATGATACCGGAGAGACAGCTCCGATTTCCCGGGATCATTTCTAAAAATTTAGTACAAACTCAAGGAGCACTTATTTGCTTGAAGACACATTTTCACAGCCAATCATGCTACTGCTGTTTCTTCGCCAATAGGGTTTTAAAGACTTCACAGTGTATTATCTTTCCAAGTGAGTTTTCATGTTTATTGTTTTCGCTTATCTGAACTGGAAAAATTCCAGTTAAAAGGACATTGTTTACAACAACCTGACGAAAGGGTAAAGGAAGACAGAAGGGTTTTCGACTCGGCTCAAAAATTACTTACAGTTGATATTATTATTATTCTGTGACATTAATAAGTATTGCTACTACGGCAGAATTATAACCGTGCAGAATTTTTCAAGAATTTTCCATAAAATCCTTTATTTACCTTCCGTCAACGAAAAGAACTCTATCACACCGCATAAACCCTAGATAGATTCCATTCCAAAATAAATCCATCAGGACACAGTTCAGCAGCTCCTTGTTCTTGTGCCACCGTAATAAAGTTTGTGGTTAGATGGAATTCTATGCAGCTGCGGTTTTATTCTTTGAAGGGAGTAGGTAGCTACGAAATATGAAGAAAGACCCATGGCAGATTTGCATATGTGAATATTCAAGGACTACACCGTCGCCTTGGCTGTCTTGAAACTAGAACCACTCCTGGGGAATTTTCAGTTTTCGTTGATTTCATTTTTGTTCACAATACCCGTACTTTGCATACGAGAACTAATAAATTCTGGCATCATTCTATCTCAATCCAGCAGTCATACTAACTATCAACTTGGCTTGCAAACTACAGCTTTTCGTTTTAGTTTTAGAAAATATGGTGTGAGAAATGTTTTCGAGATTTCCTCGGTGGGTTTTAAGAACGAATTTTCCAGGACGTGATGTTTTTTCGGTTAGAAATGAGTACAGAGTGAATCATAATTGGTGAAAACTAATGTCATGTGTAGCGGAAAGCATTTTTATTACTTTAAATTAAATCAAAATCAAAATACAGTCACTGCTAAAAATAATAAAATTCATGACAAAAAGTTTTCAAATGTAAATAAACGCAAAAAATTAACTTTCGCTACGGTCATATATGAACAACACACAAAATTCAAGTCTGTAATTAATTTTAAACAACTTTACAATTCAGTTAGTGCACATGCATGGCGACATGGCTGTTTTCTAAAATGTTCTACTTGCCTTTTTCCGCACCGTGACCAGTTTAATTCTATGATAATAAAATAGCTAGGCAATATTTAACTTTTTCTCAGAAATTACGCTATAAATTCAATTATTTTAAGTAATGAAAGTATTCCTTTGAAATTATGTAGCCCACCCCTCTCTCGTTTGAAGTAACAACAATTAGCCTACACTACTGTTTACACTAAAAATATGTAAATTTACTGCTGGTGTGGAAAAGAAAAATTTTACAATGCGTAAAATTACAAACGGTGTAGAAGAACTAATATGTACTACATATGTAGTACATAAATGTGACATGTTTATGTTTGCTTATTATTATTATTAATTTATTGATAATATAAATGAATAAACTTCAAGCGAATGATCGGCAGATGAATTCCCAGACGTATTTTGAAGGTTAAAGGACACAGCAATCGACAATTGGAAAAATTCAATGGGCTCAATCAACTCATGATAATTGACAAAAAACCAGGATATAAATTTAATTTATTTGTTTTAAAGCCATTAACTTCACACACTATACAAATTATTTCCGTTTTAAATTTTAAATCGCGCCTTACTCGAAGCGATCAAGTTAATACATATCACAAAAAAAGTCTACCAACAGTCTGGGCGCAACTTTATTATTTTTTGGGTAGAAGTTCGGAACGAGTTTAATTCTGAGATGCGGTGTAGGTTACTATGAGACTGAAAACCTAAAAAAAAGTTCGGGAAGCGGTTAGAATGGGGTCGCGATAGAATGCTTACGCCGCTGCCACATATAACATATGAATTACATAATTGGGTCATACTCCGGGACGAAGTCTAGTCCTAGTATAAAATCAGTTGTTACGCCATTAGAAGGTTTTTCGTGATTTGGTTTTGGGCCATTACATGAAATCGGAAATACGCTTGTAGGCGATTATATAAAAAGTCTGTTGAAGTGCAAACCAATCTGATATCTTATCAATCGTAAGAAATATGTCGAAACATCCTATTGGAGTTGAATAACAAACATCCTGAAATCAACTTTTTCACGATTATCTAGGAAGCCTTAGGAAGTCAAATTGAATTCGATATCTAATTAAAACAAAGAAATATGTAAGAATTTGTGAAAACATATGCAATCTCTTTGGACCCACTTTGGGGTTGAATATTCAAAAATCCTGAAATGAGTTTTTAGACATATATAAAGAAAGTCATAGGAAGTAAAAACCAATCCGATGTCTTATCACTCTTAAGAGATATGACGGAATTCGTGAAAACGTGATCAACCCGTTTTTACCCTCTTAGGGGTTGAAAAAAGAAAAAACTTGAAAACCAGTTTTAAGTAATTATTAAATAAGCCCGTAGAAGTGAAAAGTTATTCGATATATAATCAGACCTGAGTGATACGGCTGAATTCCTGAAAATTTATACAT
Source organism: Beris morrisii (assembly GCA_951812415.1). Classification (NCBI taxonomy): domain Eukaryota; kingdom Metazoa; phylum Arthropoda; class Insecta; order Diptera; family Stratiomyidae; genus Beris; species Beris morrisii. Next base: position 152,708,394 of record OX638310.1, read on the forward strand.
CCCCTTTACACCACCTTAGGGGTCGAATTTCAAAAAATCCTGAAAACACTTTCTAGGTATTTCTATCAAGAAGCCGTACAAAAAAAATTAATTCAATATTTGGAAAGACGTAATAGATATGACGAAAATCGTGAAAATATATGCATTCCATTTTCACTGACCATTTTTTTTGCCCCACTTCCGAAAACCAATGGATATTTGAATTTTTTTTAATCAGCATTACTTTCCTAGTTGATTTACATATATGTACCAAATTTCAACTTTCAATAATTAGGAAAAACACCCCCCACGTTCGTACCATACTACCCCAATAAAAAGTTGTATTTTTCCAACATGCTACTACTATAGCTCTATCTAAATACTAAGTTTCAGCTTTATATCATTATAGGTTCTCGAGATATAAAAATCGGAACTTTTTACTTTTCACCCTCCCCCACCCTCACCCTCTACACCCTCATCCCTGAAATTATTTTTTCTGCTGGAAGTCTATTAGGTCTACTTCTGGTAAAAATTTTAGGCATCTTTCTTGAGATATGAGACGTGATTTTTTAAAAAAATTCTTACCCCTCCACTTCCATGCTCCACCGCCCCCTTAAAAAAGTTTACTTTCAGCAAACTCTATTTATCAACCTTTATACAGAAACCAAATTTTATTTCTCTAGTGCAATTGGTTCGTGAGATATCGTAATCTAAAGTTTTCCAACCCCCACCCCCGTACGTCACTGCCCCCTCTCAAAAATTTATTTCCGATCTATTCTCCTAGTATACCTACAGATATTCATATAGTTTGAATTTCGTGACATTAACTGTTTAGGAGAAATGGATTTTAGAATGTGTCGATCTCGGCTTTTTTGCGTTTCAGACGCATTATTTTTTTGCCCCCTTCCAACACACCTTCACCCATATCAACAATGCAAATGGGTTCACTATCGAAGTTCTATATAAATTCCAAGTTTCAGTTTCCTAACATAAGCGGTTGCTGAGATCTAGAAACCAAAATTTTTCGTCTAAAACGCTTCCCCTACCTCCTCCCTCGCATCCCCATCCGCCAAAAAGTGGTCACTTCAAGGTGACCACCCAGTCTATTAAAGATAAAAATTTCAATACAATAGCTCATAGGGTTTGGGAACTATAAGCCCTCAAACGTTTTGCGTACGGCGGACGGCGCACAGACGGACTGAAATTTTTTTTTGCTTTTTGGTGCTTATTAGTCATGAAACGTATAAAAAAAATTTTTCAGGGTAGACAATTTTTTTTTTTTAAAAATCGATAACAATACTTTATTATTAAAATAAGAATGTAAAATTACTACGCATGAAGAATTAAAACTACATGCTAAATGCATAATTTTATAGACAATGACAAATTACTACGCATAGAGTATCAAAACTAAATGCAAAATGTGTAATTTCATACACAATTAGATGTGTTTTTTTCAACTGGATCATGATCTAAATCATTCGTTTTACATTGAAAACAACAACAAAAAGATGATCCAAAATCATAATGGGATCAAAGTTGGATCAATTGTTCACTATTAAAGCTCATCTAAATTTTCACCATTTTAGCATTTTCAAAGATGGCGCCCTGCGACTCAGCTGATAATGACACCAGTAAATTCAATTTGTAGCAGGTATTTGCACCCAGCAGGCAGAACAGGTTCGTCGAACAGTCGTGGGAACTCAATACATTTTGTACGGAAATTTAAGTCTATGTGTAAGATGGAGACAGCATGTCCACTGGATTCATTGCCCTAGACATTGAGAAAGCTTTCGACTCTGTATGGCATGATGGGCTTGTGCACAAGCTCACGAACTTCGGCTTCCCCATATACCTCGTGAAACTAATTACCTCTTTTTTGAATAACCGTAAATTCTGCATAAAACTGAAATCCAGTATATCTGACTCCTACATAATCCCAGCAGGTGTACCACAAGGCTTTTGCTTGAGCCCGACCTTGTATAACATATACACTTCGGACTTTCCGAAATCCCCTGAATGTGAAATTGCGATGTACGCCGATGAAACCGGGATTTACACTAGATCCAATGATGTTAATATCATCCTGCATAACCTTCAAACTCAGTTAGATACGGAAATGGAATCCGGGTAAAACGCAAATCATATATTTCACCAAGAAAAGAGCTACACGTAACCTACCTAATCCCACTATGAACATACTTGGAGAACCCATCACTTGGTCAAAAAATATTAAGTATCTTGGACTCAATCTTGATACGAAACTATCTTTCCATGGCCACTTCGAACACGTTTCCAGTAAAATATCAAAAAGCATCCATGCACTTTACCCCTTTATTAATCGAAAATCGAAACTTTCAGTGGACAACAAGCTACTAATCTATAGAATGGTTATGCAGCCGATCATATTATATGCAGCACCAATATGGAACCAGTGTGCTTTAGTTCACAAAATAAAACTCCAAACACTTCAGAACAAATGCCTTAAAATAATACTGGACAAACCATTTTATTTTTCTACCGCTCGCCTTCACTACTCTTCAGGCATTCCCAAGATCACGGACACAGCCAATAAATTTCAGCTAACCTTTCTCGAAAAATGTACAATATCTGTTAACCCTCTGGACACGTCAACTAATAATTAGACTTATAGTAGTTTCAATTTTTTATTTTATTTTTTTTATTTTTATTTTCTTTTTAAGTTAGTATATAAGTGAATAGAAATAGCTTTTTGTCTAAATTTTCCTATCACAATGTTACACCAATTTCAAAAGAATTCGAAATACTTGTATGTAAAAAATACCCTGCAAAAGTAAAGATGTAAAGACTATGGTCAAATCTCTGATTATTAATAACATAAGTTTATACTCGAAATCATCACCGAATAAATATTATTATAAAAAATCTGCAAATGGTCTGGGCGAAACTTTATTATTTTTCGGGTCAAAACTCTGGAGCGGTCAAAGTCGGAGTATATCATGATTTACTTCGAGATTATTAGATTTCTTGGAAAATTAATTTTGTGCTTAAAATAAAAATATTTAAAATAGCGATTTTTAGCCGATTAAACATTGGAAAAGTTCGTGTAGACTATTCGAATTTCGGTATATTATGTACACTAAAAGCCCATAGAAGTAAAAACGAATTTGTTGCCTTATCAGACTCAAGAGATATGACGAATTGTTAAAACGTATACAAACCCATTACTTCCACTTGGGGTTTGAATTTCGAAAAAATTGTGAAACAGGTTTTTAGACGGTTTCATAACAAGCAACTTGATATCTCATGAGACACGAGGGATTTTGAAAAATTTGTGAAAACGTAAGCAAACCCTTCACAACCCCTTGTTTTTTGAAATTCGAAAAATCGTGAATTGGTTGGCCGTAATAATCAATTTTATATCTCATCAGAACTAAGGGATGGGAAAAATTGTGAAAACATATACAAACCCTTGGGAGTTGAATATCGAAAAATTGAGAAATGGGTTTGTAGGCGATTATATGAAAAGTCTGTGGAAATGAAAAGCGATCTGATATCTCATCGAACCCAGGAAATATGTCGAAGCTTTGTAAAGCATACAACCCCCTTACACCAATTAGGATTGAATATCTAAAATACTGAAATTGACATTTTGCCTTTTTTATATAGGAAACCTTAGGAAGGAAAAACTAAGTCGATATATCATCAGATATGCAACCTCCTTCCACCCACTTGGAGGTTGAATATCTGAAAATCCTGAAAGGAGTTAATAAATATATATAAAGACAGCACGAGAAAGTAGGAACCAATTCAATTTCTTATCACTTCTAAAAGTAATGACGGAATTCGTGAAAACGTGTTCAACCCGTTTATACCCTCTTAGGAGCTGAAAAAGGAAAAAACTTGAAAATCGGTTTTATGCGATTATTACGCAAGCACGTGAAAGTGAAAAGATATTCGATATCTGATAAGAGCTGGGGATATAGTACAATTCTTAAAAAAGTTTACAAACCCCTTTGCACCCCCTTAAAAGTCGAATTTTAAAAAATCCTGAAAACACTTTCTAGGTATTTATATGAAGAAGTCGTACAATAAAAATGAATTCAATATTTGGGAAAACCTAATAGATATGCTGAAAACCGTGTAACTATATGCATTCCATTTTCACTGATCATTTTTTTGCCCCCCCCCCCCTCCGAACGCCAATGGATATTTGAAAATTTTTTTTATCTAAATTACTTTTCTAGTTGATTTACATAAACATACCGAGATTCAACTTTGCAGCATAAGCCGTTCTATAGATAGGAAAAACACCCCCCACCCCCGTACCATAGTGCCCCTATAAAAATTTATATTTTTCCAACATGCTACTAATATAGCTCTATCTAAATACCAAGTTTCAGCTTTATATCATTATAGGTTGTTGAGATATAAAAATCACAACTTTTTCCTTTTCACCCTCCCCCACCCTCACCCTCTACACCCACACTTCCAAAATTTAGTTTTCTGCTAGCGGTCTATTAAGCCTACTTCTGGTAAAAATTTTAAGCATCTATCATATACCGTTCTTGAGATATGAGACGTGATTTTTTTGAAAAATTCTTATCCCCTCCACTTTTATGCCCCACAGCCCACTTTAAAAATATTACTTTCATCAAACTTCATTTGTCAACTTTTATACAGAAACCAAATTTTATTTGTCTAATGCAATTGGTTCGTGAGATATCGTAATCTAAAGTTTTTCACCCCCCACCTCCGTACGCCACTGCCCCCACTCAAAAATTTGTTTTCGATCTATTCTCCTAGTATACCTACAGATAATCATTAACTTTCAATTTTGCGATATTAACCGTTTAGGAGATATGGATTTTAGAATGTGTCGATCTCGTCTTTTTTGCGTTTCGGACGCATTATTTCCCCCCGCCCCCCCCCCCCCCCCACTCCAAACCCCTAAACCTATAGCGGCAAATTTTTTGCAAATAGGTCCACTATCGAGGCTCTATATAAGTTCCAAATTTTAGCCTCCTAGCATAAGCGGTTGCTGAGATCTAGAAACCAAAATTTTTCGTCTAAAACGCTTCCCTCACCTCCCCCCTTACACCCCCACCCCTCACAATTTGTTCACTTCAAGGGGCCTACCGAGTCTATCTACAAAAAAAAATTCAACTAAATAGCTCAACGGGTTTGGGTGCTACGAGCCTTCAAACAATTTTGCGTACACCGGTCGACGTACGGCGTACGGCGGACAGACGGACTGAAATTTTTTTTGCTTTTTTCGTGTCTACTAGTCATGAAACGTGAAAAAAAAAATGTTCAGGGTAGCAAATTTTTTTTTTTTAAAAATCGAAAACAATACTGTATTATTAAAAATAATAAAGTAATTATTGAAAAAGCCTTTGTATTTCATTGCGTTCTTTACAGAGTTTCATCGCTACATGCAATAAAGGGAAACTACGTACACACGTAGCCCTACCCATCTGTCAAAAGAACAGAAGTTTCGTAGAATATACTTACGTCGAAATGGCACCGCATGCGTGTGTAACATTTATAGAAAATTAAATTTTAGTTACGACGCATAGCTTCTTAATTTTGATCAGTGACGTTTGGCTGTTCGTCGATTTTCATCACCAATAATAAAGTTGTGAGAGAAGAGTGAGCAGTTATTTTTTGCCTCGGGAAGAAGGACATTACAAAATAATTAAATTCAAAGCTAATCGAACTATATTGATGAGTCTTGTTTTTAGGAATTAATTAATTTTCAGGCTTACAATTATTTCAAGTTCTAATTTATTTTCAGTTCTGTCTCTTAAATTTGGAATGCAAGGAACAGAAATTTGACACTAGATCTATGTTATATGCGATAGGACTTAAGAATTCAAATTTTGTATTCTTCCTTTCTGTATAGAAGATACAGAAATGAAAGTATATCAGCACATAATGTGCTGCATAAATGAAAGCTTATGCACAATTGGGAAAGTTATATCTCTTTTGTATGTCAAAGGAATGATAATTTTACGTATAAACACCCGAAAAATTATGCGTAGAACTATCGTAAATATTTCACTATAGTGTTGTTACAAATTATACGTATAAACATATACGGAAATCGTTCCCAAACATTGTACATGGGTGTTATATGACCTTTATACTGTCTCGTTTCGTCGTATTGTATACGAAACTTTGCCTGCTGGGCAGCTGACAGTTTATCCAAGGAATTTATCAACAGGATTGTTAACCCTGCTTTTGCTTTTGGGTTGATCCACATCGTTTTACTTTATTATTTCAATAATACAGTATTGTTATCGATTTTTAAAAAAAAAAAAAAATTTGCTACCCTCAAAATTTTTTTTTCACGTTTCATGACGAGTAGACACGAAAAAAGCAAAAAAAAATTTCAGTCCGTCTGTCCGCCGTACGCCGTACGCCGTACGTCTACCGGTGTACGCAAAATTGTTTGAAGGCTCGTAGCACCCAAACCCTATGAGCTATTTAATTGATTTTTTTTTGGTGGGTAGAGTGGGTTGGCCCCCTAAAGTGACCAAATTTGGAGGGGTGGGGGTGTAAGGGGGGAGGAGGGGGAAGCGTTTTAGACGGAAAATTTTGGTTTCTAGATCTCAGCAACCGCTTATGCTTGGAGGCTGAAATTTTGAATTTATATAGAGCTTTGGTAGTGGACCCATTTGCCGCAAAATTTGCCGCAAAATTGCCGATATAGGTGAAGGGGTTCGGGAGTGGGGGGAAAAATAATGCGTCCGAAACGCAAAAAAGGTGAGATCGACACATTCTAAAATACATATCTCCTAAACGGTCAATGTCACAAAATTGAAACTTAATGAATATCTGTAGGTATCCTAGGAGAAAAGATCGGAACCAAAAATTTGAGTGTGGGAAGTGGCGTACGGGGGTGGGGGGTGAAAAACTTTAGATTACGATATCTCATGAACCAATTGTATAAAGGTTGACAAATGAAGTTTGATGAAAGTAAAATTTTCTAAGGGGGCGGTGGAGCATGAAAGTGGAGGGATAAGAATTTTTCAAAAAAATCACGTCTCATATCTCAAGAACAGTGTAAGATAGATGCTTAAAATTTTTACCAGAAGTAGGCCTAATAGACCCCTAGCGGAAAACAAAATTTAGGAGATGTGGGTGTAGAGGGTGAGGGTGGGGGAGGGTGAAAAGGAAAAAGTTCCGATTTTAATGTCTCGACAACCTATAATGATATAAAGCTGAAACTTGGTATTTGGATAGCATGTTGGAAAAATATAATTTTTTATAGGGGTAGTATGGTACAGGGGGGGGGGGGTGTTTTTCCTATCTATAGAACAGCTTATGCTGCAAAGTTGAAACTTGGTACGTTTATGTAAATCAACTAGAAAACTAATTTAAATAAAAAAAAATTTCAAATTTCCAATGGCGTTCGGAGGGGGGGGCAAAACAAATGATCAGTGAAAATGGTATGCATATATTTTCACGATTTTCGTCATATCTATTAGGTCTTCCCGAATATTGAATTCATTTTTATTCTACGGTTTCTTCATATAAATACCTAGAAAGTGTTTTAAGGATTTTTTTAAATTCGACCCCTAAGGGGTTGCGAAGGGGGTTGTAAACTTGTTCACGAATTCTACAATATCCCCACGTCTTATCAGATATCGAATATCTTTTCAGTTTCACGTGGCCATGTCTCATGAGATATCAAGTTGCTTCTTATGAAATCGTCTAAAAACGTGTTTCACAATTTTTTCGAAATTCAAACCCCAAGTGGAAGTAATGGGTTTGTATACGTTTTAACAATTCTTCATATCTCTTAATTCTGATAAGGCATCAAATTCGTTTTTGCTTCTATGGGCTTTTAGTGTACATAATATACCAAAATTCGAATAGTCTACACGGACTTTTTCAATGTTTAATCGGTTAAAAATCTCTATTTTAAATATTTTTATATTAAGAACAAAAATAATTTTCCAAGAAATCTAATAATCTCGAAGCAACTCATGATACACTCCGACTTTAACCGCTCCCGAACTTTGACCCGAAAAATAATAAAATTTCGCCCAGACCATTGGCAGATTTTTTTCTATTGTGATCAGATCCAGTTGAAAAAAACCTAATAATGATAAATTTAATTCATTAAAAGTGGGTAATTTCATTCGGTGTTGTAATTTTACTTTTCAGCCAGTAAATTCATGACGAAAATATGTAAAAATATATTTTGTTAAATTTAATAAAAGTTTGTAAATGTACTACATCAATGCGGAATATTTTACTGCTTTAAGGACAGTTATTTTCACAACTTTTTTTACTGCGTATTATTATTAAATTTATATCAAATTTTACAATATGCTACGTAACTGGCTCTCGTATCTTTTGTAAACTTGTTGGATATTTGAAGAAAAAAATGCATATTATATCTTTTCGACTTTTTACTACTATCCGACAATAATCTTAGAATTGAATTGGATGACTGGAAAATTGCTTTATCTCCAACTTAAAATTTGCATACAAAAACCACCAAAAAAGTATCTTTGCTCTTTTAGGTATCTGCTGGTGTAACTCCCTGCTATATTACCATTTTCTGTAGCGACTGACTTCGTATTGCCTTGACATAAGCTTCAACTTGGGTAAAATAAGCTGTAAAACAATTTCATGAATTGGCAATGCACTGTGCCATAAAAATTTTATGTTTTCATAACACCCAGGGTTTTATCAGCTAGGTAATATATAGTTGTCTCCTAGCTACGAGCTAGTCAAGGATCCGGCTATTCGAAAACAATGTTTTGGATTTCGTATATTTTCAAGTTTAGCTCGAGTTTCGCTTGCTTACTTCACTGTACGTAGAGAAAGTATTCTTTGTAGCGTGGCATACTGACTCGAGTACGTTTTATACAGCCCGCCTGAGGCTACCAGTAAGTCCGGCCGACACTCCTTTTAAGATAGCAGTGCGAAAATATTGTAATTTTATACGAACGGAACGGAACGGATAAGAAGCAGGAAGCACTGAAATTGTGTTGAATAGCGTACCGGAATTAAGCGTACCATGGCTGATATTATTTACTATAAAGTGCATGTCTTGCATATTCTGTGCAGCTGTAATGAGATTTGTGTTTGCGGAAGGCAAATTTGATCGAGAGCAGTGCATTATTCTATTAGTTTGGACAGGATTGGCCGGAAATTTGTTTGTAATGAGTATTCTTCTTAACCGATTTTTTTCTTATTGACTTTAGGGTAATTGTATCGCAAGGAAACAGGATGTTATGTATAAGACATATCGCGTAAAGCTACAAGAAGTTCGGGAAAGCTTACAACCGAAAAGATAGATCGTTGTTGTGTACGTGTTCCAAAATACTGACGAAAGCAATTCAGAAACGACTAAAGCCATATACAGAAAGTATTATCGGGGAATACCAAGGTGGCTTCAGAACCAGACGATTGACCAGATATTCTCAGTCAAACAAGTTCTAGAAAAATGCTGGGAGTATAACATTGACCTGTACCAGATCTTCGTGGACTTCCAGCAGGCGTACGATACGTAGGTTGCTACTTAAGTTTTGAGATATGGCAACACTGATGTGAATACGTCAAATTTGACATTGTCGTCGTAAAGTTTGACATTTTTAGTGGTGAACGTACTCAGAACGTGTTGTCATACGAGTGATATTTGTGTTGTTTACAGATACTTGAAATATTCATCTTGGTTGAAAAATGGAATTAAATCGTGAACATTTTCGTGCGATGATTTTCTATGACTTTCGCCGTGGATTAAACCAACAGCAGTGTGCCGATCAACTCGCTTCGACTTGTTGTGATGAAGCACCATCTCGAGCCACCGTGTTTCGCTGGTTTTCTGAATTCAATCGTGATCGCACTTCGCTACAGGACGAATTTCGTGAAGGTCGTCAAAAATCGGCAGTTGTGCCAGAAAACATCGATGCTGTGCGTAAACTGATATTGCAAGATCGTCATGTGACATACCGTGAGATTGAGGCATTCCTGGGTATTAGTTCCACTCGCATACATTCAATATTGCAAGAAAATTTGGCTGTCAAAAAGATTTGTTCGCGTAGGATACCACATAATTTGACAATCGCACAAAAAAAAGCTCGTGTCGATTGGGGCAAAGAAATGTTGAAAAAGTTCAAAAGTGTGTTGATCTTCATGGAGAATATTTTGAAAAACAGTAAAGCCATTTTTGATTATAAATATTTGTTTTTATTTGTCTATCTCAAAACTTAAGTAGCAACCTACGTAGTATAGATCGGAATGTACTATATAAGATAAGGCTTGACTTCGGAATTCCATCAAAACTCGTCCGATTAACCAAAATGACCATGACTGACACTGAATCCCAAGTAAGGATTCAAAACGAACTTACCCAAAGCTTACGAACAGAATCTGGCCCGAAGCAGGCAGATAGACTCGCTCCCATGCTTTTCAATCTCGACCTGAAATATGTCGTTCGAAAGGTACCCGTTGATACTGGAAGTACCCTATTAATCAAGTCCATTCAATCATTTAGTGGCGTGCGCGGATGACATACTCGTATACATCAAGGTCAAATCTATCCCATACTCGAAGGAAGTCTTCCACTATCTAGACTCAACGGCAAAGGATGTCGGTTTAAGGGTCACTGAAAATAAAACCTAGTTCATGACTCAAATTAAAAGAAATGCGCCAACCGGATTAAATACGAATATGTCCATGAGGGACTACAACCTGAAGAATGTGGACCATTTCTCATACTTGGGGATCACACCTTGTAATAGACTGCAGTTAACGGAATGAAGTAAAACAACGGGTCACGCTAGCAAAGAAGACGTACTACACGGTCCTCCCGATCTTAAAATCAAAAAAAGTGCACAGGCAGAGCAAACTTCGTATATATAAAACCATAATAAGACCTATGTTACTTGTGTTACTAAATGCAAGTGAAACTCTCACCCAAGCAAGCGTCTGAAAAATCAAAAGATGCATTTGAACGACGAATTCTTCGATTTTGAGACCAGTAAAAGAAGGCACTGAATGGAGTATCAGGTACAACAATGAGTTGTATAACATCTATGACAACCCAGCCGCATCGACCCTTATAAAATTTCGTAAGCTACAATGGGCAGACCATGTGGAGCGAATGGACGACGGAAGAATTCCCAAACGCACACTGAAAAGTAGCGCTCAGGGCAAACGACCGGTGGAGAAACCGCGTAAAAGATACGAGGACTCAGTTGCAGATTGCAGATCGCTTCTTAGATGGACAAATTGGAGGACGCGGGTGCTGAACCGAGACGACTTCAGACAATGTATCCTGCAGGCCCTGGCCCGATTTGGGCTGTCGCGCCATTGATTATGATGATGACTTCAAGATTACTGTCACAGTATCCTCTGTCTCATTAACCACCTAACCACCTATTATGTCCGTAACTGAAACACAACTGCTCTGTTTGGTAGTGCAATTTATTCTAGTGTTCTAAAAACTAAGCTTAAAACTAGTCGAGAGTGAGAGCGATATTCTAACTTGCGGGTTAAGTTCCAATACACAACACCACCTTCCCTATAATATCGTGTTGTAGCTTCTTTTATGCTTATCTATTAATTTGAAATAGGCTGAACGGGTTATTGTTGTTTTAGTTTCTTTACTAACTAACAAAATCTTATGCCGCGTTTCCACCTATGCCTTCATATGCGTTGGGCATACGCGATGAGCGCGAATGTCTAGGCACATGTGGAAACGGTACGCATATGCTACAAGCATATCTGCGTCAAAAACTGTCTTCGAAGCAAATGTTCAATGCGAATGTTTTTGGCAGTGGTGGGGGCTACCAAGTGTTCAGTTCAGTCCCAGCGGGAATATGAGTAATGTATTATGTGATGTATGTAATACTATAGTTTATGCAAGATTATTACAATATGTCTTTTTCGCATTCTGAAAAATGTATAGAGAATCATTCCTTCAACGTTCCAGAAAAAAAAATCTGCCAACAGTCTGGGCGCAACTTTATTATTTTATGGGTAGAAGTCCGAAACGTGTTTAATGATGAGATACGGTGTTGGGTACTATGCGACTGACAACCTAAAAAATAACGTCCCAAATAGCTTAATGGTTATTTTTTAGGTTGTCAGTCGCATAGTACCCAACACCGTATCTCATCATTAAACACGTTTCGGACTTCTACCCATAAAATAATAAAGTTGCGCCCAGACTGTTGGCAGATTTTTTTTATTTATTTACGTATTTTTTTTATCAATAGAATAATTCATAGTAGTAAAAGCGAATTCGATCACATTAAACCTAAGAGATTTTCGGAATCATTGAAATCTTGAACAATACCCCCAGGGGGTTTAATTGAGAAAAATACTTAAATCGGTTTTTCTCCGACTACGTTTAAAGCTTATAGAAGTAAAGGTGAACTCCAAATCTCAATATACCTTAGGAATATATCAGAATTCGTGAATATGTACACAACCACTTTACACCCCCTTAGGGGTTGGATATCGAAAAATTTTGAAGATCGTTACTAGGTACTTATATAAATAGTCCGCAGAAGTAAAACTGCTTTGATAGCTCGATACGTCTAAAAGTTTTAACGAAGTTTGTAAAAATGTGGATTCACGGACATTTTTTTTACTCAACCTCTGAACGCCAATAAAAATCTGAACTTTTTTTTTGCTTTAATTACTCTAATAGTACATCTACATATACGTACTAAGTTTCAATTTTCTAGCATAAGCCGTTTCTGAGATATAAAAAACCACCCCTCTCCCCCGTACCTTGCTACCCGTAACAAAAATTTTATTTTTCTAGGATGTCTCCATAGTGGCTCTATATAATCCAAAATTTTTAGTTTTCTATTCATTATGGTTTTCGAGAAATAAAAATCAGAATGTTTTCCTTTCTACCCCCTTTCACTATCACCCCCAACACCCACACCACCAACATTTTTTTCCCTACTAGAAGTTTACCAACCCCAACTCCTGTAAAATTTTCAAGATCATATCTGATACGGTTTCTGAGATATAAAAATTAAATTTTTTGAGAAATTGCTATCCCCCCACTTTCGTGCTCCATCTCCCCCCTCAAAAAATTTAGTTTTGGTAGACTCCTCTTGTGATCCCATATACAGAAACTAAATTTTATCTTCCTGGTGTAATTGGTTCGGAAGATATTGTAATCCAAAGTTTTTCACCCCCCATCCCCACACCCCACCACCCCTTTTAAAAATTTTAGCCCTTGTCTAATCTAGAAGTATCTTTAAGGACAACAACCAAGTTTCAATCCTCTGACATCAATGGTTCAGGAGATATAGATTTTAGAATGTTTCAATCCCGTCTTTCATGCGTTAAAGACTCATTGTTTTCCCCCCCACTTCCACACCCCTTAACCAATATCGACAATTTTTTTGCAATTGAATCCATTATCATAGTACTACATAAGTTCCAAGTTTCAGTCTCCTAGCATAAGTGGTTCCTGAGATCTAGAAACAAAAATTTTTCGTCTAAAACGCTCCCCTCTCCTCTCCCCTTGTACCCCCACCCAAAAAAAATATACCAGTCGTAGGGGTTCACCCAATCTACCCACCATAAAAATTTCAATTTAATATCTCAACGGGTTTGGGAGCTACGCGCCTTCAAACGATTTTGCGTACGGCGTACGGCGTCTACGGCGGACAGACGGACATTTTTTACTTTATTATTTTTTAATAATAAAGTATTGTGATCGACCTGAAATTTCAAAAAAGTTTGCTACCCTGAAATTTTGTATTTACACGTTTTAGGACTAGTAAACCCCAAAAAAGCAAAAAAAAAAAATGTCCGTCTGTACGCCGTACGCCGTCCGCCGTACGCCGTACGCCGTACGCAAAATCGTTTGAAGGCGCGTAGCTCCCAAACCCGTTGAGATATTAAATTGAAATTTTTATGGTGGGTAGATTGGGTGAACCCCTACGATTGGTATATTTTTGAGGGGTGGGGTTACAAGGGGAGAGGAGAGGGGAGCGTTTTAGACGAAAAATTTTGGTTTCTAGATCTCAGGAACCACTTATGCTAGGAAGCTGAAATTTGGAACTTATGTAGTTCTATGATAATGGACTCAATTGCAAAAAATTGGTCGATATTGGTTAAGGGGTGTGGAAGTGGGGGGGAAAACAATGAGTCTTTAATGCATGAAAGACGGGATTGAAACATTCTAAAATCGATATCTCCTGAACCATTGATGTCAGAAGATTGAAACTTTGTTGTTGTCCTTAGGGATACTTCAAAATTAGACAAGGGCTAAAAATTTTTAAGAGGGGTGGTGGGGTGTGGGGGTGGGCGTGAAAAACTTTGGATTACAATATCTTCCGAACCAATTACACCAGGAAGATAAAATTTAGTTTCTGTATATGGGATCACAAGAGGAGTCTACCAAAACTAAATTTTTTGAGGGGGGAGATGGAGCACGAAAGTGGGGGGATAGCAATTTCTCAAAAATGTCATTTTTTTATCTCAGAAACCGTATCAGATATGATCTTGAAAATTTTACAGGAGTTGGGGTCGATAAACTTCTAGTAGAAAAAAAAATTTTGGTGGTATGGGTGTTGGGGGTGATGGTGAAAGGGGGTAGAAAGGAAAACATTCTGATTTTTATTTCTCGAAAACCATAATGAATAGAAAGCTAAAAATTTAGGATTATATAGAGCCACTATGGAGACATCCTAGAAAAATACAATTTTTGATAGGGGTATCAAGGTACCGGGGAGAGGGGTCGTTTTTTATATCTCAGAAACGGCTTATGCTAGAAAGTTGAAACTTAGTACGTATATGTAGATGTACTATTAGAGTAATTAAAGCAAAAAAAAAGTTCAGATTTTTATTGGCGTTCAGAGGTTGAGTAAAAAAAATGTCCGTGAATCCACATTTTCACAAATTTCGTTAAAACTTTTAGACATGTCGAGCTATCAAAGCAATTTTACTTCTGCGGGCTATTTATATAAGCGCCTACTAACGATCTCCAAAATTGTTCGATATCCAAGGGGGGTGGGGTGTAAAGTGGTTGTGTACATATTCACGAATTCTGATATATTCCTAAGGTATATTGAGATTTGGAGTTCACGTTTACTTCTATAAGGGAAAAACCAGGAAGCTATTTGGAACGTTATTTTTTAGGTTGCCAGTCGCATAGTACCCAACACCGTATCTCATCATCAAACACGTTTCGGACTTCTACCCATAAAATAATAAAGTTGCGCCCAGACTGTTGGCCGATTTTTTTTTTTGCTTTTTTGGGGCTTACTAGTCCTAAAACGTGTAAATACAAAATTTCAGGGTAGCAAACTTTTTTGAAATTTCAGGTCGATAACAATACTTTATTATTAAAAAATAATAAAGTAATTAGTATGTAGTAATGAAAGTATGGTAATTATTCCATCCATTGAATAGGAATGTTTACGAAATTCATTCTTCAGAACCCTTTTTTCCTGCTGGGGTAGTGTCTTCATCCAATGCATATGAAGGCATAGGTGGAAACGGCAAGCATATCCCTTTGATACGCGTCCAAGAGACAAATGTACGCGAATCTCGATTTCGTATGCATGCTTACGTGAATGTGCCGTTTCCACATATGCATATGCGCTAATCCCTGCAAGAAAGCGCTACCCGAAAGTACGCATACATTCAGAAGATTCAATGCAGTGACACCAGAATTTTTCTGGTGTTTGAAATTTCTTCTAGTGGATGTAACTCTCCTTTATATACTCGTGCAACTGGCAAAGCACGTTTGGAACGACTGCGAGCTGCGCCATTCAAATTTGAACCTTCAAACCTGGGATATGCTTTTTCTAAAATTATGCGATTATAACATTAGGCCAACCTGCAACTCGGGTAGCGCTTTCTTGCAGCGATGGCGCGTGCTGCTAGTGTTTATTGCATATGTACGCATATGCAATAAACATTACCAGAACGCGCCATCCGACTTCACAAAACTTCTAGTTGATTTTCTGCGCCGCAAGAATTTCGGTATCGGTTTCCGTATTTTACCCGGTAACCACCGGTTATCGTTAACCAAGAGTAAAGAAGACGGCAATATTAAAAGAAAGAGGTAGAGAATCACACACATGTACACCGATACGAAGTATATCAGTTAATTTTGTCCCGCGGCCTATACATTTTAACTGAAAGATTACCGGGTAATACTACGGCGGAGCTCCGGCGGACTTATCCGGTAATTTTCTTGCAGGGATATGCCTCGTCCAATACATATGAAGGCATAGGTGAAAACGCGGCATTACAAATTGCAGTTTGGCAAAAAAAAAATGGTTAAAAACAAACAATTTGCCTTTCTTGCGTAAGCTATAAACATAATCAAGTTAATGAAGTATTTTATTTAATTCTTTGCTTGAACATTATTACCTATTCAAATTAAATAATCAATTTTATCGATTCACTTTATTGCCCATTATCATCTCCTTATTTTTAATACTGTTCGTAGTACCGAAACTCCTAACAATTTGGGATAGTTTTGGAGTAACAACAAACTTCTTTGTCTTTCAATTTAATTGTTACGATATTAAAAATATTACTATTTATGCCGAAATTTTTTTCATTCAGATAATTCATGTTGATCTGAATTTTTAACTAAACTTCTAGGCCAATGTTTCAAATATTTTACAAGAAAGGGAGGTACGTCCTCCCTCTATCTTTTGTGTGACAAAAACTTTTAACTTTTTAACGATTTTCGTATCCACTTAATCGATTCATATACTACTCAGTTTTCAGCTAGGAACCCATTGTTATTGTTCCAATTCCAATATTCTACAAATTCTAAATGTAATTGAATTTGGTCGATGCATCTCAATCAACAGAGATGGCTCTATTCATTTTCATGCTATCTTCCTGAATTTCGGGTCTTAGTTTCTATTATTTCTGTATGGAACAGCAATCGTCCGTCTAAGCGATTTTCTTATACCTTCGTCAAAAGAACGGACCATTGCACCTGTTCTCATACGAACCTTCGAACTATAGAATGGAGCTTAAAAGTGAATTTCACTCCATTCCGCTCAATATATGTGTTCATTGGTGTATGTACCTAGTAGCTCTGTCTGGACCCGGTCAAAGCCCAAAAGTGCAGATCCTTTTTGATAGCACACTTGAACTAATTGATAATAAATCCTTAACTGACTATCTTGGCTATAGAATACAATTCAGGAAGAATTTCCAATATCAATAAGGGACGATGACATGTTCCGTACATATGGCAATAATCTGTAAATTCCCATCGGTCATCACTGAAATAAACATACATTAAATTAATGTCTACTCTGTGTAAAAATGGTCTATCAAGCACCATGTCAAGAGCAAATGTAGTGGCCGATAAAAATCTTGTTAATGGACCAATGCGGCTGCAAAAAGTTTTCTGCAATAAGCCATTAAAAGGTCCATTGTACTGAAAAATTAATTTACTCCCAATTAGGACATTTTAAAATGAATTAATTTCGTTTGAGAGGGCAGTACATTTACATGTTGTACAGTGTACTTAAGTTTGCCTGTGACAGTGGTGGCGACTGTTGAATAATCAAAGGTTTGGAATCAGGAATTCAGACAAGCAGTGACGCGCTGAAGTATAAAAGGAATTATTTTATTTGACATATTCTTCAGCTCTGAAGCGACCGCCAATGAGGCACTGGGTAGTAACAATGCTCCTCCATAAGACACGTTTCTAGGCATTAGCATTTATGTATCGCCAGAAATTCAATTCCAAGAGCTAATTGCTTTGATATTATGAAGTGTCTACACTGGCAATGGGAATGGCAATATTTCTATTGCGTTAAATTTCAAATCGTAATGAGTGAGTGGGCAATTGATTGCCAGGCAATTTTCATTTGAGCGAGTGAATTCGAAGTGTCAAGGTTTGAAGCAAAGCAAAATGTCGGACATGACATCAAAAAAAAAAAGAAAACTATTGATAATTTCAATAGTTTTCTCATTAGTCAACTTATTTTCCGTCATTTCGCGACCAAAGCAAAAAAAAACAAGCGTTGACAAGCAACGCTCACTTATGTCAAACGATGCGTTTTCTCGCAATATTGCTTTCAAAATTGAGATGAGAATGTTGACAGCAATATTGCCATATGCGTTTGATGCGTGTGCCATTGTCATTGCCATTACCAGATAAATTGCTAGTGTAGGCGCAGGGTTACTTGTGACTCTACTCTCTTTCTCTCTCTCTTCCTCTCTCTCTCTCAAGCAAGTTCTAACAGCCAATTCGGCGTCGATAGTTTGCGCTAAATCAATCCGAATTTCCCGCAACTGCCAAATGATACTATCAAATACTAGGTGTGTGAATATGAAATGCCGTTCACACATAGATGGCTCTAGAGGTAACGTTTATTGTGTATGAGTTATACCTATAATTTTTATAATTTAATTGGTTCAACATCTGTCAGGAATATTCAGTATACCACATTTCAAGTTTTATGCAAGAACATAGTGTTTTACCTCATTAAAAATGGAAGATTTTGTAGCAGAAAGTTGTGATTTACGGATTTCATTACGTTCTTGTTTTTTTCTAAAGAAAAGTGTTGCTGAAGCGCATCAAATGCTTGTAGAAGCTTATGGCGAACATGCTTTAAGTGAAAGACAATATAGAAATTGGTTTCAACGATTCAGAAGTAACGATTTTGATGTGAGAAATCAAGAACGTGGAAGACATCAGAAGAAGTTTGAAGACTCCGATTTGCAAGAAATATTGGATGAAGATGATACAGTAACTCAAATACAAATAGCAGATGCATTAAATGTTGACCGATCAACAATTTCTTTACGTTTAAAAGCTATGGGAGATTCAAAAGTTTGAAAAATGGGTGCCACATGAATTGACTGAAAGGCACATGGAAAATCGAAAAACAATCAGTGAAATGTTGCTTCAACGACACGTAAGAAAGTTATTTCTGCATCGAATTGTGACTGGTGATGAAAAGTGGATTTATTTTGAGAATCCTAAATGCAGAAAATCATGGGTTACAGCAGGCCAACCATCAACATCGACTGCAAGACCAAATCGATTTGGAAAGAAGAGAATGCTCTGTGTTTGGTGGGATCAAAAAGGTGCGGTATATTATGAACTTTTAAAACCTTGTGAAACTGTCAATACTGATCGCTACCGACAACAAATGATCAATTTGAACCAAGCATTGATCGAAAAACGACCAGAATGGGCGACAAGACATTGTAAAGTTATTTTGCTTCATGACAACGCACCGGCACACAAAGCAAAACCGGTTCAGGATACGTTGAAGTCACTTGGCTGGAATTTGCTGCCTCACCCGCCTTATTCACCAGACTTGACTCCTTCTTATTATTATCTGTTTTCATCGATGGGGCACGCACTTAAAGAGCAGCACTTCAAAGCATCTGAAGAAGTCGAAAAATGGGTCTCTGAATGGTTTTCATCGAAAGAAGAGCAATTTTTTTGGCGTGGTATCCATAAATTGCCTGAAAGGTGGATAAAATGTGTAGCTAGCGATGGGAAATACTTTGAATGAAATATTATGTACCATTCTTTCAAAATAAACGTTCTACTTTAAAAAAAAAAAACGGAAATTTCATATTCACACACCTGGTACTAATATATTAGGTATGTTACCTGGAAACGTATTGCCTGATTTTTTTTATTTTATATGCATATATTTTCTAAATGCCGTTATTAGCCGTTTGCCATCTATTGTTGCATCAAATTCGAAATATTGTACAACCAATGCAAGTGCCAAAATCGCGTTACACGCGCGATGAATATGCGAAATAGGCTACTAAAGCGACGCGATTTAAGCGATACGATATAAGGGACTATAACAGGCTGCACTCACTAACATGCATTCTTATTACTTGTCATCGCTTAACGCGTGCTCGTTGCGTTTACTATAATTCTATCTTAAGTATGTAAATCGCGATAATATTTTCCCTATAAAAACTGTATCTGGTTAGGTATTTTCTTCAGACGTGTTATAATAATATTTATGCAGGAATTTAAACGCCATGAAAAAACTACACCAGTACAAAAATACCATAAAATAAAAAAAAGTCAATAAGAAAGTAATATGTTATCGAATGAATTATTTTCATGTCGTTTTTATTTCGCTACCTTCACAGTTAAAATTTTTTACAACATTAAAAGTTTGCAACTAATGGCCAACATAGGATATTGTAAATTTACATGCCTCAAAACCACTTACATTTCCATTGTAAAATTAAAATTCGGAAAAATTGTAAAATCCCATGCCTAATAGTACACATAAATCACACGACCTATGTAATTTTACAATTTGGAGGGTGAAATTACCTTCATTGAAGTAATTTATAATACCAATCACTTTACCACTTAAAGGGTAAACGTACACCTACACCTATTTACATAGAAACTTTCAATAGGGACATAACAATTTTGTATTTAAATAAAACACAGAATAATTGAAATAATTTCGAAACGTTGCTCGTATGTGAACTTCACCGTGATAAAAACGTAAACCTTGACTAACGTTTTTACATTGACAGACCAGCAAAAGAAATTAGGGATACGTTTTTATTAAAATACAAAATTGTTATGTACCTATTGAATAACCTTTTACCTTCGTTGTCCTTATACAAAATTTTTAATTGACATGATGATAACATTGGCGGATACAGGGGGGGGGGGGGCGGGGGGGGGGCGCCCCCACCCAAGAGCAATTCCGATTTTTCTAAGCATACATACCTACTCCAACCGATCTCCGATTTTTTTTACTTCACTACAATGTGGACTGTAATTAGCATTTACTGTAGTTCTGCGGAGCAATGCAAAGCACAGAACAGAACCATGATGGTGGATTTGGACACTCAACGTCTGAGGCGCGCCTCTATCCCCACCATAAAATCAACCAATCAGATGGCTCGTGCAGTCGCAAGAGTCTAACATTCTTCAACTTTTTCTCCGACGCACGCTTCCATTTGTGTACACACATACAATGAACTGTGGTACCACACAATTCGCAACTCATCGTATTTCTGTCGTTTCGCACTTATAGGCAAGTTGCGCCGCAAAGGCATGTTGAGTGTAAATTGCTTTCAAAAGGACACAGCCGACGAAAACCGGTTTGCAATGGCCTGATGGGGGTAGAGGCTCGCCTCGAGGCGAGCCTCAAGGGTGAGTGTAAACGCACCATGATAAAAAGACTACAAGACAACATATTGCGTAGGTAATAGGGTCATTCCATCAAGAACCGCCAAGAATGACGAAATTTGTGACCCTCTCCGATTCTTTTGAAAAATTTTTTACTTTAAGAACTAGTGAAAAAAATAACTGAAATTAAATTTTCTGTTTCTATCTCATTTTTTTTGTTAGTTATAGTATGTTAAAGTTTTCGTAAAAATGGTGTCCGAGTCCTCTTTGAAAATGAATATCTCTGGTAATTTTACTTTATTATTTTTTAATAATAAGGTATTGTGATCGACCTGAAATTTCAAAAAAGTTTGCTACCCTGAAATTTTGTATTTACACGTTTTAGGACTAGTAAACCCCAAAAAAGCAAAAAAAAAAAAAAATGTCCGTCTGTCCGCCGTAGACGCCGTACGCCGTCCGCCGTACGCCGTACGCCGTACGCAAAATCGTTTGAAGGCGCGTAGCTCCCAAACCCGTTGATATATTAAATTGAAATTTTTACGGTGGGTAGATTGGGTGAACCCCTATGACTGGTATATTTTTGTGGGGTGGGGGTACAAGGGGAGAGGAGAGGGGAGCGTTTTAGACGAAAAATTTTGGTTTCTAGATCTCAGGAACCACTTATGCTAGGAGGCTGAAACTTGGAACTTATGTAGTACTATGATAATGGACTCAATTGAAAATTGTCGATATTGGTTTAGGGGGTTGAAAGGGGGGGGGGGGAAGCAATAAGTCTTTAATGCATGAAAGACGGGATTGAAACATTCTAAAATCGATATCTCCTGAACCATTGATGTCAGAAGATTGAAACTTTGTTGTTGTCCTTAGGGATACTTCAAAATTAGACAAGGGCTAAAAATTTTTAAGAGGGGTGGTGGGGTGTGGGGGTGGGCGTGAAAAACTTTGGATTACAATATCTTCCGAACCAATTACACCAGGAAGATAAAATTTAGTTTCTGTATATGGGATCACAAGAGGAGTCTACCAAAACTAAATTTTTTGAGGGGGGAGATGGAGCACGAAAGTGGGGGAATAGCAATTTCTCAAAAATGTCATTTTTATATCTCAGAAACCGTATCAGATATGATCTTGAAAATTTTACAGGAGTTGGGGTCGATAAACTTCTAGTAGAAAAAAAAATGTTGGTGGTATGGGTGTTGGGAGTGATGGTGAAAGGGGGTAGAAAGGAAAACATTCTGATTTTTATTTCTCGAAAACCATAATGAATAGAAAGCTAAAAATTTAGGATTATATAGAGCCACTATGCAGACATCCTAGAAAAATACAATTTTTGATAGGGGTATCAAGGTACCGGGGAGAGGGGTGGTTTTTTATATCTCAGAAACGGCTTATGCTAGAAAGTTGAAACTTAGTACGTATATGTAGATGTACTATTAGAGTAATTAAAGCAAAAAAAAAGTTCAAATTTTTAATGGCGTTCAGAGGTTGAGAAAAAAAATGTCCGTGAATCCACACTTTCACAAATTTCGTTAAAAATTTTAGACATGTCGAGCTATCAAAGGAATTTTACTTCTGCGGGCTATTTATATAAGCGCCTACTAACGGTCTTCAAAATTTTTCGATATTCAACCCCTAAAGGGGTGTAAAGTGGTTGTGTACATATTCACGAATTCTGATATATTCCTAAGGTATATTGAGACTTGGAATTCACGTTTACTTCTATAAGCTTTAAACATAGTCGGGGAAAACCCCGATTTAAGTATTTTTCTCTATTAAACCCCCTGGGGGTATTGTTGAAGTTTTCACTGATTCCGAAAATCTCTTAGGTTTAAAATAAGTGATCGAATTCGCTTTTACTACTATGAATTATTCTATTGATAAAAAAAACACGTAAGTAAATAAAAAAAATCTGCCAACAATCTGGGCGCAACTTTATTATTTTATGGGTAGAAGTCCGAAACGTGTTTAATGATGAGATACGGTGTTGGGTGCTATGCGACTGACAACCAAAAAAATAACCAGGAGGCTATTTGGAACGTTATTTTTTAGGTTGTCAGTCGCATAGTACCCAACACCGTATCTCATCATTAAACACGTTTCGGACTTCTACCCATAAAATAATAAAGTTGCGCCCAGACTGTTAGCAGATTTTTATCCTGGAATAATAAAATATGGCTTATTTTAAAGGGGAAGGTTGTCGCAATAAAAATTATCCTCGAAATTTTTTTCAAGGATAATGATTTTGTTCTTTATCCCTGAATATCTCAAAACGGTTTTTTTTTTATTTTTTTTTTTTTTATATTTATTAGGCTATACTGTTTTTTAAAACATACCAAAAAATTAACTTGGGATCTCAATGGGATCGGGGTCAAAAAATCGAAGAACATTATAGTGGTTCTCAATTATTTTATAGAAAATGAGTCATTCAATCAAAAATCGCCAAAAGTGTGACCTTAACATCGCCGATTCTTTTGAAAATTTGTGTACTCGAAGAATTAGTGAAAAAAATATGATTTCAAGTTTTTGTTTCTATCTCATTTTTTTTGTTAGTTATAGTATGTTAAAGATTTCCCAAAATGGATGTCCGAGTCCTCTTTGAAAATTCATATCTCTGGTAATTTTTATCCTAGAATAATAAAGTAGGGCTTATTTTAAAGATTATTGATGTTTTTGTTAGTTAAAAAATGAGATAGAAACAAAAACTTGAATTTCAATTAATTTTTTCACTAGTCCTTCAAGTAAAAACATTTGCGAAAGAATCGGAAATGGTAAGGTCACAACTTTGGCAATTCATGATGGAATGACCCATAATAAGATGAAAACAATATGATCCCGTTTTTGCTAAGTGCAAGTATGTAGCTAAATTCACATAGAACTTGATCAAACAAAATAGCCAAATCAAAAAAATGTACGCCCCCCCCCCCCCCCCCAACAGCAAAGTCTGGATCCGCCACTGGATGATAATGTACATCTGACGAAAGTAAGGCAGTGCATTCCATTTTATATTTTTTTAATATCATGAATATTTCATTATTATTGTCGAAAATACAAGTTAACTATAGAGGAGATCAATGAATCTTAGATATTTGTGGGATCAGGCTGGCCAATCTGGTTACAAAAATATACAGCGAAGCCCCCTAATTCCCAGATGTTTAAAAAAATAAAAACTTCAATCGGATCAATGAAAGCAATAAACCAACTGTTTTATGTTTACTTCAAATTTATATTGCAGTTTTCAAACATTTTTATAGCTGCTCCTAATTCGCCTTTTATTAGCAAATAATATTCAATTTTCGCTGGCTATTTTGTGGCTGCAGCTTCTAGCTTTACCTGAAATATGAAAAGAGAAATGACAAAATCAGAAGCCCTCGAACATAAAATAAAACTCAAAAAGGCCGGGACGAAATTAAAACTGGGACCGGTCGTCATTTCCTTTTGATCATAAAGTGCCATGCACTTAATAAGCCAAGCCGAAAGCTTTTCTATCCGGAAAATCATAATCGCCTCTTTATTTATGTTAATATAAGCATTTAAGCCCTTTAATAACCGCAATTTGAATTTCTGTTATAAATAAAAAAAAATCCGGCACACTGTACAAGGGCTGGAATGAAGCCGAAAGAAGAAGAGAAAGTAGATTTTACGACCACTTTCACTGGAATAAATCTTGAACCCCGGCCAATATCGTAAACATGCGATATCAAATAATGGCACGTCCTAAAGAACAAAGCCAAGGAGCTTATCTGCGTCGAAATCCGCCGCGTAACCATACGCGGCGGTTCGTCTCCACGACGGACCTTTCCATAACACAAATACGCTTAGTTTTCGCTTACGAGATCCTCAAGATCCTGCCTGTCTCCTTAGCTCTCGACCGAAAAGAAAACCAAAAAGGAATTTATGGTTAAGACGTTACGAATAAAATTTCAATAAACCGTGGAAAATCTGCGGAGCAATAAAAATTGATTTGGAGACAATCATAACTCATGGGGTTTTCAATGGCCGCCAGGACTCCCGGGTCTTGTGAAGTGCGATAGTGTCGTCGTCGTCCTGTCAATTCTGCTATCGTTCGAATTGGTTGGTCCTTCAAGGAATCAAGCAAGACTAAAAATAGAAGACCATGCACACTATAAACATAATGCCGACGGAAATAAATGTTAATGTAAATGTCAAGACGTGACAGAAGGCTTTCGTTATCCTGTCAAAATGCTTTTTCGATTAAGATGATCCCAGCATAGGCACACATACTCGTATCCTATGTTATTATTTACTATAATGTCCCTATTATTTGGTGCGACTATCGAAGGCGAAAATTTTGAGTAGAAAATTTTAAAGTCGAACATTTTTTGCTTGGTTTTGCTTGGTGGTCTGTTTATGGGATTGCTCAAAGATGTTATGATGCTTTACGTAGGTAGATACGCGTGGCTGCCCGTGAGAACAATGACACACTTAAACCTAAAAAGGTCCGTTGTGTTACCACAGGATCATCCAATCCAATCAATTTACCCGTCAAACCATTTAGAGCTTGCAATGAAGCGTTGGATTCTCGCGACCTCCGTTGTGGCAAGGTCACTAAGACTGTTGAAGAAGTAAGCTCCAAGATGATAGAGCTGGACAGGTACTCCTCCTCATCCAGGCAGCTTCTACAGAAGTCGTTCCAAAAGAGGCTGAGTCTCTTAGCATGCCGACCTATAAGACAGTGTCCGGTCAGGACACCGACTGCGGTGCTGATATTCGCCCTTTTGAGCAAAGTCAGCCTTTTAGGCCGGTTTGGATCCAGCTTCGACCAGATCTGTCTTGTAGTGTGACATGTAATACCGACTGCCCATCTTGAGTTAGTTTTCTCAACTGAGTCCAATCCCAATAGTAGTTTACATGTAGAGAGAGGCACACCCAGATTCCGGTGTTCCGGCATAATCTGAAGGGCAATACCGCGTCGAGCGAGTTCGTCAGCCATACAGTTCCCTGGAATATCCCTGTGGCCTGGTACTCAGCACAGAAGAATATTGAATTGTTCTGTGATGTTGTAGAGGCCGATCCCAAGGATTTTATTTCCGCTTGGCTGTCTGTGAAAATGCTTATTACACCTAAGCCAGGACAAGGCCTCCTTGATCGCCATGAGCTCCAGCTGATAGTCTAAGTATTCCGGGAGAGGGAAGGAGCTACTCATGCTAAGCATGACAGGCGAAACACCTTCACCTACCCCGCCTTCAGTTTTGGAGCCGTCCGTATATATGTGGACGGACTCTTCCATCCGTACCGAATCCCTTTCCCACTCTAGACGGGTTGGGATGGTTGTTAGGAATTTTTTTTTGTCAAAATTAGTAAAGTAAAAACTTCCTTTCAAGCGAGTGCTTTCAAATTAGCCAGCAAACAAAAATTCTAAAACTTCTCAATTGTTGAAACATCTAGAAATTTTTTTTTTTTTTTGTTATAGCACCGAACTGAACTTAGGGGTCAACCTTTAATACGGTATGTACAGTCCAGTCAGTATAGGATGGGGAGGAAAAAAAAATTAATATAAAAATAAAAACACAAATAAATAAATAAAACAAATGAAAAATAGGATTAAAAGTAAGAGGGACCAGAGGAAAACAGTCGGTGGATGCTACGTTTAAAAGACTGTAAGTCATATCCGCTAGGAAACACGGTCGAAGGCAACGCTTTCCACATTCTGGTTGTACGAGAGAGAAAGGACTGTCTAAATTTCACTGTTCGAAATTTTTGTGGCTCAACCGTATACTCGTGGGCGCGTAAAGCTGAACGAGTATTAAGTGGGAACTGGGCTAAAGGAGGTATAAGACGACTAATTTCATTACTACAGCGACCGTGGAAATATCTGTAGTAAATGCTGAGTACTCCGACATTTCGACGATGTTCGAGGGAGTCAATAGTTGCCGCAATGGCATCGTCTCCAATAAGTCGGAACGCAAATCTCTGAACACGGTCAAGCAAAGAGAGACACGTTTTGGGTGCTCCTGCCCAGATATGAGAATTGTACTCAAGTCGGGGCCTGATATATGCCTTGTAGATTTTTGCGAGGTCTGATGGTGTGAAAAATTTCTTGCACCTTCGGAGGAAACCTAGGCGCTTGGAGGCGTCAAGAACTACATCATAAATGTGATGACTCCAATCAAGTTTTTTATTGATGTTCATTCCTAGAAGATGGAAATGCTCCGAAGTGTTCAATGCGACACCATCAAAAATAAGATCAGGCACCGACGTGTCGTGTTTAAGGGAAAGATGACAGGCTTGTGTTTTGGAGGCATTAAACTCTACTCGGTTGACCCTGCCCCATTCCAGGATTGAGATGAGATCAGAGTTTAAAGATCCAATTAACTCATTACGTTGAGAGGGTACCGAAGACTGGTGTGCCTCTGTAATCGAGTTGAAGCTGTAAATGTTGTCAAGTGTACTATCATCTGCGAAGCTATGGATAGGATTGAGAGTGGACGACAAAAGGTCATTAATAAAAATTAGGAATAAGGTAGGTGATAAAATTGAGCCTTGAGGGACGCCGGAGTTGATAGGGAAAGGGGATGATGAAACGCCATCTAATACAACCTGTATAATACGTTCCGAAAGAAAGCTCTCAATCCATCGAATACAAGTAGGATTAATAACAAATGCATTGAGTTTGGATAGAAGGGCTTTGTGGCAAACTCTGTCAAATGCTTTCGCTATGTCAAGTGCAAGTACTTGACCCTCACCGAAGTTATGGATACAAGCGTTGCAGCGTTCAGGCAGGTATACCAACAAATCGCCGGTGGATCTCCGTGGCCGAAACCCATATTGACAGTCATCAAGGAGACGACTGCTTTCCAGGTATTGCACGATCTTACGGTTGACAGCAGTTTCCATGACTTTAGACAAAATAGAAGTAATGGCAATGGGGCGGTAATTTGCGGGGTTTGTTTTGCTACCCTTCTTAGGTATCGGCTGAACATTAGCTAGTTTCCATAAATAAGGAAACTTACCAGAAGAATATGAACTATAGAAAAGATTGCGAAGAGGTTTAGCCAAAGAAGAGTAGCATTTTTTAAGGGTAATGGGGTGAATGCCATCTGGACCAGCGGATTTATTAATATTGAGAGCTTGAAGGATTTTCGTAATGACACGTGTGCGAAATTTGATGGGAGGAAGTTCTATATTGCTAGATAGCACATCCGGGGGGGACTGTGCACTAGGTGGGAGAGTAGAGTTTCTCGCAAAAATCAAAGCCAAAAGATTTGCTTTTTCTATGGAATCAACGACTGTGCGGTTACCATCAGATAGAGGAGGTGTGGATGACGAAATAAAATTATTGCTAACCGCTTTCGCAAATGACCAAAAGGATTTCGATCCTTTTAATGATATAGTCTAATGATATCGCTGTTTTTGAATCGCCGCAGTAATAGGCGTCAAGGGTTTTGCAGTTTTTCGTTTCTCGGGTGCAAAGCAATGAGATGGAAGTAGTATTAAAATCTCGACCAATAGTCAGGGCGAAACTTTATAATTTTCGGGTCAAAGTTCGGGAGCGAGAAAAGTCGGAGAATATCATCAGTTGTTTCGAAATTATGAGGTTTCTTGAAAAGTTAGTTTTGTTCTTAAAAAAAATATTTAAAATAAAGATTTTAAGTCGATTAAATATTGGAAAAGCCCGTGTAGACTATTCGAATTTCGGTATATTATGTACACTACAAGCCCATAGAAGTAAAAACGAATTTGCTGCCTTATCAGAATTAAGAGTTGTGACGAATTTGTTAAAACGTATACAACGCCATTACTTCCACTTGGGGTTTGAATTTCGAAAAAATTGAGAAACAGGTTTTTAGACGATTTCATAAGAAGCAACTTGATATCTCCAGAGACACGAGGGATCTTGTCAAATTTGTGAAAACGTAAGTAAACCCTTCACACCCTCTTGGTTTTTGAAATTCGGAAAATTGTGAAAATTGGTTTTTAAGTCATTACATCAAATGCCGTAATAACCTATTTTATATCTCACCAGAACTAAAGGATGTCGAAAATTGTGAAAACATATGCAAACCCTTGGGGGTTGAATATCGAAAAATTGAGAAATAAGTTTGTAGGCGATTATATAAAAGGTCTGTGGAAGTTCAAAGCGATCTAATATTTCATCAAACCTAAGAAATATGGCGAAGCTTTGAAAAGCATACAACCCCCTTACACCACTTAGGATTGAATATCTAAAAATACTGAAATTGACTTTTTGGCGCTTATATGGTATAGGAAACCTTAGAAAGTAAAAATGAATTCGATATATCATCAGATATGCAACCTCCTTACACCCACTTGGGGGTTGAATATCCAAAAAAACGGAAAGGAGTTAATAGATAAATATGAAGACATCACGAGAAAGGAAAAACCAATTCAATTTCTTATTACTTATAAAAGATATGACGGAAATCGTAAAAACTTGGTCAACCCTTTTATACCCTCTTAGGGGCTGTAAAAGACAAAAAACTTGAAAGTTTTAGGCAAGCCCTTGAAAGTAAAAATATATTCGACATCTGATCAGACCTGAAGGATATAGCAGAATTCGTGAAAATGTATACAACCCCATTACACCACCTTAGGGGTCGAATTTTAAAAAATCGGTTTCTAGGTATTTATATGAAGAAGCCGTGGAATAAAAATGAGTATATCATTTGAAAGCACCTAATAGATATGACGAAGACCGTGAAAACATATGCATTCCATTTTCACTGATCATTTTTTTGCCCTTCTTCCGAACGCCAATGGATATTTGAATTTTTCTTTCTAGTTGATTTACATATACATACCGAGTTTCAACTTTGTAGCATAAGCCGTTCTATAGATAGTAAAAACAACCTCCACCCCGTACCATACTACCCCTATAAAAAATTATATTTTTCCAACATGCTACTACTACAGCTTTATCTAAATACCAAGTTTCAGCTATCATCATAGCTTCTCGAGATATAAAAATCGGAGCCTTTTCCTTTTCACCCTCCCCCACCCTCACCCTCAAAATTTTTTTCTCTGCTAGGAGTCTATGAGGTCTATTTCTGGTAAACATATTAAGCATTTATCTTTCACGGTTCTTGAGATATGTGACGTGATTTTTTAGAAAAATTCGTATCCCCTCTACTTTCATACTCCACAGCCCCCTTAAAAAATTTTACTTTCAGCAAACTTCATTTATAAACTTTTATACACAAACCGATATATATATATATATATATTTATATTTATTTATATTATTATTTATATATTTTTGGCCCCCCATCCATACTCCAATGAATATTTCAAAAGTTTTTTTAACCTAATTAACTTTTCTAGTAGATCTACAGATACGCACCAAGTTTCAACTTTCTAGTACAAGCCGTTCTATAGATAGGAAAAACACCCCCACCCTCGTACCATACTACTCCTATGAGAAGTTATATTTTTTCAACATGTCACTACTATAACTCTAACTAAATACCAAATTTCAGCAATCCATCATTATGGGTTCTCGAGATATAAAAATCGGAACTTTTTCTTCATCACCCTCCCACACCCTTACTCACTACACCCACACACCCAACTAAGGGACTACTAGGCCTATTTCCGGTCAAAATTCTAAGCATGTATCTTAAACTGTTTTCGAGATATGAGACGTTGCTTCTTAGAAAAATTCTAACCCCCTTAATTTCATGTTCACCGGCCCCCTTAAAAAATTTAGTTTTCGGTACACCCCATTTAACCACTTTTAGACACAAACCGAATTTCATTTTTCTAGAGCAGTTGGTTCGTGAGTTATCGTAATCTAACGTTTTTCACTCCCCAACCCCGCACGCTACTGACCCCCTTCAAAATTTTGTTTCCGATCTATTCACCTCTAGTGTACCTACAAACAGCCATTAAGTTTCAATGTCGTGACTTTAACCGTTTAGGAAATCTGGATTTTAGAATGTCTGGATCTCGGCATTCTAGCGTTTCAGATGCATTGTTTTTTCCCCCTCTCCTACACCCCTCCACTCACTTCGACAATTAGGTCCACTATCAAAGCTCTATATAAGTTCCAAGTTTCACCACCCCAGCGTAAGCAATTGAGATCTGGGAACAAGGAACTAACATTTTTCTACTAAAACATTTCCCCACCTCGCCCTCACACCAAACCCCTTACAAGGTGGCTCCTTGAAGGGGTCCACACAGTCTACAAGCGAAAATAAATCAACTTAATAGCTCAAAGAGTTTGGGAGCTACATATAAGCCCTCAAAGGATTTTGTGTACGGCGGACGGCGGACGGCAGACGACGTACAGACGGACTGGATCTTTTTTTGCTTTCTTGGTGTCTTAGTCATGAAACGTAAAAAAAAATTCAGAGTAACGTAAAATGACCTATTTCCGACCACCTAAGACCCTGCAAATATTTTTTATTCATATGAAGCAAACAATTATATGTTTCTTCTTAAACATTTTTTTTACGGATTCATAACATGCTACCGATACTCAATAAATTCAATTTTGGTATGATATATTTATATATTGATATAAAACATGGTTGGAAATAAATAATTTCATAGTGATGGCAATCTTCCTAATTCCGACCACATAAACAACTATTTCCTTATACCGACCGTACATTAGCCTATTTCCGACCTAGGTGTTCTATCATATAAAACAACATTGTTGTTGCATATTATTAAAGATATTATTTTTTTTTATTAAATTTGATGAAGAAAATAGGATAATAAAATAATTAATGCAGATTCCATTAATTTTTTTTATTAAGTGTATAAGATTATACTAACATAAAATGTATATAAGCTTTATATAGATAGGAATATATAATGGTTTCAATTAATGATTCCAAGTAATGGAAAAATACTTTATTATTAAAAAATAATAAAGTATAATATGTTTTAAATTTTATCTTTATCTGATAAAGAGAACATGTGGCCCAATGCCTTTTAAAAAATAAAAATTGTACAAGATTCTGAAAAAGCCACTAGGGGAGGCGGACTAAATATTGGATACGTTCGTGGATACCGGTCATGAGGGTATAGAGACCAATAAAATAGTAGATAAGAGACGGATCCGCTGTTCGCCCAAGTGGACATTTCTGTGGAATCTCAACCTGATCCAACAAGATGGAGGCATAAGGTTCAGGGAGAAAAAAAAGAAGTGTCAATACTAGGCTACACTGTCCAGTCTCCGAGAGGCCAATACCGAATCACTTGGAATTTTGCGATACCAATTTTGTGGTCGCATATCTTCTTAACAGAGTACATAACCTAAACCTAAACCTACTGAAAAACTATTTTAAGGAGTAGGTAGTGTGACTATTATTTTAAAAATATTTGTGAAATCTATTGTGTTGTTTGGATCATCTATTTTTTCAGGTTCTATCGTCAATAGCGCCACTTTGTCGACAAAAGACAAAATAACAGGCACACACAAACTGTTAATTTGACACAGGTTCAAATTATATTCAGCTGTTTCGTTAAATTAACAAAAATGGAAAATTTAACAGTTACATCAAGTATGCGAATTTGCAATCCCATGTTAGCAATAGTAACTGATAGTCTGTGCAGGTTCTGCCAAACGGAGGTAAAAACCTGAACACATTCTGTGGTATTGTGAGGCAAACTGCAATTCCAAATATACTACAGGTACTAGCCGCGTCCCGTGGCTAAGTTATCGTGTGTACGGTACACCTCCAAAACTGTATTCAAGCTGCATTATTGTACTGCTTTCCCCATACATCATTATGTTTTTTTGTTTGCGAGCACAACGAAATAATATCCCGACACGCATTGCAGTACGAGCGGTGTTTCCATTACTTCCATTACTCCCTTTGCTTCAGTGCCCGTATTATTCCCGTTGCTCCGTTGAATGGGGGGGGGGGACAAACAAACAATCAAAACATTCATTGAAAAAAAATTATTCATTTTCTATGGTCCTGATCATAAAATTACACACGAATCGTAATGCAACAGTCAGCTGCCAAAAATTTGTCTATCTTGGAAGATTGTTTTAATTTCAACCATGTCTAAATTTCCAACTTTACCATTTGTCAATGGCATAAATAATACACCGAAAACGCACGAACTGCCTCGAAACTACAATATATAAAAACAGTCAATTATTGAAACGACTCGCGTACCACCAATAATTGTAAAATGATTTTACTAATTCAGAAATCTTCGCGGGCGTGCGCACAACAAATCACCAAAATTTCATCACAATCAGATGAGTGGTACAGAAACTCATACGGGGCAATCAAACAAACCTCAATTTTTTTATATATAGAAATATATTGTTGCGAGCTAGGGGTTCGCCGGGATTTCAAGTAAAACACAATTCGGTTAAAATAAAAATAAGTGATAATTTATTTATCCGCACTTTTAATTCACAGAATTATAATCGCACAATAATTCGCACTGTATGGCAGCACTGCCCGCTTATTCCATATATCGCTTGACTCGATCACTTTCGTTCTCTACCAACACGGTCGCGTATACACGCTCGCTGTCACAGTCGACGTAATACAAATTACTATGTCTTCGCTGAACGCTTCACCTGCTTATATACTAGGCGGTTGCAGTCTTGAATGTTTACCGGTGTACTTGAACGTTCGTTCAGTTGTGGAATCTTCTCGAAAGCTTCAGAGCCTTCGATTTTGACCTTCGTTCAGTGGTTTATGTACAGGGTTCTAGTACATTGGAGAGCATTCGATAAGAAGAGAGATACAACCGTGCTGTTTCGCCTTATTTCTAATTGGGTTATTTTGCAACTAGGTATTTGGTTGTTGTTGTTTTCATTATGTGTAACGATCGAGTTGTACGGTTGCGCGGTTGCCAGGCTTACACGTAACAATATGTATGTTTAATTTTATTAGATAAATCGCAAAATTAAAATGTAATTTCCACTGAGTAAACTTGTTATCCTGCTGTACGGCTACTAGGTCGGAAATGGGTAAACCGATCAAATTGGATATCCTAATTACCGACCAGTGATATTAGTAGATTTAATCTAAGGCAAAACTAATATAGAAACATAAATTTCGCATCAAAGAACATACTGCAGGTATTAATATTTAAATAGAAACCAATTTATTACTTAAACCGTCAAATAAAGCCAAAACTCTTAAACGAAAAAGGTATGGATTCTGCAATATATATCAGTTCAAGAAGGTGATAGGTCCGTTTCATGTGAACTTTCGAGATCTAAAATATATATATTGAGTAGGTCGGAATTGGGATCAAGGACAGTAACCCAACTAGCAAACAAATTTCGCATTTTGATTTTCCACTGGCTATAACTTCGATATGGCTTCGATAAGACTGTTGAGCGCAAGTTGTGGATTTTTAACTTCGATAAGGCTTCCGTAAGACTTTCGAGCGGAGGCTGAACTTTCAGAAGTCATTACTTCGGTAATAACCTCTATAAGGTCTTATACAAGTAAATACCAACAGTCTTATGGAAGTTTGTGGACCTTAACTTCGATAAGGCTTCGGTAAGACTTTCGAGTGGAGGCTGAACTTTCAGAGCCCCTTGCTTCGGTAATAACCTCTATAAGGCCTTATAGAAGCAAATAGCAACAGTCTTATGGAGGTTTCCACTATTGCATACCAATAGCGTTAACCATTAAACACATATTTATACGAAAAGTTTATAATAATAAATTAATTCATTTCATTAAAAAATAATAAAAATTTATGTAATATAGCAGTACGATAGCAGCAGCGCGGTATTAATATTCCTTTTGCATTCTCTTCTCGAGACTCCAGTCCACAACACTTCTGTAAAGAATTCCCGTGTGAAAATTCCATCAATTAAACGATAAAATACGTCTGCGTCTTGTAATCCACTTCTTGGGCCACAAATTGGTGATAGGAACTCAAACTGCAGAAGAAAAAATATTTCAAAATTCGAAAAAATAAATTTGAAGTAGAAGAAAATATACACACCATCTCTTTGCTGAATTTATCATTTTTCAGGTTTTCTTCGAAGGACACCATCTCTTGGTGTGTTGCGATCATTTTAAATTTATCAGTGGCTACATTTTCTGATGTCAAAGAAAAATTCTCGAAAAATTCCGCCATTTCAAGTCGCATTTCAGTTTTTTCCCATAGCATTGTTCCTTGTAGTGTGACGCAGTATTCCAATGTGATTTGAAGTCTGCAGCATTTCTCAGACAGTCGCCATCTACGGAAAAGGTCATCATTACACTAGAAAAGTCATGAATTCGGGAAAAAACAACACTTGAATACCGCGTAAACACGGACAAACTTTTTCCGCGCTATGCAACATACTTACCTTCGATAATTGTTTACTTCACAGTTGACAGCTGGTTTGTAGACGGTAAAAACTGTTCACAACTATCAAAAAGAGTGTCACCTACGAATTCAAACGCGGAACAAATGCAGTCTTTGCACATGAGCTGTACATTTAATGCTTAATAATGCCACATTTAAAATTGTTTACAAGCCAACTTCGCTTTTGACATGTCTAATTGGAAACATCAAGTGATTCGGCTTCAACGCTATTACTAAATGTTTCAGATTAGCCTAGTGGTAGCATAGCGGACTAATGAGTGACGGGACCATGGTTCGAATCCGAGAGTGTGCAAGGTAAGTTAAAATAAATCAATTCGCATTTTTCAAACAAATAATAATAATAAATAATAATAATAATGTATAAAAGTTACAGAAAAATAAATTCGTTGTATCAAGAACCCAAAAATAAAAATTTGTTAATAATTATTTTTCGTTTCTTTTTTGTGAACTTCCGTACGGAAGCAATAACAGCTTCGATAAGGCCTTATACCAACTGTTGGCGCTTGGCTGTTACATGCAAAAATGTGCGCCAGATTAGTTTGGTAAGACCTTATCGAAGCTTTATCGAGGTACAAGAATAGCTTCGATAAGGCCTTATGGAAATTTGTTTGCTAGTAGGGAAAGACAATAGTATAATCATAAAATATCGATTTTTACTATTTATAGTATATAAACATAATATTTTAATTTTTTGAAATATTCCCTTGATTTTCCCTAATACCGACCACTGGTCGGAATAAGGACATTACATGAAATCAGAGAAGCCTATTTCCGACCACTTCATTATACTCTAGATGAAATCATATAGAGTATTATAAGTTTAATCCAGCCGAAAAGTTTGTAACGCATAGAACCAAGCCTCGGACGAAAAAAAGTTATACATTATTTTTTGTTTATTTGTGGCCAAAAACCTCAAATCCGCCTGACGTCCGTCCGTCCGTCCGTCCGTCCGTCCGTCCGTCCGTCCGTCCGTCCGTCCGTCCGTCTGTCCGTTAGCACGATAACTCAAGAACGCCTTCACCTAGGACCTTGAAATTTTGAATCTGGATGTTTGGTTGAATTTGTAAGGCTAAGTTCGTTAACGGGCCAAATCGTCCTACTCCTTCGGGTAGCTGCCATACAAAATGTCCTTAAAACACGTGTTCAAGAGTATCGGTCAATAACTTCAGAAGGGTTTAAGCTACGACATTGAAATTTTGTATGTGTTATTTTTCCAATAGTTGGAACTAAATATATGATTATGAAGAAAATCCTGTTAGTCCTTCGTGTAGCTGTCATACAAATATCCTGTCAAAATGTATTCACTTAATTTACGAAACTCACTATAACTCAAGTAATCTTTTAGCTACGAATTCGGAATTTTGCACAAATTAGTTTTGAGTGAAAAGGAAGTTCGAGTTTACTAATCAGCGAAATCCTTTTACTCCTTCTGGTAGCTGCCATACAAAATGTCCTTAAAACACGTGTTCAAGAATATTAGTCGATAACTTCAGAAGGGTTTAAGCTACGACTTTGAAATTTTGTATGTGTTATTTTTCCAATAGTTGGAACTAAGTATATGATTATGAAGAAAATCCTGTTAATCCTTCGTGTAGCTGCCATACAAATATCCTGCCAAAATGAATTCACTTAATTTACGAAACTCACTATAACTCAAGTAATCTTTTAGCTACGAATTCGGAATTTCGTACAAGTTAGTTTTGAGTGAAAAGGAAGTTCGAGTTTACGAATCAGCGAAATCCTTTTACTCCTTCTGGTAGCAGCCATACAACATATCCTTAAAACACGTGTTCAACAATATTTTCCGATAACTTTTGAACGCTTCATGCTACGAATTTGAAATTTTGTACTCGTTAATTTTTGAATGGTTCCAAGGAAAAGGATAAATATGTAAGAAATCGAGTGAGTCCTTCCTGCACCTCCCATGTGAAAGTCCTTTAAAAAGGACATTTTTTTTCGATGACTTACCCAGTTCAAGGTATGAAGTTAAACACTGAATATTGTCTTTTAGTTTTGAGTAACAATCTAATAGCAGTCCTTAATAAAGGGTACAACATGCACACACGTAATTTTACTTTATCCCCAACTACAATATAAATCGGAGTTCAGTATTCATCTAGAGTATTATACGATTGGCTTGCAGCCGATCGTGATTGCAGTATGTTTTTATTTGTTTGTTTCACAAATTCTATGAATTTAAATTATTTTTTTATATTTCAATACAAATTAAATGTTTATAAAGCCAATAAGACCTTAATTACTCACTCTGATGAAAGCTAGTCTTTTAAATTTACGAAAAATAATGAACCAAAAATTTCGATCTTAGGCTTAAAATTCATGATTTTTGGTCCACCGCCGATTAATTTAAACCACAATGTAAAGAAAGGACATGCAGATCCCTTTGTGCACAGCAAATGGATAGAGAACACATGTGGAAATATATTGATCCTAGAATTTACCTTATTACTCGCGATAATAAAAATATATTAATAAAAAACCAAAATGGTCGGAATTAGGAAGGTGGTCGGCAATAGGCCACTTTATGTTACCAAATTTTTTTTTAAATCGATAAAAATATTAAAATCTTGTTTATTGTTTTACGAAACGGGATTGATGATTTATAGGCGTTTTACTTTATTATTTTTTAATAATAAAGTGTTTTTACAGTTCTAGGAGAAAAATTTTAGTTCACCACCATTTAACTGGAAGCTGCATCATTGACCTAATTTTCCTTCCTAATTTTGTCACATTTGACATTATTGCTGTAGCTTAAAAACGTTTGAAGTTATTAAACTTTAATCCAAGCCATTTTCGTAATTGTTTAGTTTTACTTTATTATTTTAATCAAATTAAAAATATAAAAATGTTAACGAATTTTATATGACAGCTACACGAAGGACGCACTTGAGAACAGACCCGGCCAATACAAACTTATTATTTATCCGCCCTGATCGCTTTGCTTTCCTGAAGACATTACCAACGCTTTGCGCCCCTGATCAATGATGTGTTATAATACACGCCGCACATCGGTTACTACCGTAACTGCACCACATCTTCCCATAGCTGAACAGTAAAATAGAAACAATTATTACAAAAATCATCGCTTGTTACGCCTTTTACTAACTACAAGCAGCCATTTTGTATTCAGCATTCGAAAATAGCGGTAACTTCCCCCGACCAACGAGCTGTCAAGAGAGCTCTCTCCGTGCACTACGAGTACTAACTCTTTTTTCCATTCATAATTTTTGCTACTAAAACTAAACTCACCCTTGTCATTTTCTTGTCAATTGTCCGCAACACTCACACGCACTGACTGATCACTTAAAAATTACACAACAATTTCCACAAATACATAAAACTCGCAAAATTACCAACTGTGGCCGTTTGAACCGGATCACTCAACAAATGCCATTTTGCTGTACGCAAATGACAGTTGCACTTACGCGGACGGATTTATTCTCCTTATTTTCAAGCAAAGTGGATATGCGTTTGTTGTGGCGCTGCTGTACAGTACGAAGAACATTTCGGTTGATGTCTTGGCTAGATAGGAATTAAAGTTTCGGTTTTTTAATAACTATCGCAGCGGTAAGGAAAAATCAGTCCGGAATTTCAATATTTCAGTGTTGAAATAATTAAGTAAAATTGGTTAAAAATAAAGCGGAAAATACGTTTAAGAGAATTAAAATTAGGGGGAATAAACACGGTGAAACGGTCGGGTCTGATCTTCGATAGTGCGCCGATCGGAAAGATGATAATGTGCGGACGTTTGAAGAACTAGCGGAAGTTGCTAAAACCATCGTTGATTCATAGCAAAGACATCAACCGAAATTATCGTCGCACTGTACAGCAGCGCCACAACAAACGCACATCCGCTTCGCTTTAAAATAAGGAGAATTAATCCGTCCGTAGCTGTCAGATGCGTCAGCAAAATGGCATTTGTTGAGTGATCCGGTTCGAACGGCCACAGTTGGTCATTTTGCGTGTTTTATGTATTTGCGGAAATTGTTGTGTAATTTTTAAGTGATCAGTCAGTGCGTGTGTGTGTTGCGGACAATTGACAAGAAAATGACAAGGGTGAGTTTAGTTTTAGTAGCAAAAATTATGAATGGAAAAAAGAGTTAGTACTCGTAGTGAACGGATGATGTATGACGAAAAAAGAAGAGCTCTGCTGTCAGCTCATTGGTTGGAGGAAGGCACCACTATGAATACAAAATGGCCGCTTGCAGTTAGTAACAGGTGAAAAACGCGATGAATTTTGTAATTTGTATTTTACTGTGCAGCTATGAGAAGCTGTAGTGGTGCAGTTAAGGTAGTTAACGATGTGCGGTGTGTTCTATGACACATGAAAGATGAGAAGAGGGGGGGACAAAGTGTTGTAATGTAAAGCAAAGCAAAGCGTTCAGGGCGGATAAATATTGAGTTTGTATAAGCCCATAGGCGCGCCGTTGGGGGGCCAGCAGGGGCCGGGACCCCCCCAGACCCCGCCTTGGACCCTTCCAGAAAAATAATTCTGGCCCCTTCCAGAAAAGTAATTCCTTCCTATCCGCAAACTTTTTGTTGCCAATTGTTTTTTAACAATACAAACAATATTAAAGAATCTTCTAAAATGAACGAAGCAAATCTCAACTGACTTTTGAAAATAACAAGACATTTTTGAATTTTACAATCATTGTTCTTTCGATCTGACGAGAGCTTTACAAGATTTTTTCAATTTAGCAAAATAAATTGGAAATTGTTTTTGAAAACAACAAGATTTTTGAGTTTTACGAAATTGTAACAAGATTTTCTTCAAGTTCACAAACGTTTTTGAATGTAACCAGCTTTTTTGAGAATATCTTTGAATTTTAGAAGATGTTTTCAATTTAACGTATTAAAGTAAAAATCTGCCAACAGTCTGGGCGCAACTTTATTATTTTTCGGGTAGAAGTTCGGAACGCGTTTAAGATTAATGCGGTGTAGGTTACTATGTGACTGAAAACCTAAAAAAATTGGTAGAATGGGGTCGCGCTAGAATACTTACGCCGCTGCCACATATGAAATATGAATTACATAATTGGGTCATACTCCGGGACGCAGTTTAAGTAGTAATATAATACTACGTAGTTATTACGTGATTAGGAAGTTTTTCGTGATTTGGTTTTGGGCCATTACATGAAATCGTAACTGCGTTTGTAGGCGATTATATAAAAAGTCTGTGGAAGTGAAAACCAATCTAATATCTCATCAATCCTAAGAATATCTTGAATACCTAAAAATCCTGAAATCAACTTTTTGACGATTATATAGGAAGCCGTAAAAAGTAAAAATGAATTCAATATCTCATTAGAACTAAGAAATATGTTGGAATTTGTGAAAATATATGCAACCCCCTTGAACCCACTTTGGGGTTGAATATCCGAAAATCCTGAAATGAGTTTTTAGATATATATAAAGAAAGCCCGAGAAAGTGAAAACCAATCCGATGTCTTATCACTCCTAAGAGATATGACGGAATTCGTGAAAACGTGTTCAACCCGTTTATACCCTCTTAGGGGTTGAAAAAGGAAAACATTTGAAAACAAGTTTTAGGTGATTATTAAACAAGTCCGTGGAAGTAAAAATTTATTCGATATCTAATCAGACCTGAGAGATATGGCGGAGTTCGTGAAAATGTATACATCCCCTTTACACCATCGTGGGGGTCGAATTTCAAAAAATCCTGAAAACAATTTCTAGGTATTTATATGAAAAATCCGTAGAATAAAAATGGATTCAATATTTGTAAAGACCTAATAGATATGATGCAAATCGTGAAAATATACGCATTCCATTTTCACTGATCATTTTTTTCGCTCCCCCTCTGTACGCCAATAGATATTTGAATTTTTTTTCAATCTAAAAGACTTTTCTAGTTGACTTACATATACATATCAAGTTTCAACTTTCTAGCATAAGCCGTTCTATAGTTAGGAAAAACACCCCCCACCCCCGTACCATACTACCCCTATAAAATATTATATTTTTTCAACATGCTACTAGTATAGTTCTATCCAAATACCAAGTTTCAGTTTTATATCTTTATAGGTTCTCGAGATATAAAAATCGAAACTTTTTCCTTTTCACCCTCCCCCACCCTCACCCTCTTCCCGCTCAGCACCAAAATTTTTTTCCCTGCTAGAGGTTTATTTGCCCTACTTCCGCTAAAAATTCTAAGCATCCACCTTACACTGTTCTTGAGATATGAGACGTGATATTTTAGAAAAATTCTTATCCCCTCCACTTCCATACTCCACCGCCCCCTTAAAAAATTTTGCTTTCAGCAAACTTTATTTGTCAACTTTAATACAGAAACCAAATTTTATTTTTCTAGTGTAATTGGTTCGTGAGATATCGTAATCTAAAGTTTTTCAACCCCCACTTCCGTACGCCACTTCCCCCATTCAAAAATTTGTTTCCGATCTATTCTCCTAGTATGCCCACAGATGTTCATCAATTTTGAATTTCGTGACATTAACCAATTAGGAGATATAGATTTTAGAATGTCTCGATCTCGGCTTTCGAGCGTTTCGGACGCATTATTATTCCCCCAACTCCCACACCCCTTTACCCATATCCTCCCTTTTTTTGCAAATGGGTCCACTATTGATTCTCTATATAAATTCCAAGTTTCAGCCTCCTAGCCTAAGCGGTTACTGAGATCTAGGAACCAACATTTTCGATATCAATACTTTATTACAATACTTTATTATTAAAATAATAAAGTAAAATTGGTTTTAAACATAACGATATTTGCATCAAATATTTTTTGATGTTAAGAGATCCTAGAATAAATTAATTATTTGGTTTTTGAATATATCGAGTTTTTTATGAAATACGTACCTACGATATTGGATTCGTATATTTCGATTTCTTAGTATATAGTTTTGAACAATTTTTTGTAACTGAAGTCTTACCAGTATATTATTCATTTTGAATTATATCTTTGATGGTATTGAAATCAGAAAACTTTTGGTTATTCGCTTAAATCTCTGTATATAAAAATGAATGTTTGTCTGTCTGTTTGTCTGCTTGTCTGTTT
Organism: Beris morrisii; assembly: GCA_951812415.1. NCBI lineage: Eukaryota > Metazoa > Arthropoda > Insecta > Diptera > Stratiomyidae > Beris > Beris morrisii. Next base: position 152,750,816 of record OX638310.1, read on the forward strand.
GTCTGTTTGTCCTGTATAGGCTCCTAAACCACTCATCCAATTGCGATGAAACTTTGGTGATTTGTTGAGGGTACGCCCTCGATGGTTTCTGCGTTAACAAAATTATTTAACAGTTGGTGGTTCGCGAGTTATTTCAACATTTGAGTGTTTTTCATATGATTTAGCGGCAGTTCGTTTTTGGTGTATTAGTTATGCCTATTCGTATTACTAAATGGTATAAGAGGATAGTGTATGGAAGATGGAATATGGAGGATGGAAGATGGAGGATGGTGGATAGAGAATGGAGGATGGATGATGGAGTTTGGGGGATGGTAGATGGAGGATGGTGGATAGAGGATGGTGGATGGAGGATGGGAGATGGTGGGTGAAGGATGGTGGATAGAGGATGGAGGATAGAAGATGGAGGATGGTGGATGGTGGGAGGAGAATGGTGGATGGAGGATGGAGGATAGAGAATGAGGGATGATAGATGGAGGATGGTGGATGGTGGATAGAGGATGGATGATGGAAGATGGAGGATGGCGGATAGAGGATGGAGGATGGATGATGGAGTTATTTCAACATTTGAGTGTTTTTCATATGATTTAGCGGCAGTTCGTTTTCGGTGTATTAGTTATGCCTATTCCTATTACTAAATGGTATAAGAGGATAGTGGATGGAAGATGGAATATAGAGGATGGAAATGAAGGATGGTGGATGGAGAATGGAGGATGGATGATGGAGTTTGGGGGATGGTAGATGGAGGATGGTGGATAGAGGATGGTGGATAGAGAATGGGGGATCATAGATGGAGGATGGTGGATGGTGGATGGAGGATGGTGGATGGTGGATAGAGGATGAAAGATGGAGGACGGTGGATGGAGGATGGTGGATGGGGATGGTAGATGGTGGATGGAAAGTGGTGGATGGTGGATAGAGGATGTAGGATAGAGGATGGTGGATTGGAGATGGGGGATGGAGGATGGAGTAGCGGGAGCAACGGGAGAAATGGGAGTAACGGGAGAAATGCGGATCAACGGGAGAAATGGGAGCAACGGAGAAATAGGAGCAATGGATCAACGGGAGAAACAGGAGCAATGGATCAACGGGAGAAACGGGAGCAACGGGAGCAACGGGAGTAACAGGAGCGATGGAACAACGTGAGCGAAGTGAGCGTAGCCGCGGTACGCGGCTAGTACATATATATAATAAACATAATAGTAATCATAAATAATAACGTTAATTGAGAATTTCGAAAACAATAGAAAATAAGCTAAGAATGTATAAATACAATTTTGTTTATCGAAATTGAAGAAATCATCTTACGAATACAAAAAAAGCTTCCACATATCCATCAAAATCTTCAAATCTTCGGGAACGCTAAAAATCTTCGAATTGAAGTAAAATATTCAAATCTGGCATTGCTGCTACTACTCAAGATATATTCTCGAATCACTCAATCACATTGAATTCAATTTTAAAGACTCTCTTTTGGTTGGATCTCGAAGCTAAAAGACAGTGAGTAGAGTGAAGACATTTTTACAGGATTTTTCTCTGGCAGCTACTCGAAGGAGGACTCATAGGAACAGGGCCACTCTAACCACAGGGCTCAATGGTCTATAGGCCTGGTGCGCAAGCCTTTTGGGAGTCGGCGGCGGAATGCTACGTACAAGCAACTAAATTATTTCTATTTCTTTAAAATCTATACAATTTCTTTGCCGAGTCAACATCAAGATGATTTTGACAGATACGCTATATACGGTATATTCATTAAGTTTCATTAAGATATACATTATTCATATTCATTAAGTTTTAATTTGGGCACTTCAAGGGGCCTATCCAATCTATTCATAAAATTCAATTTAATATCTCAAACCGTTTGAGAGCTACGAGCTTTCAAATGATTTCGCTTACGGCGGACAGACGGACTGACATTTTTTTTTTGCTTTACTCGTGTCTACTAGACATGAAACATAAAAAAAAAATTTTCAGGGTAGCAAATTTTTTTTTTTTTAAAATCGATCAAAATACTGTATTATTAGAAAATAATAAAGTAAAAATAAAAAAAAAATTAGACCAGGAACGGCATATTACATTGTAAACATAATTTCATAGGTAATGTGGCAACTCCACCATATCCTAACATTTACAATAATTCCTAGACTTTAATGCAAAGACTAATAACGTTGCGCAGACTATGAGACGACTTTGTGGGGTTTCAGTATCAGCATTTTAAAATCTAATAAAAACAGCAATGACTCGATTCATAACGCTCTACCGAATTTTCGGAACCAAAATCGAATTCGTTGAAGCTTCCTGTTAAATCGATTCTCGGAATTTTTTCGCTTGCCAATTTCATAGGTTTATTTCCTGTACAGGTCAGTTTTCCACATACATGCAATCATTCAGTGATACGTGAAAATTATTGCCACAAATCCCAACCACAAACTCCATGGCACAGACCTATTTTTCGATTCTGGGTTTATTTTGTGTTCTGGGAGTCTTTTTTTTAACATGGTTGTACTCGTATTGCCATTCGGATAAACTGATATTTCTATGCTTTCAAGAGGAACCATCGCCCCCTACAAAAATAAAACCCCCTCGTGAAATTCAACACGCTAATCAGATTCTCCAATTTGACTGGTTCCTCGCTGCACAGATTTACGTTGTGAAAATGCTTCCGACAAGTATCGGGATCAAGAGGACAACCGGCCAAATCTAGTTGTTAGTGCTCAAATTTCCAGCCGTGAATAATTGCTAATTGTGCCACATGGGGCTTATTACCCCATCGCCATGGACCGAAATCCCGGCGTGTATTTTACAATACGATTTTCCGTCAGTTTTCCGATTTCAATTCCGGGATAAGGGAAATTGAACGAACATTTCACTGTGCTGCTGTAGGGAATCAGCTCGGCTTCGAAGGGATGAGTGATGGAGTTTTTTTTATTAGCCTCTTCGCTTGATTGACTAATTGACTTTGAATTTTCGATTGAAGACTATGGAAATCAATACAGGGGCTGCCATCACTGCTAATTAAAGTGCTGGGTTTCCAAATAATTTCGACGCTATTGCCAAGTTACGGTAGAAAAGTGGATTTACAATTATAATCGAATGCGAAAGCATTGCCGGAAAATTCGTGAAATCAGAGAGGAAAATTTCAAACCAAGCACATGAAACGAGAAATTATATTTAAAATTTAGGCTCCAAAAGTTAAGTAATTAATTAAATTATTATTTTTTCTTTATACCTAATCGTTTATTAATGACTCGTTTTTCGTAGAGAACAACAAATTAGCAATTCCTAAAATTACTTTCACTTTACTATTTTTTAATAATAAAGTATTGTGATCGACTTGCAATTTCCAAAAAATTTGCTACCCTGAAATTTTGTATTTTCACGTTTTAGGACTAGTAAACCCCAAAAAGGCAAAACGGAAAAATGTCCGTCTGTCCGCCGTAGACGCCGTACGCAAAACCGTTTGAAGGTAAGTAGCTCTCAACCCCCTTGAGATATTAAGTTGGGTGAACCCCTACGAGTGGTATCTGTTGGAGGGATGGGATGTAAGGGGAGGAGGGGGAGCGTTTTAGATGAAAAATGTTGGTTTCTAGATCTCAGGAACCGCTTATGCTAGGAGGCTGAAAGTTGGAACTTATGTTGAACTATGATACTATAACCATTTACAAAAAAAATGGTAGATAAGGGTCGAGGGGTGTGCGAATGGGAGGGAAAACAATGCGTCCAAACGCTTGAAAGCTGGGATTGAAACATTCTAAAATCGATATCTCCTGAACGATTGATGTCAGATGGCTGACACTTTGTAGTTGTCTTGAGAGATACTAGGAGATTAGGAAAGGGTTAGGAATTTTAATGGTGGTGGTGAGGTATGGGGTTGGCGGTGAAAAACTTTAAATTTAAATATCTTCTAACTCAATTGTGCCAGGAAGATAAAATTTGGTTTCTGAATATACTCGTAGAATTACCAGTGGAGTCGACTGAATGTTAAATTTTTGAGTTGAGAGGTGAAGGGCGGAAGTGAGGGGTCAGTTATTTTTCAAAAAAAATAAATTTTTATATCTGGAAAACCGTATCAGATATGATCTTGAAAATTTTACAGGAGTTAGGACCAGTAGACATCTAGCGGTTGGTGAGTGAGTGACGGTGGGAGGGGGTAGAAATGAAAAAATCTGATTGCTAATAATTGACAACTGTATAGAGCTACTATAAAGACATCCCAGAAAAATAAAATGTTTGATAAGAGTAGCAAGGTACGGGTTGAGGGGTGGTTTTTCATATCTTAGAAACGGATTATGCTAGAAAGTTGAAACTTAGTACCTATATGTAGATGTGCTACTAGAATAATTAAAACTGAAAAAAAAATAGATTTTCATTTGTGTACAAAGATGGAGTAAAAAACATAACGCAGTCACAATCGGCTGCAAACCAATCGTATGATACTCTAGATAATAATAATAGATTTAATCCCTTCATGCAAAATGGGCAACTCCCTCCAACTCAAAAAGTCGGAGAAGAACTCCCCATTTGGGCACACTTTCTCAGCTTAAAGAACTGGAGACAATATTGTCACACAGCTCCATGAGCTGGAAAAATTTTCACCGTATCAACATACTCATGCATGTATGTCGACATTGGGCTCAATGTCTAAAAATTTGTATACCTTAAGCCCAAGAGTACTCCCCAGTCAGTGCATCGCACTGGTATAAGGGGTAGTAGAAATAAATTTAAAAAAAATATATAAAAAATAAAAAACAAAAAATAAACAAATAAACAAAAACTAAGTTATCAGAGAAATAAAAATAAAATAAAAAGAACCTGATTTGCAAAATGCAAAGAAATAAATGTGGATATGAAAGAAAGGAAAAAAAAAGTTAAAATTAAAAGATTAACCAAAATAAAAATAATTAATTATAGTTATATATATAGTATAACTAATAGTAATAAAAATAAAAAATAAAAATAAGCAATTCGCAAAACATGCAACAACACAAACCACAACCATACGGTTAGGCGTCAGTCTCGTCTGATAGCTCGAGGACCAGGTCTTCGATAAGTAGGTGAAGCCGCCTGACTAAAATTATCTGATTCAGGTCGTCTATAATTGCAACAATTCAAAAATCACATTCGTAGCTTCGACAAAGAAGATGCTTCTTTGCAAGGTGCTTTAGCTGAAAGATATTCCTTGCCATTTGTATTATTGAAGGTAAAGAGTTATATTCACAAATTGCCTCAAATACAGGATCTTTTCTAAGTCGGTCAGTCCTAGGACAACCTTGTTGTCTAATAAAATCTGCACTTCTTGTGTTAAAGTTGTGTATATCGTGATTGTGGATCAATTTGATTGAGGATTTTAGTCTATTGTTCTTAATATTATAAATAAGCTTAATACGTTCCAGGCTTATGTGCTGTTGTAAGGTAAGTTTTCCATAAGTATAATAAAGTTCCTTCGATGGTGTTAAATAGGGTAAATTATGAATGGCTTTAATGCCCCGATTCATAAGTCTCGCAATTTTGTCTAGGTTTCTTTTCGAGGTTTGACTCCATAGAAGAAGTCCATAACTTATGTTGGATAGAATAAATGCATTATAGAGCATATTCTTAATTGGTACGTGTAGATAGTCGTTACGCCTTATTACTCCAATAATGGGGGCAATTTTGTTTCTAAGTTTAGTAATGTGAGGAGTCCAAGTAAGTTTATCGTCAATTATCAGTCCTAAATATTTTGTTTCATGTGCTCTCGTTAGTTGAATTCCAGTTTCAAGTCATTATCCAGTTTGTTAATTTGTCTAAAGATCATATAATTTGTCTTCAATGTATTTAATGTCAACATATTACCTAAGAGCCAATGTTGAAATAGTTTCAGATCAGAATTAATCAACAGCTCCAGTTGATCAGGATATTTACGTTTATAAAGAAGTAACGTGTCGTCAGCAAAGGTAATATATTTTGCTTTAAGGCCCGCGAACTGTAGGTTATGTATATATAGCAGATATAAAGTAGGTCCGAGAATCGAACCTTGAGGGACGCCTATACTGACTATCTTAGGAGAGCTTAGTTCGTCGAAATTTTTGGTAATGTACTGTCGATCAACTAAAAAGTTTTTTATTAAGTCATTGGCCTTTCCCCTAATTCCAATTTCCTTCAATTGCTCGAGCAACAATATATGGTTTACTGTGTCAAAAGCTTTTTTTAAGTCCACAAAAATCGCAGCGACATAATAACTCTTGTCGAGGCTTTCATTTATAAATTTCATTGCATCTAATAAGGCTGATGTCGTATTGCTGCCTTCCTGAAATCCGTATTATTGTTTATCAAAACCAATATGTTTCTTTATAAAATTCAGTAACCTCCTGTTTATTACTTTTTCGAATATTTTGCTAACTGCGCTAGTTAAAGCTATTGGTCGATAGTTATTAGGATCCTTTATTGAGCCTCCTTTATGAATGGGAGAAATCAGTGCTGTTTTCAAACAAGGGGGAAATGTACCACAGTTTAGATGGTTATTTATGGCAGTGCTTAGTGGTGAAGAGATGATTGTCTTAAGTATCTTCAAATCATTTGTTGAGATGCCATCAATACCGGGGGCTATGTTGGATTTTAGTTCCTCTATAATATTTTCAATTTCAATATAATCTGTTGGAAAAAGAAACATAGCCTCTGTTACCGAAGGACAGCAGAACCTTTGAAAATTCTCCGCATTACTATGGTTTATTAGATTCTCCGCAAGAGTGGAGCCAATCGTTCCGAAGTGTTCATTTAAATCGTTGGCGATTAACGCATGATCTTTAATCAGACCATCTCGGGAATCTAACTCATCAATTCCCTTTTTTTTAACTTCGTAATTATCGCTTTTACCAATAGATTCTGTAATTACCGTCCATAGCTTCCTCGGATTTCCATCCGTCGTAGCGAATCGGTAATTATAGTACTGCTCCTTAGCCATTCGGATCATACTTGTTGTCTGGTTTTTTATCCGCTTATAATCTTCACGTAGTTTCTGGTCATTGGGATTCATCAACATTTTTTTGTAGCTTTTTTTTTATTATCAATTTGTTTTAATATGCCATATGAAATCCAAGTATTATTTCTTGTTCGTCTCATTTTAGATGTTGTCCCTACTAATTTGGCGGATTTGATTATATCAATTAAAGGTTCAATTGTTTGAATTTCTTGACCTCTTATCCTTGCCTTTGCTTCTTTTATTAAGATCTCTCTGTCGAGAAATTGGACCTTATTTTTTAGCATTTTTGTAGTTTTGACTCTGGCATTATCAATCGTAAACGTTAATACTTTATGATCTAGATCTGGCCAGTCATCTAATTCAATACTAAACTCTTTCTCATCCAAATGTATGTTAGTTGTAACGTGATCAATTAATGATGATGCCTGTCTGTTAATTCTAGTAGCTTTAAATTCGTTTAGTATCTCGACGTTGTTGATGGCTAACATTTCTTTATAGTTACGAGTTGAGATATTTTCGTGAAGGATGTTAATATTTGTGTCGGCTAATGTTAAAATTCTAGGATACTTCTCGTAGACTAAGTCGAGGTAAGTTATAAAACGGTCTACTGATTCATTTGGGGGCTTATAGAATGTTGCTATTTTTGTTGGAGCATCATTGATCATTACCTCTACTATTATTGTGTTATATACATCATCCATTAATATCTGATTGAAATGCATATCACTCTTTAGAAATATCGCTGTCCCTCCTCCTCGCCCTGAATTACGACAATTGTGTACCGAACAGAAACCCTTAAGGGCAAAATATTGAGTTTCAGTGTTGTAAAGCCAAGTTTCATTGAATATTATAATTTGTATGTCCGGATTAACTTGGAGATATGCCTCGATAGATGAGATTTTGTGCCTCATACTCCGAATATTTGCGTATAATATTATGAAATACTGAACTCCGATTTATATTTTAGTTGGGATTCTATCAAAAGCATATGAGGAGTGCACATACAATTATTGCATGAACTTTTATTTACAGGTACAAACTATTGTATAGTGGCTACTCGATGGAAGGTTAAACGATTTCTTGAGTTATAGTGAGTTCCATAAATTAAGTTAGGACATTTTTACAGAACTTTTGTATGGTAACTACATGAAGAACTTATGGGAAATTTTTCATATTAATACCTTCAGCTGCGACTTTTATAAAATCAACGTATACAAAATTTCAAAGTCGTAACTTAAAGCGTTCTAAAGTCATAACACGTGTTTTAAGGACTTTTGTATGACATCTACCCGAGGAGTCGACGGATGTCGCTAATTAATTTCTAAACTCAGTCTTGCTTTTAATATAAAACTAATTCCTGTAAAATTTTGAATCCCTGCTTTAACTCGTACTAGAGTTATAGTGGATTCTGCAACTTACATAAATTTTTGAAGGACCTTTATAGGCTGCTACACGAAGGATTCATTGGATTTGCTTCATATTCGGAACTCTCTCTTCAAACATTGTAAACTTTAAGTACGTAAAATTTCAAATTCCTAACTTGAAGCATTCGAGCAATAATTGTGAATACGTGTTTTAAGAACTCTTGTATGGGAGTTACCTGAAGGAGAAAAAGGATATCGCCCATTAACGAACTTAGCCTTACTTTCCCATTTTACAGGTGGTGACAAAATTTAAACTTCCTAGGCCAACGCGTTCTTGAGTTATCGTGCAAACGGACGGACGGACAGTAAACGGATTTGGGGTTTTTGGCCACAACTGAACACAAAATAATATACAACTTTTTTTCGTCCGAGGCTCAGTTCTATGCGTTACAAACTTTTCGGGCTGGATTAAACTTATAATACTCTATATGATTTCATCTTGAGTATAAAAATGTCCATGAAAAGGGTTTTGCCAACATTTTCACGAATTTCGTTAAATATTTTTGACACCTTGAGCTACTAAATCAATACTTCTACGGGCTCTTAATATAGGCGCCTAAAAACTCTCTTCCAAATTTTTCGATATCTAGCCCCTGAGGTGGTGTAAGGCGGTTATGTACTTTTTCACGAATTCCGATATATTTCTTAGGTCTAATGGGATATAGAATTCACTTTCACTTCTAAATGCTTTGAATATATTTGGGGAATAAACCGATTTAAGTATTTTTTGATTTTAAACCCCCTGGGGAGTGAGACATTGTTCAAGTTTTGACGACTTCCGATTTATTTTAGTTTTAATGAGATGCGACAGACAACCTAAGGAATAACCAAGAGGCTATTTGGAACTTTATTCCTTAGGTTGTCAGTCACATAGTAACCTACACCGCATCTCAGCATTAAACACGTTTCGGACTTTCACCCAAAAAATAATAAAGTTGCGCCCAGACTGTTGACAGATTTTTATTAAATTATGGCGAAAATAGCTCAAACTTAACTAAATAGACTTGACGGAATACCCGACTATCGTCCCATTCACTTTCGCCAAACAGTGGAGCTGAACGATTTTCGTAAACAATATCATATATCGGAGTTGCTCTCAATAGAAAAACGGAGCCTTTGTTCGTAAAATTTAATGGAGTGAGATTTGAATTTTGTGCTGTATACTCTGTAAGCAATATTGCTGCCAGTGCACACGGATTTTTAACAATATCGATGTCAATGTACAACCAATCCAAACCGGTGTGCCGAAAAAATGTAACAACCAAATAATATTCGCTATTAACGAGGATTTTAGAATATGCTTAAATAGCACTTTAGGAGTTTCATCATATAGTTCAATCGATTTTCCGCGCTCTTCACTTTTACGTACTCATATCCAAAGCGCGATTATAGAATCAGTATTACAACTATCGATGGCATTGTAACAAGCCGCAATGATCACGAACAATTTTTAAATCCCTTACTTTTTACCGAATATATAACCACTTTTATACTAAACCATATTTTCATTGTTTTTGCATAAGACCGTGTCCTTCATCACTCATCCCGCAATGATGACAAACTGCTGTGAAACGTATGAATTTAAATTTGTTCTTTGCTAGGAAATAACACATAAAGCTGTGAACAAGTAGTGGCAAAAGACATTCATCAAGGATCTTTGTTCCTGGCGGGAGTATTTCGTCGAGACTCAAACTTACATAGACTTGTACTATAGATTCTCTTCTGTAAGACAGTCTGAATTAGTTATTCCTTATGCGGTGTCGTAATATCGTTAAGGATATTAAGGATATATCTTGTAAGTGCTTACTGCTTACAGATAGCGCACCACTATGACTAGGTACTTCACCATATTTATCGCCATAGTTCATATTTTTATATCGGTATCTCATATTTTACAGCGATAATTATTATACGCTACATTGAAGTTAATTCTACGGTTTTGAATTTACTAGCACGGAAATTCTTATTATACGTGTGCAATTTAGTGTATCCGGCTTTATCTGTCGTCCAGGCTGCATTACGGCAATTGGTGTTAAAAAAAACATGTTTTTTCTTCTTTTGGGCTTAGATGAAACCCACAATATTCTGCAGATTACAAATGTATAAACTTTCCGCGTACTCAGGTCCGCCCGCAAGATGTCGTGAACTGCTGACATCCGCAGCTTGAACTTCTTAATGCTGAAACATTTTCTACAAGATTTGAGTCTGATGAATGTGACGGTCAATCTAGTACGCCAATGTCCCTGCAAGAAGGCCCTACATAAATCCATTATACTGCATCCTGCTCGCGCCATCCAGCTTCAGAAAATTTAAGTTCGTGTTCTGCATCATAAGATTTTCCTATAGAAATATCTACAGCGTGATTTATTTACTAGCTTTAACAGGTATATTCACTGGTAGTATTCCAGGTAATTTAATAGTCAACTATCGCGTATAATTAACGAGTAGTGAAAAAGACGGCGAAATTGAACGAAAGGTGACGCATGTCCACCGATACGATGTAAAAAGTGAGTTATGTCTAGAATTAAATATGTTTTAACTGAAAAAATAACCGTGATTGATACTACAGAGCTATCACGGAGATAACTGTTAAGATTTTTGCTTGTTGCCATACAGTACAAAGACGACAAAAATAGTTTCTTCACTGTACTTTGAAATTTCACATCATGATCTAATACACGTATTCGAACAGTACTACAAGTCAAAATTAGATCTGGGGGAGCGTTTTAGACGAAAAATTTTGGTTTCTAGATCTCAGGAACCGCTTATGCTAGGAGGCTGAAACTTGGAACTAATGTAGTACTATGATAGTGGACTCATTTGCAAAAAAATTGTCTATAAGGGTTGAGGGGAGTGGAAGTGGGTGGGAAAACAATAAGTCCAAAACGCTTGAAAGCCGGGATTGAAACATTTTAAAATCCATATCTCCTGAACGATTGATTCCAGAAGATTGAAACTTTGTGGTTGTCCTTAGGGATACTTCAAGATTAGACAAGGGCCAACATTTTTAAGGGCGGTGGTGGGATGTGGGGATGGGGGGGTGAACAACTTTGGATTACAATATCTTCCGAACCAATTACAACAGGAAAATAAAATTTAGTTTCTGTTTTTGAGGGTGAAGGTGGAGCACGAAAGTGGCGGATACCAATTTCTCAAAAAATATATCAAAAACAGTATCAGATATGATCTTGAAAATCTTAGAGGAGTTGGGATCGGTAGACTTCTAGTAGAGAAAAAAATTTTAGGACCTAAAAACGTTCTTCAAAATTTTTCGATATCCAACCAGAAATAACCAGGAGGCAACGTTATTTTTTAGGTTGTCAGCCTCATAGTAACCTACACCGTATCTCAGAATCAAACACGTTTCGAACTTCTACCCATAAAATAATAAAGTTGCGCCCAGACTGTTGGCAGATTTTTTTGTTTATTTGTGGCCAAAAACTCCAAATCCGCCTGACGTCCTTCCGTCTGTCTGTCCGTTAGTACGATAACTCAAGAACGCCTTGACCTAGGATCTTATAAATTTTGAATCTGGATGTTTGGTTGAATTTGTAAGGCTAAGTTCGTTGACGGGCAAAATCGTCCTACTCCTTCGGGTAGCTGCCATACAAAATGTCCTTAAAACACGTGTTCAAGAATATTGGTCGATAACTTAAGAAGGGTTTAAGCTACGACTTTGAAATTTTGTATGTGTTATTTTTCCAATAGTTGGAGCTAAATATATGATTATGAAGAAAATCCTGTTAGTCCTTCGTGTAGCTGCCATACAACTATCCTGTCAAAATGTATTCACTTAATTTACGAAACTCACTATAACTCAAGTAATCTTTTAGCTACGAATTCAAAATTTTGTACAAGTTAGTTTTGAGTGAAAAGAAAGTTCGAGTTTACAAATCAGCGAAATCCTTTTACTCCTTCTGGTAGCTGCCATACAAAATGTCCTTAAAACACGTGTTTAAGAATATTGGTCGATAACTTCAGAAGGGTTTAAGCTACGACATTGAAATTTTGTATGTGTTATTTTTCCAATAGTTGGAGCTAAATATATGATTATGAAGAAAATCCTATTAGTCCTTCGTGTAGCTGTTATACAAATATCCTGTTAAAATGTTTTCACTTAATTTACGGAACTCATTATAACTCAAGTAATCGAATTCGGAATTTTGTACAAATTAGTTTTGAGTGAAAACGAAAACGAAACTAATCAGCGAAATCCTTTTAGTCCTTCTGGTACCTTCCATACAAAAAATTCTTAAGACAAGTGTTCAACAATATTTTTCGATAACTTTTGAACGCTTCAAGCTGGGAATTTGAAATTTTGTACACATTAATTTTTAAATGGTTCCAAGGAAAAGGATAAATATGTAAGAGGATGAGTGAGGCCTTCTTGCACCTCCATGTGAAAATTCTTCAAAAAGGAAAATTTCTTTTCGGTGACTCACCGAATTCAAGATATGGAATTAAACATTGAATATTGTCTTTTAGTTTTGAGTAGCAATCTAATGGCAGTCCTTAATAAAGGACATACAACATGCACATACGTAATTCTACTTTATCCCCAACTACAATATAAATCAACTGTGGAGTTGGAGCGGGAGTTTTCTCAGACACACACTATATCGCAAGGTCTTACCACTTACCGGACTATGCCAGCGTTTTATAGGCGGAGATACTGGGGATCCGGGAGGCCTATCGAACTTTGCAGCAAGACGCTATGCCAAAGCGAAATGTTGTAATCCTCTCTGACTGTCAAGCAGCAATCAAGGCCTTAGATTCGGCTACCACCTTCTCTAAACTCGTCGAACAGTGCCGAGAGGAGCTAGACCACTTAGGAAGTCAAGTCAAAATTACTCTGCTTTGGGTCCCAGGCCACAGCAAGGTAGAGGGTAAGGAGCGGGCAAACGAATTAGCTAGGCAAGGTTCTGCTCTTCAGGGCTCTCTCGTAGAATCCGTTCAGGTCCCACTAGGGACTGTTAAGCGCCAAATATACACCCACTTTCTCACAAACGCGAACTCCAGATGAAGAGGACTGACCAACTGCATCATATCTAGGAAGATACGGTCATCCTACTCCCGGAGCAGACTACTCTTGAGCAGGAGCCGTGTGGATGTGTCCAGAGTCACGGCAGTCAGCACGGGTCACTGGCCGATCGGCGACCACTGGGCCAGACTGGGTATTCTCTTTAACGTCAATTGCCGCAGTTGTAGGGATGCAAATAAGAGGGAAACTGTTATCCACCTTCTTTGCGAGTGTCCCGCCCTAGCCAGAGCCAAGTTTCGCGCATTACGCAAACCCTTCTTCAATAACCTCGATGAGATCTCGAAAAACAAGATAGGAGAACTGATTACCTTCTGGAACAGCTCTGGATGGATATGATAATCCATTCAAGCCCCAGGTCTCTGTAAAACTATGTATATACTTCATCAGCCCTCAACGACCAGGTTAAATGAGCTGTGGTATCAAAACGGCGCTTCCTGTGCTAATTGGGCCCTGTTTACGGCAGACGGGCCACCACGTAAACCAACCAACAATATAAATCGGAGTTCAGTATTCATCTGGATTGGCTTGCAGCCCATCGTGACTGCAGTATGTTTTTAACATTGGAAAAATAATTCATCCATTTTACTTTATTATTTCAATAATACAGTATTGTTATCGATTTTTAAAAAAAAAAAATTTGCTACCCTCAAAATTTTTTTTTCACGTTTCATGACGAGTAGACACGAAAAAAGCAAAAAAAAATTTCAGTCCGTCTGTCCGCCGTACGCCGTACGTCTACCGGTGTACGCAAAATCGTTTGAAGGCTCGTAGCACCCAAACCCTACAAGCTATTTAGTTGAATTTTTTTTCGTGGGTAGAGTGGGTAGGTCCCCTGAAGTGACCAAATTTGGAGGGGTGGGGGTGTGAGGGGGGAGGAAGGGGAAGCGTTTTAGACGGAAAATTTTGCAAATGCCGATATAGGTGAAGGGGTTTGGGAGTGGGGGGAAAAATAGTGCGTCCGAAACGCAAAAAAGGTGAGATTGACACATTCTAAAATCCATATCTCCTAAACGGTTAATGTCACAAAATTGAAACTTAATGAATATCTGTAGGTATACTAGAAAAATAGATCAGAAATAAAAATTTGAGTTGGGGCATTGGCGTCCGGAGGTGGGGGGTGAAAAACTTTAGATTAAGATATCTCATGAACCAATTGTACTAGATAAATAAAATTTGATTTGTGTATAAAGGTTGACAAATGAAGTTTGATGAAAGCCAAATTTTTCAAGGGGGCGGTGGAGCATGAAAGTGGAGGGGATAAGAATTTTTCAAAAAAATCACGTCTCATATCTCAAGAACAGTGTAAGATAGATGCTTAAAATACCAAAATTAGGCCTAATAGACCCCTAGCGGAAAACAAAATTTAGGAAGTGTGGGTGTAGAGGGTGAGGGTGGGGGAGAGTAAAAAGGAAAAAGTTCCGATTTTAATATCTCGAGAACCTATAATGATATAAAGCTGAAACTTGGTATTTGAATAGAGCTATATTGGTGGCATCTTGGAAAAATATAATTTTTTATAGGGGTATTATGGTACAGGGGTGGGGGGTGTTTTTCCTATTTATAGAACGGCTTATGCTACAAAGTTGAAACTCGGTACGTTTATGTAAATCAACTAGAAAACTAATTTAATTAAAAAAAAATTTCAAATTTTCATTGGCGTTCAGAGGGGAGGCAAAATAAATGATCAGTGAAAATGGAATGCATATATTTTCACGATTTTCGTCATATCTATTAGGTCTTCCCGAATATTGAATTCATTTTTATTCTACGGTTTCTTCATATAAATACCTAGAAAGTGTTTTAAGGATTTTTTTAAATTCGACCCCTAAGGGGTTGCGAAGGGGGTTGTAAACTTGTTCACGAATTCTACAATATCCCCACGTCTTATCAGATATCGAATATCTTTTCAGTTTCACGTGGCCATGTCTCATGAGATATCAAGTTGCTTCTTATGAAATCGTCTAAAAACGTGTTTCACAATTTTTTCGAAATTCAAACCCCAAGTGGAAGTAATGGGTTTGTATACGTTTTAACAATTCTTCATATCTCTTAATTCTGATAAGGCATCAAATTCGTTTTTGCTTCTATGGGCTTTTAGTGTACATAATATACCAAAATTCGAATAGTCTACACGGACTTTTTCAATGTTTAATCGGTTAAAAATCTCTATTTTAAATATTTTTATATTAAGAACAAAAATAATTTTCCAAGAAATCTAATAATCTCGAAGCAACTCATGATACACTCCGACTTTGACCGCTCCCGAACTTTGACCCGAAAAATAATAAAGTTTCGCCCAGACCATTGGCAGATTTTTCTTATAAATGCCTTCGACTTTTTAATGTACGAATTTTTCAAGTAGCGGGCTTCGTAGGTCATTTTTGGTCCTTGCATAATGCTAACACCAAAACACGGCTCCGTAACGTCGTAAATACGTGGTACATATTTTGAACTATGTTCTTCTGTGACCTTTCTATACAAAGCGCCAATGAAAAATGGTCTACCTGCTTGAATTTGAATCTAATCTCTACCGGTTTTCAGGAATGAAGGGAGTTGTAGAAGAAGTTACATATGAATGTCCTGTTCGACAATATGCTAGAATTTTTTTTTTTAAAAATACCAATGGAGGGAAGAACTGATCTCCCTAAACCATTTTATAAAAGTTTACACGGATAACTTTGAGTCTGGTCTGATGCTAACAATCCAATTCATACCTGCCTGTAATGAAAATTATATTACGTTCATTCCAAGAAAATTCCTACAACTCAAGACGTCGCAAGAACAAAACAAAATTCGGTCATCATATTAAACACAAATTTTTTCGAATTCCTTATTCGAATTAAATCATTCCCATGGACACGTACTTAGTAACAAAATGTTCAAAGCCCAGAGCAAACTGTAGGTTTGGTGACGACCAGCCCATCCCACAAAAGTCCAAAAACGGACAAAATGTAGGAAATATTTTCCAGAATTTTGAACATCCTAAACCATCTAAAGACGTTATACTCGTATCTTTGCAGAGAAATAAGCCATGTTAGAAGCCTTGGGTCTTATGGGCTGTAGGCTTCGGTCTAATGCCATGAAATTCGATATTGCGCCTAACAATTCGGCCGGTATGTCGGCAACTATTTCTTTTGTGACCAAATTAGGTGGGTGACAAAGGTTACCTATGTACGTATATAGCAATCACACCTGTGGTACAGTACCGCTCCTTGATATGCTCTGACACTGGAGATGTTTTAGTCCTTGATATATCACGGGTAGGTGATGTGCAAAAAACTAATCGGTGTCTGTTTGACTGTGTGTGTATCGAGTCACATCACCTGTATGGATCGCAAAGAATTCTATTCAAGATGTCCCGACTACGTCGATTTTCGTCCTTGCCCGGGTGTATAGTCGCGTCCTTAGTGCGAAAATCATTTTCCCTCCTTGGATATTTATTCAGGTGGAAATCTCTTCAGCATGGCTCAAATGAATGCTTCATGTGGATAAGAGTCCTGACACAAATATTTGTACTTGGCGTTGAATTAATTTTTATTTATTTTTTATTTTTTATTTTGTAGATTTTCCTACATTTTCAGTTCGGCCCCGTGCTTTCAATTCGCCTTAGAACTTCAGATAGAACAGAAACAAAAAAGGTTTCATTTTCGTTTTCGTGTGAATTATTTTTGTATTCGCAATATGATTTTATTAGATCAAGGCTGTGGCCACATAAAACGTTTACCATAAATTATTCTGCAGAATGGCGCATTCAACATTTATTTCCAGTATTCATCACACTCGTTGGTAGGTAGTTACTTTAAATATCTAGTCAAACTTTAATGGTGTGAAAAGACTGGAGTGATGTGATGAACTTTAATAAACATAATTCCTTCGGGAAATTTACTGCATTATTGTCCTCTAGCTAGTCTTCCACTTTCAATATATACATTAAGGGATTTTAAATAGTTTATGAGATGATAAAAAGTTGCAATCTATCCTTTCTGAACTTGCTACAATTATCTTGGAGTTCTTTTATTATAAATTTAGTATTTGTTCTACTTTAATTGTTCTATTTTAAATTTTATTATTAAATTCGAACAAATACTAAAGTGGTGACCCCGACATGACAGTAGTAGCGTACACGAATGCCGTGGCTTAGTGCGGCGAATGCCACATAAATACTATTCTAATACCAAATGATAATATACATACTGTGGCAGTCAAAAGTAAGTTAACAGCCAAAATATAACATGGTATATAACTTTAAGCTGGGAACCATAAATTTGGGAATTTTCCGTTATTATTTCTCTGAAAAATTCACTGAAATCAAAGATTACAGTGATACTAGTCCGCTGAAGCAGAATTTGTTCTGCTTTTGTTTATTTGGATGAACGATAATGCAATTAGTGCGAAATTATCGTCTGAACGAACACCTCAAAAGTAAGTGAACAAAGAAGTTTTTCTCATATTTTAGCTTAGTTATTAAAATTTGGGATTCCGGTTAATTATAGTATTGTAGCCTGCATCATAGTCAAATTAAAAAAAATATAAATTACGTCGGTACGTTCGAAAAATAATTGATTTTAAAAAAAATTATTTACGTAATTTTTCAGTATTAACAATAGAAATTTTAATTAAAAAATCTGCCAATGGTCTGGGCTAAACTTAATTATTTTTCGGGTCAAAGTTCGGGAGCGGTCAAAGTCGGAGTATATCATGAGTTGCTTCAAAATTATTAAATTTCTTGGAAAATTAATTTTGTTCTTATAATAAAAATATTTAAAATAGAGATTTTTAGCCGATTATTGGAAAAGCCAGTGTAGACTATTCGAATTTCGGTATATTATGTACACTAAAAACCTATAGAAGTAAAAACGAATTTGTTGCCTTATCAGAATTAAGGGGTAATATCTAGTCGAAATTTTTTTTTTCCATTTTTTTTTATTGGCTTGTCAAGAGTAATGTCTGACATCATTTTTTATTGAAAACAAATTTTAAGTGGTCGTAAAAGACGAATTTTCGAAGCAAGGCGGAGCGCTTGAAAATGACAAATTGAAATTCGGAGTGAGTTTCGCCCTTTTTACTCGTTACCGGCGGTGCAAAGGTACACTATATAGTTTCTAAATGAGGTATAGATGGCGTTAATACGTAGTTTTAAGCAAATATTGAACATACGTTGTCTGTGTAGCCAAGCCCGTATCTTTAAAATTTCATGCAGTAAACACATTGTGAAACTTTAAACGCGTTTTTCTCGAAACCATGTATTCAAAAACGGCTAGCAGTAGAACTCGAGTAATTTTTATCCGATCGATATGAAATTTTGGCTGTACCTTCTTAGATAGATTATCTAGTCTAGTACACACGATTTTTGAGTTTCATAAACAATTACGATTTTTATAAACAAATTGAGGCCGATTTATTAGTTGAAAAATCAAAATTTTTTTTCGAAGTGCGCGCAAATTTTCAAAAATTAAAATTTTTGAATATCCATGTGTACTTCAACAGTAAAACTCGTGCATATCATGAAAAATTTTTTTTCATTGTTCCAGATACGTTTGTTAAAGACTTGTGCTGCTAGCCGCGGGACGCCTACAAAAAATCGACCTTCGTTCCGTGCACTGCTCAGCCGCCATTTTTTCATAAAAATTAAAATAAAAAATGTTTTTTTGTAGTTCAAGATAAGTGTAATGATCCTTCAATATTTCGCATTAATCGATTTTTTAATAAAGACACAAAAAATTCACTAAAAACCGTCTCATTTTTTTCTTCCGACTAGGTATTACCCCAAGAGATATGACGAATTGTTTTAACGTATACAAAACCATTACTTGGGGTTTGAATTTCGAAAAAATTGTGAAACAGGCTTTTAGATGATTTCATAAGAAGCAACTTGATATCTCATGAGATACGAGGGATTTTGAAAAATTTGTGAAAAAGTAAGCGAACCCTTCACACCCCTTTGGTTCTGGAAATTCGAAAAATCGTGAATTGGTTGGCCGTAATAATCAATTTTATATCTCATCAGAAATACGGGATAGCAAAAATTGTGAAAACATATACAAACCCTTGGGGTTGAATATCGAAAAATTGAGAAATGGGTTTGTAGGCGATTATATAAAAAGTCTGTGGAAGTGAAAGGCGATCTAATATCTCATCGAACCTAAGAAATATGTCGAAGCCTTGAAAAGCATACAATCCCCTTACACTTATTAGGATTGAATATCTACAAATACTGAAATTGGCTTTTTGGGTTTTTTATATAGGAAACCTTAGGAAGTGAAAATGAATTCGATATATCATCAAATCTAAGCAATATCCAGGAATCTGTGAAAACATATGCAACCTCCTTGGGGTTGAACATCCAAAAATCCTGAAAGGAGTTAATAAATATGAAGACAGCACGCGAAAGTAAAAACCAATTCAATTTCTTATCACTTCTAAAAGAAATGACGGAATTCGTGAAAACGTGTTCAACCCGTTTATACCCTCTTAGGGGCTGAAAAAGGAAAAAACTTAAAAACGAGTTTTAAACGATTATTACGCAAGCACGTGAAAGTGAAAAGATATTTGATATCTGATTAGACCTGGGGATATGGTAGAATTCGTGAAAAAGTTTACAACACCTTTTGCACCCTCTTAGGGGTTGAATTTTAAAGAATCCTGAAAAAGCCTTCTAGGTATTTATATGAAGAAGTCGTACAATAAAAATGAATTCAATATTTTTAAAGACATAATAGATATGACGAAAACCGTGAAAATAAATGCATTTTGTTTTCACTGATCATTTTTTTTGCCCCCCCCTCCGAACGCCAATGGATATTTGAAATTTTTTTTTTATCTAAATTAGTTTTCAAGTTGATTTACATAAACGTACCGAGTTTCAACTTTCTAGCATAAGCCGTTCTATAGATAGGAAAAACACCCCACACCCCCGTACATACTACCCCTACAAAAAGTTGTATTTTTCCAACATGATACTTATATAGCTCTATTTAAATACCAAGTTTCAGGTTTATATCATTATAGGTTATTGAGATATAAAAATCTGAACTTTTTCCTTTTCACCCTCCTCCACCCTCGCCCTCTACACCCTCATTTCTAAAATTTTGTTTTCTGCTAGGGGTCTATTAGGCCTACTTCTGGTAAAAATTTTCAGCATCTATCTTACACCGTTCTTGAGATATGAGACGTGATTTATTAGTAAAATTCTTATCCCCTCCACTGTCATGCTCCACCGCCCCCTTAAAAAATTTTACTTTCATCAAACTTCAATTGTCAACCTTTGTACAGAAACCAAATTTCATTTCTCTAGTGCAATCGGTTCGTGAGATATCGTAATCTAAAGTTTTTCACTTCCACCACCGTACGCCACTGCCCCCACTCAAATTTATTTATTTCCGATCTATTCTACTAGTATACTTACAGATATTCATTAAGTTTCAATTTTGTGACATTAACCGTTTAGAAGATATAGATTTTAGAATGTGTCAATCTCGCCTTTTTTGCGTTTCAGACGCATTATTTTTCCCCCCACTCCCAAACCCCTTCACCTATATCGGAAATGGGTCCACTATCAAAGCTCTATGTAAATTCCAAATTTCAGTCTCCTGGCATGAGCGGTTGCTGAGATCTAGAAACCAAAATTTTCTGTCTAAAACGCTTCCCCCTCCTTTCCCCTCACACCCCCACCCATCCGAATTTGGCCACTTCAAGGGGCCTACCCAGTCTTTTCATAAAAAAAATTTCAATGTAATAGCTTCAAGGGTTTGGGACCTACGAGTCTTCAAACGATTTTGCGTACAGCAGTCGACGTACGGCGTACGGCGTACGGCTTACGGCGGACAGACGGACTGACATTTTTTTTTGCTTTTTTCGTGTCTACTAGTCATGAAACGTGAAAAAAAAATTTTGAGGATAGCAAATTTTTTTTTTTTAAAAATTGATAACAATACTGTATTATTGAAATAATATAGTAAAATTATTAAAATAACATTTAACAACAGAAGAGAGGCAAGTGGTTATAAAATTACATAACAAAGGCAAAACGTACAGGGAAATAGCCGAATTATTCAATAAATCGCCGGCTTCGATATTCAAAGTTATTAAGACTTATAAAGAATGTGGTCGAGTTGCAGAAATTTCTAGACCAAGACGTCTCAGAATCACCGATACTAGAGTCGATTTACGAATTGCTAACATCTTTTTATCAGATCCGTTTTTATCGGCTCCTGCGATTCGGTCAAAACTGGGTTCAAAAAGTAAAGTTACTTCTTCTGTTGAAACAATCAGAAGACGTTTAAGGGAAAGTGGTAAAAAAAAAACGTGTGGCTCGCAAATTACCATATATCAGCAAAGCCAATAAAAGAAAAATGCTCAATTTCTATACCGAACATGCATTAAAGCCTGATAATTTTTGGTATTCGATTTTATGGACAGACGAATCGATGATAAGGATGCGTTACAGCCATGGACAAATGTACGTGTGGAGCAGGAAAGGTGAATCGCTCTCTTAAAAGTGTACAAAACCAACATTAAAGGGTGTCGAAAAAGGGGTTATGGTATGGGGTAACTTTTCTGCATATGGTATTGGTAAAATTATTCTATTAGAAAGCAAAGTAAATGCACAAGTCTACCTGAATTAAATGAAAGAAGTCATTTTACCTGAAGGCAAACGCTGGATAGGCGAAGATTTCTTACTTCAGCAAGATAACGCTCCTATACATTAAGCCAAAATTGTCCAGAATTTTCTCAAGGATGAGAAAATAAATGTCCTGACATGGCCACCTCAAAGCCCAGACCTTTGGCCCTTTGAAAATGTATGGTCTTGGCTGAAAATTAAATGAAGCGAAAGAGCTCCAAGACGCATTTCGGAATTAAAAGTTTGCATCGAACAAATTTGGCCAAATTTTTCGGAGCAACAATGCAGGAAGTACGCTCTTTCCATGGCCAGTCGAATAGCTAAAATGTTCCAAAACAATGGGGGTCATTGTGATATTTAAACAAAATGTTTACTTACTTTTGACTGATCGAATTACAAATATTTAATTATCACTCGATAATAAACTACTATTATTTATTTTATAAATTTGCCTTTATTTTGTAGAGCATATGCTTAATTATTGTTCTGGTTACAAGAAGAATAAAATAATTTGGATTTTGTAGTATTAATTTCCATTTTCTTTCCAATATCACATGTGTTTACTTACTTTTGACTGCCACATTCGTCTAAATTTTCCGAAGTAGGAACAATACTTCTTAAAATTGGAAA
Organism: Beris morrisii; assembly: GCA_951812415.1. Taxonomy (NCBI): domain Eukaryota; kingdom Metazoa; phylum Arthropoda; class Insecta; order Diptera; family Stratiomyidae; genus Beris; species Beris morrisii. Next base: position 152,773,486 of record OX638310.1, read on the forward strand.
TATTGCATGTAATACAGATTTCCATACAATAGATTGTTCCAAACCTATGAAATGAGTTTGTAGGCATATTTGCCAAATGTCTTCCGATATTATGTCAATTTATGTTAACGTTGTCGTCTTGTGGCATCCATGCCCTTCTCTCCTTTTTTCTGGTTAAGTTTTTTCCATTTACACGGTTCAGTAGAACCACTTTCCTTTTTTTTGCTGACCGGAAGATCCAGGTTTTAGGACAAGACTATGACCTATAAGTCACAAAAGAGTCTAATATCCAGCTTCAAAGTGAATCATAATGTTACAGGACTTCGGGAAAAAAACGAATTTGGGTGTATGACTCAGCTTTAGTTCATTCGAAAAAGAGTTCTGCTCCAGTCGCAGATTAATTGCGATGGTTTTTGTAAGTTTTCGGATAAAGAGGAGTCTATTTCTGTTCCCAAGTCACACAAAGTTAAAATTCTTAAAAAGTACTAAGTTTGCTTAACTCTTGAAAACATTGCTCAGGAATCATTATGTAACTCCTGCATGCTGAAGTATCAGTTTTAGATTTATTGCACAATATTTTCTATTAAGTAAGAATTTAATCAATAACACTTAAGCAGTACGGTAGTTTTAGTTTCATATATTTTCCACAAAAAACCTTTCAAACGTAACCTAGAAACACGGCTATATCTCTTTAGCTTTGAACTGACTGTAAAACTGCTAGAGCCATTTTTACTGTCAGCACCATTTTTATACAGGCGTTAAAACGAGCCATCTACTGCCACAATATTCTTGCTGCACAAAGCTAACTCTTTTAGTTTGTTTCCACACTAAATCTCATTTTACACACTTAACATACCCAAATTTTACGACCAGTTGCTTTATTTTTTACGTCGTCAACATTTGCTTTCACTTAGTCCTTTCCAAGGAGTACACGACTCCAAAGACCCTATAAATAATGTCCAGAAACGTTTATTTGCCAAGTGTTTTTACTATGGATAAATTGCAACGATAGTAAAACTTTTACGGCGTTTTGATTGATGTCCGAAGTTACAAGCATTAGGTATCAAGCTGGTGCTTCGGGTTGCCTGAAGAGACACCTCGTCCGATATATGGGATAGTGATTTTTAAAAATTTATTAATTTAGGTGAAAAATTTGAGAATATCCGGAGAATAGTTTTTATACTGGAGGTCCTAGGTGTCAGGTAAATCAATAAATTGAAGCTTTTATCATGTTCTGTGAATGGCGTCGTTTAACTTTAGATACGGAGTTCACATTTCAAGGAAGGACTAAAGTAGGGTTCGATGCCCGCTAATCAACACACATATGCCATACATAAAATTAAGAAACTGTGTGTCTGTTTGTCTATGGGTCTGTTTGTCAGTTTATCAGTTTGTCTGTTTGTCATTTTGCCTGATTTCTGTTTGTCTGTTTCTCTTTTTTGTCTTTTTGCCTGTTTGCCTGTTTGTCTGTTTGTCTGTTTGTCTGTTTGTCTGTTTGTCTGTTTGTCAGTTTGTCAGTCTGTCAGTTTGTCAGTTTGTCTGTTTGTCAGTTGTCAGTTTGTTTGTTTTCTGTTTGTCAGTTTGTCTGTTTGTCAGTTGTCAGTTTGTTTGTTTTCTGTTTTTGTGTTTGTCGGTTTTTGTCAGTTTGTCTGTTTGTCTGTTTGTCTGTTTGTCTGTTTGTCTTTTTGTCTGTTTGCCAGTTTGTCTGTTTGTCTGTTTGTCGGTTTTTGTCAGTTTGTCTGTTTGTCGGTTTTTGTCAGTTTGTCTGTTTGTTTGTTTTCTGTTTGTCGGTTTTTGTCAGTTTGTCTGTTTGTGTGTTTGTCTGTTTGTCTGTTTGTCTGTTTGTCTGTTTGTCTGTTTGTCTGTTGTCTGTTTGTCTGTTTTGTAACGACTCAAATATCCGGGGTAGGCTCAACGGGTACCGGGATCCGTTACAAAATATTTATTTCTGATTTGACTTCACTTTATTACTTCTAGTTGACATACATTAAAAATATTATTACATTTCCTTTGGGTTTTCTCCTTGCCGTCTGATCGTCGTCTCTGCTAAACGTGACTCGATTCGTATTTTCTGTGGGTACGACTTGCCTTGACCCTCTCTGCTCTCTCCCTGTCTTCGTCCTTCCCTGTCTGCGCGTCCTTCCCTGTATTCGTCCTCCCTGTCTTCGTCTCTCTGTGTGGCCTCTGCTTTGTTCGTCTTGGTTCAGCTGTGTCTGCTTGTCGTGGTTTGGCGTCGTTCGTCGTGGCTTCTCGTAGCTGGATTTAGCTCGACTCCTGGCACGACTCTGCTTGCCTTAACTTGACCCTGTTTACTGATCGTCATCTTGTCTCTGTTCGCCTGATCTGCTCTATCGACGGTTGCTTTGCTCTGTTCGTCTGCTATGCTCAACGTAGTTTGTTCTCTGCTTGTCACTGCTTTGGCTCTGCTCGTCGTGGCTCGCTGTGGTCGTCGCTGCGTTGCTCTGCGCGTTGTTGCTGCTTTGCTCTGCTGCTTGGCTTGTTGCTGCTTGGCTTGCTTCGCTGCTTGGCTTGTCGCTGTTTGGCTCGTTGCTGATTGGCTTGCTCCGCTGCTTGGCTCGTCGCTGCTTGGCTTGACTCGGTCTGGACATGAACTAGTCGGTCTCAGGCTTTCAAAGAGGAACCGGTAGGTCCACAATACCTTATCCAGCTTGGGAACTGATTAGAGATGGTTGTCCTGTCGTTACATCGTTCTCTTCGAGGCTGTGAAACACAGGTCGAATCGATTACTCAATAATTAATGTTGCTACAGGAGGAACCGATGAGTCCACAATACCTTGTTAGCAGACTGATTACTGCCGACTGACCCCTTTCTCGTCGTTTGCTGTTGCTTATATGTTTGCGGGAATATTTACCATTCTCGAATCATTTCGGTAGCACTCGGAATTTTACTTTGATGTGATTCGCGGTCGGTGTATGCATCCGTCAGTATACAGGGTGTTTGGTACTCCGTGCACGACCTTGTAAGGGGTTATTCCTTGATATATTTGGAGAAAAAAATTGTTCTTCAGGGTGGGTCAATTTTCAATATTAGTGGAGATACAGGGTGGTTAAGAAAAGTGTTTTTGACCGGTACCCTTACTCACTTAAAACGTTATATCTTGAAAACGAATAATCACAAGGCAACGTGTTATAACTCGTTTTTTAGGCAATCGAATTATCTTTCATTTGATGTAACAGTCTAAATTGTAACTGCACCCAATCTTGAGATATTTACTCGAAAACACCAATTTTTGCTACGTGAACCCTTAAAATTCAGTGATCAATGTAGTTTTTCTCAGAAAACCCCATTATAAACATGTCATTTTAATTTTATTTTTTTATGAGCCGTATTATTACCTACAAAAGCTGCATACATATGTATGAGTTACGATTAACATTTTGGAAGTAATAGGTAAAAATACATATCGCATAAAAATTAAATATTTCAAAAGTCAGTGCCATAAAGTGGACCTCGTTTAATTTGTCGGTAGTACTGAAGTATTTTTATTGCCCATTTATTACTATTTAAAGTATGTAGGAAAACAATGAAATGTAACTGAGTTTCAACATAATTGATGCTTTTACCTGGATGTGGTAGGTAATACTGGGTGCGGTACTATGCCTTTTTTAATAGGGTGCCTTACAAAATAAAAAGCCTATAAAAGCAAAACTACCTTCATATTTTTATCAGTTTTAGTTACGTTGCTAAAAGAAGAAGGTGTCAGTAGAATAAAAAAAATAATTACGAAATGTCTGAGTACTCCAATGAAGAATATGCTGACATTGTGTTAATTTATGGAGAGTGTCGCGAAAATGGACAAGCCGCGCGAAGGCTTTACCATCAGAGACATCCCCATCGACGGACACCTGACAGGAGAGTATTTCAGGACGTTTACAGGAGAATTAGGGAAACTGGCAGCGTTAGAACAAGGAGAGTAAATGCAAATCCTGCGCCTATAATCGCTTTTCAGATTGATGAAAGAATACTGCAAGCAGTGCAAAATGATCCATCGATCAGTATCCGACGCTTGGCATTGCAGTTTAACATATCTACTTGGAAGGTTTGGAGTATTTTAAAAGTAGAACGCTTCCATGCCTACCATCACACACCACTACAGGAGCTGCTACCCATTGATTTCCGCAAACGGATGGAGTTTTGCAATTGGCTCCTTGAACGACAAATAGATGACGACAATTTTTTCAACAATATTCTGTGGACGGATGAGTCCCAATTTACCAGAGACGGTATCACAAACTTCCACAACCTACATACGTGGGCTGAGAGCAATCCACACACAAGAAGAGCGGCATCATTTCAGCACAGATTCAGCGTCAATTTATGGGCAGGCGTGATTGGTGACGATTTACTTGGACCTATTAGGCTTCCGCGTACTCTAAATAGCTCCAATTACTTACAGTTTTTATCAAATGATCTACAGGACTTATTGGATGATATTCCACTGGTACGATTGGCTTCCATGTTTTACCAACACGATGGTGCTCCAGCTCATTACGGCCGACAGATCACAGATTGGTTAAATTCCAATTATAGCAATCGCTGGATCGGTAGAAATGGACCGATACACTGCCCTGCAAGATCTCCTGATCTTACTATTATGGATTTCTTTGTATGGGGACGGATAAAGGACCTAGTCTACGCAACGCCAGTAGAAACATTGGAAGATCTAAATATCAGGATCGATGCGGCAGCAATAGAAGTAAGGCAGCAGTTGAGGAATATGAATACCAAGAGAACACTCGCCAAAAGAGCTTTAGCGTGCATTCAAAATGAAGGTGGCCATTTTGAACATGTATTATAACAAAATTTTTTTAAATAAAACATAAAAACCATTATTAAATTCTTTTAGTTCAAACAAGTAGTGTAGATCAACATGCACATACACTGAGTTTTTGAATGTTTAATTTTTATGCGATATGTATTTTTACCTATTACTTCCAAAATGTTAATCGTAACTCATACATATGTATGCAGCTTTTGTAGGTAATAATACGGCACATAAAAAAATAAAATTAAAATGACATGTTTATAATGGGGTTTTCTGAGAAAAACTACATTGATCACTGAATTTTAAGGGTTCACGTAGCAAAAATTGGTGTTTTCGAGTAAATATCTCAAGATTGGGTGCAGTTACAATTTAGACTGTTACATCAAATGAAAGGTAATTTGATTCCCTAAAAAATGAGTTATAAGACTTTGCCTTGTGATTATTCGTTTTCAAGATATAACGTTTTAAGTAAGTAAGGGTACCGGTCAAAAACACTTTTCTTAACCACCCTGTATCTCCACTGTTATTGAAAATTGACCCACCCTGTGGAACAATTTTTTTCTTCAAATATATCAAGGAATAACTCCTTATAAGGTCGTGCACGGAGTACCAAACACCCTGTATAGTGCTTTCGGATCTTACATGTAATTTTGTCGGTGGGCTTATCCAACCATGCAGTGTCGCCTGAGGCATTGTTGCGGTCCCACCGATTTTTCAGGCGTTTTGTCAAAGTGCACTTTATTTTCCAGCTTAGTTAGGTCTATTGATGTCTTCCGTGCTCGTGTCTTCCCTTTTCTTTGTTCCTTTATGTCTTTGGTGTTCTACGAGTATGTTGTTTATTTCTTAGTTCTAAGTTTATATTTTAATTCGGTGTTGTTTATATTTTAATTCAATGCTTATGTCTGGAAATTTATCGCAGAAATTTCCGTCCTCACAGTTTGTCTGTTTGCCCGTTTGTCTGTTTATCTGTTTCTCAGTTTGTCTGTTTTTCTGTTCAATCTGTTCATCAAGACTTGTTGAAAAATACTAGAATTCAAAAGTTCGAATTGCTCGAATTGTTAACTACAACGGAAAATTAATTGCGCAATTAGCGGGAATTGTTACGAACTGTTCAATACATCCTGTAACTAGCATATGATTTCAAGTTCTCCATATAAAAATTCGAATGTTGTGTACAGAAAGAGTTTTCCCTTTTCCCAGAACACATATTTCTTCCTTGTTTAAGTGTCACGCTATAATGCGATACTTTGTAATTAGGTTCATAAGTACGAACCAAGCGCAAAGTTAAATTATTGCACATGTGGTGCTGAAAATTAGTGTGTAGGTATCGTACAGATTTTAATTGGCCTCCAAAATTTATTTATACAGTTTAATGAGATTTGGAATTTTGTAATTAAGGAAATCACATTAGATACTCTTATGAAAGCGACTGGCTCTGCATTTATTTGCGAAATTAATCAAATTTTAATCCTTTGCCAATAAATTTGATGCTCGGTAATGAGAAGTTAGCTGATAAAATTCTTTGATTGAAGGTTATCCTTGACCAACAAATCATAGTATTTTTTTAGAAATTGTCCCTGGTAGAATTGTGAATCAAAAAATTAGATTAACTAAATCAATGGTAAATATTCGTAATATGTCACATCATTAATACATTTACCAATTGTATTTCAATTTTTATTTTCTTTTAAATTTTTTTAAATGTAATTTTCAACAGAAAAACGTCAGAAACTTCATCAATTCAATGTACTTTATTTGTTATTGGAAAATAATCTATTTTTGAACTTCCAATGCCAATAGGTGTTCAAAATTAACAATAAAACGAACATAGTGCTAGCAATTTCTTTCGAATTGGCATAAATTCGATTCACAACATGCCGGCCATGGAAACACATGTACCAGTGCGTGTGTGTGGGCAGAGTAGATATGTGGATGCTCCTAACCTCCATTAGGAAAATGAAAATTTTTCCTTCTTCATTTTTTTTCCAGAAATCCGTCTTTCATAATTCACCCCATATGGAATCGACGTTTGGACAAATGCTTCGCTCCAATTGCTTCTACTACAAAAACTCATATAGATTTAGGCGCACAAATATCCTTCATATCGAGACCATTCTTTTTTTCTGAACGATCCAGGACATCTTTTGCCAATGATGATTATGATGGGACTATGTCCTAACCAGTTCACCCAGAAAACACGTCGAATTGGTTTCGAGGTCGGAGGGTGAAGTCAACTGGCCCGAAGGACATCCGAAGATAACACTATTTCGTAATAGGAGTTTTCCGTCCTTTCGGTTAGAGTTTCTCTCAATTCAGCGATATTGAATTTGATATGGTCAAGCTCAGTCAACCATATTGACCGCCCGATGGTGCTCCTAGAATAAGGTAGAATGGCTCTTTATCAATCAGCAATAAAAGTAAAAGAATGGAAAGGAATTTTATCAAGTACCCAATGTCTATATATTCCGCAGAGGACAAGATGGACGTATTTAGAATTAATATGAATTCGAAATGGACCATACAAGTCTATTTGACTCTATCAACATTCCGACTACTATTCTTCTGCACTAAAACGTAGCAACTGACATCGTAAGGGTAGTCAAAACAAAGTTTTACTATTAAGTAAAATCCAGGGATAGAGCCGTATGTAAGTGTGGTTGCCGGCTATGCAAGCTTTTGGTGTCCAAAGGTGCCATCTTAGGAACGCGATAAATCTGGCCACCAAATGCTACTTAAAATTCTGATTTCGGTACAAACAAAAAATCGAATTAGATAAATTTGGGTTTTTATAAAAATTGTGATTCGTTGGTATGATACAGACCTAAATTTACTATTTTTAAAAATGGATTAGAAACTTTGACTACCGCTTTTACGACAGTGTTAACTGAAACTCTGACGGATAATTATTCTGTATATTTTAAGTAGAAATTCATTACTTTGGAAGTACTTTGGTAGGTGGAGGAGCAGTGTCTGAAAAAAAAATATAACATAGAGCTCAGAAGTCTAATTTCGGACTGAACTCTATGCCTTGACATTTGCCAAAAACTTTTTATAAAATTTTCTAAAAAACGAAAATTGATACTCCCAGGTTTTTGTATTATCACCTAAACCGTGAGAGAAAATGGTTTCGGCAGTGAACCGGACATTTTCCGATTAATGATAAAGTGATATCTCGATAATCCAAAAAGATTTCATCAAGAAATATTTGCAATTGGTAGTTAGACTAAGAAGGTCCTCTAGGTGAACTCTAAAGAAGAGAGGGCCACAAATATAATAATTGTTGAATGCAGATGTTAGGGAGCAATACAGAAATTAAACAAAATCTTGTAAATGGTTTCTAGACATTTAAAAATATCGTGAAAAAACATATATGCACCTAATTTTCACTGATCAATTTGTTCCAATCGAGGAACGCTAATGAAAATATTTTCTACATACACCCAATAAGTTTCAACTTTCAAGAATTTTTCAATATCAGTTCTTCAGATATGTGACGTGTTTTTTTTTAGAAAAATTTTTCGTTCCAATTTTCGAGCTTCACCACCTACTTTAAAAATTTTTTATTCAGCACAAATTTTGGCACCTAAAAAACACCAGCACCTGAAAAAATACAATAATTGAATGACTTTCATTAAACGAAATTCTTCGAATTATTGAAAAATCGTTGCAACAATGAAAAAAATCATTAAATATTTTTCATGAACCGCACATTAACAGTATGAATCCCATTTCATTAAAAATATTTTCATCAATTCGTATTTATGGAAAGGGCACACGTAGTCTCAGATATCAACACCTACGAATTTTGATGCACGCCTTCATCATATTGATTAAAAAGTTCTTCTAAACAAGGCAGCTTTGCTTAGTATTCGTAAAATATATTGATTATGTTCATAGTAATAATGAACACATTCATTAGATTGAAGAAAACGATCATCGCACAGTTTAAGGTTACGAATCTTCTGTTGGCTGTTATTTTTTTGTTAAGGTTCTCATAATCGATGGCATGTAATCAAATGGGGTCAATTGTTCCGCTGAGAATTAGTCGCGGCAGTAGCAAAAATGTCGCACAAGTGTGTGGAAAAGTTTATTCGTTTTCATATGGCATAAAAAGCCGAAATTATATCCAGTTTCACGTTCATAATATTAATGTTCAAATTCATCATATTGATATCAATATGGGAATTAATATTATGAACGCAGTATTGATTAGAGTGATAGGATTTATACTTTAATATGAGGACCAACATTAGTAACATTAATTACTCTTTTCATCAATATTATGAATTCGTTCATTATATTATATTGAGAGTGATAATGAATCGGTACTTTAATACGAATTACAGTTTTCATCAATGTTAAGAACTCGTTCATTGTAACAATGAATTTTGACATCATTTCTGTTATTATATTAGTGTCCAAAGCAGACCGATTGATGAACGGTTTTGCATAATATTAATGAATACTGGCATCGACTCAAAAACAATGAATTTAAAAATATATTATTTCAATAATACAGTATTGTGATCGAATTTTAGAAAAAAAAATTTGCTATTCTCAAAATTTTTTTTTTCATGTTTCATGACTAGTAGACACGAAAAAAGCAAAAAAAAATGTCAATCCGTCTGTCCGCCGTACGAAGTACGTCAATGTTTTCTGTACGCAAAATCGTTTGAAGGCTCGTAACTCCGTTCGAGCTATTAAATTAAATTTTTTTTATGAATAGACTGAGTACGCTTCTTGAAAAAAAGCACATTTTGAAGGGAGGGGTGTGAGAGGGGAAGTGGGGGAATAGTTTTAGACGAAAAATTTTGGTTTCTAGATCTCGGCAACTGCTTACGCTAGGAGCCTGAAACTTGGAATTTAGCTTTGATAGTGGACCCATTCGCATACAAATTGTCAATATTGGTGCAGGGATGTGGGATTGGGGGAAAAACAATGCGTCCGAAACTCAAAAAAGTCGAGATCGAGTTCTAAAATCCATATCTCTTAAACGGCTAACGTCACAAAATTGAAACTTAATGTATACCTGTAGGTATACTAGAAGAATAGATCGGAATTAAATTTTTGAGTGTTGGCAGTTGCGTACGGGGAGGGGGGGGGGTAAAAAACTTTAGATTACTATATCTGACGAACCAATTGCACTAGACAAATAAAATTCGGTTTGAGTATAAAGGTTTATAAATAAAGTTTGCTGAAAGTAAAATTTTTAAGGGGGCAGCGGAACATGAAAGTTGAGGGGATTAGAATTTTGAAAAAATAACGTCTCATATCTCACGGACACTGTATGATAGATGCTTAAAATTTTTACCAGAAGTAGGCATAATGGAGCCCTAGCAGAAAACAGAAAATTTTGGCGATGAGGGTGTAGAGGATGAGAGTGGGGGAGGGTGAACAGGAAAAGGTTCTGATTTTTATATCTCAAGAACCTATAATGATACAAAGCTAAAAGTTGGTAAAAATTTAGATAGAGCTATAGTAGAAGCATGTTGGAAAAAATATAATTTGTTATAGGGGTAGTATGGTACGAAGATGGGGGGTGTTTTTCTTATCTATAGAACGGCTTATGCTACAAATTTAAAACTCGGTACGTGTATGTAAATTAACTAGAAAAGTAATTTTAATAAAAAAAAATTTCGAATATCCATTGGCGTTTGGAAGGGGGGCTAAAAAAATTATAATTGAAAATGAAATGCACATATTTTCATGACTTTCGTCATATCTATTGCGTCTTCCAAAATATTAAATTAATTTTTATTCTACGGCTTCTTCATATAAATACCTAGAAAGCATTTTCAGATTTTTTTTAAATTCTACCTCTAAGGGGGTGTAAAGGGGTTTTATACTTTTTCGCGAATTCTGCCATATCCTCCCGGTCTGATTAGATATCGAATATCTTTTCACTTTCATGGGTTTTGCGTAATAATCGCCCAAACCTTGTTTTTAATTTTTTTCCTTTTTCAGTCCCTAAGAGGGTATAAAAGGGTTGAATACGTTTTCACGAATTCCGTCATATCTTTTAGAAGTGATAAGAAATTGAATTGGTTTTACTTTCTCGTGCTGTCTTCATATTGATTTATTAACTCCTTTCTGGATTTTTGCATATCTGATGATATATCGAATTCATTTTTAGTTCCCAAGGTTTTCTATATAAGCGCCAAAGAGTCAATTTCAGTATTTTTCGATATTCAATCCTAAGGGGTGTAAGGGAGTTATATGCTTTCCAAAGCTTGGACATATTTCTTCTTTATTATATCACTTTTCACTTCCACAGACTTTTTATTGTATATAATCGCCTACAAACACATTTCTCCATTTTTCCATGTTCAACCCCAAAGGGTTTGCATATATTTTCACAGTTTTCGCCATCCCTTAGTTCTGATGAGATACAAAATTGGTTATTACGCCATTTGATGTAATGGCCTAAACACCAATTTAACGGTTTTTCGAATTTCAAAAACCAAGGGGGTGTGAAGGGTTTGCTTTTGTTTTAACCAAACTCAACTCTCAAATAGATGAAATGGGTTTGTATACATTTTAGCAATTCGTCATAACACTTAAGAATTCGTCTTAAGTCTGATAAGGCATCAAATTTGCTTTTACCTCTATGTGCTTCTAGTGTTCATAATATACCGAAATCTGAATAGTCTACACAGGGTTTTTCAATGTTTAATCGGCTAAAAATTTATGTTTTAAATATTTTTATTTTAAGAACAAAATTAAATTTCCAAGAAACCTCATAATCTCGAAACAACTGATGATATACTCCGACTTTGTCCGCTACCGAACTTTTTTCCCGAAAAATAATAAAGTTTCGCCCAGACCATTGGCAGATTTTTTCCATTATGATGATGTCGATCTTAATTGGTTGGATATACCTTTTCGGTTCAGTGTATGGTATATTCACAAATTAAATTTAATCTTCCTGGCAGAAGTAGTTTGCCCCAACGCCTCAAGACACCGACCCATTCGCAACATTTTATTTATATTTCTAACACCATCTACACCAAGTTCCAACTTTGCAGCATGAACCAGGAGATATGAATTTCCGAATATAATGAATCCAGCTTTCGAGAGTTTCGGACGACTTGGATTTTTCTCCCCACTTCTGTACCGATTCCCGGAAGTCGGAAACATTTTCGCAAAAGGCTCCACTAATAATTCTAAGTTTTAACTTCCTAACATAAATAGTTCATGAAATATAAAAAATCTGGGCGTCTGGGCTCAAGTTTATTATTTTATGGGTAGAAGTCCGAAATGTGTTTAGTGATGAGATGCGGTGTAGGTTACTATGCGACTGACAACCTAAAAAATAACGTTCCAAATAGGCTCCTGGTTATTTCTTAGGTTGTCAGTCGCATAGTAACCTACACCGCATCTCATCATTAAACACGTTTCGGACTTCTACCCATAAAATAATAAAGTTGCGCCCAGACTGTTGGCAGATTTTACTTCATTATATCAATAATACAGTATTGTTATCGATTTTTAAAAAAAAAAAATTTGCTACCCTTAAAATTTTTTTTTTTACGTTTCATAACGAGTAGACACGAAAAACGCAAAAAAAAATTTCAGTTTCTAGATCTCAGCAACCGCTTATGCTAGGAAGCTGAAATTTGGAAATTATATAGAGCTTTTGTAGTGGACCCATTTGCAAAAAAATTGCCGATATAGGTGAAGGGGTTTGGGAGTGGGGGGAAAAATAATGCGTCCAAAACGCAAAAAAGGCGAGGTTGACACATTCTAAATTCTATATCTCCTAAACGGTTAATGTCACAAAATTGAAACTTTATGAATATTTGTAGGTATACTAGGAGAATAGATCGGTGGGGCAGTGGCGTACGGGGGTGGGGGGTGAAAAACTTTAGATTACGATATCTCACGAACCGATTGCACTAGACAAATAAAATTTGGTTTTTGTATAAAGGTTGACAAATGAAGTTTGCTGCAAGTAAAATTTTTTAAGGGGGCGGTGGATCTTGAAAGTGGAGGGGATAAGAATTTTTTTAAAAAATCACGTCATATATCTCAAGAACGGTGTAAGATATATGCTTAAAATTTTTACCTGAAGTGGGCCTAATAGACCCCTAGCAGAAAACAAAATTTTGGAAGTGAGGGTGTAGCGGGTGAGGGTGGGCGAGGGTGAAAAGGAAAAAGTTCCGGTTTTTATATCTCGAGAACCTATAATGATATAAAGCTGAAACTTAGTATTTAGATAGATCTATCTAAATACTAAGTTTATAGATCTATATTAGTAGCATGTAGGAAAAATATAATTTTTTATAGGGGTAGTATGGTACGGGGGTGGGGGGTGTTTTTCCTATCTATAGAACGGCTTATCCTACAAAGTTGAAACTCGGTCTGTTTATGTAGATCAACTGGAAAACTAATTTAGATAAAAAAAATTTTCAAATATTCATTGGCGTTCGGAGGGGGGCAAAAAAAGTTATCAGTGAAAATGGAATGCATATATTTTCACGGTTTTCGTCATATCTATTAGGTTTTCCCAAATATTGAATTCATTTTTATTGTACATCTTCTTGATATAAATACCTAGAAAGCGTTTTCAGGATTTTTTAAAATTCGACCCCTAAGGGGGTTGAAAACTTTTTCACGAATTCTACTATATCCCCAGGTCTTATCAGATATCTTTTCACTTTCACGTGCTTGCGTAATAATCGCCTAAAACTTTTTTTTAATTTTTTTCCTTTTTCAGCTCCTAAGAGATACTCTCTTAGGATAAGAAGAAAGAAATTTTCCAATGTTTAATCGGCTAAAAATCGCTATTTTAAATATTTTTATTTTAAGAACAAAATTAATTTTCCAAGAAATCTAAGAATCTCGAAGCAACTCATGATACACTCCGACTTTGACCGCTCCCGAGCTTTGACCCGAAAAATAATAAAGTTTCGCCCAGACCATTGGCAGATTTTTATTTATTTACGTATTTTTTTTTTATCAATAGAATAATTCATAGTAGTAAAAGCGAATTCGATCACATTAAACCTAAGAGATTTTCGGAATCATTGAAAACTTAAACAATACCCCCAGGGGGTTTAATTGAGAAAAATACTTTAATCGGGTTTTCCCCGACTACGTTTAAAGCTTATAGAAGTAAAAGTGAATTCCAAATCTCAATATACCTTAGAAATATATCAGAAATCGTGAATATGTACACAACCACTTTACACCCCCTTAGAGGTTGGATATCGAAAAATTTTGAAGATCGTTACTAGGCGCTTATACAAATAGCCCGCAGAAGTAAAATTGCTTTGATAGCTCGACACGTCTAAAAGTTGTGAAAATGTGGATTCACGGACATTTTTTTTACTCAACCTCTGAACGGCAATAAAAATCTGAACTTTTTTTTTGCTTTAATTACTCTAATAGTACATCTCCATATACGTACTAAGTTTCAACTTTCTAGCATAAGCCGTTTCTGAGATATAAAAAACCACCCCTCTCCCCCGTACCTTGATACCCCTATCAAAAATTTTATTTTTCTAGGATGTCTCCATAGTGGCTCTAAATGATTCTAAATTGTTAGCATTCTATTCATTATGGTTTTCGAGAAATAAAAATCAGAATGTTTTCCTTTCTACCCCCTTTCACCATCACCCCCAACACCCACACTACCAACATTTTTTTCCATATTAGAAGTTTACCGACCCCAACTCCTGTAAAATTTTCAAGATCATATCTGATACAGTTTCTGAGATATGAAAATTACATTTTTTGAAAAATTGCTATACCCCCACTTTTTTGCTCCACCTCTCCCTTCAAAAAATTTAGTTTCGGTAGACTCCTCTTATGATCCCATATACAGAAACTAAATTTTATCTTCCTGGTGTAATTGGTTCGGAAGATATTGTAATCCAAAGTTTTTCAAACCCCACCCGCACACCCCACCACCCCTCTTAAAAATGTTAGCCCCTGTCTTATCTTGAAGTATGCCTAAGGACAACAACAAAGTTTCAATCTTGTGCCATCAATTGTTCAGGAGATATCGATTTTAGAATGTTTCAATCCCGTCTTTCATGCGTTAAAGATTCATTGTTTTCCACCCCACTTCCACACCACTTAACCAATATTGACCATTTTTTTGGAATTGAGGCCATTATCATAGTACTTCATAAGTTCCAAGTTTCAGCCTCCTAGCATAAGTGGTTCTTGAGATCTAGAAACCAAAATTTTTCGTCTAAAACGCTCCCCTCTCCTCTCCCCTTGTACCACCACCCCTCGATACCAGTCGTAGGGGTTCACCCAATCTACCCACCATAAAAATTTCAATTTAATATCTCAACGGGTTTGGGAGCTACGCGCCTTCAAACGATTTTGCGTACGGCGTACGGCGCACGGTGGACGGCGGACAGACGGACATTTTTTTTTTTTTTGCTTTTTTGGGGTTTACTAGTCCTAAAACGTGAAAATACAAAATTTCAGGGTAGCAAATTTTTTTGAAATTTCAGGTCGATCACAATACTTTATTATTAAAAAATAATAAAGTAAAACCAATTTTACTTTATTATTTTTTAATAATAAAGTATTTACTTTATTATTTTTTAATAATAAAGTATCTTCTTCTAAGCTTCCACCTCATTATTAAATAGTAATGATTACTTTCACGGAATGCAACAAGACTAGTATTCTGTAAAATTGAAGTACATTACGAAGGTATCTCCGGTTCAGTGAATTTCACGATTTAAGTCTTTAAAAATTCTTGAGGTGAGTGGTATTCAAATAGTACCTCTAAACATATATCTCGGATGTTGATACACAATCCTGTTCTTTCATCGATTATTATTACTGCTGATGCCTCACGTAAATAAACGAAAATATTTTACTCGAAAGTTTCAACAGTTGCAATATTTTCGGCTAACTTTTCCAAAGTATAAAATAAACCTGAAAGATCCAGGCCACGAAAACTTCAAAATCAATTTTCACCGTGAATCTGGTAATTCTGTGAAACATCTCGTCAAAAGTTGATTATATAGAAAACTTAACCAAAATTTCGTAACTCGATAAAGATTTTCTTCACTTATGAAGTTTAAAGGTAGAAGGGGATGCGATACAGGTCGAGATCCTTTCTTCCACATCCTTCCACATCGAAAAAGGCTGAACACGGAGAAGGAAACCGCTTCAGACTTACATACAAAGCAGATGTCAGTTCCAAGCAAGACTCTTTCCTCGATTATGATGCCAAAGATTCCAACGAGTTGTGAGAAACAGCACCTCGTGTAGGGGTGGAGGTGGAAGTGATGGTGGTTGGGGTGGTACCGTACCGTTTCACCAGCGCACGTTACAAGGCAGTACGATATGCTTTTTATTGTGCTGTTGAACCATCCAAAAGCCGAAGGGTAAGATCAAGGGAGGAACCTCGTAATAGTAGAGGAAGGATGCTAGTGCTATAACATAGCATGAAGACAGAATGATGGGATCCTTAGTCCGTCCAGGGTTGTAAGGAGAAAAGTTTTGAAAAATAATTTCCTTCAATTCAACAACTTCTGACATTTTGCACATTCACTAATGTGTGAGATTAGGATCACACGATACCGGAAATAAAGTGGACGAGTTTTCCAGAAGCCACAACTTCAGAAATACGTCGTGGACATTTGAAAGGTTTTGTGTACCGACTCCCTGCTAAACTTCAAGCGAACATTTTCTTTCTACAAAAATTTAAACTTTCTTTTCGTTTGGTGGTCTTCATGTTCAGCGTTTTATCCATCAATTATTTATGTCATGGATCCTGTATTGAGTACAGACCTCGGAATTTTAAGTTTTCGCCCAGAATGAAACTGACTGAAGTGAACATGTGGGATGCAACTACAACAAAAAAAAACTACACCCATCTACGTTATGGCCATGGTATAGACGACTGAAAACTCTAAGAGTTCCCATACGGAGGAAGCTGGGAAGGACATGAGGAAAATAGTTTCCGTAGTACGCCCACTTTCACAAGCAGATTTATGGCGGCTACCATCCAGTCGTGCAAGTGATGTTGGTGATGGCAGTGGATCGGTAGTCGGTACCTACGAGTACACCAAAACCATTCTTCTCCCGATGAAGGAAGACCACTTTAGAAACTTTCAAAATGAATGACCCATCACTTAATAAACGTACACTCGGGAATGTTTTATTGCTCCTTTTCCGGGCTTATGCTTTTTCCAAAGTTAATTCAATGACTGTTCACATCAAAGCGTCTACGCCACCCGCCACTGCAAGCGCCTTTGTATGGGAGCAACCCTCTATGGCAACGATGGCTAATGTTATGCATATTGCAGATGACCGTAGAAAGTTGGTCCTCGACTGTAATTATGTGGTTTGCACAATTCTACAACATTAGCAGTGCTTTCGTGAAAGGAAATTTATGGTGGTCCCCACGAAAGTGTACACGACAGATGTTTACGCCACTTGAGCTGTGAAGCATTTTTTCCAGCGCCATATTTTTTTCCGATATTTCAATGGTTTGGGCAGAACGCAAACTCCCGCAATCCCCCATCAAATCACCGAGCACTGCTTTTCACAGGTGAAAATTAATTGGTTTTGCGCTGGTTTATCCTGGGCCAAATTAGATTTTGGTGGTTAAAAGACAAGTAAACTTTTCCGTAGCTAAGAAATGAATTTCGGCTGAAGTTTGTATTGGATCCGTTTTTTAAAATTATGAAATTCGTAATTCAATGGAGAGTTTCTTTTTTAATTGAGTAGGGTGTCAGCCTTGGTATCTATCGAATTTCGACCTAAGTTTTTATACACCTAA
This sequence comes from Beris morrisii, assembly GCA_951812415.1. Classification (NCBI taxonomy): domain Eukaryota; kingdom Metazoa; phylum Arthropoda; class Insecta; order Diptera; family Stratiomyidae; genus Beris; species Beris morrisii. The sequence continues at coordinate 152,791,009 of OX638310.1, forward strand.
TTTTAGGATATTCCGTTTGGTTGTATTTTGTTTGCAATTTATCAAGAAATGGTGGGCAGGTCGGATAAAAAAGCAGTTTTTTTTTATTATTGATTGTCCGATTTTTGGTCATGTACTAAGGCTTTTATTAGAATGTATGGCACTTTATCATATACGAGTATTTGATTGTAGACTTGCAATTATGGATAAAGTGTGATGGATGAAAATAATTAATATTAAGGGTATTTATTCAATGAACTCGCTGCCAGTCAGCCCAGTATTTGATACATTATCCAAATGCAATCTAGAAATTATATTTAAGTTGAATTTAAGAAGCTCATCATACTTGCATATTGTTGGATAAACCGAGTCCATCGAAACGATATCGAAATGTTGATGATTTGGTGTGACGGGTTTTTCGCTTGGGGTAGTAGTGGTTTTTTTCAGCAGAAATAAATTTAAAATAGTTAAAAAAAAAAATGTTGGAGTTCTATATTCTGTGTTTCACTTATTCCGAAAAATGTGAAAGTTATTACGTACAGAACATTACAATCGCTTCTGTGCGGTTGGCGAGTTTTTAATATTACGTATTCTGTGGTTTGCGACATAGTGGTACACAGACAAAAAAAATCTGCCAACGGTCTGGGCGAAACTTTATTATTTTCGGGTCAAAGTTCGGGATCGAGAAAAGTCGGAGTATATCATGAGTTGTTTCGAAATTATGAGGTTTCTTGGAAAGTTAGTTTTGTTCTTAAAAAAAAAATATTTAAAATTTTTAGCCCATTAAACATTGGAAAAGCCCGTGTAAACTATTCGAATTTCGGTATATTATGTACACTAAAAGCCCAAAGAAGTAAAAACGAATTTGCTGCCTTATCAGAATTAAGAGATATGACGAATTGTTAAAACGTATGCAAGCCCATTACTTCCACTTTGGGTTTGAATTTCGAAAAAATTGTGAAACAGGTTTTTGGACGATTTCATAAGAAGCAACTTGATATCTCGTGAGACACGAGGGATTTTGAAAAATTTGTGAAAACGTAAGCAAACCCTTAACACCCTCTTGGTTTTTTAAATTCGAAAAATTGTAAAAATTGGTTTTTAAGTCATTACATCAAATGCCGTAATAATCAATTTTATATCTCATCAGACTTAAGGGATGGCAAAAACTGTGAAAACATATGCAAACCATTGGGGGTTAAATATCGAAAAATTGAGAAATCGGTTTGTAGGCGATTATATGAAAAGTCTGTGGAACTGAAAAGCGATCTAATATCTCATCAAACCTAAGAAATATGTCGAAGCTTTAAAAAGCATACAACCTCCTTACACCCCTTAGGATTGAATATCCAAAAATACTGAAATTGACTTTTCGGCGCTTATATAGGAAACCTTAGGAAGTAAAAATTAATTCGATATATCATCAGATATGCAACCTCCTTACACCCACTCGGGGGTTGAATATCCAAAAATCCTGAAAGTAGTTAATAGATAAATACGAGGATAACACCAGAAAGTAAGAACCAATTCAATTTCTTATCACTTCTAAAAGATATGACGGAATTCGTGAAAACGTGTTCAACCCTTTTATACCCTCTTAGGGGCTGAAAATGGAAAACACTTTAAAACAAGTGGTAGGCGATTATTACGAAAGCCCTTAAAAGCAAAAATATATTCAATATCTGATCAGACCTGAGGGATATGGCAGAATTCGTGAAAAAGTATGCAACCCCCTTTTCACTCCTTTAGGGGTCGAATTTCAAAAAATCCTGAAAACGCTTTCTAGGTATTTATAGGAAGAAGTTGTAGAATATAAATTAATTAAATATTTCGGAAGACCTAATAGATATGACGAAAACCGTGAAATTGATAATTTTTTTTGCCCCCTTCCGAACGCCAATGGATATTTGAAATTTTTTTTATGTTAATTACTTTTCTAGTTGATTTACATATACATACCGAGTTTCAACTTTGTAGCATAAGCCGTTCTATAGTTAGGAAAAACAACCCCCACCTCCGTACCATACTACCCCAATTAAAAATTATATTTTTTCGATATGCTACTACTATATCTAAATCGGAACCTTTTTCTGTTCACACTCCCATACCCTCTACACCCTCCCCAACAATTTTTTCTTCTGCTAGGAGTCTATTAGGCCTACTTCAAGTAAAAATGTTAAGCATCTACCTTACACTGTTCTTGAGATATGAGACGTGATTTTTTAGAAAAATTTTAATCCCCTCCACTTTCAATCTCCACCGCCTCCTTAAAAAATTTCAATTTGAGCAAACTTCATTTGTCAACATTTTTACAGAAACCGAATTTTATTTGTCTAGTGCAATTGGTTCGTGAGACATCGTAATCTAAAGTTTTTTACCAAGTTTTTACCACCCCCGTACGTCACTGCTTCCACTCAAAGATTTTTTTCCAATGTATTCTCCTAGTATACCTACAGATATTCCTTAAGTTTCAATTTTGTGACAATAACCGTTTAGGAGATATGGATTTTAGAATGTGTCGTTCTCGGCTTTTTTGCGTTTCGGACGCAATATTTTTCCACCCACTCCCACACCCCTTCAGCCATTTTGACAATTTTTTTGCAAAATGGGTCCACTATCAAAGCTGTTCATAAATGCAAAGTTTCAGCATTCTAGCATAAACGGTTGCTGAGATCTAGAAACCAAAATTTCAAAAACTCACCCTCCCCCTCCTCCCCCTCCCATACCCTCACCCGTAAGAATTTGATCACTTCAAGGTGCCTACCCAGTCTATTCATAAAAAAAATTTCAATTTAATACCTCAAACCGTTTGGGAGCTACGAGCCTTCAAACGATTTTGTGTACGGCGTACGGCGGACAGACGGACTGAATTTTTTTTGCTCTTTTGGTGTCTACTAGTCATGAAAGTGAAAAAAAAATTTCAGAGTAGAAATTTTTTTTTTTCAAAAATCGATCACAAATAATAAAAAAATTTTAGATAATAATAAAGTAATATCATATAACAATAAAGTAAAAGTACCACACACCGTCAGATAAATTAATGTCATCCGAAAAAGTTGTTAAAAAAAAATACCTTTTTGCAAAGTTTAGTTGCGGTGCTGGTTATACGATTAGCATCCTAAAAAATAAAGTTCCAAAATATCTCCTAATTTCTATGTAGATCATCACGGAAGTAGTATTATAGACTACTAATCTCGATATCGATTTTTAGCCGCTGGAATAAATAGCAAATTGAAGTAAAAACTAACAAAACTGATTTTTGAGACATTTGTATATATAAAAATCAACGAAATATGAAATTGAATGCAATATCCCATCAGCCTAATCCCGTGTTTCAACAATCGCTCGAATTAGCGCGCACTGTTTTAAAAAAATTTAATTTTTTCAAGTAAAAGTACACATTTCAATCACTTTTACACGAAATTATTGGTATTAGTAAATTAATCATGTACTTTTCAAGTGAACCGTACATTTAACATGAAAAGGCTCACAAAATTACGCAACATTTCGTGTAAAATTAACTACATTTATATATGAATTGAAAATTACGTTCTCTTTCGTGTAATTCTAGTTATCTATTTGAATTTTATAACGAGAAACATGTAATATAATGAAACCATGAAGTTAGACACTTCGTACGATTTTGTTTTCTACTGAAATGAAAAGGGAAGCCTTCTGTGGAGCAGTGGTTACGCGCGACAACCAGAATTGATCGCGGGTTCGATTCCTACCTACAGCGAAGGGTTCTATTAAGAGTAATGCTGTTATGACACTGGCTAGTTCTCAAGTGCAATAAAAGTGCAATAAAAGTCAATCGTGCGACAAGGCGACCAATATAGAGAGAAAGAGATTACCGATAAAAAATACCCTTGCTGATGCTACCGGCATCTAGTAGATGAAATTAACAACTGATTTGTTATAAAAAATACTGATCTTAGCGCGTTTCATAACATACTATGCACTTTCCATAATTTATACAAAACGAACTGTCAAAAACTAGTCTGTAGCAGCTGAAAAATCTAGCCGCCAGTGGATTTTTCTTGGATTAACTGCTAGAATGTTGCGAAACACTGCTCGAATGCGCTTTGTTGCCGCTTTTTTATGACAGTTATGGATTGTTTTTTGACAGTTACTCACAGTTTTGCTGTTCGGACTGTCTCTCTCACACCAATGTCTAAATTGTATGTAAAAGTCTCCATCCCTCTCCATTTGGATTTTCTAGCCGCTTTAAAGCCGCAAAAATAGCCAGTGTTATAACAGCATAAGTAAGTAAGAAATAATATTAGAACTAGAAATAAGTTTATCTTAAAAAGTTCTACCACTTTTTTAGGGTGTAAATTCAAGAGAATATCCAGTGAATTTTCTGCTTTTGAAGTTGAAATTTACTGATTGCAAATTGAAATTTACTGACCGAAAATTAAAAATTACACTCAAATTGACTAGTACACCTCAATGTAAATTTACTTGAAAAGATGTTGCATATTTGCCTACTATCCAAAAGATGTAAAATTCAATGGATTTTTTTTACTGTGCGTAAGAAAATAAAAAGTCTTTACATTTTATCGCTATTGCTTCAAAAATACAATAAAGCATATGATTATTTACTATTACAGGATTCACGTAATAATAATGTCACAGGAGGATTGATTAGTCCACCGAAGTGAACTATGTATATCGTCGCAGCTAAAAACGACGGCAAGAATTAATGCCATCCCAAGATTTTAACACGACCTTTACAGGTACCTCACAAAAGCGCTTCTTTACCTGTACCCCAGAAGGATTCACTCATAGAAACTAAAGAAATAACGTTCATCTGTTGCTTTAAGTAAAAGTAAAAAGAAATTCCAATAAATCAAAATGGTTACCTCTCTTTAATGAAATCATTCACTCACCGTTGATTCAATTGTTTTCCCATCGTTTCCATGTTGATACGTGCCAGATTATCCGCCGAGATAATCTTTAATTTCATCTCGATTAAGCAGAGCACACCATTATGTCCTAATGACTTAACATAGGAGGAGCGATAGGAAAGTTTGAAATTACAACCCAAAGGGCGTACATAGCACACAAGAAAACATAATTATATCTTACCTGAGCCACAGTACTCCAAATCAGGACCTACCTGTCTTCCGCCTGAGAGTGCGAGAGATAATGAGAGGTACGGAGATAGAAAGAGGACTAATCAAAATTGTTATTTTATCGATCGTTCAATTCCTTAAACTGTCTGTCGTGCCAAGCCACCACCTTAATAGGACCGTCAATATTTCAGTTCAGGAATGCCTTTGGTCTCGGTGGTTACATAATTGAATCGCTTCCAAATAGCGTTTTGATGGGATTCAGTGGTTTATCTGCAAAGAGCACTAATCTCACGATTGATTATTATTAAATTATTATTCATAGGTAGAGAGAACAAAGTGCCATTTCGAGGTTTCGTAAACCTCATAAACGAGACTCTTTGCAAGGAATGTCGAACTTATGATAACGTTCAGGGTTCTTATCGTTCATTCGTAATTGATATATCGAAATTAAAGTTTCCTAATAAGGAGAGAGGTTGGTCCATAAGAAAATTGTATGAATTTCGATGGATTTAATTCAAACTTGCATAATAATTATCGGAAATGATTTCCTTACCCTACCCACTATTCAAATTTTTGTTTTTTATCTTAAATAAATTTAAAGACATTATTTTTATTTTTGGTGATTACAGTATTGAGTTGTTATGCAATTCATAGAACTCAGAGCTCTTTATCTTGGTATGTCTAAGTCAAGAAAACTAGAGAATAGTTTAATGCCTCAAAAACAGAGACTGCCTAATCGTCATATGATTCCACGGACTTTGAATTAGATATTCAAAGTCCGTGGAGTCATCATCAAATAAGAAAATACAAAAAAAAATAAAATAATAAAAATAAAATTTTGAAGTAGATTTTTATATGATTCCATAAAAAACTCGTGGCAGTAAAACATAATTGGATATCTTATCAGACTTCAGAGATTTGGCGAAATTTGTGAAAACGTAAGCAACCATGAATAGCCATTAATAATTTAAATAATTAGTGAATAAATTATTTCAAAAATTTAAACTGAGTATCTCAACAGATTTGACAACCAAACTTGTTTGTGGACGGCGTATACCTGAAACGTGAAATTAAAAAAATTTCATAAATTGAATTTTTTTGAACTTTCAGTTCGATCTCAATACTTTTGTCATTAAAAAATAGTTAAAGCAAATTTCAAGTAAAAAAAATTCATTGAATTTTACATCTCTTGGATAGTAGGCAAATATGCCTTAACTTTTCAAGTAAAAGTCAATTTGAATGTAATTTTCAATTTTCGGTCAGTTAATTTCAATTTGCAATCAGTAAATTTCAACTTACTTCGAAAGCAGAAAATTTGGATATTCTCTAAAAAAGTTTATATTTAGCACTCTATATTCTCTATAATTAGCACTCTTTAATATACACTTATTTCTACTTCTAATATTATTTCTTACTTACTTACTCTAAATAAAACACTTGGCTGTAGGTAAGAATCTAACCCGCGATCAATTCTGGTTTTGCTGCGTAGGTTTGACGCGCGTAACCACTGCGGCGCCGAAGGCGTTTCATTTTCATTTCAGTAGAAAACAAAATCGAACGAAGCGTCCAACTTCATGTTTTCCTATATTACATGTTTTTCGTCGTAAAATAGATAAGTAGAATTACACGAAAGAGAACGTAATTTTCAATTCATCTATAAATATGTTTAATTAATTTTACACGAAATGTTATGTAATATTGTGAGCCTTTCGTGTAAATTATACGGTTCAGTTGAAAAGTACATGAATAATTGACTAATACCAGTAATTTCGTGTAAAAGTGATTGAAATGTGTACTTTTACTTGAAAAAATGAAATATACTAGAAATTTCAAGTAAAAATTGGATTGAAAACTCAATTTTTTTTAAAACAGTGTAGGTACATATAGTATTGTCGGTAAAAGGATATTTTGAAATACAAAAATCCCATTAGCGTAGGGACAACTCGTGTACCTATGGACGGTTGTACCAGTGGACAGCTTAAGTATTGCCCAAATTTAAATACTTACAGAAACTAAGAAAACGTATTTACGGATCTTTTTTCATATGTGGTAACCCTCACTAAGTGTCATTTCGCATTCTTCAACGGTTCCATTTTTCTAGGCTGATAAAAAAAATTCTCGATAAAAGTAAATTTCTGAGTTCTTTTACTCTATGTATTTTGTTATGTTGCAAAACTCGATTTCGTTACTAATCTTTTTGCCGTGCGAAGTTTATTAAATATTATTACATTTTAACTGTATCGGAAGACTTTTTTGTTAAATAGATGAAATGCTAAGAAGGGTTTTTTTCAGAGTGCCGTAAATTGTACCTGTGGACAATATTTTACTTGTACCTTTGGACTGTCCAAGGTACACATATTGTCCATAAGTTCTGTTATTATTTGTCTTAAAAAAAGATTTCGCTTTTATTTTTGTAATAAATAATTTTGTTCATTTCTGTTAAAAATGTGTTTCATTCAAACTGTCTTCAATTACATGTGCGTCCATAGGTATATTTACCTATGTACATAGGTACATTGCACAGCGTGTACCAGTGGACGAAACGTCCCAATTCTTAAAACATTCTATAACTAAAAATATTGTACCAGAAGATAGTAACTAACAATTTCTAGAAAAAATAATATCTTCCTAGACACTAAAAAAAAATTAAAATAAAAACAAATTAATGCAAATTAAAGATAGAGCAGTTTCTATGGAAAAAAATGACAACTGTCCACAGGTATACGGGTTGCCCCTACATACGAGTATATTGAGACAAAAACCAGTTGCTCAAGACCTTATCCCAGCCGGAACAGTAATGTCTACGGAATCGAATCCGTACAATATACTAGCAGATCGTACACATTACTCTTTCGATGACAGAACTAATTACTTTAACCCGCATAGGCCCTAGGACGTAATATATTACAAAGCACACGACAAGAAAAGCCTTATTTCGTTGAAGAGTAGTAAATAGTTACAAAGCATATTACATGTAAGGCCTTGTTTCATTAGAGAGTGATAGGAACATACAAATTGCATGAAAAGTAAGGCATTATATCAATAGTGAGTAGTTAATACTTTAAATGTATGAACAGTAAGGTCTTGTAATAGTCAGATGAGTAATGTGTACGGAATTGATTTTGTACTAGCAACTTGTACCGATTACTCTTTCGATAACAGATCTAATTACTTTAACCCGCATAGGCCATAGGGTGTAAACGCTTACAAGCACAGGACAAGAAAAGACGTTGTAAATACTTATAAAGTATTGTGTTCGTCTCCAATTTAAACTATCCTTTACTTTGTTGAGTTGCAAATAACAACAATATGAAAAATCGAAATTGTTTTAACAGTAAAAACACCATTTATTCAATATAAAATAAATTAAAACACGTAAACAATACATCAGAATTCATTCAATAAACAAAATAAAAAATCTGCCAATAGTCTGGGCGAAACTTTATTATTTTTAGGGTCAAAGTTCGGGAGCGGTCAAAGTCGGAGTGTATCATGAGTTGCTTCGAGATTTTTAGATTTCTTATGGAAAATTAATTTTGTTCTTAATATAAAAATATTTAAAATAGAGATTTTTAGACGATTAAACATTGAAAAAGTCTGTGTAGACTATTCGAATTTCAGTATATTATGTACACTAAAAGCCCATAGAAGCAAAAACGTATTTGTTGCCTTATCAGAATTAAGAGATATGACGAATTGTTAAAACGTATACAAACCCATTACTTCCACTTGGGGTTTGAATTTCGAAAAAATTGTGAAACAGGTTTTTAGACGATTTCATAAGAAGCAACCTGAAATCTCATGAGACAAGACGGATTTTGAAAAAATTCTGAAAACGTAAGCAAACCCTTCACATCTCCTTGGTTCTGGAAATTCGAAAAATCGTGAATTGGTTGGCCGTAATAATCAATTTTACATCTCATCAGAACTAAGGTATGGCAAAAATTGTGAAAACATATACAAACCCTTGGGGGTTGAATATCGAAAAATTGAGAAATGGGTTTGTAGGCGATTATATAAAAAGTCTGTGGAAATAAAAAGCGATCTAATATCTCATCGAACCTAAGAAATATGTCGAAACTTTGAAAAGCATACAACCTCCTTACACCTTTTTGGATTGAATATCTAAAATACTGAAATTGACTTTTTGGCTTTTTTACATAGGAAACCTTAGGAAGTAAAAATGAATTCGATATATCACCAGATATGCAACCTCCTTACACCCACTTCGGGGTTGAATGTTCAAAAATTCTGAAAGGAGTTAATAAATAAATATGAAGACAGCACGAGAAAGTAGGAACCAATTCAATTTCTTATCACTTCTAAAAGAAACGACGGAACTCGTGAAAACGTGTTCAACCCGTTTATACCCTCCTAGGTGGAAAAAGGAAAAAACTTAAAAACAAGTTTTACGCGATTATTACACAAGCCCATGAATATGAAAAGATATTCAATATCTGATAAGACGTGGATATAGTTGAATTCGTGAAAAAGTTTACAACCCCCTTTGCACCCCCTTAGGGGTCGAATTTCAAAAAATCCTAAAAACACTTTCTAGGTATTTATATGAAGAATCCATAGAATAAAAATGAATTCAATATTTGGGAAGACCTAATAGATATGACGAAAACCGTGAAAATATATGCATTCCATTTTCACTGATAATTTTTTTTGCCCCCCCTCCGAACGCCAATGTATATTTGAAATTTTTTTTTATCTAAATTAGTTTTCTAGTTGATTTACATAAACGTACCGAGTTTCAGCTTTGTAGCATAAGCCGTTCTATAGATAGGAAAAACACCCCCCACCCCCGTACCATACTACCCCTATAAAAAATTATATTTTTCCAAGATGCTACCAATATAGCTCTATCTAAATACGAAGTTTCAGCTTTATATCATTATAGGTTGTCGAGATATTAAAATCGGAACTTTTTCCTTTTCACCCTCCCCCACCCTCACCCTTTACACCCACACTTCCGAAATTTTGTTTTCTACTAGGGGTCTATTAGGCCTACTTCTGGTAAAAATTTGAAGCATCTATCTTACACCGTTCTTGAGATATGAGACGTGATTTTCTAGAAAAATTCTTATCCCCTCCACTTTCATGCTCCACCGCCCCCGTAAAAAATTTTGTTTCCAGCAAACTTCATTTGTCAACCTTTATACAGAAACCAAATTTTATTTATCTAGTGCAATTGGTTAGTAAGATATCGCAATCTAAAGTTTTTCACCCCCCACCCCCGTACGCCACTGCCCTCACTCAAATTTTTGTTTCCGATCTATTCTCCTCGTATACCTACAGATATTCATAAAGTTTAAATTTTGTGACATTAACCGTTTAGGAGATATGGATTTTAGAAAGTGTCGATCTCACCTTTTTTGCGTTTCGGACGCATTATTTTTCCCCCCACTCCCAAACCCCTTCACCTATATCGGCAATTTTTTTGCAAATGGGTCCACTACTGAAGCTCTATATAAATTCCAAATTTCAGCCTCCTAGCATAAGCGGTTGCTGAGATCTAGAAACCAAAATTTTCCGTCTAAAACACTTCCCCCTCCTTTCCCCTCACACCCCCACCCCTCCAAATTTGGCTACTTTAAGGGGCCTACCCAGTCTATTCATAAAAAAAATTTTAATTTAATAGCTCAAAGGGTTTGGGAGCTACGAGCCTTCAAACGATTTTGCGTACAGCGGTCGACGTACGGCGTACGGCGTACGGCGTACGGCGTACGGCGGACAGACGGACTGAAATTTTTTATTGCTTTTGAGGGTAGCAAATTTTTTTTTTTTAAAAATCGAAAACAATACTGTATTATTAAAATAATAAAGTAAAAATTAACATAAATAAAATTCATAAAGATAAGAAAATACTCTATCTAAACTAATTGTTTACTTCGTTTTATAAATAACACTTATTGGAATTTATTACAAATGAACAGCACTTCGCAACATTTGAAACACTCGGAACGAACTGAATTTAATTATGGGCCCTTTGATATAAAATTAAAACGAAACGTTAATGATTGCATCATCCCTTTACTTATCCGCTTCTAAGACATTACTTTCGTAAATTGTTACTAAAGCCAAGAGCATTTGGCAAAACTGTAAGGTTTCGGATTGTACCACCTCATAACTTACTCGCTTCTAAGCCATTACTTTCGTAGGTAGATACTAAAGCATATACCTATGGACAAAACTGTAAAGTCTAGGATTCCCTCCTCTTATTACTTACTAGCTTCTAAACCATTACTTCCGTAAATAGTAACTGAAGCCAAGAGCGTTGGCCATAACTGTACAGAGAGAGCATTCGAGAATATTTTACAGCAATTACACTTTGCATTACTCTGGTAAGGCCTTACAATCTCATCCCTTACTCATTGATTACAAATTCATCTCTTACGAAAAGTCCGACTGGGATATGTCAAGACCATTAGAACACACTAAACCGCATTCGGTAGTAAGTAGATATGTAAGAATAGAGTGGTCTGAAATGTTTGAAGGACACCCGTCTGATTTTAATGTTCCAACAACGGTCTATGCAAGAAAGTTGTAACTAGGGTGCACTCTCATATGCAATTATTCTACTGCAGTAGTTTCACTGAAAAAGCAGATTAAACTTCAAACATTATCGAACTGATGCAACGACAATCTAATAAATAAGAAACATAACTTTTTAAAACTCTTCATTGGAACAAATACACTGGCACGAAGCTAAACTATTGCGCAAAATAAGTTTAACAATTCCTATGAAAAGTTTTAGCGTTTTCAGCGATTGGAAGCAGTAAAGTCAAAGGAGACGCTGCATCTCGAATATCCTTAAACTCAGCATAAATTTAGCAGGTGTTTAATCTTGACTATGACTTCGTTAAAGGACTTTCATTCGTTGTCTAGTTCGGTCGTGCGGAAAGATTCCCAAAATGACGAGTAACTTAAAATAAATTAAATCGTTTCACGAAACTTTCCAAAGACTTGATGACGTTTTTCGCTGTATAACTTATTTTCGATGGGGTGGGGTAAATTAAGATTTCAATAAATAGCAGCGGGACTACTGGTCGACATGGTTGCAATGAAGGAAATGACTATAGATGACGATCGTTATGACAGTTATCTTACAAAAAAAAAGAATATAAAAGTCACAACAAAAATTCTGGAAGAATTGTAGATGATTCAAAATACGAAACTAAACAAAGGTCGGTAACAAAGGAGTGACTCAGTTTTCAATCCAAGTACGTACTTGTTCTTCATATTTACCAGACTATTTCAAAATTGTTTGATAAGTTTACAGATTGGCCTATAATCGTCGCATGTTGATTAAATCTTAAGGTGGAATTGTAAAGGGTGTTTTTTTAAGCCCGATAAAACTTGAAATTGTAGAAAATAAACAATTTTATTTTAATCAAATTATTTTATTATTTCAAAAGATCAATACATGGCATTAACATTTTAAAACGATTTCGAGCATATGGCCACCGCGGTTGTTCTTGACGAAGTGCATTCCGGACGTCCAATTTTGGCCACATTTTTGAGCACTGTTGGCCGTCATAAATAACACGAAGAATGTTGTCCTCCAAGGCGTCAATTGTTGCATAGCCCCACTGGAAATAATCTAGAGGTGTCAAATTGCACGACCTTGGAGGCAAAACACAATTTTGCGATAAAGCAACATATTTGTTTCCGACTACTCTAATTATTTTTATTTATTTAATTGGTAGAGCCTAAAGAAGCCTCACTGCTTCCCGAACTACGACCTAAAAGGTCTTTTGTTCCTGGCTCTTAACCACTCCCTAGGCCATATCGATTCCTTTGAGAAAGAAGATGATTTTACTCAGGGGAGTCTTCGACAGGTCTTCATAGGTGAGAGTAAATCCAACGAGAATCTGCCTTCTTGATCTGGCCACTGCATCACAATCACACAGAATGTGTGCCGTGGTTTCAGATGTGATATCACAGAATCGACATGTATCTAGTGATACTTTACCGATGATCTTAAGGTGATAATTGAGGAAATAATGTTCGGAAAAATATCCCATTATGATCCGTGCGTTATACCTGCTTAAGGAAAGGAATTCCGACGCTCTCCTACTTGAGAAGGTCAGGAATTTCTTTGACTGTCTCAGTTCTGGAAGTGAGTTCCAATAATCTTCCACCTGAAGATTTACCCACTTAAAAATACCATCCTTAATGAAGCCTTTACCTACTCCACAGAATGGTTCCGGGCCAATCATTGGTGAGTTGGCTTCCCGCTTAGCTAGCTGGTCAGCCGATTCATTACCCGGAATACCCTCATGTCCTGGCACCCACATCAGGGTTAGACTATTATGATGTGCCAGCTCTTTAAGAAGAGTATGACAGTCCCACACAAGCCCAGAACGGAAACAATAAGATTTCAGCGCTAGCAGTGCCGCTTGGCTGTCAGACAGGATAATAACTGTAGCGCCTTTTGGTGTATTCAGTAGAAGTTTACCTGCGCACAGTTCTATGGCATGTACCTCAGCCTGAAACACAGTGGCGGTTTGTCCCATTGCCGTCCATATTTTACAATTGGGTCCAAATACTCCCGCTCCAGTTCCACTATAGGCCTTAGAGCCGTCCGTGTACCAGACTGAAGCACCTTCCCCAAAATCTGGTAGACCAGATTGCCATGATACACGATCTCCCAGAGTCACCATATATGTTTTCTCAAAATCATATACCTTTGGCATGTTATCGTTTACTGAGTCGGTTAGGTCCTTCTGATTAAATTCCTGTAGAATTTTAAGGTGACCGACAAGGTCTCCTGCCTTGAATTTATTGTACTGCTGTAGCCTTATGGCCTCTCTCAGAGCCTCCTTCTTTATCTCTAAGTGTAATGGGGCCAAGTCTATCAGGGCTTCCATTGCAGCAGTGGGACATGATTTAAGTCCCCCAGTAATGCTAAGAACGGCACGCCTGTGAATTTTTTGCAGGGCTTTTCTGTGCTGTGATTTGTTCAACCTTTGGCCACCACACCATAGCGGCATATGTGATCATTGGTATTATAATAGACTTGTAGGTCCAGTATACCATATTTGGTCTGAGACCCCAATTGGTACCACAGAGCCTTCGACACGCCATAAAAGACAATGTTACTCGTGTGGAGATGTTACTACTCTAAAGCCCAATCGGCGAAAGAACGACGCATATGATGCGTATCGATATATGGAATATTTTTTACAATGAAAAATAAATTCATATCTCCCTTCCCGTATCACATTTAACGTTAAGGGGAGCATATCGCAAGGGCTTTTCAGTGTAAATTTCATGACCCATTTTCGCAGAAACTACTCGAATTAAATTTTGGACAATTATTCCTTACTGCAAAACGAGCAAATAAAGTGGGGTAAAATTTTATTATTTTTGCAAAGGATATTGCACATCTAATTTTGACGAACAGAAAGCTATCAAGTCAGTCTCATATTACATTATTAAATAATTAAAAGTTTTAAATTTCCTTCAACTCTATCTTATATTTCACTTCATTAAATTTTCACAACAAGAAACAAAGCTAAATGCACTTTCGAAGTGATAATAAAAATATACGAAAAAAGGATGTGACGCAGATGAATGGATGATTATGGTAAACTGTGGCTTAATAGAAACATATTACTTTCCTCTGGGTTTTTTAAATTTCTTCTACTTGAAAAAACAAGATTAAAAATCAATAACAACAAGGTACTGAGCGGATAGATCCCTGTGCACAGGATATTTGACTGGTTGCCCCCACCTGCAGTCGCATAGTAACCTACACCGCATCTCAGTATTAAACACGTTTCGGACTTCTACCCAAAAAATAATAAAGTTGCGCCCAGACTGTTGGCAGATTTTTTTTCCTGCTAGAAGTTTACTGGGCCTTACTCCTGGTTCTTGAGATATAAAAATTATTTTTTTTGAAAAATGCTTCTCCCCCTACTTATGTACTCCACCTTCCCTCTCAAAATGTTTACATTCAGTAGACTCCACTTGTGATCTTATATATAGAAACCAAATTTCATCTTCCTGGTAGAATTGGTTCGAAATATATTGTAATCTAAAGTTTTTCACCCCACACCAGGTGCCGAATGGCTCAGAACATACGACTTCTTTTGAAAGGCACACATGATTTTCATACAAGTTTGTCCTTTTTGTGTTTACAGATTAGGTGTTAGTATAACGAATGATTAGTCTTAGGCTACGATTTTGAAATGTTTTATACGTTGTTTTTCCAATAGCTGCAGTTGAAGGATAGAAATTTGAAAAAGTTCCTATGAGTCCTCCTTCGAGTAGCTGCCATACAAAAATCCTGTAAAAATGTCTTCACTCAATTTAGAGAACTCACTGTCTTTTGGTTTTGAGTAGCAACCAAAAGAGAGTCCTTCAAATTGGATTCAATGTTCATGATTGAGAGATTCGAGAATCTATCTTGAGTAGTAGCAGCGATGCCAGACTTGAAGATTTCAATTTGAAGATTTTTAGCGTTACCGAAGATTTGAAGACTTTGATGGCTATTTAAATTTTTTTTTGTATTCGTAAGATATTTTCTTCAATTTCGATAACAAAAAAAATGTCACACCAGAAACCCTACTGACGCCGGAAAACAACCAACATTTAATCAAATTTGCTTCTATGGTAGCTTACCATGAAAAATTCCATTCTTAAAATTAGCGAAAAAATAAAATTGCTGTTGGCGGGTTTCGATGTCACGCTCTTAGCGTTCAGCTCTATATATCCTGGCTTACAACCAAAAATTCCACCAAATTGGTTGAAATATAAGATGATCTTCCGCGCCACCTCCTTTAGTATAGGGTTGCGATGGCGGGAAATTAGCTAAGATTTATAATTCGTGATCGTAAATTTGATTTCGAGTGCGCTATATAGAAATTATGCTCAGCAATTCCACCAGCTGTAAGGGTGTTTCGGATAGTAGGCATGATACACCCTCTGACGAGTCTATGCCCTCCGATGACGAAACAGCTCCTTCGGACCTAGTCCAACACAATCTTATGAAACTGGCGTATCCAGTGAAGGTTTTCCAACTGTCATGTCCTCGAGGACAGCGATTAATCAACAGTCGGGGATTTCGTGTTGGGGTTTCACACCAGAAACCCTACTGACGCCGGAAAACAACCAACATTTAATCAAATAAACAGTATTTTATGCGGAAAGCTTGTTTTGCTAAAATAAGTGAATCTTTTAATTTGAAAAGATTTTTACGAGGTACAACGAACCAGTGTTTTGAATTTAAGAATCATTTTTAAATTTACAAAACAATTAAAGATCGTCTTGTGTATTTCAAAAATTCTTCTGAAATTGAAAAGCTTTTTAAATCTTTCTTGTAACAATTCGCGTCGCTATTCGTTTGCATTTTCTTCAGTAGCAATGCAACGGAATGAGCAGAAGTTTAGAAAACCACCTGAACTATTAAAGTTGTGTACATAAGTAATACTATGTACCCTATTTTACTTTATTATTTTTAAATAATAAAGTATTTTTCTATATGTTCCATTTTAAATATTTATTTAATTAAATTTCCGTTCTAATTTCGGGAATAAGGTAAGGTAAAACGATTTCTTGCTTTTTTGCCATAGTGAAAAAATGAACAAAATAAACGTGCTTTTACTGACATTAAAAAATATTTAACCCATTTTCGAAAATATCACAACGGGTTATATAGGAATCATTTCAGATGTCTTAAGTGTAATGGTAAGTTTCACAAAACAACTCCATTTGACAAACATATAAAAAAACGTTATGATTCTCAGAAAAGTTCCTCTATTCAAAACTCTATTCCACTTCAATCCTTCTTTTCCACTCACATCTAATCTTGATGCATGAAAAAATTTGCGGTCATAGAGGTTCCTTCAGATGAAAACTAAATCCATTGATATTATGGACATGTTGAATACGTATGTACAAACATAATGATGGAGCTTGCTTAGTCAGTTTATAAACTTATTTATTTTAAATTATTGATTTTATTATTAAAGATTTATAATTTTATTTTATTTTTAAAATATTTTTATAAATACTTGACAATTTTGCAACAATTTATCCAACTGTGATTTGCAAATTATTTCAATCCTGGGACATTATTAAAAGCGCAATAAAAGATGTTTACTCTTGACCAGAGTTCAGGAGAGGTTTTAAGGATTTTAAGAAACAAAAGCTCAATTTATCAGATGGTAATTTTTATTGTTTCTACATTTTAAATATGGTAGGTATCTAACTGCTTTATTTTGTTATAGATGTGAAAAACTCATTTTTATTGTACTTACTTCCTGCATTCTTAAAACCAACTGGAAAACCTCTAAAAAGTTGTGAGAGATGGACAGAACTCTTTTTTGAATTATTTGAAAGAAGCGAAAGATATAAATTATTCAAGTACCTATTGCTCGTATTATCATAATAGCGGAATAAAAATATGAGTTTAATCAAATTGTAGTTAATGTTTCTGGTCATAATTTTATATGCAGAAGCGTTTTGCAAACTTTAGATATCGCTTACAAAATATTATTCACATTTCGATGTTGTTACTCACACGCAGCATCAAATGTGCTGATTTTTATTCAACAGATGTTGTATAACACAGTTGTGGAAAAAAAACCTTCCAGTCCAAATATCAATAAATTATTGAAAATAATGTAATCCTGTAATAATTAAATAATATTACATATTATATAATGTAATAATTATTTTACATTTATTTTGATTTGCTTCTACTTTTGCGATTTCGAACTATATACGTTACTTGAAGTTACTTGACTTTTTCAATTTTATTTGTTCTTTTTAACTGAAATAAGTACTAGAATATATAATATTTATAATATATATTTAAACATATAACTAAAAGTTTTCTGATTTCAATACCATGAAAGTAATAATTTAAAGTAAATAATATATTAGTAAGGCTTCAGTAGCAAAATATGTACTAAAAAATCCAAATCCAAGTTCTCGTAAAATTCAAAACTATTCTCATAAAAGGCAAAATGCAAAAAGGACGTTCAAAAATATATCTTCTTTAGTTTATAAACTTGAAGAAAATCTTGTTACAATTTCGTAAAACTTCATAACATTTCATGAGAATCTCGTTGCTTCAAAAAACAATTTCCAATTTATCTTGCTAAATTGAATCAATTTTGTAAAGCTCTCGTCAGATCGAAAGAACAATGATAGTAAAATTCAAAAATGTCTTGTTATTTTCAAAAGTCAGTTGGGATTTGGTTCGTGAATTTTAAAAGATTCTTTAATATTGTTTAAGTTTTTTTGTTGATTTCCGGCGTCAGTGGAGTTTCTGGTGTGAAACCCCAACACGAAATCCCCGACTGTTGATTAATCGCTGTCCCTGAGGGCATGACAGTTGGAAAACCTTCACTGGATAGGCCAGTTTTTTATAAGACCGTGTTGGACTGGGTCCGAAGGAGCTGTTTCGTCATCGGATGGCATAGACTCGTCAGAGGGTGTATCATGCCTAAATCCGAAACACCCTTACAGCTGGTGGCATTGCTTGGGATTATTCTATATAGGCGATGTTGAAACTAATTCACTATCGAGAATTATAATTTAAGTAACATTCTTGCCTTCGCTTCCTTATACTAAAGGTAGGTGGCACTGAAGATCACCCAATATTTCAACCAATTTGGTGGAATTTTTGGTTGTTCGCTATGATATATGAAATTCAACGCTAAGAGTGCCGAATCGAATCCCGCCAACAGCATATTTTTATATCATTTTACTTTATTATTTTTTAATAATAAAGTATTGTGATCGACCTGAAATTTCAAAAAAGTTTGCTACCCTGAAATTTTGTATTTACACGTTTTAGGACTAGTAAACCCCAAAAAAGCAAAAAAAAAAAATGTCCGTCTGTCCGCCGTAGACGCCGTACGCCGTACGCCGTCCGCCGTACGCCGTACGCAAAATCGTTTGAAAGCGCGTAGCTCCCAAACCCGTTGAGTTATTAAATTGAAATTTTTACGGTGGGTAGATTGGGTGAGCCCCTACGACTGGTATATTTTTGAGGGGTGGGGGTACAAGGGGAGAGGAGAGGGGAGCGTTTTAGACGAAAAATTTTGGTTTCTAGATCTCAGGAACCACTTATGCTAGGAGGCTGAAACTTGGAACTTATGTAGTACTATGATAATGGACTCAATTGCAAAAAAATTGTCGATTTTGGTTAAGGGGTGTGGAAGTGGGGGGGAAAACAATGAGTCTTTAACGCATGAAACCCGGGATTGAAACATTCTAAAATCGATATCTCCTGAACCATTGATGTCAGAAGATTGAAACTTTGTTGTTGTCCTTAGGGATACTTCAAGATTAGACAAGGGCTAACATTTTTAAGAGGGGAGGTGGGGTGTGGGGGTGGGGGTGAAAAACTTTGGATTACAATATCTTTCGAACCAATTACACCGGGAAGATAAAATTTAGTTTCTGTATATGGGATCACAAGAGGAGTCTACCGAAACTAAAATTTTTGAGGGGGGAGGTGGAGCACGAAAGTGGGATGATAGCAATTTCTCAAAAAAAGTCATTTTTATATCTCAGAAACCGTATCAGATATGATCTTGAAAATTTTACAGGAGCTGGGGTCGGTAAACTTCTAGTAGGAAAAAAAATTTTGGTAGTGTGGGTGTTGGGGGTGATGGTGAAAGGGGGTAGAAAGGAAAACATTCTGATTTTTATTTCTCAAAAACCATAATGAATAAAAAGCTAAAAATTTAGGATTATATAGAGCCACTATGGAGACATCCTAGAAAAATAAAATTTTTGATAGGGGTATCAAGGTACAGGGGAGAGGGGTGGTTTTTTATATCTCAGAAATGGCTTATGAAAGAAAGTTGAAACTTAGTACGTATATGTAGATGTACCATTAGAGTAATTAAAGCAAAAAAAAGTTTATATTTTTATTGGCGTTCAGAGGTTGAGTAAAAAAAATGTCCGTGAATCCACATTTTCACAAATTTCGTTAAAACTTTTAGACATGTCGAGCTATCAAAGCAATTTTACTTCTGCGGGCTATTTATATAAGCGCCTAGTAACGGTCTTCAAAATTTTTCGATATTCAACCCCTAAGGGAGGTTGTGTACATATTCACGAATTCTTATATATACCTAAGGTATATTGAGACTTGGAATTCACGTTTACTTCTATAAGCTTTAAACGTAGTCGGGGAAAACCCCGATTTCTATTAAACCCTCGGGGGGTATTGTTCAAGATTTCACTGATTCCGAAAATCTCTTAGGTTTAATGTGATCGAATTCGCTTTTACTACTATGAATTATTCTATTGATAAAAAAAATACGTAAGTAAATAAAAAAAATCTGCCAACAGTCTGGGCGCAACTTTATTATTTTATGGGTAGAAGTCCGAAACGTGTTTAATGATGAGATACGGTGTTGGGTACTATGCGACTGACAACCAAAAAAATAACCAGGAGGCTATTTGAAACGTTATTTTTTAGGTTGTCAGTCGCATAGTACCTAACACCGTATCTCATCATTAAACACGTTTCGGACTTCTACCCATAAAATAATAAAGTTGCGCCCAGTTTTATATTCTTAAAAAACATTTGACAAAAAACAATTGACATGTAAAGTGTAGGATAGGAAAAAATTGTTTTTCTGGAAGGGTCCAGAATTATTTCTCTGGGCAGGTCCTAACCGGGAACAGGGGGTTCCGGGCACCTCCTGGCCCTCCTGACACTCCACTTCCCCTCTTAAAAATTTTAGCCCTTGTCTACTCTCCTAGTATCCCTTAAGGAGGAACATCCGAGAAGAAAGCAGAAAAAATAAGTGAATTTTAGAGATTATTATCTCAAAAACTATTTGCTCGATTTTCTCCAGATTGATTTTATTCGAAAGTATATATGTTGAGGTACACAAATAATTCTTTTTATAAATATATAACAACCGGAGGCGCTGCTGTCATGGTCGGCGTAAAGAATGTCCATCGCTCGCACGGTCCGCGGTTCCCAAGATTACATACAGCCGGTTGATCCAAACTAAAAATTTCAAAAAGATTCTGAAAATGTAAAGTATGATGCCCTACTCTACGTAGGGCTTTTTGAAAAAGAATATTTTTCACGAAATGGCGGCCGATTGAACTTTATTTTCAGTTTTTAACCTTTTATCGACCTTTCCGGCTTGATGAAAAAAAACTAAATTAGTAAAAAGAGCACAAAGCACCCTTCTGCAATTAAGGTTTCAGGAGATATTGATTTTATAATGCTTCAATTCCAGCTTTCAAACGTTTCGAACATATTGTTTTTTCCCTCACTCACACACCCCTCAACCCTTATCACCAATGTTTTTGCAAATGGGTCCACTATCATAGTACTACATAAGTTCCAAGTTTCAGCCTCCTACCATAAGCGGTTCCTGAGATCTAGAAATCAGTATTTTTCGTCTGAAACGCGCTCCCCATTATTAAAAAATAATAAAGTAAAATAAGCAGAAATGAAAAATGCCATTTGAGTTCTAATATGCTATACTTAACAAAAAATGTCGGGTCCGATAGTCGGATTTTAGTATCGATATATCGCTTTAAAAAATATCGGCCGATATTATCGATATATCGTTAAAAAAATATCGCAATTTCGATATATCTATATTTTTTCAACATCCCTAATTTATAGTAGTAGTTACGTAACCACCAACTTTAAGACAAAATAGAACACATTCATGTGCACTGATTTGCAAATGATATGTAATTGAATAGTACGATGTACTCGATCACATTCGCAAAAAAGCACATAAAAAATCCAAAATTCCAATAAAAATAATGGACAAACATGTTATTCGGTATTCCATCACGGCTGTGTCGAACGTACACATTATTAGGCTTGTTTCCTTTTTTTATTTTTTCAGAAGTCCAAATAATTTCCGAATTCACAGAAACTCGTCCTGCAGGCAAAAATGAAAATTTCCGTAAACATGGATAATATTTATTTCACAGGAAAAAAAAATATAAAATAAATAATATGGTAAAAGTGGAATAAGATAAAATCGCACCATAGAGGAAATTTATGGAAAGGACTGAAAATATCCCTACCCGTAGGCCTTTTATGTTAATTGTGGGCTCTTTGGAAACGCTTTAGAAATCACTGAACCATCCCCTAATGATGTCTCGTATCCTCCGAAATATTTTGTCTCGTCACTCCCCTTCGTCCTGTTCGGTTTTATCTCTCGGCCGTGGTTTTTCGCCTAGTCTAAGCCCAACCAGAATATTATTACAAATATTTAGTATAGGGGATGAGACATGCACCTAGCAAATCCGCAAGGGTCTTATTCCTCTTCAATGCGGAAGAGAATTTTTATTTAAGCCGCATTACATTTGCCACACGACAGTTATACAAACTCACTCACACACCCACACAAAAGCCGACCAAAAGAAAAATTATAATTTATAAAAAGGAGAAAAAAATCCACATTTATGGAGATATTTCGCATTAAAGTGTACATAACGTTAAAACCTACACACCGAGAACATTTGCATAAAAATTTTAGTAATAAAGAACACAATCTCAAAGGTAGACCTTATCATTAGTAGACCGGAGTAGACGGCTCAAGTCTTTCATCTTGGCTCGGAATGAAGGCCAAATGGTTCGTGAAATAATAAGGATTCCAGTTTCGCAGTCTACTTGCGATGGTACTGAAATGTCTTTAAAACTAATTGAAATTATTCGGGTATCAACATGGAAATAAAAGAAGATAAAAAATAGAAAAGGAGGGCATTCCGACAAATGAGTTTCATACATAATTTATATTGCTTTCGGCCGAACCAAAGCTGTGAGCAAAAATTAAGGTAGGCCGGATTAAAGTGCGAACTAAAGTTGACCAAAATTAGAGGAACGATTAAATACACCCATCCTGATTCAGGCTTCAGTGGAGTAGGCCTGCCTGAAGGATGGGGCGCTATTCCGCAGAATAAATTCAGTTTTTCACGATTATACTTTTGGTTGTTATGCGTCTGACGAATTTGAATGCAAAATACTTAAGTTTCGAAAACTTTATCTTCGGTAGAAAGACTGATGAAGAAGTTTTGCCATTTGGAATTTGTTATTCCTGAGGCTGGCTTTTCGTGAGACTTCTTTTTAGAATGACGAATTCGGGAGAAAAATTTAGTTAGTTATTTGCCACTCTGTCTACGCCTCTGGTCAAGTTAATAAAAAAAAAAATCTGCCAATGGTCTGGGCGAAACTTTATTATTTTTCGGTTCAAAGTTCGGGAGTGGTCAAAGTCGGAGTGTATCATGAGTTGCTTCGAGATTATTACATTTCTTGGAAAACTAATTTTGTTCTTAAAATAAAAATATTTAAAATAGCGATTTTTAGCCGATTAAACATTGGAAAATTTCTTTCTTCTTATCATTTATACTCTCTTAGGAGCTGAAAAAGGAAAAAACTTAAAAACAAGTTTTAGGCGATTATTACGTGAAAGTGAAAAGATATTTGATATCTGATAAGACCTGGGGATATAGAAGAATTCGTGAAAAAGTTTACAACCCCCTTTGCACCCCCTTAGAGGTCGAATTTTAAAAAATCCTGAAAACACTTTCTAGGTATTTATATGAAGAAGATGTACAATAAAAATGAATTCAATATTTGGGAAAACCTAATAGATATGACGAAAACCGTGAAAATATATGCACTCCATTTTCACTGATAATTTTTTTTGCCCCCCCTCCGAACGCCAATGGATATTTGAATTTTTTTTTATCTAAATTAGTTTTCTAGTTGAACTACATAAACATACCGAGTTTCAACTTTGTAGCATAAGCCGTTCTATAGATAGGAAAAACACCCCCCACCCCCGTACCATACTACCCCTATAAAAAATTATATTTTTCCAAAGTGCTACTAATATAGCTCTATCCAAATACCAAGTTTCAGCTTTATATCATTATAGGTTGTCGAGATATTAAAATCGAAACTTTTTACTTTTCACCCTCCCCACCCTCACCCTCTACACCCACACTTCCTAAATTTTGTTTTCCGATAGGGGTCTATTAGGCCTACTTCTGGTAAAAATTTTAAGCATCTATCTTACACTGTTCTTGAGATATGATACGTGATTTTTTTGAAAAATTCTTATCCCCTCCACTTTCATGCTCCACCGCCCCCTTGAAAAATTTTACTTTTATCAAACTTCATTTGTCAACCTTTATGCACAAACCAAATTTTATTTATCTAGTGCAATTGGTTCATGAGATATCGTAATCTAAAGTTTTTCACCCCCCACCCCCGTACGCCACTGCCCCCACTCAAATTTTTGGTTTCGATCTATTCTCCTAGTACACCTACAGATATTCATTAAGTTTCAATTTTGTGACATTAACCGTTTCGGAGATATGGATTTTAGAATGTGTCAATCTCACCTTTTTTGCGTTTCGGACGCATTATTTTTCCCCCCACTCCCGAACCCCTTCACCTATATCGGCAATTTTTTTGCAAATGGGTCCACTACCGAAGTTCTATATAAATTCCAAATTTCAGCCTCGTAGCATAAGCGGTTGCTGAGATCTAGAAACCAAAATTTTCCGTCTAAAACGCTTCCCCCTCCTCCCCCCTCACACCCCCACCCTTCCAAATTTGGTCACTTTAGGGGGCCTACCCACTCTACCCACGAAAAAAAATTCAATTAAGTAGCTCATAGGGTTTGGATGCTACGAGCCTTCAAACAATTTTGCGTACACCGGTAGACGTACGGCGTACGGCGTACGGCGTACGGCGGACAGACGGACTGAAATTTTTTTTTGCTTTTTTCGTGTCTACTCGTCATGAAACGTGAAAAAAAAAATTTTGAGGGTAGCAAATTTTTTTTTTTTAAAAATCGATAACAATACTGTATTATTGAAATAATAAAGTAATATGCCAACAGTCTGGGCGTAACTTTATTATTTTAGGGGTACAAGTCTGAAAAGCGTTTAATGCTGAGATGCCATGTAGGTTACTATGCGATGTAGGTTAACTCAAAAATAGCTTTTCAAATAGGCTCCTAGTTATTCCTTCCACCGCATCTCAGAATTAAACGCGTTTCGGAATTCTATTTAGATTGCTGTTGAGATCCCCTTTCTATTGCCCCACCACTTTCGAAAATCGGAATTTTTTTTTTTAAAAAAAGCATTAGGGGTATCTTTTGGCAAGTGTTTGGTCAGTTTTCTAAAAAAAAATCCGATTTTAACCATTGATGGCTTAAATTAGGGATGCTGAAGCCCATAATCCAAATCCGCAAACAGATGGGTTGGTTTAAGTGGCAGTCCTGTCTCCCAGACAGAGCTCAATTAGCTTAGCCGTTTTGGAACCATAAACTCGTGTTAAACTCGGATGTTAAGGGTTGTTGTGCCTGGGGAATATAGAAGACGAATGTGAGAAAAATTGATTGAATTGAATTGATATATCTGTACTGTTCAAGAAAAGTAATAACTCTCCAATTTTCTTCCCTGAAATCTCCATCAGGTCCCCGTAGAAGGGTTTGCCTAGCGCTCGCTCTCGGGCTCTAGCTAAAGCCGGCCATTCGCAAAGGAAATGAATGAACGACTCTCGCTAATTAGTGTCCTGGCAGCTGCGGCAGTGTACATTGAACGGAATGCCCAATTTGGCTGCATGATCCCCAATTGGCCAGTGACCTGTGATGATCGCCGTGATTCTGGAGGCGTCTGCCCGGTTCTTGTATGGAAGTTCGTCTGACTTGGCTCGGTTGTAAGAAGGCCATTTTCCTAGATATTGCGCAGGTGGTTAGGCTTTTCCATCTGGAGTTAGCCCCTGTCTGGAAGTGGGAGAGTATTACCCTCTTTACGACTCCTAAAGGAACGTGGACTAGTTCCGCAAGAGAGCCGAGAAGAGCGGAGCCCTCCCTGGCCAGTTCATCAGCCCGCTCATTTCCCATTATGTCTCTATGCCCCGGGACCCAAAGCACATTGACTTTGAGCCGTTCCGCTAAACCGACTAGTTCGTTACGGCCTTGCTGAACTAGTTTAGAGGAGGTGGTAGCCGAATCTAGTACTTTGATTGCGGCTTGGCTGTCGATGAAAATGACGATGTTACATTTTGGCGATGAGTCGTGTTTTAGTGTACAACAAGCCTCCCGGATCCTCAGTATCTCTGCCTGGAAGACGCTAGCGTGGTCCGGGAAGCAGTAGGACTTAGCGATATTATGTGTTTCTGAGAATATTCCTGCCCCGACCCCGCAGGAGAGGGGAGCGTTTTAGATGAAAAATTTTGGTTCCTAGATCTCAGGAACCATTTATGCTAGGAGGCTGCAACTTGGAACTTATGTAGTACTATGATAGTGGACTCATTTGCAAAAAAATGGTCGATAAGGGTTGAGGGGTGTGCAAGTGGGGAGAAAAACAATGAGTCCAAAACGCTTGAAAGCCGGGATTGAAACATTCTAAAATCGATAACTTTGTGCTTATCCTTAGGGATACTTCAAAATGTGGGGGTGGTTGGTCAAAAACTTTGGATTACAATATCTTCCGAACCAAATAGAATACAGGAAAATAAAATTTAGTTTCAGTATATGGGATCACAAGAGGAGTTTACTGAAATTAAACTTTTTGAGAAGGGGAGGTGGAGCACGAAAGTGGGGGTACAGCGGTTTTTAAAAAAATGTCATTTTTATATCTCAAAAACCGAAACATAACTTGGTAAGTCGAAAAATTGCCAAAATGGGATAAATGTACTGTGGTCATCTTCCAAGTCTTATACGCACTGTGAAGAAGTTAGCAACTCACAACCCTAATGGTTTTTGAGTTATAAGGGTGGGGTTTCTTGGTATGTGGTAAAATTGTGTTTGTTATCTGCTAAGTCGACTTACCATGATTTTTTCCGAGTCATCACGGGAAAAACCAGATAAGTCGAATTACCTAGTTTTTCGCTGTGTATCTGTGTTGTAAACTGCATTTATCCATTTATTCATCGTGCCAGATTATTCCAAGTGAAGTGTATTGTTTCTATGCATGGTTATGCTAAAAAAGGCGGTCATTATTAAAAAACACGATACCGAAAATCAGAAATTTTTATGGAAACCAGTGCAGTGGTTGCAATACCGTCAAGGACCGGGAAATATAGTTTTTTAACATAACCTTAAAAAAAATTAACCATTCAAAATGATAAATTTTAGAAAAAAGGGAAAACATTGTAATTTTGATTGCCTTCCATTGGTTTCACTCGGACCAAGGGACATCATCAGTTTAGAAAAGAAAAAGCACATTCTCTATAGATTTGTTTCAAATCGATCAGGATGAGATTGACGATTAATCTCAAGGGGTAATTTTAATCTTAGGTAATAATAATTACCTAAGTTCCTTTTGGAACTTCATTTTAGGGATTCATTTGTATTCATTGTTTATGAATTTTTCCATTCATTTTTCTATTTGTAGCTTATATTTTTGTACCAATTGTAGTGGATATTATGCTTTCGTTGTTTTTTGCTATTGTTTCGTAATAAAAGTTTTCTTAACTGTAACGTTTTGTTTTAATGGTATTTTTATTAACTAAATGAAAGTACACCTAATTGACAAAATAAATGAGAAATAACAGCAAAGAAACTTAATATTATTAATATAACAAGTATGGGGAATAATCAGGTTATGGTGAAAAAGTTGGGATAATCTGGTGCAAAATCAGGTAACTAAACGTAAATCCTAAAAATAATTTCAGCAAATTAATAATTTTCAAACCACTAGATTTCGAACGTTATTTGATCACATTGATGTCAACAAAATTAATTTTTTCAAAAAACTGGATTTACAGGAATAGTTCAATAGTAACAAAGTGCTGCCCTGAAAAGTTTCGTTTTTCGACTTACCAAGCTATTCACTGTGACCACAGAAATATAGTCTGGGAAAAACCGATTTAAGTATTTTTCCCTATTAAACCTCCGGGGTGAAAGTTTTAAACAGCCTCCTGGTTATTCCTTAAGTTGTAACCTACACCGCATCTCAGCATTAAACACGTTTCGGACTTCTACCCATAAAATAATAAAGTTGTGCCCAGTTTAGGCATTTGTGGAGTTCCCCTTTCATTTGCGTTACCACTTGCAGCGTAGAAGTTGTAGAAGTTAGCGTTTATAGCTAAGATGCGGTCTTGGTTACTATTCGACTGAAAACCTTAAAAAAATGTTCGCGAAGCGGTTCGAATAGGGTCGCGACAGAATACTTACGCCGCTCCCACATATAACATATGAGAAACGTAATTGGGTCGTACTCCGGGACGCGGTCAAAGTCATATTATAATATCAGTTTTTATGCGATTAGGGGGTTTTTCGTGATTTCATGAAATCGGAATTGCGTTTGTAGGCGATTATTTAAATTTTGTGGAAGTGAAAACTAATCTGATATCTCATCAATCCTAAGAAATATGTCGAAAGCCTTACGTCCTATGGGAGTTGAAAATCTAAAAATACTGAAATGAACTTTTTGACGATTATGTAGGAAGACTTAGGAAGTAAAAACGATTTTTTTTTTTAATGTTAAAAATGTTTATTAAATTCATAATTTTGTATAAAAAACAATTCGATATCTCATCAGGAATTTGTGAAAACATATACAAACCCCTTGCATCCACTATGGGGTTGAATATCTAAAAATCCTGAAATGGGTTTTTATATATATATGAAGAAAGCCCGAGGAAGTGAAAGCCAATTCGATTTCATATCACTCCTAAGAGATATGACGGAATTCGTGAAAACATGTTCAACCCGTTTATAACAGGCTTGTGAAGTTCGCCAACAAACTAGTTTAGAAGAGCGTTCCCAGAACTGAAATGAACGAACTAGTTCGCAGTCAGTCCCGCTCCTACTTCGTTTGTATTCATTCATTGCCGTTGTAAGTCAGTGGTACAATATACTTGTAGACTGATGACCTTCCTTTTTTTTTCAGTCATCACATTCTATCAGACGACCTTTTTTTTTAGTCATCACATTCCACCTGAGGACCTTTGTCTTTTTTTTGGTCATCACATTCTAATACAATTACGACTACGAGTCGTTCCAAACATCACTACCTTTCTCGTCACTGAACTTCAAGTTCGTTCTTTTAGTTTACTAGTTCGCGGGAGTTCAGCCGCGAACTAATGAACTAAAAGAGCGAACTAGTTCGCGAGTGATCGGGAATCGGAAATTATCGCTCACTATGGTAAACTAAAATTCGCAACCCTAGGTTATAACCTCTTACGGTTTGAAAAAGGAAAAAAACTTAAAAACGAGTTTTAGGTAATAAGCCCGTGGAAGTAAAAATTTATTCGATATCTTATCAGACCTGAGGGATACGGTTGATTTCGTGAAAATATATACAACCCCTCTACTTCACCTTGTGGGTCGAATTTTAAAAAATCCTGAAAACACTTTCTAGGTATCTATATGAAGAATTCATAGAATAGAAATGAATTCAATATTTGGAAAGACCTAATAGATATGACGAAAATCGTGAAAATATATACATTCCATTTTCACTGATAATATTTTTGCCCCCCTTTCGAACGCCAACGGATATTTTAATTTTTTTTAATCAGAATTAATTTCCTAGTTGATTTACATAGAAATACCGAGTTTGAACTTTCTAGTTCTTTAGTTTGGAAAAACACCCCCACCCCCGTACCATACTACCCCTATAACTATAACTATAACTATAACAAATTATATTTTTCCAACATCCTGCTACTATAATAGCTCTATCTATGGTAAATACCAAGTTTCGGCTGTACATATATCGTTATAGGTTCTCGAGATATAAACGGAACTTTTTTCTTTGCACCCTTACCCACTTTCACCCTCTAATAATAAGATTTTAAATTATGAAATTTATTATTAAAAAATCTTTGATATAAAAAATTTTTAATTATTTCTTAGGTTAGTTCATTGCATTCTGGATGGTTTTCGTTTTTTAGATGTTCGAGTATGACGGTCTACATAATGTTAAAGCCGGGAAACTCATTTGAATTTAAATTTTGGCGAAATAGTTTACAAATTCCTTATGAATCTGTAACTCTCAAAGAGCACAATTGTCGATATGAGGATTAACTTATACTACACTTACAAAAATTTTATATTATGATATTTGCCCTTATTCACAAATTGGAGGTTCGAATTACTTCACTATATCAATAGTGTTAATTTAAAATTGATTGATAATTTTAAGGTTTACTACATTCATTCTGATACACATATAAAATACTTTATTATTAAAAAATAATAAAGTAATACAAACTGTGATGTCAACAATAAGTTTTTTTAGTTGAGTTACTGTATTGTGCTATTAAAATTTTTTTTAAAAATTTGAACCATATTTTAATCAACTTATTAGCTCTATTCCCACAATTGTCGAAGCTCAAATATTCGGTAAGCAGCCACTTAAAATAGTTTACCGCCCAATTTACTGAGAGTAGCAATTTTTCCTATCCTGGATAGTTTCGATTCATATTTTTCTCAAACTAGATACACGCTGATAATTTGTAGGTATTTATCATCATCATTCAGGCACTTGCCTTCCTTACGAAATACGAGCCTTCCGAACGAAGGACGCCTGTAGCCATCACCACCCGGAGCAAATGTTAAACTTGCGTTGATATAAATCATCGAGAGTTAATAGAAATTCTAGTATTAGTTGCGAGGCACACCTCCATCATAGTCTGGCGAGTGGCCTTAGTTTGCCAGTCTGTACACTATATCACGGTTTGATACGCCATTGCCATCCGATATATTGAGAGGATTTCATGATTTTTTCCTCGATTTTCTTTTGCGGCTGCCGCTTTTTTTCCGCTTTTTCAAAAGGTACGAAAATCCATTTCCATGATTAATGGATATATCGAACACCAGTTGAAGAGATTTGTGCGCGACAAGCTCCCTTGGATTGGGGAATTGATGAGCAGCAATTTACGATGGCACTTTTGTCATTTGAATGGTCTGCAATAAACATTGACGGTAATTGAGGACATTGTCGTCCCATGTCACTGTCACCAAGTTAGATGGAGCTGTTTCGCGGAAAAATGCAAAATGGATGGGATTTGCGTAAATGGTATGCGTATAGCAAGTGTCAATTACGTAGTGCAGCGTAACTCGTTTCGGTCGTTTGACAGCCTGAATGAGAATTAGGTTATCATTTCAATTGTTGATTCAATTGCCAGGATTTATAGTCCGAAATGAAAGGCTACTACTACTCCACTTTGAATAAAAATTTAACTGTAATCTGGCAAAGAATTTCAGCATGAAATAGCATCGGGGGTACATCAAGAAATTCACCATTAGTCTAATCAATTAATCAGAAATTGCCATCTACGTACCTGACAGGGTATAACCCGAACCGCAAAATTGAACTGGCGCAGATGGTACGATAGTTCTATTACGTAAATGCTCTAGGATAGTTAGCCTTTATATTAATCCCCAATTCATTTCAAAGTTCGCGTGAGAGGAAGACAATAAGAAACACTTTAAAAGGTTGAAAAGACCTTTTATGATAATATATATATTATGCTGCGTCTCCGCAACAAGCACATTGAAAAATGATTTCAATCGCATTAAGTGGCTTATAATGTTAGGAAAATGATATTTTAGTCGATAATTATGATGTCACTCAACAGTTTGTTTTGTGGCCAAAGATTCAAATTGCATATCTGGACGTTCCATTGTGCAGATGATGTTCACCACATGGGTTTGTTGCGCTCTGTTTAGGGATGATACGTGCATTCACAGTTGAATAGATACAACACAGTATACTTATCGTTATGGTCTACTACTCAATCCCACATCTAGCTATTCTATAACGACTAGATGCAGCTATATCTCGACTCGTAAAGTTAAAGATCCGAATATCCGAACGGTCTATTCCCGGTGATAGTTTGGTGGTAGAATACAAACAGCAATCAATGTCCATGCCAGAACAAACACTTGTTTCAGATTTTGACTCCTTGTCATCCAGTCTTCATTTCTTCCAATTAGTGCTAGCTATGCGATTGTTGGGGTAGCTTCAGAACTACTCGCATCTACGGACAGCATTTATCTTTGCAGACAATTCCAACTGGGACAGAGAATGGACTAGATATAACTGGGGTATACGCTATTATCTTCCATACAGAGTTTTCGAACAATTGCAATGACCAGAAATACTCAGGCGGCCACACATATACTTTCGCAGCGATATTTTATCGTGAACGGCGATATGAATAGGATATGTCCAAAATGTTACTTTTATTACAGATGTAACCAAAAAAAATATACCTCTGAATGTAATTGAAACATTTTTTTTTTTAAATAGTGAATAGGGCAGGATTTTATGCTAGCAGCTATTACACAAAAAATGTAATTTATCATGTCCTTCGTGAATTTTGCAGGGATGAAAAAAGTAATGATAAATTATGAAAGGAACTATTGAAAGAAAGAGACTTGGCAATCAATCTGTGAATATATTTATTAAAGCTTCGATTTAATAATTTCATGCATCGAAAATGTAAATATTTGATGCAGAGGTACTGCAGGAGTATCAACCAGCTTACAACTGAAATTTTAATTGAAATTTTGAGTATTTTGGTTTGATTACGCCGCTAAGGAAATTGCGTTTAATTAATTTCGTGGTTCTGATTAATAAAACACTAGACTACTACACAGAAAAAACAAGAATAGAAAACTCTTCTAAATAAATGTAGATAAAGCAAAATTAGTAAAACTACTTAAGTTTTAGACGAATGAACGAGAATGAAATTGCATTTTTGTCCACCAAACTCGGTACCTATTTGTTCTAATCGCAATTAGTTACTCTTAAAATTTCGAATAATTGAAGTATTGCCTAAATTTATTAGACACATTTGTTAATAATTTAGGTGTCGTTCATGAACATCGTATCCCACCTAATTTGATTAGACAAATTCATATATTTGTAGCAAAATTGCCTATTTTGCTGACTTTAGCATTTCGCAAATTCAAGTAGCCAAACACACGAAAAGTATGAAAAACATCTACTTAAAGTAGGTGATAGGCAAACGTGTCTTGATATGACCAGCAACTGTTTCATTTCAGTTTTGTTTTTTGAATAATCCGGATGGTCGCGATATTGGTGCTTGAATTTGAAAACGCAACTATTATGCAACTATTATGAATACCAAATATAAATTAAAGGACATTCTCACCATAATAGACATTTATCAAGTGAAGTTCTATTCCAATTTATTCTTGTGAAAAATTGTTCAATATTTTTTGTTGGTTTAGAAATACATGTGAAAAAGTTTGATAAACATTTTGATTGTTACATTTTACAATATATAGTTGCAGAAACATCCAAATGATCATTTCTAGTAGTGAAATTATGTATCCACAGATTCACTTAATAAGTCATGAAGTTGATGACTATTTCCTAAAATTCAAACCAGAATTAAATTAGATTATTAAAAAATGTTCTTATGAATTATTTCAATTAAATGAAAATAATAAATTTTTATTATTATTTATGTTTTATTCATTTTTATATTTTCTATTTCCAAAATACCATTCGTTCCAGTCATATATATTAGTGTAAAATCTATAAGACCATCTATTCAAATTAGGTGAATACAGTCTAATGTTAACCTATTTATATAGTAGTGAAATTGTCGAATATGTTTTGGTAAAAAAAGCAATTGGCACCTACTGAAATTCAATTTATTATCTAAAATAAATAGTTGATTTTTCTATACCAAAATGGGAGAATCAACTAATTGTGTAGTTAAATAAACTAAATAATGGCGTTAATAGAATAACTAATTTGAAATAGATGTCTTGTCGAAATGAAGTAATAGGTTGAAAATCACTCATGGTTTTGAGGTGGAACATCTACTCTTTAGGTAGTATTTCTATTATTTCTGTGTATTTTTATGTAATAGTAAAGATTTGCGATAGACACAAAACTCAAAACCACAAAATTGTATTCGGAAAATCTACACCCTAAAAACAGTTTGTAAAAATACTTTGTCTTTAAAGCAAAAAGAAGTGGAAAAATACGCAATTTATGTAATTGTACATACACAGTGCGACAAATTAGTTCCGAGACTCGAACCATATCTGAGTAACTAGTAGGGCCATTTTTAATTTTTACTTATTACTAGAAATGAGTTTTATCTTTAAATCTATTTTATTTTTTTATTTTTAGTTTTATCTTAAGGCCCCGTGTATACCAAAACAGCATTTTTGTTGAAAATAAGGCAAACGGGATTCGCGAAATCTCCAAAGCAGCAAAAAATAGGTCTTTTCTGCTTAGACAAATATAATTAGCAATATGTGTTAAAGTTTCTGTTGATTATTGTTTTTTGAAATTTCGATCATAAGAAAAATTATAAGCGATTACGTCGAATAAGTTTTCGAAATTATTGAAAACACACATTTGGTAATTGCGATTTTGGAAACATTTCTGAAGTGATTTTCATTATTTTTGTTTTCACTCAATTAGGAACGATTCAATCTATTTTTTTTTGGAATTAGAATTTTCGATTTTGACTTATGTTTGGAAATAATACATTTTGAAAACTCTGATTTTTAAAAAAAAATTATGTTTTTTTATTATTAAAATTTTCTATGAAAACCGATTTTTTTTTATTTTGTTTCTTCTTATGTTACTTTATCAAAGCGTTCTAAAGCAACTTAAATTCAAAAAGCTTCAAAAAAGTTAGTATAACATTGTATTTGCAACGATTTTTCAAACTACATTTTTTAATCAAATTTTCCATTCAGACCACTCGCAGAGGTCGAGCTGATCGGACGTGTGGCTATGTCGCATTTTTTTTCGGCAGGTTTGTTTTCATGTTTCATTCGCTGAGAGTAAAAAGGTTACGATGTTCCCCACCCTGCAAGCCTGCAGCACACGATTCGAAGGCATAGTAACTACATGGCAAGGTGTGTGTGTGTAATCGGCATAATGTCTATTCGCCTGCTCAGAATGAAAAGTGATTTTTAGCTTTTCTTCTTTCTATGTGGCAAACAGGGCAAAAAGTAAATCGAAAAAAAGAAAAAAAAATCTGCCAACAGTCTGGGCGCAACGTTATTATTTTTTGGGTGAAGTTCGGAACGAGTTTAATTCTGAGATGCGGTGTAGGTTACTATGTCACTGAAAACCTAAAAAAAAGTTCGGGAAGCGGTTAGAATGGGGTCGCGCTAGAATACTTACGCCGCTGCCTCATATAACATATGAATTACATAATTGGGTCATACTCCGGGACGAGGTCTAGTCCTAGTATAAAATCAGTTGTTACGCCATTAGAAGGTTTTTCGTGATTTGGTTTTGGGCCATTACATGAAATCGGAAATGCGTTTGTAGGCGATTATATAAAAAGTCCGTGGAAGGTCAAAACAAACTAAAATCTTATCAATCCTGAGAAATATATCGAAAGCCTTACGTCCTATTGGAGTTGAATAACAAACATCCTGAAATCAACTTTTTGAAGATTATGTAGGAAGCCTTAGGAAGTAAAAATGAATTCGATATCTCATTAGAACTAAGAAATATGTAAGAATTTGTGGAAACAGATACAACCCTTTTGCACCCATTTTGGGATTGAATATCCAAAAATCCTGAAATGAGTTTTTAGATATATACAAAGAAAGCCAGAGAAAATAAAAATCAAGCCGATGCCTTATCACTCCTAAGAGATATGACGGAATTCGTGAAAACATGTTCAACCCGTTTTTACACTCTTAGGGGTTGAAAAAGGAAAAAACTTGAAAACGGGTTTTAGGTGATTATTAAATAGGTCCGTGGAAGTAAAAAGTTATTCGATATCTAATCAGACCTGAGGGATACGGCTGAATTCGTGAAAATGTATACATAAGTTGAATTTCAAAAAATCCTGAAAATACTTTCTAGGTATTTATATGAAGAACCCGTACAAAAAAAATTAATTCAATATTTGGAAAGACCTAATAGATATGACGAAAATTCTAAAAATATATGCATTTCTTTTTCACTGATCATTTATTTCACCCCCTTTCGAACGCCAATGGCTATTTTAAATTTTTTTATCTAAATTACTTTTATAGTTGATTTACATATACATACCGAGTTTCAACTTTGTAGTATTAGCTGTTCTATAGAAAGGAATTATTTTTTTATCTATTTGTCTCACGAAACAATTGCACTCAATTGTTTCGTGAGATATCGTAATCTAAAGTTTTTCACCCACACTCGAAAATTTGTTTCCAATCTATTCTCCTAGTATACCTAAGATGTTCATTAAGTTTTAATTTCGTGACATTAACCGTTTAGGAGATATGGATTTTAGAATGTGTCGATCTCGGCTTTTTTGCGTTTCGGACGCATTATTTTCCTCCACTCCCACACTCCTTCACCCATATTTTGTACCCCGATCCCCTTGAAATCCCAATTTGGTTTTTTAATATGTTTTGAAAAACAATATAATATACAAAATATAAAAAAATAAAAAAAAAATAAAAAAAAAAATAAAACTACGGATTTTGAGATATTCAAGGATAAAGGACAAAATCGTTATCCTTGTAAAAAAAAAATTGAAGGACAATTTTTATTCGTTTTTTTATGTTGCGATAACATTCCCCTTTAAAATAAGCCCTATTTTATTATTCTATGATAAAAATTACCAGAGATATGAATTTTCAAAGAGAACTCGGACACCATTTTTGCGAAATCTTTAAATCTTTATAATTGAGATAGAAACAAAAAAATTAATTTCACTAATTCTTCAAGTACAAAAATTTTCAAAAGAATCGGCGATGGTAAGGTCCCAAATTTCATAATATTTTGCGATTCTTGATGAAATGACCCAATATGCAATAATACGAAATTAATTTTATTTTAGTCCACAATTGCCTATAAAAACATGAATGGAGACATGTCTCGTGACTACATAAATATACATAGTATACTATGTCATGCGAATGTCCAGAAATCCACCGTCCACAGAAAATTAAAAAAACCCGAGACGTCAGGTCAATGAATTTTCTTTCGAACTTTCGATCGGATTGTACTCCTTTCCGTTCATACTTTCGCTATTTTTCTACATTCCGTTTTTCATCATTTTGCATCTCACACACACATACAGGTCAGTACACACAGAGCTGTGTAGGGGCATCGCTTGACGGTTGAATCGTTGTACATCGTGCGTGATCGTTCAGATTTAAATTTCCGATGCTCACGAATAATTTCTTACGCTCTCGAAATGAAATCAAAGCAAAATAGGTGAAATTTTCGATTTTGGTTTGGGACTCACGGGCCCTTAAAATCTATGATGGTTTTTTTTTTTTTCACTTAATACTAAATCTTAGTACTAACTTATGATCTAAATTCTTTTTTTTTTTGTTTTTTTTTTTTTTATTTATTGCTAAATCTTAGTACTAACTTATGATCTAAATCAGTAATCCTACCTAATCCGATCTTAAATCTAGTCTCTAACCCTACCTTACGAGTAATGTTTTTACTAACCTACGTTTATTGTCTAGTCTTACTATGCTATCCTAATCCTATTCTTAAAAATTAAACCTAACACTAAACTACTGCTATAGTATTGATCGTCATGTAGCCACCAATATCGCGCGGTCTCTTTTGCGATTACGTCTTCTTCGAGGAAATTCGCTGTCGAATACCTCCATATCGGCAAATCGTCTGTCGTATCAATCATGTTACTATATTTTATAGTTTTATCGCTGGCATGTCTGTAGGCGTGATAAATTTTGGGAATACTTTGGGAATCTAGGATATAATTTTGGCTATCAAGATATAGGAAGGATTCTGGAGGGATGAATCCAGTAGCCATGGTTTTTCGAGGTATTGAGGATTGGGATAGAATGGGTGGGACATCCAGGGATTCTCGTCCTGGTCTATAAACCTGAGAATATGATTTCTTATGATTTTGACCATCATGGAGTCGACTCTGCGAATCTCAGCCGTCTCATATATCTCTTCATTGGAGATGTAATGCACCCAATCCGTCTCGGCTTTTCTGTAGAGCCCGGTGCAGGCACGGAGGCATTTGCGTTCGAATACTCTCATTCTTTCCATATAAGACGGGCTGAGGTTGAACCACACGGGGCAACCGTATGTCAGGATCGGCCTTACCAGAGCCTGGTAACAGTGGATT
The DNA here is from genome assembly GCA_951812415.1 of Beris morrisii. NCBI lineage: Eukaryota > Metazoa > Arthropoda > Insecta > Diptera > Stratiomyidae > Beris > Beris morrisii. The sequence continues at coordinate 152,829,127 of OX638310.1, forward strand.
TTTACCCTGGGGCGAAGATGTTTAGAATAGAAAAGTGATCTGGCCGCCATGAAGGCCTTCCTCGCGCTCTCTATTTGTGTATTCACATGGTCATTGAATTTTAAAGTTTGGTCTAGCTTCACCCCAAGGTACTTCACGCAAGTTTTATGTGGGATTCGTTCCGTGCAACTCTTACCCGAGACAATATGGAAATTTTTCCAGTTTTTTTTACGTTAAAGTTTTTGCGTATTTATCCTCATCTTCCAGGACTCTGTATAGTATTTTACTTTGTTAAAGGCCTCTTGCAGCTCTTTCTGCACTATCGTCACCTTCTTATGAGACGCATACAGTCGTCCGCAAATGCGACAATTGATTTCAACCTGGACTCATTAAACCCGAATACAGTGGCGGTCATATTGCCTTTCCAAGGGGGGGCCATTCAAGTTCAGTACCTACTGTAGAGTAAATAGGTGCGGTAGCTATCCGTTAATGCAAATGTTCAAATGCTATGGTCGCTCATTTCCGTGGTCATTTCCGCATCTAAATCGCCAGATTTTATCATACAAATTTCAGAACATTAACAATCATTAACATCGCTCTGAAGGGATTTCTTGAACATCATTAAATTTATCAGCTGATTGTATGATATCAAAAATTGGAACCTGTATTGTATGATTGTAAATCTTTAAGAGGGCAGTCTACTTTGGAAGCCCCAAAAAAGGGCTATTTTTCGGAATTTTTTTAGAGTTTACAAGAATAACTATCGATGCCATTCTTTTTGGGCTTAATGAATATACTCTAAAACTAGCTAAAAACATTTTTTTTTATTTACTTTTTACATTTTGTGTTGTTGAAAATACTCGTTAAACGTAACTGTGTCAAAAATACATAGGTGGCTGACGGGATTGATTTTGTTCAGCAGATTCATCTGACACAAAAAAATTAAAAACTTATAGATTCAGTTTAACTGTGATTCTGTCTGGAACTAGAAGATTTGATATTCATGCATAAATAACAAAATGGCGGACTTTTTCGGAAAAATACCAAAAAATGGTACTTTTTCCACAAGTTTTTGCATCAAAATTAATAGTAAAAATAAAAATTTTCACTTGGTTCTAGTTCCAGACGAAATTATATATTTTAGGGATATGTGGTCTAATTTGCATCAAGATCGGTAGAATGGTTTCGAAAATTTCAGTCCCGTGAGCCGAGAAAACGTTGTTTCGAGAAAAACGCGGTTAAAGTTTTTTTCTACGAAATCGTGAAAACATCATACGTACGCCTAATCAGCGATGCCCGGACCATACAGGATCCCTTCTGCCTTTCCAGAATCTCTTACCCTTACAGTTTCAAATGTGGACATATAACTGCCGGTGAAAGCAGTAGAGAAACCTCAAATGTCGAAATATAACTGCCGGTGAAAGCAGTAGAGCAACCTTAATAATAAGTTTGTGTTAATACAAGCAGCTGCTCGACATTGGTACTTAGACTTCTCGGATCTTTATGAATTTTTCTCACAATATTTTTGAATGTACATACTTTCGAAAAATGCAAAAAAAAAAAAACGATTTTTTCAAACGGTCACAACTAGACTGCCCCCTTAAGCAATGGAAAATTGAATCGGATGGGTAGGAACTACTCGTACAAAATAGAATTAATTGATTCCAAAGCTTGGTGAACATAATTTTCGATTTCAGTAGAATTCAATGTCGATCTTGATTTCGACCAAATAGAAGCCCAAACAGACTTCAAGATCCCTCACATGTATGAGAAATCTAGTAGATTTTGAGAGTTTTGTTAAAATGTCGAGATTTCGCCAAATCCAGTTTGAAATCTTTGCATGTAAATAAGCTGCTTTTGAGACCACTAGAAAAGTAGTGTATTTAATTTTTATTAGTTCTACTATCATACATATTTGATGAAACTCAATATTGGGCATTAAAATCCGAATCCTATATTTCATAATCTAAAGACTTCAGTCCCGACGAAGAAGTGATCACCCCAGTTAGGTTAGGTTAGGTATCAGTGGCGGCTTAAAAACCTCGCATAGACCCTCGAGGGTCCATAGCGATACCACATAAAAAGGAGACCCAATGTGCCTAAGGTAGGTGCGCTTGCGTATCGATCTGTGTTGAGAGTTCCTCGTTCAAATCAAAGGTCCCTGTTGCCGTAGCAAAGTTTAGCAGGCTCTGCATGCTGCTACGCGAGACTTGTCCAAGATTTGCGAAAGACGGTGCACCTAGAGCCTTCACCCGTCTCCTAGCCAGAGCCGGGCAGCTGCACAGGAGGTGCTCTAGTGTTTCCCGTTCCGCGGGAAGTTTGCAGTTCCTGCAAATATCGTTAGTGATTAGCCCCAATCTGTACGCGTGCGCCCCAATCAGGCAATGGCCGGTAAGAATACCGACTAAAGTTGCGCATTGCGCCCTTGGTAGTGCTAACAAGAGTTTAGTACTTTTCTCGTTGTGAGTGTTCCACATTTGCTTCGTGGTTCTGGAGGTTGGCGTAGCCTGCCACCTGGCCTCGGACCGGCTTACCATCTTCCTCTCTAGGAAGTTGTAAATAACGTTAAGAGGCGGTGGAACCGAGACCGCGGCTTCCTGCCCAAGGTTTGCACCTATTTTAGCAAGACCGTCGGCGAGTTCATTACCTAAGAAACCACTGTGCCCTGGAACCCAGCAGAGCTCCACTTTCCTATTTGAGCACAGTTTCTGTAAAGCGCGTCGACAGTTAAGTACCGCCTTAAATTTGATAGTACAGTATTTCAGAGCCATTAAGGCTGCTTGGCTATCCGTATAGATAAAAACTGCCTTATCCCTTATTCGCGATTTATGAGCTATCTCCGCCGCCTTCTGAATCGCCAGTACCTCCGCTTGGAAAATACTGCAATTATTCGGCAGTCTGTAGCTAGAGTTTGTTGGAAGATCAAAAGAGTGCACGGCTGCGCCCACTCCGTCTTCCATCCTGGATTATTAAGTTATCGTGCAATACTTAAAATCTACGAAAGAAATATTTTATGTCAATGTAATTTATTAGCTTTATGTACATAGTCTCCTTGTTGAGTCGATCTATAGTTTAGATGACTGCCACCATAACCTAACCTAACCTACTCTCCTAATTCAAAAATTTAAAAAGTAAAACACGAAAATTTTCTAAAACTATTTTTATACTCTAGATGAAATCATATAGAGTATTATAAGTTTAATCCAGCCCAAAAGTTTGTAACGCATAGAACCAAGCCTCGGACGAAAAAAAGTTATATATTATTTTTTGTTTATTTGTGGCCAAAAACCTCAAATCCGCCTGACGTCCGTCCGTCCGTCCGTCCGTCCGTCCGTCCGTCCGTCCGTCCGTCTGTCCGTGAACACGATAACTCAAGAACGCCTTCACCTAGGATCTTGAAATTTTGAATCTGGATGTTTGGTTGAATTTGTAAGGCTAAGTTCGTTAACGGGCAAAATCGTCCTACTCCTTCGGGTAGCTGCCATACAAAATGTCCTTAAAACAAGTGTTCAAGAATATTGGTCGATAACTTCAGAAGGGTTTAAGCTACGTCTTTGAAATTTTGTATGTGTTATTTTTCCAATAGTTGGAGCTAAATATATGATTATGAAGAAAATCCTATTAGTCCTTCGTGTAGCTGCCATACAAATATCCTGTCAAAATGTATTCACTTAATTTACGAAACTCACTATAACTCAAGTAATCCTTTAGCTACGAATTCGAAATTTTGTACAAGTCAGTTTTGAGTGAAAACGAAGTCGGAGTTTACTAATCAGCGAAATCCTTTTACTCCTTCTGGTAGCTGCCATACAAAATGTTCTTAAAACACGTCTTCAAGAATATTGGTCGATAGCTTCAGAAGGGTTTAAGCTACGTCATTGAAATTTTGTACGTGTTATTTTTCCAATAGGTGGAGCTAAATATATGATTATGAAGAAAATCCTGTTAGTCCTTCGTATAGCTGCCATACAAATATCCTGTCAAAATGTGTTCACTTAATTTACGAAACTCACAATAACTCAAGTAATCTTTTAGCTACGAATTCGGAATTTTGTACAAGTTAGTTTTGAGTGAAAAGGAAGTTCGAGTTTACTAATCAGCGAAATCCTTTTACTCCTTCTGGTAGCTGCCATACAAAATATCCTTAAAACACGTGTTCAACAATATTTTCCAATAACTTTTGAACGCTTCAAGCTACGAATTTGAAATTTTGTACACGTTTATTTTTGAATGGTTCCAAGGAAAAGGATAAATATGTAAGAAATCGAGTGAGTCCTTTCCTGCTCCTCCCATGTGAAAGTCCTTTAAAAAGGACATTTTTTTCGATGACTTACCCAGTTCAAGATATGAAGTTAAACACTGAATATTGTCTTTTAGTTTTGAGTAACACTGCTATTAGATGTCCTTAATAAAGGACATACAACATGCACACACGTAATTCTACTTTATCCCCAACTACAATATAAATCGGAGTTCAGTATTCATCTAGAGTATTATACGATTGGCTTGCAGCCGATCGTGACTGCAGTATGTTTAATTATAATAACTTTATAAGCAGTATCTTATACCTGATTTACATCGCAAGATTTTGATATCTCGAAAAGCGTTTACAACGCTCTGAATATATTTATTTGACAACGACTATGATGATAAAATGTTTAATTTATTTTGAAAGAGTTAACTTTTGAAAACGAGGAAATTTAAATTGAATGAACAAGAGTTGAAAAATTGCAATTACAATTGAAATTTTTTAATATTTTATTCAGGGCTGTTCAGTGACCATTATTTGTATTGAGGATTTTTTTCCCAAAATTTTTTTCGCGGTACCTCTTGTAATGGTTTTAATTAGTGTAAACAAGATTCCGAAAAATGGGTCCCGATGTATTGACAAAACGGCCAAATAATATTATTCTGTGGATGATTGTAATTCTAAATATTCGTATATACGTGAGTTATGTATCATCGGAAATATCATCTAGTGGTCGTAATGAGAAAGTGAAATTTTTCATATTCAATCGGTTTCGACCGTACTTTGATAATGGTTAATAATACGAAGTTAGTATCGTCGGCAAAAATATTTGATTTCTAATGCTCAATATTATATTATAGGAAGAGAAAACGGTTCAGAGAGTCCTTCACCAAGAACGAAATAGAAACTATGACGGATTAGTGATTAAATATCAAAAATCATCTTTTTCGACCATGCTGAAGGACCCTTTTTTTTTCTTTTTTTCATAATATTGAGGATTCGAAAAGAAATGTTGCCGATGATACAAACTTCGTATCGTTTACCGTTACAAAGTTACGCTCAAAAAATTGTTTAAGAAAAACTTCAATTGCTGAATTTAGGCACAAGATGGCATTTTCATTGGTACACCACCTATATATTTAGAGTAACAATCACCCACAGAATAATACCATATAGGCCATATGTCAATACCTTGGTAGTTTTCGGAATCTTATACAATTTTGGTTTCTTTAAGGTCCTTGAGGCACGTATTCCCCATATATTATCGAGATGAAATTTAAAATATTTTTTTTACACTAATGCAAGCCCATCATAATGGCTGCGAAAAAATTCAAAATTTTTTAATTGAGTGACTAGCTTTGAACTACCCTTTTTACCCGAGTATGTTTCAAATTCATCCAAATATGGAAAATATATTAGAATTTTATAGAATCTTATCGAAATCTCGACATTTCGGAAAATCGAGTTTTAAATCTTTGGATGTAAATCAATTATTAATATATGTAATAGTTACTGTAAATACTCAATTTAATTAAGTTCTTATAGCTGACAACAACGCAATATTTTAAACTGGATTTGCAGAAAATTCGTGATTTCGTCAAAACTATTAAGATCTACTGGATTACCCATCAATTTGAACAAGTTTGATATCTGCTCTGTTGACTAGTGCAAAATCCACTCAAAATGACCTGGATAGCAATGATATTGTGTTTCACTGCATTTACCACAATTTACGTCTTAATTTAGGATTAGGATGCACATAATGAAAATTGCACCTATTGAAAATTGTCCAAGCATAATCTAAATCTAATTTTTTCAAAATTATTTTCAAACAGTAAAAGCTACTTCCATAACATAACACACCACAACCCAAAGATTGATTACATATACATATTTATATTCGAAATTTTATTACTTTTTGATTGAAATATTTTTAATTAGTAAAGTCTTCTTTTCAATTAGGAGACAAAAGACAAAAGAAGGATTAAAGAAAGACATAAGGGGAAATCAGATTTAATTACACTACTTTATTAAGTGTATCTATTAATCTAATAGTCTCAAATAATTTTTCTTTAAAGCAGACGTGATAAAGTTATCATGGGTAACGAATTTGCTGGTTTTCATAGAAAACAAGGTCACTTATAGGACCATCTGTGAAAAACACGAAGATATAAGAGGAGGAAGGTGTACAGTACGAAGTTGGGATAGGAGACTAGCCGTAAGTTCACGTTGTCCCTACCAAAAACTTTAAACGCATTTTTCTCGAAACTCAATCAATTTTCAATATTTTTAAACCTTTTTTTTTAAAATTTTGATAACTATTTTCTCTATAGTCTGACAGGAGGTTTTTTTAATTTTTAGCTTGGAAATTTTTTATAAATTATTAAACGCAAATTTTTTTTAAAAAACTGATTACTAAAGTTTGAAATACTGTAACTTATTTATTTTTGAAAAAAAAATTCTCTTCGTCAGACTATAACTACTACATTATTTTACAAGATCCTTTTTTATTTTTGCAAATTGAATTATTTTTGGTGAAGTTATGATGCCGTCCAGGAGGTGCCATGGTTTTCATAAGTTTATACCCGTAAAAAACAATGGTAATATTAAAAAAAAAATTTTTTTTTTTATAGTTGAATAATTAATAAGATATGTGAACTCAACAATTAAATTTTTTTGTTCACCATATAGCCTTTATAATAATTTTTCAAATTTATTCGGTTTTCAGCGCGTGCAGGGGTATGTGAGCCCGCCCTTAAGCAGAGCAAAAAGCAGCACTGACGACGCTGCTGTTTCTGCCTCTGCTTTCTGCTTTTATTGTGTCACGGCCTTCATTCTCCTTGAGTTAAATTTACGTTGCCATTTGCAGTATAACTTACTTGCTAGTAAGCGCCATGGATATTTAATCAGAAGGAAGAAATGGTTCATCTGTTAATCGTCTCTGTTTTTATTGTGTTTACCATTGTCCGTAGAGCAAATTGTTACGTAATAAAAGTTATAGTTTCCATTTATTTGAATGCTCTGAAAAGCTCGACTTAAATTCATTTTCTTGCGGCTACATTCCGTACAGAACACTTCTCCGCACTTACAAATAGTGCTGCCGCATACGAACTACTTGCCGACCTTTAAGAGTAAGTGCGTTTAGTTGTCGGATTTCTGCTTATTGTCAGCTCTAAGTCGAGCAATAAATTTGCATTTCCCTGGCAAGGTACAGGCATTAGATGTGCTATAAAATGGTGATGTTTGATATGTTGTGAAATATGGCATCCGTACCAATAAATACTTTAGCCTGGAGCTTCCCAGGTGCTATATAGCCACACAGGATGGCAGTCATATGGTAGTAAATTGCAATTGACGTCTAGCTTCAACTACTTGTGCACCATAGCAACAAAATTGCATGACGTTATTCCTTATATCGCAACGAGCTACAGAAAGTGCACGGAAGAAAATAAAAATAAATGGGACATGGCAAAATATCGACCGAGCTAAATTCAGAAGGAGTATTTTGACTTACAAAAAAAAAATAAAAAGGAAGGGTGCTATGCTAATACTCTGGTCGGATGTAGCACTATTTAAATATTTTTATTCAGGCCACTTGAAAATTTCAGAAAACGTGAGAGGAAATTCCATAGCAGGATTAGCTTTAAACATTCCGGGATGTTGCATAAATAAAGAAATTCGTGAAGTATGGAGGCCTTATTTTTAGTGCAATCTTTCGTTTGAAGTTGATTTAAGGGTCATTGCATCAAGAATCGCCAAAAATGACGAAATTTGTAACCTTACCATCGCCGATTCTTTTGAAAATTTTTGTACTTGAAGAACTAGTAAAAAAAGAAATATATTTTAATTTTTTTGTTTCTATTTCATTTTTTACTTTATTATTTCAATAATACAGTATTGTTATCGATTTTTAAAAAAAAAAAATTTGCTACCCTCAAAATTTTTTTTTTCACGTTTCATGACTAGTAGACACGAAAAAAGCAAAAAAATTTCAGTCCGTCTATCCGCCGTACGCCGTACGTCTACCGGTGTACGCAAAATCGTTTGAAGGCTCGTAGCTCCCAAACCCTTGGAGATATTAAATTGAAATTTTTTTTATGAATAGACTGGGTAGGCTCCTTCAAGTGACCAGATTCGGAAGGGTGGGGGTATGAGGGGAGAGGAGGGGGGAGCGTTTTAGAGGGAAAATTTTGGTTTCTAGATCTCAGCAACGGTTTATGCTAGGAGGCTGAAATTTGGAATTAATATAGAGCTTTGATAGTAGACCCATTTGCAAAAAAATTGCCGATATAGGTGAAGGAGTTTGGGAGTGGGGGGAGAAATAATGCGTCCGAAACGCAAAAAAGCCGAGATCGACACATTCTAAAATCCATATCTCCTAAACGGTTAATGTCACGAAATTAAAACTTAATGGGTATCTGTAAGTATACTAGGAGAATAGATCGAAAATAAATTTTTGAGTGGAGGCAGTGGCATACGGCGGTGGGGGGTAAAAAACTTTAGATTACGATATATCACGAACCGGTTACAATAGACAAATGAAATTTGGTTTGTGTATAAAGGTTGACAAATGAAGTCTGCTGAAACTAAAATTTTTTAAGGGGGCGGTGGAGCATGACAGTCGAGGGATGCGAATTTTTCTAAAAAATTACATCTCATATCTCAAGAACAGTATAAGATAGATGCTTAAAATTTTTACCAGAAGTAGGCCATAGAGAGCCCTAGAAGAAAACAAAATTTTCGAAGTGTGGGTGTAGAGGGCGATGGTGGGGGAGGGTGAAAAGGAAAAAGTTCCGATTTTTATATCTGAAGAACCGATTATGATATATAACTGAAACTTCGTATTTAGATAGATCTATATAAGTAGCATGATGGAAAAATATAATTTTTTTAGGGGTAGTATGGTACGGGGGTGGGGGTGTTTTTTCTATCTATAGAACGGCTTATGCTACAAAGTTGAAACTTGGTATGTTTATGTACATCAACTAGAAAACTAATTTAGTTAAAAAAAAATTTCAAATATCCATTGGCGTTCAGAGGGGGGGGGCAAACAAAATGATCAGTGAAAATGGAATGCATATATTTTCACGGTTTTCGTCATATCTATTAGGTCTTCCCAAATATTGAATTCATTTTTATTGTACGACTTCTTCATATAAATACCTAGAAAGTGTTTTCAGGATTTTTTAAAATTCGACCCTTAAGGGGGTGCAAAGGAGGTTGTAAACTTTTTAACGAATTCTACTATATCCCCAGGTCTTATCAGATATCGAATATCTTTTCACTTTCACGTGCTTGCGTAATAATCGCCTAAAACCCGTTTTTAAGTTTTTTTCTTTTTCAGCCCTAAGAGGGTATAAACGGGTTGAACACGTTTTCACGAACTCCGTCATTTCTTTTAGAAGTGATAAGAAATTGAATTGGTTCCTACTATCTCGTGCTGTCTTCATATTTATTTATTAACTCCTTTCAGAATTTTTGGATATTCAACTCCCAAGTGGGTGTAACGAGGTAGCATATCTGATGATATATCGAATTCATTTTTACTTCCTAAGGTTTCCTATATAATCGCCTTGTTAGTTACAGTATGTTAAAGTTTTCGCAAAAAAGGTGTCCGAGTCCTCTTTGAAAATTCATATCTCTGGTAAGTTTTATTCTAAAATAATAAAATAGGGCTTATTTTAAAGGGGGAGGTTGTCGCAATATAAAAACAATACGATTAAAAATTTCCCTTGAAAGTTTTTTTCAAGGATAACGATTTTGTCCTTTAGCCTTGCATATCTCAGAATCAGTCTTTTTTTTTTTTTAATTTTTTTATATTTTGTAGGCAAATTAACTTGGGATCTCAATGGGATCGGGGTCAAAAAAATCTAAGGACATCAGTGCTTCTCAATTATGTTATAGAAAAATTACAATTATACGAGTAACATAATTGAGAAGCACTGATGTTCATCGATATTTTGACTCCGATCCCATTGAGATCCCAAGTTCATTTTTTGGTATGTTTTGTAAGACAGTATAATCTACAAAATGTAAAAAAATAAAAAAAACTTATTTTGAGATATTCAAGGATAAAGGACAAAATCGTTATCCTTGAAAAAAAATTTCAAGGATAATTTTTATTCACATTTTTTTTATATTGCAACAATTTCTAAACAACAGTCTTTAAAATAAGTCCTACTTTATTATTCTAGGATAAAAATTAACAGAGATATGAATTTTCAAAGAGAACTCGGACACCTTTTTTGCGAAATCTTTAACATACTATAACTAACAAAAAAAATGAGAAACAAAAATTGAAATTATATTTTTTTTTCACTAATTCTTCGAGCACACACATTTTCAAAAGAATCGGCGATGGTAAGGTCACACTTTGGGCGATTCTTGATGGAATGACCCTTAAACTACATTGGAATTTAAAGTTTACGCAAATGGTTTTTTTCATAAACACGAAGGTTCGTAAACCCAGTATAATCTTGAACTTGGGGATAGACTATGTCATGCCCAATCCTAATAACCAAAAATGTCTTTAGTAGAATCGTAAAGGTTTCAGAGATAGTGTTTGAACTTCAAACACATCTTTAAAGCTAAAAATTAAAAATTCACTATGGTCCATTTTTATGGGCCAAACTGTTAGGCAATCCGGACGACGTTGACTGTGGAGCTTAAACAAAAAACAGTAGTTAAAGCTACACGGCACTATAAAAGGCGCATCCGCAGTCAACACGACCTCTTTTGGTTAGTGTACTTTATCATTGACAATATCTAGTTGCGATTCGCATCCACGTTGTTTCAGCGATGTTCGAAACGTAAGTATTCCAAATAAACCACGAACAGAAACCATTGAGATCTGTCTTCACGCTGCTTCAGCTCTGGATCTTGTTCAAAGGTAATACGTTTTCAACGAACCCATCATTCATTCTCGAAATTAATTCTCATATATCCATTTCATTTCCTCCTGTTCACCTAGTAAAATACCTCTGAACAAATACAAATACCAAACAAGCTGCAATTCTGCCCTTGTGAACTCGTCAACAAAAATCCCCTGATCGTATTCATTGGTCCGTCGAGCCGGATCAAAAATCAAACAAGCTGCAATTTATCCCTTTTTGAACTTGCTAAAAAATTCCACACCAGCAAGTATCAACTTGCACCGATCACCTGGTCGTAATCAGATAGGATCACTTTTTAAAGTTAGAGAAAACCTCTATCTCAGCCCAATGCATATAGAATTTGGCCAGTTTTTTTGTGAATAAGTTTGTTTGCAAAAAATTACTAAAAAGACAATACTTAGCTGTGCATCAAAGTGAACAATATTAAGATACTATCGATGGGCCGAAGGATTTTAATACACTGACTATGACTCCTTGAACAGTAAAAAAAAAATTATTTTTTACTTGCTTTTCATATTTTCGATTCCCTTTAAAAACTGTCCTCCTCTTTGGATTCCAGGATAGTAACACACCTACTGTATTAGGTGTGTTTTTTGCGCACTTATCCAGAACAGAGTAGGTTAGAAAATTTATATACAAAATAACAACTACATTGCTGTTTTTATGATTCTATATAATTTTTTTTTCCATAGATAGTAGGCTAGATTAGAGAATTTATCGCGAATAGCTGCCCCAGTGAACTTACTGGGGCAGCTATTCCTGTTAATATCCATGTTCTAGAAAAAGGAATAAAAAATAACAAAAACAGCAATATTCATGGTGTTTTCAATGTAAATTTTATTCACTACTCTGATATGGATAAATGCACTAAAAAACGCACCTATTGTTGTTTTTTTCTTCTTAGATAAAAGCAATATTTAATGTATAAATTTTTTAAATTTTATAATAAGAGGCCCTTGAGAGAGTACGATAGGCTACGCAGAGTAGATACAGAGGTTAGGTACATAGGGTAACTACGAAGGCCAGGTATGTATACCGCTTTCTCTTGTACGGCATATTTCTAACATTGTCCATGTTGGTTTTTAGGGGTCCAAACTACAGATGCTGATCTTTTCAATAAGGTATATTCTAAGTAACAACGTTATCCGCTTACCATTTCACTGTAACTTTCTCACTTCACTATCCTATTACTATCACTTAAAAATGATATGTCACAGTTTCCCAGTAATAGTGAAGATTCACCTACACATGACGCAGATTAAAAGAAAACTAAACTGTTTCAAATCAAATAAATTGCCTAACCGCTTTGTTGGGGTCTTGGATCGTACTTGTACCATACGTACGTACCCTACTTACGTTGGTTACACATTTCATGAAAAGCATAGATACGTGAAAAAACTATCCTTGCAGAAGTGACAAGCCCGGTATTTATAAAATGGGTATATACCCTACCTACGGAGGTTACTTAAGTCAATGGCGCGTACGGTTTTGTGTTGAGTTAAAAAAAAACATCATACGTATTCAAAATTTAAAATTGCCGTATTTCAATCACTCAAAATTGACACGTCTGTCAATTTTGCGTCGTGAAACACATCTTCTGAAACTTTTGTGATAAGTATTTCATAAGCTCATTAAAGGCGCTTATTCGCATGTTAAGTTCCCGGGAGTGAAATGTGTTTAAACAAATCATTCCCACACTCAATAGTACACTGACTTTCATGTTAAACACGCCTATCGCGAAACCACACTTCAAAATAAAACAACAAAGAACAAGAAAACTTTTCACCTGGTATGTCAAATTTCAAGTGTTAGAAACTGTGATGGCCAACTTTCACGTCACTTTATCACTTTATGACGTTGTTCATATAAAAATTCCATTCAGCGTTCGTTCGACTCGAAAGTTTACGATGCATGGAGAGGATCTTTAAATCGTAATCATGTTTGAATGACAATAAGTTAGCTGGGGAACGCGATATGACAGTTGAAATTGAGGTGTATAATACGATACTTAATGAGATTTGTTTGCGGGGTGCTTTATTACAACTTATGTTTCTATCCGAGCTGCTTTTTATAGATATTAAAACATTGCCGTATGGGTTTATTTAGGAGGAGTGACAGAGATTTATGACTTTTATATCGTCGACAAATTGTTCAATTTTCCTCTTAAATTACACGTTCAACTTCGTGATGGTCGGATTTTATATATGTAAATGCAATTAACATTATCCGTTTTGATGGGCAGCTTTGCTGAGAATTGTTTATTTAGTATTTGGCGGGACCTTATTATACCTTATTAATTTTGTTTTCCTATTTTTTACTCAGTTTCCATAAAAATCTATTGCCACTTGCACCCTGGCAACCCGTATCATTTACCAGTGAAGTCGAATATTCCAGAAAGAACCATAATGTTCCAATATCCAATTACAATAGCGTAGTAAGTTCTAGTAACATTGTACTATAAGTATGTTACTCGATACTTGATGAGATGAGTTTCAAGATAATTTTTTTTGCATAGCGTTATTGGACGTGTGGATTTTCCGTGAGCTGTAATATAGACCAAAAATGTAATATGTAGCCGCGAAGTATAACCAAGTGAAACAATTATGAAATTAAAGAATTTTGAATTGCCAAGTGAAACAATAATTAAATGGAATTTAATGAAGTGCTGACTTGTTTTATTCAACTGATACTTGAAATCCCGGTGAAACTATAATATATCTCGCAACGATATATTAACAACAAAGAAAGATGCCAATATAAATTATTTATTCATTTTGTACTACAACTTGGATCATAGGACTTACATAGTACGTACCTATGTGTCAACAACATCTTTTCTAACACGACGTTTTAAAGATATGTCAAAATAGCAGTGCAAGCTCTGCAACGGTTTCAAGTTTCAAATTACCAGCATGTGTTCTTTACGTGAATTTAAAACTAAAATTTTCTTTCCCTAAATCTAGTTCAAAAAGTGGTAGGGGAGGTGGACGTGTTCTGTGAGGACGCAAATTTGCATACGAATTTCCGCTCACAAAACTTGACACAGAACATGGAATAAAAATAGAAGTAAGACTAAAATGAATTAAAAACGAATAACATAGAAACATGAAACATAGAACATAGAAACATAGAACATAGAACATGGATTAACAAAACCAAGAAGGAAGCAGGAACAATTGTGCAGGAGCACAGCAAAAAGCCTGATGTATGCCAGCAGGAGCCACAGCAAAACCACAGGCAGCGTTACGTGGCCGGTTGAGCCCGCCGGCAAATCCCATACAAAGTTCACCGAGGGAATATACAGACATGTGCAGACACCGAATCATAAACGACAAAAAAGCGCTTATATTATAATTCGCGGTTGTTAAATGTTCTCGCCAGTATATAAGAACAAGCGAACAACCAGAAAGCGCCAACCCACACCCAGTGCGCAGCGAGCCTTTTGTGACGAAGGTTGTGGTTTTATTGATCCCCCTGAGAAACTTAAGAATTGCTTAGCTCGACTTTACTTGGAACGTCGAAGAGCTGGGTCAATGGCCGTCACTGACCAGTCTTCACTTTGCTCTAAGGTATGAGGTTTTATGAATCCGCTTCACGTAAATTGGAACTGCATGTCAGTAGGACACCCCTTCTAATGAAAGCTTAGCCACCACGATAAGCAGAGCGGAGCAAGGCAAGCAACGACGAGCCAAGCAGCGTCTAGCCAAGCAGAGCATCGACGAGCCAAGCAACGACGCGCCAAGCATAGCTGAGTAAGCCACGACGACCAAAACAGGCCACAAAGAGAAGAGCAAGCCGCGGCAAACATGAGCCATTACGAGCGGAGTGAGCTGCAACGAGTAGAGCAAGCCACGACAAGCAGAGCAAGCCACGACGAGCAGAGCGAGCCACGCAAGCAAACCATGGCGAGCAACGAGCAGAGCAAGCCACGACGAGCAAGCCACGACGAGCAAAGCAACGACGAGCAAGCTACGACGAGCAAAGCAACGACGATCAGAGCCAAGCGACAAGCAGAGACGAAGACAGGCAAAGCAGAGCAAGGATGAGCAGAGTAGAGGCACGTGCGCCGAGACGAAGACAAGGCAGAGCAAAGACGAGCAGAGCAGAGGCAACGCGCCGAGACGAAGACAGGGTAGAGCAAAGACGAGCAGAGCAGAGGCAACGCGCCGAGACGGAGACAAGGAAGAGTAGGGCGAGCAGAATCGTTCTAGAATGTCGAGCCAGTACGGGCTACGATAAGCCATGATGAACTACGCCAAACCGCAACGAGCAGAGGCGGAGACGAAGACAATGAGAGATAACGAGCAAAGAAGGGTCGAGCAAGGCAAGCGGAGTCAGGCTAGCAAAGCGGAATTACGGCGAGCGGAGGCGAGCTACAATAAAAATGCGGCGACGGAGAAAGCCAATTTAAATCAAATTTAAACATTAGAAATAGAAGTCAGGAAGTAACATCAAGATTTAATAAATCAGTGAAGTCAGATAAAGAAATATTTTGTAACGAGCTCTGGCACCCGCTAAGATTTACCCCGGCTATTAAATCGGGTCGTTACAGTTCTCATACCATCCTATCAATTTGGGGACGTTATTTTGACCCGAGAAGTAGAGCCACTCAATAAGCGAAGTAAAGAGCTTGGAAACTTTTTAACTTCATGAACAGTAGAAATTTTTAATTACAGTTTACTCCTTTCGATTAAAAACCTAGCACCATCCATGCCCTACCTGCTTTGAATAACTTCTCGATTGCTTTCATTTTTTTTAATATACATGTAATTTATATTTTATTTCAATCACAATAGTACACAGTAAAAAACTTTGTGAAAATAGCTGTCCTTAAAACAGTAAAATATTCCGAATTGATTACTACATCAAATTTACAAATTTGTAAATTATAATTGCGATTCGACGTGCCATGTGCCCTCCGGGCTTCGCCGTACATACGATGGGCTAGTTTCGTTTATGATTTAGCCGCATCTGAAAATAAATAATTTAACGAAATTACGAGTAATTTTTAAAAGTTTGTATTTTTACACATTTTTGTCAAGAATTTACTGGCTGGAAAGTAAAATTACAACAGCGAATGAAATTTCCCACTTCTAATGTGTAAAATTTGTCATTGTGTATAAAATTACGCATTTTGCATGTAATTGTGATACTTCGTGCGTAGTAATTTGTTTTTTGTGATATGTATTCACTTGACTGCTTCTTGGTTTAATTCACTTGTTTCGTGGTTTTGTGTAAGTCGTGATTTAAAATTTAAAAAGAAAATAATATTATATTTGTAGTGAGTGAAGTTTGTGGCTTTAAAACAAATAAATTAAATTTATATAATGAACATGTATAGTGTTTTATACTTTCTTCCCTCTTTGACCTATATCCTGGTTTTTCTCAATTATCATGTGTTGATTGCTCTCAGTGAATTTTACTTTATTATTTTAATAATAAAGTATTGTTATCGATTTTTAAAAAAAAAAAATTTGCTACCCTGAAATTTTTTTTTTATACGTTTTATGACTAATAAGCACCAAAAAAGCAAAAAAAATGTTCAGTCCGTCCGCCGTCCGCCGTCCGCCGTACGCAAAACGTTTGAAGGCTTATAACTCCTAAACCCTATGAGCTATTAAATTGAAATTTTTTTTATTAATGGACTGGGTAGGTTCCTTGAAGTGACCACTTTTTGGGTGGTGGGAGTATGAGGGGGGAGGTGGGGGAAGCGTTTTAGACGAAAAATTTTGGGTTCTAGATCTCAGCAACTGTATAGGCTAGGAGGCTGAAACTTGGAATTTATATAGAACATCGATAGTGGACTCATTTGCAAAAAAAAATGATAATATGGGTAAAGAGGTGTGGTAGTGGGGGGAATAATAATGCGTCCGAAACGCTCGAAAGCCGAGATCGAGACATTCTAAAATCCATATCTCCTAATCGGTTAATGTCACGAAATTAAAACTTAATGAACATCTGTGGGTATACTAGGAGAATAGATTCGAAACAAATTTTTGAGAGGGGGCAGTGACGTACGGGGGTGGGGGTTAAAAAACTTTAGATTACGATATCTCACGAACCAATTGCATTAGAGAAATAAAATTTGGTTTCTGTATAAATGTTGACAAATAAAGTTTGCTGAAAGTAAAATTTTTTAAGAGAGCGGTGGAGCATGGAAGTAGAGGGGGTAAGCATTTTTTAAGAAAATCACGTCTTATATCTCAAGAACAGTGTAAGATAGATGCTTAAAATTTTTACCAGAAGTAGGCCTAATAGACCCCCGGCAGAAAAAAAATGTTTCAAGGTGAGGGTGTAGAGGGTGAGAGTGGGGGAGGGTGAAAAGGAAAAAGTTCCGATTTTTATATCTCGAGAACCTATAACAATATAAAGCTGAAACTTAGTATTTAGATAGAACTATATTAGTAGCATGTTGGAAAAATATAATTTTTTATAGGGGTGGTATGGTACGATGGTGGGGGGTATTTTTCCTAACTATAGAACGGCTTATGCTAGAAAGTTGAAATTCGGTACGTATATGTAAATCAACTAGAAAAGTAATTTTGGTTAAAAAAAATTCAAATATCTATTAGCGTTCGGAAGTGGGGCAAAAAAAATGTTCAATGAAAATGGAATGCATATATTTTCACGATTTTCGTCATATCTATTAGGTCTTTCGAAATATTGAATTCATTTTTTTTCTACGGGTTTTTCATATAAATACCTAGAAAGTGTTTTCAGGATTTTTTAAAATTGGACCCCCAAGGCAGTGTAAAGGGGAGTATACATTTTCACGAATTCAGCCGTATCCCTCAGGTCTGATTGGATATCGAATAACTTTTTACTTTCACGGGCTTATTTAATAATCACCTAAAACTTGTTTTCAAGGTTTTTCCTTTTTCAACCCCTAAGAGTGTAAAAACGGGTTGAACACGTTTTCACGAATTCCGTCATATCTCTTAGGAGTGATAAGACATCGGATTGGTTTTCACCTCCTCGGGCTTTCTTTATATATATCTAAAAACTCATTTCAGGATTTTTGGATATTCAACCTCAAAGTGGGTGCAAGGGGGTTGCATATGTTTTCACGAATTCTTACATATTTCTAGTTCTAATGAGATATCGAATTCATTTTTACTTCCTAAGGCTTCCAACATAATCGTCAAAACGTTGATTTCAGGATGTTTGTTATTCAACTCCAATAGGACGTAATGCTTTCGACATATTTCTCAGGATTGATGAGATATTAGATTGGTTTGCACTTCCACAGACTTTTTATATAATGGTCTTCAAACGCATTTCCGATTTCATGTAATGGCCCGAAACCAAATCACGAAAAACCTTCTAATGGCGTAATAACTGATATTATACTAGGATTAGACCTCGTCCCGGTGTATGACCCAATTATGTAATTCATATGTTATATGAGGCAGCGGCGTAAGTATTCTAGCGCGACCCCATTTTAACCGCTTCCCGAATTTTTTTTTAGGTTTTCAGTCACATAGTAACCTACACCGCATCTCAGAATTAAACTCGTTCCGAACTTCTACCGAAAAAATAATAAAGTTGCGCCCAGACTGTTGGCAGATTTTTTCGAATTGTCGATTGCTGCATCCTTTGCCCTTCAAAATACGTCTGGAAATTCATCTGATGATCAATTGCTTGAAGTTTATTAATTTATTTTATCAGTAAATTAATAGTAATAATACGCGAACATAAACATGTCACATTTTTTTAGTACATATTAGTTTTTCCACACCGTTTGTAATTTTACGCATTATAAAATTATGTCTTTCCACACAAGCAGTAAATTTACACATTTTTAGCGATTGATTTTCACAATTTCCGCATTAATAGTGATGTGTTTCAGCGTAAGTAGTAAAAATCACAAGAGTTCGCAAAAAAATTTGACAGTAGTAATTTCCCTGCTTTCAGAGCAGTCACTAAATTGCCTACTCTGTCCTTTAAAAAATGTAAGATAAAGAAACGAAACGACGTATTTGGGTACTCGAACAAAGTAATGAAACGATGGCCGGTGAAAATAATTAATGATTAATGTTTGATACTTCGGAAGTATCCATTGCATATTCGAAATTTTATTAAGTACATACTTCCAAAAACGGCAATCGCTATCAGGAATTTAATTAAGTAGCACTATGTATTGCGGAAAATATATATTTCAAAAATGTAAGCATCCAATAAAACTGTCAACTAACCAGAAACGAGTAGGATAAACTTACTCACCTGTTCCTTAATGTGAATGTGTAATGCCATGCAATTTCAATAAGTTGCATTTCCTTATAAATAACAAGCAACACAAATTATCGTAAATATCGTGAGATCCGCACACGAAAATTACATGCCTCGTAGTGAAACGACTAATGTGATAGTAGTTACGTAAATTTAACTACAAATGCAGGAAGCGTAGTCAGTACAGGATAACTTCGAGCTAAAGCAAACACGGAATATCCCGTTCATCCAGAAAGCAGTTCTAAACGTGCATTTTACGGAGGTTAGCATATGTTCTAGGACAGTGCTGCCCAAAAATAATTGTACTCAAGTTTCTCACACTAACTTTATTCCCGTTTTATAGCAGGAAATTAGCTCGGGAATTTTAGAAGAGTTCCTTTTTTGAACGAAACTGCAAAATCGTTAATTTTCTTTAATGATATCTTATGCGAAATTTCATGAATATTAATATTTACGCGTTTAACTTTTTAAATAAATTTCGGTAAAGAAAATAAAGCTAATTCTACCTCTTCCATGAAGCTCACATAGCAACTCCGATAACTAGAATGTACGTGAAGGTAACTAGTTGAAATTGAGAACAAGGTCGCTTCATGTAACTTAATTTTACTATTTTTTAATTATATAGAATTGTGATGGAAAAATTGCTTCCCTGAAATTATGTACTTTCACGTTTAGGGACCAGTAGACCCCAAACAGCAAAAAAATGTCCGTCTGCCAACCGTACGCAACGCAAACGCGTTTCAATGCTCCTAGCTCACAGACCCGTTGAGAAATTCAGTTCAAATTTTTTCGGTGGGTAGATGGAGAACCACATCTCAGCATTAAATGCGTTCCGGACTTCTACCATAAAATTAATAATGTTGCGCTCAGACTTTTCTAAAGACAGCACAGTAAATATTATTTGTAATTTTACAACATTTATTGTATTATAACAAAATTATCAGCATATCATAGGTAAAATTACGTAATTCATGTATAAACGCTATTATGTAATTTAAGTTTTTTACATGAAATACTATGTAAAATTACAGAGATAAAAATTACAATAACTAGTATGGAAAACTACATTTCAAAACATGGATAAATAAAATGATAACATGTAAAAAATAAAATTAAGGGCCGAAATTGCAGTCAATATTTATCAATGGAATTTTACATATCGTCATGCAAATAAAATAACTTTTTTGGAAATATTCTTGTTTATTTACAATAAATTACCTCTTTCATTTATTATAAATAAGTGTGTTACCATATTGCTCTTTAAGATATATGATATCTATTATTAGCAGTTTAATAGAAAGCATATTCTTGTTCTTGCTGAAGTGATTTAAAAAAAAAACTATATTAAAAACGTATCATGGTCACGATAAAGATTAAAATTGTGCTTAGTTCGTTTCGCTAAATCTTCTAAAACTTTCGATTGATATTAAGTATTATGTAAATTAATTTACAAATACTCGTACTAATGTAGTTTTCCATGTAGCTATGTGTACAATTTACCCTTTAAGTTGTAAAGTTACATACGGGGTGCGCCATCTTTTATGTCGGTCTGAAAACATTGAATAAATTTAACATTTTTTAACCGATTGACTTGATTGGACAAGTTTTGGAAACGTCAATTCAGAAGAGTCCACCGTCCACCTCGCTTGGAATACGACCAAACAGTCGCTCGAATGGTTGACACTAAACCTGATTTTTGGAAGCAAATTTTGATGACCGAGGAGGCCCATTTCACACTCTTTGGCGGCGTTAATAAGCAAAATTGACGCATTTGGGAACGGAGAATCCACACGATATCCATGAAACGCCATTGCATGATCAAAAAGTGATTGTTTGGGCCGGCGTTTGCGCTAAAACCATTATTGGGCAATTTTTTTTTTTGACAAAATGAAACAGTGGATGGAAAACGATATCGGTGGATGTTAGCTCATTATGTCTGGCCGCAAATGCGTGAAAAAGGTTTGGATGGTTACTGGTTTCAACAAGACGGTGCGCCATGCCACACTGCAAATGAAACAATTCAGTTTCTGCAACGAAAATTCCCTGGACGTCTGATATCGAAAAGAGGTGACATTGACTGGCCACCGAGATCTCCAGATTTGACTCCTCCGGACTTCTTTTTATGGGGTTATTTGAAAAGAAAAGTGTACGCCAGCAAGCCTCAGACAATTCAAACATTCGTGTCGAAATCATCGCTATACCACCCGAGATGCTCGAAAAAGCAATGGAAAACGCAGCAAAAAGATCACATTTTGCTGTGGCTAATATAGGCAGCCACTTGATTGATGTTGTGTTCAAAAACTAATCCAAATAAATTCTAAAGGACCACATTGAATAAAAATACCTCACATATAAAAATCAGTTTTTTTTTTTTAAAGTTATTCAATGTTTACATACCGATATAAAAGATTGCGTACCCTGTATATGATTGGTATTATAAATTACTTTTAAGAAGGTAATTTCACCATCCAAATTGTAAAATTACATATGTCATGTGATTTATGTTTACTATTAGGCATGTGATTTTACAGAGGCTTGTATGTATTTATTACATTTTTGAAATATAATTTTACAGTGGAAATGTAAGTGGTTTTAAGACATGTAAATTTACAACATCCTAGGTTGGCAATTAGTTGCCAAAACATTTAATGTTGTAACTGTGAAGTTCTTTAAGAGAAAATGCCTCACTCCTTCAACTAGCTCGCATGCAAAACTCTTTATAACATTAAGAGCCATCTGCAGGTAAACTCTAACTATAACTTCAACTGGAAGTTCTGTATGAAAATCTTTCAGTTATCGTTCCATACGTTAGAACGTAACTGAACATCATAGGAACGGGCCTTAATCACCTCAACTCCATGTTAAATTGCGAAAAGCGTAATTTCAGATACATTCCTTAAATAATTTGTGCCGGACCGTGTGTATAGAAACCGCAGTTTGGCTATTTTGAGTCATTTATTCGCTCAGGATTCGGAATAAGGAGTCTTTATTGTGCTATATCTTCTCCCTGAAACATATCAAAACCGAATCAAAGATCGCACTGTTCAAGTACTTCTTAGCAGTAGTGTTACTGCCAGTAATAATATTGAATCCTGGCTTATCCCAAACATCGAACTTACAACAGTTTCATGTTTTCGATGTCATACAATACATAAATACACCAATGCGAAATAAATGGAAAGCCTCAATCTACTTCTGTATTTCGTCGATTCAAATATTTCCCGAAAAATGGCGTAAACATAAAATTTTATGCGCTATTGGTGCAATAGATTTCCATTGCTTTTGCCTCGTTTTTTATGGGAAAAGTTAAAAAATAACAAGACCGATTCCACACTTCACTGTACATGTAGATAATTCGGCTTTTCTTAACCCTTTCCCGTCTTTTTTATTTGATATCGAAATGCCAAAATGCGAAAGCATGTCAAATCGAGAGGTGAACATTTTCACAAACAAGGTACAAAACTTTTCGAATAAATTCCCTCGAAATGGTCTATCACAGACTCTGTGCGGACTTTGTCTGCCAGCGCGATTATATCTTTGATCAAAAGTGTTGCGAGGGAGAGTTTAGAAAATTGCAACTTTTTTCCGACACGTGTTTAAGGATTCAGTCCTGAAGTTTATACTGAGCATTTAAATTCTTATTGTTGAAGTAGGAGAGATGGGAACAATTATGATATTTTGAAAAGGGTTTTTGAATCGGTCCATTTTCTTTAATGCCTAGAAAGGTTATGCGTTGAAACAGAGAAAATTTTTATGATAGTGTAGTTTTGCGAAAAGATTTTTAGATTTGATTCTTGGAAAACGAATAAGTTTAAAAATATTGCCTGTATTCTGGAGGAAAGTTAATAATTGTTCGATCAATAACTGGGCTGAACTTTTACTCATTTTCACTTTCGGATAGGAACATACTCACCGATAAGTTCGTTGTGAGACTTTCTGCTATAGAGCCCCACATTGGGCGCTAAGCTGACGTGTAAAATTTCAATGTTAAATGTACAAATGTTGCACATAAGTGCAAAAATAAATATTCGCGTAAAACACATGTTTGGAATATTACAAAAAAAAAACATACATAGTATAGAGGAGTTTTGGAGGTTAATATTTTAATAAGCTGTTACAAAATATGTTTTAATTGGAGTATTAACCTATTTAACATTTTGCGCTCTATTATCAATTTCACCTAAAATTGTGCGTAACACATTTGTGCGCAACTCCTTCGATATTTGCCTTGACTTTAGCATGTTTATAAACACTACAGTCTGCAACTCTACTTCGCTGTGAACAAATCCAAAACCAAATATAACTCAGTCACGATCGGCTGCGAGCCAATCGAATGATACTCTTGATGAAATACTGAACATCTATATTTTAGTTGGGAATATATCAAAAGAATGGGGAGTGCACATACGATTATTGCATGACCTTTTATTTAGGTAGAAACTATTGGATAGTGGCTACTCGATGGATGGCTAAACGATTTGTTGAGCTATAGTGAGTTCCATAAATTAAGTTAGGACATTTTTACAGAATTTTTGTATGGCAACTACATGAAGGACTTATGGGATATTTTTCATAATAATACTTTCAGCTGTGACTATTATAAAATCAATGGATACAAAATTTCAAAGTCGTAACTTAAAGCGTTCTAAAGTTATCGGTCAATATTGGTGCACACCTGTTTTAAGGACTTTTGTATGAGAGCTACCCGAAGGATTCGACGGATGGCGCTAAATAATGAACTCAGTATTGCTTTTGATATAAAACCAATTCCTGTAAAATTTTGAATCCCTGATTTAACTCGTACTAGAGTTATAGTGGGTTCTGTAATTTGCATAAATTTTTGAAGGACTTTTGTAGGCTGCTCCACGAAGGACTCATTGGATTTGCATCATATTCGGAACTTCCGCTTCAAACATTGTAAACTTTAAGTATACAAAATTTCAAGTTCCTAACTTGAAGCAGTCGAGCAATAATTGTGAATACGTGTTTTAAGGACTCTTGTATGGGATGTACAAAAGGAGTGGAAGGATATCGCCCATTAATGAACTTAATCTTACCTTTTCCATTTTACAGGTGGTGACAAAATTTCAACTTCCTAGGCTAACGCGTTCTTTAGTTATCGTGCAAACGGACAGACGGACAGACAGACAGATGGACAGACGGACAGACGGATAGACGGACAGACGGACAGACGGACGGACGGACGGACAGCAAATGGATTTGCTGTTTTTAGCCACAATTGATCACAAAATAATATATGACTTTTTTTCGTCCGAGGCTCGGTTCTATGCGTTACAAACTTTTCGGGCTGGATTACGCTTATAATACTCCATATGATTTCATCCAGAGTATAAAAAGTTCGGTTCTCGTAGCTATTAACCTCAGAGAGTTTGAGAGTGGTAATCAAGGTTCCATAACGTGCGTGAAAACTAAACAGTCTTGAAATCAAAGAAAAGAGGAATTCTAGCCTGAAATCCTTTTTTTAAACCTTCTTGTAAAATTTATAACAAGGAGTCGGTCATTTGGCTGCTGAATTATGAATTTTAATTTTTTTTAAAAAATATTGTGATTGGTTAAGAGCAGAATAATAATAATTTAAAATCTGTCTATTTCGTACAACTTATGAATTTTCGAAGAACCCAAAAGCAAAACTACACAAAAAAACGAGCGCATGAATATTTCAGGAGTAATATAGAGTCTTTCAACAAGGACGTTCAGTTTTCAGATGTAAAAAACACAAGTTGTGTGTGAGATATCCAACCAATTCTTTTTTTATTTGAAAGATTATTTTATGATACGGAATATAACGTTCTTCAAATGTCTGACAAGGCTTTACTTGGCCGCACGTATTAGAGAGGTCCAATTTTCGACGACTTTGTTGCATAAATCTGGCTGAATTTGCTGGATAGCGTTCGTTATGTTGACTTAAAGGTCATCAATTGTTTGCGGATTATACGCATCAACCTGTGGCTTAAGATTGCCCCAAAGGAATAAGTCTGAAGGCGTTAAATCGGACGATCACGATGGTCAGTTCAGGTCGCCGCCGCGCTAGATAACGATACCCTCAAATCTCTCGTGCAGAATGGCCATCGTGACATGCGCTGTGTAGCATGTTGTGCTGTCCTGTTGGATCCACACGTCGTTGGTATCCATATCATTCAGTTTAGAGCACAAGAAGTTGCTTATTATCAATCATTTGACGGTTATGGCAATGCCACTTACGTTTTGGAAGAAGTACGGACCTATGATTTTGCCGGACTAAAATCCCCAGCAAACAATGACTTTCTCGGGGTGCATTTGGTACTAATGTATCTCGTGTGGAACGGTATTACCCCAAATCCGACAATTTTGGTTGTTCACAAATCCATTCATCAAGAAATGGGCCGCGTCGTTACAAATCACGCAATGCGCGGAACGTTTATCGAACGAAGCTCTGATTTTGAAAATAAAATTTGATGATGTGCACACGTTATTCAATGCTATAACCTTCCAAGATGATTGCCATACACTAATGAACAATTCATAAGAAATTCGACGGAAGTTGCTTTAACAACATGGCCGCTATAACCTTACAAATTTTGAGCATTCCTACTGAAACACCCTATATATATATATGTTACAGTAAAATCGTACATTCCGTTAATGTATACAATTAATAGTCAATGTATGAACACGCTAATTTGATACGTAAATGTGTTCACAAGCAATGAAATTAACACTGATACTAGTAACTTTATACAGTCGCATAGTTGGTTTAGTGAAAGAATGCACAACGAATCTAGTATCTCATCGGAAGTTGACTACACCATACATTTGTTGAACTTAAACTTCCCTATCCATAATCATGTTTTAAGTTCTATAGGGAGAACCGATAGAGAATCCCAGCAGGCAAAGTTTCGTATACTACACGTAAAAAAAGACCGTATAAAAGCCGGATAAACACCGTAGAATTCTAGGGTACGATGTCCGCGATCGCCGTATATGTTTATACGTATAGTTTGGAAGAGCACTAGACGTAAAATATTTACGGCGATTATACGTATAATATCTTAGGTGCTTATACGTCATATACTGTTACGTGTAAGCCTGGCAATCGCGCAACCGTACAACTCGATCGTTACACATAATGAAAACAACAACAACCGAATACCTAGTTGCAAAATAACCCAATTAGAAATAAGGCGAAACGGCACGGTTGTATCTCTCTTCTTATCGAATGCTCTCCAATATACTAGAATCCTCTGCACACACCACTGAACGAAGATCGAAATCGAAGGCTCTGAAGCTTTCAAGAAGATTCCACAACTGAACGAACGTTCAAGTACATCCTGGACTGCAACCGGCTAGTATATAAGCAGGTGAAGCTGTCAGCGAAGACACAGTAATTTTTATTACGTCGACTGTGACAGCCAGCGTGTATACGCGACCGTGTTGGTATAGAACGAAAGTGATCGAGTCAAGCGATATATGGTATAAGCGGGCGGTATTGCCATACAGTGCGAATTATTGTGCGAATAGAATTAATAGTGCGATTGAATAAATTATCACTTATTTTTATTTTAACCGAATTGTGTTTTACTTTAAATCCCGGCGAACCCCTAGCTCGCAACAATACGTACATACATTCTGTGTACGTACAAAATTCACATCACTTCTATGAGTGGTACAACATAATCGCTCGCACATTTATTCCATTTCCGCTTTCTACATACAGAAATGAAGGATTCGAAATTTGACTTATAAAGTCCTGACGTTCAGCATTTCATCTAGAGTATCATACTGCGATATGTTTTAATATAATTAATAACTGCTACACATAAATCTAATAAGAAGAACTTTGCCAGCTGGGTACTTGGCTTTCTGAATCATATCAAACAATGCACATTTGTCATTATTCCGATTTTTTACACTGACTTGAACGAGACGGTTTTGCATCTGGGGTGATAGCGGCGAAATATTAATTCGTCTGCAGTACTAGAAGCATTTTCTAAGGCCAGATGGTAGATTCATGCACTGCCTAGAAAATGTACACATTGACTAGGAAAAGTATTCATTTTTATGTTCAATTCATACTTTCACTAAAATCGGACGTAAATGCATACATTTTCTAGTAAATGTATACGAGGGCGGATTGATAATGACGTGCAAAAATCAAGAAGGAGTGGGCAGGTAAGGAATTCGTTATTTTTTTTTTACCTGGACCATCCTTAAATAGATTACCTGCAAAGTTTAAGCCTGATACCTCGTTTAGTTTTCGAGAAGCAGCCGTCTAAGCAAGTCGACTTATAAAAATTGTTGAAAATGGATAAAAGTGAATTTCGTGTGTTGATTAAACACAATTTTTTAAAAAGGAAAACAGCTAAAGTAACCAAAGAAAAATTAGATAAGCATTATGGGGACTCTGCACCATCGATTCAAATGATTTACAAATGGTTTTCTGAATTCAAGTGTGGTCGTACGAGCACACAAACCATACCAAGTCCAGGTCGTCCAAATGAGGTCACCACGCCAGAAATGATCGATAAAATCCATGATATCGTGATAGAAGATCGTCGAGTAAAAGTGCGTGAGTAGCCCTCATTTGAACGTGTTTGGAATATTTTGAAAAACCATTTGGACATGAGAAAGCTATCCGCAAGATGGCTGCCGCGTTTGCTCACAAACGACTAAAAACGCAATCGTGTGACAGCTTCGCAGCACGGTTTGCAACTGTTTTAACCTAATACAAATGAATTTTTTCATTGATTCGTAACTGTTGATGAAGCATGGATTCACCACTACACTCCGGAAACCAAACAATAGAAGGATGTCGGTTCAAGCGCACCGAAGAAGGCAAAACCGTTCAATCGGCTGGAAAGGTTATGGCGGATTCCAATGGAATAATATTCACCAACTCCTTGGAGAAAGGAAAAACAATGACGGGAGCATATTATTCTGAGTTATTGGTTCCATTGGATGTTGAAATCAAGGCAAAACGGCTTCATTTGGCGAAGAAAAAAGTGTTGTTTCACACGTCCGTTGTTGCAACTGCAAAACTGTTTGAATTACGGTACGAATTGCTCCCTCATCCACCGTATTCTCCGGATTTGGCACCCTGCGACTTTATATTATTTCCAGACTTGAAAAAATGGCTTGCTGGAAAGAGATTTACCACGAATACTGACGTCATAAGTGAAACCAACGCCTATTTTGAAGGGTTGGACAAATCATATTATTTGGAAAGGATCAAAAAATTGGAAAAACGCTGGACTAAGTTTATCGAGCTAAAAGGAGACTACGTTGAAAAATAAAATAAATTTTTCCGGATAAAATTATGTTTTCTCAATTTTTCCACGTCATTATCAATCCGCCCTCGTACATTTGCAGCATTTCACGATTTTACTGTAACATACGAGTATATGGTATATAAAATTCAACAAATTTCAAACTGCTCCTAGTTTCCATTTAACTACTCCGAAATTTCTCGCTAAGAAAACAAACTACAATACACTCTTAGAGTTGTAGAATGCATACGAAACGAGAACATTTTTGAGTAATAAATTTTAATTATTTTTCCATTAAAAATTTTCTCATTTTGATACATTTCACTTACCCGCCTACTACGCCTCTATTCGATATACGAGTATAGCGTTAAACTTTTAAATGAAATTCGAGTTTAAATAATGTTTAAACCAGGTCACGAGCCGGTGAGTCTCATTTAAATTCGCATTGAAGCCGATGTCTACCTTTATACGGTAATTACATTGTGGGGAAAACGCTGTGGTACACGGCTACAGGGCACAGTATCTCTGATATCCTGCTCTCCGGTCGAATTAAATTCGTTAACGCATACAACGAAGATAAGGGTGGTCGGTTCGCTAGTTTATTGTTGTGTACGTTGCTATGGAAATTATCTCGAAATATTCCCGTCTTATTATACCATAAGCAATTTAGTTGTTGCACTCACTTGGAGTGAAAATGAGAATTTTCAGCTTAATTGGGAAAACTCAGAGTGGAAATTCCTTTAAATATTTCTGAACATAATAATAATAACCTATAAAATTTTTTTTAAATAATTTCAGGTGTACCTACTTTTTCCTTGAATTTTCTGTACATTTCTGACTTCTTAATCTACTCTATATAAAATCTGTCGAGTATAATTTAATTCAATTCAATTTAATGCAGATTACCCTGCTCAATTCAAAAATAAAATATTCAATTAATTCATGTACTTTTACCAATTTACAGAAGCACAACCCCTGGAAGATCAAAAGAGACCTTGAAATTTATCCAAATGATGAAATCGGTGAAGCCCTTATTCATAATATACGATGGCCGATGACTGAATTATTTACAGTCGACTCGTAGACGTGTCTGCCAAATGCGACAATGTTTCGTTGAAGACAAAGTATGAAGTTCTAGGCTTTCATTTCAGAATAAACTTTTTGAACATGAAGGCTTGAGCCAGTGTTACCAAAAACAATACAATTAAATATTTTTCAAGTTTTGTTCAGCTGTAAGATTATTTACGAATAAATCATACGTTGCGTGGATCCGGCTTTTATTAACCAAGAATTAAATGGTTTGATTGAAAAGTCAATATAACAAAATCAAGGGAGCAATTAAGAAACCTTGTAATAGTATATAATAAATTATGATCAGTTAAAAACTGCTAAAAGAATATTGTATGAATTACGTTTTGTAACCATTTTATTTCTCAAATTCATACAATTTTTGGATCAGTTTCAATAACTTTATTCTTCAGTCCGTCCGACATAACTCGTACAGATGCAAGTCGGACGAAAAGTGGCTAATTTTTCCGAAGCGCTTGAATTTATACCCGTGAGACCAGGGACCTGTCAAATATAATTGGACTACCTATGTCTCTATCTCATGTGGGACATTTTCTGATTTGAAGTTTCGAAAAGATTGTACATGATTAGCCGAGATTTGCACTTCTCGAACCTTTTTAATATAAATTTAGGTGAGATATCGTTCTTAAATGGTTAATCAACATAAAATAATTTTTGATAATAACTTTTATTTTAGTTTCATTCAGAAATACAATTTAATAGATTTTGGCTGTATTTTGGAGCTTCGAAAGTTCAGGGACATATTTGGGTAATTTAATTTCCTTCTTGTGCCGGACAAAGTTAAATGCAATCAGATCGAGAGTAGAAGATGGAGTGTATTGTCTTCCAACTCGGAAAGGGAAATTTTGGTGTCAGCTGTGTTTTGACCGTTGCATTCGCAAATCAAAACCGTTATAAACATTCATAATGTTCAATTTTCTATTTTATTATTGAAATTGACAGATGGTAGAATTATGTCTTGTTATTATTTATTAACGGATTCGAAAGAAAGGTTCTCCGAAGAATTTTGGGACTTGTGAAGGAAGAAACGGAATGGCGAATAAGATATAACCATAAATTGTATCAACTCTACGTGGAGCCAGAAGCTTCAATGTTCATCAAGCTACGTAAACTGCAGTGGGCTGGCCATGTAGAGCGGATGGAAGATAGAAGAATCCCCAAACGTGCTTTTAAGGCAAAGCGAGTGGTAACAGGTCAATAGACAAACCACGCAAGCGATAGGTATACTCGGTTGATAAATATAGCAAAGTCATTTTAAAAATTAGGAGCTGGATGACGCGGCCTTTCGATCGAGAGGATTGGAGGCGACAAATTCAGGATGTCAGGGCCCGATTTGGACAATCGCGTCATTTATGATGGAGACTTTATGAAAAAAAATCAGAAGAATCAATCAATAGGCTGAAATACAATATTAAAACTAGATGTTACAATAATTAAGAATCGAAAATCGATCGATTTTAAAACCATATTTCATAAACCAGCTCTCCTCAAAAAAGGGGATGTTCGGATAAAAATAGAAACTGTAAATAAAATGTTCAGAAGTAACAAAATACGTGGCTATCTAATGGAAATCTGAGAAAAATATCCAAAGATACAGAAAAATAAATATACGTATCTGAATTTTCAGACTAGAAGTATATTTAAGAATAGAATAGAATAAAATACTATTTAAGACACATGAAAAGAGTATGGATGAATTCACTGCATCTTCTCAAGCGGACCCAACTAAAAGTCTATTCATCCATTTACCTAAATAAAGAAATAATATTAGTAGACAATATATTCATTAATAGGGAAAAGGTTTTACCCGTTGTCGTACTATTTTGTCCATATCACATTCGCTCAATGCGTGAACGAATGCTGGACAAACCCACGTTAAGGATGAAACAGCTGCTGGAAGTCGCAAGACGATTTACGTCAGTTGAACTCCGAAAGGAATCTGGAATTAATCGAAGCCGGTAATTTAATTAATTTTCCATCCTCACAAACAATGCGACCTTAACGTGGTTGGGAGGCTTAATGATACTAACGATGAAATCGCGTCAATTCTAAATATAATACATATTGTTCCGAGCTAGGGGTTTGCCGGGATTTCTAGTAAAACACAATTCGCTTAAAAAAAAAATAAGTGATTATATATTCTTCGCACTTTAATTATATTCGCACAATTATTCGCACTATATGGCAATACCGCCCGCTTATCTATATCGCTTGATTCGATCACACGCAATCGATCGCTTTCCACCAATACGGTCGCGTATACACGCTGGCTGTCACAGTCGACGTAATAAAAATTGCTGTGTCCCTCGCTGAAAGCTTTATCTGCTTTTATACGAGTTGTCTGCAGTCGAGACTGTTCTTGAATCTTCGTTCGGTGGTGTGTGTAGAGGGTTCTAGTGAGCTTGAGATCTTTCCATTCGAGCACATTCGAGCACATTCGATAAGAAGGGGGGTTTAATCGTGTTGCTCCGCTCTCCTTATATACTTCAACTAAGTTTCTGATTGGGTTACTTTGTAGCTAGGTATTTGGTTGCTGATGTTTCCATTATTCGTAATCGATCGAGTTGCGCGTTTGCCAGGCTTGCACGTAACAATATGTCTCAATTGAGAAAAATGTGAATTTCTACAATTGATGCAGATGTAGGAATAAGTTTTGTTCGTGAAGATTTTAAGGGTGTGTTGATTCCTGATTAAATTTAATAAAGTGCATTAAATTCCCTTCGGCAAACTAAATCTTATGTGCAAATGAAATTCTTAATAACTAATTAGTTAAATTGGAAATGAACTAATCTAGTATAAACGTATAAAGGCTTCTAAATTATAAACTTTTTAAATTAGTGCACTAAATTGAATTTAGCCGCGAATCCACACACACCCGTAGTAACTAACTAATCCGCTGATACTTTTTTCCAATATTCAAATAATTACTTACTTTTAGTCCTGTAGTAACTTCAGCGATCGTTCTTGTTGATCATCCTTCGCTGCCCGGCGCCCCGCAAATCGTTAAAACTCGATGGCAACTCCGCGTGCAATTCATTTCGTAACGCCGCACAATTTACTATGCAAAAATTTTACTTTAATTCGAAACTTTTCGAAAATCCAAAATCAGCACAACAACAACACCGTGTTCTTGTGCCGGGCAGAGAGGGCAATGTTTTTTGGCCCATCGTTGTCCCGGATATTTTATGGGAAAATCTGATATGAATAGTCCATATCTATTGACAGGTCCCTGCGTGAGACCCATTGGAAACATGCACGTACTTGCCCCACTACGAAAGTGTATGACGAAGAAAACGTCAAACATTTCGAACGTCTATCACGAACTTACAGTAGTGTCAATAAAAACTTATGTGAATATAAAGTGAATATAAGACGCCGGAAAACAACCAACATTTAATCGAATATAAAGTTGTTTCAGTTTTTAATTGTTTTTTTTTCATTATTTGTACCTTACTATATTGTTCCAAATTTAAAGCTAAATTTTGTGCTTGGACTGCACGCCACTGGTATTTACACCACGTTCACTTCGATATTTAATGTTACTAAAAATTGTAATTATGTTTCTTTTGGTGCGACATATTGTGTGTCTGTGCCTCACTATTTGTTTTATTTGTGTATCTATTTTGTAAAAAAAGAGAAACAGTCAAGTAAGGTTAGATTAAATGTACAATATAAAGAAGCTTACTGTTAAGCAACCATATTTTTATTATAATTGAGCTGTTCACAATTGATTAAATATAATCTATTTTATGACTTTTGTAACGCGAATTACAAATTTTGTAAACAATTCCAATGCAATTCAATTTGGATTGTGCTCTTTCCGACCTGGGCGCAATCAGGGCGTAACCTCAAAACCATTCCAATTTAATCTGAATTGTCAAGGGTTTGCATTCACAGAATGCCACAGCCGTCCTTAAATTTCCAACCCGTACTGTACTCAGCAAGGACAATCGCCGTAATTTAGTATAAATTTCAAACCTTTGGTGATTCACACATACACACATTACATCGTGTCACTTCTTCCTTAAATAAAGCTTTTCTGGAACAAATCTTCAATATGGAAAATACATACATCCTCGAACCTGGGAGTAAAGCTTTTAAAAATTTGTTGGATGGAAGTCCTGGATTCATTCCTTGGTTGCTGTATAGGCTGGTGGCTGGTTTTTTTCCTTGGATTATTCGAAATTGCGCTCGAAGTTCGGAATGATTTGAGTGAAATTTTTCTGTCGACCTGGGCGAAATCAGGCCGTATTGAGTGATTGAGTGATGCAGCCAAGCGTTAGTGCGTTGATTTATCAACCATGAAAATATAAATATTTTTGTTTTCTATTTCCTTTTTTAAAAATAGGACTTAAGACTGTTTCGTACAATTCTGTTGACTAGTCTCAGCTCATTCATCATCAATCCCAACATTATTTTCTTCTCCTTAGCATGTGTAAAGGCCCTTTTGTTACATCATCTAGGATCTAGAGCACGGGTGTTTTTTTTGGTTCTGTTTGGTCGCTCTGCAGTAGCTCTGTTTTTATTTTTAATTTAGCATATAATTAGATAGTTAAATAAGAAGAACCTTTTAAGAATAAACATCTTCAAAGGGAAAAGAGGCGATTTTTAAATTCCAGAAACAGTTCTCTTCAGTTCCTGTATGATATGAGCTCTTCTGGAGTATAGGGCTCTAATAGAGATATTCCGAGGACTAGGTTTCTTTCTCCTTAGAGCACAAGTAATTTGCTCTATGGATAGGTAGGATATAAACCAACGGCCTCAGGATTTGTAGACTGGCGCGAGTACCAAATGTTCTTAAGGTTTGCATTGTAATAAAAGTTCACCTTACCGAATTTACTTACCTAACTCAATACCCGGACCTTGACCAAAACCATTGAAATTATTCCAATTTATTTTTGTTTTCGTAATTCTGTTGTTGAAATTTTCACTTTTCATCTTAGGAAATTAAGAAAAATAGTTTGAAAACGTAATATTCATTGATGATACATCTCTTAGTGTGTCAAATAATAGCGTTACTTTTCCCGAAATAATTATCCCATCGTCTCATTTCATTTCTGAATTTGTCCATTATCCTCGCCTCTCAAGCTCAAGATATCCTTTCTGGTATCTGCCTCATTTGCTAAAAATTTCTTCACGATGCGAGAAACGTGATGGCGCCTAATAAATTTCGTTTTTATCCCCAATATACACGTACGTTATCCCGAAAATCAAGAGTAATATTGAATGGTATTAGTGAAAGTCTATAGTACACTCCGTCTGAAAAAAGGGTTGAATTACGATCGAAAATTAATAAAGGCTTCACGCACACGAAATCTCATCTTATACATTCTTTCATCGGATACAGAGGACTAAAATAAAACTGTAACTCTTTCTTCGGCAAACATGTTTAGTATGGAAGCCGTTTTTGTTGCTGTCCAAAAGCCCATATCCCGAAATTCTTTTGTTAATTAAGTCGCTCAACGTAAAAGGGGAAAATTCTTTTCAAGAACGTTGCTCATTAGGAACCGAGTCGAAAAGTCGGGTGTATTATACGATGCCAGCCATGTGTAACCAAGACGGGACTTCGAATAAAATTTCCTGGTATCCTCCGGAAAGTTCGTCCTCAGAAACACTTTAATCGGAGATATTACCGAAAAACGAGTTCAAAAGCAGCATTCCTACAAATACCTTAAAATAAACGGAAATGAAATTTTTGTCAAACAAAAGAAACTCAAGGATCAAAATGCGATAGGTTGGAGTAGTGTGAGCGTTATCCTTGTCCGGTTCCAGAGCCCTGGAAACATCAAATCCGTATACAATTCAATTAAGATGTTTCGAAAGTAATCCATTAGGAAGACAAGTGACATTTTGATCTTTTTATGGTTTATGGATTTCCATA
Source organism: Beris morrisii (assembly GCA_951812415.1). Taxonomy (NCBI): domain Eukaryota; kingdom Metazoa; phylum Arthropoda; class Insecta; order Diptera; family Stratiomyidae; genus Beris; species Beris morrisii. The sequence continues at coordinate 152,864,710 of OX638310.1, forward strand.
CGGTCACATTAAGTCTCATATGGATATTACACGGTCAACCGTGTCCTAAATTATTAATGGAGTCCTTTTTAGGAAAAACAACAACAGAAATTTCGGACACGAAAAATAAAATGTTTATACTTTTGGAGAGTCTAAGCATCAGAAACTGAATTGAAATTAAATATTTTGAATATATTTTCAAAAGCATACCGATAACTAATAAAAGCTAGTCCTATAGGAATATAATTTTTGAAATTAAACAGTTGCTTACAGAAGCAAGCAGGTGTACACTGTTACATCGTAAAGCTTAAATCTTAAAAACTCTTTTTTGGTATGTTCACTGTATTATGCAGGAAAATGTTCCAATTTTGAAATATATACTTTATCTAATCTTGCAAAAACACTTAACGAGTATGTTTATAACGACAAAAATGGGTTTATAATAAAACCGTAATTCTTAAAACATATCAGTTAATATATGATTTAAATTATTAGTTGAAATTTTTAGTATATTTGATTTTTTCAAGTAAAAGTACACATTTCAATCACTTTTGCACGAAATTACTGGTGTTAGTAAATTATTCATGTACTTTTAACTGAACCGTACAATTTACATGAAAAGGCTCACAAAATTACACAACATTTCGTGTAAAATTAACTATATCTATATATGAATTGAAAATTACGTTCTTTTTCGTGTAATTCTACTTATCTATTTGAATTTTACGACGAAAACATGTAATATATAAAACCACGAAGTTGGACTCTTCGATCGATTTTGTTTTGTACTGAAATGAAAATGAAACGCCTTCGGTGGCTCAGTGGCTACGCGCTCCAAACCTACTCAGCAAAAGAATTGATCGCGGATTGGATTCCTACCTACAGCCAAGGGTTTTATTAAGAGTAAGTAAGTAAGAAATAATATTAGAAGTAGAAATAAGTGTAAAGAGTGCTAATTTTACATTTTTTTATAGTGTAAATTAAAGGGAATATTCAGTGAATTTGCTGCTTTCGAAGTTGAAATTTACTGATTGCAAATTGAAATTTACTGACCGAAAATTGAAAATTACATTCAAATTGGCTATTAGATCCCAATATAAATTTACTTGAAAAGGTGTTGCGTATTTGTCAACTATCCAAAAGATGTAAAATTCAATGGATTTTGCTTTATTATTTTATTAATAAAGTATTTTTTACTGTGTAGCTACCAATTGGTATTGGACAGTAATTTTAAATATTTCACAAATATTAAATTTTTTGGAGTAAAATAGATTATGTAAAACGATTTATTAAAAAGGAAAAAATAAATAGTTATCGCAAACTTAGCCTCTTCTTGTGTTTGGGAGGATGCGGTGTAGGTTACTATGCGACTGATAACCTAAAAAACTGATACATTCCAAATAGCTTCCAGGTTGTTATTTATGTCCTCAATCACATAGTAACCTTCAATGCATCTCAGCATTAAATGCGTTCCTGGCTTCTACCCAAAAATAATAAGTTGTTTGGGCCTCTTTATTTATTTAATTATTTTTTTTATTTCAATAAAATCATAAAGGACAAAATATCGAAATAAATCTTTGGGGTTGAATATCAAAGTATTCTGAAATCAATTTCTAGGCGATTACAGCCCGTTAAAGTAAAATCCAATTCAATTTATCATTTAACACAGTCTTAAGGGATGAATATCGTAAAATACTGAAATTTTTAAATGGATATTTATTTATTTATTTACTACTAAACAAGATATTTACAAATTCAGATTATTCTAATTTTAATACAATACAATTTGACTTAATTTAATTTAATTTAATTTAATTTACTTTAATTAGTATAAAATTATAGGCAAAAGGTAAAAGGTTGGCTAGACGGGATGTGAAGGAGCTGAAAAGATCGAACGCAGTTTCAGTTTGTATGTTGGCTTAGTTATTGGAGGTGTTAAATGTTCGCTGAAATTGTTAAATGTTCTACAGCATCTGTTAATGGGTTCATTTTGACCGTAATCTGTATGGTGGGGATATTCCTTAAGAGGTTTTGAATGTCTCGTCAGCCTGACAGTGTCGTTAAGTCTGATTTTATTTGTAAGGTGGTCAACCTTAATATCACCATTCAAGACATCTAAGGTAAAGGATGTGAGCATAGTTCTTCTAGAGCTGAGCGGTAGAAGATTTAACAATCGTAGCCTAACTGTGTAGTGCGGAAGGTCATCAAAGTGTCTAGGGTCATACAAGTCCCTAAGAGCAAAAAGAAGAAATTGCTTCTGGATTGACTCTATTCTGTTGCTGTATATTTGGAAAAAGGGATCCCAAATGGGACATGCATATTCCAGAAGAGGGCGAACAAGGGAACAGAATAATGATTTAGTGACCCATACATTTTTGAACTCTGTAGCCCTTCTTTTAATGAAACCAAGAAGTTTGTTGGACTTTGAGATTATTCTGTTGTAGTGAGATTTAAAGCATAGTTTATTGTCAAGTAGCACGCCGAGGTCTTCAATATGCTCTACTCGATTTAAACCATTTCCACTTAGGGTATAATTATGGTGGTAAGTGGATTCTTTACGTGAGGAGCTTATCACGTGACGTTTACCGACATTAAGCTTTAATTTATTTTGACTGCACCACCCATCTAGTGCCAAGAGCTTGGATTGCAGGAATACAGCATCTGCTGGGGAGCTAATGGAATGATATATTTTCAGATCATCGGCGTATAAAAGATGTGGGACACTTTCTAGTACTTCCGAGAGATCTGAAATGAAGATGTTGAATAAGAGAGGTCCCAAGTGACTTCCTTGGGGTACACCAGAGGACACTGCTATATCTTTGGAAATAAAGCCTTGGAACTTAACACATTGAGTTCTATTACTAAGATACGACTTAAGCTAAGATACGACTTAAGCCAGTCAAGGTCCTGTTATACCGATTTTTTTTAACTTCAAAATTAGAGTATTGTGATCTACTTGATCGAAGGCTTTGCTAAAGTCAGTGTATATTGCATCGATTTGGCATCCATTTTCCAGTGCGCAGAGCGTATCAGATACAAGAATCATTAGGTTAGTCGTGGTGGAGCGCCCTTTTCTAAAACCGTGCTGCTGGTCGTTAAGAATGGGGTTGATAATAGTAGTGATTTTATCGCAGATAATTTTTATACTCTAGATGAAATCATATAGAGTATTATAAGTTTAATCCAGCCCAAAAGTTTGTAACGCATAGAACCAAGCCTCGGACAAAAAAAAGTTACATATTATTTTTTGTTTATTTGTGCCCAAGAACCTCAAATCCGCCTGACGTCCGTCCGTCCGTCCGTCCGTCCGGCCGTCCGTCCATCCGTCCGTCCGTCCGTCCGTCCGTCCGTCCGTCCGTCCGTCCGTCCGTCCATCCGTCCGTCCGTCTGTCCGCGAACACGATAACTCAAGAACGCCTTCACCTAGGATCTTGAAATTTTGAATCTGGATGTTTGGTTGAATTTGTAAGGCTAAGTTCGTTAACGGGCAAAATCGTCCTACTCCTTCGGGTAGCTGCCATACAAAATGTCCTTAAAACACGTGTTCAAGAATATTGGTCGATAACTTTAGAAGGGTTTAAGCTACGTCTTTGAAATTTTGTATGTATTATTTTTCCAATAGTTGGAGCTAAATATATGATTATGAAGAAAATCCTGTTAGTCCTTCGTGTAGCTGCCATACAAATATCCTGTCAAAATGTATTCACTTAATTTACGAAACTCACTATAACTCAAGTAATCTTTTAGCTACAAATTCGGAATTTTGTACAAGTTAGTTTTGAGTGAAAAGAAAGTCTGAGTTTACTAATCAGCGAAATCCTTTTTCTCCTTCTGGTAGCTGCCATACAAAATGTCCTTAAAACACGTGTTCAAGAATATTGGTCGATAACTTGAGAAGGGTTTAAGCTACAAGATTGAAATTTTGTATGTGTTATTTTTCCAATAGTTGGAGTTAAATATATGATTATGAAGAAAATCCTGTTGGTCCTTCGTGTAGCTGCCATACAAATATCCTGTCAAAATGTATTCACTTAATTCACGAAACTCACTATAACTCAAGTAATCTTTTAGCTACGAATTCGGAATTTTAAACAAGCTAGTTCTGAGTAAAAAGGAAGTTCGAGTTAACTAATCAGCGAAATTCTTTTACTCCTTCGGGAAGCTGCCATACAAAATGTCCTTAAAACACGTGTTCAAGAATATTACCGATAACTTCAGGAGGGTTTAAGCTACGTCTTTGAAATTATGTATGTGTTATTTTTCCAATAGTTGGAGCTTAATGTATGATTATGAAAAAAATCCTGTTGGTCCTTCGTGTAGCTGCCATACAAATATCCTGTCAAATAGTCTTCACTTAATTTACGGAACTCACTATAGCTCAAGTATTCTTTTAGCTATGAACTCGAAATTTTGTACAAATTAGTTTTGAGTGAAAACGAAGTTCAGGTTTACTAGTCAGCAAAATCCTTTTACTCCTTCTGGTAGCTGCCATACAAAATATCCTTAAGACACGTGATCAACAATATTTTTCGATAACTTTTGAACGCTTCAAGCTACGAATTTGAAATTTTGTACACGTTCATTTTTAAATGGTTCCAAGGAAAAGGATAAATATGTAAGAAATCGAGTGAGTCCTTCCTGCACCTTCCATGTGAAAGTCCTTCAAAAAGGACTTTTTTTTTCGATGACTTACCTAGTTCAGGATATGAAATTAAACACTGAATATTGTCTTTTAGGTTTGAATAGCAATCTAATGGCAGTCCTTAATAAAGGACATACAACATGCACACACGTAATTCTACTTTATCCCCAACTACAATATAAATCGGAGTTCAGTATTCATCTAGAGTATTATACGATTGGCTTGCAGCCGATCGTGACTGCAGTATGTTTTCAAATAATTTCGGTATGGCTGATAGTATTGCTATACCTCTGTAGTTCTCAACGTTTCGTTTGTCACCATTCTTGTGAATGGGCGTGAGATGCGACGATTTCCAGGCCGAAGGGAAAATCCCTAACGACAGTGACATGTTGAATAGAAAGTGTAGAGGTGTTGAAAGTTGAATGGCACATTTTGATAAAAATAGGGGAGGAATCAGATCCGGGCCAGGACCTTTTTTGACGTCAATATTTGTGAGAGCCCATAGAAGTAAAAGCAAATTCGATATCACATCAGACCTAAGAAATATATCGGTATTTTTGAAATTCGTAAAAATGTAGAAAAAACTCATTTACGAACATTTTTTTGCTCGATCTGGAACTATTTTATCGCTTAACTTACTTCAGTACTACATCTACATTCTAAGTAACCAGTTTATAGCATAATCCCGTCCTGAGAAACAAGGAACCACCACACATTCTGGCACCTTGCTTCTCTTCAATCAAAACTTCGATTTTTCTAGGTTGCTTCTATGGGGATCCATCAATTTTACTTTATTATTTTTTAATAGTAAAGTATTGTGATTGAAATGAAATTTCAAAAAAATTTGCAACCCCGTAAAATTTGTATTTTTACGTTTTAGGACTAGTAAACACCAGAAGAGCAAACAAAATGTCCGTCTGTCCGCCGTAGATGCCGTACGCAAAATTGTTTGATGGCGCGTAGCTCCCAATCCCGTTGAGATATTAAGTTCAAGACCAGGAGGCTATTTGGAATGTTATTTATTAGGTTGTCAGTCGCATAGTAACCTACATCGCCAGGTCTGGATTTCCCACAGGACTGAAAGGTTCAGCAGCAGTGGCGTTTCAGCCTCCGAGCGTAAGTGGTTCCTGAGATCTAAAAACCAAATTAAATATTATCAACTATTTCCCACTCATACCCATAACATATCAATTAAATTCTAGACTTTGTTCAGAATTCAATTCCTCTCCTACTCTGGCAACTCTTATCAGATCTCGCGTCCAAGTTTGCTGAAAGCTTCTCCGCTGCAGCCAAGAATTTTTTCTACTAACCGCTGAAGCAAATTCTTCATTGCTTCCAACCTCCCGTGTTCGTGTATTTTTTTTCATGACGTCACAGTGGGCTTACTACGGAATGAAATGAATGCTCATAGATGCAACTTTCAAATTGCTTCCATGCATCTTCTTCTTGGTTTTTTTCGTAGTGTTAACAATTTGGCTGTGTGAGATATTCGCGAGTAGTTTCTTGCAAACATTTATTTAGACTGCGCCAAAGAAAATGCTTGAAACATGAATTATTTTAGAAAATTTAGATTTAGACAAAACGCATTTTAGATATTTTTTATAAAAATTTAAGGGAAGCAGTGCTTCCTTTGCTTTCATGGACGCCACGCCACTGGCACAGGGCCCCCAACAAATTTCATTGCGGTCCCAAATTTTCATCGAAATTTTACTGTTTTAGCAATTATTGTCTCACTTAAGAGTAGGTATACATTTTTTTTTGCTCCTGTAACTCTAATTATGTATTCACTCCCTTCTATTGTATTTTCCTCTTCAATGAATCCAAAGCTGAAATTTATAGTGCAATAATATCTATAATAGTAGCAGGAACTTAACCGACAAACAACATTAAGGCCAGGTACATATTTTGTATAGTCAAAGTTAGAATTCTTGGAAAAAAAGATAACTATTGAAAATAGCGATATCCTCTAAGAAATAATTAAGTACCTATGTGAAATAAATGCGAGTCTGGCAATGTTTTTGCAGCTATGATATATGCACGCAATGGAAGAAAGCTCATATCTGTTGATATCTTTGGTGAACAAATATTGTTTTCAAATATTTTTCCGATTAGGAAAAAAATTAAAGAAAATCACAGGCCTTAGTTGTTAGGGGGCATAGGTAAATCCGTCCCTGTATATCGCTTCTCAGTATTAAACGCGCTCCGGACTTCTACCCAAAAAATAGTAAAGTTGCTCCCAGACTGTTGGCAGATTTTTAACTTTCTATCGTCGCGGATCTTGAGAAATGAAAATAATAATTTTTTGCTCTTCAACCCTCAACACTCATCCCCTACACCCAACCCTCAATTTTTTTTTTCTCCGCAAGAAGTCTACTGGGTCTACCTTCTGTAAAAAAATTCAAAACCATATCTTGGGATCCTCTCCCTCAAACATTTTACATTTGGTAGACTGCACTTTATAACTTGTGATGGGTTCGAAAGATATCGTAATCCAAATTTACATATACGAGTACGGCGGACAGATGGCAATTCTTTTTCTTATGTCCTAAAACGTGAAAATACAAGTTTTCTGGGTAGCAAATCTATTTGAAACTTCAAGATGATCACAAATTAAAAATAATAAAGTAAAATCTATCAAAAAATAATAAAGAAAAAAATAAACGACTAGTAGGGTGTTCAAAAATCTAACAACATATAGCAACTTTTCAACCAGCTATATACTCGTATGTCACGATATTTTGCTATTGATTGCTGGAGTGCATTTCATAATTAACATGACCTGCTCTACAGAATTGATTGCATCAATTATGTTAATTGAAATTAATGAAATTACTCCCACTACTGTTTTACCAACCTTAACAAAGGATTTTAATGCGGGGAAATGAAAACGGCCAGGGCTACTCTTTGAACAAAAAGAAATCCAACAATTGGATTAACACAAAAATTACGACCTACAACGTACACACTGAGCTAATAAGCATCGCAAACAATCACTGCAATCCTTTAAGTCCCAAGGGCTATCTTTTTATTTCGGTAAGACAACCTAAACAAAGGCTATCAACGCCTTAGCATAATAAGCGTCCCATAACAGCGCTTTCTGTTTACCGAGTCCTTGGAGTCAAGAGCTGGGAATGAAAAAAAAAAACGGGGAAGAAATCCTGAAAGAATCCTAGACCCTTAAGTGACAACGTTATTAGAAGACGTCATCGTAAATCGTGTTAAGTCAATTGTTGGGCCCAACCATAAGAATCTCTGAATCCCTCTTCCTGATGTCGGCAGTGGTGGCCTGCTCCTGGTTTCCCTCTACTCGTCAGCAACAAAGGCTCCGGAAAAAATTTTCCCGGATTTTTTTTCCCTCCTTTTGTTATTCATTCTCAAGTAGTTGATCTTTATTCCTTCTGCCTCCCCCACCGCACTCCTCATTTATTCTCAATTTTTCTGCAGAGATTTCCTGTTTCTCGACTGTCGTCCTGGAAGCTCAAAGATGCTTCCTGTTAGCGCGCTTCAGTTGTTTGAGCCAAGACAGAAAAATGGCAGAGCGTGTAAATAGGAGGAAAAGCAAAAAAAAAAAAAATCAAAATATCATTTCGAAAAGGAGATAAATAAAAAAATAAGTGGATGACTGTAGAAGTGGGTGGAAAGGGGGCGAAATGCACGTGAAAAAATTCAAGGAATTAAAAAGGGAATACGAAAATAATGTGGGAACCAAAGGAATCTTTTGAGTGAATGCTCAAGTCATATGGGGGAGAAGTTTGCCGCGATTAAGAGTTCGACGGAAGTTAAGGATACTTATTAGGATTTATTTATGCCATACTGAAAGTTAAGTGTGTGACTGCTGGAGTTTCAATCCCGAAAGATTCACGCCTATTTGGTTACGAGATTGAAAAATGATGTTGAACGATGTGCTAATTCTAAAACACTTTTAGAGTGAGTGAATCGTCCTGGCTGATCTTTCAATATTTCGAGTGGGGAAAATAATGAAAAAGTAAAATTATAAATAAAAATTAAATTACAATCATTACCTTTTTACTATTTTTGCTTTCCTTTAATTTAAGTTAGTTTGTAAGTTAGTTTTAAACACACTACACAAGGTTTTTTGTATAAATTTTTCCTTGAATTTATTTCACTAAAATTCTCGTAGATGCTTCGCTTTGCTGTGCTAACTAGATTTAATTTAGATGTTAAGATATTGATTTATCTGTTCTCTAAATTATAAATTATAAGATGGTAGACATAAGTGAAAAAACTAATAAATATTGATTGAATTGAATTTAAAAATAAATTACAATCACATGTTATTAATTTTCCCGAAGCATATAAAAATAAGGCTATTGAAAAATGTGTACACCGAAAGAAATTCATTGGTAAATTCAAATACAAACCTTATTTGATCTTGCGTCAAAAAAGCAACGTTGTTAATTCAAATATGGTTGAATAGTTAATTATGTTTACATAACATTACAACTATCATTATTTGATTGAACAATTTCATTGTCCATTTTGTCTTTAAATAATCATGTTCATATTTCAGTACAAATATCAATCTTAAAAATAAAATAAAAATTTCTGTGCTTCAATTATCATGATCAATGCTAGTGAAACACGTTCATGATTCCTGAAATATTAATCAAGTGGTCCTTTAAGCACAAATATTTTTATACTCTAGATGAAATCATATAGAGTATTATAAGTTTAATCCAGCCGAAAAGTTTGTAACGCATAGAACCAAGCCTCGTACGAAAAAAAGTTATATATTATTTTTTGTTTATTTGTGGCCAAAAACCTCAAATCCGCCTGACGTCCGTCCGTCCGTCCGTCCGTCCGTCCGTCCGTCCGTCCGTCCGTCCGTCCGTCTGTCCGTTAGCACGATAACTCAAGAACGCCTTCACCTAGGATCTTGAAATTTTGAATCTGGATGTTTGGTTGAATTTGTAAGGCTAAGTTCGTTAACGGGCAAAATCGTCCTACTCCTTCGGGTAGCTGCCATACAAAATGTCCTTAAAACACTTGTTCAAGAATATTGGTCCATAACTTCAGAAGGGTTTAAGCTACGACATTGAAATTTTGTATCTATTATTTTTCTAATAGTTGGAGATAAATATATGAATATGAAGAAAATCCTGTTAGTCCTTCGTATAGCTGCCATACAAATATCCTGTCAAAATGTATTCACTTAATTTACGAAACTCACTATAACTCAAGTAATCTTTTAGCTATCAATTCGGAATTTTATACAAGTTATTTTTGAGTGAAAAGAAAGTTCAAGTTTACTATTCAGCGAAATCCTTTTACTCCTTCTGGTAGCTGCCATACAAAATATCCTTAAAACACGTATTCATGAATATTGGCCGATAACTTCAGAAGGGTTTAAGCTACGACTTTGAAATTTTGTATGTGTTAATTTTCCAATAGTTGAAGCTAAATGTATGATTATGAAGAAAATGCTATTAGTCCTTCGTGTAGCTGCCATACAAATATCCTGTCAAAATGTCTTCACTTAATTTACGGAACTCACTATAACTCAAGTAATCGTTTAGCTATGAATTCGGAATTTTGTACAAATTAGTTTTGAATGAAAATGAAGTTTGGGTTGACTATTCAGCGAAATCCTTTTACTCCTTCTGGTAGCTGCCATACAAAATGTCCTTAAAACACGTGTTCAAGAATATTGGCCGATAACTTCAGAAGGTTTTAAGCTACGTCTTTGAAATTTTGTACGTGTTATTTTTCCAATAGTTGGAGCTAAATGTATGAATATGAAGAAAATCCTATTAGTCCTTCGTGTAGCTGCCATACAAATATCCTGTCCAAACGTCTTCACTTAATTTACGGAACTTACTATAACTCAAGTAATCTTTTAGCTATGAATTGGAAATTTTGTACAAATTAGTTTTGAGTAAAAACGAAGTTCGAGTTTACTAATCAGCGAAATCCTTTTACTCCTTCTGGTAGCTGCCATACCAAATGTCCTTAAAACACGTGTTCAACAATATTTTTCGATAACTTTTGAACGCTTCAAGCCACGAATTTCAAATTTTGTACACGTTCATTTTTAAATGGTTCCAAGGAAAAGGATAAATATGTAAGTAATCGAGTGAGTCCTTCCTGCACCTCCCATGTGAAAGTCCTTCAAAAAGGACATTTTTTTTATGACTTACCCAGTTCAAGATATGAAATTAAACACTGAATATTGTCTTTTAGTTTTGAGTAGCAATCTAATGGCAGTCCTTAATAAAGGACATACAACATGCATACACGTAATTCTACTTTATCCCCAACTACAATATAAATCGGAGTTCAGTATTCATCTAGAGTATTATACGATTGGCTTGCAGCCGATCGTGACTGCAGTATGTTTTGTTAAACAGTTCCATTTTACCCCTTTTAAACATGAAACGCCAACAATGTGTGTTGTTACTTACATTAAAATCGATTGCACTGAATTTTAAAGATGAATAATTATTCTTATTTAATTTTATTACATAAATATGATATAGCTATCCAATACTGTTAAAGACTGCTATGAGGTATTTTGTTAGATGTGGGCATTTTAAAAATTTTTGGCGGAACTCCTTCTCTAGAACCAAATTTTTACACTTGTAGTGACCAAAGACAGGATCAAAAGAAGGTTACTACCTTTTGAGAAATTTTTCCTGTCAAAATTATTCAGCAATTCTAAGCAATCTTTGTCTTTGATTTAATCATCAAAAATTGGAATAATCCATGATTTGTCATCCCAGCTTACGATAAGACAATGTTCCTTGCTTGGGTACATACTTTCGAAGTCAGAGCTCATCTAAAAAAAAAAATTAAATTACCATTGAGGCTATAACAATATACTACACATTAACCAAAAACTATTAAAGCAAAACTTCACTAACCTTTAAGTTAATGTATATCAAACTATTTACACAAATTTTAAGCAACAATTCAAAATTCACATCTTTAAACTGGAATTGTAGATAATTGAATGAAAATGGTTCTTGATTTATGCTGCAAAACTAACAGTTTTGTTTTGGTCAATCACGTAAAACAGCCATTTTCAAATATTTTATTATATCAGTTGATAATTTTCGTGTTAGATCAATCAAGCTTAAACGTGGTAAGCAGGAGTATTATTCAACTGAACATATTTCTTGTTGCTTAACAATTATTCTGACAATGAAATGTTTAATGTAAAACAAAATAACATTTGAAAGAATCACATATATATATGTTAAAATCAATCAATTTTCGTGATATTTAAAAATTTTGCTATTAACAATGCTTCATTAGTTGATCTAAATACGTAATCTTATTTAGTTTAACAATGTTACTTTATTATTTCTGAATAATAAAGTATTGTTATCGACCTGAAATTACAAAAAAATTTGCTACCCTGAAATTTTGTATTTTCTCGTTTTAGGACCCAAAAAAGCAAAAAAAAAATGTCTGTCTGTCCGCCATAGACGCCGTACGCCGTACGCAAAACCGTTTGAAGGCGCATAGCTCACAAACCCTTTGAGATATTAAATTGAAATTTTTATGGTGGGTAGATTGGGTGAACCCCTACGGTTGGTATCTTTTTGATGGGTGGGGGTTTAAGGGAGGAGGAGGGGGTCGCATTTTAGACGAGAAATTTTGGTTTCTAGATCTCAGGAACTGCTTGTGGTAGGAGGCTGAAATTTAGAACTTATGTAGTACTATGATAGTGGACCTATTTAAATTGGTGATAAGGGTTGAGGGGTGTGGGAGTGGGGTGAAAAACAATGTGTCCGAAACGTTCGAAAGCTGGGATTCGAGCATTCTAAAATTTTTAAGAGGAGAAGTGAATTGTAGGGGTGGGGGGTGAAAAACTTAAGATTACAATATCTTTCGAACCAATTGTAGCAGGAAGATGAAATTTGGTTTCTGTATATAAGATCACAAGTGGAGTCTAGTGAATGTAAAAAATTTGAGAGGGGAGGTGGAGTACGAAAGTGGGGATAACAATTTTTCAAAAAATGTTATTTTTATATTTCAAGAACCGTACCAGATATGATCTTTGAAATTTTACAGGAGTTAGGCCCAGAAGACTTCTAGCAGGAAAAACAATTTGGTGGTGCTGGCAAAGGGGGTGACGGTGGGAGGGGGTGGAACGAAAAGAATTCTGATTTTTATTTCCCGAAAACCGCAAAGCATAGAAAGCTAAAAATTGACGATTATGTATGTAGAGTCACTGAAGAGGTATCCTAGAAAAAAATTTTGATAGGGGTAGCAAAGTACTGGGATGGGGGGTGGTTTTTCATATCTCAGAAACAGCTTATGCTAGAAAGTTGAAACTGAGTATGTATATGTAGAAGTACTACAGGACTAATTAAAGCAAAAAAAAAGTTCAAAATTGTATTGATGTACAGAGCTGGAGCAATGCGGTGCAGGTCACTATGCGACTGATAACCTAAAGAATAAACAGGAGGCCATTTTAACGTTATTTTTTAGGTTATCAGTCGCATAGTGACATACACCGCATCTCAGAATTAAACACGTTTCGGACTTCTACCCAAAAAATAATTAAGTTGTGCCCAGACTGTTGGCAGATTTTTATATCTCGAGAACTTATAATGATGTAAAATTGAAACTTGGTATTTAGATAGAGCTATAGTAGTAGCATGTTAGAAAAATATAATTTTTTATAGGGGTAGTATAGTACGGGGGTGGGGGGTGTTATTCCTATCTATAGAACAGCTTATGCTACAAAGTTGAAACTCGGTATGTACCTATATGTAAATCAACTAGAAAAGTAATTTATATTAAACAAAATTTCAAATATCCATTGGCGATCGGAAGGAGGGCAAAAAAAATGATCAGTGAATATGGAATGCATATATTTTCACGGTTTTCGTCATATCTATTATGTCTTCTCTAATATTGAATTCATTTTTATACTCTAGATGAAATCATATAGAGTATTATAAGTTTAATCCAGCCCAAAAGTTTGTAACGCATAGAACCAAGCCTCGGACGAAAAAAAGTTATATAGTATTTTTTGTTTATTTGTGCCCAAAAACCTCAAATCCGCTTGACGTCCGTCCGTCCGTCCGTCCGTCCGTCCGTCTGTCCGTGAACACGATAACTCAAGAACGCCTTCACCTAGGATCTTGAAATTTTGAATCTGGATGTTTGGTTGAATTTGTAAGGCTAAGTTCGTTAACGGGCAAAATCGTCCTACTCCTTCGGGTAGCTGCCATACAAAATGCCCTTAAAACACGTGTTCATGAATATTGGTCGATAACTTCAGAACGGTTTAAGCTACTACTTTGAAATTTTGTATGTGTTATTTTTCCAATAGTTGGAGCTAAATATATGATTATGAAGAAAATCCTGTTAGTCCTTCGTGTAGCTGCCATACAAATATCCTGTCAAAATGTATTCACTTAATTTACAAAACTCACTATAACTCAAGTAATCTTTTAGCTACGAATTCGGAATTTTGTACAAATTAGTTTTGAGTGAAAAGAAAGTTTGAGTTTACTAGTCAGCGGAATCCCTTTACTCCTTCTGGTAGCTGCCATACAAAAAGTCCTTAAAACACGTCTTCAAGAATATTGGCCGATAACTTCAGAAGGGTTTAAGCTACGACATTGAAATTTTGTATGTATTATTTTTCCAATAGTTGGAGCTAAATGTATGATTATGAAGGAAATCGTATTAGTCCTTCGTGTAGCTGCCATATAAATATCCTTTCAAAACGTCTTCACTTAATTTACGGAACTTACTATAACTCAAGTAATCTTTTAGCTATGAACTCGGAATTTTGTACAAATTAGTTTTGAGTGAAAACGAAGTTTGAGTTTTACTTATCAGCGAAATCCTTTTACTCCTTCTGGTAGCTGCCATACAAAATATCCTTAAGACACGTGTTCAACAATATTTTTCGATAACTTTTGAACGCTTCAAGCTACGAATTTGAAATTTTGTACACATTCATTTTTGAATGGTTCCAAGGAAAAGGATAAATATGTAAGAAATCGAGGGAGTCCTTCCTGCACCCCCCATGTGAAAGTCCTTCAAAAAGGACATTTTTTTCGATTACTTACCCAGTTCAAGATATGAAATTAAACACTGAATATTGTCTTTTAGTTTTGAGTAGCAATCTAATGGTAGTCCTTAATAAAGGACATACAACATGCACACACGTAATTCTACCTTATCCCCAACTACAATATAAATCGGAGTTCAGTATTCATCTAGAGTATTATACGATTGGCTTGCAGCCGATCGTGACTGCAGTATGTTTATTCCACGGATTGTCCATATAAATACCTAGAAAGTATTTTCAGGATTTTTTAAAATTCGACCCCTAAGGTGGTGGGGCTTGTAAACTTTTTCACGAATTCTACTATATCCCCACGTCTTATCAGATATCTAATATCTTTTCACTTTCAAGGGCTTGCGTAAGAATCGCCTAAAACTTGTTTTTAATTTTTTTACTTTTTCAGCCCCTAAGAGGGTATAAAAGGGTTTAACACGTTTTTACGAATTTTGTCATTTCTTTTAGAAGTGTTAAGAAATTGAATTGGTAGCTACTTTCTCGTGCTGTCTTCATATTTATTTATTAACTCCTTTCAGGATTTTTGGATTTTCAACCCCCGAGTGGGTGTAAGGAGGTTGCATATGTTTTCACAGATTCTTCAATATTGCTTGGATCTGATGATATATCGAATTCATTTTTACTTCCTAAGGTTTTCCATATAAGACCCAAAAAGTCAATTTCAGTATTTTCAGATATTCAATCCTAAGGGATGTAAGGGATTGTATGCTTTTCAAAGCTTCGACATATTTCTTAGGTTTGATGAAATATTAGATCGGTTTTCACTTCTACAGACTTTTAATGTAATTGCCTACAAAGGCATTTCTTAATTTTTGGATATTCAACCCCCAAGGGTTTGCATATGTTTTCACAATTTTGCCATCCCTTAGTTCTGATGAGATATAAAATTGGTTATTACGGCATTTGATGTAATGACCTAAAAACCAATTTCTCGATTTTTGGAATTTCAAGAACCATGGGGGTGTGAAGGGTTTGCTTACGTTTTCACAAATTTTTCAAAATCCCTCGTATCTATTGAGATATCAAGTTGCTTCTTATGAAATCGTCTAAAAACAATTTTTTCGAAATTCAAACCCCAATTTGTCATATCTCTTAATTCTGATAAGGCTGCAAACTCGTTTTTACTTCTATGCGCTTTTAGTGTAAATAATATACCGAAATTCGAATAGTCTACACGGGCTTTTTAATGTTTAATCGGCTAAAAATCTCTATTTTAAATATTTTTTTTAAGAACAAAACTAACTTTCTAAGAAACCTCATAATTTCGAAACAACTGATGATATACTCCGAGTTTGACCGCTCCCGAACTTTGACCCGAAAATAATAAAGTTTCGCCCAGACCATTGGCAGATTTATTTATTTCACTTTTTAAGGCACTCCCACTTGAAGGGAAGAACTCAAGCACGTCGGCCCAGTTAAACATTTAGTCAACTTAGTTTAAATATTCGTCACCCTTCGATTGTTTTGGCTTTTTTCAATCCTTCAGTTATCTTAGTCAAAAGAACTACGCATCGGCCGCCGTCTACAGCGAATGCTCTTTTACTATTTTAGAAAAGAAGCAGGAAAACCAATCTATGTTCCGGCTTTTTCAAAATATGATGAATTCAACCGCAAGTTATATATTGGATCCTGATGTCTCTATCTAAGGTCTAGCTATCCTACAAAGACATTTGTTCTAAATTTGTTTTGCCCAGAATAGTAAATTACCCTTTTTTGAATCGGTCAGACCTCATTTGGTATAGCAATACGGATATAATGCAAGATTTAAGTCCTCAATGGTTTGTGCGAAGGGCGATCATCATTCCTCTAGTAAGGAAAAAGTATTCCGAAGACATTTGTGAAGCGAACCTTGACACATTTTCAAGATCTACTAACTATCCTTTCTTGCACCTCTTGCACTTTTTCTCCATCAGGGCAATTCAACTCGTTCTACGGCCTTCATTCACTAGATAGCATTTTGATAAATAACGTTAGCTATCAAATGCAATTTACAATCTTTCACTAACGAAACCTTAAACTATAAATTTTGCAAGTTTTTGCCCTATCTGTCTCTATTTCAACCGCCGCCACCACAAAAATCAATTTATCCTTCCTAATATCAAATAAATACGCTATTGTCATTTATTTGCATTGACAGTTTGTCACCCCAAAAAATTTGAAGGGTTCAAAGCGGGTGAGTTCGCCCAATAGAACGAACAAGAAAGTAAATACAACATTCCCATAAATATTTAAATCACAAATAGTCCCAATGTCCCCGAGATATCAGTCTGACCATTCATATCTTATTTATCCTATTTGTCCAGATGAGAAAAACGAAAAACGGACATTCTTTAGGACTTTTCTCAGAAAGTCCTTGCTACTAGAGGGTATTGTCCAACGGAAAACTGCATAGGGGCGGAAAAGTTTTCTGCCAAAATACATTATATTTGATGTCGACCTCATCTCTTCTTGATGATGGTGGCAACGGTGGTAGTGAGGCCAAAGTAATCACCTGGGACTAGATGTCATTCTCGAGCAGTTTATCCTCGCATTGATTAAGGTCATCCCGGGGATTTCTACTCATGGCAGGATCAATGAAAATAAACGAAAAAGGACACGTTTTTGTACTTTTTCAATCACCAGAAAAAAAAGACGAGACCGAGACTGAATTTTGCAGGAGTTCAGGATGGGTCCAACTCGACCAATAAATGTGGATGATTATAAGACTATGTCCGAGTGAAGTAGGCTCTAATTGCGAATACTGACCCAAGCGTACTTCTGATGAGTAATTATGAGGCCATCCGAACAACTGGGCTTTTAAGTACGGATTTTATCTGGTCATGTCCTGCGGTGATGGTGCTATCACAAAATCTTCGTTTTTGAACTCTTTGAATGAAACGACTTCCACCTTCGGACGATTTTCCTCAATTCCTCTGGGTGTAGTATACAGCTCCGTCGAACAGCAATTATATCACATAGTTCCGTCTAACTAAATTTTCTCCCCCAAAAACTCAACTCGTATGTCAACCCCCACACTGAATCGTAGAGAGAAATTTCCTCATTAGACGCATTTATTTAAGGAGGACATCAGTTGAAGGATTCGGTTTTTCGTCACCATCCTAATGACCGAGACATTGTTCTTCAGTTTGAGGTCCAGTTCGAGGATGACCGGACTACTCTAGAGTGTTGTGTGCTGTAGTAGACGACTTGTTCGTGACAAGTGGCGAATTTTGGGGGAAAGAATAATGGCAAAGTGTTGTCCAGTTGACACTTATGAAAAATTCACTACCTGCTGTCCAGTTTTGGGTTGCTATTTCAGCAGGAATTATGACCGAAGGTCCTATTTATAGAAATAAAGGTGCTATTTTTCGATGTAATATGGTGCTGTTGAACTGAAGACACAATTCGTAGTAGAATCCCAGTAAATGCATTTCAAAAAATTGATTCAGAACTGAACTCCAATAAAACCAAATAATTTTTTTTGTAAATTAGCGCCTAATTGAACTCGAAAATTATCAACATACCTACCATAAAACTGTCACTTACAGCATATTTAAAAAAACAATCATTACAGTGAAAATCAATTAATCACTGGAAGGAAAAACAAATTTATCTAGTGTAAACGACGTGTCATAATTAATGTCCCATTCGAGGCTTCATTAGGCGTAGGTAAGTGGTCATATAAAGTCATAGTCACAACCGGCACTCACTTAAGTATCCAGACAGCTTTTTACTTTATTCCGAAGTTAATGACGTTGCTAAAATTAAGGAGTCTGCGGTATGAAAAGAAAATAATAGAAAAGCATTAACATTATTTTTAAGTTAATTTCAAATGTAGTCGATCCACATGAAAGGCACGAACTAAATTGAGATTTATAAACAGTAAAAAAAAATCTACCAACAGTCTGGGCGCAACTTTATTATTTTTTCGGTAGAAGTTCGGAATGCGTTCAATTCTGAGACGCGGTGTAGGTTACTATGTGACTGAAAACTCAGAAAAAAGTTCAGAAAAAGTTAGAATGGGGTCGCGCTAGAATACTTACGCCGCTACCACATAAAACATATGAATTACATAATTGGGTCATACTCCGGAACGAGGTCTAAGTCGTAGTATAATATCAGTTGTTACGTGATTATGAGATTTTTAGTGATTTGGTTTTGGGCCATTTCATGAAATCGGAAATGCATTTGTAGGCGATAATAAAAAAAGTCTGTGGAAGTGAAAACCAATCTGATATCTTATCAATCGTAAGAAATATGTCGAAAGCCTTACGTCCTATGGGAGTTGAATATCTAAAAACACTGAAATCAACTTTTGACGATTATGTAGGAAGCCTTAGGAAGTAAAAATGAATTTGATATCTCATTAGAACTAAGAAATATGTAGAAATTTGTGAAAACATATGCAACCCCCTTGTACCCACTTAGGGGTTGAATATTAAAAAATCCTGAAATGAGTTTTTAGATATATGTAAAGAAAGCCCGAGGAAGTAAAAACCAATCCCATGTCTTATCACTCCTAAGAGATATGACGAAATTCGTGAAAACGTGTTCAACCCGTTTATACACTCTTAGGGGTTGAAAAAGGAAAAAATTTGAAAACGCGTTTTAGGTGATTATTAAACAAGCCCGTAGAAGTAAAAATATATTCGATATCTAATCAGACCGGAGAGAGAGAGAGGCTCAATTCGTGAAAATGTATACAACCCCTTTACACCATCGTGGGGGTCGAATTTCAAAAAAACCTGAAAACACTTTCTAGGTATTTATATGAAGAATACGTGGAATAAAAATAAATTTAATATTTGAAAAGACCTAATAGATATGACGAAAATCGTGAAAATATATGCATTCCATTTTCACTGATCATTTTTTTTGCCCCCTTCTGTACGCCAATGGATATTTAATTTTTTTTTTAATCAAAATTACTTTTCTAGTTGACTTACATATACATACTGAGTTTCAACTTTCTAGCATAAGCCGTTCTATAGTTAGGAAAAACACCCCCCACCCCCGTACCATACTACCCCTATAAAAAATTATATTTTTTCAACATGCTACTACTATAGTTCTATCTAAATACCAAGTTTCAGCTTGATGTCATTTTAGGTTCTCGAGATAAAAGAATCGAAACTTTTTCCTTTTCACCCTCCACTTAAACACTCCACCGCCCCCTTAAAAATTTTTACTTTCAGCAAACTTTATTTATCAACCTTAATACAGAAACCGAATTTCGTTTTTCTAGTGCAATTGGTTCGTGAGGTATCGTAATCTAAAGTTTTTCACTCCCACCTCCGTACGCCACTGCCCCCTCTCAAAAATTTATTTCCGATCTATTCTCCTAGTATACCCACAGATGTTCATTAAGTTTTAATTTCGAAACATTAACCGATTAGGAGATATAGATTTTAGAATGTCTCAATCTCGGCTTTTTTGCGTTTCGGACGCATTATTATTCCCCCCACTCCCACACCCCTTTACCTTTATCATAATTTTTTTTGCAAATGGGTCCACTATCGATGCTCTATATAAATTCCAAGTTTCAGCTTCCTAGCCTAAGTGGTTACTGAGATCTGGAAACCAAAATTGTCCGTCTAAAACGCTTCCCCCATTTCCCCCCTCACACCCCCGTCACTCAAAAGGTGGCCACTTGAAGGGGTCTGCTCAGTCTACCAATAGAAAAAAATTCAACTTAATAGCTCAAAGAGTTCGAGAGTTATAAGCTTTCAAACGTTTTGCGTACGGCGGACGGCGTACGGCGCACAGACGGACTGACAATTCTTTTTGCTTTTTTGGTGCTTATTAGTCAAGAAACGTATAAAAAAAATTTTTCAGGGTAGCAAATTCGATAACAATACTTTATTATTAAAATAATAAAGTAAAATAGCTTCAAAATTTACAAAATTTATTCAACAGATCTGAAATTAATATTTCTAATTACGTATGTAAAGGGTGTTACAATAACTCGTTCCGAAGTTAAATCAAAATTAAGAACAAATGGATGATGGAGTTAATGAAATTTTTATTAAAAAAATTATTTTTGGTTCATGGCAATTAAGTATAGAAAAAAATATCACTCAAACGCACGCCACAGCTCCTACGGCACACCTCGACCCGTTAGTCCAAATTTTTGATGACAGCACGGCATAATTGCTCCTCAATTCGCCCTTCAGTTGTTGAATAGTGGTAGGTTATTGACGTAAACATTGATTTTGAGATAACCCCACTGAGATATAAGAATTCTCCCATCAGCTTATTTTTTATGGAATTTGACAGTTTGAAATAGCCGATGAAATCGTACACTCTCGCTCCTTCTCAAATTCCAAATTTCGAAACATGGGTCACCAACTTTAAAAAAAAATTTGAATTTACAATTTGAATTATCAGTTCTAATAGTTCCCATTGTTTGATTTGAAGGTCAGTTATTACCTCTGAACTAGGCGCCGGAACTGAACAAAGTTTTATTCGTTTCGTTTCAGGTCCGAGAATACGAGTTGAGACGATTATAACTGTTATAACGGCTGAGCATGTAATACGTTATTTTTGAATTTGGCGCCATTCTGATCAGCAAATAACACTATATTCGTATTCCAGTTGCCAATATTCCCTGTGAAATTTATACGGCTTAGTTTACAATTTTATAAACTCATATTCTTTCAATATCTTGCATTGTTTATCCTGTAAAGTATATAACATATGCAAATAATTTGGTATTTTTTCAATTCGAAATTACTCCTAAAAATTAAGATTTAATTTTTCACGTTGCCTGATCTGATAGTGCTGTCATTGTTTTCCCTTCTCACCTGAATACATGCAGAAATGCAGAAACCATGTTACTGACTCTTTCCTTCTCAAGATTCAGGTCATCTGTGGCTCAATCCTAATTTGTGCCCCGGATAACTTTCGAAGTTTCTCTAAACTTAAAATGAAATGAATTTTTGAAAGAAACCAACAGAAATTTTTCAATCAAAAATTATGTTATTTGCATTATCAATTTTGGATCTAATGAAAGTTTAAAATCATCAGAATTTTGTTCAACAATGCGGAAACTCGGCTTATCATGGACAACTTTTTCAAAATATTGACACTTGAAAAACGTTGGCTGCAAAGATTTGGATAGCAAATCTCAGTGGATAACCCCAAAGAGAGAAGTCCAACGGAGTCAAATCGCACGATCTCAGTGGCCAATTGATTTCGCTGTTTCTGGAGATTATTCGCCCGAGAAAATTCCGCTGCAATAATTCCATTGTTGCGTTGGTTGTGCGGCACGTCGCACGATATTGCTGGAACCACATGTCGTAAATGTTATAATCATCTAATATTGACCACAAGAAGTCGTTGAGCATCGCACAGTACCGTTCACTGTGACAGAGCTGCCAGCATCATTTTCGAAGAAAAACGGGCCAATCACTCCACCAGCGCAAAATACACACCACATGTGGATGCATTGACTTTTCAAAGAGTGCACTTGGTTTTTTATCAGCCCATATTCTTCAAATGTGCTTGTTGACGTAGCCACTGAGATGGAAATGAGCCTCATCAAAAAAGAAGATTTTGGTCGCAAATCTATTGTCATCTTGGTTTCGCTCATACATCCAATTGGCGAACGTAAGGCGCAAATGGTCAGTACGAACAATTTGTAGACTGAACTAACAAAATGTCAAAACAGATGTCAAAAATTATTTGACGTTTAAGCGTGGTTCACAATAAACTTCGGAACGAGTTATTGTAACACCCTTTAGAATAAAGCATGAACAATTCTGTAAATAAAAGATTTCATGATGTAAATGGTGTTTTTTTTAGAGGCGGAGAATTTTAAATTGGCAACACTGTTTTCTGTGACAGCCGATTTGACAGTTCCAGGTTGTTTTGGGGTTAGTTTGCTTTGGCAATTCATCATGAATAGACTCACGTCGGAGCAACATTTGTAAATTGTTCAAATTTATTTTGCAAACCATGGTTCAATTCGAGAAACTCATCGGGCATTACGTACATTTTATGGTGCTCATAATCGTCCATCAGAGCGATTAATTCGAGAAAGTATGGGTCGTTTTCGATATACGTTTACTCTAAACGATAATACGCATTCCGTAAGACGTCGTACAGTGCACACACAACAAGCGATTGATGGTGTGCAGCGTAGTGTTGATGATGATCCAAATGTGTCAATTTGTCATCGTGCTCAACAATTAAACTTGTGTCCATCCACTTTATGGAAATTTTTGCGTAAATTCAACTTGTGCAGGATTTGAAGCCACACGATCATCGTTCGCGCCGTACATTTGGTGAATCGACCGAAAGAAGCATTGCTATTGATCCAGAATTTCATTTGAAAATTTTGTTCAGTGATGAAGCACACTTTCAGCTAAATGGCTATGTCAATAAGCAGAATTGCTGCATTTAGAGCGATGAGAATCCACAAGCCGTTGTCGAAACACCTTTATGGGCCGGTGGAATAATTGGTCCATTCGTCTTCAAAAATGATGAAGGTCAGAATGTTACAGTCAACGGTGAGCAGTACAGAGACATGATTACTAACTTTTTCGTACCTCAATTGGAAGGCATTAATGACGTAGACATGTGGTTTCAGCAGGACAGCACGACATGCCACACAGCGAATACAATTAATTTACTGAAAGAAACATTTGATGATTGATTAATTTCACGAAATGGACCTGTCAACTGGCCACCTCGTTCCTGCGATTTGACGCCATTAGATTTTTTTCTCTGGGGATATGTTAAATCCCGTTTCTACGCCGATAAACCAGAAACTTTTCAGCACTTGTAAGCCAACATTCGACGCGTTATTGCCGAAATACAGCCTGATTTACTGCGAAAAGCGTGTGAAAATTGGACTTCCAGAGTACGCCATGTACACGCCAGCCGCGGATGCCACATGCCCAAAATCATATTCAAACATTAATGCCATAAAATTATCTTTCAGATAAAGCCAATTTCATGGATATTAAAAACATTTTTGTGTGTTTTATTTAAATTTAAAGTTCTCCACCTCTAAAAAAATACCCTTTATGATCACGAATTAGACGAATGTCTGGGGTGATGGAACAAAATTGACCACCGGCTCGGAAGGGTTTTCAATAGAGTAACGATACAAGTAAGTCAATCGTCACGTATTAAAATAAAATTTATTCTTTTAACTCTAAAGCCAAAGAACATTGATTGCGTTATTTTATGGTAATTTTACTTTATTATTTTAATAATAAAGTATTTACTGTATTATTTATTGTGATGAAAATCTTTGGATTACAATATCTTCCGAACTAATTATACCATGACGATAAAATGTGGTACCTGTATATGGGATCACAAATGGAGTCTACTGAATGTAAACTTTTAGGTGCAGCACGAAAGTGGGGGGGGAGCAATTTTTCAAAAAATTTAATATTCATATCTCAAAAACCGGACCAGATATGATCCTGAAAATCTTACAGGAGTTGGAGTCAGTAGACCTCTAGTAGAGAATAACCAGGAGGCTATTGCAAAGGTATTGTTTAGGTTGTCAGTTGCATAGTAACTTACATCGCTTCTCAGCATTAAACGCGTTCCGGACTTCGACCTAAAAAATAATAAAGTTGCGCCCAGTTTATTTTTATTTTAGTTCTTCCAAGGGTCTGATGCCATTGTCAATTTTTATTTTCGTCGGATTTCGGATTTAATTTAGTAGTTAGAAAGAGTTTTGTTCTGGTCGAGATCATCAAATTTATCGTATGCTTAGACAAATTATAAAGGCTGCCCAACAGAAAAATAATTTCTGTTAAAGTTCCCACTAAGGATAATGTTTCTTCCCCCACGCCAAACAACAATAACAGCAAGGATAATGCAAGTGAAAATGCATCAGGCTAATTCTGGGTCTAGGGCAGCCGACTTAGTAACGTCGTCGAAAAAGATAAAGCCTTATTTGCCTATAGATACAAAGCAATAAGGGATTGTGCATACTGGAGACTATAGAAGGAAAGGGTTACAGTCTGATTTGTTGTATTCTAGATGGAGACAGGATTCGAAAAATTTTAACCTCGTTGCTGGTTAAGTATCAAAAAATTCTGGAATTTGAGTTTTAGGCGTTTGTCTAAAAATCCCGAAGTTGTAAAAACCGATTCGGTGTCTTTCCACTGTTAACGTTTTTTTAGGCTTTAATCTTTCGGAACCCATTATATTCAAGACATCGTTCGTTTTACCAATTCTAAATTTTACAGAAATTGTTTTCGATTAAGAAATAAGGTCGAGGATGTTAGTCATATCCTTACACATCTTTGGCAGCTCGCATATAAGGGTCCTTTAATTATCGTATAATGTAAATTGGAGTACGTTCCAACGTGATTGCACTTATTTCACGATTTGCAAAAAGAATAAAGCGAGTAATTAAAAATCTTTCACACCGTAAATCTTCAGTATTTGACTGATGAAATCAAGATATTCCTCTCAGTATATTCCACACAATGTCCTTAAAAAGTTTGTACATCCATTCAAATTCGCGTCAACTCAACAACGCATTGAGGTATAAAACTTAAATTTTATATAACTAAAAAAAGGTTGGATAAATGATTTACCTCCTTGCGGTAGCTTCCATAAAACTAAATTTTTAAAACACGTGGTTAAGTCCTTTGCCTAATAACTTCAAAACAGGAGAATATTGCGATATGAAATTTTGCTCTTTTCTAATAGAAACAAACAAGGGCACTCCAATTTACATTACAATTAAGAATTATTCTCACTGTGATATGATTATATAATCCCGAAGTTAAAAGAATATTTTGAACAAAACTGTGTGATCACATCACCAGAAAAGCTTACACTTTGAATTAAAAACTTCTTTTATTAGATATAATTTTATCTTCTATCTCTTTATAGGTTTTATTTTTTAGGCCATCTGCTTTAATTTTTTGAATTTTTGTATGTGGCAATTCACCACCCTGAGCGCTGTGATCTCCAATCTACCAGTAGCGACGCGTAACCGTTCAAGCGGTTTTACAATCAGTTACTTGGGAGTTTTATATTTTATTTTTAAAATTTTTTTATTCACCATTTTTAGAAATTTAATAGTTATCACGCAGAGTGTTATTCAATTCATTTGCTGTAGTATGAAGTTTATACAGAAAAACATTTTTTTTATAATTCAAATCACGCAAAGAAATTGTAAATTTAAGAAAAATTAATTCTCTAGCACCTATGGTATGTCTGGTATTTATGCTCAACCCTGTGAAAGGAACAAATTAATATTTATTAGATCAAACTTATTGGAGTTTAATTACTCTTCTACAATTTCCTCTATGATCATAGATGCGACAGGGTGGTCTAAAAATTGTTCGACCTCTCGATACCGGAACATTATTGTTACTTTGATACAGTTCTTGGTTATGAGTTAACACAGGGCTTGATCTACAAACTAAGCATGTTATGGCTAAGATCACGAAGAAAACCGGAACTTTCATTCTTACACGATGTGAACAAATTGATGCTGCTAAATTCGATTACAAACTGATGGTAATTGGAATCAAAAGCTTATAATAAATAATAAATTTACAACTTTATCTCAACGAACTCGAATTTTCACGACTTCTACGAATTTGATTAACAGAATGGGAAGAACATTATGAAAACAAACACTTTTTTCCACGAATAAAGTCGTGAACTCTGCTTACAGTTTTGGGTAGTCGAAATTTGTTTCTGTTTACTTTATAGTAATCACAATTTTTGTGAATTATAAGTTTAATTTAAGGTCACGAATTTATTAAGATAATGGGATCTCTTCTCGCTATAAATAAATCTTGGTATTTTTACAGTACTATTTATACTCTAGATGAAATCATATAGAGTATTATAAGTTTAATCCAGCCCAAAAGTTTGTAACGCATAGAACCAAGCTTCGGACGAAAAAAAGTAGTATATTATTTTTTGTTTATTTGTGGGCAAAAACCTCAAATCCGCTTGACGTCCGTCCGTCCGTCCGTCCGTCCGTCCGTCTGTCCGTCCGTCCGTCCGTCCGTCCGTCCGTCTGTCCGTGAACACGATAACTCAAGAACGCCTTCACCTAGGATCTTGAAATTTTGAATCTGGATGTTTGGTTGAATTTGTAAGGCTAAGTTCGTTAACGGGCAAAATCGTCTTACTGCTTCGGGTAGCTGCCATACAAAATGTCCTTAGAACACGTGTTCAAGAATATTGGCCGATAACTTCAGAAGAGTTTAAGATACGTCTTTGAAATTTTGTATGTGTTATTTGTCCAATAGTTGGAGCTAAATGTATGATTATCAAGAAAATCCTATTAGTCCTTCGTGTAGCTGCCATACAAATATCCTGTCAAACCGTCTTCACTTAATTTACGGAACTTACTATAACTCAAGTAATCTTTTAGCTATGAATTGGAAATTTTGTACAAATTAGTTTTGAGTGAAAAGAAAGTCCTGATTTACTAACCAGCGAAATCCTTTTACTCCTTCTGGTAGCTGCCATACAAAAGTCCTTAAGACACGTGTTCAACAATATTTTTCGATAACTTTTGAACGCTTCAAGCTACGAATTAGAAATTTTGTACACGTTCATTTTTAAATGGTTCCAAGGAAAAGGATAAATATGTAAGAAATAGAGTGAGTCCTTCCTGCACCACCCATGTGAAAGTCCTGCAAAAAGGAAATTTTTTTCGATGACTTACCCAGTTCAAGATATGAAATTAAACACTGAATATTGTCTTTTAGTTTTGAGTAGCAATCTAATGGGAGTCCTTAATAAAGGATATACAACATGCACACACGTAATTCTACTTTATCCCCAATTACAATATAAATCGGAGTTCAGTATTCATCTAGAGCATTATACGATTGGCTTACAGCCGATCGTGACTGCAGTATGTTTTTTAATTATAAACTATTGTGATCGATTATAACAATAAAAAATACCAACCTACAAAGTTTGTGTATTCCTGTTTTAATAAATCCGTAGATTCTGAACAGCAAAATAAAGTCCGACCGTATGCCGTATACGCCATATATAAATTCGTTTGACGCGTCATATCTCAATAACCGTCGATGATATTAACGTCAACCTCATCCACTGTGAAAGGATGGAGTGGGTGATGTTCTAGGGTGGTTGACTTGGCCCGTGCGCAGGATATTGTCAAGAAGGAAGGGAAGACAAGACATACTCTACAAACTCTACAAAAACAAAGGACAATGATTAAGATAAAATTAGCTTATGGTAGCTTCACCATGAAAAAATTCCATTCTCAATCTATAAGATCTTAAGCAAGACAACTAAAATCAAAGGAACATATAGGTGTTGGTACTCCAGGTTAAAATAGCACCCAAAAAATATCAACAAACCCTGTGAAACGCTATTTTTTCGGTTTTACCCGGAGCTACACAATTTCAAACGTGCCCCGGTTTTCCACTTAAGATATAATAAAATCATTCCCAGATTTTTTGTAGATTTTGTTTTTATTTCGTTCAGAATTTTAACCAGGAAAAAATTAATTAAGAAATAAATTAGCCATGCCAACTGCATTCTTGCTACCGAAACTTTTTTTAAATCATTTCTAATACGATCAGGTGATCGTTGCAAGTTGATACTTGCTGGTGTGGAATTTGTTGGCGAGTTCAAAAAGGGAAAAATTGCAGCTTGTTTGATATTTGATCCGGCTCGACGGACCAATGTTTACGATCAGGAATATTTGATCTTGTTAAGTGATCTTGTTCAGTGGTAATTTTACTTGTTGAAAGAAGGGAATGAAAAGGTTGGAGATATGAGTTTTGAATTTCGCGAACATGAGTTGGGTTCGTTGAAAACGTATTACCTTTGAAAAAGATCTCCAGCTGAAGCAGCGTGAAGACAAGTCTCAAAGGTTTCCGTTTGCTACTGATTTAGAATAATTACCTTTTCGGAATATCGCTGAAACAGCTTGGATGCGAATCGCAATTAGATACTCGTTAAAGGGCACTATCCAAAAGAGGACGTGTTGACGGCGAGCGCGCCTTTTATAGGACCATGTAGCTTTAACTACTGTTGCTTGTTTAAGCTCTACAGTCAACGTCGTCAGGATTGTCTAACAGTTTGGCCCATAAAAATGGACAGTGGTGAAATTTAAAATTTAAAATTTTTTGCATTGTGTTTCAAGTTCAACATTGAAAATAAAATTATATAATGATTTCATCAACTGTTTATACTCGTACAATAGACAAGTTTGCAGTATCAATGAATTTTAATTAAAAAAAAAAATCTACCAATAGTCTGGGCGCAACTTCATTATTTTTTGGGTAGAAGTTCGAAACGCGGTTAATTCTAAGATGCGGTGTAAGTTACTATGTGACTGAAAACCTAAAAAAAGTTCGGGAAGCGGTTAGAATGGGATCGCGCTAGAATACTTATACCGCTGCCACAAATAACATCTGAATTACGTAATTGAGTCATACTCCGGGACGCGGTCAAAGTCGTAGTATAATATCAGTTGTTAAGAGATTAGGAGATTTTTTGTGATTTGGTTTGGGGCCATTACATGAAATCGGAAATACTTTTGTAGGCGATAATGTAGAAAGTCTGTGGAAGTGAAAACCAATTTAATATCTCATCAAACCTAAGAAATAAGTATGTGAAAATACTCTGAAGTAAACAGAAATAAATTTCGACTACCCAAAACTGTAATCAGAGTTCACGATTTTGTTCGTGAAAAAAAGTGTTTGTTTTCATAATGTTCTTCCCATTCTGTTAATCAAATGCGTCAATTCCTGTAAAACTCAACCAAATTCGAATAATTACGACGTCAACATTTGAGAAAAGTAACATTTGACCAGTTGAAATACAGTTACACATTTATTATTTATTATAAGCTCTTGATTCCAATTATCATCAGTTTCAAATCGAATTTAGCAGCATCAATTTGTTTACATCGTGTGAGAATGAAAGTTCTGGTTTTCATCGTGATCTTAGCCATAACTTGGTTAGTTTGTACAGGAAACCCTTTGTTACCTAAAAATCAAAAACTGGATCAAAGTAACAATAATATTACTGCCATTAAGCCAGGGGTAGCTTACAGCCTTTTTATGCCAAGCCGCGGCTGTCTCTATGTTGATCATAGAGGGAATTGTAGACAAGTAAATAAACTTTATTAAGTTTGATATAATAAATATTAATTTGTTGCTTTTACAGGTTCATAAGTGATCTTTAAGTGTTAGAGAATTTTTTTTTAATTTATTATACAATTTTTTTGTGTAATTCGAATTATAAAAAAAATATTTTTCTGTGTAAACTTCATATTATAGCAAATGAATTCACGATTCTCTCTCTCTGCGTGATAGCTTTTAAATTTCTAAGAATGGTGAATTAAAAAAAATTTTAAAAATATATTATATATATATAAAAATGAATGTTTGTTGGTTACTTTGTTAGTTTGTTTGTTTGTTTGTCCTGTATGCGCTCCTAAACCATTCATCCGATTGCGACGAAACTTTGGTGATTTGTTGAGGCCATGCCCGCGAAGGTTTCTGCGTTAACAAAATCATTTTACAATTGGTGGTACGCGAGTTATTTCAACATTAGAGTATATTTCATATAATTTAGCGGCAGTTCGTTCGTTTTCAGTTTATTAGTTCTGCGTTCCTAGTAACAAATGGTAAAGTTGAAAATTTCCAACTGGTGGAAATTAAAACAATCCTCCAAGATAGCCAAATTTTCAACAGCAGAGTGTTGTATGATGGGTAGTGTGTAATTTTATAAAATGAATATATTTCATATAGTTCAGCGGCTGTTCATGTGTTTTCGATGTATGAGCACGTACGCTTGATAAAATTGAACAGCGGGAGCAACGGAACCGATGGGAGCAACGGTGCAATGGAAGCAGCGGAAGAATTAGAGCTACGGAGCAACGGAAACAATGAGGGCAAAAGCAATGGGAGCAACGGAAGCAACGGAAAAACGGGAGAAACGAAGCAACGAAGAACGAGAACAACGATAGTAACAGGATTAACAGTAGCAAAGAAGATACGAGAGCAACGTAACAAGGGGAGCAACACGAGTAACGGAGCAACGGGAGCAACAGGAAGCAGGACTGGAACCGCTGGCTTTGTAGTTTCAGTGGCATAGCACCATACAAACGTAGGGGTAGCCGCAAGACGTGGCTAGTAAAATATAAAATTCCCAAGTAACTGATTGTAAAACTGCTTGCGCGGTTACGTGTCACTACCGATAGATTGGAGAGCACGGCGCACAGGGTGGTGAATTTGTACCTGCACCAATAGCAAAAGCTTCATGTAGTGTTTTTCCAAAAATGTTATTTTTATATCTCTAAAACTGTACCAGATATGATTTTAAAAATTTTACAGGAGTTGGGGTCAGTTGGGGGGGGAGGGATGGCGACAGGTGGTAGAAAGGAAAACATTCTGATTTTCATTTCTCGAAAACCGTGATGAATAGAAATATAGAGCCACTATAGAGACACCCTAAACAAATAAAAAGTTTGATAGGGGTAGAAAGGTACGTGGGTGACGGGTGGTTTTTTATATCTGAGAAACGGTTTATACTAGAAAGTCGAAACTTATTACGAATATGTAGATGCGCTACTAGAAGAATTAAAGCAAAGAAAAGTTCAGATTTGTATTGGCGTTCAGAGGTTGCGTAAAAAAATGTCCGTGAATCCACATTTTAACGAATTTCGTTAAAACTTTTAGACATGTCGAGCTATCAAAACAATTTTACTTCTGCGAGCTCTTTATTTAAGCTCCAGATTTTTTGATATCCAACCCCTAACGTGGTGTAAAGTGGTTGTATACATATTCACGAACTCCAATATATTTCTTAGGTCTATAGAGATTTGGAATTCACTTTACTTCTGAAAGCTTTAAACATAGTTTAGGAAAAAACCGATTTAAGTATTTTTTTAATATTAAACCTCCTGGGGGTGTAAGGTATTGTTCAAGTTTTCACTGATTCCGAAAGTCTTTTAGGTTTTATTTGATTGAATTCGCTTTTACTTCTGTGGAATCTTCTATTGATAAAAAAATACGTACATAAATGAAAGAAAATCTGCCAACAATCTGGGCCCAACTTCATTATTTTTTAGGTAGAAGTCCGGAACGTGTTTAATTCTGAGAAGCGATGTAGGTTACCATACAATTGACAACCTAAAGAATAACCAGGAGGATATTTGGAACGTTATTATAAGTAAGTCCCTTACGATGTATCGTAGATTTAAGAGCTACTGCTGTAGTTCTACTCTCTATATATCCACCGTCATGGAGGCATAAGGCTTGCTGTTGCTGTCGGCTATGCACTTGGCAATCGGAGCCCATTTTTCGAATTAAGTTGGTAGCGTCTGAAGTATTTGTTCCATTGTTTCAAAAATGATTCTAACTTTTTTTGAAATAAGTTCTTGATTTACATATGGTCGATATATGGCCAATTTAGGACTCCATTGCCCAAGTAAGCATTCAATGTATCGTATTTTCAGTATTTATATATCAGTTCTCTTTTATCTCTCTCCCCCAAAAAAGAGTCAGACCCTTCAAATTAAATCTCAAATTATTGAATTCCATAACACCAAACACACTCACCGAAACATTTAATTTACGTGCAACACTTCGATCTTTCTTCCTGCAAATGCAGCAAAACTATTGGTTCTTCTTCAATCTTAATTTGGGCCGCATGATCTTCATTCAATCGTTTTAAAATAGCGAATAGTTTGTTAACTTATTCTCCAAAGTCAAACCTTGGTGGTAAGACATATTTCGTGTAATTTATTTATAATGATGTCCTGAAATTCATCATTAACATGATGCGAGAGATTGATAGAACGGAACACTATTTAATAAATCCACCGGAACTTTAAAGAGAAACAACACAAAACTTTGTTTAACATAACATTTATTTTCTTGTGTAAAGTAGCTTATTGATTATCATCTATGGATTAATTTAATAATATTGTAACCAAATCACAAAAATAACGTCGAAAATAAGTCGTAAAACTTTTATTAATCCTTCGCAATTTTTTTCGAAGTCTTAATAATACAATTCCAACAAAACAGCAGAAGTATTTTTGTTTGCTTGTTTCATACGGGACAACTAAAGAAATAATTAAAGTACCAACATAACAAACGAACTTAAAACAAACAAAAATAATTTGAACAAATTTAAAATTAGCTAACAAAATATACTGAAATCAGTCACAATTAAATATCCTATAATTATTTAAATGCATTACGATTATTATTAAATTCGAATAAAATAATAATCTACCGAATTTTATATTTTATTTTTCAAATTTATATTTATACATTTTTCTGTTAATTTAATTTTAACTGCCCTAATTTAGATATTTATATAGCACATCGACTTATATGTTGTAATTGAAATTTCATGTTTAAAGTTTTGTTGTTTTTCTTCTGTTAAAATACGTTTTAAAACAAATAGTCTGAATATTACTTGTGTGTATGTGTGATTTTTAATTTTTAAAAACAGTTTTATTGTAAATTAAAATAACTAATTTTGAATTTGGTTGTTATAGTAGATTTTATTGAATTACTTAGTTAAGATATTCCATTTATAAATAAACGAATTATTTTATGGTTTCGATTTTTTAATTGGATTTATTAATATTTATATTGTTTCGAATACATCAATTTTCGATCGTTTAGCATAATCTTAATTGACCGGTAATACATAAATAATTTTATTAATAATCGTAAAATTAAATTTATTTTATACATTGATTAAATACTATTACTAATATATTTCTATAGCTTCTATTCTCGTTTACCTGTAATTCATTTTGAGTCTCGTCATCTTTATTAATTCTAATTTTTACACACAGATTTCATTAAGATTTTTCTATATCAAGTTTTTTCATATTCATTTTATTTCTATTTTTGTAGTTATGCTGAGACATTTTATGAAAAGTCAGTTGTGTTAAGCGTGACACGTCGGATTCGAAATAAACAGAAAACTACAACATTCACCATTATTCTGAAGTATTAAAATCATTAGTGGTACCGAATTTGCCAATCATCCTTCGGAACACTTTCGGTGAAGATACACAACGAATACTTGTTTATTTTTGTTTTTAGTTTTTTAATTTAGCACCAGGGAATATGTCACATTCGTATTTAGTTAGGTTTGTTTTCGACACCAGATGGCCTTAGTAGAAGTTTCGCTTCACTTCTTACTTCGAACTTAAGTGACATCATCCTATTAGAAGTACTGGTATGGAATTATATTGACACATCTTATATGGGTGTTGGTAGCACGGTAAAATCCTGCAACGCTGACTTGACGGTCTCGTAGATAGGACGATTCTCTTCGGGGCAGTAGCCGTCAGGGGCACAAAGCGACTGTAATTTCGATATGTAGCTGTCGAAGTGTTCATGACAGATTTTCTCGCCACCGATAGATGGCGGATGTCCAGGCGGTGGTGGCACACCACTGGGATGATGATGGGAATGATGGTGGTGGACAGGATGGCCACTAGATGGCGATATTATTGTATTATTCGCAACCATTGTTCCGCCGCTGCCACCGATTGATCCGTGTGGTGGTCCTGTACCGTTCGGTATGCGAACATGTTCCAGCAAAGTAATCACATTATTGCGCAAGCTTTCGTAATAATTATTCAAGTTGCTCGTCCTTTGTGGATTTATTGGAATCTCCTGGAAAATGAAACAAAAGTTTATTAATAGCAAAGTATCCAAGGTACGTATGTTGAAGTTGTTTAATATGTTTCCCACTTCCTTCTGTACATAGTCACGATGTTAGATTTAATTTACAAAATGGTTTTCATGCGACATGCATGACAATTTTCCGCATATCAAGTGAACCTATTGTCTCGTCCCGAATGCATGCAAACATTTTCCCCGTCCTCTGCAACTGAAAACTACAATAAAACATGAGTTTCGGTCACACATAAAGTACCCTAAGTATACGTTGGATATTCATTTTATCTACGGACAGTAATCAGGATAAGAACTGAACTCCCCCGACCCAAATATACGAGTACACTACAAACACGTTTGTGAGTCGTAGCAGTTTTTCAAGCAAATGTATGTATGGTGATATCCAACTAAAAGTTGAAAATAAATAGGGGTCACCATTACCGGGGGATGATGGCAGAAATGCAAATAATGTGAATCCTCGGCATGCGAGTATTTGGTTTAAAGGAGACCACTAACAGTCGTGGTCATCTCTCTACTCGACTGATGTTCAATGAAAACTATTTGGGAAATTCGGTATTTTCATTTTGAGTTACATCTGAAATGGGGCTTTTTTAATGGAAAACTAAGCAGTAATTTTTTCAAAAGCGTGTGGTTTTGAAGCCCTTTTTCAGTTGTTAGATGGACTTCGGAAAAAATGTATTGACGTGAGATACAACTAGTTGTGGCCTCTTTAATGTTTTTTGATGTTATTATAATTTTTGTATTTTTCTCAGCCAACAGAAGATTAAGAACCACATTATACATTTCTGTAAATAGAAACATATTTAAATACACACAGTTCAATGGCTGTAAAAAATACATCCTTACCAGAAAATGTTTTGGAAATACGAAATGAAGTTGGTGAATTCAGAAAGGACTATATCTAAGTAATCCAATATCCAAAGTGAAATATTACGATATTTTATACCGACAAACTCTTGCCTACCGACGAAAACTCTCATATTAACAATACTAATGAACGTCACATAATGAAAGTTATATTAAAATTATTTGCTTTTCATTACAAAACTTTACAAAGTTTCATTAGTAATTGGTAAAGGCATACCTTCCCAAGTAAAATGAATTTCATATACAAGAATCTCATATAGTTAAAAAATGGGAACTTTTCATTTAAACTTCTTATGATCCTATGCATGTGAAAAGATCACACAAAAGCAGTCGTCCCTTTTCTCAAAAATTACAGAAACTCAAATCCAAGGTAAAATAAAAGAACAGCACACTCCAGTCTAGAGTTTCCTTAAAGAAAAAATCTTTTGAAACGAACTGTCGTCGAAAATACTCAGTATGTGTAGTCGGAACTGCTCTTTAAATGGAATTTTTGGGTAGGTATCCTGCTCTATCTCAGCCTCACCCTATAAAAACCATGTGAAAATTGATTTATAAGAAGATTTGTGTCGTTTCTAAGCCAGGACTATTCAAGACTCCGTCGGACTTGCAGCCAATTCACTACCCTCATTTGCTCTAATTAACGTTCACAAAATCAACATTTACGCAAAACTTCATGATTTCAAAGGACCCTCTCAAATGAAAAACTTTTTCCGCAAATTCATGGAATTTCTTCGATGTCGAAATTCTCTACGTACGTCAACAGTAAAATGCTGAATACCATTTTCTTCTGATTCAATTCAATTTCGGATCGCTTAATTGTTCTTATTTTTATCCTGGTTTTATACTGGGGGCAGAGAACACTTTTAAAAACCGTAAAATTAGTGTTTACTGATAAAGGCCAACTTTTTGTGGATTCTGGTAGTTAGAAGAATAATATTGGTTAAAAATAAAAACGGGACGTTTTTACGATAGACGAAGTTCTAACAGCTTTAATTTTAATGAAGACTAGAACAATCATAGTAAAATACCTTAACACTAAAATAGCAAGACACAAGATCCATGATTAAAGTATTAAAAAAAAATTTTATCTTCGAACCTTTCGTCTTAGAGGTCAACCCTTTGGTATAAACTTCTCTGTACACCTCCATATACGAGTACTACAAATCATTTTTCAATTTTGCTAAACAAAATGTGATCTAGCTGGAAGAAACAATACGACCGAAACGCTTGGGAACTTCAATCGATACATAGCTGAAACTTAGTAAGGGTTTATTAATTTTAATGGGTGCAAGGTTACGATATCTTCTGAACTATTTACGCCATGAAGATGAAATTTGGGTTTTGTATATGCGTACAAGCGAAGTATGGTGCATGTAAACTTTTTGGGAAAGGCAGTTGAAATCAAGTTTCATATTTCACGAGTTATTTCAGATAGGATCTTGAAATTCAAACAGAAGTTGAGCCAAATTTGAGTGTAAAGGACAGTGCAAAAGCAAGACGTTACTATTTTAATTTCTCGAGAACTGATCAGAAGAATCAGCCAATGGTCTGGCCGAAACTTTATTATTTTTCGGGTCAAAGTACATCATCAGTTGTTTCGAGATTATGACGTTTCTTGGAAAGTTAATTTTGTTCTTAAAATAAAAATATTTAAAATAGAGATTGTAATTTAAAATAGACATTGAAAAAGGACGTGTAGATAATTCAAATATTATGTACACTAAAAGCCCATAGAAGTAAAATCGAATTTTTTGCCTTATCAGACTTAAGAGATATGACGAATTGTTAAAACGTATACAAAACCCATTACATCCACTTGGGGTTTGAATTTGGAAAAAATTGTGAAACAGGTTTTTATACGATTTCATAAGAAGCAGCTTGATATCTCATGAGACACGAGGGATTTTGAAAAATTTGTTAAAACGTAAGCAAACCCTTCACAACCCCTTGGTTTTTGAAATTTGAAAAATTGTGAAAACTGGTTTTTAAGTCATTACATCAAATGCCGTAATAACCAATTTTATATCTCATCAGAACTAAGGGATGGCAGAATTTGTGAAAACATATGCAAACCCTTGGGAGTTGAATATCCAAAAATTGAGAAATGGGTTTGTAGGCGATTATATAAAAAGTCTGTGGAAGTGCCAAGCGATCTAATATCTCATCAAACCTAAGAAAAATTGTCGAAGCTTTGAAAAGCATACATACCCTTACATCCCTTGGGATTGAATAACTAAAAATACTAAAATGGACCTTTTGGCGCTGATATAGGAAACCTTAGGAAGTAAAAATGGATTTAATATATCATCAGATCTGAACAATATGTAAGAATCTGTGAAAACATAAGCAACCTCCTTACACCCACTTAGGGGTTGAATATCAAAAAATCATGAAAGAAGTTAATAGATAAATATGAGGACAGAACGAGAAAGTAAAAACAATTCAATTTATTATTACTTCTAGAAGAAATGACGGAATTTGTGAAAACATGTTCAACCCAGTTATACCCTCTTACGGGCTGAAAAAGGAAAAAACTTAAAAGTTTTAGGCGATTATTACGTAAGCCCATCAAAGTGAAAAGATATTCGATATCTGATCAGCTCTGAGGCATATTGCAGAATTCGTGACAAAGTATACAACCCCCTTTCTACCCCTGGGGGCAGAATTTCAAAAAATCCTGAAAACGCTTTCTAGGTATTTATATAAAGAAGCCGTAGAATAAAAATAAATTAAATATTTGGGAAGACCTAATAGATATGACGAAAATCGTAAAAATATATATATTTTTTTTCTGCTAGGGGTCTATTAGGCCTACTTCTGGTAAAAATTTTAAGTATCTATCTTACACTGTTCTTGAGATATGAGACGTGATTTTGTAGAAAAATTCGTATCTTCCATACTTTCATGCTCCACCGCCCTCTTAAAAAATTTTACTTTTAGCAAACTTTATTTGTTAACCTTTACACACGAACTGAATTTTATTTTTCTAGTACAGTTGGTTCGTCAGATATCATAATCTAAAGTTTTTCACCCCCCACCCCCGTACACCACTGCTTTCACTCAAAAACCCTTACCCACAATATTTTTTTTCTGCTAGGGGTCTATTAGGCCTACTTCTGGTAAAAATTTGAAGTATCTATCTTACACTGTTCTTGAGATATGAGACGTAATTTTGCAGAAAAATTCGTATCCCCTCCACTTTCATGCTCCACCGCCCTCTCAAAAAATTTTACTTTGAGCAAACTTTATTTGTTAACCTTTACACACGAACTGAATTTTATTTTTCTAGTACAGTTGGTTCGTCAGATATCGTAATCTAAAGTTTTTCACCCCCCACCCCCGTACACCACTGCTTTCACTCAAAAATTTGTTTCCGGTCTATTCTCCTAGTATATCGACAGATATTCCTAAGGTTTTAATGTCGTGACATTGACCGTTTAGGAGATATGGATTTTAAAATGTGTAGATCTCGGCTTTCTT
The DNA here is from genome assembly GCA_951812415.1 of Beris morrisii. NCBI lineage: Eukaryota > Metazoa > Arthropoda > Insecta > Diptera > Stratiomyidae > Beris > Beris morrisii. The sequence goes on from OX638310.1 coordinate 152,903,393, forward strand.
GCGTTTCGGACGCATTTTTTTTCCACCCACTCCCACACCCCTTCACCCATTTCGGCAATTTTTTTCTACTTTTTCTAGACTATGCGGTTGCTGAGATCTAGAAACCAAAATTTTTCGTCTAAGACGCTTCCCCCCTTTCCGCCTCCCACCCCCACCCTTCAAAATATGGTCACTTCAAGGGGCCTACCCAGACTATTCATAAAGAAAACTTCAATTTAATACCTCAAAGGGTTTGGGAGCTACGAGCCTTCAAACGATTTTGCGTATAGCGGTCGACGCACGGCGGACAGACGGATTGAAATTTTTTTTTGCATTTTTCGTATCTACTAGTCATGAAACGAAAAAAAATTTTTAAGGGTAGCAAATTTTTGTTTTAAAAAATCGATAACAATACTGTATTATTGAAATAATAAAAGTAAAATTAGATTTGCGCTGGCATGCGGCGAAAATTGAAAATAATTTCAGTGACGTATATATATATTTTTACGAATTTCGTCATATATCTTGAATCTGATAAATCGAATTAATATTACTTTTACGAGGTCCTTATTTAAGCGTCTATAAATATTTTATAGCATCGATGTAGATTACTGAATTTGTTGCACCACAACGAATTCCGACGAATCTTTTAGGCTTGATTGGATATTGAATTAATTCCTACTAAATGCGTTTTTACAGAATAGCCTAAAATCAATTTCAAGATTTTTTTTAAATTTCCTCCAAGAGATAGTCCTTCCTATTTACGTTTTTACGAGTTCCACCATCTGTTAGGTCCGATCAGATAAGCAATTAGTTTTTACTTGTGCGATATGTTGTTATAAGCACATTAAAATAACTAACCTAAATATATTGCTTCCTGGTTATTCTTGAACTATTCTGGAACGCAGTTTTTTAGGTCCTCTGTCGCATAGCTACTTTCATCGCATTTTAACATCGAAAGCATTCCGGTCTTCTACCCAAAAAATAATAAATATGCGCCGAGACTGTTATCAAATTTTTTAGTAACAGATAGTATTTCACATATATTTCAATCGAAAAGGTTAATTCGTCTCTTATAAGATTTGAGCCTTTCACCTTTGAATAAATCAATAATTGATTAAAGCATTTGGAACTATGCCCTCAAAAATACCGTCAGCTTTTGAAATGCACTCAGAAATTTACTGAATACGCAATTTCTGATAATGAAAATGAATTAAGAACTCCATATCCGAATCAAAATATCTACAGAAATGTCCTCAAGGATACGAACGTTCAGTTCGTATAAATTTATCTGAACTGGATGTCGTGAAAGATATCAAGTTAAGAAAGTTCCGAGAAAACTTTCTTATTTGGTCCTTCGAGTCCTTACAAGACTCACGTCTTTCAATTCATCATCAACATACATGGCGATACGTAACCATATTGGAGTGAGTACCTTACATGCCAACATAAAAATTTATCGTATCGATTTTAGTTGTTGAACGAAACTTTTGATGATATATTTACAAATTGACAAGCAAATATAATTAGGGTAGGGAAAATTCATCGCCGGGCAAAGACAGGAAAGATGGAGGCGGTCAATGGAAGTATACGTATATATTTTGTCGTTGTATGGATCTAGTGACTGTAAATGAAATTATCATTAGGACTTTGAAAAGAGTTCGTTACTTCTTGAGAATATCTGTCTAATGTATGTGTCTATAGCATAGGTATAGAATTTAGGTTCTCGTTATTGATTTTGAATATTGGAAATGGCTGAAATAAGCAAAGAAATTCTAGAAGTATAGTTTTGTTTGCGCAAAAATATTTGAATAATGTTAAAAGTAAACTATTTCAAGCGAAGAAAGCATAAGATGAATAGGACAAATTTGCTTCTATGGTAGCTTCTCACCATGAAAAAATTCCATTCTAATAGGAATATAATTATAACACTGAAAACCCAAATTGCTAAATCGAATCTCAATTAAATCTCAATTTCCAGAGAGACTCGCACTAAACCAATCTCCAACAGCACAACGTAGTACCCATCTTCTTCACTCTTCACGTCTATTCTACATACACTATCGAATGTACTCGAGATTTGCGAAGAACTACATAAATCATGTAAAAGTACACTACCATACAAACTGATAAAGCGACATCACGGAGAATATTTTTCATAAGAGGCGATCATTGGGCATCGCCCGACCGCGAAAGTAGAATATAATCGCGAAAGTAGTAAGAATTAAATCGCGATTTGAATAAAATGATTTGTTTTTATTAGATGAGTAAAATTGTTGTAGTTAAAACACTTAGTACGCAATAAAAAATTATTTTTAGTTAAATTTGGCATAAAATATCAACGAAGGAAGGATAGTTTTATTCCGATTGATCTAGACTTTTTGAATTTTACAAAAAGATTCTTGTATCAATTTATCAGTTCTAGGCATACCATCGCTAGAGGTACTCTCAGTTTTTTTGAAGTTATCGGCTCAAGATTCAAACAAAAGCTAAACCCAAATCAAATGAAGTTACGAATATTACCCTCAATTCTTTCTAAAATTTAACGTGAAATTCGGTTAACATAAGTGTTTTGGAAATCAATTCATTTCCGAATAAAAGATATCTCCACCTAATGAATTTCTGTTTTCATCTATTACCTCACAGTTGGCACAAAACTCCGCACGGAAACATTGCAAAACCTGCCCATAGATTTTACCTCGTTTCCGGAAAGGTAAAACGCTTAGCGATAAATCATCACTGTACAAAACATTGTACAGAACGTGCTCCACCAACAACGACAACTACATTAGTACGATCCCGAAGTTTTAGTTTTCCGAACTCACTGTTTCGTTTTTAACATGCGATAATGTTTAATGTCCTAATTTAAATGCAAAAATGCAATGCCAAAAGGAGCCATTCAAATTGCGAAAATGTTTACAGCGTCGAGTTTCACTCACATACCCCTACGAAAAATGGACGATTTGTTTAGCAGGCGGGAATGCATGGTACGGGAGTAGCAGTTTGTGGTTCTGGATGGTCGCGGTAATGTACGTTCAATTAGACCTGCACAATAAAAAAATTAAAGACTTTATCTACAGTGCTCAACCCTTCTTGGCCGATTGGCAAGGCTATTCGCCCACCCGACAACGTCATGGTTACGTTAATTCAATAATTTCCTAATTTATGGCCAAGGATTCGGTTTTAGGTTGTTTTTTCCCTGCTGCTTAGGAAGCCGGTAATCGCTGGCGATCTCCAGCCTTAAATTTACCTGGTATTTGGCAAAGGTGTAATTAAGATAGGATACATGCGATGAGATTTTACCTTTGATTTAAATTGACTAATATCGTGGATTTCGTTGGATCGAATAGACGTAGACAGGTTTATTTTGAAATTTGATTGGTAAGTGATACGGGAAGAGATTTAATAAACTGGTTGGGCGCCAATTTTTTTGAAAAGAAATTGTAGCCAAATTGCCATGAAATTATATAGATTTTCTAATTTTAACACTATCAGCAATTTTATTCTAAATTTTTTTTGGTGTTTTATACTTAATCAGTCCACTGCCAATAACAACTTCTTCTTCCACGCACTTACCTTTAGACTTCGACTAAATTTTTGCTCTCGAAATGAAATATTTATGTATTTTTATCCATTCTTGAGTTTAAGCCTTAACATCGTACTCCTTTAATATGCTGAAAAAGATCAACTCCTTTTCAAAGATTTAACTTCCACTCTCAAAATCAATCGTTTTCCTTCCAACAACAACTAGACTTCTTTATCGGAAAACATATTTTTGTGCATTTTGTAGCGTACTGGTCGTTTCTCGTAATTGAGTTCCAACTAAATCTTAAATACGAATCATTTAAACACGAATAAACCTCACGATCAGTCAAATAATATAATTTATAGTTTTAGCCGGAAAAGGTAAATTATTTAAGGATTTGGAAATTTTAGAACCAAAATATCCTACCCAAATAAAGTTTGGTACTTTTGAGTTATATTCTGAGCACCTATACTCAAAAATTTGGAAGGTTTTTTAAAATTCTTGTACATGCGTCAAAATCCTTGTAAAGTGGTTTATTTCTCATTTTTAAGCAAAAGTAACTTTATATCATAATCGCATGTAAGTTATAAATTTTAATTTGGTAGCGTAAGTCCGGCTCTCACAGAAATAATTTTTTTCCGGCACGTAATTGCATATTTTGCAATAGCTAAGAATATTTATTTAATTACAAGAAGTGGCAGGAATTTTGGTCATTATCGAAATCAACTTTACTTTCACGTCTAAACTAGTGCCCAACAAATTCCTTATCCACTTGAAGGAATTGTTTGATTTCTTTCAATTTTTTGTCAAATAGGTAAGTACACTGTTTTAAAAAAAATTAATTTTTTTTTTCACGTTTCATGACTAGTAGACACGAAAAAGGCAAAAACAAATTTCAGTCCGTCTGTCCGCCGTACGCCATACGCAAAATCGTTTGAAGGCTCGTAGCTCCCAAACCGTTTGAGATATGAAATTGATTTTTTTTGTGAATTGACAGGGTAGTCCCCTTGAAGTGATCAAATTCTGAAAGGTGGGGTGTGAGAGGAGAGGAAAGGGGTTGTCTTTTAGACGAAAAATTTTGGTTTCTAGATCTCAGCAACCGCTTATGCTAGGAAGCTGAAAGATGGAATTTATATAGAACTTCGATAGTGGACCCATTTGCATAAAAATTGTCAATAAGATGAAGGGGTGCGGGAATGGGAGGAAAAATAATGCATCCGAAACGCAAAAAAGCCGAGATCAACACATTCTAAAATTCATATCTCCTAAACGGTTAACGTCACAAAATTGAAACTTAATGAATGTTTGTAGATACACTAAGAGAATAGATCGAAAAATTTTTGAGTGTGGGAAGTGGCGTACGACGGTGGGGGGTGAAAAACTTTAGATTGGGATATTTCACGAACCAATTGCACTAGACAAATACAATTTGGTTTCTGTATAAAGGTTTAAAGGTTTTTTAAGGGGCGGTGGAGCATGAAAGTGGCGGGGACGCATTTTTCTAGAAAATCATGTCTCATATCTCAAGACCGGTGAAAGAGAGATGCTTAAAATTTGTTACCAGAAGTAGGTAGGGATGTTAATATCGGAAAAAAATATCGATATATCGATATTGAAAAAAATATCAATATCGGCTGACGATATATCGGAGAAAAATATCGATATATCGATATATCGAATATTTTTTCCAATGAAAAATAAACTCCAATGCTGCATCAAATTCATGCTGTTTTGACACTGGTTATTTCTCTCGCTAGAAAAAAGTGCAATAATAGCCAATCGTGCGACAAGGCGAACAACATTAAAAGAAAGAGATACCGCTCTTTCCGACGCTAGCGGCATCTAGTAAACGAAATTAACAACTGGTTTGTTAAGAAAAATACCGGTTTTGGCGCGTTTCATAACATCACATGACACTTTCCATAATTTATGCATAACTAACTTCAAAAACTAGTCTGTAGCTGGAAAATCTAGCCGCCAGTGGATTTTTCTTGGATTAACTGCTAGAATGTTGCAAAACACTGCTCGAATGCGCTTTGTTGCAGCTTTTTTTTTTTGACAGTTATGGATTGTTTTTTGACAGTTACTCATAGTTTTGCTGTTCGGACTGTCTCTCTCACACCAATGTCTAAATTGTATGTAAAAGTCTCCATCCCTCTCCATTTGGATTTTCTAGCCGCTTTAAAGCCGCAAAAATAGCCAGTGTCATAACAGCATTAACATTAATAAAAAATGACATTTGATTTCGTTGCCTTCGGTCACAGTTGCCAAATTTAGCTATTTTTAGAGTCTGAAATTCAATTTCAATTTTATCATTGGAATTTTAATATCTGAGAGTTTTTTGATTGAAATATTGGAAATGTTGGTGGAAAGTGGAAAATTCTTCTCAGTTGACTTATGAAATCAAAATAATGCCTTTTTTTGATCGAAATAAAGTTTCCGGATAGAAATACTGTTATTTTTTAAATATATTATTTTTAAAAATAAGGATAAAAGGGGCAAAATCGAAAAAAGGATTAAGAGCAAACTTGATTTTAATTATTTATTAATGAAATATTATATATTGATATATTTTTAAAATGTAAATTTATGAGAACCAGTACTTTTCTGGGACAGTTGTTAAGAATACTCGCTCCTTAATATGCTCTCCAGTAAGACGACTGCGATTATTTGGCACCACAATATTTATTGCCGACGCAACTCTTTCGGATGACACCAATGAGGCAGGGACAATCAGGCATTTCTGACTGATATCCGACAGAACTGGTATGAAATGACGGCTATCAAACCAAAATTTTATTGGATCCGAATCCGGTGTTCTCATCATGTTGGGTTGATCCAGGTACTGCTTCAACTCATTTGGGACGGACCCTTGACTTAGAACTGTCTGACTGGTAGAAGCTGCTTGCACTACGAGTTTTTCATGTCGAGACCCTAGTGATGTCGATGCAATTTGTTGTTTCAACAGAGATAGACTACATATGTGTGATCGAAAAAAGGTCCTCTAATACAAACATACTTGAAAGAGCAAGATAAAAAACCAATAACAACAAGGTAGGGAGCGGTTAGATACCAGTACACAAGATAGTTGCCTGGTTGCCTCGTCATACATAGGTTTGTGTTGGCGCCTGAAGTGAAGATTTGCGTGCATGCGTCCGCATATGTCACGTGCCTTGAACCTAGTTTCCACAGATATGGTTTCCGTGATCGACATTTTTTTTCTACTTTCAACGTTTCTGGCATATCACATAAATAAGCAGAAATGCAGATTAAATGCAAAAAACCCGTTCGATTTCTAAAATATGATATACTTAAAAAAAATATCGAGTCCGATAGTCGGATTTCAATATCGATATATCGATATATCGTCTTTTACAATATCGGCCGATATTATCGATATATCGTTCAAAAAATATCGCAATTTCGATATATCGAAATTTTTTTAACATCCCTAGAAGTAGGCCTAATGGACCCCTAGCAGAAAACAAAATTTTGGTGGTTAGGGTGTAGAGGGTGAGGGTGAAAAGGAAAAGGTTCCGATTTCTTTATCTCGAGAACCTATAATGATATAAGGCTGGAACTTAGTATAAAGATAGAGCTTTAGTAGTAGCATATTGGAAAAATAATAATTATTAATAATAATTTTTTATAAGGGTTAAAATGGTACGGGGGTGGGGGGTGTTTCTTCTATCTATAGAATAGCTTATGCTTCAAAGTTGAAACTCGGTATGTATATGTAAATCAACTAGAAAAGTAATTTACGTAAACAAAAATTTCAAATATCCATTCTCGTTCGGAAAGGGGGCAGAAAAAATTATCAGTGAAAATGGAATGTATATATTTTCATGGTTTTCGTCATATCTATTAGGTCTTCCAAAAATTGAATTCATTTTTATTCTACGGCTTCTTCATATAAATACCTAGAAAGTGTTTTCACGATTTCTTGGAATTCGACTCCTAAGGAGGTGGAAAGGGTTCGATCAATTAACTCCTTTCAGGATTTTTGGATATTCAACACCCAAGTGGGTGTAAAGAGGTTGCATATTTGATGATATATCATATTAATTGTTACTTCCGAGGGTTTCCTATCTAACCGCCAAAAAGTCAATTTCAGTATTTTTAGATATTCAATCCTAAGGGGTGTAAGGGGGTTGTATGCTTTTCAAAACATCGACATATTTCTTAGTTTGATAAGATATTAGATCGCTTTTCACTTCCACAGACTTTTCATATAATCGCCTACAAACCCATTTCTCAATTTTTGGATATTCAACCCCCAGGGGTTTGCATATGTTTTCACAATTTTTGCCATCCCTTAGTTCTGATGAGATATAAAATTGGTTATTGAACCTAAAAACCAATTTCACGATTTCTCGTATTTCAAGAACGAAGGGGTGTGAAGAGTTTGCTTACGTTTTCACAAATTTTTCAAAATCCCTTGTGTCTCATGAGTTGCTTCTTATGAAATCGTCCAAAAACCTGTGTTTCTCAATTTTTTCGAAATTCATACCCCAAGTGAAAGTAATGGGTTTGTATACGTTTTAACAATTCGTCACATCTCTTAAGTATAATAAGGCGACAAATTCATTTTTACTTCTATGGGCTATGGAAATTCGAATAGTCTACACGGACTTTTTCAATGTTTAACCGGCTGAAAATCTCTATTTTAAATATTTTTATTTTAAGAAGAAAATTAATTTTCCAAGAAATCTAATAATCTCGAAACAACTGATTTTATACTCAGACTTTGACCGCTCCTCTCTGACCCGAGAAATAATAAAGTTTCGCCCAGACCATTGGCAGATTTTTTTACTATGTAGGTACCTGAAAAATTGGCAAACTATCATTGTAGAATATAATATTTTGAGCTTGAGAAATTTGGTCGTTAGACCGAAACCAAGGCAAGGTCCTGCGTTCTTTTTCTTATACCCGGTTTTTCATATTTTTGCATTAAAGAAGTTCTCTATTAACCCATTAGTGCACAAAGTTTATTAAGCACAATATCCGTTTAAACGGAGTTTGTGCAGTAATGGGTTAAATTATCGTACTGAATTCCATGTGGGTTCAGCGATAGTTTATTCACCAACCTTCGATAAAAATAACAATTCGGAAAACCTTCGGAATGAAGGGGCAAAACCTAGATAAAGATTTTGGATATAATTTGAGCTAACACGCGTAAAACTCGTCAACAAGGGTTTTGTAAAATTTTTAAAAAAATTTACCGGAATTAGTGTCCACACTGTTTTAAAAAAATTTAATTTTCAATACAATTTTTACTTGAAATTTCTAGTATATTTAATTTTTTCAAGTAAAAGTACACATTTCAAGCACTTTTACACGAAATTTCAGGTATTAGTAAATTATTCTTGTACTTTTCAAATGAACCGTACAATTTCGATGAAAAGGCTTACAAAATTACGCAACATTTTGCGTAAAATTAACTAGATTTATATATGAATTGAAAACTACTTTCTTTTTCGTGTAATTCTATTTATCTATTTGAATTTTACGACGAAAAATATGTAATATATGGAACCACGAAGTTGGACGTTTCGTTCGATTTTGTTTTCTACTGAAATGAAAAGGAAAGCCTTCTGTGGAGCAGTGGCTACGCGAGCAGCAAAATCAGAATTAATCGCGGGTTCGATTCCTACCTACAGCCAAGGGTTTTATTAAGAGTAAGTAAGTAAAAAATAGTATTAGAAGTAGAAATACTCGTAAGTGTATACTAAATAGTGTTAATTATACGGTTTTTTAGAGTGTAAATTCAAGAGAATATCCAGTGAATTTGCTCCTTTCGAAGTTGAAAGTTACTGATTGTAAATTGAAATTTACTTATCGAAAATTGAAAATTGCATTGAAATTGACCATTACATCCCAATGTAAATTTACTTGAAAAGGTGTGGCATATTTGCCTACTATCCAAAAGATGTGAAATTCAATGGATTTTTTTTACTGTGTGTAACCATACACCATCCAGTAACAAATTTATCGCTGGAGTAGCCATTACATATAGAATGAAGCCGTACCAAATTTTCTTAGATTAACGCATTCCCAACTAATCGTGCGTGTAAACGTATGGGAAGACGAACGGGTCATAGAGCGACTTGCAACTGAAGTTATCCAACAGATTTCGTATAAAGAAAAGAATTAGAGATGCTCCAGAAGCCGTCAGCCCTTTGCGTTTTGCAGTAGCCGCAACTCCAGTAGTCAGAATAGATTTATATTATTAAGAGCATAATAAAAAATTCCATTCTCGGCAAGTTGCAATAATTGCTTACACAATGTTCCATTCGAAAAAAACATGTCTGAGCATTTATAAATGTGCAGTATAACATATCAAAATCAGATTGCTCCAAGGAGATTCCTTCTGCAGGAGGGTGCAATATCGATCTCAATAGCGACAAAGTAAATAATTTTTCACCGAGGCATTCCCATGTACCACTATGTACTTTTAAGTATCCAATTCTCGAAGTACATAGGCTATCTCAAGTTTGCAGACTGCATAAAAGGATGTCAAGACCACACGGCATCGGAACTACAACAAAAATAAATGGTAGTCCCATAAAAGTGCTACAGCAATTCTAAGGATAAAAAAGAGAACGAATCCTTCAGAACATAGCAACAACCACAATTATAGCTACTGAAATAATGCTGAAGAGACGACAAGTACGACGACGACCAATAGCCTGGCAACACTACATCCCAACGACTTTTACGATAGGACGAAATTCTATCCTTGGGCTAGAGAACGAAGCCGAGAGATTGCTGCATTTGCCCATCATCATCATCGTTCCGTTTACGATACGATCCGGATTCGTCCTTCAAGCCGGGCCGCACCCCCTCCCTCTGTTCGAAAGCAACCCGTCTATAGGGGCCCACCAACCATCGCGCAAGTTGCATTTTCCTTTTGCCACCCACCTATACAAATGGGGTGGAGGGCGTTGCTGATATTTTCCAATGGCTATACACGATTTCAATGCTCATGCCCAACTCAGAAAGCAACAACACGAGCCCGAAAAAACCCAACGAAAAAAAAAATTCCAAATTAGGTTCTATGTATGGAATCGTATTTCGTATCCTTGGATAAGGTACGAGTACGTTCTGAGCGAGCACTACATCTTGCTATATACGTACCACCTCGCTGGGCGTAGGTTCACACCCCGAGAATCCTGTCCCGAATCCTTGAAAAAATCCATCAAGCCATCGGCCCGAAAAGAAACATAACTCAGCTCGAATGTATGAAAGGCAACCTAGCGAGAAGCGAACAAATTCGCGCATGAATTATATGCGGGAAAAGTGACATAACATTTCCACTCTTTTACTAGGCGCTTTCCTTTTTTATTCTTCTAGGAAAATTTCCATCCAATTTTTTTCTTATTTTTGCAACAAAAGCTGCAACCTCGATACACCTCAAAGCAAAAATCCGCTTCGAAATGAAAGAAGAAAATGGTCGGCAAAGTCCAGACAATGGAACAAAGAGCAGGAAAATTTATGACGCGAAAACGGCAAAATAAAGGAAAACTCACCGGAAAAAAAAACCGAATCCTGGAAAGGCATAAATTCGGTGGGTGGGCAGAAAAAAAATCTGTTTAGTCGACAAGAAGCGAAATAAAAAAAAAGGCCACAAAACGGCGAAAATACTCCTTCATGCACTCCCCTTTTGTTATTGAAGAAGAAAAATTACCGAATGAAAGGAAGCCGGAGGAAAGCATTTCCAATGTGAGAAAATTTCTCGCCGCCAGAGAAACTTTTCCGCAAAAACATTTCTGAAACATATTGCGATCAATTGAACATGACGACGGTGCTGCTACGAGCCTTTTCGGTGTGAAGTGGCATAGGCCAGTGGGTGGCGAAAAACATGGGAAAGCTTCAAGCGAAATATCGTCGATGGGGCGGAAAACAAGGACGAGTTCAAGACGATGACTGGATGGAGAAAACAACCTACACGTACACTTTGTGCTAAGAAAGTAGCGCTACTGCGAAAAAATAAAGTAAATTCCATTCGAAGATTTACGAGCATTTTTCGTTTTTCAAATTGTTCTAAGAGGATAATGGATAAGTTGTGAGTAGTGGAAGTGCTTTGGTTGCTTTTCCACCTACTGGAAAAGAAACTAATGGAAATCCAAAAATTCAGTTGCGAAAATTAGATTACTCTCACGCTTTAAAACTTACTAATAGTTGGTAACACCAGATATGAGTATAATCTCGATAATCTTACATGCAGCTAAGAAATATTTTTGTTCAAAGACCATCAGAATTCACAGAATTAATGATACAAAATTGATCAAATATTTTCAAAAAATAGGTTAATGAAAAATTCGGGTTTTTTATCCTCACCGTGCACTAGATGGCAATTTTAAGTACCGGAACTATAGGTTTCTAGCCAACCATGGAGGAGAGGAAGCAAAAGGGCAATTGGTAATGGGAAGTTATTTTGGAAAATTAAGAAAAATTTGGCAGGAGGCCAGGGCCCGATGTGAGCTGTCGCGCCATTGATGATAATGAAAAAAAAGTTGGTATACGAAAAATCTGCAAATCAAGTCGAATAACCTCTAAGATACAGGATGATTCAGAGTCAAAAAAGTGACTAGTTCAGGTTAAATAAGAATAAAATTGTGCTAAAGAGGTATCAGGAAGTGCTCTTACTGATTATACGGTTTAGAGAGTGGCACACTTAAATACTTAAATACTCCACAATATCCAAAAGAAGTCTACGCTCTTACGGCTTATATGAATAGGGGAAAGTAGGGGAAATTAGGCCCCCTAAGGTTTGTACCGAGATTCTGTAAAATGGGTAATAGTTGTAAAATCCTCTTCTCGCAAAATCGATAGCTTGGGATGTTAGCTTAGTCATATATTCGTGAAGTTAAATTATTTCTGCTGATAAAAAAGATATCTACTCCTTTCTATACATACTCCACTTTGCCCCACTACTGGGGTAAAGTGAGCCCTTCCAAGTGGAATAGTAATTTCACCCAAAACTGGAGCGAAAGAATATGATCAATTGGATCCATTGGCGGATACAGGGGGGGGGGGGGCGGAGGGGGCGGCCGCCCCTCCAAGAGCAATTCCGAATTTTCTAAACATACATAATTCAACCGTTCCCCGATTTTTTTTACTCCACTGCAATGTGGACTGTAATTAGCATTTACTGTAGTTCTGCGGTGCAATGCAAAGCACAGAACAGAATAATGATGGTGGATTTACCATACACTCAACGTTTGATGCGCGCCTCTATCCCCACCATAAAATCAACCAATCAGATGGTTCGACAAGTCGCAAGAGTCTAACATTCTATAACTTTTTCTCCGACGCACTCTTCCATATGTGTACACATTTGCAATAAACTGTGGTACCACACAATTCGCAGCTCATTGTATTTCTGTTGTTTCGCACTTATAGGCAAGTTGCGCCGCAAAGGCATGTTGAGTGTAAATTGCTTTCAACACAGCAAAGAACACAGCCGACGAAAACCAATAACCTGCAATAACCTGATGGGGGTAGAGGCCTCAAGGGTCAGTGTAAACGCAACATGATAAAAAGACTACAAGACAAGATATTGCGTAGGTAATAGGGTCATTCCATCAAGAACCGCCAAGAATGACGAAATTTGGGACCTTACCATCTCTCTTTTGAAAATTTTTGTACTTTAAGAATTAGTGAAAAAAATAATTGAAATTCAATTTTTTGTTTCTATCTCATTTTTTTTTGTTAGTTATAGTATGTTAAAGTTTTCGCTAAAATGGTGTCTCCGAGTCCTCTTTAAATAATAAAATATGGCTTATTTTAAAAGGGAAGGTTGTCGCAATAAAAATTATCCTTGAAATTTTTTTCAAGGATAATAATTTTGTCCTATATCCTTGAATATCTCAAAACGGTTTTTTTTATATTTTTTATATCTCAATGGGATCGGGGTCAAAAAAATCGAAGAACATTATAGTGGTTCTCAATTATTTTATAGAAAAAGGGTCATTTAATCAAGAACTGAGTGTGACCTTATCATCGCCGATTCTTTTGAAAATTTATGTACTCGAAGAATTAATGAAAAAAAATATGATTTCAAGTTTTTGTTTCTATCTCATTTTTTTTCTTAGTTATAGTATGTTAAAGATTTCCCAAAAAGATGTCCGAGTCCTCTTTGAAAATTCATATCTCTGGTAATTTTTATCCTTGAATAATAAAGTAGGGCTTATTTTAAAGATTGTTATTGTTTTTGTTAGTTAAAAAATGAGATAGAAACAAAAACTTAAATTTCCATTATTTTTTTCATTAGTTCTTTAAGTACAAACATTTTCAAAAGAATCGGAAATGGTAAGGGCACAACTTTGGCGATTCATGATGGAATGACCCATAATAAGATGAAAACAATATGATCCCGTTTTTGCTAAGTGCAGTCTATGTAGCTAAATTCACACAGAACTTGATCAAACAAAATAGTCAAATCAAAAAAATGTCCGCCCCCCCCCCCCCAACAGCAAAGTCTGGATCCGCCACTGATTGGATCATTTAAGACAAATAATATGATTTTAATAAATTCAAACGAAATTAAGTGTGTTGAGAGCGTACTCTGCTTTGAAGAGTAGCCCTGGGAACACTAAAATATTTACTGGCTTTCTTTAGGTCCAGTTTTTTCAGAAACAGAAGCTACTGCATTTTTCATCACAACTTCAGTCTACGGTGAGCTTTGACCTCAGATACTACCGTATAAGTTTGATCTATTAACTCTAATTAACTCTATATAAAAAATTAATAATTATAGATGAAACCACCAGAACTTCAATATTAAACTATTTTAGTCGTAACAAGCAAGATGTGGTATCAATTGGAACTTGTCGAGAGAAACGGCCATCATACTCAGTAAAAAAAATTTATTGAATTTTAAATCTTTTGGATAGTACGCAAATATGCCACACCTTTTCAAGTAAATTTACATTGGGATGTAATAGTAAATTTGAACGCAATTTTAAATTTTCGGTCAGTAAATTTAAATTTGCAATCAGTAAATTTCGACTTCGAAAGCAGCAAATTCACTGGATATTCTCTTGAATTTATACTCTAAAAAAGTGTATAATTACTACTCTTTAAGATACACTAATTTCTACCTCTAAATATTATTTCTTACCTACTTATTTTTAATAAAACCCTTGGCTAGGTAGGAATCGAACCCGCGATCCATTCTGGTTTTTGCCGCGTAGGATTGGCGGGCGTAGCCACTGCGCCACCGAAGGTGTTTCATTTTCATTTCAGTAGGAAACAAAGTCAAACGAAGTGTCCAACTTCGTGGTTTCATATATTACATGCTTTTCGTCGTAAAATTCAAATAGATAAGTAGAATTACACGAAAAAGAACGTAGTTTTCAATCATATGTAAATATAGTTAATTTTACACGAAAAGTACATGAATAATTTACTAATACCAGTAATTTCGTGCAAAAGTAATTGAAATGCATACTCTTACTTGAAAAAATGAAAAATACTGTAAATTTCAAGTAAAAATTGGATTCAAAATTCAATTTTTTTAAAGCAGTGTATGACACAATTATTAATGTCCCCTGTTATGTCCTGAAATTTAAATTGGTAGACTCCTTTTAAATTTATTGGCTATCGAAAAAGATTCAAACGTTAAAGACTACTTTACATGAATTATATCGCTTAATAACGTATTCACAATTTTATACATTGTACAACCAACCTTCCCGGGAAAAAATATTGTGTAGATTCAAGTGAAAGTTCAGATCGATCGAAAAGATGTCCTAAATTTTATAACAAAAAGTAATATCGAAAATTTCGATGCCGATTTTTTTTCAGAACAATGCCACTTATTCTAATCTGCATAATATCAACACCTCAATATGCGACTATATTACGCTCCGCATTTTAAAGTGGTCACTTTGCAGCACATGTGCCAAAATTTCGAATGAATTACAATAAATTACATCGTGCCCAAGAAGTAAATGTGAATAAATTTTTTAGACTGGAATTCTAAAGGATTCGTTTTTCCTTTTGGAAAAAAATCAGAAGAAACCCATTAATATTTAATGCGAACGACGGTAATGTCCATAGTAAGTACCTATTTGTTATTGAATTGATAGCTTCACCATCGTACCCTTACAGCAGATCTTATGGATGATCCTTTTAGTTTTGCAAGGAGCGTATGGTTCAAGAATTGGACATGTTTTTTAATGGATCATTATGAAATTTTATTTATTTCTATTGCCCGACTAATGGATCTCATGTATGATGAGAGCATAACCAGTGGAAGCTAGCCAGTTTTGTATTTCTTGATTTATATCTAAGATATTGATAAATTCTAGGGGATAATAATAAATTGTTCAGTCTTTTGAAATGAGCCCAGTTTCTGTTTGACAATAATGAAGTTAGTGATGGTATTCGAAATATTAACGTACGATATTTGCTTAAAATCCAAATTTGATTATACCTTTGCTTTGCTGATAACTTAAAAAGGGTTAGAGTTTATGCTACTTCATATGTGTGTAAGTACGTGCGACTATTTCGCATGTACCTACTTACAAAAGCACGTGCGACTTGTACTTCTTTAGTAAGTAGAGTGATCTTGAAATACACGTTGCATAGACTATCTCCCTTACAAACAGTTGGAACGTACCCTAAATCTTTTATACATATTATCACAAGCCTGAAGGTTTTTTTAAAGAGAAATATTAACAATATCTAGAAAGAAAGTAGTTTTAGCTTAGAAATACATCGATTGCTCCATGCAGTCACGGCTTACAATTCCACTTTTCAAACTAATGATAATTTTTAAGATATATATATATATAAAATCCAATAGTTAATTCATAATTAATTAGTTGTTCAAAACTTCGGAATTCCACCGGCGATCAAGTTTCGAGTTATTTTGAACTTCGTAACCAAAAAACTGAAGTTAACTTTGAAAACAAACTTTTTGGCATACTCTCTCGCACTGTTCTTTTCACGTATTGAATAGATACCTCGACGTCGAGGCCTAAGACTATAACAATTTTATATCCAAGTGAAAGAGGTCGTTAAACTCAAGGACTACTTTCGTATATCCACATCCTGCCCTCGTCACCCCCGCTTTCTCATACTTGTTCAAGAAATTTTCCGGAACTTGAAAAGAAGTTTTTAAATTAATTGGTAAACTTGTAACGGTGGAACTTTTGAGCCGACCTTGAAAGAAATCACTCGCGCACCGCTAAAAAAAAAATGTTTTCAAACTGTCTGTTCTCTTCATTTGAATTTAAGAAAATTTCTTTTTTAAATACCTAATTGTAGTTTTCAGATATCTACCCATACGAAGTACTAGACTTTCGGTATTCGAACAGTACTGCATCTGTACTCCTCAAATCGTCCTTGACTCGCTAGTTTTCCCCTTACGATGAAAAGTGATAAACTTGGAGTTGAAAATTTGAGTTTTGCTATAACTTTCGGTCAACTTTTGTGAGTTTGGATGTGTGTCTGCGAACTATGGCATAATTTTGGTTATCACTAAACTTTTTGTCGGGCTGCGGTTTTTGACTTTGAAACAAGGGAAAAAGAAAGTTTACCCCGGTTTTAGAAGTGTATGCTACCCCAGTTTTGTCTGTGCTACAGAGGAAAGTTTGTTTCCGAACAAAATTTATCTATGAGTATTTATAGGGGGTATTTATTCGGTGTTTATGAAACAAGATCACTGGGCCAATGTCACGCAGTTTTTTCTTTCAACTTTCACACATTGAAAATTGTAAGCATATCCAAATTTTCTAATCTCTATACTGCCGTCCTAAGCTAAAATGCAGTAACTCCAATTTTTGGTCATTTGGAGTTGATGGAATGTACAGCTTTCTGGTACTAATATGTAACTGTCTACAACGCTAAAAAAAAGTACATCTAGACACATGACCTATGGATAAATATTATAGTATGTATTACTCTAATATTGAATGGTGGCCCAGCCCAAAAATGATAAAAAGTGTTTTTCTCAAAATCATAGTTAAGTGACTTACTGCATTTTAGGTTAGGACGGCAGTATAGAAGCCAACAGGTAAATGAGGCATTATTTGTCGAGATTGCTTTATGGTACCAGATCTTAAAACTAAAATTACGAACAAGTGTTGAAATCTATCAACATAACAACGACGGCATACCTTCGAATAATTTAAAGCACAGCTTCCATAAAAGCCTAATAATAAGGTATATGAATACGTTTTTGAGCCACTGAAAGCACTTTTTTTAGTTAAGCTAGTACAGTCCCTGGCCAAATTATTAGAGGCACTTAAAAGTTTTACCAAGAACTGGATTCAGATCCTTCTAAAGCGCTTTATTTGATGTTTGGGATGCGTAAACCGCTCTACCTAGATTCGTATTTCTGTTATCTATTTAGTATCACCGACAACATTGCAGTCTCCCCAGGACTGGTTTATCTATAAATTAAAACAAATGGGGCTACCTGGCTCAGTCTCCGCGATGGTTTTGAACAAGAAGGACATATTTTGGTTTTTCCTCAGTATTGCGGGATTTTTGTACGAGGGCGGATTGATAATGACGTGCAAAAATCGAGAAGGAGTGGGCAGGTAAGGAATTCGTTATTTTTTTTTTTACCTGGACCATCCTTAAATAGATTACCTGCAAAGTTTAAGCCTGATACCTCGTTTAGTTTTCGAGAAACAGCCGTCTAAGCAAGTCGACTTATAAAATTTTTTAAAAATGGATAAAAATGAATTTCATGTGTTGATTGAACACAATTTTTTAAAAGGGAAAACAGCTAAAGTAACCAAAAAAAAATTAGGTAAGCATTATGGGGACTCTGCACCATCGATCCGAATGATTTACAAATGGTTTTCTGAATTCAAGTGTGGTCGTACGAGCACACAAACCATACCAAGTCCAGGTCGTCCAAATGAGGTCACCACGCCAGAAATGATCGATAAAATCCATGATATCGTGATAGAAGATCGTCGAGTAAAAGTGCGTGAGATAGATAACGTAGTAAGCATCTCATTTGAACGTGTTTGGAATATTTTGAAAAACCATTTGGACATGAGAAAGCTATCCGCAAGATGCTCACAATCGACTAAAAACGCAATCGTGTGACAACTTCGCAGCACGGCTTGTAACTGTTTTAACGTAATACAAATGAATTTTATCGTTGATTCGTAACTGTTGATGAAGCATGGATTCACCACTACACTCCAGAAACCAAACAACAGTCAAAACAATGGAAGGATGTCGGTTCAAGCGCACCGAAAAAGGCAAAACCGTTCTTTTGGCTGAGAAGGTTATGGCGACAGTTTTTTGGGATTCCAATGGAATGATATTCACCGACTACTTGGAGAAAGGAAAAACAATGACGGGAGCATATTATTCTGAGGTATTGGTTTCATTGGATGTTGAAATCAAGGCAAAACGGCTTCATTTCGCGAAGAAAAAAGTGTTGTTTCATCACGACAACGCTCCGGCTCACACGTCCGTTGTTGCAACGGCAAAACTGTTTGAATTACGGTACGAAATGCTCCCTCACCCACCGTATTCTACAGATTTGGCACCCTGCGACTTTTTATTATTTCCAGACTTGAAAAAATGGCTTGCTAGAAAGAGATTTACCACGAATACTGACGTCATAAGTCAAACCAACGCCTATTTTGAAGGGTTGGACAAATCATATTATTTGGAAGGGATCAAAAAATTGGAAAAACGTTGGACTAAGTGTATCGAGCTAAAAGGAGACTACGTCGAAAAATAAAATAAATTTTTCCGGATAAAATTATGTTTTCTCAATTTTTCCACGTCATTGTCAATCCGCCCTCGTATGTTTATGAACTGTGTTGTAATTTAGAAGTGTTTCTTATTATTTTCAAAGACATTTAAGTTTTGTGTTAAGTTTAATTAAAATTTAAAAAATGGGTAGATCGATGCCAAAATTTTTTCGAATCGAGAAATTTCCCGGAGATTGAATATTTCTTAGGCTTTTGTAAGTTCAAAATAATGAAGATTTGGATCCTGAAAGTAACAATAACTGTGGCCGCAAATCAAAATTTTCACCACGGGGTGAACGACTCCTCAAGAAAATATGCGTGGAAAATCGTTTGTTTCCACGAATGAATTAAATGAGAGTAATGTATCAGCCAGTGAAAGAACTGCTCGCCGTAAGCTTCTTCAGCTGGATATGAAAGCCTAAACTGACTCCTGCAATGAAAGAAAAACGTTTGTTATGGGCAAGGAACCATCAGAACGAAGATTTGGACTTCTGGAAATTGGTAAATATATTTTATTTTTATAGTTTTATATTTTATTAACTGCGTTTGGTCGTAACTAAATTAAAATTACGTAAATTTTCATAGTAATGAATATTATTTCAGGTGTGCTTTAGTGATGAAAGCACTTTCGAAATTCTTGCCAATAAAGCGCAATACGTCAGAAGGTATCCAGGTGAAAGATTTTATCCAGACTTCGTGAAACCAACAGTGAAGCATCCTACAAAGATGATGATTTGGTGAGTCATCTCTGCAAAAGGAACTGGACGTCTGTACATTGTAAAGGATGAAACAAGATCAATACAAAGATGTCCTCCAGACAAAATTGCTTCCTCAGTTGAGGTAGTGGTTTCCAAGTGGAGAAAATTTTATCTTCATGCAGGATGGTGCTCCCTGCCACACGGCAAGGTCTGTCAAAACTTTTCTGAGCGAAGAAAATGTACCCCTTTTGGATTGGCCAGGCAATTCTCCGGACATGAATCCAATTGAGAATCAAAAGAGAGGTAGCGAAGGAGGTCATTACAACAACCGGCTGATAGATGTTTGGAACCATAGTCCGGTCCTTCAGGAAACTGTGTAGTCTTGCATAAACAGTATGCCGAAGAGAATACAGGCTTTAATTGCTGCTAAAGGAGGAAATACTAAATATTAAGCATAAAAAAAATCTGCGAGTTTTTTCCTTTGCTTCATTATATATTTTTTTAAAAATACATGGCCTACAAAATTTTATCGCAGTTATGAGTCTTATTTACCTAATAGCCTGCAAAATGGAAAAATATTTATTTTAGTAGAGTCCTTCTACACAAATTCTTAAATTTACTCCGTAAAGGTAAAATTTTAAAAAATTTCTGGGTGCGTCTAATAATTTGGCCAAAAACTGTATCTGTAATCCTAGTACTGGAGTTAAAATTTCGTAAAAAATATTTTAACTGTTTGTAAGTCAAAAAACCTAACCGCCAAATAGTAATGCTGTTATGACACTGGCTATTTTAGCGGCTAGAAAATCCAAATGGAGAGGGATAGAGACTTTAACATACAATTTAAACATTGGTGTCAAAAAAACCGGCAACAAAGCGCATTCGAGCAGTGTTTCGCAACATTCTAGCAGTTAATCCAAAAAAAACCACTGGCGGCTAGATTTTCCAGCCGCTACAGACTTGTTTTTGACAGTTCAGTACGTATAAATTATGGAAAGTGAGCGGTATCTCTTTCTTTTAATGTTGTTCGCCTTGTCGCACGATTGGCTATTATTGTACTTTTTTCTAGCGAGAAAATAGCCAGTGTCATAACAGCATAAGCGAAGTGATATGAGCTACAATAACTACAAGAAAAGTTCCTCCTTATATTGCAACACACGGCATTAGGCATACGAAATTTAACTTATCACAAATTATTCGATTCAATTCGGAGCTGATATTTTTTCAATATACTTTATAGTAGGCCTACTTTTGACCTTCATATAATTTGCCAAAAATTTCAGTTTCGAATTGATTAAATTATACTCAAGTTTTGGCATATTTCAACCAACCTGGATCTACATACCCGCTCGCCATTGTTATTTAGCTGTGACTCCATTGCATTTATGTCCGATTTCAATCGCAACATTTGCGACTCGACACGGGCATTTTCGCGCTGAAGTTCCGATATTTCAGCCTCGAGTGTTGTCAGATCTTCTCCATTCTGTGGATTCGGATTTTGTTGAGAAGTCTGTGACGTCGTTGTGCCAGACATGAGTGGTGCTGAAGTTAGTGTTGTCGTTGTTGTCCCCGTACCGCCACCACCTGTGCTCATAATCATTTCCATACCTAGAATTAAACGATATAAGAAAATTAAAGAATGTTAACAAAAAAAAGTAGTTAGTAGGTCTCATAGAGATATATGTACTGGAGATGACGAGCAGCGATTGTTTTGAAGCCGGACGATTCCACGCAAAGGACCGACAATAAACACTATGCTACTATTAGCATCTTACATACATTTATATTATACCCCGGTCTTAAACGCGAAAAACACCAACCATTTGAATACTAGGCTACTATTTGCATTTCACTGCCACCGGCATTAAACGCTACATAGAAAAACGTTCAATCTGGCTTCAAAATGCTTCTAAGTGCTTCATACAAAAACGGCGTCTTGCTGTCTCCAGCAATTATATCTCTATGGTAGGTCCCTACTTGCTGTTCTTAATACTAAAATATAAGGTATACAAGTTTAATGGAGCGCATCAAATAATTCGAAACCTGACTTTAACCTCATTACTACATCTGACATAATTAATCACGAATTTTTTTTCACACAGCTCGATAATTAGGTATCAAGTTTCTAGCATAATCCATAGAGACCAAAAAAACACCCGTTATAACCAATTAAATTTTTAAAATATTTCATATCTCGAAGAGCTTTGAATGACCGTAAATTTAAAATTTTGGCTCATCAGATTCAATCACACTTAAGTTTGAAGTTTCAATTTTGTATCATAAACTGTTCCTCAAAAGAATGCCACACTACCATCCTAAATTACTTGTGGAATCTTCTTCAACAGTGGCTCAACATAGTTGACCCTTTATGTATTTCTTGAGATAAAATCAGAATGTTTTATTTTTCCATCTATCAGGTTCTAACCTCTTATGTACCCCTCATATCCCCACCCTAAAATGTTTAGTACGTAAAAATGTTAAGTTCTATACTCGAACGACTATGGCGATAGTGAACGTTGGTATTTGCTAGCCCTAAAGCTAAGTTGCAGCGTTTTATCTTTATCTGTACCAGGAATATAATAATTCAAAGACTTTGGCCTTATTTTCCCGTACTGGTATGTCTGAATATATGACCAAATTTCAACTTTCCAGCCTTAAGCGCTTATAAAGGGTGGCTACAGAACACAAAATATTAAAAAATCATGGAATCAGTTTTTTTTTAAATTTTAAGTTGATTAAAATACTTTAATAGTAGAATAAATACTTTATTATTAAAAAATAATAAAGTAAAAAGTAGACACATTTAGGTTGAACGGTTGGGGGCTGTTTCTGATAAATTAGCAGTGAGCCTTTGAAGAAAACTGGACGAAAGAACTGATTTGAACTGAACCATCTTAGAAGAATTTAAAATTATGCTGACTATGCTTAGAGTTTTCTTTTGATTTAAGAATGTCTTTTAAGTCAGGAATGCAAATAATTATATTTTATCCACTTAACGGAATGGGAGCATCGTCAAAGTTTTTAAAGACATTAACGTAACGATCCGATATCTAATTTATTATGGCTATCTCAAGTGGGTATCTTATTTATATGTACGCTGTACAGTGCTACGAACTATCTACCTAATTTTTGATGTTTCGTATAAAAGCCGTAGGACCACTTAAATATTTCATACACACATACCGCACCGAATCTGCCGAGTTACGGAGGAGAGCAACATAATGAGGCGCCGTAGGCCTTCTTCCGACTCGATTTGTACATTAACCCTTTGCGAGAGTGCTTTTAAAATGATAAAATGTTAATTTTATCTCGACGAGGGATTAATATTTCCTAAGGATTTTTGGAAAGTATATGCTACCTAGAGCGAACGTAAGTGTTTATGTGTGTTGAGCCTGAGACGGAGTTACTTGGCGAAAACCCCGATGCTTACTGCTATACCCACTTTATCCATTATGCCAAATTTTAAATATATCGGAACGTTCTAACCCTTATGCCTGCTAAATTATGATGATATCAAACCCATCTATCTCTTAGGAACCACCCCATCATCAACTCACTCTCTCGATTGTTGGCCCGAACAATTTTCTCAATTTTTGACGACGATGTGGTACCTTCTTCGTACTTTTTGCCACATCAGAAAATAATGTTCTAAGTGTTCCTTAAAATCGTGGTTGAAGATGGTTTTTGTTTTTTCATTGGAAGCCATTAGGGGAGTTGGATTGGATACAATATAAGGCATTCTAAGATAAAGTAAAAGATTTCGAACGTGGCACTTGTGTGCCAAGTTATAGGGGCACACTTGTGATAAGGGTGCCTGGCAATGTCGTTCCTTCTGTGTTTGCTTTCTCTTCCTCGAAAGGGTTGAGTTTGATTTGGAAATTGTACAGCATACCCCTTTCGAAATTTCGGCCTGTATTTACATTTATTTCTTTTTAATCAAATTAGAGCCACATACACTCCGTACACCCGTCACCATCATAAGCTATGCATTTTAAATCGAAAGAAAATCCAAATAGGTATTTCATACAATGAATTTTCCAGGAACGAGTATTTAAAGCAGCCGTACAAAGAATTTTCGCTACTTAAAAAGAAGGTAGTTATTAGAATTCAGTGCACTTTAGTCCTTTTTAGCTTCAACCTTAGTACAAAAAGAAACATCGAAAACAAAATTAATAATGTTAAATGTTTTTAATTAAATTCCTTCTTTTTACGAACCAGAACCTTTACAGGGCTTCTAAGGGCAATATTTTACTCACATTGTTCTCATAATAAAATTTATATTTTATAAAATAAAAGGCAAAAAGTTCCTGACCGACCAAAGAAGGTTTTTATTAAGGGCAAAGGAAATTTTTTATTTTCTCGTTATAAGGGTTCAGGTGAATACGTCGAGGGTTCACGAGGTTACACTGTTGGGAACTGTAATTTATCGTCAGCTTACATGTACTTGCTATCAAGTGATACTGTGTATAAAAGGTAGTTTTAATTAGACGTTTCCCGTTTTATAATTGATGTAGAAAGGGTGGTATGCAGCACATAAAAATGAATCGAATTGAAATATGAAATAAAAAGATTTCAATATGGTCGCAAACAAACAGAAAACAATTTGAACAAACAATACTTAGAATTTAAGAAAGTAGGTTGTGCGAAAAATGAAATATTGGAACTTAGCCTTTTGAACTATGAAAAATCAGTGGATGAATAAGAAATTAAATTTCAATTTAAATTGTAGGTAAGAATAATAAAAGCATGAAAGGTCACTTAAACTGTAGCGTATAAGTGATAAAAGGTAAGGTTTTTGAGTACATATTAATCCATAGTTTGGATTACATAATTTAAAAAAAAAAGTAAAAACAATTTGTCAGGAAATTTAATTTCGTGCCAAAATTGTCGAGATACTGTAAAGTACATTACATCTGTACATATCTAATTTATCTATTAAAAATAATTACAGAGCATACATTTTGTTATAGTTTTAACTTTTTAGCTTACGTCATTCTTGAGCATAAAAAATTTCTAGATCTCCAGCCAAATTAATTTACATCTATCTACATTCTAAAAAATAATCGAGTAAAATATAATAATTTCACATTACATGTACTGAATTCATTTGACAATAATATTACGGTTACAGATTCGAAAACTAATATACAAATATTGCACAAAACATTTGGCTGATTTAACAAAGCTGACTTTACGTCGTCCCTCAAAATGAAATGATGAAATGAATTTTCGCGAGCTTGCTTATTCTGGCGTAATATTACTCAGTATTTAAATCCAAATTAGAGTAAACTTGAATTTACTTTTTTAATTATGTAATATAATCATGATGCCTAAATTTACTTGTCTTATAAAACAAAATTGATGTAATTTTCCACCTTGTTGTGTAATATTACCTATTTGTGCGCTAAAAAACGTTTATACGTCAATAATACGAACAATTACATAGATTGTGTATTTTTCCACTTATTTTTGCTTTAAAGGGGAACATCCGAGTAGAAACAAATTTTTTTTTTAATTTTTTTTTTGCTTATCTTAAAGTTTGTAGTCTTAAGAATATTCTGTGTAAATTTCATATTGAAATTCCAATAATTGTGAAAGTTATAGGCAATTAACCGGAATGGGCCTTCGTGAATTCTCTATATAGAACGCCATTCAAACGCGATTATCTCAAAACATACTATTCAAAGACGGTCCCCAAAATATTCGAAAAACGACTTGACCGATTGCTTAAAAAATTTCACACAATATTTTTGGATAGGTTTTCTACTTCGCTACGTAGAATTTTTTCTTTTACTTACGAGTATTTTCTTTTTGTTTTATCAAGCCAGAAAGGTCAATAATTGAAGTTAAAAACTGAAAAAAAAGTTCAATTGGACGCCATTTCTTGAAAAAAATTTTTTTCAAAAAAAACTCTACGTAACGAAGGACATCATACTTTAAATTTTTAGAATCTTTTTGAAATTTTTGTTTTGGATCAACCGACTGCATGTAATCTTGGGAACCACAGACCGTGCGAGCGGTGGACATTCTTTACGCCGATCATGACAGCAGCGCCCCCAGTTGATATATATTTATAAAAAAAAATTATTAGCGTACCTCAACATATATACTTTCGAATAAAACCAACCTGGATAAAATCGAGCAAATAGTTTTTGAGATAATAATTTCTAAAATTCACCTATTTTTTGTGCTTTCTACTCGGATGTTCCCCCTTAAAGACAGAGTATTTTTACTAACTGTTTTTAGAGTGTGCTCTCGTTTTCGAATTACTCATTAACTGTCATCACCATTGTTGTGTTACATCTTCATAGCATAAGCTGTTACTCAGATATCAAAAAAATTTAAAAATTCTCTTTCTCTCAGACACCACCATTAAAAATATTAGCCATCAAAGTTGGCCTATAGACGATAAAATGGTCCATATATCAGGAACCGCTTAAAATAAAAAGTTGAAACTTGCAATTTAGACAGAGTTACTAGAATAATTCGGACGCTACTTGAAATATTATTTTCACGGGTTGTCATTTACAGAGTTACAGTGCACCACATCTAAGAATTAACCGTGCTCTGGACTGTCAGTTAAAAAAAATAATAAAGTTGCGCCGAAAATGCTTAACATATTTTTTTCTTTTTCTTGCTAATTACAAGTTTTGTTGTAGTTTAATAAAAAAATCTGCCAACAGTCTGGGCGCAACTTAATTATTTTAAGAAGTCCAAAACACGTTTAATGATGAGATGCGGTGTAGGTTACTATGCGACTGACAACCTAACAAATAACGTTCCAAATAGGCTCCTGGTTATTCCTTAGGCAAATGGGCCCACTATCCTAGTTCTACATAAGTTCCAACTTACAGCCTCCTAGCATAAGCGGTTCCTGAGATCATGAAATCAAAATTTTTCATCGAAAACGCTCTCCACTCCTCACCCCTCACACCACCCACCCACCAAAGGATACCAGTTGTAGGGGTTCACTCATTCTATCCACCATAAAAATTTCAACTAAATATCTCAAGGGGTTTGTGAGCTACGCGCCTTCAAACGGTTTTGCGTACGGCGGATGGCGTACGGCGGAGAGACGGACGTTTTACTTTATTATTTTAATAATAAAGTATTGTTATCGATTTTTAAAAAAAAAAAATTTGCTACCCTGAAAATTTTTTTTCCACGTTTCATGACTAATGGACACCAAAAAAGCAAAAAAAATTTTCAGTCCGTCTGTGCGCCGTCCGCCGTACGCCGTCCGCCGTACGCTAAACATTTGAAAGCTTATAGCTCTCAAACTCTTTGAGCTATTAAGTTGAATTTTTTTTGTTGATAGACTGAGAAGACATCTTCAAGTGCCCACCTTTTGAGTGGTGGGGGTGTGAGGGGGGAGGTGGGGGAAGCGTTTTGGACGAAAAATTTTGGTTTCAAGATCTCAGTAACCGCTTAGGCTAGGAGGCTGAAACTTGGAATTTATATAGAGCATCGGTAGTGGACCCATTTGCAAAAAAAGGGAGGATATGGGTAAAGGGGTGTGGGAGTTGGGGAAATAATAATGCGTCCGAAACGCTCGAAAGCCGAGATCGAGACATTCTAAAATCTATATCTCCTAATTGGTTAATCTCACGAAATTAAAACTTAATGAACATCTGTGGGCATACTAGGAGAATAGATCGGAAACAAATTTTTGAGTGGGGGAAGTGGCGTACGGAGGTGGGGGGTGAAAAACTTTAGATTACGATATCTCACGAAGCAATTACACTAGAGAAATAAAATTTGGTTTCTGTATTAAGGTTGACAAATAAAGTTTGCTGAAAGTAAACTTTTTTAAGGAAGCGGTGGAGTATGGAAGTGGAGGGGATAAGAATTTTTGTAAAATATCACGTCTCATATCTCAAGAACAGTGTAAGGTAAATGCTTAGAATTTTTAGCAGAAGTTGGCCAAATAAACCCCTAGCAGTGAAAAAAATGTTGGTGGTGAACGGGTAGAGGGTGAGGGTGGGGGAGGGTGAAAAGGAAAAAGTTTCGATTTTTATATCTCAAGAACCTATAAAGATATAAAGCTAAAACTTGGTATTTGGATAGAACTATAGTAGTAGCATGTTGAAAAATTTAATATTTTGTAGTGGTAGTATGGTACGGGGGTGGGAGGTGTTTTTCCTAACTATGGAACGTCTTATGCTAGAAAGTTGAAACTCGATATGTATATGTAAGTCAACTAGAAAAGTCTTTTCGATTGAAAAAAAATTCAAATATCCATTGGAGTACAGAGGGGGACCTAAAAAAAAGATCAGTGAAAATGGAATGCATATATTTTCACGATTTTCATCATATCTATTAGGTCTTTCCAATTATTGAATCCATTTTAATTCCACGGATTTTTCATATAAATACGTAGAAAGTGTTTTCAGGATTTTTTGAAATTCGACCCCCATGATGGTGTAAAGGGGATGTATACATTTTCACGAACTCAGCCATATCCCTCAGGTCTGATTAGATATCGAATAAAGTTTTACTTCCACGGACTTGTTTAATAATCACCTAAAACTTGTTTTCAAATGTTTTCCTTTTTCAACCCCTAAGAGGGTATAAACGGGTTGAACACGTTTTCACGAATTCCGTCATATCTCTTAGGAGTGATAAGACATCGGATTGGTTTTCACTTTCTCGGGCTTTCTTTATATATATCTAAAAACTCATTTCAGGATTTTTGGATATTCAACCCCAAAGTGGGTTCAAGGGGGTTGCATATATTTTCACAAATTTCCCACATATTTCTTAGTTCTAATGAGATATCAAATTCATTTTTACTTCTTACGGCTTCCTATATAATCGTCAAAAAGTTGATTTCAGGATTTTTAGATATTCAAGATATTCTTAGGATTGATGAGATATTAGATTGGTTTTCACTTCCACAGACTATTTATATAATCGCCTACAAACGCATTTCCGATTTCATGTAATGGCCCAAAACCGCTCCCGGAGTATGACCCAATTATGTAATTCATATTTTATATGTGGCAGCGGCGTAAGTATTCTAGCGCGACCCCATTCTACCAATTTTTTAAGGTTTTCAGTCACATAGTAACCTACACCGCATTAATCTTAAACACGTTCCGAACTTCTACCCGAAAAATAATAAAGTTGCGCCTAGACTGTTGGCAGATTTTTTTTTACTAGTCCTGAAACGTGAAAATACAAAATTCCAGGGTAGCAAATTTTTTTTGAAATTTCAGGTCGATCACAATACTTTATTATTAAAAAATAATAAAGCAAAAATGGTAAATGTGTTCTGCATATTTTCTTCTTTCTTTCACTTGGGTCAAGTTTCCATTTCGCCTTAAATCCAATATTTTTAAAACACACCATTTTGTATGTCTCATAGTTTGCATGTTGCAAACTACTTTATCTTCCATAAGATTAAAACTTTTACCGCCACTACCCCAAACCACAGAAACCCTCTTACATTATTTACACAAAGATTTTATCTCGACATTGTTAAGAGTTTTCCATCAATAATCGCCAATCAATCAATCAGTGAGTAGCATTTGCGATGTTCGTACCAGTGATATATTGCCAGTTTTAACATAGACACACCTGACTGCAAGACGAATAATACATTGATGTATTAAGGCTTTACAGGCACATGGTAGATTCCTGCTAGGCACATTTGTGGGGGGGGATATGGGGGATAGCTCAACCGAAAATTTTCTTATTAATTTAATAAAAAATAAATCAATAAGATCTTACAGTATATCCATTCCTAAATTCACTCCCACTTTCAGTAAACCCAAATTATGTGTATTAGCTAGCTCGAAAAGAGCACAGATTGCTGCAGAGAATTACTTTTAGTATTAATGCTGTTCATACGTTTTTAGCACAAATTAGTACATATATCACGCGCAAATATTTCAGTTGATTAGGTTATGGCACTCACACGCCAATTGTTGTTGTTTTTATTCACAGTTAATCAAAATATTTTACTCAATTATTTTATAATTTCAAAAATAGTTCATAATATTTACGAGCATTTATGTAATTTTCTCATGAAAAAAATACAAAAACAAAATGGCTGAAACTTCTATCAATCTCTTATCAACATTAATAACAATCAACAAAGTGGGTGTGTGTGCCAATAACAATAACAAAGACGTGATAAAACTCTTATTAAATCTGCCTATCTATTCGACGAGTTCAATATTTTGGTACTTAATTAACTAAATTTTAAATGAAAAACTTTAAACATTTACACAGAAAAAAAAATTGAAATGAAAATTTTTAGAAATTTTTCTTACCTGTTTGTGAAGTCTTAGAGAAGATATTCGGCACCGAAACAAAAGGTAGCGTAATCTGAATAAACAGGTAGAAAAATTTGTGTTTTAACGATTTTTTTTCTTGTTTTGCCACTGTTATTAGCACACACAGTTTCTTTTAAATTATTATTTTTGCTCACCAGATTTGAAATTGTATTTTTTTTATTTTTTTCAATAAGTTTTTTAATTTTGAAATTTAAGTTTTTTTTAATTTTTTGCAATAAGTTTAAAAATTTTGATTAATAACAAAAAATTCCCAGATAAAATTCATTAAAATGAATTCTGTTGATCTTTTGTATACCCTTCAGAAAATTATGAATGTAAGGAATAACTTTTAAACTTACCTGTATATCCTTTCGGGTAGACCATTGTGACTTCGTCAAATTTCGGCTTTTTGATCCCTTGTGCAGCCAAAGGACATCCAGACAATGAGCGGTGCGTTAGA
Source organism: Beris morrisii (assembly GCA_951812415.1). Taxonomy (NCBI): domain Eukaryota; kingdom Metazoa; phylum Arthropoda; class Insecta; order Diptera; family Stratiomyidae; genus Beris; species Beris morrisii. The sequence continues at coordinate 152,934,070 of OX638310.1, forward strand.
AATGTCCCATTTATGTGGCCGGTTCCGTCACATCCGGGCGTCGGACAATTTACACCGTCAAACTTCATCGCTGTGGCGGCTGCCACTGCCGCTTTATGTTGCTCGACAGTTCCACCATTTTCAAGAACTCGCATTTTATTTCGATTGGCTATCGGACAACCTGATGCACTGTTTTTTTTTAAAGAAAAATTAAAAATAATTTACATTAAGCATTGAAAAATAAATTAAAAAATTCTAAAATAAAGTATAGTTTTTAAAAGACAAAAGCACACCAAATGGTTTTAATGTTACTATGAAGAGATGGATGAAAGGGGTAACCACCTGGGTTCGACTATTTAAATTCCGAATTTGTTCTTTTCGATATCCATTCCAAAAATTTCATCTCTCTTTACCGTGGTTGAGTGATAGGCTAACAAGCTATCCCTGGAAAAAAAACTACCATGTACGATTTGGGGCTTCGAGAAGAAAACTCAAAGCGGGCAAAGGTATGGAAGGTAATGTTTCAAATCGTTTAGAGAAATATTTTCAAAGCAAGGCGAGGGGCGAAAGTAATCTTAAGACCCGCATCAATAAAGCGTACCAAGTTTCTGGGTATAATTTTTCTTCCAAAGAAATATAGGTTCTTTTCTTCCGGGAATTTAAATCTGGCCCTACCGTGTATTTGAAAAGAGAAATTTCTTTACCTCGCTATTCGAAATTCTACCTACTATAAGTAAAATCTTTAAAATTAATTAAATTTAAAGTCAAAATATTTCAGAGTTTGCGCGAGTTCCTCGGAAAATACTCTCAAATAGAAAACCAGATAAGGGTAATGGCCAGTGCAATAATTCCATCAGATACTCTCATATCAACACTCTAAGAAATATTGGTGTAAATTCACCATTATTATAGTTGACAACTGTTTTCCATCGATAATAATGGCAAAATTACATGCATGTGTAATTAGAGTGGAAAATTACACAAATAAATCGTGATAATTACACAACATATGCGTAGTCAATACCCACCAGTGATAGAACCATTTCACAATAGCAGCGTAATCAATAAACATAAGTGGCGTAATTATTACACAGAAACTGCAATTATTAAACATTTTTTGTGTAAAATTTCCGTTTTATTATAGGGGAAAACCCTCCATTTAATTCATATTAATAATTATATGGTAAAATCATAAATTAAAAACGCAACTTCACAATACATGTACTGTATTAAATTGAATTGGGTTCACAATGATATTACGGTTACTGATTCGAAAACTAATTTACAAATATTGCACAAAAACATTTGTCTGACTTAACAAACCTAACGACGTGAAGTAGAATGAAATAATGAAATTCATTTCCGCAAACTTGCTATTTCTGGCGTAATAATACACAGTATTTAAAGTAAAATTACACTAAGCCTGAATTTACATTTTTAATGGTGTAATTTAATTATGACGCCTAAATTTACTCTTTTTATAGAACAAAATAGATGTAATTGTCCACTTTAATGTGTAATTTTACATATTTGTGCACTAAAAATCGATTATACGTCAATAATATGTACAATTACATAGATTCTGTATTTTTTCACTTCTTTTTGCTTTGAAGACAGAGTATTTTTAAAAACTGTTTTTAGAGTGAAGGCTTTACAAAGTTTTATGCCAGATAATATTGTGGCCATCTTTTGCGCTATATTCCAATATAATGGCCTTAAATTATTTTCCGTGACTAAAATATTGACTTTAGTCTTAATTCGATTCACAATTAAACCACCCAAAAAATATTTCTGAAGAAAATTATTCAAATGTTAAGCTATTCTGAACAGGAACTTTTAGGCGGGGCATAATGCTCATTTTCTGTATTTTTAAAATATAACGTACAACATATAAGTATTCTCAATATCTGTACAACCACACGAATAAGCTTTAAATTCCCATTTCTCCACTTACCTTCGATGCGATAAAAATTTCCCTGTTGAATGTCCCGAACCGTCACAGCCCGGAATCGGACACCTGTAATTAAACCAAGTGCTGTAGGTTAAAAAGGAAAAGTTTTCCATCAAATAGCAATTAACTAAAAAAAAAATCCAGCAACATAAGCAACCTCTAAACCGCGTACGGACATAAGGGTGCAATGAGGGTGACTTACCTTAGAGGCTCGGAATCCTGACCATCCCGTGGTTTACTTTTCGGCTTATTTGCCCGTGGACAACCGGATAAACTGCGATGTGATGAGTAGTTACCGGTTACGTGACCCGAACCATCACAACCCGGTGTAGGACACTTCAGCTCCTGCGAATGTGATTGCAGGTGATTTCGATCGCTACGTGGACAACCGGTTAGGCTATAAAAGACGAAAAAACAGAACATTTCGGAGGAGTTAGAGCCTCTCGTTTCGCTTATAACAAACAGAATTTCCGTGTGTACATGTGTAAAAAAACAAACCTCAACATTTTCTATATTGGCAATCGTGTTTAAAGCGGGTAATGATAAAAGACATTCACAGGTAAGGGGAGTCACTGGTGCGAAAATCCGCTCGAGAAAATCAATTATGCAGGATACAGGTAGGAGTCGAGCGGGCTGGATGCACACGGGCTCACGGACTTGATTATGTTAATCTCCTGTTTTAATGGTATAATTTTCGTATAAATTTTATTAGAGATATTTCAACTTTTCAGACAGACGCTGTTTTACTGTTGTGGCGATACGAGTGAGCTTCATAAAATAAAATGGGGTACAAGAGAAGACACATGTACACTATACAACATATCGCACATTTATTACATGCAAAGTGTTCCGTAAGTTACATGGTAAGGATTTTCCCTACCCTTGTGAAGGATGGGGTTGCTTGCGAAACACCCGCAGTAGGATAGATAACAAATCATACGTATATGTGTATTAGATGTTACCGGCAAAAGCCGCCCACTACAGGGCGAACATTGTCCTTAAACACAATCAAGACAGGATATTTTGATTTTATATTTTACTACTACACGTTAATTTATTCACATATTCCAGTCTCGATAAATTTTCATACAAAATTGTACAGCTTGTATGCCATCCAGTTAGAAGTATCCACTTCCGATTATTCATGTAGGTACCCTTGCAAGTCACTAACTACCCCCCAGAGAAGAGAACGTATCTTCGCAACGACGGACTAATTTTCTTTTATCTCGGAACGAAACGGGAAAATGTAGGAAGTTATCTGAATATAAGTCTCTAGGTGGTTGCGTAAATAAATTTGAAATACGAGTCTGATCTCTCGCTAAGATTTGCAATAATTAAGTTTGAAATCTGTACTCCATTCGTAAGAAAAACAACAAAAATCCGAACTTCATATTATTAAATTTACAACGGAAAATCCCTTTCCATTACATTCGACACCCGTCCCCGTTTAATTTTCTTCACAAAATTCTTCATCGGGAAATTTTTCCATTAAAATGTCTCAACTCAGGAGTTCGATGCAAACTTTATAATGATTGCGATTATGAGCACTTCAACGATGTAATCCCGACGGTAATCCTTCCATCTATCGGAATAAGTGTGAGACGAAGGTATCTATATGCCGAGAGATGTATACTCACCCTTACCGAATGGCAGTATCTAAAGTGGGTATTTATCTGATATCTCATTTTTGGCCACTTTTATCTCGAATTTAAGGACTTGCCAAACAAAAGCAATATCGAATCCACAAAATCCAATAAACCTGCAGGAATTGCCGAAAACAAAGGCTGCCCGATTTTAGGAGGAGTAACAGATGCAGCCGTACGAATTGTTTTCCAGTAGATAAGGTTGGTTCGACTTGTTAGGACAGTTGCGGGAAAAAAATTATAAAGTAATTGACCTGAACCGAGTCTGGAAATATTTTTTTTCAACCAGTCGCAAATTGAAATGGAAGGACATAATCCACCACTTTTAAAAATCTTTGTTGCAACAACTGGGCAAATTGGGAACTTATGGTTGTTGTATCATCACGAAGGCTACTGGCACTGATTCTCCGGCTCGAAGAAATTGAATTCATAAATGCTACTTCTGTAAATTTATCAGACGGAAATGGAATTTGTAAGATTAATTATCTTATGACAATGATTCTGGTCAACATTATTAGTAAACCAAAAAATGTATTGCCCATCGTAGTGTCTTTAAGATCCGGTATTCTCTCTACGGATTCAGTATCAATCGCTCTATGTGTAAACTCCTTGCCATTCGAAAAAAAATCAAAAAAAACCATCGAAAGGGCCATATTCTAATTTAAGTAAAATCTACAAATAAAGTAATTCATATTTTTAATTCTCTTTTTTTTATATCAGCATTTTTCCTATTTTTATTTTCTTGCTTGATTTTGATTTATGTTTTAAGGCTGTATATTGTCCAACTTTGAATTAAAATGTTTTTTTGCTTTAAAAATTTAATTTTTGTTTCTATTTTATTTTTTTATTGTTACATCTTATTGTTTTTTGGGCTTGTTTAAGTTGTTCCTAGTTCACAGAAAAAATTAAAGTTTTGGACATATTTTACTTTATTATTTTAATAATAAAGTATGTTTAATTGTATTTGTTTGGTCGCTTTATATTCTGGATTTGTCTGTTGGATATTTATTTTCAGAATATTTTGCTGATTTTGTTCTATATTTTCTCTTTATTTGTCACTTGTAGATCTATTAATTTTTATTTATTAAAGTTAATTCTTTTTCCTACTTTTTTGTTTCCATTTGTTTCTATGTTTTAAACATATTTTGTTTTTTGCCTTTTCTATACTTTTTTGGTTTGTTTGTTTGTTTGTTCTCTTTTTGATGATTTTTCGGTTGTTTTTATATTTTTTTAATTTTAATTTGGTGTTTGTGGCTTGTTTTTTCTGTTCTTCGATTTTTATTTTTGTGTTTTTTTGTATATACAGCCAAAAGTATTATTGATTTATTTGATTTATTTAATTTTATTATTGTACTAATTTAAAATTTTTTTTTTAGATTTAATTTATTTAGTTTTTTTTTTATTTTCTTTGTGTGCTTAGCAGTTAATTTCTTTGTTTTACTTTATTATTTCAATAATACAGTATTGTTATCGATTTTTAAAAAAAAAAATTTGCTACCCTCAAAATTTTTTTTTTCACGTTTCATGACGAGTAGACACGAAAAAAGCAAAAAAAAATTTCAGTCTGTCTGTCCGCCGTACGCCGTACGTCTACCGGTGTACGCAAAATTGTTTGAAGGCTCGTAGCACCCAAACCCTATGAGCTATTACATTGAATTTTTTTTCATGGGTAGAGTGGGTAGGCCCCCTAAAGTGACCAAATTTGGGGGGGTGGGGGTGTGAGGGGGGAGGAGGGGGAAGCGTTTTAGACGGAAAATTTTGGTTTCTAGATCTCAGCAACCGCTTATGCTAGGAGGCTGAAATTTGGAATTTATATAGAGCCGATATAGGTGAAGGGGTTCGGGAGTGGGGGGAAAAATAATGCGTCCGAAACGCAAAAAAGGTGAGATCGACACATTCTAAAATACATATCTCCTAAACAGTCAATGTCACAAAATTGAAACTTAATGAATATCTGTAGGTATACTAGGAGAATAGATCGAAATCAAAAATTTGAGTGGGGGAAGTGGCGTACGGGGGTGGGGTGTGAAAAACTTTAAATTACGATATCTCATGAACCAATTGTACTAGACAAATAAAATTTGGTTTGTGTATAAAGGTTAACAAATGAAGTTTGATGAAAGTAAAATTTTTCAAGGGGGCGGTGGAGCATGAAAGTGGAGGGGATAAGAATTTTTCAAAAAAATCACGTATCATATCTCAAGAACAGTGTAAGATAGATGCTTAAAATTTTTACCAGAAGTAGGCCTAATAGACCCCTAGCGGAAAACAAAATTTAGGAAGTGTGGGTGTAGAGGGTGAAAAGGAAAAGGTTCCGATTTTAATATCTCGACAACCTATAATGATATAAAGCTGAAACTTGGTATTTGGGTAGAGCTATATTAGTAGCATGTTGGAAAAATATAATTTTTTATAGGGGTAGTATGGTACAGGGGTGGGGAGTGTTTTTTCTATCTATAGAACGGCTTATGCTACAAAGTTGAAACTCGGTACGTTTATGTAAATCAACTAGAAAACTAATTTAAATTAAAAAAAATTTCAAATTTTCATTGGCGTTCAGAGGAGGGGCAAAAAACATGATCAGTGAAAATGGTATGCATAGATTTTCACGGGTTTCGTCATATCTATTAGGTCTTCCCAAATATGGAATTCATTTTTATTCTACGGCTTCTTCATATAAATACCTAGAAGGTGTTTTCAGGATTTTTTAAAATTCGACCCCTAAGAGGGTGCAAAGCGGGTTGTAAAATTTTTCACGAATTCTACTATATCCCCACGTCTTATCAGATATGGAATATCTTTTCACTTTCACGTGCTTGCGTAATAATCGCCTAAAACTTGTTTTTAAGTTTTTTCCTTTTTCAGCCCCTATGATGGTATAAACGGGTTGAACACGTTTTCACGATTTCCGTCATTTCTTTTAGAAGTGATAAGAAATTGAATTGGTTCCTACTTTCTCGTGCTGTCTTCATATTTATTTATTAACTCCTTTCAGGATTTTTGGATATTCAACCCCCAAGTGAGTGTAAGGAGGTTGCATATCTGATAATATATCGAATTCATTTTTACTTCCCAAGGTTTCCTATATAAAAAGCCAAAAAGTCAATTTTAGTATTTTAGATATTCAATCCTAATGGGTGTAAGGGGGTAGTATGCTTTTCAAAGTTTCGACATATTTCTTAGGTTCGATGAGATATTAGATCGCTTTTCATTTCCACAGACTTTTTATATAATCGCCTACAAACCCATTTCTCGATTTTTGGATATTCAGCCCCCAAGGGTTTGCATATGTTTTCACAAATTTTGCCATCCCTTAGTTCTGATGAGATATAAAATTGGTTATTACGGCATTTGATGTAATGACCTTAAAACCAATTTCACGATTTTTCGAATTTCAAGAACCAAGGGGGTGTGAAGTGTTTGCTTACGTTTTCACAAATTTTTCAAAATCCGTCTTCTCTCATGAGATATCAAGTTGCTTCTTATGAAATCGTCTAAAAACCTGTTGCACAATTTTTTTTAAATTCAAACCCCAAGTGGAAGTAATGGATTTGTATACGTTTTAACAATTCGACTATCTAATTCTGATAAGGCAACAAATTCGTTTTTACTTCTATGGGCTTTTAGTGTACATAATATACTGAAATTCGAATAGTCTACACGGACTTTTTCAATGTTTAATCGGCTAAAAATCTCTATTTTAAATATTTTTATATTAAGAACAAAAATAATTTTCCAAGAAATCTAATAATCTCGAAGCAACTCATGATACACTCCGACTTTGACCCGAAAAATAATAAAGTTTCGCCCAGACCATTGGCAGATTTTTTTTTAATTTCCTTATTTTTTTTGAGTTTAAAAAAATCGCTTTGATTTTGAAAAAAAGGCAAGTTGTAAGCCTTGCTCTAAGCTCTCCAAAATTTTAATTTCGACGAAATACTCATCCTAATCCATTCAACAACTGGCGTTTAACAGCTAGTGTAAGAGAAAAATAAAGCGGCAAAGTAAAGTTTTCGGTCCATTGCTGTGAAATTTTGTGAAAACCTTAAATTCTAAAGGTTCGAAAAATTTCCACTTGAAATTCAACCAACGAATCATAAGTGTACGTAATTTCCTCCCTAAGAAGTACAATTTCGTAATATTCACCACAACAAGGCTAAGCTTCACTTTAGAAGTATCTACAGATGCTAAAATACGTTGACACATCTCTACGTACACACGTTAAACGCTTTCGACTCCTTGAGCAACCCCATCATTTCAACTAAATTCGAGAGATAGGTAGACCCATAAAGCACCTAATTATTTTAATAACCGAAAACGTAATCTTAAGGCTCATCTCAGAAAGTGCACGTAGACATGTCACACGCTATGTGTATAGCAGCCAGACAAACAGAATGGGCTCCGAGATCCCACTGGAACGAAACGAACAAGGATATTTTCTATGGCGTCGGTATTCGGTATTCCGATTTCGAAATATCCCAGCGTCTCTCCTTCGAGACTAAAAACCCTAAGAGTCTTGTAATGCACGTAAGGGTTACGAAAGTTTAACAGCGAAACATTAAATGTGCAAATTGCTCGAACGAAGCGAAGATTAGGTCTTCGACTAGGGAAGTGGATGTGGCTAAGAAGTAGTTCGACTTTCCTTGGAATGGCTTCTCAACTTCGGCATTATCTCAAAAATGAGTCGACCATAGCTGCACCTCAGATAACCTTAGATAGGAGTCGTCCTTTTCTCGAAGGGTATCCTTGTATGCATATGGGGTTAAGTTTCTTAATTTCCCAAACCTCGGCAAAAATTCGATAATTCTCAAGGAAAGACCCCTGTGTTTCAGTCGAGTATAATGAAGGAAATTCGCAGTCGTGCATGACTAATATTCAAATCGTTATATCTGATATGGGATGTCCTTGAATTTGAATAAATGGAGATATGGTAACTTACCTATCCTTTGACTTATCGTGCTGTGGTATATGCTGAGGTGGAGGCATGGCATAGCAAGATGCCGGACTCGGTGAATAGCCACCAGATACCGGTGTCGGATATCCGCCGGGACCTACTGCAGTCGCATAAGGATTACTACATTGATATGCCGTTGGACCATAGCCGTGGTAGCCAGTTGGTGGATAATCGGATTGAACGACCATGCCATAGCCGGGATGAGGACTATATCCTGTAAAGAGAAGAAAAGTAGAATGAATTCGAGCCTGAAAATACTCCGATCGTGGATAATGCTTGAAAGTTGATTTAGCAAACTTACCACTGGGGTCTCTATAGCTGTCGATGTAGTGTGATCCACCGCTGTCTGGAGTCGATTCTCGACTGTAAGGTCCAGGACCCCCGATATGTCCAACTAATCCGAAACCAAGAGGTCGCGGTGGTCCACTAAAATCAACCGGTTCTGTTTGCGGTGACCGCGGTCCGCCCGTACTGAACCCATGCGGATGAGCTAATCCGTCAGGATGCGTACTATACTGCGGGCTAGTGGTTCCGGCACTGAAAACATAAGCAAAATACTACAACAATTTTTGACTCGAACGACTCACTACCTGTGTGGTAACCGCGTCACACTTAAATCCAGAGTTTGTCCTTGCGGGCTTGGCACTTGTGGGCTGGCTAGATGATGCGGACTAGACCCGGGCTGTGGACTGCCTGCCAAACGTTGGCTATAATGTGGCGAGTTGAAGCCGTGGGGACTAGAAGATGTCACACTGGACGTCGATAAATCGATAACGGGTCCACTCGGTGATGGCGAACCACCTTTGTAGGCAGCTTGAGCAGCAGCTACCTTTACCGAAAGATTTATAGCGGAGAAGCCAGGTGGCAGAGGTCCTACAGTCGGGTCGTAGTGGTACATGGGTCGCGGATATATCGGTCCATTATTTTCATCGTGTTCGGATTTTAACATACTCGCATGGACCATTTGCTGCTCCTGCAAATACTTCTGCTGATTGTTGATGTCGTCCATTGTGGCCGGCTGAAGGTAAGGATACATGTTAGTCCTTTGGGTCGTACAGTTCGGGTCGTATCGTTCGAAAGCGGTCGATATGGGAATGGAATTGGTATCGTATGGTCTATGATGGGACGATGTGTTAATTGATGTGTCGTAGGAAGGTCGTGTTGCCAACATATCGCTATGATAGGACACCGAAGGTTTTGCTATCGAACTGATATCGTTCATTTGCGTGTATCTAATTTGCTGTTCCCGAATGTATTGGTCATCCATGGTCATATGATGGTTGCCTCCCATCATTAGGCTTCCGGCTCCTTCGAATGTGTTCCTATGGTGGTGGTGTTGCTGGTGGTGTTGTTGTTGTTGTTGTTGTTGCTGCTGCTGTTGCGGATCATCTTGGGGATTGGGTTCATTTAGCTGGAGATTGACGAATCCATTCATCTCTTGTGAGTTCTGCAATGGCATCTGGGAGCTGGAATTTCGAAGCAGATCATTCGTTCGCGACGATAAGTGTGTTGTATGCAAGGTGTCACTGTTCCCATTATTTGATGGATGAGGTGGAGGTGGAGGCGGAGCAACCCCACCATTTGTTAGACTATTGGCTTTTGGTTGGCTCTCGACCGCCGTTGTAAATGAACTCGAATTCGAGTCGTTGTTGATGTACGAATCGTACTTTTGTTGTTGAGTGTTGTTAAGGTGTTGTTGCTGTTGGTGCTGATGCGATTGTTGTTGTCCTGTGCTTATGGGAGTTGGACTTTTAGTAAAAGTTGTCTCGGATTTGATGCTTTGGCTAAGCTCAGATTTAATCATAGGAATATTGTTGTTGTTGTTGTTGTTATTATTATTATTATTGTTACTATTGCTGTTGTTATTGCTACTACTGTTCATACTAAGAGTATTATTGCACTTGCTATTGTTGTTGTTGTTATTATTATTAACACAGTTTGACGAATTATTATTGTTCAGAAAAGAATTATGGCTTAATTTTGACGGTTCATTTGGATCCAGTCGACTTGATTTTTCGATATCTTTTTCAGATTTTAGACGAATGCCTTCTCTAGGGTGTAAATTGGACAGAGAGTCGTGTTGCGATGCGCCTAGTGGATACAGCGATTTAATATCTTGTTTCGAAGCTATCGTACTCCGAATATCGTTCGTTAAAATTGGATTGAGTGTAGCTAGAAAAAAGGAGAAAGTATGCATTGAGGTGGTGTTCTGTACGTTAGAATTTCTTTTTCTAATACAATTTTACGACGAGCAATTAAAATACAAATAATTAAAATTTAAGATTTCTTTTGCGAAACTAATGTGACGTTGATGAAGTGTTGCATCCAAGAATCCAAATAAATTCTAAAACAGTTTAATTACAAGGTATCAATTTCTGTCAAAGAATTTTTTTTAAGATCGGTCTAATTTATTTAGGTTTTATCAGAAAATAGCGAAAGAGCTATCACGTGCACACGATAACGTCCTTAGGCACCATTTTATGAAACTTTAGTGAGCAAGATCAAGAGAATCCGCAAAAAAAATATTTTATCCAGGTCAAAATTGAGATACTTCGCTGTTCTATAGAAGATCATATAGGAGTAGGGAGAATGCTTTGATGTAAACTTCTGGTTTTTATCAAATTAATAAAAATTTTGTATTTCGTCTAGAGAATCATATAGCTTTGCATAATTTCTAATTGTAAAATTATAAAATTATATTTTTCCAATTTGAAGTATTATGCGCTACTGGTAGACGATCTAGAGATCGCTTGTTCAAATATCGACCGGGATAATAAACTTAGCAAGCATCGAAGATAAAATATTCCCTACTCCATGAACCAGAAATTCTTCTTTTAAAACTTTGGTAAATTTAAAATTAAAAATTACAGCGAAAATAATAAATAAATAACTCCGCACATCAAATTTGAAGGCATGCATCAGGAAATAAAACTTTACAAAACCAGTGATAAAACCTTCGTTGATTTTGTGACACTAACAAACCTGGTGTTGTCTTATGTTGAAAAATGAATCCATTTTGATACTTTGCCTCCCGGACTGCCGCCTTATTGGCAGCAGCAGTCGGACATCCCGATAAACTTCGATGTGTATTACGATTTGAACTAACGTGCCCTCTGCCATTACAGCCAGGTGTCGGACATTTCAAAATTGTTTCATGCATCGCCAACACTATTTAGGTATATGTGCCATATGGGATCAATCATCCAATCATCATCGGTGAATTTTATTTAAAAAAATAAACAGATTGTAAGAGAATGCAAATATAATTTTTGTTAATTTTTGGTAAATATTGAGTAAAAGTTTAGCTTGACGCTATAGTTTTTTTTAGTAATTAGCTCCTTAGAGATATAGTTAACATCGAATTTTGAAAAGATAGCCAATAGCATACATTATACATTTTCTCACCCCACAAAAATATATTTACAACAATTAGAACTGAAAAAATACAATTTATTATTTTATAACATTGATTTTAATTATTTTAGATACAAATTCACAGATAGAACAAAAAACGGAGGTACACAAAGCGGGGGAGAGAAAATTGCATTTTTCTCAAATTTTGTTAGACTCAAAAGTAACTTACCTTCTAGGCAAAAGCAATATCTTTCAAAGTATTTTTACTCAATATTAACCACATAATTTAACAAAATTATATTTTCATCTTATATGACTAAAATAAGACTAAAATTTAATTTTCGAAACTCTCTACCCCGCTGAAAATTCTTTAACCTACTTTAAATGTTATACACATCGGGATGCTGTACGATTAGCTCGGTCATGCAATACTTTAAAGTATTGTTAAAAAAATTCAAAAGTATGCACAAATTCGAAAGTCTGGCAAAGTATCAAAATAATTACAGATTTACGTGTAGGAGAAAATCATTACTAGTGTTTCTACGAGAATTTAGAAGAAGATGTATCTAATCTACTATTTCACTATAATATGACATAAGATGCAATTCAGGATTGTTTTTTATTTTATTTTATTCTATTTTACTTACGTTCGGGTGTTACTTTATCCTTCTTCGGGCAGCCAGATAAACTTTTTTTGTTGGAAGAAAAATTTATTTTACTTTATAATATATATATATTTTTTATAATTTTTACTTACCTTCTGTGATGAGAGTAAAGTCCGGTAACGTGTCCCTGACCATTGCATCCAGGAGTAGGACACTTGGTACCCTCTGAAAAAAATTATTATTTTTAGAATGTTACTCTGTTTGAAAGTAAGTCGGATTTCGTTCCGGTATTTTTTTTATACAGTCAGCCTATTTCGAATTAGAAGCCACTAGGTCAGAAGATATAAAATTATAATGAGAACTGAGTATGAATACTAGTCTGGAAACGATTTAAAAATTCGAACGGAATCTACGAAACGGGCCAAAGAAGCATAGAACACTTAACACATTTTTCCAGGTTACTATTTTAATCATCAGTAGTGGGAGTTTTAAGTAACATACCTGTCTATAGAATAATAACTCTTTAATGAAGAAATTATAAAAACGTAAAAACCTAACCTGTTTTAATTTTATGGCGCGATAGACCAAATCGAACCATAGCCTCTTCGATATTTCTGCGATCGAATTTGGAATATTACGGTCGTTCCTTCGTTCGATCTGAGTTTTCTTCCCAAGCACCTCAGCATACTTTTTTTTATCGTAAAAACAGTAAAAAAAAATGCATTGAAATTTACATGTTTTGGATAGTAGGCAAATTAACCACATCTTCTCAAGTAAATTTACAATGGGATGTTACAGTCAATTTTAATGTAATTTTAAATTTCAGTTAGTAAATTTCAATTTGCATAGATTTGGCGTGCGTAGCCACTGCGCTACTGAAGGAGTCTCATTTTCATTTCAGTAGAAAACAAAATTGAAAGAAGCCAGTTTCATGTTTTCATATATTACATGTTTTTCGTCGTAAAATTTAAATAGATAAGTAGAATTACACGAAAAAGAACGTAATTTAAAAAATATATTATAGTTAATTTTAAACGAAATAACGGTAGACAATCCTCTAGTCTCTTCCTTGGCTAGTTACTCCTACAACTAGTGTTGTGTACCTTATTATTTTAACCTATTTTACTTTATTATTTTTTAATAATAAAGTATTGTGATCGACCTGAAATTTCAAAAAAGTTTGCTACCCTGAAATTTTGTATTTACACGTTTTAGGACTAGTAAACCCCAAAAAAGCAAAAAAAAAAAAATGTCCGTCTGTACGCCGTACGCCGTCCGCCGTCCGCCGTACGCCGTACGCAAAACCGTTTGAAGGCGCGTAGCTCCCAAACCCGTTGAAATATTAAATTGAAATTTTTATGGTGGGTAGATTGGGTGAACCCCTACCACTGGTATATTTTTGAGGGGTGGGGTTACAAGGGGAGAGGAGAGGGGAGCGTTTTAGACGAAAAATTTTGGTTTCTAGATCTCAGGAACCACTTATGCTAGGAAGCTGAAACTTGGAACTTATGTAGTACTATGATAATGGACTCAATTGCAAAAAAATGGTCGATATTGGTTAAGGGGTGTGGAAGTGGGGGGGAAAACAATGAGTCTTTAACGCATGAAAGCCGGGATTGAAACATTCTAAAATCCATATCTCCTGAACCATTGATGTCAGAAGATTGAAACTTTGTTGTTGTCCTTAGGGATACTTAAAGATTAGACAAGGGCTAAAATTTTTAAGAGAGGTGGTGGGGTGTGGGGGTGGGGGGTGAAAAACTTCGGATTACAATGTCTTCCGAACCAATTACACCAGGAAAATAAAATTTAGTTTCTGTATATGGGATCACAAGAGGAGTCTACCAAAACTAAATTTTTTGAGGGGGGAGGTGGAGCACGAAAGTGGGGGGATAGCAATTTCTCAAAAAATGTCATTTTTATATCTCAGAAACCGTATCAGATATGATCTTGAAAATTTTACAGGAGTTGGGGACGGTAAACTTCTAGTAGGAAATTTGGTGATGTGGGTGTTGGGGGTGATGGTGAAAGGGGGTAGAAAGGAAAACATTCTGATTTTTATTTCTCGAAAACCATAATGAAGAGAAAGCTAAAAATTTAGGATTATATAGAGGCACTATGCAGACATCCTAGAAAAATAAAATTTTTCATAGGGGTATCAAGGTACAGGGGAGAGGGGTGGTTTTTTATATCTCAGAAACAGCTTATGCTAGAAAGTTGAAACTTAGTACGTATATGTAGATGTACTATTAAAGTAATTAAAGCAAAAAAAAAGTTCAGATTTTTATTGGCGTTCAGAGGTTGAGTAAAAAAAATGTCCGTGAATCCACATTTTCACAAATTTCGTTAAAACTTTTAGACATGTCGAGCTATCAAAGCAATTTTACTTCTGCGGGCTATTTATATAAGCGCCTACTAACGATCTCCAAAATTGTTCGATATCCAACCCCTAAGGGGGTGTAAAGTGGTTGTGTACATATTCACGAATTCTGATATATTCCTAAGGTATATTGAGATTTGGAGTTCACGTTTACTTCTATAAGGGAAAAACCCGATTTAAGAATTTTTGCGTATTAAACCCCCTGGGGGTATTGTTCAAGATTTCACTAATTCCGAAAATCTCTTAGGTTTAATGTGATCGAATTCGCTTTTACTACTTTCAATTATTCTATTGATAAAAACATACGTAAATAAATAAAAAAATCTGCCAATGGTCTGGGCGAAACTTTATTATTTTTCGGGTCAAAGTTCGGGAGCGGTCAAAGTCGGAGTGTATCATGAGTTGCTTCGAGATTATTAGATTTCTTGGAAAATTATTTTTGTTCTTAATATAAAAATATTTAAAATAGAGATTTTTAGCCGATTAAACATTGAAAAAGTCCGTGTAGACTATTCGAATTTCAGTATATTATGTACACTAAAAGCCCATAGAAGCAAAAACGAATTTGTTGCCTTATCAGAATTAAGAGATATGTTAAAAATATTGTTAAAACGTATATAAACCCATTACTTCCACTTGGGGTTTGAATTTCGAAAAAATTGTGAAACAGGATTTTAAACGATTTCATAAGAAGCAACTTGATATCTCATGAGGCAAGACGGATTTTGAAAAATTTTTGAAAACGTAAGCGAACCCTTCACACCTAATTGGTTCTGGAAATTCGAACAATCGTGAATTGGTTGGCCGTAATAATCAATTTTATATCTCATCAGAACTAAGGGATGGCAAAAATTGTGAAAACATATACAAACCCTTGGGGGTTGAATATTGAAAAATTGAGAAATGGGTGTGTAGGCGATTATATAAAAAGTCTGTGGAAATGAAAAGCGATCTAATATCTCATCGAACCTAAGAAATATGTCGAAACTTTGAAAAGCATACAACCCCCTTACACCCATTAGGATTGATAATCTAAAATACTGAAATTGATTTTTTGTCTTTTTTATATAGGAAACCTTGGGAAGTAAAAGTGAATTCGACATATCACCAAATATGCAACCTCCTTGCACCCACTTGGGGGTTGAATATCCAAAAATTCTGAAAGTAGTTAATAAATAAATATGAAGACAACACGAGAAAGTAGGAACCAATTCAATTTCTTATCACTTCTAAAAGAAATGACGGAACTCGTGAAAACGTGTTCAACCCTTTTATACCCTCTTAGGGGCTGAAAAAGGAAAAAACTTAAAAACAAGTTTTAAGCGATTATTACGCAAGCACGTGAAAGTGAAAAGATATTCGATATCTGATAAGACCTGGGGATATAGTAGAATTCGTGAAAAAGTTTACAACCCACTTTGCATCCCCTTAGGGGTCGAATTTTAAAAAATCCTGAAAACACTTTCTAGGTATTTATATGAAGAAACCGTAGAATAAAAATGAATTCAATATTTGGGAAGACCTAATAGATATGACGAAAACCGTGAAAATATATGCATTCCATTTCCACTGATAATTTTTTTTGCCCCCCCTCCGAACGCCAATGGATATTTGAATTTTTTTTTTATCTAAATTCGTTTTCTAGTTGATTTACATAAACGTACCGAGTTTCAACTTTGCAGCATAAGCCGTTCTAAAGATAGGAAAAACACCCCCCACCCCCGTACCATACTACCCCTATAAAAAATTATATTTTTCCAAGATGCTACTAATATAGCTCTATCTAAATACCAAGTTTCAGCTTTATATCATTATAGGTTGTCGAGATATTAAAATCGGAACCTTTTCCTTTTCACCCTCCCCCACCCTCACCCTCTACACCCTTATTTCCAAAATTTTTTTTTCTGCTAGGGGTCTATTAGGTCTACTACTGTCTACTACTACTGGTAAAAATTTTAAGCATCTATCTTACACGGTTCTTGAGATATGAGACGTGATTCTTTAGAAAAATTCTTATCCCCTCCACTTTCATGCTCCACCGCCCCCTTGAAAAATTTTGCCTTCAGCAAACTTCATTTCTGAACCTTTATACACAAACCAAATTTTATTTGTCTAGTGCAATTGGTTCGTGAGATATCGTAATCTAAAGTTTTTCACCTCCCACCCCCGCACGCCACTGCTTCCACTCAAATTTTTGTTTCCGATCTATTCTCCTAGTATGCCTACAGATATTTATTAAGTTTCAATTATGTGACATTAACCGTTTAGGAGATATGGATTTTAGAAAGTGTCGATCTCACCTTTTTTGCGTTTCGGACGCATTATTTTCCCCCCACTCCCAAACCCCTTCACGTATATCGGCAATTTTTTTGCAAATGGGTCCACTACTGAAGCTCTATACAAATTAAAAATTTCAGCTTTCTAGCATAAGCGGTTGCTGAGATCTAGAAACCAAAATTTTCCGTCTAAAACACTTCCCCCTCCTCCCCCCTCACACCCCCACCCCTCCAAATTTGGCCACTTTAAGGGGACTGCCCACTCTACCCACGAAAAAAAGTTCAACTAAATAGCTCAAAGGGTTTGGGTGCTACGAGCCTTCAAACAATTTTGCGTACACCGGTAGACGTACGGCGTACGGCGTACGGCGTACGGCGTACGGCGTACGGCGTACGGCGGACAGACGGACTGAAATTTTTTTTTGTTTTTTTCGTGTCTACTCGTTATGAAACGTAAAAAAAAAAAATTTTGAGGGTAGCAAATTTTTTTTTTTAAAAATCGATAACAATACTGTATTATTGAAATAATAAAGTAAACATACTGCAGTCACGATCGGCTGCAAGCCAATCGTATAATACTCTAGATGAATACTGAACTCCGATTTATATTGTAGTTGGGGATAAAGTAGAAATACGTATGTGCATGTTGTATGTCCTTTATTAAGGACTCCCATTTGATTGCTACTCAAACCTAAATGACAATATTCAGTGTTTTATTTCATATCTTGAACTGGGTAAGTCATCGAAAAAAAATGTCCTTTTTGAAGGACTTTCACATAGGAGGTGCAGGAAGGACTCACTCGATTTCTTACATATTTATCCTTTTTCTTGGAACCATTTTAAAATGAACGTGTACAAAATTTCAAATTCGTAGCTTGAAGAGCTCAAAAGTTATCGAAAAATATTGTTGAACACGTGTCTTAAGGACATTTTACATGGCAGCTACCAGAAGGAGTAGAAGGATTTCGCTGATTAGTAAGCCTGAACTTCGTTTTTACTCAAAACTAATTTGTACAAAATTTCCAATTCATAGCTAAAAGATTACTTGAGTTATAGTATGTTCCGTAAATTAAGTGAAGATGTTTTGACAGGATATTTGTATGGCAGCTACACGAAGGACTAATAGGATTTTCTTCATAGCCATACATTTAGCTCCAACTATTGAAAAAATAACACATACAAAATCTCAAAGACGTAGCTTAAACCCTTCTAAAGTTATCGACCAATATTCTTGAACACGTGTTTTGAGGACATTTTGTATGGCAGCTGCCAGAAGGAGTAAAAGGATTTCGCTGATTAGTAAACCCAAACTTCGTTTTTATTCAAAACTGATTTGTACAAAATTCCCAATTCATAGCTAAAAGATTACTTGAGTTATAGTAAGTTCCGTAAATTAAGTGAAGACGTTTTGACAGGATATTTGTATGCCAGCTACACGAAGGACTAATAGGATTTTCTTCATAACCATACATTTAGCTCTAACTATTGAAAAAATAATACATACAAAATTTCAAAGACGTAGCTTAAACCCTTCTGAAGTTATCGACCAATATTCTTGAACACGTCTTTTAAGGACATTTTGTATGGCAGCTACCAGAAGGAGTAAAAGGATTTCGTTGACTAGTAAACTCAAACTTCCCTTTCACCAAAAACTAATTTGTACAAAATTCCGAATTCGTACCTAAAAGATTACTTGAGTTATAGTGAGTTACGTAAATTAAGTAAATACATTTTGACAGGATATTTGTATGGCAGCTACACGAAGGACTAACAGGATTTTCTTCATAATCATATATTTAGCTCCAACTATTGGAAAACTAACACAAACAAAATTTCAAAGTCGTAGCTTAAACCCTTCTGAAGTTATCGACCAATATTCTTGAACACGTGTTTAAAGGACATTTTGTATGGCAGCTACCCGAAGGAGTAGGACGATTTTGCCCGTTAACGAACTTAGCCTTACAAATTCAACCAATTATCCAAATTCAAAATTTCAAGATCCTAGGTGAAGGCGTTCTTGAGTTATCGTGCTAACGGCAGACGGACGGACGGACGGACGGACGGACGGACGGACGGACGGACGGACGGACGGACGGACGGACGGACGGACGGACGGACGTCAGGCGGATTTGAGGTTTTTGGCCACAAATAAACAAAAAATAATATATAACTTTTTTTCGTCCGAGGCTTGGTTCTATGCGTTACAAACTTTTGGGCTGGATTAAACTTATAATACTCTATATGATTTCATCTAGAGTATAAAAATCGGCCAACAGTCTGGGCGCAACTTTATTATTTTATGGGTAGAAGTACGAAACGTGTTTAATGATGAGATACGGTGTTGGGTACGATGAGACTGACAACCTAAAAAATAACCAGGAGGCTATTTGGAACGTTATTTTTTGGGTTGTCAGTCGCATAGTACCCAACACCGTATCTCATCATTAAACACGTTTCGTACTTCTACCCATAAAATAATAAAGTTGCGCCCAGACTGTTGGCAGATTTTTAGTTTTTGTTTAGTTTTAAGTAGTGTTTAAGTTAGTCATTAAGGTTCTTTCAAGCAAGATTTTTTGTTAACAAAATTTTTCCTTGAACATTTTACTGTGTCGGATTAACATAAGTTTTTGCAATAGAATGCAAAATTTTCAGCTGTAAAGATTAAGATCTAATCACTGAATTATTTTTACTTGTTATTATACAACCCAATGAATTTAAATAAATCATCTATCTATCTATCTATCTAAGCGAAATAGTAAGTGTTTCATGTAAAATGTACGGTTCAAATGAAAACTGCATGAATAACTTAATAATACCAGTATTTTCGCGTAAAAATGATTAAAATGTGTACTTTTACTTGAAAATTAAATGTACTGGAAATTTCAAGAAAAAATTGGATTGATAATTCAATCAACCTACTGAAACAATAAAAAATTGTATTTAACATAACATAACATAACATTTATTCAATAATAAATTCAAGTAGCTACAGCTTTGTAAAACATTTTAGAGATTTAGGCAGAAGTTGCCTTTACAGCTATGATGAAATAGTTTTGGTAAATGGTAATGATAGATCAATGTTGCTATGGTTATCAAGCTTTTTAGGAAAAATTTTCAAAAACCTAATACTGTTAAATTTAAAACTTAACCTATCTTATATCTAAACAATACTTAAAAGAGATTAATAAATGAGAGGCACACATTACATCAAATTATTTTTACTCATGAAGAGATGCTATGAGAGGGTTGACAATATTTTGACATTTTTCTAAAAATTTGGTATACGCTAATTCCGATAATACCGGTAATAAGGTGATTTGAGCAACATTGTAGAGGCGACGTGTTGGATAGTAGAATGGTTTATTTAAAATAAGTTTCAAACATTTGTTTTGAACTATTTGTAATTTGTGTTTGTGAGTATTTGCGCACTGGTTCCAGACGGGAGCTGCATACATTATGATCGGTTGCATGACTGATTTAAAAATTAAAATTTTATTGCATGTAGAGAGTTTGGATTTTCTGTTAATGAGTGGGTATAGTTGATGTATACATTTAGAAACTTTGCTTCGGATTTGTTCGGTGTGTTCCTGAAATGTTAGCTTTGTGTCTAGATGTAGTCCAAGGTAGTTTATGGAGTGCGACCAGGATATTGTTTCGTTAAGAATATTGGTGGAAGGATTTGGTAATGATCGGGCTGCTCTTTTCTTAGTGAAATATATTATTTGCGTTTTGGATGAGTTGATTTTTATTTTCCAACGATTGAAGAAATTATTCAGAAGGTCTAACTGAGACTGAAGATTATTTATAATGATATTAGGATCATGTGAACTGGAGTAAATAGCAGTGTCATCGGCGTACATAGCTAGTTCGCAGTTGGGAAATTTTGGGATGTCAGCGGTGTAAATATTATATAAAGTTGGGCTCAGGCAGCTTCCTTGTAGAACACCAGCGGGTATAGTTCGGGAGTTTGATAAAGTGGAATTTATTCTTACTTTGAAATATCTATTTTGAAGGAAATTAGGAATTAGTTTAACAATATAGGTAGGAAAAGAGAATTGAATTAGTTTATATAGTAATCCAGTGTGCCATACTGAATCGAAGGCCTTCTGTATATCTAATACGACCATTCCCACTGATTCTTTATTCCGGAACGATTCCTTTATATGTTTCGTGACTCTGTACAGCTGATGATTAGTGGAGTGCTGTGGTCTGAAACCAAATTGAAAATTCGGAATGATTGAGCGATCTAGTATTGTTTTGTTCATTCGGTCAAGCACAATCTTTTCAAATATCTTGCTTATTGTTGGGAGTAAGCTTATTGGCCGGTAGTTATTTGCAAATTTCGGATCTTTACCAGGTTTAGGCAAGGGAATTATAATTGCACTTTTCCAGGAATCTGGAAAATAACTCAATTTAAGACAACCGTTGAAGATAAAATTTAAAAGAATTAAAGCCTTCTTTGGCAGATTTTTCAGAAGGAGATTTGGAAGCCTATCCTCACCGGGTGCTTTATTGGATTTGAGGCTACGCAGTATAATTTTCAGTTGACTAGGCCTGCATAGATCTTTGGCTTCAAAGTCAGATGTTAGGTTGGGGATATTTTGTACTGCGTTTTGGATGTAAGTGTCATCAGTGATGGTGCCTAGATTTTCGGACAGGCAATGTGAGGATAAGAACTGATCTGCTAGCAATTCAACTTTTTCTTTATCATTGAAAATAAGACTGTTGTCATTTTTAGAAAGTGCTGGTATGTATCTCCGTCTATTTTTGAATACTTTATGCAGTCTCCACAATCCTTTTGATCCTTTCTCCAAATTAGAGAGCGTTAAATTCCATTTTTCATTCCTTTTCTCAATGAGTTTTGATTGAATTCTTTGAGTAAGGTTGTTTACTAATTTTTTGTATTTAATTATTATAGGAAATAGAATGAGAGCATGATCCGCAGTCGAAGTGTCGTCGAAGTCGGTGTTTTGTTTTAGTTTTAACCTGTCCAGGTCTCAACAAAACCTAACTAAGGCGATGTACACATTGCACACGACCGAACGAATGTTGCGATACGATATTTCTTTTCTCGACCTATTGTGATATCTTTAGTAATTGAAAAATTAGTTATGATCGTAAATTATAACATTTTCAAGAATATCATGAAAGAAAATTTCTAGCGATTTATAGTTCTAATTGATAATAAAAAGAAACATGAATCCGTCGTACGACTAAAATATTCGTACGACGTATTCGTAACGACAGACGGACTTTGTTTAATATTATCAAATCCAAATTCCTAGAAATTTTCTTTTATGATATTCTTGAAAATGTTATAATTAACGATTTCCACCAATTTTCTAATAACTGAAGATTTGACAATAAGCAGATAAACAAAAATTCGTTCGGTCATGTGCAATGTGTATAATTGAAAATTTTAAAAGATTTTCTACACAAAACGAAAAACTTTTAACTAAAAGAAAAATATTTTCATTTCAAAAAACTCGGAAGTCAAAACATTTTGTGATGATAAAAAATTTTTTTTTAGCAAATTCAATCTGAATAAATTTAGTTATTATAATTAAATTCAATTTTTTTCATTATTTAACAATTTAACTTATTTGGTTTTTACCTATCATTTTAAATTTCAAATGCATGAATAGTTCCTACGATTGTCATGTCTTCAATGGCAGTAGCTAGAACAACGATTTTTTGCAGTTGGGCTTTCGTGATCTTCACCATGAAAAAATTCCATTCTCATATCGCCGTGTCGGAAGAACAGTGACGCAACTGCAAAAAATTCTAATTTTTTTCGGAGAAACAATATCATTTTTGACAATTGCCCACAAGCCATACGAGCTTAGTAATAGTTACTATAGACAGCTTAGATCAAGAGCACGTTCGTTTAAAACAACGGGGAACGATTTTATGCAAGAATAGCAAAACCACAAAATATTGAAATGTGAAAACAAAAAATTTTCAAAATTGCAGTTGCGTCACTGTTTTTCCGACACGGCGATATATAAATACAATTACTATTTAATTTTTAAATTAAAGTCGTTTTTTAACACTAACTTCATTTCATTTTCACACAAATTCAATAATTTATTCTTGAAATATGTATTTAATTGTAATATTTATTAATATGTAGGTAGTTTGAAAAATTTATTTATTTATAGCGAATTTTTGAATTTTTTGAAAACTTAGATTATTTTTGTAAACTTGCATTTTTAAAATTACATAATTTTCTTTACAAAAAAATTATTTAATAGCCATTTTACCAAGAACCGCGGTGAAGCGTACTCTTGTAAACATAACGCATTTATGAGTTTTGGTGAAATTTGAGATGAGAACGAATATCAATTTATAGTGCAATTAAAGTTAGTTAAGTTAATTATTCAATATAATTTTTCAAACCAACTGAACGAAATAACAATCTCATAATGGAGTTTTTCTAAAATTTCAAATCACATGGACCATAGTTATAGGCGTGAGATGTAATTTTCTATAATTATGCGCAATATCATAGATTTTAGAATGTGTGTTTTAATTTTTATATGTAGAGAAATAAGAAACATTTTACGACCTTAAAATGAGTTTTTTATGGTATAAATTCATTTTTTTGTATATTTTGTTCACGAAACTTTAAATTTAATTTTTACCGCAAATTCATGTGCACCGAAATAATTTTGTGGAGAATCGGTTTAATATTGCTAGACAGGATAAATAATTATCCAGTATATATGAGTAATATAGAAGATTGGAGCTGAACCTTTTTCAAACGTTTAATTTATTTAGAGAAATTTAGAATCGTATAATATTTTAACAAAATGTAACAATATATACAAAAAAATATAAATACAGCAAAAAACTTTTAACGTTGTGCACAATTTTCCTTTGCAGTCAAATCTCATAATACACTCTGGTTGATTTGTTAGGTGGATCGAATCCACTATCTGAACTCAATATGATTTAACAAGAGAAGTTAGCGAACATAAATTACAAAATCTGAGTTCACTTTTTTTAAAAAAAATAGGTAATAAGTCAGTTATTTCAACTAATTAGTGAAAAAGGGATACAATGTAGAATAGATGAAGAAAAATTTCTGAAATTGCATACTTTTAATTTATATTTCAGTCAGTAATGCCATATGCGTCCATATATAGTTTCACGAAAAGATGTATCCTCCAGGTTGGTGACGTTAAAAGAAAAGTTCGTTCAAGTACCTTCCGTGCGAGTAGTCTCTTATGCAAATTACTAAAATGTTTTTCAATCTGGTGTTCTGATGGTGTGCTAGATGGTTTTTTGCTCTTTTACTTCTAGCACTTAGACTGCGAAAATTAATTCCATTTGACATATGGCAACGTCGAAGGACTCTTTCCATTTACATAACAGTAGGATTTTTCAATATGTGAAGTTTTTTAACATCAAATATCTTAAGATAGAAGTAGCTTACATTAACTCCTCGAACGGAAGAAATAACAAACAGAAGTTTGAAAATGCTGATGATTTTGTGTTGATTTTAGAGCTCATAAAAGTGACAGGATGAGCAAAGCGAATTTTAACTTGAAAGTATATCGGAATATATGTTTGTGAGAAACTGATTATTTATATAATTTTTCTGTAATTCCATTGAGTTAACTTATGCACCGGATTGTTATTGGTTTTAAAATACCTTAAACTGATTGCAAAAATACATAAATTATCAAAAAATGCATTTTCTTAAAAGGAATCGACTAATGGAGGGATATTTTATCAATTGGAAATATCGGACAATTATGGCATAAAATGATAAATAGTCAGTTCTCTGCGTAATTTTATACGAATTTATTAATTATTATATTTCCTTTAAGTTATCTAATCAATTAGACTTACAACCATCTAGGATATAGATAAATGTATGGAATATAATAAATTTGAAGTTGAATAACAAACAAGATTTAGGCGTAAGTGTGATATGAAAGTGTGAAAACAACAATTAAACGCCTCATCCTTGAATGCTTTTTACCTATTTTTGTAATAAGATGTGATGAACCTGGTTCGAAAGGATTGAGCAGGCCGATTTTATGAATTTTATTCGACTTTTTTGATAGATAGTTGGAACGGGGTACTATAGTAGAGCTAGATCAGTTGAATAAGAAAAAAAACATTCTAAGAGTGGTGTGAAGGAGCAAAGATTTTCATGCTAATCCAGAACAGGTCACCATAGAAAATTTAAATTTGGAAAAATTAATTATTTTCAGCGTCGGTGGAGTTAAAAATACTTTATTATTACAAAATAATAAAGTATAAATTGTTCAAAGAGTCTATTCAGTTTGTGCGAAATGCACTTAACTCCCTCAAAATATTATTGTTGAAAGTTAATTTTGAGTGTGAGTGGGAAACGACTTAATAATAATACTCTTTTAAAAAAATTTAATTTCTAATCCAATTTTTATTGGAAATTTCCAGTATATTTCATTTTTTCAAGTAAAAGTACACATTTCAATCAATTTTACACGAAATTACTTTATTATATTTATTATATTACTTTATTATTATTAGTAAACTATACATGTACTTTTCAACTGAACCATATAATTTACTTGAAGGCTCACAAAATTACGCAACATTTCGTGTAAAATCAACTATATCTATATATGAATTAAAAATTACGTTCATTTTCGTGTAATTCTACTTATCTATTTGAATTGTAAGACAAAAACATGTAATATATGAAATCACAAAGTTAGACGGTTGTAGGGCAGCCAAGGGTTTTATTAAGAGTAAGTAAGTAAGAAATACTATTAGAAGTAGAAATAAGTGTATCTCAAAGAGTGCTAATTATAAACTTTTTTTTTTGGAGTGTAAATTCAAGAGAATATCCAGTGAATTTGCTGCTTTCGAAGCTGAAATTTACTGTTTGCAAATTGAAATTTACTGATCGAAAATTGAAAATTACATTCAAATTGACTATTACATCCCAATGTAAATTTACTTGAAAAGGTGTGGCATATTTGCCTACTATCCAGAAGATGTAAAATTCAATGGATTTGTTTTACTGTTTACCTACATATTTTAAAGTGAATTTATTTGGATAATTTCTTTTTCACTGGTGAAAGAACTTCAAACATTCGTCGAACTAAATGATAATTATTCATTAAATAGAAAACACTAATGGCGAACAGTGCAAGTTATAAAATACATATTATTTTATTTCGTTCCAAATTGTAAGGTTATTGTAATAGTGAACTAATTGCATGTAGAATGCATTTCTTTTGAATGAATAAATATTTGCCACTGAATTATATAATTTTTTGAAAAGAAATGATTGAAATTAACAATTTTTGCCATATTTTGTATCCGAATTAGAAACGAATATAAGGAATTCATAATGTAAATTTACAATAAAGACAAATTACAGTTGTTGTATGTCAAAATAAACCAGTATTTTCATTTTATGTTTTTAGTAATTAAGCTTTTCTTAATATTATTATTTTTTTTAAATCGGAGTTTGTAAATGCAAGAGAGTTGTTGAAATTTATTCAACCCGAACATTTAGGAGCTTTAGTTTTGTGACTCCTTAAATCATACACATTTAGTTACATTTAGCTCTATGTTTCATATAAGGAGTAATACTTAGGAATTGTGATTATTTAATATTTTTGCTTTATTCTTTTACTTGCAAATAATGCCATTCGGAGATAAAACTTTGGATTTAAGTATAATAACTTAATTGTTAATCTTTTAAAAACATGAAACAACTGATCTTGGATGTTAGCCTTTGTTAATTTTCTGTACCTGATAAAAACTTCTGCGATGTTTACAATAGACAGTTATAAATACTTATGAGAGCATCGTCGACGAGCATCGTTTTTAATTTCAAAATTTACTGCGCTACTACATCAAGATATGAAACAGTACGTTTTTGCTATAATTCTCGAAAGTCAAATTAAAAACAGACGAATGCAACGCACAAGAATGTAATCCATTATTATTTCACATTATTATATGATTATTGTTAAGCTTATTTATTGTATTATTATCAAAATTCGGTTTCTACCACCTCTCTTTTGAAAAAGGTAGCAGATTTTGCTACTCCAAAAAATCGCTTCGCGGTAACACTGATAGTTGAATACAATTTTGTTCCCCAGAAAAAAATCGTAGTTCCCCAAATACACTATAATATCCACCAAATGCTATTAGATAACGTTTTAAAAATTTTAATTGACTCATTTCCAAAAAAAAGCAGCGATTCAAAATAGATAAATTCAAACATCTTCGCAAACAATCTTTAAAGTTTCATGCCTCAAGAATGTTCTAACTTAGTATTTTTAAGTCACCCTCTTTGCTATAAATACAAATTGAAGTTTCATTAAAATTAAATTAGAAACGTTAAACAAACCCATCCGACAGGAATGTAAGTACATACTTTCCCCGTAAGTAGCAAACAAACATCAGCATACATAACCCATCAAGTAACCATGAAAGTAATTGCTTTTTAAGTATCAATCCAAGGAATATCACGCGTGTTTACCTTAACCGCAATGTCATCTTTCCGGTGAAATAAGAAGCCTCCATTACAAAACGAAGCTGGAATTTTTGTATAATCCCAGGGCTCCCTTCCCGCCTTCCTCACGACCTTAGTCACATTTAGATACAATCAGCCAAAGGTAAACTATCATCTCTTTCATTTTCCGTATGGTACGTCGAAACTATTCAAAATTCGTTCATCGACTTTGACATGTCGTAATGACAAAACAAATACCTCATCCTCTTTTAGTAGCTGTATACAACAGACAGTGGGAGACTAACCCCAACCCCCATTCATCATCCACCTGTAATTTCTTGAGTACCTTCCTGGTAAATGTCGAAATAATTACAAATAGAAGGAACACGTTTTTAGTGGCGGATTGAAAATAAGATGGTTTAGGAAATTCCGTTGTTGAAGTTTATAGTGACTCCTAGAATTTAGGAAACGGGTTTTAGAAAATCTAGAATTTGGAACTTTGAATTCTTACTTATATTCAATTTCAAGTTCTTTGATTATAATTATATGTATATGTATAATTCCGAAGTACTTAATTCATAAATTGCAACATACCGTAACATTATTTGTGGGTCCAATGAATAACCTGTCTTCAAAAGGATCAACAAATTGTAGATTAACCTTTGAGATTTTTAGAGAATAATTCAAAGAACAGTACGAACACTATATAAAAAAGACCACACACCAGTGAAAGTGTCATTGTTTTTAACTTTATTATTTTAATAATAAAGTATTTATTTTTATATTGTATTAGATTAAATTTCCTTTCATCCTTGACTCCATCCGGTGGATATGACCGCCAAAGAATGAAGTGAATTTATCATTTGTTTCTTCCAGAAAATTTATTTTCGAGTTCTGAATTGTCCTTTTTTTTAAAAGATTTTTTGCGGTGTTAGAGAAAAGTCGAAGAAAAATTACTGCAACGCTTCTTCCGACTGGAAAAAGGCGCTACTTGACTTCAGACTAAATGGTTTCAAGTCAATGAGTATAACAAGAAGTGAAACACGTTGACTGCTCGGCCCAGCTGAAATTTGTGTTGGATTTGGTCTAAGAAATTGATACATCAACTTTTTATTTTTTGTTGGAAAAACGCATCAAATCCAAACATTTTACAAACTTTTCGGCCCATTGGCAATTGTCAATACAAAATAATAACTATAGATGAATAAAGAATGAAATTATATTATGCAACACAGACTACATGAATGGAGAATAATTATTTTTTTTCATGGAATTAATTTCTTAACGAATAAAGAGTCATTTTACTTTTTACCGCTTCAAGCTGACTCTGAGGTACACAAAACCTTTTTGTATTAACACAAAAATATCCTTTTATAAATGTGAATATATCCATATTATTACTATCAGATTTGACCAGATCGCGGAATCGCCACACTTTAGAATGCCCCTAGCTAAAAAAAAGTTATACAGGCAGGGACAATGCACAGACAACAGGGACCTCGAATTTTTTTCCGCCCCTCGAAAACACTTCCCAAAACAAGTTGAGTACAATTTTGAAATATTTTCAAGTTTTTATTTGGAAAAAATCCTAACAAAAACATTTTATTTTCATTTGTAATGAATTTTCAAAATTCAGTTAACTGAATTTTTTGAATGACTAAGGAAATAAAAAGAAATTTTCTGACGAAAGTTTCATATATTAAAATACATGTAACTTTCGAAAAAAATCGCGAAACTATTAGAGCATTGGTAGGGAAGTTGGAAACACGAATTTTCAGAGTAAGTTCTTCATTTTGTAATACTCTCAATGTCCTGGGTTCACAGTTCATATTTACATTAGGCGAGTATTGTCTGCTCCAGTCGAAACCATGATATCCAAAATACTTAAAAACAAAAACTTAAATAATCTTCTAACTACATTTGAACTTTTCCATGATATAAAGACGTTACTTTAGTAATAAACTTTACGTATTTATTTTTTTAATTGCAGAATTTTAGAATTTTATCCATCCGTACAAGTAAAATGCGAGCTTCCGCGACAATTCTAAGTGGTTAAAATGAGGAAAAGGTGCAAGAATTTTGTTACATTAAAAGCATTACCATCCTGAATGGTGGGGCTGCACTGGATGTGGAGGCTAGCTTCAACAAAGCTTGCAGGCCTTCTGTATCCTCTCACCTTCAGGCGTTACCTACAACAAGGATCCATGAAGAACGAATAGTCATTGAAATTCAGAGACAAAAGTGGCAATAGATCTGTCATATTTTGAGGAACCCATAGGAGAGTAGGCTTGAAAGGAAGACGTGGAATGGGTCGAAGAAGAAACATATGAAGACGAACAATTGAGAAATCAATAAGTACTGATGACAGGTGAGGGCTAGTGCCCAGGACCGCAACTTGTCCAAAAGCAGTGCTGCTGGCCTATGCCCAATCAGAGGTCACATGGAGGAACTGAAGAAATATTTACATTAAACAGTAAGATCAATATTTGAAACTTGAACATCGGACTTGAATTGAGGGAAGAAGAGCGATGCCAATAAACGACAATATTTTTACAACTGCCAACTATTAAATTTTAATGCTATATAGTTTTGTTTAAATTTTAATTTTATGGCATAGTTCTTAATTTCATTTCTAAACACTTTGGTGAAGAAATAACAACACAGTAACAAGCGAATTGTGAAGGTCCTATCATGATGCCTTGTGTAAGGTCAGCTTCATGAGAAATTGAAATATTCGCTTTTTAAAAAAAAATTATAAGTGAAATATTTTTCAGAATTTATGGCAAGATCGAGATCTTGTATCCTGGCCTTTTTGATTAAAACAATCAAAACTTATGGTGTCTTTTAATATCTTATAATAACCATGATCACTGTGGGAAGGGTTAAACGATATAACGATAAAATAGAAGACTTCAAAATAACTTCACAAACCGCATTCACGATATGTTGTAGTAACCCTATAATACTTTAGAGGGAGTGACCACTTTCAAGGCGTTGTTTTTTTTTGTAAGTAGAGGTTAATGAGTTTCATGTAGTGGTCATAAGTACCTACATATATTATAGACAAAACATATATTTAGCACTAATTTTTCAATTCATTCGAATATAAACTACTAGGCAGAGTCTGGGCATACACAATATCCTATTTGGGCGTTGTTCTCGACAGCTAATTATAAACCTGTACAGAAAATTCTTGCGAAAAGCTAGCTCATACTCCACCATTTAATAAATCGCAAAAGTAGACTGTCCTGTCACAACAAACTCTTAGTTTTTAAAATGGTCCGGCAACCAATATTCTTACATGCTGACCTGTACCTGAGATGAAAACAAATTACAAATTAAACAAAATAAATGTTTGAAAGTGGTTCCCAGCAACCCTTATTATAACTCGACCTTCCGACAGCATGCTGATGCCAAAGTTTCGAAAATTAGTAAATTAACTACACAGTAAAAATGTTCCGATCTTTACAATAATTATCACATGAAAATGAGCTATGTGAAGTATGTAAATTTAAAACAGAGTGTTAATTTAGTTGGAAATTTAATTTATTATAAATTTACTTCGACTGTATGAAAAATGCCTCTAAATTGTAATGTTACTATTAAAAAATCTGAAAAATATATTGCCATTTGTACTTTTAAAATTTTTAATTGCAAAATAAGCCGAGCAATATGCAGACAAATCAAACTTCTTAGGAAAAACTACTCGAAATGTATCGAAGGGCTTGTGTGTGCGTAATTGATTCTGACGGCGTCACTTATTGCGTAGTGTAAACTGCTAATAATATTCAGAGATATTTTTTTCGTTCATGCTAAAGTATAGTACTGTGTTCGGCGAAACGAAAACGAACGAAAAAGGTACATTCGAAGTAGAGTGAAATAAACTATACAGTTCGCTACTAGATATCAGTGAAATTAAAGGGCGCGAAATTTGAAAAAAATTAAAATATTGGCAAGAAATTACAATTCCGACACACAACACAACAAAATATAATTCACACAAAATTTCCCGACCACAAACGAACTGAATTGACAGCGAACGGTTGAAAATTTTGAATTGTCAAATATTTCGCTTCTCATACAAGGGTACCGTACCCTTGGAAACAAAACTTCAACTAACCCAAGCGCCATCTATTAGTGACTACTGCAAATTTCCATTCCGCCCATGAACACAGTACTGAAAAACGAACGAAATATTTCGTCGCGAAAAATTAGCGAAATATTAATTTTTTTTATAGGGAATTTGACAGTTCATTTCGTTTCGCTCGTAACACAGTACTAGGCTTATACCCTGTACAGACTATGCGTTTTAAACGCATTTAAGTAGGTAAATTTAACATGTTAAAAAAGTAGTGTTCAGACTAGGCAACTCGTTTTATTTTGATACATGATACTTTGATGTGATTTGTTTTGACAAGTAGATATTCAGCTGTGTTTCATTAGCAAATTTATGCTTTCTAAATTGTTTCAAACAAATTAGTTTGTATAGCAGTAATGAAAAGTGAATTTATTAGCTAATGCAGTCGTTGCACAAGCACAAAATTGAGTTTCTGCAGCATTAAATAGTTTCTTCCAAAGTTTACTTCGATTTCCGCGAGGGTCGCAGTAAAAGTTTTCGGTTAAACGCGTAGTATCTACGTGTTTTCGTAAACGCGTCCGGGAAGTGTTTTCAGCGCATTTAACTCGATTTAAACGCGTCAATCTCGTAGTCTGAACATAGTATTATATCAAATTATTGGAAATGTTTAAAGTGCGAAAAAAATATAGCCAGCATTATCCAAAGGTTTGATTCGACTTTTACATTTTACTGTGGAAATGATCATTGTGGACTTAAATATTCGAAGTAATCAGCGTTCAAATCATATGTTTTACGAAACATTTCGTAAGAAAAAGAGATAAAAAAATTTAATTGTGTAGTTCAAATTCTAATTCGAATCATTGAACACGATAATTAAGTGTTAATTTTTTGAATTTATTTATCACATTTTTGAAACTTACTCAATTTACTCTGCATCTAATAGTAAAAAAAACCCTTCCATATTAAACTGCAATAAATAAATGTTTGATGAAAAACTTCATTACGGACTTTTCATTCTTACGACACTCTATAGACTAGTTAAGTTTCAGATTTTAAATTAATAGCAATAGTGGATTTTTAAATCTAATCAATACAACATGAATGCATTTATTTTCAAATATTTTGTTTGTAAATATTACAACCACAATTTGCTATTACATTTTACATTGAAAACATATTTACAATACGTATGTAATTTTACTAACCGAATTTAATTGGATTAGCCATTGAAATGTAAAATTACATTTGGTTTTATTTTTATACATTTTTGATTAGCAGCAAATTGCCAACGATAAATGTTGTACTAAATTTTAACTATGTAGACAAATATCAATTTCCTTCAACAAGAGATATAAAAACAATACCAATCCTCTCATTAACGCACTTATCAGTACTCTTCTATGAGGAATAGAATGGGACTGTCATTAGCCTTAATGTCGTGGGTTCGAATTGCACCTAACCAGGGGCTTATCACCTGTGGTCTTAATAACGAAAAATGCCACCTCAGATGAGCACTGTTTCTCTAATACCTTGGATACACAGTTCGTATACAAATCATAATATTGTCAATATCACCAGTGTATCACCCAATAATACGCATATAGTACGTAAACGAGCTGATATCTACATAATATCCAACCTATTTCCTTGTATATAAATTCGATGATTTTAGCTGATATAGCCTATTTTTAACTGCAATCAGTGCCATCTAAGACTAAAATCAACTGAAATTCCAATGAATGGCAGTTGTGGATTTTTCTATCCTTCCGTCAGGTAGAATTGTTTGAGCGTGTTTTCATCTTTGTGTGCGATGTGATAGTCCGGTTTCTACAAGTATAACATGTATGGGCAGTGTATCATGCTATCTTGTATCGCATATCATGATTTGAATAATGTAATTTGTATACAAGCAGTGTATCCATGGTATAAGCCTCAGAAGGGCTCATAAAAATAATTTTAACTTTTTAAGTCAACGCGTTTCATGAACCCATCGGCATTCTTGACCATTCCTCTTCGCAAAATACTAGGCTTGATTGAAAGCGCAGGGATTGAAGAGGAATCATAGTGAATCCGGGGGGACGTCACAATAGGCCCAACTGTGGCTGCAGTGACAGAGGTTAACCATACCAACCCCTACCTCCAATCTACAACTACATCTACAAGTCAACGCGTACGCCAGTTATCATAAGTTTCTGCGAGCTATAAATGCTCTAAATGGAAACTAAATACCATGGTTTATATTTCCACTAAAATCAAGGGAACATCTCACTTGTCCTGATAAAAAAACTGGTTATCTATAAAGCTAGTAATGCAGCCTGATCACACCTAAAACTAAATAAGTAAATGCTATTTTTGAAGCTTAACTGCTAGTTACTTTTAGAAGGAAATGTACAGATTGAAACAACCCTCTCATTAGAGAAGTTCTGATTCACTTCAAAGATAAAGTTTTTTTTAAATTTTTAGCTTAAGGTATAAGGTATAAGGTATAAGGTTTAAGTTAGCTGTAAGAGAATTAACGTGTTTTGAAAATAAAGTTGAACGGAATTAAGCGGTAATAACCCTTTGCCTAATCTCTGTATCGTCCTCAATCAAATTTATATTCATTCATGTTAACATTTAGAAATGAAGATGCATTCATATATGCTGTTAAAATGTTAAAGTTCGAAGGACCATAACTCCGAACCTGAAGTTATTCTCAAAAATAATTCGAATAAAATATTGTATTCTTTGATAGACTTTGATAGAACAGGACGGGTCTGAGTCTGGAGTGAAGTTTAAACATGACGTAATAGAAGAGCAATAATTTAATAATAACTTCTAATGAACGCAAAGTATATTCTAAACTGTTGACGGGAGGTGAACAGCAAAACATCTGCCTGAAGTCGTTACAGCCGATTCGAGATAAAGGAAAATCTCTGAACCCTTGCAACATTGGAAGGAAGGACACACTTCCTCGGCACCAAATACCTGAACAAGAAAATATCCGAAAATCGATTTGTTCAAATATTTCCCAGAGTCACTGTTTTTCACTTAACTACTTAGCCCTAATGCTACGAATTTCGAAAATGGAAAAAATTACTTACCGCGATTTTGGCTGCCAGGTGAGAAAGACGGTTGAGTGTGATCAAATGGTAATTTGTCGTTCGACGTTGTCGACGAGACCACATTACCCCCGATGCCAGGACTGCTACTACCCGAACTGCTCACAGCCGATACCGAAATGACTCCCTCGCGAGCGATATCCTGCATAACTGATGCCGCCCTGCTTCCGATGCCGGCGGGTTGAAGAATCGTGTATTGTTTCGAGTCAGGTGTTTCGATGGTCTTAATGCCCTCATCATCATCATCTTTTAGGGGTTTCGGGGTGTTGATTAGCTTGCCGACGTCATCCGATGGAAGACCGCTTAGACCAAGTGTTGGTGTCGGTTGAACTGGTGGCGGCGGATAGCTCATAAAGGCCGACTCTGAAGCGTACGGCGGCAACGGACCGGGGAATCCGATTACACCATTGCGTTTGGTATCGGTCGGTGGCTTAAATGCCGATGCCTGGGAGAACGGAAGCTTCCCAACGCTACCTGCTTCGTACTTTTTTCGAACGTCTTCGATTTGACTGGAGTCCGTCTTCGGTACGTTTTCCGAATATTCGGTGATTTTGTATTGGGAATTAAGTCGGGCCTGGTCATTTTCCTTCTGCTTGAAGTACATGAAACTATCGGGTTCCCGCTTGAAATTCATTGTTGGCTTCCCGTACGGTCCGGCGCTAGACTTGTGCTTCTCTTCGAAGAGATTTTGAAACGGGGGTGGATTTTCGTCCTGATCGTTCAAGCGGTACAGCGATCCCCTGGCATCGGTCCAACTGCCCGACAGACTCTTAAGTGCGGCTTGCGTTTCACGGATGAGAGTCTCATCGTCCTGATCTTCAGGAATCGTTTTTGTGTTGGGTGCTTGTCGCCCGGTCAATAGATTCGCACTGCCCGGCATCATATTGCGCTTCTTCTGCGGCAAGTTGCTTTTATCCTCCGATTTTGCAAGGTCATCTTCACGGCTTGAACGCTTCTTGCGCTTTATTGCAATCTCCTGGTCGTCGTTTTTCACCACATTCTCAATGCCGGTTTCCTTGGATAGTGGGCGCTTTGCCAGTGCCATTTCTTATTCACTACAACAGGGTTGACTGATAAGTTGTGTCCCGCGTTGTACGTTGTCTTAACAAATCCTGTTCATTATTAATTTTGTTGTATGTGATATGTTGTACGTTAGGAGGGGGCACCCAGACGAGTATTTTATTGTTTTTATAAAGACTACGCTAAACTTACAAATGCATCGATGCTACGGGAACTACTGAGGGTTGTAGCGTGGACTAAACATTTTGACATGCAATCTCTAAGGGATTTTTTCCTACACTGATTATAGGGGATTCACCGTAACACTAGGTACTGAGCACGAAGTCAGGTGGTTAATACACAAAAATCTATAAATATTTAATTAACCCTCTTCGTAGTCGTGGAGCACTCCGTTCTTTCAATTCTAAAAACAACAAAATTTTTTGACAATTTTTAAATTTACGACAATCCTGTGATTTTCGAAATTTGGATCAAAAACTTTTGGCCTTGTTTTTCTAGTAAGCCGAACGCACCAAACTTTGACCGAGAAGTTTTGGCAAAGTTTCTAGTTGAATAAAATATTTCCTAGACACATAAATCACATTGGTGTATAGGTTAGACTGAATACACAGTAGTTGCACAACACTATTTCGAAGAATTAAGAAAACAAAAACGTTCAGCCGAAAAAATTAAAAAAAAAATATAAAAAAAATAAAGCAAAAAAAATTTTGTAATTTTGCACTGATTTTTTTAGTACTGCCAGGTTAACAACAATAGCAACTTCGCGATTTGAAATTTCGATTTGCGCGTTTGAAAAACAGGATCAAGAGCGGCAAAAATAACAACAACAAACAACAATTTACTACTGCTTAAGTTTACACACAAGTTTTTCGAAATGCACACACACCGCCGCCGCTACTGCCGCGGCCACTGCCGCCGAACTTAAAGACAAGAAGTGAATTGAAAAGTTTTCAACAAAGTTTTCAATATTTTGATCATCATTTTTACTAGGCGAGAGCAACTTTGAAATAAATCGCGAAACTTTTTTTTAAACTTCTCCTTGTTCGTGTTCGTCGGTTGGGTTCTTCTTCGAGAAGTCGACAACTTTCTTCTAACACTTCTTCTTGTTCTTCGGATAAAACTTATTCTTGATGTACTACTACACTTTCTTCTGTTGTAGTATGATGATGGTTCCTCTTTTTTTTTGGCCTTTCTATCACAGGGTTATCCCCTTTTTTCTAAACACCGGGTGAGACAAAAATTAAAACTCGTCTCTACCTGTACTAAGTTCGTAGCTAACTGGCACCAAACTACCCAGAGTTTTCCAAAGTTGTCGAACTTTACGACGAAACTGCAGCCAAAATTGCTTTTTTCGGAGAATGGGGGCGGTCACCCTTGTGTTGGTGGTGCCTCTTATATTATAAGAAAAAAAAGGAAGAAATCGAACAAGTACAAGAAAAAGTTCCATCCAGTGTTTTTGGTATGGAGCTGTTAAAGTGGGGAGGTTGCTACCCTCTACAAAACGAGCGAACGCTGCCACAACATTTCGAAATGCGCGCGCAAAACCATTCATTCCTGAGCTTTTTTCCCTAGTGGAGTTCTCTAAGGACCAAACCATTTTCTGACCGTTGCCTGTATGAGTGGAGCATGGAAAAGGATAGCTCCAGGAAGACGGGGGTGTTGTGGGTGGTGCGCCGATACAAGGACATTTTTTGTTTTTTGTTCGGCAGCAGAAAGCTTTGGAACGACCGCCTCAGCCCTTAGTTTTGCTGTGACGGTCTAAGGGTAAGCAATTTTCTCGCTCAAATTCATCCGTTGTTGTGATATTACGTACGTAATTTTCTTTCATCTGGTGGCTGGTTCTCTTACTTGGGGTGAGTTTCTGGTTGTACCCCATGTGATGTGATTTCTATAGTGCATCGTTGTGAAATGAATTGGTCCCGGCATTCTAATGACGAACTGTTTCACATGTTCGTTGAAAAGTTATCAAAGTGGTTATGATTTTTGAAAAAGGAAATCTTGTGTTCAATTTGTTGATCATTTTAACTTATATGGGGGCTTCATATATAAAAACACCATCACGAAAAAATCAAACATTAAACACAACTAAGAAAAGATATTAAAATATTATCCAGAAATTTTTGTGAATCGATTTTTGTTTATTTAAATAAAGTCCTGTGTGACCCACTCTTAAAGCTCAAATCTCTTCTTTGCACTTCAGACCCTTCGCACCTTCCGATATTTATTTTTGATGTGATTCTTTATCAGTACTTTTGCGATAATTTTCGTTGAATTTCAATGAATATCTGAGATTACATCAGTGATTCGTTCAACAACTTACTATAGGTGTATTTCCTACACTATTCCGTAGTGAAATTTTATGTAGTGTAGTATGACGAGACTACTATTCTTTTGCAACGTTAAGAAATACTGTTGTTTAGTGATCAATATTTGAATTAAAATTTAGAAAGACAGCAATTGATCACACGTTTAATATTTTATTTTACACACTAGATGAAATCTGCAGAATATTTTAAATTCAATCTAGCCCAAAAGTTTGTAATGCATAGAACTAAACCTCGTTCGAAAAAAGTATTAAATTATTTTTTGTTCATTAATGACAAAAAAACTCAAAATCTGCTTGCTGCCAATCTGTCTGTCCATCGCACGATAACTCAACAACGCGTTTACTAAGGAAGCTGAAATATGATCTCTATTCGTTAAATAGCAATTTTCAGGTTAAGTTCATTAACACGCGAAATCATCGGATAGGTACACTCTAAGAAATGTTGGAGTAAATTTACCATTATTATAGTTGGTAACTGTTTTCCATCGATAGTAATGGTAAAATTACATGCTTGTGTAATTACCATAGAGTGAAAATTATATAAATAACTTGTAATAATTACACAACATATACGTAATCAATACACATCAGTGATCACAGTAGCTGCGTAATCAATAGACATAAGTGGCGTAATTGTTACACAGAGAATGCAATTATTACGCATTTTTGTGTAAAATTTACATTTTATTATAGCCTCAACTTAATTCAGATTTATAATTATACGGTAAAATCATAAATTAAAACCGCAATTTCACAATACATGTGCTATATCAAATTGAATTTGGTTGACAATGATATGATGTAGTTTTCGAATCAGTAATTTACAAATATTGCCCAGAAACATTTCGTTGATTTAACAAACCTGACGACGTGAAGTAGAATGAAATAAATTTTCGCGAACTTGCTTATTCTGGCGTAATATTACGCAGTATTTAAAGCAAAACTAAATATGTACTAAGCCTGAATTTATTTTATTAATGGTGTAATAGAATCATGGCGCCTAAATTTACTCTTTTCATAGAGCAAAATAGTTGTAATTGTCCACCTTATTGTGTAATATTACCTATGTGTGCGCTTAAAACCGATTATACGTCAATAATACGTACAATTACATAGATTGTGTGTTCCACTTATTTTACTTTATTATTTTAATAATACAGTATTGTTATCGATTTTTAAAAAAAAAAAATTTGCTACCCTCAAAATTTTTTTTTTCACGTTTCATGACGAGTAGACACGAAAAAAGCAAAAAAAAATTTCAGTCCGTCTGTCCGCCGTACGCCGTACGCCGTACGTCGACCGCTGTACGCAAAATCGTTTGAAGGCTCGTAGCTCCCAAACCCTTTAAGTTATTTAATTAAAATTTTTTTTTATGAATAGACTGGGTACGCCCCTTGAAGTGGCCAAATTTGGAGGGGTGGGGCTGTGAGGGGGGAGGAGGGGGAAGCGTTTTAGACGGAAAATTTTGGTTTCTAGATCTCAGCAACCGCTTATGCTAGGAAGCTGATATTTGGAATTTATATAGAGCTTTAGTAGTGGACCCATTTGCAAAAAAATTGCCGATATAGGTGAAGGGGTTTGGGAGTGGGGGGAAAAATAATGCGTCCGAAACGCAAAAAAGGTGAGATCGACACATTCTAAAATCCATATCTCCTAAACGGTTAATGTCACAAAATTGAAACTTAATGAATATCTGTAGGTATACTAGGAGAATAGATCGGAACCAAAGTTTGAGTAGGGGTAGTGGTGTACGGGGGTGGAGGGTGAAAAACTTTAGATTACGATATCTCACGAACCAATTGCACTAGATAAATAAAATTTGATTTGTGTATAAAGGTTAACAAATGAAGTTTGCTGAAAGCAAAATTTTTCAAGGGGGCGGTGGAGCATGAAAGTGGATTGGATAAGAATTTTTCTAAAAAATCACGTCTCATATTTCAAGAACAGTGCAAGATAGATGCTTAAAATTTTTACCAGAAGTAGACCTAATAGAGTGCTAGCAGAAAACAATTTTGGAAGTGTGGGTGTAAAGGGTGAGGGTGGGGGAGGGTGAAAAGGAAAAAGTTCCGATTTTAATATCGCGACAACCTATAAAGATATAAAGCTGAAACTTGGTATTTAGATAGAGCTATATTAGTAGCATCTTGGAAAAATAATTTTTTATAGGGGTAGTATGGTACGGGGGTGGGGGGTGTTTTTCCTATCTATAGAACAGCTTATGCTACAAAGTTGAAACTCGGTACGTTTATGTAAATCAACTTGGAAACTAATTAAGATAAAAAAAAATTTCAAATATCTATTGGCGTTCGGAGGGGTGGGCAAAAAAATGATCAGTGAAAATGGAATGCATATATTTTCACGGTTTTCGTCATATCTATTAGGTCTTCCCAAATATTGAATTCATTTTTATTCTATAGCTTCTTCATATAAATACCTAGAAAGTGTTTTCAGGATTTTTTCAAATTCGACTCCTAAAGGGGTGCAAAGGGGGCTGTAAACTTTTTCACGAATTCTACTATGTCACCAGGTCTTATCAGAAATCGAATATCTTTTCACTTTCACGTGCTTGCGTAATAATCGCCTAAAACTTGTTTTTAAGTTTTTTCCTTTTTCAGCCCCTAAGAGGGTATAAACGTGTTGAACACGTTTTCACGAGTTCCGCCATTTATTTTAGAAGTGATAAGAAATTGAATTGGTTCCTACTTTCTCGTGCTGTCTTCATATATATTTTTTAACTCCTTTCAGGATTTTTGGATATTCAACCCCCAAATGGGTGTAAGGAGGTTGCATATCTGATGATATATCGAATTCATTTTTACTTCCTAATGTTTCCTATATAAAATTGCCAAAAAGTCAATTTCAGTATTTTAGATATTCAATCCTAATGGGTGTAAGGGGGTTGTATGCTTTTCAAAGTTTCGACATATTTCTTAGGTTCGATGAGATATTAGATCGCTTTTCACTTCCACAGACTTTTTATATAATCGCCTACAAACCCATTACTCGATTTTTCGATATTCAACCCCCAAGGGTTTGTATATGTTTTCACAATTTTTGCCATTGCTTAGTTCTGATGAGATATAAAATTGATTATTACGGCCAACCAATTCACGATTTTTCGAATTTCAAGAACCAAGGAGGTGTGAAGGGTCTGCTTACGTTTTCACAAATTTTTCAAAATCCTTCTCGTCTCATAAGGTATCAAGTTGCTTCTTATGAAATAGTCTAAAAATCTGTTTCACAATTTTTACGAAATTCAAACCCCAAGAGGAAGTAATGGGTTTGTATACGTTTTAACAATTCGCCATATCTCTTAATTCTGATAAGGCAACAAATTCGTTTTTACTTCTATGTTCTTTTAGTGTACATAATATACCGAAGTTCGAATAGTCTACACGGACTTTTTCAATGTTTAATCGGCTAAAAATCTCTATTTTAAATATTTTTATATTAAGAACAAAAATAATTTTCCAAAAAATCTAATAATCTCGAAGCAACTCATGATACACTCCGACTTTGACCGCTCCCGAACTTTGACCCGAAAAATAATAAAGTTTCGCCCAGACCATTGGCAGCTTTTTTGCTTTAAATACAGAGTATTTTTAAAAACTGTTTTAGAGTATACCGTAAAAAAGTACTCAAAATACATTTTCACTATTTTTGATGGATAACCTTAAAACGTATCGAGGAAGTTAAAGTTTTGCACTCGTTCTTTTTTCTCCATATTATCAGATGAAGTAATGAATTTTAAAGATTTCTTACTTACTTACTTACTTTTTTATTTAATTATTACAGTTATTCTATAAGATATTTACAGTTTATACAATTTTTGTAGAGATCAGACGGGGAACAATTATTGTCTTTACAACTATAGTGTAGTATTTCTATTTATTGACAAATTATGTTATTAATTAAAGTGATATTTCATTTAGGAAAATTCTTT
Source organism: Beris morrisii (assembly GCA_951812415.1). Taxonomy (NCBI): domain Eukaryota; kingdom Metazoa; phylum Arthropoda; class Insecta; order Diptera; family Stratiomyidae; genus Beris; species Beris morrisii. The sequence continues at coordinate 152,976,151 of OX638310.1, forward strand.
TTAAAAACCTATTAATAAGAACTTAAAACTAACTTAAAACTATCTTACAATACAACTAACTTATTTAGGCAGCTTAGAAACCGCTGTATATTTTAAATGGTACTGAATAGTTCTGTAACTAGGGGTTTGTCTAAGTTAAGGCATCTTTCGCGAAAATTGTTGATAGTTTTCCCGATAGATGTGAAATTGAACGAACTTTAGCTAAATCGTGGAGATGTCGTGTTGGAAAATAAAACGGTTTGTTTAAAATTATTTTTAAACATTTATTTTGTAATACTTGTAGCTTTTTCTAGTGAGTTTTAGCACACGGGTCCAAATTGGGGCTCCATATAGAATGATAGGCTGCATGGCTGTTTTGAAGATCAAAAGTTTATTTTCTTCGGAGGGCTTTGATTTTCGATTTATGAATGGATAAAGAGCATGGATGCTCTTTGAAATTTTACAGGTAACATGTTACGCATGGTCATGGAAAGTTAATTTTGTATCAAGAATAAGACCGAGATATTTTATATTTTTTGACCACTCAATCGGTTCTCCGAAAATATTTATTGAGGGATTTGGTAGATTGCGTTTTGCGCGTTTCTTGGTAAAAAATATAATTTTGTGTTTTAGCCGGATTTCTTTTAATTTTCCATTTATAATAGAAACTTTGTAAAAGATCTAACTGGGATTGCAAATTTTGAATTATCAACGTGGCATCGTTTGAGCTTGAGTATAAGGCGGTATCGTCAGCGTACACAGCAAGCTCACAACCAGGATGTTTTGGAATATCAGCAGTATAGATGTTATACAGTATGGGACTTAAACAACAGCCTTGAGGGACGCCGTCTTGAATTGAAAGGAGATTGAGCTTGATTATAATTTAACTCTGTAAAGAATTTCATGTACGTCCATTGTTAGTCGCCACACAAAAATACTGCAAAATTCCTGTAACCTAAATCGCATCTCAGCATTAAACGCGTTTCAGCATTAAACGCGTTCCAGATTTCTACCTTTGGTTATTACTTTATTATTTTTTAATAATAAAGTAGTATTGTGATCGACCTGAAATTTCCTACCCTGAAATTTTGCATTTTCACGTTTTAGGACTAGTAAACAACATAAAAGCAAACAAAAAATGCTTGTCTGTCTGTCCGCCGTAGACTGAAATATACAAAATTGTTCAAATTTTTAACTGACAACATCAAGAATAACCGGGAGGCTATTTGGAACGTTATTTTTTATGGTGTCAGTCGCATAGTAACCTGCATCGCTTCTCAGCATTAAACGCGTTTCGGACTTGTACCCAAAAAATAAAAAAGTTTCGTCCAAATTCTGTTGGCAGATTTTTTTTTATTTTTTCAATTTCAATAAAAACATGGGGATAAAATATCAGCATAAACATTTAGGAGTGGAATATCAAAAAATGCGAAAATTGATTCTTAGGCGATTATATATGGTAGAAGCCCGTTAAAAAACAACTCGATATCTCATCAGACCTAAGAGATTTGTTGGAGTTCGTAAAAACGTACTCAATTGTTTTAAACCCCCTTATGGATTGAATATCACAAAATTTTGAAATTGATTTTTAGATGATTTTATACAAAACCTTACAAACCTTCTCCCCTACACCTCCTTGGGGGCTAAATATCGAACAATGATTGAATTGGGTTTGTTGTGATTATATTTATACCCTTAATGCCATATTACCATTGCTTCGAAATCTCGCGTGATTTCGCAAATCTACTAGATTCTCCATACAGGACTCAGATTATCGAATCGCGAGACTACGGCAAAATCCCTATTGATTTCTGCCTTTTCAAATTACTTGCTCGGAATTAAAAAAAATTATTTTTCAAACCTGCTCATGCAGGTCAATTTTCCATTACTGAAAATCGTAAAATCTTATAAAATAAATTAATTATCTCGACACAACAATCAGCTGCTGAATTGTTACATGTCAAACAAATCTGTTCAGGGTGATATAAACACTTTTTGAGATTTTAAAATCTAATTGACGAAATTTTAGAGACTTAAAACTAAGACCTAAAAAATATATCGAAATTCGTATAAAATTATACAACCCCTTAACACCTCCTTGGGGGTGGAATATTAAAAAATCTGGAGTACAATAAACTGGAGTACAATATCTAGGCGCTTATATAAAGAGTACACAGAAGTAAAATTAATTCGATATATCTACAGACCTAGGAAATATGACAAAATTCGTTAAAGTGTAGAAAAAAGTCTTTTCACGGACAATTTGTTTACCCCACCTCGGTCCACCAATCTGAATTTTTTTGTTGCTTATATTACTTCTGTAGGTTATCTACATATCCATACTAAATTTAAACTTTCTAGCATAATCCGTTTCTGAGATAGGAAAAAAGCACCCCGATCTCCGTATCTAGCTACCTCTATCAAAAATTATTTTCCAACGTCTCCGACTCTCAGTCACTACACTCTCAATAGCAAAATGTTGGGCCTAACTTCTTTAAAAATTTAAAAACCATGTCTAGTATGTATCTTGAGATATAAAAACTTTTTTGAAAAATTGCTATTCTCCTACTTCGTACTCTACCTCATCGCTCAGAAATTTTACATTTAGTGGACTCCGCTTGAAAACCCTATATACACAAACTAAATTTTATCTTTAATTGCTTCGAAAGATCAAAAGTCAAAAGTTTTGACCCAAAAGTCGACACTTCAATCTTCCAACCAAAAAATGATTAACTTAATATCTCAACAAGTTTGGAGTTACGTGCCTTCAAATGCATTTACGTGAGGCGGACAGAATTTGACCTATATGCTGAGGAGGACATTACCCACATTTTCTATGAATGCAGGCGGTTGCAAGGAGGTGCTTGAAGTGGTTGGGCAGTTTTTCTTCGACAATTTGGAAAATCTGAGGTTGATAGGGCATGACAAGTTGGTCAAGTTTTCCACGATATTTCCGAAGGGATTGCTATGGGCCCTCTTTTGGTGCCTAGTATGCGCTGCGGCTCAGCGTGGCGCCCCTTTCTAAAACGGCCTTTTTTCAGTTTTTTTTGCTTCTTTAGGGTCTATTTGTCCTAAAATAAGAAAATACAAAGTTTAAGGGTAGCATTTTCTTTTAAATTTCAGAACGATCATAGTTCTTTATTATTAAAAAATAATAAAGTAAAATAATCATAAAAATAGTAGTTAGAATTATGAATACTTCTTTCTCATTTTTTATGGCACCATAGACCGTCGTCCTCGATGTACATCCCACAGTATTTTTACTCAGAGTTGCGATAACAATCATACTTTGCGTAATAATCGGAAGTATACCAAACCAATGGCTTCAACAATAAATTATTTAATGAAAAATTTATAGAAATTTTCCGGTTCTTTTTTCCGTAAATTAAAATTGAAATCACCGCATTGATTTTTCTGTCCATTAAAATATTTTGATTTCGTCGACGAATTTCATTTGGCGACGAATTTAAACGGGTACGAACCAGATTTTCTTAAGAGCCTGTCATAAATTTTCCTTCATAATGATCTGAATTAAACCCCCCGAAAAATACTGAAGACCTCATCCCCCCTCCCGCATTCAAATTTTCTTCTTACGACAGAATTTTAATTCAATTTCGGCAAATCAACTCATTATGGTCTCCGTCAAAATAAGTACCTCCACCCCCACAGCAAGAAGGAGTCGTGGCTTTAGACTGAAGAACTAAACCGTCTTTGTGATTGTGTGCGAACAAACATATAAAAGCTTTTAATGTGAGATGCTTAATAAATTTTTGGTTTTCGAATCGTCTACGTAGGAAACCAAAAAATAGTCGGTCTGTTGCCGAAGAGCTCCTTGATGTGACACTCGCTTCTGTTTTAACCGGAACCGCTAGCGTATATTGCGCGTTCTTTAGACAACAACGCCGACTGTCTCGAAGTCAATCCTGTAATGGTTCCGAAATAAAAGCAGTTTTTTTCCTTTTTTGAAAATAGTATGCCATTATTTCTCTACCGCACACAAAACTCTTATTTCGTTCGTGACTCCTTTTTAGTCCTTGCTTTCAACTTCTTCTGGGATTTCGATCAAACCTACAAGAGTCCTTACTTCCAGGCGGTTTTCTGTCACGCTGGAGTGCACAAAGACACTTAACACCAGGATTTAGGTTTAAAATTAATCCCAAGTTCTATACCGATGTTGATGTCGGTTTTTCTACTTAGCACCGCCGTACATGGAGGGCTGATGGGGCCAAGTCGGCCGGATTTTCGCGACGTGAAGGATCTCAGGGAGTCCCGGAAACAGAGCTTAGGGTTCACTCTTTATGTCTGCGGCTTTTAAAGAGATATTTCGAGAGATATAAGGATTAGGCAATTAATTTAATTATGTGCTGTCAATCAGACTGTGCATGGCTTCGGAGAGTGCGATTAAAAGGCACGAGTGAGGCGAATCGCAGTCTAAATTTTAATTGTCTTTCATGAGTAGAAAGACTAGAAATTTCATTTTAAGATAAAGAGAAGGAAGGTGTTGATTTTTGATGCATTTTCTAGGATTTCAAAAACGTTGAATAATATAGTACGGCATCAAGATTAGTACATTCTTAACTTAAACGTTGCCCAATTTCTTAACAACAGATGCTCTAAATCTTTCGTGGTACATCACAAGCTCTCTAATTAATAAACCACATTTTTAAGTCTATTCGTCTCTAATTATCGATAATTTAGTCCTCGTCAATTCGACTACTTCCTAATAATCGTTTCGACTGTATTTACTTTTAAGAAATGAGTTAGTGGAAACGCGTAGTGTACGCTTTCAAAATAGGGGAGTCCAGATGAACTCACACGCTAAGGACTAGTTATGTTAATAACTGAATAACAATGATTTAATATTAATAAAATAACCAAGGTGGGATAGGGAACTTACTGTGTGGGCCTAACATGTAATAATTGTACCTACACAGTGAACATTTTTGTGAAAATTACTATCCTTGGGTCATTCCATCAAGAATCGCAAAAGTTGTGACCTTACCATTACCGATTCTTTCGAAAATGTTTGTACTTGAAGAACTAGTGAAAAAAATTATTGGAATTCAATTTTATGTTTCTATCTAATATTTTGTGTTAGTTATAGTATGTTAAAGTTTTTACAAAAATGGTACCCGAGTCCTCTTTGAAAATTCATATCTCTGGTAAGTTTTATCTTAGAATAATATTTTAAAGAGGGAGGGAGGTTGTCGAAATTTAAAAAAAATACGAATAAAAATTATCTTTTAATTTTTTTTCAAGGATAACGATTTTGTCCTTTATCCTTGAATATCTCAAAATACGACTTTTTTTTATTTTTTTATATTTTGTAGGTTAGAAATTGGGATCTGAATGGGATCGGGGTCAAAAAAATCGAAGTACATCAGGGCCTCTCAATTACTTTATAGAAAAAAAGTCATTTCTATTTTATTATTCTAGGATAAAAATTACCAGAAATATGAATTTTCAAAGAGGACTCGGACACCATTTTTGCCAAAAATTTAAAATACTACAACTAATAAAAAATATTAGAAAGAAACAAAAAATTGAATTCCAATTATTTTTTTCACTGGTTCTTCAAGTACAAAATTTTTCAAATGTATCGGAAATGGTAAGGTCACAAATTTCGTCACTTTTGGCAATTCTTGATAGAATGACCCCCTTAAAGCAGTAAAATATTGCGCATTGATATAGTAAATTTACGAATTTTCATTAAATTTAACAAAATTGAGAGTAATTCTTAAAGGGGTGTGTTTTTTCACACATTTAGTTCTAACTACTAACTGGGAAGTGATATTACAAAACCGAATGAAATTTTCCACATTGAATGTGTAAAATTGATCATTGCGTGTAAAATTACGCATTTTGCATGTAATTTTGATACTTCATGCGTAATCATTTGTTTTTTGTGATATGTATTAACTTGACCGCTTCATTGTTTAATTCACTTGTTTTGTGGTTTTATTTAAGGCGTAATTTAAAATTTAAAAAGAAAATAATGTTTATAGTGTGTGAAGTTTGTGGCTTTAAAACAAATAAATTAAATTGATATATAGGTAATAAACATGTATAGTGTTTTATACCTTCTACCCTTTTTGACCTATATCCTGTTTTTTCCCAATTATCATGTGTTGATTGCTCTCAATTTTTCCAATTGTCGATTACTGTATCCTTTACCCTTGAAAATACGTCTGGAAATTCATCTTCCGATCATTCGCTTGAAGCTTATTCATTTATGTCACATTTTTGTAGTACATATTAGTTTTTCCATACCGTGTGGAATTCTACACATTGTAAAATTTTGCCTTTCCACACCAGCAGTAAATTTACACATTTTTGGCGACAGATTTACACACTTATGTGTGTTTTTCCGCAATAATAGTAAAAATCACAAGAGTGCGTAAAGAAATTTGACAATAGTAATTTTACTGCAATTTAGTACCTACCCTGAAGTTAGTAAACATTTTTTACCGTGTATACCTACCTTACTTTGAAGTTTTAGATCATTCTTCTTGCTGTAGAGGTCGCCAAATTATACATTGTATATTAAAAAATTTTAATGAAAAAATATCAAATAAAATCATCTTTCATTTATGTTTTTTATTAACTGTACATTAACATTGTTCGAATTAAATTTAATAATTTCTGTTACATGCCTTCTTCTTAAAATAATTATATGTACAATCTTGTTTAAATTATATTAAATAAATTATTATAATAAAAATCCTTTTGTTTTCTTGTTAGTAATTCATTTTTATTTTTATCTTTACTATTTTCATTCCAGTACAGAAAATATTTACAACGTTTAAATAAATAATTATTAATTTTTATGTGTACCTATTATTATAACTTTTATCATAATTTTTCTAACGTTTGATTATTTATTTCAAATTTTAAAAATTTCTCTTTATTTCGAAATATTAACACATTAAATGAATATACTGATTATGATATTTAAATTCAAATTCAAATTCATATTTATTTCCAATAATGTAAATTTCTCTTAAATGTAAACATTGCTTTAAGTGGTCAGACTGTCGCCTCTTCAACTATTGGTAACATTAGTTTAGCATGTGTTATTAAATAAAGTTCTTTTTATTAATTTTGATTATGATATTTAAGCTTCTTTTTATTTAGGTTTTATTTGTTATTATACTTTTCTTTATATTGTACTGAGAGTATTTCAATGGAAATAAAACAGTTGGTTTTTTATATTTTCTGAAATACGAAAGTTGTTGAAATAAATTGTCGAATACTCTTTGTTCTTGTTCTTCGCTCCGATTTATACTGACCTTTACAGCACCTTCAGAGCATTTATAAGTGTTTTTTAAGATTTTTACTAGCCGTCATATTATTTATAAAAACAAATTATCAATTTATTTTTGTTTTTTTTTTTTACTTTTTCATTAAATTTTAGTAATTATTTTTATTACTTTTTTAATATCGTTCTACTAGGAACTATCCAAGAGTTTTTATATTGTAGATCCTCTTCTTTCTTTAAGTTTTTCAAATGAAATGTACCTTTTACTTTATTATTTTAATAATACAGTATTGTTTTCGATTTTTAAAAAAAAAAAATTTGCTACCCTCAAAATTTTTTTTTTCACGTTTCATGACGAGTAGACACGAAAAAAGCAATAAAAAATTTCAGTCCGTCTGTCCGCCGTACGCCGTACGCCGTACGCCGTACGTCGACCGCTGTACGCAAAATCGTTTGAAGGCTCGTAGCTCCCAAACCCTTTGAGCTATTAAATTAAAATTTTTTTTGTGAATAGACTGGGTAGGCCCCTTGAAGTGGCCAAATTTGGAGGGGTGGGGGTGTGAGGGGGGAGGAGGGGGAAGTGTTTTAGACGGAAAATTTTGGTTTCTAGATCTCAGCAACCGCTTATGCTAGGAAGCTGAAATTTGGAATTTATATAGAGCTTCAGTAGTGGACCCATTTGCAAAAAACTTGCCGATATAGGTGAAGGGGTGTGGGAGTGGGGGGAAAAATAATGCGTTCGAAACGCAAAAAAGGTGAGATCGACACTTTCTAAAATCCATATCTCCTAAACGGTTAATGTCACAAAATTGAAACTTTATGAATATCTGCAGGTATACTAGGAGAATAGATCTGAACAAAAAAATTTGAGTAGGGGCAGTGGCGTACGGGGGTGGGGGGTAAAAAACTTTAGATTGCGATATCTTACTAACCAATTACACTAGATAAATAAAATTTGGTTTCTGTATAAAGGTTGACAAATGAAGTTTGCTGAAAGTAAAATTTTTGAAGGGGGCGGTGGAGCATGAAAGTGGACGGGATAAGAATTTTTCTAAAAAATCACGTCTCATATCTCAAGAACGGTGTAAGATAGATGCTTCAAATTTTTACCGGAAGTAGGCCTAATAGACCCCTAGTAGAAAACAAAATTTTGGAAGTGTGGGTGTAAAGGGTGAGGGTAGGGGAGGGTGAAAAGGAAAAAGTTCCGATTTTAATATCTCGACAACCTATAATGATATAAAGCTGAAACTTCGTATTTAGATAGAGCTATATTAGTAGCATCTTGGAAAAATATAATTTTTTATAGGGGTAGTATGGTACGGGGGTGGGGGGTGTTTTTCCTATCTATAGAACGGCTTATGCTACAAAGCTGAAACTTGGTACGTTTATGTAAATCATCTAGAAAACTAATTTAGATAAAAAAAAATTTCAAATATACATTGGCGTTCGGAGGGGGGGGCAAAAAAAATTATCAGTGAAAATGGAATGCATATATTTTCACGGTTTTCGTCATATCTATTAGGTCTTTCCAAATATTGAATTAATTTTTATTCTATGGATTCTTCATATAAATACCTAGATAGTGTTTTCAGGATTTTTTAAAATTCGACCCCTAAGGGGGTGCAAAGGGGGTTGTAAACTTTTTCACGAATTCTACTATATCCACGTCTTATCAGATATTGAATATCTTTTCATATTCATGGGCTTGTGTAATAATCGCCTAAAACTTGTTTTTAAGTTTTTTCCTTTTTCCACCTAGGAGGGTATAAACGGGTTGAATACGTTTTCACGAGTTCCGTCATTTCTTTTAGAAGTGATAAGAAATTGAATTGGTTCCTACTTTCTCGTGCTGTCTTCATATTTATTTATTAACTCCTTTCAGGATTTTTGAACATTCAACCCCCAAGTGGGTGGAAGGAGGTTGCATATTTGATGATATATCGAATTCATTTTTACTTCCTAAGGTTTCCTATGTAAAAAAGCCAAAAAGTCAATTTCAGTATTTTAGATATTCAATCCAAAAACGTGTAAGGAGGTTGTATGCTTTTCAAAGTTTCGACATATTTCTTAGGTTCGATGAGATATTAGATCGCTTTTTATTTCCACAGACTTTTTATATAATCGCCTACAAACCCATTTCTCAATTTTTCGATATTCAACCCCCAAGGGTTTGTATATGTTTTCACAATTTTTGCCATTCCTTAGTTCTGATGAGATGTAAAATTGATTATTACGGCCAACCAATTCACGATTTTTCGAATTTCCAGAACCAAGGAGATGTGAAGGGTTTGCTTACGTTTTCAGAATTTTTTCAAAATCCGTCTTGTCTCATGAGATTTCAGGTTGCTTCTTATGAAATCGTCTAAAAACCTGTTTCACAATTATTTCGAAATTCAAACCCCAAGTGGAAGTAATGGGTTTGTATACGTTTTAACAATTCGTCATATCTCTTAATTCTGATAAGGCAACAAATACGTTTTTGCTTCTATGGGCTTTTATTTTCAATACTGTTTAAATTTTTTCTCATATGTGCATTTTATAGTTATGTGAATAGTACTCACCTGACTTGTAAGATTTAAGTCTTACAAATTGATACCCAAAATTGTGGTAGGACCCCTGTTGTACACCCCAGAAAATAAGATACATGAACAAATAAACAAACGTATTTAAGGCTACAAAAAGGCACAATCAAAGTTCTCTGCTCTTCTCATTAACCAATTCTATATTATTAAAATAAAATAATAAAGTAAAATATGAAATCATAAAATTTAGTCGAGCTGAACAATCTAGTTTCATGTCCGTATCTAGTTTAGACTGCCCCTAGCAATAAAAAATCATGGAGTCCACTCGTTAAGAACGAATCAATTTCCCTGTTTAACAAGCTCAATTATACACTATCAATGATTGTAAATGCCAGTTCGTATGAAGTACTCTCTTCAGAACATTATGACGGGGAGTAATTAAATACAAATCAGGGCCATCGAGTCCTTGCCGCTCGACACGCATTGCGTATTACATGTACTCGGATTCATAACGATTTTCTAATCAATTTACAGGTTATTGCAGCATGCTAACATTATTGCAAAGGTGGCTTAAAGGTGGGAAATGCGATTTAATCTTGACATGGTAAATCAATTTAATGCTATTTATAACCATTCATCAAGGTAATGTTGGTTATTAAAAACTTCTTCGCGTAGGAAATAGTATGGATGTCGTTGTAATTGTTAATTATTGGTATTGTAATATTGAAAGAAGTGCAACTATTTGTTGATGTATGTTTTCATTAAACTACTTCCATGAAAAATAATTTTCAATTTTTCATAAAGTATATTAAGCTCCTGAATTTTTTTTAGTTTTCGATCAGTTAAACCGCTCTCTTGTACAAATCAAAATATCAGTTTAAAATAACAGTTTGACTTATTCTTCATCGATTTTTAAAAAAACGAAGTCTAATGCTATTTAAAAATCAACAAAAGAATTTCGGAGAAGTGTATTTTTTGTAACGATCTGTCTGAAATTAGAAACATTTTAGTAATGATGATAATTTTCTAAATTCCTAATTAATTATTAAATTAAATTAATTTTCATAATACCAAGAAGCAATAAAAATTATCAATTACACCTTCTTTTCAATTGCGATTTATGCATTTCAAATAATTTTATAAAAATTAATTTAGTTTTTGTAATGTCTCATGAATGAATAAATGGATTAAAAATATCTATTTTAATAATAAGATTAATAAAATTTTCATGATATTAAAATAAAAGTTTATAGTATTTTGGTATTTACATACATCGATTTAGAGCCAAGAACCATTCTAGGTGATTACGAAAGTTTTTAGAACTTTAAATCCGAATCCGTTGTCACTTTAGACTTTAAGGTCCAACAACCAACCTTAATGCAAAAACAAAAGTGATCTTGTGTGATTTTCAGATTAGAATTGTTCAGTAAACATTCTGAAATTTTGACTAATGCGGTATGTACTCGTACTTGCGTTGTAGCTTCATTTTGAATTTTTATTGCTAAATTTAAAATAGCTGATCTAATACGGCGGATCGATATATTTCAACAGTATTCAGATTTTAAAGGATGGTGAAATATTTAAATTTTTGGAAGCAAAGAATTCAATAGATACATGGATTTATTTCGTTCTAAGATTGTAAATATTAATTCATAACATTTTTTTATCTTGTGCATAAATTTAAAACTAAGAATTTCAAAAAAAATCTAATTAAAATTATATTACTTTTGCTAATATTTATTAATTACTCGTAGCTAGGTATGTGATTTCGGGCAAGACCCTACTTAGCCCCAACACCACGGCAAGGTGGACAGTCGTCTTGGGGTAAGATACCAATTTTGATGAAAAATTTTAAACCCCTGGATCCACCGTTTGGAATCATGAAAGCCTGATTGAAAATTGCAATTTAAATCGTTCTTATTTACTTATTTCTTACAAGTCACCAAATTTTGATCAAATTTTAAGAACCTGATCAAAAATATTATAGTTAATGTCTACAATTTTTTTACTAATGAACTAAATTTCGCAATATTGTTACCAAAGAATAGTACAACTTTTCGTAGATAAAATTTGTTCCCAGTACAGACTAAGTTTGGTTTTTTCAGTTTCTATGTCGCTACACCCATAAAATACCAAAATACCAACAATATGAATCGATTTTAAGAAGAAAACCACACCAAAGGAACATGGGAAATGTAGAGGGTCTTTCAACAAGGACGTTCAATTTTTAAATGTAAATAAAACGAGTTGTGTGTGAGATATCCACTCAATTCTTTTTTTATTTGAAAAAATATTTTATGGCATTAAGTATGGAACATAACGTTGTTCAAATGTCCGCCCCGGCTTTGCTTGGTGGCACGTATGCGAGAGGTCCAATTTTCGACGACTGTGTGGCATAAATCTGGCTGAATTTGCTGGATTGCGTTCGTTATGTTGACTTAAAGGTCATCAATTATATGAGCATTATACGCATCGACCTGCGAGTTAAGATAGTCCCAAAGGAATAAGTTTAAACGCGTTAAGTCGCACGATCATGGTGGTCAGTTCAAGTCGCCGCAGCGCTAGATAACGATACCCTCAAATCGCTCGTGCATAATGTCCATCATGATATGCGCTGTGTGGCACGTAGCGCCGTTCTGTTAGAACCACATGTCGTCGGTATCCATATCATCCAGTTTAGGCCACATGAAGTTGCTTATCATTGATCGTTTGACGGTTATGGCAATGCCAGTTTCGCTTTAGAAGAAGTACGGTCCCATGATTTCACCAGACCAAAATCCGCACCAAACAATGACTTTCTCGGGATGCATTTGGTACTGATGTATCTCGTGTGGAACGGTATTACCCGAAATCTGACAATTTTGGTTGTTCACACATCCATTCATCAAGAAACGGGACTCGATGATTTGTACACGTTGTTCAAAGCTATAACCTTCCATGGTAATTTGCCATACACTACTGAACAATTCACAACAAATTCGACTAATGCTATAATACTTTAACAACATGGCCGCTATAACCTAACAAATTTTGAGCGCTCTTACTGAAACACCCTATAGTTAGTCTGGGGTCTGGCTATATTAAGCAGCAACGCTTCAAAGCTTTTCTATAGAAAACATTATTTTCCGCTGCTTTTCACTAACTTCGTTGGTTTTCTATTATTCTAAAAAATTTAAAAAAAAAAAAAAAAATCTACAGCGAATACCGTGCTTATCGACACGTAAGATTTCAGAAACAAAGGCAAAAAATTAAAACTTCTGAGCTGGATTTTTTTCAAGGACTCTCTTCTAGGATGGAATGAACTTGAGATGAAATTCATCAGAAAATTTCTAGTTTTGCGATCCTTTTGTTTTTATTTTATTTTTATAATTCCAACAACTACATGGGTACCGATACATTGTACATAAACAATTTCCCCATACTCAGAAAAGAAATGTAAGCGAACCATGTGAAAGAATCGGAATAAGCACTAGGTACTATACAGCTGTAGTAAATATCATTACATACTAACGCTAGGACATAGCAAGCTGGTTGGAATAGAAGAAAAAAAATTGAGTCGACGCGATAGGTGAACCATCGGAAAATAAGGCGGGTCCATTTCCACCCACTTAGCTTTGCCGCTACCCGTCGAAAACCATGGAAAAAAAATACGATAGGATAAAAGTATAGCGCACAACAACAAAACGGATAGAAAAATAAAATTCCCAGAAAAAGAAAATTCAGAATAAATGTTTTTACCACAAGCAAGAAAAAGCTTTTTATTGCTCGCTTTTTTCCAGGTCTAAGATGAGTTGGAAGCGAAGGAAAACGCTTGTAATCCTGCCAGGCTTTCAATAATTCCACGTCGGACGGACTTTAGGAAGGACATACGAAATGTGTAAGTAATATGGCAGTTGAGATGTCCTGAATGGATTTTTTTTTTATAAGTGCCAATCACAGTTTTATTTAGTGGAAAGCGAATTTCAGGTGAATGTTCAAGTTAATTGAAATTTTCAGTTCTGTCTGCCAGTTTGTCTCGACCACCGTGACTTTTAAAGTGGACAGCTAAAATACTTTGGTAAAATTTAGCTGACTGTTTGAAATGGAAATTCCAAGATTCTTCCTAAGCTGTAATATAAAAATGTTCATAATTATACAAAAAAAGGCCATAAAAACATTTTGCAAGGAGTTATTCCTCGTTGTTCTAAATATTAAAAATCAGAAATAGAAATACTACACTATAGTTGTAAAGACAATAATTTTTTCCCCGTCTGATCTCTACAAAAGTTGTATAAACTGTAAATATCTTATAGAATAACTGTAATAATAATTAAATAAATAAGTAAGCAAGTAAAAAAAAATATTGAAAATCAATTAACGTCAAACCAACTTAACTTTGGATTTTGGGATGGTGGTAGGTCAAGGAACAAAAATATCGATATAAAAACGTACGTAATATGCGAATAAAATTTTATTGGTAATTCTATTGGAATTCAAAATTAACAATTATTATTATTGCCAACAAATTTTCAAAGTTTATAAAACATTGTTTACTGTTGCGATAAAAGAAAAAAAATGTATCACATTTTCACAACCGTTCAATATCAAAAATTCCAAAATCCTCAATCATACAGCCAAACTCGTACCTGAATCATAGGTGAATCGAATCCTTAACAAAGGCACTTCCTGGACAATGAATTGGATGTAACTGACACCGTGCACATGATACAAGTGAACTCCAGGATTAAGTACACAATTGACCACTTGCGTGCACGCAATGATATTCAGAACGGGACAGGAGTCAAATGTCCTAAAACTCGGACGTATTAGCCCAGTGTGGACTTGTACCTGTTGCGTGCAATCAATGCGAGGACTTTTGAAAGGCAATACATTTTCCAAGGGCGATTTCGGACAGTGTGCTATGTACTGATGTGTCCAGATAAGGATAATTGGATGATAATAGACTGGTAATTAATGATGATGGATGTCAAGTTCGGTTTATGTCGACAGCACTGGACAGAATAAACACCCTTGCTATTTTGTTGCACTATGGAAGGTAATTTAGTTGTTGGTTTTTGGCGATTTCCGTAATTTCTAAAATAGTTATGTTATTAACATCCAGTTGTGTATAATGGCTATCGTTTTTCTTTGATCTCTGACCAAATTTTTCTCTTAATGGCGATGTGCATTGGAAGATGGCTTCTATCATACCATTAAAGATAATGTGCCAATTCCATCCAAATCCACCGGTGATGGTTCAAAATTCCGGCAATGGACATTATTACAAATATTTAAACATTCGGTGGTTGTAGGAACTGCCCGGAAACATGGAACTACATGAACTATAATACATGAACTACATGAACATGGATGACGACTAATTATTTTACACGACTAATTTTTCAAGCAATTGATTGCCCGACAACTATTGCCAAAACTAGTGAAGCGATTAATGGAGCAATACAGGTCAATACCATGCTAGTTGCGGCAATATTTCGGCAATGTGGCAATGTTTTCACAGATGCTGGTATTGTTCGCCCTATAGTTGCTGTATTTCCACTAACTTGGAAAATTCCGAGCAATTTTCCTCGTTCTGTGATTCAATTGTCAAGTTTTGTTCTAAGTTTTGCATTTATTTGTCAAGTTTCGTGTTAATGGCTGGAATTCAAATATTTCCAAGTTCTATTTTAAGTTTTAGATTTATTTGTCAAGTTTGCTTTCGTATAAGCCCTTATTGCCGAATTGCTAGATATTGGTCACTATCGCTCATCACAATTGAGGGGTTCAGTGGAAGAGTTGCCTACGCCACAGTGCATTTTTTGTTGCTTGGGCTTTTTCAGTTTGACCATAATAACCATATCTATGTGTTACAAACTTATTTATTCACCATAGCATCAGTATACATTGCTTGACAGTATAACAAAATATGAATTATTGCTTTTTGAGAGTAATTTTTCAAATTACGTCTAAGCTTAGAGTCCAATGTCTCATTTCGCAGTAATTGTTGGTCAGGCAACTCTTCTACTGAACCACTCAATTCAGTAACGAGTTGATGAAAAGTTGATCCACACTGCCTTTTGTTATTGTTGCTGTGTATTGCTTCATATTTTTGTGACGTCAAAATTGACGAATATTGGTGCAAATTGAGCAATTTTAATCGCTCGTGTAAGAGCACCTTGACGGTATACTAATCAAGCTTGGAATTAACTAATCAGATTCTTATTGTTGAAAAAACCTAAAGATATGGTTGCAAAAGGCGCAATTTAATTAATTAACCGCAATCACGATCGTCTTTAAGCTACATGAAATTCTAAACTTATAGTTAGGAATAAAGCAGAATAAAGAGTGCGTACGTAGTTTTATTCAAGGACTTTCGTTTGGCTGCTCCTCGAAAGTGAAACACAATATTTTCCGTTTTCAAATTTATATATGAAACTTTAGGTAAACCACCGAAGTAAAATTTTTCTTTTTTAAGGACTTTTACATGCGGACTACAGAAAGGATTCGCTCGATTTCTAACATATTAATCGCTTAAACTGGAACGGTTTAAAAATTAATGTGTACAAAATTTCAAATTCCTAGCATGAAGTGGTCAAAAGTTATTGGCCAACACTCGTGGTTACGTATTTTAATGACTTGTGTATGGGAGCTACTCGAAGAAGTGAGGAGGATTTGACCAATAGCAAAACCGATACTACTTTCAGCTCAAAACTAATGCCTTTGAAATTCATACTTTCAAGATCAACGATTCTCGAGTTACAGTGAGTTTCGAAGTTTGAATGGACATATTTTCCACGAATTATTGAATGGCAGCTACATGAAGGACTCTAACGATTTTATCGCACCAACTCCTCTATATACCACAGTTTAAATATCCAATTGCCAAAAATCTAGCTTAAAGCGTTCTGACGTTATAGGCTAATATTCTCGAACACGTGCTTTAAGAACTTTGTGTAAAAGGATTTCGCTGACTAATAAACTAGAGCTACATTTTCACTTATTTGTACAAAATCTCGACTTCGTGGCTAAGTGATTTCTTGTCTTATATCAGTTCCGTCATCTAAGTTAGTTAATTAAATTAGCAGCGACTATTATAAAATCATCGTATACAAAATTTCAAAATCGTAGCTTAAAGGGTTTTGAAGTTATCGCTTTTTAGTTAACACATGTTTAAAGGACTTTGATATGACAGCTACTCAGTCATGTATTTGACTTCAAACTAATTTCTGTAAAAATTTTACATCCTGCTTTACACGTTCTTGAGATACAGTGAATGTAGGTTGAATGCATTTTAGAAGGACTTTTGTAGGCTGCTACACGAAGAACTCTAGTTTCAAACATTGAAAAGTTTATGAGTGCGAAATTTCAAGCTCTCATTTAAAAGCATTCAGCCAATAATCAGGAATACATGGTTTAAAGGGTTAGATAAAAGGACGAAAAAAATATTTTTTTTTTAAAAATGAAAGTATCACATCTCAGGAATAATCTCTGAAAATTTCAAGACGATCGGATTAAAACTCGCAAAGGTACCGGTTGTTTCGTAGCCGTGTTCGAAGTCGTCGTAATAGTCTAGTTCGAATACTTCTATTTACATCTTTAACTTTAATCGTGTTTATCTCAAAACTAGATTTTTGAATTCCGTGTGTAAGTAACATAGCTCAAAAACTACTGTACCGATCTTCATGAAATTTTCCAAGCATCTTTAATATGAATAATACTCGCGGATGATCTTTTTTTACAAGCAATAATAGGCTGATTTTTTAAGGGAAAATCGTCCTCTTTCGTTCAAAACCATGCCAAAAATTGAAAATTTCATATTTTTCAAAATAAATTCGTTTATCCGCGAAAGAAACTAATATATTATCTAAATCCTTTAGATTTTTTTATTTCAGATAATTCTGTGATGACGTACGTTACGCACCGCAAGTCATCTTTTTTTTCCAAGCGTCGACGAAGAACTACTACCAGGGGGATTAATTAAAAATATTTTTTAACATGAATTTTTTATGTGCAAAAACTTTAAAATAATTATATCCATTCAGAACTGAAAAAAAATTTTTCAAAAAAAATGTTTTTTTTCGACCTTGTGACTATACCTAACCCCTTATACAAATTTAAATTCAAATTTATTATCGAACCATATGATTACATGTACAATTTAGTGGTAATAATTTGTGATCAGGCTTGTGCCTCTACAACAATGGTGTGAAACTTAAACTAACAATGGCTGTATTGAAATAATATTGATTAGATTGGCTTCAAGGAAAAAGTGGTTAAGAAAAAAAGTTAAGAAAAAAATTTTCAAAGAAATTAGCAGCTAAAGGTATATTAGATAATTCATGTAGTAAGCTAGTGGAGAAGTGCCATGGTTTGTCCATCATGATTTTCAAACATTTATTTTGGATTATTTGCAGCTTTCGTATATAAGTTTCAGCACAACTAAACCATATAGGCGCACCATATGAAAATATGGGACGCATGACGGACTTATAGAGAAGCAGCTTATTTTCCAGGCTGAGTTTGGATTTTCTATTAATAAAAGGGTATAGGATACGAATGGACATTAATGTTTTTGAGACTACTTGATCGGTACGCTCGTGAAATGTAAGTTTTTTGTCCAAGTAGATCCCTAGGTACTTAATAAAAGCTGACCATTTGATGGGTTCGCCGAAAATAATTAAGTTGGGGTTCGGTAAGTACTTACGAGCTCTTCTCTGGGAAAAAAAAATATTGCTTTGGTTTTGCTTGTGTTAATTTTTATTTTCCAATCACGAAATAATTCGTCTAAGGCCAGAAGTTGAACTTTCAGGTCTTTAATTATAGTGGATGGATCAGAGGATGTTGCATAGATAGCTGTGTCATCGGCAAATGCTGCGATCTTGCAGTCTGTGGATTGGGGTATGTCAGAAGTATAAATATTGTATAGACATGGGCTTAGGCAAGAGCCTTGTGGGACGCGTGCTGGTAATGATTTATTGGAAGATAGGCAGCCTTTAATTTTTACATGAAAGGTACGATTAGAGAGGAAGGATTGAATTAGTTTGGTAAGGTAAACGGGACAGTTTAGTTTGTTGAGTTTGAAAATAATGCCATTATGCCACACAGAGTCGAAAGTTTTCTCGAAATCAAGTATAACCATACCCACTGATTTTTTGTTACGAACGCTATTTTTAATATCGTTAGTTACTCTGTAAAGTTGGTGGATTGTTGAATGTTTTTGGCGGAAACCAAACTGAAAATTAGGTAAGACTTTTTTCTCTTCCACGAACGCTTGAAGCCGCTTCAGTATAACTTTTTCGAGTATTTTCCCAAGGCTAGGCAATAGACTTATAGGCCAATAGCTGGTCGGATCTGAGTTATTCTTTCCAGGTTTTAGTAATGGAATGATGGTTGCTTCTTTCCATTTGGAGGGGAAATAGCAAATATACAGACAGCTATTGATTATGGCATTTAGTAGTACTAAGGCTTTTTTAGGTAAGTTTTTAAGAAGGCAATTTGAAACGCTATCCATGCCCGAAGACTTACTATTTTTTAAAGTTTTTAGAATGGACCTTATTTCAGAAGGCTTCTTGTGTGTGAGTTAACCGAAGGAGTTGAAGGATATCGTCTGTTAAGAAACTTAGCCATATTTTTTCTATTTTACAGTTGCTCATGTACGAAAGGCAGAACGGCACAGCACAGGCTTAGTACTGGTGCCAGAGTTGCCAGTACTGGCTAATGTTTCAGGTCCAGTATGTGGTCTAGACCGAATCATTGCGGTGCCAATGTCAATTTGATCACATCGGTCCTACTCTTGGTGCAAACTCTGGCCCGATACTAACTGCCAGTTTTGGGGCGTCGTGAATACCCACTATTGAGCCATACTTCAGTTTCAGTACTGAGACGAATCCAAAATCAGTCATTCCCCAGTATCTGCGTGAGTGTCGATCATATACTGATGGCTAGTACTGTTTCGGAGCCCGCTGGAAGCTCTAGGCAAGTGATAATTATCGATAGCGATCAGAGAAAGAGAGAGAAACAAAAAATATTTCTAACAAGTGGTGCCCAATACAGAGCCGACCGGCGAGCTAATGCCGAAAGAGCTTAGACACCCAATTCCAATTCTTAGCCCGACATACGCCCAGTAACTCGGAACAAAGTCGGCTCAGATCAAAATATATATACCGTGGGAGTACTGATCATCAGGATTGGCACAATACTGGTCTGGTGGGTTGTCAGTACCGAAACAGTACCGCTCGACAAGTCTTGGCGGCCAATGCGATGCCAATTCTCGGCCGTGTAGGCTACTCTGGTTAGACACCGGCATTTGCACATGGGTGTTGATAACATTTTTACTTCCTGGCTAAACGCGTTCTTAAGTTGTCATGCTATCGGCAGACGAACAGACGGACAGACAGCAAGCGGATTTCAGGTTTTTGGCCACAACTTAACATAAAAAGCTATAGGTGTAAGACTTTTGTTCTTCCGAGTCTCGGTTGTATGCTTTACAAACTGGCTGCATTAAACTTATAATACTCTATGATTTCATCTAGAGTATAAACACATCATTAAATTAGCTTCCAGTGTGCAAGTTCGACTATGAAAAAAGATATTTTTGTATACGAATAGTTCACAGTTCCTTGAGTTATAAATTTACTTGTTCACTCTTACGGAACGACTATACATAAAAACTGCTTTACGGTTTTCACATAGGCGTATGTCGACTTGAGTTTACTATTATCCTGCGAAACAGCTAAGAAGGATGAGGACATTATCTTTCATGTTTCCTTGTCATAATGTGAATGTAGTAATTCCGTTCACGTTTTCTTCGAGCAATTCAAGAGCTGTTCGATATCAACAGGTTGCTAATATCGCGTTCATATCGATTTGTCTTGCCGTTATTAAAACCCTTCGAATTGTTAATAAAACAAAATAAATATTAGCTCTTTCAGAACCCATGTTTCGTATCCTTCAAATGACATGTTTTATTGTTATTGGTAATTTTCGAAGGCATTAATGTCTTTGCGTGCGTGTCTCAAGGATTCCGTTTTATTGTCTTAAAGTATCTATTCGGTGGTGATGAATAATGTGCAAGTCTCGTTGGAAATTAGATAGCTGCTGTTTGATCGGTTTTAATGTATTTTCTTAAAGCATCCATGCAACGGACTCTTAAAGAAAACCGTCACCGACTAAAAAGATTATTTTATCACGTCATAATGGCACAATAATAATAAAGATGAAAAAAGACGCGTAATAAAGTGATAAAAGGCTCACACGCCCTCTGCAAGAATCTTCCTTCCGGTCGGAGGATTTGCAAGGCTATTTATTTTTTTTACTCCGGCGAACGTTCGCGCTAGCATGCGATAAAAATCTCTTTGAACTTGACAACGGTTTTATTTACTTGGAACCTAAAAGGCGTGAAATTAATCTGCATAACAATTTTCCGGTTCCTGAAGATTTTCCGTCGTCAGTCGACGCGACAACAAGGGTCCTTGCACCGATTGTTCCGCTACTGGAAGACTCTCAAGTGTCGAGTGGCACTTAGTCTTAACCACTCAAATCGGAATTGACACTTTTTTTGTATGATTTGTAGGTGATTCGGGCCATTTACACGTGGGGGAGATGGACGGCTTTCTGGTTAAATCTTTCAACATTCGGCTTTTCTGTGTAATTGTCTTATTAAGTTGATCTCCTTGAAAGATAACTGGGTTTTTTATATTGTCTGATAAATAAAACTGGACTCCTGGATTTCCAATAATTTGAAACGTGCTCAGTTCTTGGTAGTGCCATGTGTTGTTCGGCTTTAAACTTTTCAGAGACTCTTGTAAGGCAACTAGTCGAAAGAATAAATTAATTTTCCTGTATTTGAAAATTGTGCGTGGAAAATGTCTTGTTTCTGATAATGGGTCATTCCATCAAGAATCGACCACAGGTGTGACCTTACCATCGCCGATTCTTTTGAAAATTTGTGTATTCGAAGAAATAGTGAAAAAAAAACAAGTTTTAAATTTTTTGTTTCTATCACATTTTTTTCGTTAGTTATAGTATGTTGAAGATTTCGCAAAAATGGTGTCCGAGTCCTCTTTGAAAATTCATATCTCTGGTAATTTTTATCATGGAATAATAAAATAGGGCTTATTTTAAGGTGGAAGGTTGTCGCAATTTAAAAAAAATAAAAATTAGCCTTTAAATTTTTTTGGCATCTCCCCGTATTCTCGAGTTCCATTGGCTTGATAAGCATACTAAATTTCAAGGACATTTTTATGGTAGCTACTCCAAGGAGTGTAACTGAAAAGAGTATAAATTCATAGTTCTCGCAGTATCGTGAATATGTACGAGGGCGGTCCGACAAGTACCTCATCGCCCGATGGCGCCACTATCGCAAGAGATATTTACTATCGTGTAGTACATTCTCGTAGACGGTTACTGTCAAAATTTCAGCCGAATCGGACTCGTAGTTTTGTTTTGACCGCGTGTGGAAGCGGGCGTGCCCGCGGATTTTTAGAAAAATTTAAAAAGAGCAATATCGGTCGGTGATTCGATTCTTGTTTTTGGAAGGGAAATCGCGCAGCGAAATCAAAGAGCGCTTGGATGCTGTGTATGGTGATTCTTCTCTTTCGATGGCAACCGTCAAAAAATGGTTTAACGAGTTTCAACGTGGTCGCACGTCGGTTTTTGATGAGCCACGCCCAGGTGCCCCAAAAACGGTTACCACGGAGGATAACGTGACAAAAATCCACGATCTCGTATTGGCAGACCGCCGATTGAAGGTGCGCGAAATAGCTAAGACAGTAGGCATCTCAAAAGACCACTTGGGTCATATCTTGCATGAAATTTTGGGCATGAGAAAGCTGTCGGCGCAATGGGTGCCGCGTTTGCTCACTCCGGACAACAAGCGCAACCGTGCGACCACTTCAGAGCAGTGTTTGACGCTGTTTAAGCGCAATCCGAAGGAGTTTCTGCGTCGTTTCGTGACCGTGGACGAAACATGGATCCACTGGTACACACCAGATACCAAGGAACAGTCGAAACAGTGAACTTCACCCGGCGAACGTGCTCAGGGTTACCACTTGGGTGGCAATCGATAGCACTAAATCGAGATAAAAATTACACTAAATTACCCAGTAGGAAAAATTGTAAGGTCTGAATCCGTTCATATAGATACAGATTGGAAGTAGGGGTTGGTATGGTTAACCTCTGTCACTGCAGCCACAGTTGGGCCTATTGTGACGTCCCCGGTTTGACTATGATTCCTCTTCAATCCCAGCACTTTCAATGAAGCCTAGTATTTTGCGAAGAGGAATGGTCAGGAATTCTGATGGGTCCAGAAACCCTGACCGAAGTGATGAAGTCTTTTGTGAGCTAAACCCTCACCTTCACAGAGGATATGATTTGGTGTTTCGTCTTCGTCATTGCATGTTCTGCAAATTTTAGTCTCAGAGAGACAAATCCTATTCAGATGCTTCCTCATGTGACAATGTCCAGTCAGAGCTCGCACTAGGGTTCAGGTCTGATGTGTGCTTAATTTTAGATAATCAGATGTTCTTTTTTCCGAAAGTTTTGGCATAAAAAGCTTTGAGTGCCTCTTGCCCGGTGCCAAGTCCTAGCGAATGGCACTTTGCGATTTTTGCCACATTCTGATGTTCATTCTGGCTGTGCTTAATGGTATCCCACCCACAGAATGGATATGGTCCCATGAAGTCAGCTTCTGAACCTTTCCTAGCCATTAAGTCGACCATTTCATTACCTTCATAGCCGCTGTGTCCCGAAATCCAAATGAGATTAACTCTATTCTTATTTCCGAGTTCTATCAGACATTGGAGGCAATTCCAAACAAGTTTGGAGTAGATTCGAGCGGATTGAAGTGCTATTATTGCAGCCTTGCTGTCCGAGAGAATAAAAATCTGACCGGATTTAGAGCAATTGATGAATGAGAAACGTAAGCTGGTGGAATGTGATGACCTAAAAAAAAGGGGGCGTCAGTCTACAAGTGTATTGCATGCCATTGACTTCCAATGAATGATGGGGGAATGAATTAATACAAACGAACTAGGAGCCGGATTTCCGAACTTAAATACCCAAATTCTTCGTTTAAGCACTAAGGCACTAAAAGAGGCTAAAAAGCACTAAATCTACTGTAAAAGCACTAAAGTGGCAACGCTGAACGTGCTCCGAAGAAGGCCGTTTTCTGGGATTCACAAGGTGTGATCTACATCGACTACCTGGAGAAGGGCAAAACGGTCACAGGGCTCTACTATGCCGAATTATTGGGCCGATTCGACGCCGAATTGTAGAAAAAACGGCCCCATTTGGAGAAGAAAAAAGTGCTCTTCCACCATGACAACGCACCGGCTCACACCTCCGCCAAATTGGTTAAATTGGGCTACGAACTGCTGCCCCATCCACCGTATTCTCCAGATTTGGCCCCGTGCGACTTCTTTTTTTTCCAAACATGAAAAAGTCACTCGCCGGGCAGAAATTTGAGTCGAATGAGGAGATCATCGCCGCCACGGAGGCCTACTTTGCAGACCTCGAGAAAACGTATTTTTCAGACGGGTTAAAGAAGTTGGAGCATCGCTGAGTCAACTGTATCGCGCTAAAAGGAGACTATGTTGAGAAATAAATCGCTACTTTTCCAAAATTTTCGTTTTTCTTTTGTAGGCTAAGTACTTGTCGGACCGCCCTCGTATTATACTATGATTTTTACTTATACAATTTATTTACTTCCAGCTGATCCAATCTAAAAATTGAGTAATTCTTGGCAGTCTCCGGAAAAAAATAAATAGCAAAACGATACTGCGACAGAAAAATGAGTTTGAATGTACGAAGCATGACATCCCTAAAAAATGATTCGAAGGAATTTATCGGGAATGAAAAGTCAATAGAAAAGAATGTGTAATTCTACATTAACATTACACAAAAGAAAAATATTCATGAAATGTTTGAAATGTAATACGTGTCTAAGTTTACTCCTACCTTAGATCCTATAATTCCAAGGCTTTCGTCCATAAAATTAAAGTCCGTAAACATTTAAAAAAAAATTTCTTTGCACCCTTTTGCACTGCAAATAATTGGTCCAATTGAGAAAGTATCCTTTTTCCCTTTGCCCACTGCTATTAGAAAAAATAACCCTAAAGTAAACATTTACCTACAGCTCAATAGTACACCAAAAAAAAACTTTTTCATTTTTTTTATAGCACGCTCGTTAACGCCTTTTCTTGACGATGCAAGCTCAGCGCATCCATTACCTGATGGACCAATTTAAAAAGAAATCAAGAGCGTGCTTTTGCTCTAATTACTGTCTAAGAACTCCATTAGACTACCTGGTTTCACATAAAAATTCGCCGGTTTATAGCACCATAATTATGGCTAAGCCTGGAAGTAGTATCGTAGACCCTTAGCATTACATTTTGTTTTGGGGGTGGCTTAAAAGTAGACAGTTAACTTCCTGCCGGAATTTGAAGAGAAAACGGGAATTGGGGAGCCGAAATTTTGGATGTTGTAAAAGATGTTTCCTAATTACATCACGAGTGCTACACTAATCGTCTTATTTCAGTGGATAAGAGTAGTAATTTCTTGAGTAGGACAGGTTCTTGTAAGTAGGTACACTGAAAAGCAGATGGTTGAAAATATAAAGGTGAAGGGAGAATATGTTTTACAGATTTTATGGGTGATTCAAGTTGTTTTGATAAAATATTTGGTTAGGGGACATTCTGAACAAAATAATAAGTACCTCTATAACTAACTTAAATTTTAGCAATTTCGAAAACTTTTACAGAAAAAAGCTTAGATTTATTTAGAGAACTTCATCAAGTATTTTTAATTTTAAAAGAACATTTAGTTCCTGAAAATTTGTTATTGCAAGTAGAAATGTTATAGCTTCAAAATTATTTTAAACCATCGGATGAATTTTACATCTTTTGAATAGTAGGCAAATATGCCACACATTTTCAAGTAAATGTGTATTGTGATTTTAATTTTAATGTAATTTTCAATTTTCGGTCAGTAAATTTCAATTTGCCATTAGTAAATTTCGAATTCATTTTAAAAAAAAAAGTGTAAAATTAGCACTCTTTAAGATACACTTATTTCTACTTATAATATTTTTTCTTACTTACTTACTTTTAATAAAACCCTTGGCTGTAGGTAGGAATCGAACCCGCGATAAATTCTGGTTTTGCTGCGTAGGTTAGCCGCGTAACCACTGCGCCACCGAAGGCGTTTCATTTTCATTTCAGTAGATTGCCTGGTTTCATACATTACATGTTTTTCGTCGTAAAATTCAAATAGATAAGTAGAATTACACGGAAAAGAACGTAATTTTCAGTTCATATATAAATATAGTTAATTTTACACGAAATGTTGCGTAAGTTTGTAAGCCTTTTCATGTAAATTGTACGGTTCAGTTGAAAAGTGATTGAAATGTGTACTTTTACTTGAAAAAAATAAATATACTGGAAAATTCAAGTAAAAATTGGATTGAACATTACATTTTTTTAAAACAGGGTATACTCATGAAAAGGTAAAACATCGAGGACTAAACAAATCGGACAATACCATGATGATAAAAAACCAAGAGTACACGCATGATATGGTAGCATAAATCAATAAACTGATCACAAAATAAAATAAAAACATTTCCACTTCCGTCCTTGCACACATCCACAATAAAAAAAAAATCGAGATGCACTACATGTAGTATAAAAGCGTGAGCAAACAATGAAACCTTTGGAAGAGTAATAACTAGGCTTGTATAGTTCGCGAACGAACTAGTTCAGAACAGCGTTCCCATAACTGAAATGAACAAACTAGTTCGCAGTCAATCCCGCACCTAGTTCGTTTTTCATTGCCGTTCGGAACTCTGTGAGGCAATATATGTACTATATGTACTAGATGTAATGTGTTTTTTTTTGCTCATCATGTTCTACTAGATCTACTACCTTTTTTTTTGGTCATCATCTTCTACTAGATGTACTGACCTTTTTTTTTGCTCATCATCTTCAACTAGAACTAATGATCTTCTTTTTTTTTGCTCATCTTCTACTAGATCAACTGACCTCTTTTTTTTGCTCATCATCTTCTACTACATCTACTGTCATCGAACTACGACAACACATCAATTAATAAACTATGAACTAAAAGAACGAACTAGTTTGCGAGGGATCGAGAATCGGAAATGATCGCTCACTATAGTGAACTAAAATGCGCAAGCCTAGTAATAACATATTTAAAAAAGAAAAAAGAAATACTCCTTGAAATGGTCACTTAATTTAGTAATTTCAGCATTAATTTGACTATATTTCAATTTTGTAGACCAGTCAAATAAGACATTTAACCATAGATTTTGATCGGCTTTGAAACCCTAAAGAAAAGCCTCATTTTGCTCCGAACGGTAAAAAAAACCTTTTGAGAATGTGAAATATTAAATTTATAATTGTTTTACTAATTGAAATTGAATGATTTTTTTTAAGAGCCCGTGAAAAGCCCGATTTGAAACAAGAGTACCTATATTACAAAAGATCTTTAATAAAGGTAAGAAATAGAGGAGATGAAAAAGAAACCTTGAGGTGGTATATTTTATTCAGTAGCGGATATAGGATTCAATACTTTTAAATTTTAAATTTTTGAAAGCACTCGTTTTGGCTATTTTTTTAAATAACTACCACGTTTTTTAGACCACTTAGAATTTTCCTACAAGATTTTACAATGACACATTTTTTAAAACCTTTAATTTCCATGAGAAAAATTAAAAAAGAATTGTATTTTTATAGTAATTTAAAGTTTTTTTTAGGTCTTAGAAAAATAAAATAATAAACAATATTCTCTGATATTTTGTAGAAAAACCTTAAAAACAAAAAAAGAACCTAAGGGAAAATAGGGGGTTGAACATATGATCAAAATATTATGAAACGAAGAGAAATAAAATAATAAACATTTTTTTCTGATATTTTGTAGAAAAACCTTAAAAACAAAAACAAAATCTAAGCCCCCTTCCTCCGAAAATAGGGACTTGAACATATGCTCAAAATATTAAGAAACGAAGAGCAACAAAATTATAAAGTCTGTTCGCCAAATTTAGGAAATTTAAAACCTACGTCTGATACAGGTTCAAGTATCCATGAATGTAGAAGAAGGTCATACTATTGTATTCACATATCTGTCGTCGAGAAAACTTCCCAAAGTTCTGTTTTGACTAAAAATTTCGGAGGCTCAACTGCGAACCCACCCCCGCTATCCTCCCGCTTTGCGTTCGCGTCTATTTTACATAACTACAATCATTGGCACTAAAGATAAGTTCACTACCGCACTGAGCTGCATTGGATGCACGGAAAAATGAATTACCTACCCGCATATAACCTATAAACTGGTACGAGAAAGAAAAAAATCATACTTCAGAATTTAAATCGAGTACAACGTTGCTTGCATTTTTCAAAAATCGCGATATTGCTTCCGAACCACACTGTTTTCAAAAAAATTAATGTTCAATCCAATTTCTATTTGAAATTTCCAGTATATTAATTTTTTCAAGTAAAAGTACACATTTCAATCACTTTTGCACGAAATTACTGATATTAGAATATTATTCATGTACTTTTCAACTGAACCATACAATTTACATGAAAATTTACACAACATTTCATGTAAAATTAACTATATTTATTATATGAATTGAAAATCACTTTTTTCGGTGGCGCAGTGGCTATGCGCGCCAAACCTACGCAGCAAAACTAGAATTGATCGCGGGTTCGATTCCTACCTGCAGCCAAGGGTTTTATTAAGAGTAAGTAAGTAAGAAATAATATTAGAAGTAGAAATAAGTTTATCTTAAAGAGTGCTAATTATACACTTTTTTTAGAGTGTAAATTCAAGAGAATACCCAGTGAATTTGTTGCTTTCGAAGTTGAAATATATTTATTGCAAATTGAAATTTACTGACCGAAAATTGAAAATTACATTCAAATTGACTATTACATCCCAATGTAAAGGTGAGGTATATTTACCTACTATCCAAAAGATGTAAAATTCAATGAATTTTTTTTACTGTGTAGGCAAGAAAGTGGTTCATACCCTCAAAACTTTGTACAACACATCACAAATAAATTATAAAAAATTGTGCAGTTTTTTGATATCACCAAAATCCAACAGGAGCCGTTTGAGCGATTATATCAGTTCCACGAGTCAGTCCACGTCCTTCCAATCCCTTCGATTCACCCAATCGTTTAATCAGCTGCGTTCGTCAACAGCTAAAATATGTTCATATTGTAAACATTTGTAAAACTATTTCAAAACGATTTCAAAATAACTTTCAAAATTATGCGCAAGCGCAAACAAACTGTTCAAAATTTTCACCTACATTACACGCGATTTGTTTTAATTGGAAAAGAAATCTGACGTTAAACACAAATTAAGATGCAATTTGTTAATTATCACTTAATTTAAACCAATCACAATCCAAAGGACATACAAAACATACACATGCACACACGATATATTGTTATTACGACAAACGTTCACCAATGACTAAACAGCGCCATCTTCTAAACTCCAATGACGAAAAATCAAATAAAACAAAAACTCGATGAAAATTCCCAAAAAAAAGATTACAAAAAAAAACAATAAAAGTAATTACAAATTTGTGCGCGCGCAGTTGTTGAAGTTTCCCCGGGAGAAAGTTTGATTTGTGATGGAAACTTGTTAAGTATATAAGGCAAAAGTTTTAATTCAAAACTTTCCCGACTTTTCGAGGAAGAGAAGTTTTCCACCCCCGGAAAGATTATCGTATCGTTTTCACCATATATACTGAAGTATAGTATTGTCTTTGTCCTTGTGACGCGGTTTGTTGGTCGATTTTCAAAACTTACTTAAGTTTGAATGTTGTGAGTTCTTAACATTTTCACCCGGACCCCCTAAAATTTACTTCAAGATTTAGGCCAGAAACGTTTTTTATTCGTCCGTTCTGCAGAGACAACTTTGTTCGGGAAATTTTAGTGAAAATTAAAGGGAATAATTGACGGTTGGATGTTGTGCGGTTAAATATGAATGGTAAATGAAATATTTGAGAATGTCTTGTAATGCAAATGGAAAATTGAATGTTTTACAGAATAAATTAAAAAAAAATCTGCCAATGGTCTGGGCGAAACTTTAATTTTTCGGGTCAAAGTTCGGGAGCGGTCAAAGTCGGAGTGCATCATGAGTTGTTTCGAGATTATTAGATTTCTTGGAAAATTAATTTTGTTATTAAAATAAAAATATTTAAAATAGCGATTTTTAGCCGATTAAACATTGGAAAATTTCTTTCTTCTTATAATTTATACTCTCTTAGGAGCTGAAAAAAGAAAAAACTTAAAAACAAGTTTTAGGCGATTATTACGCAAGCACGTGAAAGTGAAAAGATATTTGATATCTGATAAGACCTGGGGATATAATAGAATTCGTGAAAAAGTTTACAACCCCCTTTGCACCCCCTTAGGGGTCGAATTTTGAAAAATCCTGAAAACACTTTCTAGGTATTTATATGAAGAAAACGTACAATAAAAATGAATTCAATATTTGGGAAAACCTAATAGATATAACGAAAACTGTAAAAATATATTCATTCCATTTTCACTGATAATTTTTTTTGCCCCCCTCCGAACGCCAATGGATATTTGAAATTTTTTTTATCTAAATTAGTTTTCTAGTTGATCTACATAAACATACCGAGTTTTAACTTTGTAGCATAAGCCGTTCCATAGATAGGAAAAACACCCCCCACCCCCGTACCATACTGCCCCTATAAACAGTTATATTTTTTCAACATGCTACTAATATAGATCTATCTATATACCCAGATTCAGCTTTATATCATTTTAGGTTCTCAAGATATAAAAATCGGAACTTTTTCTTTTCACCCTCCCTCATCCTCACCCTCTACACCCACACTTCCAAAATTTTGTTTTCTGCTAGGGGTCTATTAGGCCTACTTCAGGTAAAAATTTTAAGCATCTATCTTATACCGTTCTTGAGATATGAGACGTGATTTTTTAGAAAAATTCTTATCCCCTCCACTTTCATGATCCACCGCCCTTTTAAAAAATTTTACTTTTAGCAAACTTCATTTGTCAACCTTTTCGTTTCCGATCTATTCTCCTAGTACACCTACAGATATTCATTAAGTTTCAATTTTGCGACTTTAACCGTTTAGGAGATATGGATTTTAGAATGTCTCGATCTCGCCTTTTTTGCGTTTCGGAAGCATTATTTTTCCCTCCACTCCCAAGCCCCTTCACCCATATCGGCAATTTTTTTGCAAATGGGTCAAAGCTCTATATAAGTTCCAAATTTCAGCCTCCTAGCATAAGCGGTTGCTGAGATCTAGAAACCAATATTTTCCGTTTAAAACGCTTCCCCCTCCTCCCCCCTTACACTCCCACCCCTCAGAATTTGGCTACTTCAAGGGACCTACCAAGTCTATTCATAAAAAAAATTTCAATTTAATAGCTCAAGGGATTTGGGTGCTACGAGCCTTCAAACGATTTTGCGTACAGCGGTCGACGTACGGCGTACGGCGTAGGGCTTACGGCGGACAGACGGACTGAAATTTTTTTTTGCTTTTTTCGTGTCTACTAGTCATGGAACGTGAAAAAAAATTTTGAGGGTAGCAAATTTTTTTTTTTTTAAAAATCGATAACAATACTGTATTATTGAAATAATAAAGTAATATCTAGAACGCTTCAGATATAAAGTACATACTCCTTCATACTACAACCTGATTAATAAATATGGACCCTCCTACAGGAAAGAAAACTTCAAATAAAGGCATTCCATTGCAAAATAATCTTTCCTAATCACGGAGTTGATGCTGGTGCTTGAAGCCACGCGGGAGATATACCTTAAATGAATTAAGATATTCAAAACTTCATACTCTTATCACGAAATTATATCTCAAATATCCTTCAGGTAATTACGAGTACTTTAGGATATGACCTTCCCAGTTTTAAAGTATGTAGTTGCTATGATATTCTCTCTTTCAGTTGTTAGATTGGAGGAGACCAGGTCGCTTTCAATTTTATATTACAAAGCGGCTTGTCGTACAAAGCTGAAACATTAGTCTTATGTAATTTGAAATATCCAATTAAAAAAATATAATTTCATTTTAGTGCGAAGGAAGTACTTTAAAAAACCAGCTTACGTAAGAAACTACACCACAATTTTTTTCTGAAAATTTTCAGGGATACAACGAGGACGAGGAATTTAAGAAAATATTCAAGAACAGCCTATACTATAAATTTGAAATTGGTATGTTATTTTTAACAAAACCAACTGCCCAAGGTGTTGCGTAATTTTTTGCCAGTTGTTTCTTCACGCTTTTGACTCAATGCTCTACCAACCTTAAATAATTAAACTGAACCTCGAAATATTTTAGGAATTGGTTTGCTTGAGCTGGAAGAAAAACGAGCATTGGGCAAACACGAGCAACTAGCATATTCTAATTACATTTCATCCATATGCAGTTCCATATCGCTCCAACCATCCATAAATTCATAAGTTACCAGACTGCCACCATCCGACTCCTCACTATTACCTCCGATATGCAGTAAGAAAGCTTGAAGCGATGAACTCGGGGATTACATTTTTGGTTATTAACATAATTAGGTCCTCCTGTAGAGGAGCCATCATAGACGTACGGCTCATGTATGTTCGGGCATATGCAACCATGTAATGTTGACTTACAAAATAATGACGTGTGTCTTCGTTTTAGCTCTCGAGGAGTAGTCGTCTCCTAATAAGGACTCGACTCATCCTGATGATATTCCCTTATCTGACGAGTTACCGTCGCGAAATGAATGACATACGTCGCGACGTCATATGTATACTTGTTAAGTGGCTGTGTTCAAGGATATTGTTAGATGGTTGCGGGGATTCACCAAGTTCTTGAAGAACATTTCATGACACCTGTACGCTGTATTAAAGCGCAATATAAGGGAATTTAATGTTTGTGGGTAGAGCAAGTATGAAGCCACCCTTGCTATGTTTACCGTAGTATCCTTCGGGTGGTTTTAATATCCAATTTACTCTTAATATGACAATGTAGTCGTCATACGGTCCAAAGTACGAACCTCTTCCCCGTTCCCCGTTTTTTTTGTGGAATTGAATTTAAACCAAAGTCTACTTATATAAAAACAGATTGTTCCCACTTATTCCTGGATACACGATACGTTATGAAAATCTCTATAATTTAGAGTAGACCGCGCGTTTCTAACCTTTTATATTACATTTGAGATTCTCTCCCCCGGGTTAATAAACTGACAGATTTAATAAAATTTCCGCAACGAAATAAGCTCTTCCTGGTTCATAAATTGGGGACTGAAATCAAATTCAATTTTGTCACGTATGCGTGAAATTGCGGCGAATTTTCGGTGAATAAAAAAAATAAATAGACAGCGTATGAAAAACGGGATCCACCTACCCCGAAATGTGAGAGTCCTGTGTGAAGTACGAATGTATAAGGGCTGCTTGGGAAAATTTCTGTTCCGCAACGGGGATGCCCTTTTCAATATGTTCATCCTGTCGTGCAAATTACTTGATCCGTAATGAGATAAATCTTTGAGTGCGTTAATAAATTTGCTCTCGTTTTTATCGTTGGCCTTAGCATCAGATATTTACTTTGGTTTTCAGTATGCTTTTTATTAGTTATTAATTCATTCGACTGTTTATACATAGTTACATATATACGGAGGGCGGTTGATAAGTCCGCGGCCTAAGACATTAAATGAAAGAAAAGTAAGTGTATTTAATTTTTATTTTTCAACATAGTCTCCCTCGAGTAAAATACATTTTTCACATTTGGCGTATAACGTTTTTAAACTGCCCAAAAAACATTCTTTTTCTTTGCCCTCAAAATGGTCTTCTACAGCCACTTTCATTTCATTGTCGTCGGCAAATCTACGACCTCGTAGCTCCTTTTTTAAATTGGAAAAAAGGAAATAGTCGCTGGGAGCCAGATCTGGACTGTAGGGTGGGTGATCAATTTCCATGAAGCCCGTGTGCTTCAGTGCCTGCTTCGAAACTTGCGCCTCCTTGTGGACCGGCGCATTATCTTGCAAAAACAGCATTTTTGGTACCCAACGCGCACTAATTACTTTATTATTTCAATAATACAGTATTGTTACTTTTCTTATATTCAAATGTTTGTGCATAATTTCTACAACCCGTTCTTTACTAATTTTATTCTTCGATCGGCCAGTACTAATTTCTTAACTTTTTTGACATTTTCCTCGGCCACAGGATGCCCCGGGCAGGGATCATCTTCACAGCTCTCTTGTCCTTGTCCAAATAAGCGAGCCCATTTTTTACTAAGGTATTCGAAGGCGCCTATTCCTTAAGAACTGATGACATCTCTTCAAAAATTTCTTTCGGTGTATTTCCTTTTTTTACGAAGTACTTTATCGCGGCGCGGTGTTCAAAATTGGAGGAATGCTACGAATCGGCTGACAATATCATTTTTGTCCTTCAACAGCTAATTTGGTACTGACCTTATTATCGAAATAGGATTATATTTATACTATCAAGGAGTGTCACAATTAGTACTAATGTAAGTAAAATAATAAGTCATCGATAAGTACCTCAGGCCGCGGACTTATCAACCGCCCATGGTTAAGAATATCTAGAAGTGAGTAAATGCTCATTCATAATACTGTTCGATAATCTCACAACTTAATATACTCGATACTCTCATAACTTAACTCTCGTTTTCAAATCTAAAAGCGGTCCTGGAATATTATTGATGTGACTCAATAAGCTTAATATTATTATTCAGACTACTACAGGCAATAAATAAAATGATTACTTTTTTTATTTTAAAGTTTTTGTATAATATTAGTACTTATAAAGAGAACATTAAGAGTACCGAAAGAAAACGGTTACCATCCAATTTACGTTCATAGTGTTAGTTTACACTCTAATAAAAAAATCGGCCAACAGTCTGGGCGCAACTTTATTATTTTATGGGTAGAAGTCCGAAACGTGTTTGATGATGAGATACGGTGTTGGGTACTATGCGACTGGCAACCTAAAAAATAACGTTCCAAATAGCTTCCTGGTTATTTTTTAGGTTGCCAGTCGCATAGTACCCAACACCGTATCTCATCATCAAACACGTTTCGGACTTCTACCCATAAAATAATAAAGTTGCGCCCAGACTGTTGGCCGATTTTTTTTATTTATTTACGTATTTTTTTATCAATAGAATAATTCAAAGTAGTAAAAGCGAATTCGATCACATTAAACCTAAGAGATTTTCGGAATCAGTGAAATCTTGAACAATACCCCCAGGGGGTTTAATACGTAAAAATACTTAAATCGGGTTTTTCCCTTATAGAAGTAAACGTGAACTCCAAATCTCAATATACCTTAGGAATATATCAGAATTCGTGAATATGTACCCAACCACTTTACACCCCCTTAGGGGTTGGATATCGAACAATTTTGGAGATCGTTAGTAGGCACTTATATAAATAGCCCGCAGAAGTAAAATTGCTTTGATAGCTCGACATGTCTAAAAGTTTTAACGAAATTTGTGAAAATGTGGATTCACGGACATTTTTTTTACTCAACCTCTGAACGCCAATAAAAATCTGAACTTTTTTTTTGCTTTAATTACTCTAATAGTACATCTACATATACGTACTAAGTTTCAACTTTCTAGCATAAGCCGTTTCTGAGATATAAAAAACCACCCCTCTCCCCCGTATCTTGATACCCCTATGAACAATTGTATTTTTCTAGGATGTCTGCCACTATCTATATAATCCTAAATTTTTAGCTTTCTATTCATTATGGTTTTCGAGAAATAAAAATCAGAATGTTTTCCTTTCTAGCCCCTTTCACCATCACCCCCAACACCCACATCACCAAATTTTTTTTCCTACTAGAAGTTTACCGTCCCCAACTCCTGTAAAATTTTCAAGATCATATCTGATACGGTTTCTGAGATATAAAAATGACTTTTTTTGAGAAATTGCTATCCCCCCACTTTCGTGCTCCACCTCCCCCCTCAAAAATTTTAGTTTCGGTAGACTCCTCTTGTGATCCCATATACAGAAACTAAATTTTATCTTCCTGGTGTAATTGGTTCGGAAGATATTGTAATCCGAAGTTTTTCACCCCCCCACCCCCACACCCCACCACCTCTCTTAAAAATGTTAGCCCTTGTCTAATCTTGAAGTATCCCTAAGGACAACAACAAAGTTTCAATCTTCTCACATCAATGGTTCAGGAGATATCGATTTTAGAATGTTTCAATCCCAGCTTTCATGCGTTAAAGACTCATTGTTTTCCCCCCCACTTCCATACCCCTTAATCAATATCGACAATTTTTTTGGAATTGAGTCCATTATCATAGTACTACATAAGTTCCAAGTTTCAGCTTTCTAGCATAAGTGGTTCCTGAGATCTAGAAACCAAAATTTTTCGTCTAAAACGCTCCCCTCTCCTCTCCCCTTGTAACCCCACCCCTCAAAAATATACCAGTGGTAGGGGTTCACCCAATCTACCCACCATAAAAATTTCAATTTAATATCTCAACGGGTACGGCGTACGCCGGACGGCGGACGGCGTACGGCGTACAGACGGACATTTTTTTTTTTTTTGCTTTTTTGGGGTTTACTAGTCCTAAAACGTGTAAATACAAAATTTCAGGGTAGCAAACTTTTTTGAAATTTCAGGTCGATCACAATACTTTATTATTAAAAAATAATAAAGTAAAATTACTAGTTTTAAATCAGAAAAATAAGTTGCCTAGGGTGTTGTGTAAAAATACAGTAAAGAATGTAATGTATGCTATGCAGTGCAAAATTATTCTAATATAACACGTAATGTCTGCTACGCAATGTAATATTAGTCCAATAAAACTGTAAAATGTACACAACGGAATGTAATCGAATCCAATATTGATATGTAATTATTCATTATAATAAGTAAATGATTTCCACTTTAACATGAAATATTCTTCTTCATTATGTAATTCGTTTACAATATTTTCAGTTATTTTTAAATTAATTTTAGCAGTTCCTCTAGAAAATGTAAAAGTATTACATATACATAGATATGTCAATTAAATTCTATGAAAACAGACATAAGGAGAAGATTGTTGACGTCCGTCAAATATCTTCAACTAAAATTAGAGTATTTTGCAGATAGAATTAAAAAATATATGAGAAAATAATTATACATTATGATGTAAAAGAACCAAAAATATTTATTCATAAAGTATAAATTAAAATGCAAATTTAAGATTAATTTGATTAAAATATATGAACATCAGTTTGGAAAATTTAATTCATTAATTTGGAAATGAATGTCGCAACTTTGTTCAACGCGGAAATATTTCGTTTGGCCCCTCTTGTTGTGTCATGATAGACGTTGAAAAAATAACGTTGAATAAATTCTAAACTTCACGATACAGCTACAAGATATCGGATGTTACAGATATAAAATGCTTCCAATTGAGCCAGTATGTATAGCTTCGCGGAAATGTGAGCAACTATGAATTATTTCCTGATCTACAAATATGTAGAATATATCCTGATCTTTATTTTTTAAGAGAGTATATTTATTAATGTATTGCAAAAATTAAACTATACAAACTTATAATAGCTATCCATGGTGTTAAAGTTGGTGGGGATATTTCTTTCTTTAATGTACCTGTCTAAGGAATTTGATTTTGTTAACGTGTCAATAATGATTAAATAACAATACTAACTTCAAAGGTGTCATACAATGTGCTCCGATTTTCGTTGAAGTAATGGCAAATGAAATCATACAGAAATATATCTGTGTCTTCGTTAGATGACTTTTGAGCAAAAAAAAACTACTGTCTTATTAAATTCTTAAAACCTTATTTAAGGTTCTTCAGAATTGTAAAACTTTATTTTTCTTTACATCAAAGCTTTCAAATGATTTTTCGATTGATGAATTCATCAATTGTTCAAAATGTTGAAAGAAATATTCCTTTTTGAATAGTAACGGCCACTGATTTTTACTTTTTTACTGTTTAATAATAAAGTATTGTGATCAACCTGAAATTTAAAAATAATTTTCTATTCTGAAATTTTGTATTTTCACGTTTTAGGACTTGTAAACCACAAAAAAGCAAAACAAAATGTCCGTCTGTCCGCCATAGACGCCGTCCGCCGTCCACTGTCCACCGTAAGCAAAACCAATTGAAGGTGTGTAGCTCTCAAACCAATTGAGATATTAAGTTGAAATTTTTATGGTAGGTAGAAGGGTGAATCCCTGGTTGGTTGGTTTGGTTGGTTTACGTGGTGGCCCGTCTGCCGAAAACCGGTCCCAATTAGCACAGGAAGCGCCGTTTTGATACCACAACTCGTTTAACCTGGTCGTTGAGGGCTGATGAAGTAGATACATAGTTTTACAGAGACCTGGGGCTTGAATGGATTATCATATCCATCCAGAGCTGTTCAAGAAGGTAATCAGTTCTCCAATCTTGTTTTTCGAGATCTCATCAAGGTTATTGAAGAAGGGTTTGCCTAGTGCGCGAAGTCTGGCTCTAGCTAGGACCGGACACTCGCAAAGAAGGTGAATGACAGTTTCCCTCTTGTTTGCATCCCCACAACTGCGACAATTGACGTTAAAGAGAATACCCAGTCTGGCCGCGTGGTCGCCGATCGGCCAGTGCCGTGCTGGCTGCCGTTACTCTGCAGACCACACAGCTCCTGCTCAGGAGTTCATCTGTTCTGCTCCGGGAGTAGGATGGCCATATCTTCCTAGATATGACGCAGTTGGTCAGTCCTCTCCATCTGGAGTTCGCGTTTGTGAGAAAGTGGGTGGCTATAACGAGTGGTATCTTTTGGTGGAGTGGTGGTATGAGGGGGAGGAGGAGGGAGCGCTTTAGATGAAAAGTTTTGGTTTCTAGATCTCAGGAACCGCTTATGCTAGGAAGCTGAAAGTTGGAACGTATGTAGTACTAATTGTCATCATCATCATCAATGGCGCGACAGCCCAAGTCGGGCCCTGGCCTCCTGAAGTCGTCGCCTCCAATCATCTCGATCCAAAGACCGCGTCCTCCAGCTGCTAATTTTTGAGATGGCTTTGCTGTCTTTATTAACCGAGACTTCCAATCGCTTGCGTGGTTTGCCTACTGGCATGTTACCACTCGCTTTGCCTTTAAGAGCACCCTTGGAGATTTTTCTGTCTTCCATCCGCTCTATGTGGACAGCCCACTGCAGTTTACGTAGTTTGATGAACGTTGAGGATTCTGGCTCCTTGAAGAGTTGATACAGCTCATGGTTGCATCTTATTCGCCAGTCCGTTCCTTCCTTTACGGGTCCAAAAATTTTTCGGAGAACCTTTCTTTCGAATGTGTTAACTGCTTTTTCGGAAGTTTGCGTTAATGTCCATGTTTCGCTGCCATAACAGAGCACAGGTCGTATAATAGTTTTATATATTCGCAGCTTATTATTCCTGTGCATTTTCTTGGAATTCATTATTGGAAATACCCAATAATACGTTTTATTTGCTAGCATGATGAAAAACTTTGAATTACAATATCTTCCGACTCAATTTTGCCAGGAAGATAAAATTTGGTTTCTGTATATAGAATTACCAGTGGAGTCTACTGAATGTAAAAATTTTTGAGGGGTCAACAAATTACATTTTTATATCTCATCAGATATGATCTTGAGAATTTTATAGGAGTTAGAACCAGTAGCCCTCTAGCGGAGAAAAAAATTGTAGGGTGTGGGTGTAGGGAGTGATGGTGGGAAGAGGTGGAAATGACAAAAATTCTGATTTTAATTTCTCGAAAGCCCCAAAGGATAGAAAGCTAAAAAT
Organism: Beris morrisii; assembly: GCA_951812415.1. Classification (NCBI taxonomy): domain Eukaryota; kingdom Metazoa; phylum Arthropoda; class Insecta; order Diptera; family Stratiomyidae; genus Beris; species Beris morrisii. Next base: position 153,015,700 of record OX638310.1, read on the forward strand.
GTACAACTATATATAACTACTATAAATACATCACAGAAAAATAAATTTTTGATAGGGGTACTAAGGTACGGGGTGGAGGGTGGTATTTCATATCTCAGAAACGGCTTATGCTAGAAGGTTCAAACTTAGTACCTATATGTAGATGTGATACTAGAGTAATTGAAACTGAAAAAAAATCGGCCAACAGTCTGGGCGCAACTTTCTTATTTTTTGGGTCCAAGTCCAAAACGTGTTTAATGCTGACATACGGTGTAGGTTACTATACGACTGACAAACTAAGGAATAACCAGCAGGCTTTTTGGAACGTTAAATTAGGTTTTGCTAATATGCTCATTTGGCTAAAATAAGAGTAAGAATTTCCGACGTGTTTTTCATCGATATTAAGGCAAATAAAATGATATTTTATATTTATTATAAGCTTAATTAAAAAACCTTAGCTCGTCTTGGTATCGTATCAGATGTGCTTCCCGGTCAGTATAGTTATATTAAATGAGAAATATTTAATTATCAAATAATTGATTCATGTATAATATACAAAATAGAGACAAGTTACATGATGATATAATAAAACGCCTAAAAGAAAGACGGATAAACAAAATAAAAAACAGAAATAAATTAATATACCTATGTATAAATAAAAAAATAAAAATTAAAAATAATAACTAACAACAAAAATGAATGCGTGAATAATATATATTCACTTGAGTTAAAAGGGAACATCCGAGTAGAAAAAAAAATGTTTTTATTTTTTTTTTTTCGCCCATCATAAAGTTTGTAGTCTTACGAATATTGTGTGTAAATTTCATTAATTATGAAAGTAATGGGAAATTAACCGGAATGAAGCCTCCGTAAATTCTAACAGTTCTTCTTCCAAACCAAACTTCAAACGCTATTATCTCGAAACACACTTATTATAGCCAGTCTCCAAAATATTCGGAAAACGTCTCAACCGATTGCTTCTAAAATTTGACACAATATTTTCGGACAGGTTTTTTACTTCGCAACGTAGGATTTTTTTTTCACTTAATCACTTTTTTTTTATCAAGCCAGAAAGGTGGGAAATTAAGGTTAAGGAATGAACATAAAGATCAATCGGCCGCCATTTCGTAAAAAAAAATTTTTCAAAAAATCATACGTTGCAAAAGGCATCATACATTACATTTTCAGAATATTTTTGAAATATTTGTTTCAGATCAACCGACTGCATGTAATCTTGGGAACGGCAGACCGTGCGAGCGAGGGACTCTTTTTACGCCAGTCATAACAGCAGCGCCCCCCCAATTATATTTATAAAAACAGCAGCGCTCCCATATATGTATATTATATTTATAAAAAAAATTATCAGCGTACCTCAACATGTATACTTTCGAATAAAACTAACTGGGATAAAATAATAATAAATAATATAAATAGTTTTTGAGATAATAATTCCTAAAATTCACATATTTTTTCCGCTGTCTACTCGGATGTTTCCCTTAAGAAAAGAGATACAACAAAAAAATAATAATAAAGACATTCTTGTGATCGTACAAGACCGAGGAAAAAAGGGGTTTCTCAATGGAAGCTTCAAAAAGAAAGCCAAGTAGAAGAAATGCATACAACACATATAGAGCCGTACTAGCTTTCATATTAATCTAATACTCGATTATCTATTGTAATTCCTTACTGCTATTTTCCAGGTATTAATCCCGTTCTCTGCGTGCTTCTTCTTCCTGATAGTTTGACTACTACTCCTTGATGAAGATATCGTTCTCTTCTTAGAAAATATGTTACTCCTTACTGCTATCCAAATTTGAAATTAGTCAATTTTTCCGATTTATTGCTTTGTTATGGATTCTGGAAATTTGTCTTGGATCATCTTCGCGATCTCCCCTTTTCCTTAAGGAAATGAATTTTGTCGTGCTCAAAGATAATGAATGGTGTACTGGTTTATTTAACCCGATTTCGGTGTTTCTGGTCTAATGTCGGCCTGAAGTCCAAAATAAAGTCTCAATTAAAAAAACCAGAAAAAATAGCGAGTTATTTCATAGGACCATCTTCCGATAATTTTCAACCATTATGAGTAAAACTTAATTTTATATTATCGTGCAATTAACCCTCAAACTATTCTCTGATTTAATTTCAGTGCTCTGAAAGCATTTCACCATTACCGAGTTTTGTTGTGTTATCTTGTCAATGAGCCGCCAGCATAACCTTAACTCTTAGGACCAAATATGCCGAGGGCAAGTTCGAATTGTAGAGTGGAAAACGGGCTAAAAGTTTCATTCGCTGTGTGCAAGATAATTTAATTAAACTAAAGAGAAACAAGAAATTGGGTACTGGTGCTGGTCCTGAAGTTCCCTGGAGCTCAAGTTCGGCACGATATCGCATCCATTGACGAATAGATACTTGCGCTATACATGGACCAAGCGATTCGAGCTCCTTTTCCAGCATACAGGATAAATCTTTGCTATTTATTAACCCTAAATGCAAACAGTCGGAAAGATTTCTGAACCCAAGAAAGCGAACGTCATCAAACATCCCTCTGTCTTTGACGGCGGATAGATACCCCACACAGCCCAAGAAGATAAACGGATCGAGAGACAGATATTCCGGTGAAGGGTTGTCAAACATAAGGGTTAAGAGGCACGGGTCGATATTTAAAATTGGATAAAATGGATAAAAGGAAGTAAAGATGAGCGAGGTTTTAGTAGAGGGTAGGTACCCTGATCCACCACGTCCCAGCATTCACTACCCATTTCAAAATCCTTCAGAAAACATCAGTCTCACGCCAACGATGAAATTAACATTTTATCATTAAAAGTACCCGCAAGGGTGGGTTCTGCTTCCACTCCTTGGGAATATACCACAGCATTATCAAGCCAATGGAGCAGATCTCGAGATGGGACTTTCGTGTTCTGCCGAAAAATTGCCTCAAGCTGTGGCATGGTCTCATTTATATCTTTTGCGCGATATGAAATATTTAAGTGTTCCTACTCGCAGCATCTATAGATGGAATAGCTCCTCTACGGTTTTCCTGGGAAGGCTTCCGGGCTAGGATTCGATGCCAGGACGAGTGTTTTGCAAATGAACGCTCGAAGAAAACACTCGCTTCCCGATAAGACCAAAACCACATAAGAGCCCTTATCGGCACCATGAAAACTTTTATCCGGCCCTTTTGTTTTTTACGCGGGGGGTAGTTCAGATCGGACCGCAACAGATTTTTTTATGGTGGCAATCAATTTCTTTGGGTTCGCGTCAGATAGAATCGGATTTGAAGGTGATTGAGCAATTTTAGCGTTTTCAATATAAATAACGTCATGTTTTCTATTCTTTTTATTTGTGTCTTAAACGCTTTGGGTGCTATCGTATCGGGCGCGGTGATAGGCATCTTCCGTGCTCAGTTGTTGGCTTCAAGTCGATGAGAAATAGCTAAAATCTCATCGTTGGGTTCGGTACATGACCCGGTGATAAATGATGATGAATTCGAAAGACTTAAAAGTCTTAAATTTTTCGTGTCACGCTCACAGATTTGTGGGTTCAAAGAAATTGACGACGGTGTACATCACCCCCAAATGACTTTCTCGACACATTCTTTGCGAAGAGCAGCACCCTTCCTGTTGTCGAGGGAAATACTATTTCTTAGACATTTTCGCTTTGTAGAGGTGATGACGGCGAATATTACAAAATTCGAATTAAGAAGATATTCCACGATATCTTCCCATGTAGACATTTTGATTAGGTCATGTTAATTAGAGTAAACATTCGATATAAGGCAAGTATTTGATCAGAAACGTAGTAAGTATTTCTGAAATTTCAGTTATGGTATTCAATTTGAGAAGGGAGACGAAAAACGAGAAAGTTTAAGGTAGGTATTTCTCGTCTTACGCCATGAGCAAAGAGAAGTGATAGAAGTAGTGCCAACTGAAATTTTCTCCGCCAGAAAAGGCAACGAAGGCACAAAAAAGGTTGTATTTTAAATTCTTTTATGGCACTGCAGCCCAAGTAGCGCCTTGCCTTTGTCGAAAAATTTTCATCCAATCAAGTTCTTAGTGACATTCTAAAATTTGTGAATTGTGTGGTGTTCCATCAAATGACTAAAAATCTGGTTGTTTGTTATATTACGAGTTTAACTCGTAATGAGCATACTTTCTGGAAAGACAAAAAGAACATTCGCTAGTTTCGGTATTTATAAAAATAAAATCGTGAAAAGAATTACCTTTTCTGCACATATAATTCCTCCGATGCGCTGGGGGACGTCCCTCAGCACGGCTCCACAGTTAGTAGTAGCTTACCTAAAAGTAAACGTAAAGTAACGAATTAGTAAGAGTCACTGGATTGGAGGAAAGGCTGAAAATTCGATAATAGGTAATAGGTGCGTTTTAATGCTCTCCAGAGTAGGATAGGACAGCATAAGTATACGTGAAACAACAACAACATCCAGAATAGTCAACCCTCTAATTTTACTGGCTTATAAATTCTATACCGGATAGAATGAAATGGTGTGAGTCTACACTCAAAGAAAAAATCTGCCAATGGTCTGGGCGTAACTTTATTATTTTTCGGGTCAAAGTTCGGGAGCGGTCAAAGTCGGAGCATATCATCAGTTGTTTCGAGATTATGAAGTTTCTTGAAAAGTTAATTTTGTTCTTAAAATAAAAATATTTAAAATAGAGATTTTTAGCCAATTAAACATTGAAAAAGCCTCTGTAGACTATACGAATTTCGGTATATTATGTACACTAAAAGCCCATAGAAGTAAAAACGAATTTTTTGCCTTATCAGACTTAAGAGATATGACTTGTTAAAACGTATACAAACCTATAACTTCTACTTGGGGTTTGAATTTCGAAAAAATTATGAAAGAGGTTTTTAAACGATTCTTATGAAATCGTTTAACTTGATATCTCATGAGACACGAGGGATTTTGAAAAATTTGTGAAAACGTAAGCAAACTCTTCACGCCACCTGGTTTTTGAAATTCGGAAAATCGTGAAATTAGTTTTTAGGTCATTACATCAAATGCCGTAATAACCAATTTTATATCTCATCAGAACTAAGGGATGGCAAAAATTGTGAAAACATATGCAAACCCTTGGTGGTTGAATATCCAAAAATTGAGAAATGGGTTTGTAGGCGATTATATAAAAAGTCTGTGGAAATGAAAAGCGATCTAATATCTCATCAAACCTAAGAAATATGTTGAACCTTTGAAAAGCATACAACCCCCTTACACCCCTTAGGATTGAAAATCTGAAAATACTGAAATCGACTTTTTGGTTCTTATATGGGAAACCTTAGGAAGTAAAAATGAATTCGATATATCATCAGATCTAAGCAATATGTAGGAATCTGTGAAAACATATGCAACCTCCTTACACCCACTTGGCGGTTGAATATCCAAAAATCCTGAAAGGAGTTAATAGATAAATATGAAGACAGCACGAGAAAGTAAAAACAATTGAATTACTTATCACTTCTAAAGGATATGACGTAATTTGTGAAAGCTTGTTCAACCCTTTTATATCCCCCTAGAGGCTGAAAAAGGAAAAAACTTAAAAACAAGTTTTAGGCGATTATTACGTAAGTCTGTGAAACTGAAAAGATATTCGATATTTGATCAGACCTGGGGGATATTGCAGAATACGTGAAAAAGTATACAACCATCTTTGCACCCCCTTAGGGGTCGAATTTGAAAAAATCCTGAAAACACTTTCTAGGTATTTATATGAAGAAGTCGTACAATCAAAATGAATTCAATATTTGGAAAGACGTACTAGATATGACGAAAACCGTGAAAATATATGCATTCCATTTTCACTGATCATTTTTTTTGCCCCCCCTCCAAACGCCAATAGATATTTGAAATTTTTTTTTATCTAAATTACTTTTCTAGTTGATTTACATAAACATACCGAGTTTCAACTTTGTAGCATAAGCCTTTCTATAGATAGGAAAAACAACCCCGACCCCCGTACCATACTACCCCTAAAAAAAATTATATTTTTCCAACATGCTACTAATTTACCTCTATCTAAATACCAAGTTTCAGCTTAATATCATTATAGGTTGTCGAGATATAAAATTCGGAACTTTTTCCTTTTCACCCTCCCCCACCCTCACCCTCTATACCCACACTTCCAAAATTTTGTTTTCTGCTAGGGGTCTATTAGCCCTACTTCTGGTAAAAATATTAAGCTTCTATCTTATACGGTTCTTGAGATACGAAACGTGATTTTTTTGAAAAATTCTTATCCCCTCCACTGTCATGCTCCACCGCCCCCTTAAAAAATTTTACTTTTAGCAAACTTCATTTATTAACCTTTATACACAAACCAAATTTTATTTGTTTAGTACAATTGGTTCGTGAGATATCGTAATCTAAAGTTTTCTACCCCCCACCCCCGTACGCCACTGCCCCTACTCAAAAATTTGTTTCCAATCTATTCTCCTAGTATACCTACAGATATTTATTAAGTTTCAATTTTGTGACATTAACCGTTTAGGAGATATAGATTTTAGAATGTGTCGATCTCGCCTTTTTCGCGTTTCGGACGCATTGGTAAAATCAAACAAAATTCCCTTATGAAAATGAGCCTATCAAGGAATATGGTAAATTTAACCAATTGAAAATGGTTGAAAGTTAATTGTTAAATTAACGAAGGTAATTGTATTTTAACAAAAAGTATGGTACATTAAACCGTAAATTGTCTCATGAGAGTGGAAGATCGTTGAACTCCAAATAAAGTTTCGGAAAGCTGGTTCTAGCTAATCGTCGACGAAAAGAACCGCTGCGAGTTTTCAAGGAAGCGACGGAAAATAAGAACGGTCACTTTTTGGTTCGGAGTCGGTCGAGTGAGGTTGAAGGTCCTGACGAGACGTAGTTATTCCATTACAAGTGTCACAAGTTGATGACGTAGTGTCGGAGAAGGTGAAAAGAATCGTCGAGGCGTGGAGTTACCTGCCGTCGAGCGTCCAGCAACATCGAAGTCGCGGAGTATGAGGATCAGCGATCGACGTGGGAGAATTGCACCAGAGGCGCCCTAATTTTAAGCCGAACTAGTTGGAGTTAAGTTAGCGTTAAGCTCTTAATTTCTCAAAACTTATGATTATATTGCGTTAAGCGAATTTGAATTTAACTGCGAGTTTCCTTTTTGAATGTCATACATTTTGTGCCGTTTTTCCAGCATTTCCTCCAAAGTGTCGCGAATTTTTAAGAGACCTTTCTAGACTCGTGATCCGGTCTAGGGAGGAAGAACAGACCTTTACGAACCGTCTCTGGGTTTAGTTGGACAAAGGTCTGTTCGCCCCCTTTTGTAGTAAGGGGGTTTCTTTGCGGTTTCCCATCGGGAAAACGCGCTAGCTGCGGTACTAGGACACGCGGTAGCGGTCCTAGTACCGTAACAGCCGTAACAGTTTGCCTGTTGCCCAACCTCCATTTTACCTAAAAAAAACAATTTTATACAATTTTTTTTTAGTTCACTATTCAATAAAGCTGATCTCGTGAATCTCTTGGTTTATTGGTATTCGTATACATATTCGTGATTAATTTGAATATATAACTACACTTTTTTAAAAAAATTGTTTTTTCATCCAATTTTTACTTGAAATTTTCAGTATATTTAATTTTTTCAAGTAAAAGTACTCATTTCAAGCACTTTTACACGAAATTGCTGGTTTTAGTAAATCATACTTTTCAACTGAACCGTCCAATTTACTTGAAAAATCTCAGAAAATTACGCAAGATTTCGTGTAAAATTAACTATATTTATATATGAATTGAAAATTACGTTCTTTTTCGTTTAATTTTACTTATCTATTTGAATTTTGCGACGAAAAACATGTAATATATGAAACCACGAAGTTGGACGCTTCGATCGATTTTGGCTTTTTACTGAAATGAAAATGAAACGCCTCCGGTGGAAGTAGAAATAAGTGTATTTTAAAGAGTGCTAATTATTCACTTTTTTTAGAGTGCAAATTCAAGAATATCCAGTGAATTTGCTGCTTTTGAAGTTGAAATTTACTGATTGCAAATTGATATTTACTTACCAAAAATTGAAAATTACATTCAAATTGACTATTACATCCCAATGTAAATTTACTTGAAAAGGTGTGAGATATTTGCCTACTATCCAAAAGATGTAAAATTCAATGGATTTTTTTTACTGTGTATTTCTACAATTTTTTTTTGTCGGAATTAATTTAGTTTTTTATTAAAAATATATTACATAGCTTTTATTAGACGGTCAAATATTTTATGAAAAAAAATTTGATAAATTTTTCAGATAAAAGAGTCCTTTGAAACAGAAAAACTTGACAAACACAATAATTTTGTTTTATTATACTATTTAAAAAAATGTACTTATACAACCGCCATTTGAGAATTGATTTTTCAACCCTCCTGATTATCGTATTTGGGTGACAAAAAATATCTTTTATACCACACAAACGGTGTTCTTGCTCCCGGGCGAAAGTTGAAAGCTGTTACAAACAGATGATTGAATCAACTCCAAAAACATACTGCAGTCACGATCGGCTGCAAGCCAATCGTATAATACTCTAGATGAATACTGAACTCCGATTTATATTGTAGTTGGGGATAAAGTAGAATTACGTGTATGCATATTGTATGTCCTTTATTAAGGACTGCCATTAGATTGCTACTCAAAACTAAAAGACAATATTCAGTGTTTAATTTCATATCTTGAACTGGGTAAGTCATAAAAAAAAAATGTCCTTTTTGAAGGACTTTCACATGGGAGGTGCAGGAAGGACTCACTCGATTACTTACATATTTATCCTTTTCCTTGGAACCATTTAAAAATGAACGTGTACAAAATTTGAAATTCGTGGCTTGAAGCGTTCAAAAGTTATCGAAAAATATTGTTGAACACGTGTCTTAAGGACATTTTGTATGGCAGCTACCAGAAGGAGTAAAACGATTTCGCTGATTAGTAAATTCGAACTTTGTTTTTACTCAAAACTAATTTGTACAAAATTTCCAATTCATAGCTTAAAGATTACTTGAGTTATAGTAAGTTCCGTAAATTAAGTGAAGACGTTTTGACAGGATATTTGTATGGCAGCTACACGAAGGACTAATAGGATTTTCTTCATATTCATACATTTAGCTGCAACTATTGGAAAAATAATACATACAAAATTTCAACGACGTAGCTTAAAACCTTCTGAAGTTATCGGCCAATATTCTTGAACACGTGTTTTAAGGACATTTTGTATGGCAGCTACCAGAAGGAGTAGAAGGATTTCGCTGAATAGTAAACCCAAACTTTACTTTCATTCAAAACTAATTTGTACAAAATTCTGAATTCATAACTAAACGATTACTTGAGTTATAGTGAGTTCCGTAAATTAAGTGAAGACATTTTGACAGGATATTTGTATGGCAGCTACACGAAGGACTAATAGCATTTTCTTCATAATCAGACATTTAGCTCTAACTATTGGAAAATTAACACATACAAAATTTCAAAGTCGTAGCTTAAACTCTTCTGAAGTTATCGGCCAATATTCATGAACACATGTTTTAAGGATATTTTGTATGGCAGCTACCAGAAGGAGTAAAAGGATTTCGCTGAATAGTAAACTCAAACTTTCTTTTCACTCAAAAATAACTTGTATAAAATTCCGAATTGATAGCTAAAAGATTACTTGAGTTATAGTGAGTTTCGTAAATTAAGTGAATACATTTTGACAGGATATTTGTATGGCAGCTACACGAAGGACTAACAGGATTTTCTTCATATTCATATATTTATCTCCAACTATTAGAAAAATAATAGATACAAAATTTCAAAGTCGTAGCTTAAACCCTTCTGAAGTTATCGACCAATATTCTTGAACACTTGTTTTAAGGACATTTTGTATGGCAGCTACCCGAAGGAGTAGGACGATTTTGCCCGTTAACGAACTTAGCCTTACAAATTCAACCAAACATCCAGATTCAAAATTTCAAGATCCTAGGTGAAGGCGTTCTTGAGTTATCGTGTTCACGGACAGACGGACGGACGGACGGACGGACGGACGGACGGACGGACGGACGGACGGACGGACGGACGGACGGACGGACGGACGGACGGACGTCAGGCGGATTTGAGGTTTTTGGCCACAAATAAACAAAAAATAATATATAACTTTTTTTCGTACGAGGCTTGGTTCTATGCGTTACAAACTTTTCGGCTGGATTAAACTTATAATACTCTATATGATTTCATCTAGAGTATAAATATGTCATTTGGTCAGGCGTAACAATGTTTTTTTATCCAATTATACATTCGTGCGTGACTATTACTCCTGAAATAATTAGTTCCGAAATACTCCTTGGTCCGAAATATTCCTTGGTCAAATTTTGAAAACACCTCAAACCAGTTCTTTTTGGTCCTTCAAATCCAATTAACTACTTGAAAATTAAGCTCCTTCCAATAAACGAAACCTTAAAGATGCAAATTGAAATCTCTACATGGTGCCGGTTCTGTCATAAGCATTCTTCACTCTCTGCACGAGCTATGGCTGCACACTTTCGACAGTCGTCCCCAAAGTAGCACCATGACTTCACCAATTGTCCCAATACTTCCGATACTTCCAAAGTAAACAGGACGTTTGGCAGTGACTTGAGTCCCATTTGAATGGCAGCGAATAGAGGAATTTCATCCTTTTTGCTTGCGGGCATAATACTACATATGCCCATGCTCGACGAAAAGGATCTAACCCAATGTTTAGCGGTCGTGGGTTATCGAAAAGTCGCTCCAATAAAACGAGGACGATATGCTGGCCAAACATGAATTTAGATGACTCCTTTGAACTGACGTGATTGATTCTTATGGAAAGTTTATGGCGACTTTATTTGAGTTTTGTGGCCGTATAAATTGAAATATTTCTCCGAGCCACAAAACAAATTCAATTTACATATATGAAATTTTTTACACACAGTGAACCGAACAAAATTCAGTGCGAAGTTAGTTTTCGTTAGCAAGGTTATTTTGTATTCCTATGGAATTCTATTGAATGAATGAGGATTTGTCGAAGCGTGTGTTTCGGACATTTGCATACGTGTCCCCATTCTTATGGGAAATGGAAGAAAGAATATAGCAAAATTTCAGTTTGCGGACACAGTCCACTGAATACGACTTTGGTTACATTTTTTTTATGGAGCACTCAAAAGATATTTATGAGACGAAATAGATTTATGACTGTCGGCCATTTGAAGTTAAAGTAACGAATGTATTTGAGGAAGATCGGAGTTGGTCGACAACTAACTTATTTTGACCCAATTTGCAATCTATTAATTATGTATTCTTATAAAGTTTTGTTTATTTCTGTCGAAAGACTCGAATAAAAAGTCAATTTAAAACCAAAAGAGATAATAAAAACGCTGTAATGTTTGTTAGATACTACTAACAGTTTTCTGTCTTCGATAATAAATTTTAAACAATGCTTTGCCCGAGCACAATTTCAAATCAAAATGTTGTTTAAATTCTCTTTTCATTATATTTAGGATTCAAAAGACTTCCCAAATTTTACAAAAGACTTCCCAAATTGCGTTTTGACTGATATCGTTACATTTTTATAAATATCAATGGATTTGTTTTACAAAAAATTGTTTTAATATTAATAATAACTATTTTATAGCACATATATTTTTTCAGACTTTGGCAAGTAGGTTACGAAATCTTAAAACCCGTTTATATCTGAAATTACTTTTTATCTGCTTCATTTAAAAATTTGAAATTATTATGTTAAATTTTTCTAATTTGAAACTCGTATTTCTATCAAGCAATTTTGATATTTTAAATACATGTTTGTGAATATTAAATAGGGTAGATGCACCAATAGTCGGCCATGCTCCTATAGTCGGCCATTTTTTCAGATATTTAAAATTATTAAATGTTGTGAAGACGATTTCCAGGAAACATGTTTTTTTCTTCTATCTATGTTTTCTTTTGAACTCAACATGCATAACATGAAGTCAGTCAGTGTTTTTGTTGTAACGTTATAATAGGTTCATTGTGACAAAGTCCGTAAAACTCAGTGTTGGTAAAATAATTTAAAAGATCGGAGGGTTTTTTTTTATTACCAATACTCCATAGTTTTAAGAATTACGACTAGGCTATGCGGTGCTTGTGATTCAAAAGTATTTAAATTTTCATACTTAATCATAAAATTATTAAAAAAGGTTAATATTAGTATACTTTTGGACGTGGCCAACTTTAGGAATTACAATTCTGATAAGTTCCTAAGCTTGGCCAGCTCTTTCTGAATTTAGCAGAATACATGTGATCCGTCTGTCGCCGGAACGCCGCGCCTTTCCAATAATATTAATTGCCCAAGGTGTGAATTCGGTTTTTTCCGTGTTGTAAAAGCGGCATTTGCAACACCGACATTTTTTAGTGTGTCGACATCTGGGAGTTTACATCCTTTTTTTGCTACAGTGGTTAAATATCTAATATATTTCTTGCGAGATTCTTTTCTTAAAATTATTTAGTCGTCCTTCATTATTCGCCGCATCGCGTTTTCTCTCCGTCTTCACTACTTCCAAGTTTTAATATATTTGTCGAAAATCAAGTGTTTCTTAATTCGTTCAAAATAATTGGTTTAATTAGTTGTGTAGGAGTTTGCGAAGTTATTAGTGATAAACAGTGTGAGAACATCAATTTTGGAACTCTTTTAGCGAATCTCGAAAAAATAATGTCAAACCCTGTAAAACGTCCAATCTATCAATAGGATGCAAATAGCATGAGGAATGCTATTTCTGCACATCGAAGTGAAAATTTAAGTATTCGGAAGGCTGCAGTTAAATTTGGAGTACCTAGATCAACGCTCTGCTAGGAAAAGTCCCGGAAGGATGCCAAGAAATGGGTCGCGAAACGATATTGACCCATACGGAGGAAATTAAAATCGTCAATTGGTGCATTTCTCTGGCTAAATGTGGATTTCCATTAAAGCCAGAAGAGCTTCAAAACACCGTGCAAGAAATTATGAAATAAGATAAACGAAAAAATCTTTTCAAAGACGAAGTGGTATACATCTTTCATGAAACGACATCCTCAGCTTTCTTCCCGTATTCCAGAATCAATTTCGAAAGGGCGCGCTGCTGTCACCGAAAAAGGACTACGCGAATGGTTCAAAGATCTAGAATCATACCTTCCTGAGCACGGAAACATGGAAATACTTCTGGATTCACGGCGAGTTTTAAACGGGGACGAAACTGGTTTTTCAATGTGCCCAAAACTGGTAAAATTATTGCTTCAAGAGGATGAAGAAACAATTACCAAGTAAATATGGGTAATGAAAAAGAAGTCCTCACCGTTTTGTTAGTTTTCACAGCCAATTGAAATATAGCACCCCCAATGGTAGTTTTTCCATATGTTCGTCCACCTAGAGAAGTCGTGAGAAGTATGCCAGTTGATTGGGTCTTCGGACGCTCAGAATCAGGATGGATGAAAAGGGAAACTTTCTTCGAGTACGCGGCAAATTCGTTTAAAAATTGGTTGGAAAATCAAAAAATTCAGAAGCTGGTACTTTTTTTGTTGATGGTCATAGTTGAAACATTTGTTTCATCCGAAAGCATTAATTTCTCAGGGAACACGAAAAAGGAACAAAGCTGAAAGGTCTCCTAGCGCAATATCGTCCTTACAATACCAACAGTTCCTCCTCAATAAGGAAAACATAAAAAAAGAGACACAAGATGCGATTAAACAGCTTAAGGACAAGCGAATTAATAATCGAGAAAATCAAAAGAAAATCCTGGTAAAAAGAGCCCGTAGGAACACGAATAATATATATATATTTATGCTTGTATACATTTTTTGATACATATTATAATAGTCTTATGATAAACCAGCTTTTTTTCAATAATATTCTAAATAACAAATATATTTCGGTCATATGGCTCCATTATTTTGTAGGCTCGTTATGTAGTGGCCGACTATGGGATCTAACATGGCCGAACTTAGAATTTTTGTGGCCGACTATAGGAAAAACTGCACGATTTTAGAATAATATTTTTTTTAACAAACTTATTGTATCAAAATTTGTTTCAACTATGTGTTTCTAAAAATTGAAACCATTGACTGTCATTTAACCTTATACAGAAATTGATACAATTTATTCAGTAAAAATTGTAATGAATATTATATCGGGACGTCACTAATTGGCCGACTATTGGTGCATTCACCCTATGGTAAAATGTAATTTCAGGGCTCTCCTAGCCAGTTTGATTTGACAAATTTATCAAACTTTAGTCACACTAGGTGTTTGAATTTCAAACGTTCGATTAATCATAATTTTCACCACGATCAATTTGTATAGATCGTACTGTGAAACCACGATTGTGACACCGACTGTATAAATTGATCGATAAACGGTAGTCAAAGCTTGAAGGCCCTATAAAAGGCGCGCGCGCCTAACACTCACCCCTTCGATTTTAGTAAACTTGGGCCGCGGTCCGAATTACGCTTTCTGCGCTTTTAGCACGCATACAACCGGTCCGAATTGCGATCACGATACATACAATTTGCATGGAGGGGTAATTTTCTGGCACTTACACTGCTCACGGTTTCGAGGATAGGCACTGTGAGTACACTGTGTGCACACGATCGGTCCGAATTGTATGCGTCGTAAGCGTGCATAAAATTCGGACCGACTGTAAGCATTGTTGGTACATAATGTAAGCACCGTGAGCATAATTCGAACTGCGGCGTTGATAGCTCTAATTGCGATTCGCAGTCGGCTGGTTCAGCGAGCTCATTACAGCAAGTACAAACTAGAAAAAGCGAAAATCGTTGAGACTTGTCGTCAAGCTGGTTCAGCTGGTGACCTTTGTCATTCTTAATACGCTAAGCCAAAAGGTATCCCTACTGTCCTCTCCCTCGCGTCCATACCTCAGTATCGGCAACGTATTTTCCGAAAATAGAACAAGTCCATCACGAACTGCACATTTGGCTCCAATTTTGCTCCTCCAACCTAGTGAACAGAAATCTGAACATATCAAGCGAATATCACCTCGCACTTAGAGCAATCGACCGTGTTCAATCGCTTACAGTGGTCCGTCGAGCCGGATTAGCTACACTAGGAGATATCAAAATCTTTCAAATGTAAGCAAAATCTTGTCGATCTTAGGGAAAATATTTAAATTGCGCGACTTTGATAAATTGCAACTGAAGTTATTTTCTTGGCAATTCTGTATGATGACTTTCTAAAACAGATTTTTTTTTTAAATTAAATAATCAACCTGAACCTAATTCGTTCTTTCATAAAATGTTATGCTCTTGTTGTAAAACAAAAGAACGCTTTCAAGGCAAATTGTTTTCATAACCATTTGACCAAAAATAAATTCGATTAGTTGATGTCTGCTAATGCATCCAATCCGAAACCCATAGAGTAATAAAAAGAACAAAATTATGAGAATGAAATCCTTGAGAATCGAGCCGAGTTCAGTCCAGTCGTACACTTGGACTACGGTTCAATTCACATTTTCCGACTTAATTAATCGAAATTTTCCACATGACCGTTCCTATTCAGATCGGCTCGTCCAGAGAAAGAGAGAAAATTTTCCGAAGTTTCGACATCCATTCTTTTGATTAGGCTATGGCTGATTGGAATAGAACTTTATCGCTTACACAAATGAGGGTGTTAGACAAAACATACAATCATAATATTATTGGAAATATAATTTTTATTCGATTTTATGGACGATTGGAGAGGAGCGAGAATGTAGAGAAAATCGGTGAAATTACTGAATAAAACTTATCAGGGATAAAAATAAGGACCACTAAGTCACTGTTCACTGCACTTAATGCAAAATCGTACTTTTACAAACAGTAGATCGTCACCAAAACTTTCAGTTTAAGCCTCGAACTGTCTTAGCCTGAAATTAATTTATACAAAAATTTATTAGAACTACACAACCAAATATGAATTTAGAAAAGTGATTCTTCGTTGGTGGAAAATATCTTCTTACAGCAATACCACGAATTCTGCTTTCGTTACTTCCCGGAGAAATTTGAAATTTATCGACCAGTTGAGGGAACGAAGATGAAATGAATGAATCTGACTGAATTGTAAGATAAGTCCAGTTCGGTATCCTTTAAAAAACATGAAAAAAAATGCAAATTAAGGCGGCCGTACCATGTGGCGGGTCAGAAAAATCTTTTTTTTTACTAAATTATTTCTAAATCATCCCTAGAATATGTATGCAAAAGGATTTCTCCCAATTCGAAGTCGTTATAATGTACGAGCCGTAAATTGGAGCAGCTATTCAGACCTCGCCCGGGCCACCACCGATCTTTAATTGCGTTTTTCTCAAAACTGAATTTTTTAAATTGGCTGCCACGATTCAGAAAAACTACTGAACCGATTGCGCTGAAATTTGAATAACATGTTCAGCGGATCCCTAGTTACAACTGGTAGCAGAATCTTAGCGATATTTGTCATAGCTTTTTTTAACTGAAGCTAAATTCATCGAAAAAAACGCGGAAATTTAAAAAAAAATTCAAAGTTAGGCCAATTTTTTAATTTTCAAAATTTTGTCTTAATTCTGGTACCAGTTATAGCCACAGGCCTATAAATGAAGTATCATTTTAATTTTTTTGATTTCAGATGAGGAGGACAGCTGAAATCATGGCAGCCATTTGACAACTTTTTTTTACAGCGGTCACTTTCAAGAGCTCTGTACGCGAAAAAAAACAATATTCCTCCTTAAAAAAATGTCTAATGTTCATTGAAATATGAACAAATATGTGGTAAAACTTTCAAGGATGGGTAATTCATAATCTGAAAGAAAAATTCCGAAAAAAGCGGAAAAAAACCAACCGTCACATAGGACGACCCCCTTAAATTAAAAAATATTTATGTTCAAATAATTTCTCGTAAGCTTATATGAGAAATTTTTTAAAATTAAAACTCCTTGAGAGCTAAGCTCTCGTAAAAGGAAATCAAATTATTTGCGCTCAAAAGGAGAACATAAAGTTGTTCTCAGTGTAAAAGTGTAAGTTTAAAAAGTTCCAGTGGGCTTATTTTAATATGATACCAAGAGATCTAATCTATGTCATATACTGTTTACCTTGAAATTTATGGTATATTTTATTTTTAGAAGTAAAAGTACACATTTCAATCACTTCTAGACGAAATTGCTGGTATTAGTAAATTATTCATGTACTTTTCAACTGAACCGTAAAATTTACATGAATAGGCTTACAAAATTACGCAACATTTCGTGTAAAATTACCTATAATGAAAATTACGTTCTTTTTCGTGTAATTCTACTTATCTATTTGAATTTTACGACGAAAAACATGTAATATATGAAAACACGAAGTTGGACACTTCGATCGATTTTGTTTTCTACTGAAATGAAAATGAGACGCCTTCGGTGGCGTAGTGGCTGCGCGCGCCAAACCTACTCAGCATAACCAGAATTGATCGCGGATCCGATTCCTACCTACAGCCAAGGGTTTTATTAAGAGTAAGTAAGTAAGAAATAATATTAGAAGTAGAAATAAGTGTATCTTAAAGATTGCTAATTATATACACTTTTTTTAGAGTGTAAATTCAAGATAATATTCAGTGGATTTGCTGCTTTCGAAGTTGAAATTTACTGATTGCAAATTGAAAATTACTAACCGAAAATTGAAAATTACATTCAAATTGACTATTACATCCCAATGTAAATTTACTTGAAAAGGTGTGGCATATGTGCCTACTATCCAAAAGATGTAAAATTCAATGGATTTTTTTTACTGTGTAGTATTAAATCTTTGTGTTATGAGTGTATAGAAGTTTGACGACTCTCGGGATTATTAGTAATGATTTTCAGAGGCAAACGTATTTCATCTAAACAAGCGTTAAGCTAGCTTCTCATTGCATACCTATATCAATTTGAAAATCTCCGGGCTAGCCGCTTCACAGCTAGAATTATTAATTTTGCATCAGATCAACCGAAATACTCGGAGTCAGGATGGAAAGTACTACACCTCTAAAGAAGCCTCAGCCAGAAAGACCCTTTAGACGTAAATCACATTAGCAGTCCGCTTTTTCTATTCAAAGGCGTACAAAACAAAACCAACACCAGGGATACGTAATTCTTCTTTTTTTGCGCATTTAATAGGAACACAGCAGTACATTTTACGTCCTGGAATATTTCTCAGGAGCATTAGTCCTGCCAGCCTTCACAATACTCCAGCCCCATATTCTTCATCCACCTTACCTTACAAGTCATTTCCATTCACCTTAGTGTTTTTGCCGGAGACTTTTCCAAACCTGACTTTCCGTTCACAGCGGTTTATCGTTACGGCAGGGTACACAAAAACACTTAAAATCGCAAGGTGCCAGAGGGATGCAGTGGGTCTGTAAATTAATCTCAATTTAAGGCGAGAAGCAAGTGGTGGTCCTACCGTGACAGGATGTGGTTTAAGGAGATCCACTTCTTTATCTTCTACGAAATTTTAAGCAGTGAATTCTACATATGAATGGCGTCAGAAGGGGATGTTTTCAGTCCTGGGTGGTTTTAAGAGAGAGAGGTGGGTTTTGCGATTATTTAATTAGTTTTAAGGATTTTGTCCTTAGTTATGCCTATGTGAATGGTAATATTTTTCCGGCTTATCATAGCTGTACTTATATGAAAATTGACGAACTTTACACTTTGAACAAAGCAATCTATTATTTAAAACGTAACATTAATTCGTTAATATAAACATCAAAATCTGATTACTTCTTGATCTCATCACTTCAATTAGCTTCCTACAAGCTGCATGTACTTCTTTCGGGTCTAATCTTCTGCTATACAACGAAAATGATGTCGTTTCCTCGGTATTATGCACAAATGGTGTATTAAATTCACTCACCTGACTCTCTCGTGTTCGTCCTCGATTGTCCGCATGACTTTATTAATGCACACATAGACCCAAAATCAAGTACATTTATGGACTCTGCCATAGGTAGGACGACTTGCCGTCGACCAGGTCCTGCACAAAAAGACTTCCACGAACCGCATTAAAAATTTATTTAACTTCTAATTAGCCAACGTTTCATGTCAGCAGCCCAGCACTAATTTGCTACTGGCAAAATTCATTTAAACTTTTGGTGTTTTAGGGGCCAAAGAATAACATCGGTGCGATGGCCATTTTCTTATGCGAAGACCCCTTTTTCGGTGAGTGAGAACGTCCACGTAATTCTGTTTTGTAAGTACTAACGCCTTCCGAAAATGTTATTATGACTCCGCTTGCGGCTATTTGGTGCGAGCGTTTTTAATAAAGAGTCCAGTATTCGAGCTTCGTAGTACTCCACGAAAAAATGAGAAAAATCCTTAAGACTGAATAGGAAAAAACGCAATAATTAATGGATCAAAGGGTTGGGTTCCTCAAATTATCTCGTGTTTTATCTTGTGATTTTGTAGGATTAAAACTGATGCTCGAAAAAAGCAATGAATGTTAAGTGGCAATCTCGAAATTGCTTTAATATTTTAATCATTTTTATTTTTACATTGTGAGAGCTGATATAGTTGATATTAAGTAAGAGGTCCTGGGTTCAAATCAAACTGAGATCAAGGCCTTCTCGCTGATGTACATACTTTAAAAAATATATAAGTTTGTAAATTTTAGCCTAACTGTTGTTGTTTTACCTGAATATAATGCACTAAATTAGTTTTGAACTCACATAGGCGGTGAACATTTTCAAACGTTATGCCATGAAAAGTGTGTTCTGGCATCGATTTATTATGATCCAACTTCCATTTTATTCTTTAAAAAAACGCAACGCTATATGTCAAACTCATGTTGGAATATACAAGTTATTTCAATAATTCCTAAAATATAAACACTTCTTGGACACTGTGCTGGAAGACATTTTTAATAAAATATTAATATAATTCTTTTTCTTATTTCAATTATTTTCTTTCCTAAAATTTTGGTGGCTAAAAAAAAATAATCTCTATTACTATGAAGACACATAATACCATTTTTTAATTACGTTTTCCATTCACGCTTCTGTTCTAGCAATCAGGGTGTAATATATTTTTTAAAGTATAAATTATTAATAACTTGTAATTATAGCTAAAAGGGTTACTAAAAAAAGTAGAAAACAAAAACTTGAAACATACTCGTATATCTATTATAAATAAAAAATAATTTAATTAGACTCTAAAATTAAGCTTCAGTAAAGAAAATAAACAAAATTAAACTAGAACCTAAAAACTCATTTACGAAAATCCTAAGTCTAACATATACAATTAAAAATAATTAACACTCAGAGACACACAATACAACAAACATATAATAAAATCAATTTTTTTAAAGGTTAAAATAATGCTAAAAAATGTACAACTACATAATTACACTTAAGCAAATTAAAAAGAATTAAAGTAAGAACCGTAAAACTTCTAACTACACTCTAAGAAAAATATGCTGTATTTCACTGTAATTATTGTAGGCAACTAAATTCCGACAGTTATTGTAGTAAATTTCTCTTTATAGTAAAAATACACATTTTTTGTGTAATATAGAGCATTTTATTACGCAAAAAATGTGTAGTTTTACTATAAAGAGAATTTTACTACAATTACTGTCGGAATTTTGATATATATAAATGAACAATTTATAGTGTAAAATTGGTATTAAAGTTAAGTAATTTTTGCACTAGAAATGATTAGAAATTACTATTCCAAATTGTAAACTTGTTGATTTTTAAGCAAAAGTTGTATACTTTTAACCAAATTCTTGAAGTGAAATTACCAGTGGAAGTTAGTACTTTACACTAAAGTTTTCTTGCTTTTCTTTAGCACTGGAGCCGTTTTACACTCAAATCCGTCAACAAACTGTAGCACATACTTGTACCGCTATCCAAAGCGTAAATCAACAATCAATCAATAATTATAGAGATAATTTATTACTTCCGTTGCAATAAATAAAGTCCATAGCAGTTGAAAGAGTTTCCAATAACATCCCACCATGCAAAAACCTTATATTTTTTAACCTCCATAAAAAAAGATTTCATAATTATAAACGTAATATATAGAATTAAATGTAGAATGTATTCGTAATTAAGTAATATTACAAATTTAGGTTTGTAGTTAAAAATTAAAAAGTATTGAATCTACACAAATTTTTTGTTTTTATATTTTTTAATAAGCGACGTATTGTAGTACAACTGTCGTATTGCTAAATATCTTACATTTTTAAGTCACGGCAAAAAACAAATAAACTTCAGTGCACGATGTCAGTAATATTTTTTGTAATTACACAAATTTTTGATTATTATTACGGAAATGTTAGTAAATTTACACAGAAGTAGTAAATTTACACAAAAATTTATTATTTTTGAGTTACTATTTAACTAAAATTACACATACTTGTAGCAAATTTTAACAAAAACCAATCTTTTTAACTTAATATTACTAAAACAGTGTATTTATACAACCATCCGAATGGTCTACTGCAATAGCTTTCGTAGCTTTGACAAGTAGAGTTATTTTACACAGAAGAATACCACAATAATTATTGTAAAATTTCTTTAATTTTAAACACATTTTATACTCTAGATAAAATCATATAGAGTGTTATAAGTTTAATCTAGCCCAAAAGTTTGTAACTCAGACGAAAAAAAGTTATATATTATTTTTTGTTTATTTGTGGCCAAAAACCTCAAATCCGCTTGACGTCTGTCCGTCCGTCTGTTCGTTAGCACGATAATTCAAGAACGCCTTGACCTAGAATCTTGAAATTTTGAATCTGGATGTTTGGTTGAATTTGTAAGGCTAAGTTCGTTAACGGGCAAAATCGTCCTACTCCTTCGGGTAGCTGCCATACAAAATGTCCTTAAAACACGTGTTCAAAAATCCAAAATGCTAAATGAATAAATGTCCTCATTCAATTCACGGAACTTATTATAACTCAAGAAATCGTTTAGCCACAAAGTTTAAATTTTGTACAAATAAGATTTGAGCAATTTCTTTACTCCTTCGAGTAGCTTCCATACAAAAAATCATTAAAAAGACGTGTTCTAGAAAATTCGTCGATGGCTTTACAACCTACGAATTTGAAATTTTGAACACATCAATTTTTGAATGGTTCCAAGGAAAAGGATAAATATGTAAGAAATCGAGGGAGTCCTTCCTGCACCTCCCATGTGAAAGTCCTTCAAAAGGACATTTTTTTCTTCGATGACTAACTCAGTTCAAGATATGAAATTAAACACTGAATATTGTTTTTTAGTTTTGAGTAGCAATCTAATGACAGTCCTTAATAATGGACATACAACATGCACACACGTAATTCTACTTTATCCCCAACTACAATATAAATCGGAGTTCAGTATTCATCTAGAGTATTATACGATTGGCTTGCAGCCTATCGTGACTGCAGTATGTTTTAAGAGTGTAATTAAAATTTGAACCTACAGAACAATTTATCAATTAACAATTAAACTTCAAGGTAATTAGACAAAATTAAAAAAAAACGAGATAAATTTGTTTACAAATTATTCATTAATTAATTAATTAAAATTAGAACCTAAAAACTACATAAGTTGTAATTCAATATATCACACCGTATCGATATATCACACCGAAACATTAGAACTATATAACACTTTTAATGGAATATTTTTCACACTTTAGAACGATTTAACATGAAATTTCAAGGATTAATTTGAAATTCGTATTAAACCGCAGTTTTGAATGTAGACAATTACAATGTACTAAGAATTTCAGTTCTTGAAGAGGAAATACGTTAATACTTCATAACGAAATATAAACAGGTGCAAGGTAGATCGAAATTTACTGGTTTCTATGAGACACGCATTGACCACTATTAACTAGACTATGAAAAGGTTGTCTTAATATTTTTCTTGCAATTATTTACGTTCTATTAATTTTTCAATTCTCTAAAGTAGAGAGGTTAATGTGCCTCCAACTAGGCGGTCGTTTGGTCTGAAGTTTGTATTGTCTATTGCTCCTAAACTGGATTCATTGAAGCATTATTATTAGTCGATGTTTTTTCTTCATGTACAATGTAGCTGTATATTCATATGAATAGTTCCCTCAGAAAAGTGATTCTCTCACCTTCGCTTACCTATGTTACGCTAGAAAAAACTCCCCCATAAGGACCAAAACAAACATGAATTTACTTTTGCACAGCTTGAGCACTACTCCCACGACAAGTAGCTAAATCCTTTGCAATTTATCCCCACGTTGAGTGGTTATCGATACGAAATCCGCAAAAAGAAGGGCGGAATCCCACGTTCGTTTCTGTCGGAAAATTTGAACAAAACGACCCTAAAATTCATAATTCCTGTTGTAGCGACAAATTTCGCAGACAGTGTTAAGTTCCAAAAGTATTAACTTTAATTTTTTCGTCTTTATATAATACTTTATAAACCTTTCGTCTCCATCTATTTAATTTAGTATACACATACCTACCATACAATAGTCTGATGAAAACTTTCACTTTTCCGAAAATTTTCCTGTCAGTCATTAGTCTGGAAAATTTTTGTGGTACTAATTCGACTATGGTCGAAATGATGTTCTTTTCCGGATGACGATCCTGATGGAACGCAAATCCGTAGATGGATGATATTTGGTTGGGTTTTCTAAAAGATAAAACAATTGCCGAAGTGCTAATTAGTGTGGCTTCCAATTGAAATGCTCTCCTGTGAAACTTTTCCAACTTTGCGGTAGTGTTCGTTTCTCTGTGAAATTTCTATAAAATGACTACGCTTCGTTACATTTATTTAATTAGTGGCAACAAGGTATGGTTACCCATCAATGGCATAAAATTGAATGGATTCTGTGGATCGAGGAATTGCCAAGGAAATGTAATGAATGGAATCTGTAAAATCGGGGTTTGGAAAATTTAAAAAAAGGTTTATAGAAATTACTACCTTCTTAACGATTATAGGAAATTCTAAGACGTTTTCAGTATTTTATACTAAAACTGATATTTCTTTTAAAACAAGTTCCGTATAGAAAAATTACTGTAACTTCTAGGACATCGATTATGATAGAAAATATTTGCTACTATCATTTGCCCACATGGTACAATGGCATCAAAGGGGAAGTGTAAGGAACTGCGCAGTTTCAAATACTGTCATTTTTAGGGTAAGGAATATTGGGTATGTGGCCTGATTGCCACTGCGAATGCAAAACCAGTTTTTGTAATATGTAATTCAATCCAATGACAGAAACTACTTAGTAACGCATAGAAAAAAATTTTATTTGATAAATGTCAGTCCTATTAAAAGAAGCTGTGATTTAGAACCTTTAAATTGTTCTATTTGTAAAGCTTCTTCCTGTACATATATGTCAGTTCATGTAAAAATTTTTCAATCTTTTGAGAAGTTTAGGATTATCTAAGAACCGGTTAAACAAGCTTAATTCTGCATACGTTAAGATTCTATAATATTATTTGCATGTAAAAGAATAAAAATTATGAGAACGAAGGTAGCTTAAATCAAACGATTTTGAAGAAATTTTTGCATAGATTCTATTGAATCTGAAAACTACAAAATGAATACCTATTTCCGGGTGGTGCATGTAGCCAAGATAAGGAAAAAATGTTTAACTACGACCTGAACTTATTTGCCCGTATCAAAGGAAAGTATATTATAGCTGGTGACTTCAATACCCGTCACTCTGACTAGAACTGTAATCGTAACAATCGCTGGGGATTACTATTGCATAACAAACTTCTTACAACAAACTTCCATCTACTACATAGTAGTTCACCCACTTACTTTCCTGCATCGGTAAGAGGTAACCCTTCTACATTAGATCTACTCACAACAAACTGCCCAGAGTATATTAGTCAACCTATAACCCATACCGCACTCAGTTCTGATCATATTCTGGTAAGTTTTAACATCAAATCAAATAGTACATATACCGCTACAAAGAGAATACTCCTATATAACAAAGCAAATTGGACACGCTTTGCCCATTGCCTGGGACAAAAAACAAACTTAAAAACTATCGAGGATATTTCCTTTTCAACGACAGATTGCATCGATAGACAAATTGATAATTTCAACTCTATCCTTCTCAGTGCTGCAGAGAGAGCCATTCCTAGCACTTGCATAAAACCATATCACTCGAGCCCTCTCCCGTTTTACATAAAAAAATTGATCGCGGATAGAAATAATATCAGAAGATTATGGCAATGCACTTGCGATTTTTCCCATAAAAGTCAGTTTAACCGTCTGAACGACATAATAAGAGGAAAAATTAAAGAATGGAAAAACATTTCTTGGACAAACCGATTAGCCTCTTTGGATAAATGTAGCAAACCCTTTTGGAACATTTCAAGAGCGTTGAAAAAACGCAACAGTCTATTGCCTGTAATGAAATCTGGTCAAGTTATTTTGACAACAAACGAGGAAAAAGCGGAAGCATTTAGCAAGCATTTTTTTAAACAACATCATTTAACAACTGCTCTAAACGATCATGACACTATGTCGCAAGTCGACAGTTTCCTCGCCGACCTCAATGTCTACGAAAATAATATCTTCGAGTTTATCCCTGTTAAGGATATAAGAAATATTATTAAATCTTCCAAATCCAATAAATCCCCAGGTGACGACGGCATAAAAATTGTTCTTCTTAAACACGCGCACAGGAAAACTTTTATTTATCTCTCTAAAATATTCAACGCTTGTTGTAAACTCAGTTATTTTCCCTTAGCTTGGAAAACAGCCACTGTAATTTGCGTACCTAAACCAAGCAAAGATAAAAACGAAGTATCAAGTTACAGGCCTATTAGTCTACTGAGTTCTGTCGGAAAAATTTTCGAAAAGATTCTAAAAACACGATTGGATAAATTCATTGTAAGCAATAAAATTCTCCTAGACGAACAATTCGGTTTTCGTAAGCACCACACCACAACTCACCAGATAGTTCGCATAAGAAATTATATCTAAAGTAACTTATACAACAAGAAATCGGTAGGCATGCTAACACTGGACATTGAAAAAGCCTTCGACTCGGTATGGCACAAAGGTCTTATTTTCAAACTCTGGAGGTATAAGTTTCCATCTTACCTATGTCGGTTAATGACAAGCTTTTTGAACAACCGAACTTTTTATGTCCGTATCAACGAAGCTAA
Source organism: Beris morrisii (assembly GCA_951812415.1). Classification (NCBI taxonomy): domain Eukaryota; kingdom Metazoa; phylum Arthropoda; class Insecta; order Diptera; family Stratiomyidae; genus Beris; species Beris morrisii. Next base: position 153,041,787 of record OX638310.1, read on the forward strand.
ATCACCAACTTTCCATATCCCTGCTGGAGTACCCCAAGGATCAGCACTTAGTCCAATTCTCTTTAATATTTTTACGAGTGATATTCCAAAGCCATCAAACTGTATGCTCTGCCTTTTCGCCGACGATACTGCCATTCTAGCGAACGGCGAGAACCCGGCCACCATAACGAATCGGTTAGAAAGTGGATTCAGTGTAATACAAAAATACTACTCGAAATGGAAAATCAAAATTAGCCCAGTCAAAACAGAAGCACTTTTCTTCACTAAGAAACGGAAACCTTCATTTCTTCCATCTGCTGGTCTCTTTCTTGATGGAGGCATCGTTAATTGGAACACCAATAATATAAAATATCTAGGTATCACATTAGACAAAAAACTAATTTTCAAAGATAATGTCGATTTAACTATCAGCAAATGCGACGCAGTTATAAAGCTCCTATACCCTATTATCAACAGAAAGTCTCAACTGTCCATCGACAACAAAATAATAATATTCAAGTCCATCTTTCAAGCGTTTATACTGTATGGTGCGGCTGTTTGGAGTAAATGTGCTAATTCACATATCAAACGTTTACAGATTAAACAAAATAAAATATTAAAAATGATGTTAGATCTCCCATTTTACTTTCCCACAAATAAACTTCACTCAACTTATAAGGTCAAGCAATTAAATGAGCTATTTAGCGCGTTAAATAATAAATTCTTTAAACAACTTTGCGATGTAGTAACTGCAACAACGACAATACATTAGTAATAAGCTAGGTTAATTTTTTTTGTTTTCTTTTTTTAGTCTATAAGGTATTTTAAGAACGTCATTGTAAGGGTTTTTTATTCCCAGTTTTCCCTTCCTCAGCAATTTTAATATGAATTATAAAGTAAAACCATTGTAAATTACAAATTAAGTTAGTCACAGCTGCAGGAGTACACTCGATCACTGTAATTGTATGTATAACATACTATCAAATTATAAAACATATCTGTAAATCTAGGAAGAATAAATTTATTATTATTATTAAATGAATACCTACATTGTTTTAAAAAAATTGAATTTTCAATCCGATTTTTACTAGAAATTTCCAGTATATTTCATTTTTTCAAGTAAAAGTACACATTTCAATCACTTTTACACGAAATATATTAATAAATTATTCATGTACTTTTCAACTGAACCATACAATTTACATGAAAAGGCTGAAAAATTAACTATATTTATATTTGAATTGAAAATTACGTTCTTTTTCGTGTAATTCTACATATCTATTTGAATTTTACGACGAAAAACATGTAATATGTGAAATACGAAGTTTGATGCTTCGTTCGATTTTGTTTTCTACTGCAATGAAAAAAAACGCTTTCGGTGGCATTGTTACTTGACATATAATTTATTTTTCAATATGAAGAAACATATTAATATTGATATTTCACTCCTACCCGAATTCGGAAAATTCTTGTGGTAGTAAATATAAAAAAATTTTTAGAGAAAGATTCAACGGAGTTACAAGCAGGAAAAAATTGCGGCAGAAAATACATAAGATGCTCTGGCACAATGCATTAGTAATTTTCTTTTAAAATGTTTTATTTATTTTCAAGCGGTAACGTTTCTGCGATGTATGAGTAGCTCACTTTGAAAGTTTTTTGAGCCCCAAAAAAAATATTTTTAATGTATTCAATCAAATCTAAATTCAGATTATAATACTGCGCATTATTCTGTATTTATGAATAATAACATTTTTATTTTGAATAATATAATATAATTGATATTTTTTTCAATTTTTAATTTCATGAGATTAATCAAAAAATAATAAATACATTATGAAAATAAAAAAATAAAATTGTTCTAATCTCGAACGAAGACTTTATCGGACTAACAACTTTACTGGACGCCCCCTTTAAAATTAAACTACCCTCAACTTTACGTCACAGAAATCAAATATAAACGTCCTTGTATCGGAAGGAAACTTGTCAGGATATTTCAACTGTAGAAAATGCTACATCTTTGCTTTGTACGTATATTTCAAAAACTAGATAGGATGGCACACTATATCACATTTATTGCTTCGATTTATTGACAGCACTTCCGTTTTTTAGTTCTCTTTTATATAAAAGTCACGTTTCGGACTCGAGTCCAAACGTTCTCGATTTGAGCAAATAAAATAATTCAAGGAGTCCTTTCAGCACGAAGTCACTACCAATATGCCCCAGTCGACTTTACTTTGGGAGGAATCAATAAAATAAGATATAAAAATTGTTTTTGTGACGTATTTCGACTCCATTAAAGTGGTTTCTTGTAATTATGGAAATTAGAGCCAAATAATGAAGAAACTAGGGAAATTAAGGGAAATTTTAAAGTTGATAATTTCAATATGACGAACTTATTTGAAATAGTTACTTTTTATTGTAGTAGTCAGGGCGATTTTAATATAACTAATAAAAACTTTGCTGATGATAATCTACACCCTTGTAGCACACCCGTTCGCACACAAAACTCTCGGTAATTTATATTTCATGTAAAACACGTATGCTTCTATTATTATTATTGTAAGATAAATTTTTCCATAATAATATCATCTGTAGAAACAATATTTTGTATTTAGAACTATCATAAACATCATTTATCAATCACTTTTCTGTTTTTGTGTTATCCCCTCTGGAATTTTTTACATTTTTCATCAATCACTTTTATGTTTTTATCCTTCATGATATTTTTAGTCCTAAGTTTTATATTTAGTGCCATGTACCTAGCCGGTTTGGCCGTAAGATATTGTATTGTTTCATTTATGTTGCAATAGCAATCCTATAAATAAACAAATAATGCATTGACATCCGATTTATTAATAATTTTGTTTATTACAATAATTGTTCTTTATCGTCAAATATTTCTTCAGCTAACATTACAAAATTTAAAAACGTAAATTGTATATCAGTTCAGAAGACTTTATAGCATCAAGATGTTGCAATATAGTTGCGATATTCATTTAAAGAAATTGAATTGTTGCTCCCTTTCGGCAATTTTTCGCCCAACCAATCCTAGTCATTTTTTAAGGAGTCCTGAAGCACGCATACTCTTCAATTATTTACGGAATCCAGAACTAAATCATAAGCCGTATTCCGTTCGAGTACCCAGAACTCCTTTTTCTGTGATATAGGAACCAGGCATATCTCCTTTAGTCCCTTAATAAAACGGACATAAGCTTCGCCATTCGTTCAATGGCTCCACGTTGAACCGATTTGTCTTGTCAACAATCGAATATGTCCCACTTGGGATTCACTTATTATTTTTTTTCGAGTGTTTTCCCTACAATTGGAGCAAAAGTACCGGCCGAAATGAATTGAGTGGCACCACATCGATTCACATCACGTTCGAGTATAACCGTTTCAATAGACGCATATCCTCTCTTGTTCAACAGGTTTTCCTCCGGACCATTTCCGTAACATCCTTTAGGCCATTTCCCGGCAAAAAGGAAAAATTGTCGAAGTCAAGGAAAAAATCTTCTGGTTATCATTTTATTTATGTATGAAATCTCTTTATGTTTTTCTTAACAATTCTTCGAAAGAGGATGTAGTCTATTATGAACCTTTCGGGATTTAATCTTGAGAACCCTCCCGTTTAGCACCTCTTTATTTCGGTTGGTTTCGAGAAGGATGTTTTTGATTGCTGTTTATTGAATAATATCAGGGATTATTGCAATCAATAACGCTATAAAATTACCCTGCTTTTTGCTTCAAATTTCCATAGTCGGTATCTAGCCCATCAAATACACCCAAGAATAGAAGAAAATTACCAATTCTGGTGTCTTCGCGGCCATTACAAGGACGTTTGAGAATCGTGGGCTCATTATGCACTGGCAGCCACCTAAAATTTAAATTTTCGATTAATCCGGATCCTGCTCGACGCAAGGAACGACCTGATAGAATGCAAAACAAGGTGCACGATATCCAAAAGTCGTCTTCATACGAAAGCAGAACACCTAGACACTGACTTATGAATAAATCGTCAGGTAAATCGAATTAATGAAGGTAATACCCAAATTCATTTCTCTAACCCTTTGTTGAAAGGTAATTCGATTAGTAACGTTGGGATCCCGGTTCTGGGTTTAGAAGTTTCCTGCAAGAATATTGAATTATCCCTTCATCTCGCCGAGATGACAAACAAGTGGATCCTGGTCTTGGCTATACGAAGCGGGAATAATTTTTGCGTCGGGAGCTTCGAATCCGTTAAATTTATTTTTATTTATTTAACTTAAAATTCCGATCTGTTCGATCGAACATTAAATTTATTTTAATTTTTTGTTTTATGTTTTTTGATGCACAAAAGAAACACTATCAATCACTATGGCTGAAAAGATATGCGATCTGAGCACCAACTGAACAGAAATATTGTACAAATACTTTTTATAAATATTTTTTGGAATGAAATAAACAACTATTTTTTTTATAGATTTTAGATGACTTTCATAGAAAATTTCAAAAATCGTTTAATTTTTGTTTACTACTTTCGTTCGTAATTGGCTACGTCTTGTCCAGAACGCGGACTGGGCTACACTCAAAGAAAAATCTTTAGTAACATTGACAAAAAGTATTTGTTGAAATTCAACAGTGCAGCTTTGTCATATTGATAATAATATGTCAGCAAAACAAATAAAAATTATTCAGTTTGATAAATTTTTGTCGAATTGATAAAAATTCGGCGAAATTTCAGTTCGTTTTTTTAACAAAACATGTATTATCGAAATAACAAAATTTTCTTTCATATTGAACAATATTTCTATCAAATAAACTAATTTTTTGTTGTATTTGAAGAAACGGCTTTTGATGAAGGTTTTGTCAGAGTGACCAAAAGTCAACTGCAAGATTTTGTTGTATTCACAAAACTATTTATTAAATCAACAAAAATTTTTGTAATTCCATACCGCACATTGGTGTGGGAATCGCGGTGCGCAGAGTTCTAGTTCGATTGCCATAAATGTGCCATTTGTACAGGGAAAATTAAGTCTAAATTTATGTTATAAAATATCTGGAACTTGACAGAAGGTCTTATTGTCATCTGGAAGAACTTTCAGGTAAGTTTTTCAAATTATTTATCTATTTAAAGAATTTAAGAAAGTTTAAAACAATATGTTTCAGACGTACCATTGTTTCATATACCATAGCTTAGCTACAGTTCGTGTAGTTACGGTATATAAGTGCGTACGTCTGTCAAAATCGAACAACGGACGGAACGGGAGTAACGAGAGCAACGGGAGTAATATGACCAACGGGGCGTTACAGGAGAAACTGGAGAAGCGGGAGCAACGAAGCAACGTGAGAAACGGGAAGCAACGGGAGCAGTGAGAGCAAACGGAGCAACGGGAAAAACAGAAGAAACTGGTGCAACGGGAGCAACGGGGAGCAAAACTGGAAAACCGTATGGCACCATACAAACGGGAGCATAGCCGCGGGACGCTGCTATTATTCAGTAAAACCATTGTCAATTTGACAAAATAAACAACAAAACACTTTCGTCTTGAATAAAGTAATTGGTGTGTTTGATAATATTCTTTTGTTACAAATACTAAAAATTTTTGATTTGATAATTTATTTTTATCATAAATACAAAAACTACAACATTTTTATTGAACAATTTTTCCTCAATTCAACAAAATTTGTGTGCGTTTTTATCAAAGAATAATGAAATTTTTCAATACGATAAAGTATTTTGTTGGACGTACCACAGTTTTCTAGAATTGATCTGAATTTTTATCAATGCTACCAGGGCTTTTCTCCGAGTGTAGAACAAATAAGTCAAAACTATTACTTGGGTAGGAAACCGATAAAGTAGGTGTGTCATTAAAAAAATTTGCATTTCCTGAGGCCACCACCAGCATTTTTTAGAGTAACGAATATAGGGAAAAAAATTTTTTTCAGTTTTATTCTTTCTCCACATTTTTTAATTATTCAAAAATTCAATTTTACACATTTTTTATTGAATTATGCTGAATTAACAGTACACAGTAAAAAAAAATTTGAAAATTACTGTCCTTAAAGCAGGAAAATATTCCGTATTTATGTAGTAAATTTACAAATTTTCATTAAATTTAACAAAATTACAAGTAATTTTTAAAAGTTTGCATTTTTACACATTTTCGCCAAGAATTTACTGGCTGGAAAGTAAAATTACATCACCGAAACAAATTTTCCACTTTTAATGTGTAAAATTTATCAATGTGTATAAAATTACGCATTTTGCATGTTACTTTGATAAATATGCGAAGTTATTTATTTTTTGTGATATGTATTAAATTGACCGCTTCGTTATTTAATTCTCTTGTTACGTGGTTCTGTGTAAGTAAGTCGTGATTTAAAATTTAAAAATAAAATTATGTTTATAGTGTGTGAAGTTTGTGGTTTTAAAAAAAATTTGCTTTTCCTGAGGCCACCACCAGCATTTTTTAGAGTAACGAATATAGGCAAAAAACATTTTTTTCAGTTTATTCTTTCCTCACATTTTTGAATTTTTCAGAAATTCATTTTTACACATTTTTTATTTATTTTCGTAAATTTTTTTTATTATTTGAATAATAAAATATTTATTATTAGGTGTGCAAATAAGTTCCCGGCGTTCTCGTATAGATGACGCTAACACAAAATACCGGGAAAAAATTACGGATCAAGCTCGTAATATGGCAAGATCAGACATATTGTAACAATTCCCCATCATTACATTTGTAAAATTTTATCGGCGTCAGTTACTTGTGAGTCCTTAAACATGTCGGAATTCGAGACAAATAAGCGCCATTTGCGGGAAGTTTTGCTTTCTGTTTTAATTCAAAGAAATCTGCGGCTGTGGCTTGTCAGATGATTAGATAAACTTATGGCGAGTATTCTATTAGCGAATCTACGTGTCGCGAATGGTTTCATCGCTTCAAAATGGGTGATTTTGACGTAGAATTGGAGGCACTACTGGACGAAGATTCATGCCAAACACAACAAAATCTTGCAGATTCATTGGATGTGACTCAACGAGCCATTGCACATCGTCTGAAAGCCTTGGGAATGATGCAAAAGCAAGGAAATTGGGTGCCGTACTAATTGAAGCCAAGAGACTTCGTACGGCGTTTTTTCACGTGCGAACAGCTGCTCCAACGGCAAAACAGGAAAGGATTTTTGCATCGTATCATGACTGGTGATGAAAAGTGGATACACTACGATAACCCGAAGCGCCAAAAAATCGTGGGGATACCCTCGCCATGCATCAACATCGACCGCAAAGCCGAATATCCATGGTCCCAAAGTCATGCCATGCATTTGGTGGAACCAGCTCGGCGTGGTGTATTATGAGTTGCTGCAACCGAGTGAAACCATCACAGGACCTCTTTATCGAAGACAACTAATGCATTTGAGACGAGCATTGAAAGAAAAACGGTCGCAATATGAGCAGAGACACGACAAAGTGATTTTGCTATACGACAACGCTCGGCCACATGTTGATCAGGTTGTGAAAACCTACCTGAAAACACTGAAATGGGACGTCCTACCCCACCCGCTGTATTCACCAGACATCGCCCCTTCCGACTACCACCTATTCCGATCGATAAAAAATGTTTCTTACGAAGATGCCAAAAATTGGGTCGACTCGTGGATCGCCTCAAAGGACGTGGAGTTTTTTGAACGCGGAATTCGTATGCTGCCAAAAAGATGGTAAAAGGTTGTGGCTAGCGATGGACAATATTTTGAAAAAAATAACGCAACCAATTTCCCACAATAAAGGCTCAAAGTTTGACAAAAAACGCCGGGAACTTATTTGCACACCTAATATATTATATAACATTTTTAATAACCCTTAAATTTCATTAGTTTTCTGTTTGCTGTTATTTTTTCGTAAGCAATATTTATGTGATTATTGGCAAAAACATGGTAAGTATAATTGACTTTTCAAAAGAGCGAAAATAACATTTTTAAATTTAGAAATTTTTTTGCAATATGATCTTCTGATGTCAATGTTTTTGGTTAGACTTACCAGATTTTTTCGGTTAAAAATCATCGTCTAATACAGAAAAGGACGAGAAAAGTAAAATTCCCTAAAAAATACATATATGTCAACTTTTGGCAAATAACCACTGATTTAATTTATTTCTTTTCTTTTTCCAATATTTTCTTTTCAAATTAATTGAAAAGAAAAATTTCCGGTTAGAGATACTGTTGTATTTATAAAGAAAAGAAAATTAAGTGTGAAAAGGAATGGTGTCTAGTATATCAAACACCAGTAAACATACAGGTGCTCCCAATGATTCAGTTACCTGATTGTTAAAGTACCCGGAACAGGTGAGATCAATTATAGAGAGAGGAACTGAATTATCTTAAATACTTTCAACTGAGAGACGAGTCATAGAAACGCTACTGCAAATTTGATCTGACTTGTTTATTTTTGATACAGATAAATGCAGTGCTATTGAAACGTTGCAATTATCAGTTCTAACATTACAAAAAGAAATTCAACGAATCTTACGGGTAATAAGAATGTGGGGAAAAGATATCTTAAAGAACATTAAACAAATTACCGCACATTTTCGGGGATCAAGATGGTTCCGGAACCCGGACTGTAAGTCCTGTGCATAGATGGAGAGTAGCAACCGCAAAATTTTGGGCTCTAGCAAACAAACAAACAAACAAGTAAACTTCGAATCTACCTACAAGAATGTATGTTACATTTCGACTACTATAGACTATTATGCATGAGTATGCGGTTAGAGAGAGAGTTGAAATGGATCCCAATTAGGTCCCAATGTTATTAGTACGAAAGAACAAAAGGGTGAAATATGCTATTCGGTGTTTTGTCTTTCATTTAAGTGTGTACCGCACACCATTCACGACTTTATACTCCCCGAGATCCAAGGCAGAAGAAAGTACAACGGTCGGCTAATTAGCTTGGCTTATTACACCCATTATGTGCTTTTAGCCGTTTACAACAAGAGGAATTTCCCTCCTCATGTCATGGAAAGTTGCCGAGAGAAAGTCATTTCAGTTTTGTAAATAGACTCACATTTCTCCAGCAATTTTGAGAATGATAAGGATTTTATGTTTTATCTCTAGGATTTAAGACAGGGTCTGAAGCCTTTGGTTAGCCATTGCAATTGGTTGAAAATGACTGATATTAAATTCTGGAGTTAAGTCGTCCAATTTTATGCTGCGGTCGTTTATCGGTTTTGGGCAACCGATTGGGATTTGAATTCTACCTATTTCTAGTGGCAAATAAGATAATTGTTACTGAAAGAGAATAGATAGAATACAACGAGGAACTGATACTCGGCCGAAGTTTAAGTTATCCTCAGAATAATTATACGTCATAATCTTTATTGATCAAGTTAATGTTGTCCTAGGTTCCAAGATGTAATTAACTCAGAAAATCATAAGGGCTAGAACTAGGTATTAAATTGAATATTCTCAAACCATTGATCTTTAATATTTTTTTTGCTAATTAATAACTCCAGCACCTACTCCAGATCAAATCTATCTGGAATGTTACAAGAAGTTTAATTCTTGTACTAATTTTTTACTATTTTTGCTGACAAGTCAGTAGAAATTTGATAAAATATGACAAGTATACTAAAATAACTAACAACAAATTCTTAAAATTAGCTTTTATGGTAGCTCTTTACTATAAAAATATTCCATTTTCACGAGTATAATAAGTTCATACGGTTTGGCCGTAAGATATTGTATTGTTTCAGTTGCAATAGCAATCCTTTAAATAAATAAATAAGTTCATATTTTATCAAATTATTTTTTTCCTCACAAGCATTGTTTTATTTGAAATCAAATACAAGTTTAAAAATAATTTTTATTATGTTATTTAGTCAACAACTTGAGGTTCTTTCGTTAATTCATTGGTAAACATGAATATTCGAAAGTGTTAATTAGCGTGTCAATATTAAAAAATAAGAACAAATTCAGCAACTTCGGGCTATTTTCATACAAAAGTTCAAACTTACGAATTTTGTTTATACTTTATTTTCAACATTTCCAGCTACAAGACTCTAAACAAAGAAAATAAAGTCACTTTATTGAGTGAACCCCACACTACTTTAAAAAAATTGAATTTTCAATCCAATATTCACATGAAATTTCCAGTATATTTAATTTTTTCATGTAAAAGTACACATTTCAATCACTTTTACACGAAATATATTAGTAAATTATTCATGTACTTTTCAACCGAATCGTACAATTTACATGAAAAGACTCACGAAATTACGCACAATTTCGTGTAAAATTAACTTTATTTATATATGAATTGAAAATTACGTTCTTTTTCGTGTAATTCTACTTATCTATTTGAATTTTACGACGAAAAGATGTAATATATGAAACCACGAAATTGGACCTTTCGTTCGATTTTGTTTTCTACAAACCTACTCGGCAAAAACCAGAATTTATCGCGGGTTTGATTCCTACCTACAACCATGGGTTTTACTAAGAGTAAATAGGTAAGAAATAATATTAGAAAAAGAAATAAGTTTATATTAAAAAATGTGAATTAAACACTTTTTTTAGAGTGTAAATTCAAGAGAAAATCCAGTGAATTTGTGTCTTTCGAAGTTGAAATTTACTGATTGCAAATTAAAATTTACTGACCGAAAATTGAAAATTACATTCAAATTGACTAATACATCCCAATGTAAATTTATTTGAAAAGGTGTGGCATATTTGCCTACTGTCCAAAAGATGTAAAATTCAATGGATTTTTTTTTTACTGTGCATGCATGTGCTTGAAATAGGGAAAATGTTATTTTTGAGGGTATAAATAAAGGTGATATTAACCTTTATTTATATCTCCGTACTGGACCCACAATATTTTTTTTGCATGAAAGCAAAGACAAAAACCTTCCAGTCGTATTTACCTAATCAGTCTCAATTACAAAATTAATGACTAATTGATTTAAGACATACAACAGGTGTAGGACTCTACCCACTCATTTCTTCACTCTGAAACCTGGATCGGTCCTTTTTCTGACATCGAAAAGGATTTCTCTAGAGTAATCTACGGGACGGTTTAAGGGTAAGTAAAATCAATTTTCTGCCCTTATGGAGGCATTTTTTATTCTTTCCAGCCATCAGTAATGAAAATATGGTTTGTATGATTTATGTATAACAGCACTCTCTCCTTTTGGTCTGAGAAAGGTCTAGGTACGATACTGAAGGTGGGTGCGACGAGACTACGGGCGAAATATCCTTAAAATTGATTTATATGGGTACACAATTGGTGGTAAAGATTTCGTAAATTTTCAAACTAATAAATCATTTGATTATTAATCCCAAAGGGTGATTTGTCAAGAGCAAGGTATATGGCAAATTTGGTGCTAGTGTCCGATTATGATTTTGGCTTTCCAACTGTTTCTTTTTTTTCTTTTCGTTTATTTTCAACATTATCAAGTTTTTGCTTTCACCAGTTCTTGCTTTCACTTCTAGTATTAGTTTTCAATCTGATACTAGATTGCAACAAACGTGAAGCCTTGATTTTCATTGACTGCTTTACTAAGTGTTAATCAAACACTTTGAATGATAATTGGAGACCAACTTTCTGGAACTATGAAAATTAATCTTGAAATATTTTTTTCGTCATAAAATTGAAAATGGGAGAATTCTACCTACTTCGACGAGTAGTAACCATACAATAGTAAATGTGAAATTTGCGCTGTATAGAATAAAAATATTTCTCGATTTTTTTACATTTTCAAGATAAACCTTCGTCATTTCAAATAACTTAAATTGGAATATCCAACCCTCTTTAATAATAGTAAATAATTTCCAATACCCACTTTCCTTATTTTGTAATTAATGCTAGTTTAGGTTAGATTAGATTATGCTGGCAGCCATCCAAACTATGGATCGACTCACTTAGACCATTCTAATTAATGCTAAGACGATATGTTGCAAATACTTCTCGAATTTTATTAAAAATGCTGCCAACCTTCATACTGACTTGCGATATTGTATAATCTATTTAACAACACTTTAAAAGTGTGAATAACTGAATAATAAACTAGTTTTCAATACAATACACCAGCTAAGCCATTCTTCCAACCCCCCTATTCAAGTATCTAAAATTATTCTAGGCGTAATTTTCACACTTACCCCAAAATTCATAAGCAGGTGTAATAGTCTGGGAATAACATTAAACCGCAAAGTGTGAATTAATTACAAATTACAGGTAATTGGCAGGCAGTTAAGAGAAAGCTCAGATGAACCAACCAAAATTTCTGTACCTGTGCGGATACCGAACCAGCTAAATTGAAGCCAAACTCAAGTGAAACTGATACGAAACAGAGAAACGTTTAGCACATCCTGTCGTAGGCTGTCACCCTGACATATATCCCGACTACCTTTGGAATCAATTGAACTCAACTGAGTCGTGTAATTGCTTACCGTATCCGAGCGCTACAAAGTGTTTCGGAAATGTTCCCATAAATGGAGACGAAGTGAACGATTCCGTTCCCAGCCGAAGTATACACACAGCTTCTGATCTAATGATTTACAAATGATTTAACACAAATTGACGAAACATAAAAGCAATAAGTGAAACGATTTAGTGTGGAATCAGATTTCCGCTTTTTCCGTTCTTTTTTATGATTATTATTGTATTATCGAATTACCTTGATTATGCCGGATTACTAGATAAACATAAATGAAATCGGTTAGGCGGATTTTATGAGCGAACGGAAAGATTTCCAACATTTATTGTCACAAGAATGATTTTAAAAGGCTTTGTATGAAAAATAAGAATACAATTGGAGTTTTATTCCATGGCACTGAAACTAAACATTGTATTTATGTCATATTCAATATAATGAGCCCTAACAATATAGACTTTAGATATTTATAGATTTCTACAAAAAATGTTGTTCATTATATTAAAAAGTTCATCTTCATCGAATGATATTCATGAAATATATGGCGGAATCATTGGCATGATGATCAAAATCATCTAGTTATTACGGATGAATTACCAGTAAATTAATCTATACAAATCCCATTTCATTAAATGTGTTTCGATATCTTCTGATATACAACGAAGAGTTACACGTGATAATAATATTGACGAACTCGATATTAAGAAATATGGACATTTTTTTAACCTTGAATTTTGAAGAACTCGTTCATTAAAATAATGTTCGTAATATTTAATATCGTTAACGGCGTTGCGTTGATTTCGCCGATCTTGCAAATAGTTTATTTGCTGTGTATGTGAAATGTGTGTTTATTAATTATATGATAATACATAATAAATTTTGATGCTTCCCAACAAGAAATTATGGTCCACATTTGGGTTACTCCGACGTCGTGATGTTTAAAAATATTCCTGATTCGCCACAATGTTTCGTATTCGCAACGTTTTAGAGCCTAATCATTATCGATAGTGGCGCAAAGCAATGAGGGAATTGTGTTAGTAACAATACCTATTCAGTTTACACGCATGCGAAGTCAAAATGCCAAAAAAGTTACTGACACAATATGTGCCCAATTAAGCTCTGCTACGTTATGGTTCGTTTGTCATCGAGGCAGAAATTACACTATGTAACCACGCAGTATGGGAAAAATCACGTTTCTGTTCATGATCTCATTCTGCATCAGAAGGATGGTAAGTCACACACTATGAAGGTGTATTTAAATGTATTTAATCCTACGTAGTTTACAATCACAAGACAATATAATAGAAAAGAAAAAATCTGTTAATGGTCTGGGCGAAACTTTATTATTTTTCAGGTCAAAGTTCGGGAGCGAATTTGTTGCCTTATCAGACTTAAGAGATATGACGAATTGTTAAAACGTATGCAAACCCATTACTTCCATTTGGGGTTTGAATTTCGAAAAAATTGTGTAACAGGTTTTTATACGATTTCATAAGAAGCAACTTGATATCTCATGAGACACGAGGGATTTTAAAAAATTTGTGAAAACGTAAGCAAACTCTTCACACCCCCTTGGTTCTTGAAATTCGAAAAATTGGGAACTTGGTTTTTAGGTCATTACATGAAATGCCGTAATAACCAATTTTATATCTCATCAGAACTAAGGGATGGCAGAATTGTTGAAAACATATGCAAACCCTTAGGGGTTGAATATCGAAAAATTGAGAAATGGGTTTGTAAGCGATTATATAAAAAGTCTGTGAAAGTGAAAAGCGATCTAATATCGCATCAAACCTAAGCTTTGAAGCTTTGGAAAGCATATAACTGCCTTACACCCCTTAGGATTGAATATCTGCAAATACTGAAATTTACTTTTTGGCTCTTATATGGGAAACCTTACGAAGTAAAAATAAATTCGATATATCATTAGATCTAAGCAATATTTAGGAATCTGTGAAAACATATGCAACCTCCTTACACCGACTTGGGGGTTAAATATCCAAAAATTCTGAAAGGAGTTTATAGATAAATATAAAGACAGGACGGGAAAGTAAAAACCAATTCAATTACTTATTACTTCTAAAGGATATGATGGAATTCGTGAAAACTTGTTCAACCCTTTTATACCCTATTAGGGGCTGAAAAAGGAAAAATCTTAAAAACAAGTTTTAGGGGTTTATTACACAAGCCCGTGAACATGAAAAGATATTCGATATTTGATCAGACTTAGGGAATATGGCAGAATTCGTGAAAAAGTATACAACCCCTTTACACTCCCTTAGGAGTTGAATTTAAAAAAAAACCTGAAAACACTTTCTAGGTACTTATATGAAGAAGCCGTAGAATAAAAATGAATGAAATATTTGGGAAGACCTAGTAGATATGACGAAAATCGTGAAAATATATGCATTCATTTTCACTGATAATTTTTTTCGCCCCCCCCCCCTTTCGAACGCCAATGGATATCTTACATTTTTTTTATCTACATTACTTCACTAGTTGATTTACATATACATACCGAGTTTCAACTTTGTTTCCTTTTCGCCCCCTCCGACCCTCACCCTCTACACCCTCTCCAACCAAAATTTTTTTTTCTACTACGAGTCTATTAGGCCTACTTCTGGTAAACATTTTAAGCATCTCCCTTACACTGTTCTTGAGATATGAGACGTGATTTCTTAGAAAAATTCGTATTCGTATCTCATTTCATGATCCACCGCTCCCTTAAAAAATTTTACTTTCATCAAACTTCATTTGTCAACCTTTATACAGAAACCGAATTTTATTTCTTTAGTGCAATTGGTTCGTGAGATATCGTAATCAAAAGTTTTTTACCCCCCACCCCCGTACGCCACTGGCCCTACTCAAAAATTTGTTTCCGATCTATTCTCCTAGCATACCTACAGATATCCATTAAGTTTCAATTGTGTGACGTTTGGGAGATATGGATTTTAAAATGTGTCGATCTCGGCTTTTTTGTGTTTCGGACGCATCATTTTTCCCCCCACTCCCACACCCCTTCACCCATATAGACAATTTTTATGCAAATGGGTCCACTATCAAAGCTCTATATAAGTTCTAAGTTTCAGCCTCCTAGCATATGCGGTTGCTGAGATATAAAAACCAAAATGTTCCGTCTAAAACGCACACCCCTCCTCCCCCCTCACACCCTCACCCCTCAAAATTTGGTCACTTCAAGGGGTCTACCCAGTCTATTAAAAAAAAAAATTCTGCTGATGTTAATGATCGATCTTGGGAAAACTCATTCTATCAAACTTATGTATATTCTCCAGTTGTAGTACATTTAATGCAACCTATTACGGTTTTTCCCAGTGGAAAAACAGTTTGAACCGCTACCGACACAAGGGGAGAACAGGGCCTTGTCCGGCCAACCCATAGAAGGGCCGTGGGCGACAGTGATCCTTTTTTTAAGGACTCGTTCTATTCCTTTCCCCGACGGAGGAAGAACTGAAACACGTCACAAATTTTAAAAAAGAAGAACACTCGGTTAAAGTAACACTTCAAACTTTCGTTATAACAATTATTTTAATCAAGAAAGTACCTCTTAAATTTCTCAGTAAACTACTCTACCTGAACCCAAGCCACAAATATACTTAAATTCGGGCGCCTCTAGTGCGTTGTCCCTCGGAGTTCCTTTAACGATTTCTGATTCTTAATTTTACTGCCACGCTCCGCCGCAACATTCCACCAGGAATTCTGCCAACCACTTCACAGATACTCCTTTTCGCCCGGATCCGCGGAAATCACCGACTTGAGCGGAAATCACACTCCTTTTTCCAAAAAAAGACTTCAGCTACAGATTTACTTATTTCAACCACAAACTTGCTTTCACTCTCCTGGTCACTCGTAAAAAAGACTGTTTTTCAGTCCAGCACTTCCCGCGAAAACTCGGGTCAGCTTTTATATCGGTTAATCCCCGTTTTCCTGGGTCAACGACTGCTTTCTCCAAGGTTATTACTCCCGCTTTCTCTCAGGTGATTCGTCGGCGACTTTATATTTCCCATCCAACTCTTTAGCATGGACCCAAACCGGTGATCTACCTTATCACTTGCAATTCGCGCAGTGTAAGTCCGCCATGTTTGCACTGCAAATTCGAATATGACATTTCTCCGTCCTCAGTGAAGTTTATGTGGCAATGTTTACGTTTGTTTACGTTTTCAGTAATGTGATTTGTCCTCAGTGATGTAATTCGTATTGTATTCGATGTTGCGTGTTATGGGTTAATTCCCAGTTGAACAATTTATTGTTAAATTTGCGTTAAGCGTTTTTTCGTACTTAATCCTAACCTAATATTAATATCTCCTAATTTGATTTTTAAAATTTTTTAAAATTTCATCCTCCTAACAATTCCTAATCTTAGCAGTTCTTCGCGTTCCTAATCCAAACAATTGTTAACCATTTTCCAGCTCCTCTTCCGTTGTATTTTCGCTTTATTAATTCTTTACTTGACTTCCACTACTTTCCTATTATTGCGTTTACTTTTAGGTTGGCTCGGATGTGGATGACTTGAGTGGTGATTCTGCAAGGAGCTCGACAAATAAGTTCTTGATAAGTTCGTAAATTTAAAAACGCGATATTTGATTCCACTAAACAATTCTCTTCTTTTCTTGCAAGGTGACATCCCGAATTGACCCGTAACAAACCGTTGTATGAATTAAAATGAACGACCCCTGAATGAACGGAAAGAAGAACATATTAGAAACTTTACCTAATTACAAAACAATTGCACAATTAGAACTAGATCTTTCCGAAGGCTCTTTCAAGAGTATCACGAACGAAGCATTTCATTTGTACGAAAAGGTTGCAAATGTGTTTATAATTGTGGTTTACCTTCACCGCAAAATATCCCTACTGCTATTATTGGCAATTCTTGCATTTCATATATAGAACAAACACAACAAACACATTGGCCAAAATTCAGTTTTGGAACTATTAGCAATTGGTAAGCGCACGTACACTTTTCACACAAGTTCTTTGATAACTGAGAACTAGAAATTCAAATGTGGATTAAAAGGGAACATATTAGTTAAAGATAATATAAATCAATTTCTTTAATGAAACCAAAAGAAACAATTTGGGATCAATGCCATTAATGTGTTACAACGAAGAAAAAAATTGGCGGCGATTTGGGTACTGTTACTATTTTGTGCATATTTACTATAAGCTAACATTTTTAGGAAAACTTAAGTTTTTGTGTAATTTGGATTATTAATGTAACTCAAAAATAATATACGTAATTTTGACTACGCGTTTTGGTTGCTTTTGAGCCGAGGAATTGAATTGAATATATTCAACTATAAACAATGCAGCTAAGTTCCAAACGACTAATATTTAAAGCCTTGCTCTAGCTGTTACTAAGAGATCATATTTGCGACTAGATATCCTAGATACTAAATAGGCTCCTTTCAAAACTATACCGTCGATAATTTAAAAAAAAATGTGTTTTGTGAATACCTAATCATATTTTCAAAATGTGCTAAGATAAAAAAAACTACAAATTTAAGATAAAGGAAGCAACACACAGGGAATCGAGTTTTGAAGAAATCACCCTATAACGTGAGCGCTTCCACAAATTTTATTGGCTTCCCCTCTGTTGATTCAATCAATTCCGGGTTTAATATGCAAACAGAGCGTTCGTCCCCTAAGCTTTAAAAAGTAGCTAGGTATCTGTTGCTGTGCATATCAATTTTATTGAATTCCGTAATGATACCTTTTCCGATATTGGAAACAGACACTTTAAGGAGTTGGAGAAAATTTCAATTTCAATTCTAAAATCAGATTAGCCATAAAGGACTGACGTCATCAATCTGGTATAATGTTTTTATTATTGTTTAAGTAACAAGCTTCGCACCACTTAATTCTAATAAACCAGATAAAAAGCGAGTTTGCGGTCATTTTTAACCCGCCTTGATAATTTTTGTTTATGAAAAACATTCAGTTGACTTAATTTAAAAGCCCAAAACAAAATAATGCAATTACCACATCAAAAGATTTCTTGATTTTTCAAAAGGAACTACCCGACAACCGTCTTGTCTTAGCGGAGCACTTGCAAGGATATCGTCAGTCGACTGGTCTTTAATTAGCATTAATCCTTGGTTGACTGGCCACGTATTTGATGTGGCCGTGTATAAATATTTTAATGAGGGTCTCGGCTCCAGGATCAAGAAGTAGGGAGTAAGTAAGTTAACCTTACAAGGAATATCAGAACCATAAAAATTTCAACGAAAAGAACTTAGTGATGTTCTGCGAATTTGTTACTTAATTATCTTGAAAAGCATACCCTTGTCGATTTTTGCATGGAAGCGGTGAATTTTTTGTGGCATTGAAATAATAACTAGTTGGTTTTAAAAGGTATCAACCTAAGAAATTTTTAGAACATGTCGTTGAAAGACTTGAAGTTCGTAAAACGAAGAATAAACATTGAAAATTACAAACATGATTGAATGAACAAGACCTAAATAATAAAATTACTGGAATCGAAAACTTCCATTATACTAGCAAGTAATTTGAAAATTTTAGTATTAACTTTTACGGTGAATACAGTGGTGAATGTGGTACAATATAATTCCAGAGCATTGTACAAGTTAATTTAAGTATATTTTGAACTAGATTTTGACAAAATTCAGTCGCGCAAACAAACTTACCAAATGATTGTAATTTCCTCTATCCAGCTCTCTTTAAGGTTCCCTAAGGTTCCCTGAGGTTTCTTATGTTAAAATGCACACATCAATTGGAAATCGTATTGTCCATCTTCATTAATTTTATTATACTTCAGTGTTAATTAAAAACGCTCCATAATTCCACACAAAGATTACAAACATTAAGAAAGAGTTAGTTCTAAGTAAACTCTAAAAACATATTTGTCCAAAAGCGAAACCCCAATCTAAGCGAAAATTCGCACCACTATACTTCGGAAATTCAACGGAATAAATAACATTAATAATTGGTTGATACGGTCATGCATATAGACGTCCTGAATTTTGTAAAGGGTCTCGCCGAACAGGAGAAAAGGACTACAACAAAAGTGTATTCCATGAATATGGTCGCCGTCTGCATATTTCAATTTCCGATATGCCGCTGGCAGTTTGAAACCCGGAAAAGTGGATAAAAACAGTGCGAGCGAGTCAGAAACTTGCAGACTTCAAATTTCTCCATTTTTCCGGACTGAATTCATGACATGAAAACTTCCGTAAATTATTTCTAGTCGATGGGGGAAATGCTTTTTTTTATTGTTAGCGAGAAAATTTTATTGGGAAAATATCAATGATGCCAGTCGTAATTAGTCATTAAAATTTTAAATTCAAATTTAAAGGGGATATCGGGCTATTTGAAATTGTTTCATTAGGGTTTTCGTATTTAAGTTTACTATATCTTAAGTGCTGCTTAGAAACTCGGTCATAAAGGTGACGGTGTATTCGTCTAGTTAAGTCTAAACCTTAAGGGGTTATGCCACTCTAGAGTTTTCGAAAAATCGATTTTTTTTTTTTTTTTTAATTGTTCCTTAGGACCTCAGAAATGCTGTCCCAAAAGATTATAGCCGAAAAAAGTCTCTAAAGACTTGGTTTTCGAATTTTAGTACAAGGCCGCCTGCAAAATTATTCATGATTTTCAACTACTCAAAACTTCAAACGCGTTTTTCTCAAAACTACATTTTTCAAGCTGGCCGGAAACATAACTCAGACAATTTTCAACCGATTCACTTGAAATTTTGAATATATCTTTAAAACTATATTGTCCATGGAAGTACGTAGGATTTTTTTTTTATATTGCATAGTTCATTTGTTATTAACAATTTTCTGACGATTTTTTAGGCAAATTTCACACTTTTCACTTTAGAAGTGCGCCATTTGGCTAAAAATCAAAATATCGAAAAAATCCTACGTACTTCTCTGGCTGTTGTTATATGTAATCGAAATAAATTTATTAGCTTATCATAATTCAAAAATTACAGGCACTCGGTGTCCGGCCATGGACCCTGGAAAAACGGAGACGTCACCGCAAAAACGCTGCACAGCCGCCATTTTGAATTTAATTGCTTAGAAAAAATTCCTGAACATAGTCAAAAACATGTATTATAAATATCCATTTTCGTAATCTCGATTTATTTTGTAGTTTTTCTGAAAAAAAATCTCGAAAAAAACCTATTTTTTCAGCCTCTAGAGTGGCATATCCCCTTAAGTAATATTAGCGTCCATCGTCGGGCAGTACATCATCAGAAAAACGAAATAGCGATCAGTTTAATGAATAAATACTATTCGCGCCCAACGTGGGGCAGTACAGCATCAGAAAAACGAAATAGCGATCATTTTAATGAATAAATGATATTAGCGCCCAACGTGGGGCAGTATATCATCAGAATAACGGAATTGCGATAATTTTAATGAATAAACTGATTTGGATGTGATTAAAGTCAATAGATTTTGTAACGAAAAAATAAGACACATTTTAGAAGGCCGAGTAGTATTGCTTCTACATCACGGTCAACAATATTAGGAAAAAACTAGTAGGTAGGTTGGTAGGTACGCGTGGCTGCCCATGAGAACACGGACACACTTAGACCTAAAAGGTCCGTTGTGCTACCACAGGATCATCGAATCCGGTCCTACTCATCGAACCATTTAGAGCCTGCAATGAAGCGTTGGATTTTCGCGACCTCCATTGCGGCAAGATCACCGAGACAGTTGAAGAAGTAAGCTCCAAGATGAGCTTTCCTTCTGGCTGATAGAGCTGGACAGGTACAAAGAAGGAGAAGGTGAAGGACTGTCTCCTCCTCCTCCTCCTCATCCAGGCAGCTTCTACAGAAGTCGTTTGAGAAGAGACCGAGTCTTTTAGCATGTCGACCTATAAGACAGTGTCCGGTCAGAATACAGACTGTGGTGCTGATATTCGCCCTTTTGAGCAAAGTCAGCCTTTTAGAGCGTTTTAGATCCACCTCCGGCCAGATCTGTCTCGCAGTGTGACATGTAATACCGTCTGCCCATTTTGAGTTGGTTTTCTTAATTGAGTGCAATCCCAGTAACAGTTTACATGTAGAGAGAGGCACACCCAGATTCCGATGTTCAGGCAAGGGTGGTACCGCGACGAGCGAGTTTGTCAGCCAGTTCCCTGGAATATTCATGTGTCCTGGCTCCCAGCACACAAAAATATTGAACTGTTCAGCCATCTCCTTAAGAGATGATCGACATTCTGCGACGACCTTTGATGTTGTCGAGGCCGATTCCAAGGATTTTATTGCCGCTTGGCTGTCTGTGAAATCCTTGGAATCGCCCTTAGTAAAAAGCAACAACAAATTTGTTTTTGATACTTGTTTTTGAACCCCGAAAAATAATAAAGTTTTCTCATATTCTTGGACAAAAACCGCCTTCAAATTTTGATATCTTAAAGATACCCACATTTTTTTCAAATCTAAATCTCTCAACTCTACGTAAATCCACCGAAAAATTGAGATGTCAAGAGTCACTTTACCGGATAAAACAGAAAATATGTTAAACGAGATATTTTTCGGGAGCCGGTTAAATGCTTCTTTAACCCCCCGTGTGACAGGTTTATCCTTTTTGTCTACCCCGAATATATAGTACTATGGTTCTACTCTTCGTATGGCAAATGGTTAGCAGAAAAAAAATCTGCACACGTCATCAGGATCTACATACGAGGTGGATATTTTAAGCATGCCATGTACCATTTTATTTGCAAGGGACTTTTTGAGTGTCACCATAAAAATCCTCTTTACACTTGACATTGAGGACTTTTAACCTGTCCTTATAGAGTTAGAGCTGTAAAATAATTTGATTAAGAGATGAGGATGCTTACATTGAATGTTCCTTGATGTTTGAGTATAATTTTTGTGTGATTTTCGAAAACAGAAGTCCTGTTTTGTTTTGACTATGGCTCTAATTTAATTCCTAAATTTATCAAAAAAATATTCAAATAAAACTACTAAAAACTAAGTAAATATTCGTGAAACCTTCGGTTAATGAGTACAAAGATTTAAATTTATCGCTTGGTGGCAATATCAGACATACGAAGGGTTTCTCCACGGCTTGGTTTGATAGTGCGATATCTTTTATGTGGACAACCAAGTTATTGTTGTTATACACGAATAAAGGATTGGTGAGCTTTGCTATACTTTGATAATGTTAACGACTTGGTTTAAATTTATTGCACATTAGGAATTTGTTTCATCTTGGAAAGATGTAAGTATAGCTAATCTGTTTCTTGTCTGGGCGAAACTTTTTTATTTTTTCGCCACAGTTCAGTACACGGTTAAAGTCAAAATTTAACACAAGTAGCGCAGTGAAGAAATATATATTTAACGTCCTGGCTAATTGTCCTTTTACAACCAATCGCCAATAACATTTCGAACATTAAAATATAAGACCAGCAGCCGAAACATTAAAGCAGAAAATGACCAAGGGGCCAGTGGGGCGCCAAAAAAAGGAGCAAATGGAAAATTTATGTTTGGGTTTTTAGCATATATCATGAGCAGTATATACAATAAAGTCGACAGAAGAAGTAAAATAATGTCGGCATAACCCTTTTCAGGACGACATTTGTTGCCATTTTGTCCCCCCATGAAATTGTCATTAGAAAGATTTTTGTCCATCAGATAAACACGGGTTGTGACCAAAACGGCCTAGGGGAAGACGACCAGCAAAGTTTGAAGAAGTGAAGTGATAAATTTCTAGGACGGGTTGAGTGAAAGGAGCTTCCTTCCGGCAGATTTTTTTTCATTGTTGACTGACCAGCGTATAATTGAATGGAGCAAAAATTAAACCGGATTTTTAGGCTGAATTTGAATATTTGAAAGGATTTCGGATTGTAGGAACTTCCGTAATGCGTCATTGATATAAAGAATGAGATCTTATAAGGGAAAATTTCATTCGAACAACACGCGATGGATTTATTTTTCAAAACAGAATCGCCAGGTCTTTTTGAATATCCCTTCTATTCGCAAAATTCATTACGCCACTTCTCCATTGGATAAACGCTTTTAATTAAGAACCCTAAATAAGAATGATATCTGTAGTTAACTTCTAGCGCATTTCATAAGGATTATCATCCTCCATGAAAAAAACGGGCAGATTGAGCCAAAAATACATAGGGCTTGTTGTTTATAAGACGAAGAAAGACATTTTCTTTTTCCTTCTTCTTTGCAGATTTATCTTAGCAGCGTGGTGCTAATTTAGATGATTACTCCAATTATCTAAATGGTTCTTGGGGAGACAAATGTTGCCAGGCCATAATTTCTTCCCCGTTTTCTTGTTCGTCTGCCGGAATTTATGTTTTTGATTAATACGAGACGAAATACTCAGCAAGCGACATGTCGCTATAATGAGGGATGTAATAAAAAAAAATCCCATACATGCTTATTGCCTGAAAGACAAATTTCCGCTTTATTTTCGTTAGTTTATTAGCATTAAGCTTTCATTATCACACCAGCTGTATTTTGGTTTAATTGTGGGTGTATTTGGTTTATTACAAGCTCCGCAAGGGATGAAGACTTTTTGAAAGTATTATTATAAAGTAGGGTTCATTTTCTTAAGCCTTGTTTAAACATATCCTAGTAGCTAAGAGCTTTAGAACTTATTCACTTCAAACTTCTTTATGAACGTAGTACGTTTCTTGATCATTCCAAGATTTTTTTATATTAAAACAAAACTACACAGTAAAAAAATCCATTGAATTTTACATCTTTTGAATAGTAGTCAAATGTACCACACCTTTTCAAGTAAATTTATATTGTAATGTAATACAGTGGAACCTGAAGAACTGAACACCTTCCTATCTTGACCACTTGCCTAAAGTTGCCATTTTCTCCGGACCCGATGAAAATCAGAAACGGATTTTATTTGTTAAATTATTTTTATTAACTGACCAATTGAATAAAGTGACTTGTTTTGCACAGTCCCTTGGGTGGTCACTATATAGAGGTTCTGCTGTAGTTAATTTGAATGTAATTTTCAATTTTCGATCAGTAAATTTAAATTTGTAATCATTAAATTTCAACTTCGAAAGCAGCAAATTCACTGGATATTCTCTTGAATTTACACTTTAAAAGAAGTGTATAATAAGCACTCTTTAAGATACACTTCTTTCTACTTCCACCGAAGGCGTTTCATTTTCATTTCAATAAAAAAAGAAATCGAACGAAGCATCCAACTTCGTGGTTTCATATATTACATGTTTATCATCGTAAAATTCAAATAAATAAGTAGAATTACACGAAAAAGAACGTAATTTTCAATTCATATATAAATATAGTTAGTTTTGCACGAAATGTTGTGTAATTTTGTCTTGTCTTTGCCTTTTCATGTAAATTGTACCGTTCAGTTGAAAAGTACATGAATAATTTATTAATATATTTCGTGTAAAAGTGATTGAAATGTGTTCTTTTACTTGAAAAAATGAAATATACTGGAAATTTCTAGTAAAAATCGGATTGAAAATTTAATTTTTACTTTATTATTTTTTTAATAATAAAGTATTTTAAAACAGTGTACCTTTGACGATTCGTTGTTTATTATCCACTCTGGAAAAATGATTAAAATCGTTGTCTTGAAGAAGCTCCTGCTAACTTTTCCGCTAATTGTTTTTTAAACAATATTATTCGCTTAAAACATTGGTACTCTGGCCCATTCGAGCTTAACTCTGCCCATACTGAAACAATCAGAGCTCCACCAGAACATTTTGAGTCCAGATCGAATTCTGTTTTCAGAAAGTGATTTAACATCGACCTGTACTGAAATTTAGTACTGTACATTTTTCGATACCTATACAGAACTTGATTTTTTACAATAGTAAATTAGATAATAAAAAAAATCTGCCGCTGATGTGAATTAATTAATTGTACCTGCCTGCTATGAAAGCAAGCTTTGTGGTTGTAGTTGGGATTATTCAAACTCAATATCACATACATATGAAGGAAATAACTTACACTCTAGGCATCGAGTACTTTACTGGTAAAGGTACCACTTACATGTGTTTAATTTGAATTCTTTATTGTGCTAACCCAGTACTGATTTTAATAATTCGCATAAGTCTCTTTATTTAAACACGCGAACAACTTATAGTGGATATACAATTTAAATTTTCATTACTTCAAGACTAAAGAGGTATGCAGTTACCCATGCACTCAGATACCTTCACTCTTCAGTACAACACTATAAGTAAAATATGCAATCTAAAATTACAAAATTATACTAAAACTGCCATCGAACTACTTAAATTTGTTCGCTTCTGGTTTCAGCCTAATAAAATATTAACGCAGTACACCAGAAGTCCAGAAGTCCTCCTGTATATTTCGAAATATAATTGTGTGAATTAAAACACACCTCTTGTTCGATAATATTTTGCATGACATCACATGATAATCACTTTAACTATGATTTGAATGCTCTTCATCGGAATCGTATTGACTTCCTTCGATTTCATCATTAATTCAAAAAATCAAATTTTAAAAATATTACGGAACTAGCTGCTATGGATCCATGCATGCTACAATTATGGTCAATTATTTTTTTTCAGTTTGGGGACAGAATAGCACCGGCTCTAAATTCTAACCCAACTTCGAGTAAATATTAAAATAAATAGCAATTAGGAACCATTTATCGGAACTATTTTACCACTTGCAGGAGTATCGTGAACGTTAAGGCTATTTAAATTTGTAAAGTCTGTCACGCGATCAAAATCCAATAAATATTCTGTAGTGGGTGGTTAATGCAAAGCAAAGGAAAGGACTGAGTCAGGTGCACTTTCATAATCTTTTCCGGATTTAAAAAAAAAAAATTTGCATTGATACCAATATGGAGTTCACGACTTTTGTGTTGTTCCGATGTACAAAATGACTGCAAATTCTTTAATTATTCCAACAACAAACGAGTTAAAATAAAACATTGGAATTCTATCTGCATTGTTTTTAAATATCTCGTAGCCTGGCCCGATTTGACCATTATACCATCAAAGCCACTTTGCTCGCCATAGGCTCACCCACAAATATAAGAACGGTCGCATTCTTGTAATGGCAGAAACCTTCCAAATAACCACATCCAAAGGAAAATGTAAATACCAAGCATCTTTACGAAACTTATTCACCCACAAAATCTTCAAAGATAGTTTTAAGAGAGTCTAGAATCCTTTGCTGGGATCGTGAGAAGGGGCCAACGGGTATGAGGGAGGTAGGTAGGTAGGGGGCGTATAATGTGGATAACATAAGGTTACCTTATAGCAGACTACCAAAACTTTAAGATATATACAAGCCGAACCCTTCAGGAACTTGGCCTGACCACAGAACAGGACGTTAAAAGTTTTATGTGTTCGGACGAAATTCCTTCAAGAAGTCGGACTTATCTTTAGAGTGTGTATATTCCATTAATTTAATGAACGGAATCTTGGACTTATTCTCTTCAAGTAAAGTGTCAAGCAATTTTAACTGAACCAAGATCAAAATCTTGATCGATGTATTCGAATATGTACATAGAGTTTCCAAAGTAATTTGATTTAAATTGTTACTAGCTTGATATTCTAGTCATGGAATGCAAGTTGGAGGTGCTGTAGTTTTTGAATAGTGTAAGATTATTAAAATTATCCCATAGTGTCCAGTGGCGTAGCTAGGGGCAGTCACCGAAATACGGAGAAGGAAAGTGTCATGTGGTGCCTACGTCTAAAGTTATTAATTTTAAACAGGGTAACCCTTTTAAACTAATAAGTTGCAGGATTTCTAAAAAATTATTATGCAGAAGCAGAAATCCAGTGCAGTCATAATTAAATTTTGGATTGATTTCTCAGCTGCAATACTGGAGCATCTATTCGCTTTTGAATATATAACGAAAATGTAGTGCACGCCAATATTGGATTCCCAGGTCTTCTTTTCTTACCCTCGATTTTAGCTTCATCGAATTTCGTTTTATATCTTTACAATGGTTGTTAAATCGTAGTAGAGTACCATCTTCGAGAAAATTCTCTTCAAAAAGTCAATGGTTGTTAAATCGTGGTAGAGTTAGAGATGGGTCGTTCACCAGTGAACTGTTCCAAACGAACACTACATTGAAGTGAGTGAGTGAAGTAACTCATTCCTTTTGGTGAACTGCAGATCCATTGCACACGTGACAAAAAAATTAAAAAGGATATACCTACTCATGAAAGAAAAGTAGAGACTAAGAAGCTAGGCAGACGACCAACAAAATCTTCCCGTTTTGTCCTTCTCAGACCTTTTTTTTTTTGCTCATCCTCTACTAGATGTACTAATCTTTTTTTTTTGCTCATCTTCTACTTGATCCAGTAATTTTTTTTTCTCATCATCTTCCGGTAGATCTACTGTCTTCCAACTACGAGTAGTGACCACAGAACGAAAACGAAGGAATGATGGAACAAAGAATTCCATGGAAGTACTTCACTGAACTCGCTCCTTGAAGTGAGTGACTCAGAGTGAAGTACTTCACTGAAAGGAACTGCTTTGCCCATCTCTAGGTAGAGTACCATCTTCAAGAACGTTTTCTCCAAAAAGTCGAAGAAATTTGAGACTCCAAAACCTGAGATAAATCAATCTCGAACGATTAAAGTTTAAATCATAATATAAATCAAACTCCTTCAGGGATTCATCCGTAAAATGCATGAAAGATTTCATACCGAGCCGAGAATGATACCTTCTAGCTATTACCACGGACTATACCAACCAATCTACCTTTCTGCTTTCTATTAAGATCTCTTAGGTGAACAGGTGAATCTCGTTGCCTTCGGGCACTAATTCCGGTACAAGTACCAATTGTCCTTCAGGACTGTGTTCAGTGCCGACGAACCAACCAAAACTAATTTATATTCCTGATTTGTCTGAATAGATTTATGTGTTGTGGCTTCCCTCAAACAATTAAGACTTGCCAAACTTTGGCATGCAGACAACATTTCTGCAACTCTCTTACCGATTTTAAGATTTGAATTTTATGTGCGGTTGACATCTTAACCAAAAATACATAATTTTCTAAAGACGATAAGAAAGTGTATTTTAAGGGATTGTCTGCATTTTTCCATTGCGAGAAAATTGATTTCTTGCTATTAAAAGCACTTAAGTGAAAATGATTATAGCTCAAATTTGTAATTAGATTTCGCCCTAACTCCAAGTACTTTTCAGATCTTACATGACGCATTCCGATGTATAGGGTGGTAACAGTACTCATATCGTTGTTACTACCATTTATTCTTCATAAACATTCAAACGGACGTCTGTGAATTTCGTGGAGTTATCACTTCTTTTGTTTTTCATCTATAAAACATAAAAATTTTCATATTATCATAATGAGCACCTGAAAACCTTTTGCTTTGTATTGGCATGGACTTTAAAATATTGGTTCAGGATTTACAATCTAAACCAAATTTCATGAATTTCATAGGAATGAATTTGTACGGCAATCCATAGGTAGCTGAAAGCTGATTTACATCGCAAGATTTCGAACTGGATTTCGCGAAATCTTCAAATTTCGACCAATTTTTATTCTACACTGTTTTAAAAAATATAATTTTAAATCCAATTTTTAAATTTCCAGTATATTTCTTTTTTGCAAGTAATAGAACACATTTCAATCACTTTTACACCAAATTACTGGTATTAGTAAATTATTCCTGTACTTTTCAACTCAACCGTACAATTTACATGAAAAAACTCACAAAATTATGCAGGATTTCGTATAAAATTAACTATGTTTTTATATGAATTGAAAATTACGATCTTTTTCGTGTAATTTTACTTATCTATTTAAATTTTACTACGAAAATCATGTAATATATTATGAAACCACGAAGTTAGACGCTTCGTTTGATTTTGTTTTCTACTGAAATGAAAATTAAACG
This sequence comes from Beris morrisii, assembly GCA_951812415.1. Taxonomy (NCBI): domain Eukaryota; kingdom Metazoa; phylum Arthropoda; class Insecta; order Diptera; family Stratiomyidae; genus Beris; species Beris morrisii. The sequence goes on from OX638310.1 coordinate 153,071,033, forward strand.
CCTTCAGTGGCGCAGTGGCTACGCGCGCCAAACCTACGCAGCAAAACCAGAATTGATCGCGGGGTCGATTCCAGCCAAGGGTTTTATTAAGAGTACGTAAGTAAGAGATAATATTAGAAGTAGAAATAAGTGTATCTTAAAGAGTGATAAACTTACACTTTTTTAGAGTGTAAATTCAAGTGAATATCCAGTGAATTTGCTGCTTTCGAAGTTGAAATTTATTGATTGCAAATTGAAATTACATTGAAATTGAAAATTACATTCAAATTTACTATTACATCCCAATGTAAATTTACTTGAAAAGGTACGACATGTTTGCCTACTATCCAAAAAATGTAAAATTCAATGGATTATTTTACTATATACAGGGTGGGCCAAATACAAGTTTCTTTTTAAAAATGGAATAAAATGAACAAACTTAAATTTTTTTCCATGTATTATGGCCTTATTAGTAAGAGTAAACATTCCCATTAATGATGGAACACAACTTCGTTCAAGTGGCTGCCTCGGCTGGCTGCGCAGTAGCGCATTCTGTCACTCCAATTTTCCAAGACCTTGTTGATAGCTTTGGGCTGTAGTTCACGGATTGCTTGGATGATATTTGCCTTAAGTGCTAGAATCGTTTCTGGATTGTTGGCATAACATCGGTCCTTCACGGTTCCACACAAAAAATAATCCAAAGGGGTCAAATCGCAGCTCCGACGCGGCCAATTGACATCGCCAAGACGGCTGATAGCACGATTTGGGAATTTGGTGCGTAAAAGATCGATTGTGGCATGGGCTGTGTGGCATGGCGCGCCACCCTGCATGAACCAGAGGTCATCCAAATCCATGTCTTCAATTTCAGTAAAAAAAAAGTCGGATAACATGGCTCTGTAACGTTCACCGTTGACCGAAACATTGTTCCCAGCCTCATTTTCGAAGAAAAATGGTCCAATTATGCCACCACTCCACAATCCGCACCAAACTGTCACTCTCTGTGGATGCAGTGGATGCTTCTCGACAATAACGTGCGGGTTTTTGAGCCCCAGATGCGGCAATTTTGTTTGTTAACGTAGCCGCCGAGATCAAAATGCGCCTCGTCAGAAAAGATGATTTTTCGCCCAAAATCGTTGTCCAATTCAAGCTGCTCTAAGGCCCAAATTGCGAAGCGATAATGAAGCGGATGGTCGTGCGCCTTCAATTGCTGAGTCAATTGGATCTTTGTGCAGAATTCTCCTCAGGCTAGTGCGTGAAATGTTGAGCTGTTGAGATCGACGGCGAGTTGATGTTCGTGGAGTGAGTCTCACACTCTCGGCTAGAGCAGCCACATTCTCGTCTGTGCACACCGTACGACGACGGGGGCCATGAGTGTTGTCCACTAGCATGCCAATCTTACGAACTTTTTGCACAAACTTGCGTGCAGCAGGCGCGGTGGGTGCTTCATTTCGGCCAAAACTTCTTATCAAAAAACGCACTGTTTGGGCTACACAGCACTCACTTTGGAAATAAGTTTTCAATATTTCCCAATGTTGTTCAAGCGTAAAGCGACTCATTTCGTTCCGCGGAGGTATGATACTGACTTTCTGTCAAGATTTCGAGCGGGAAACAGCTTTCAGTGTCAAAATAACCTATGATTTAAAAAGAAACCACTAGATGGCCCACCCTGTATACTCGTATATTAGCTTTCCCGTACATTTGACCGATTCTAAAATATCTGTGAGTGAGTAGATGCAAAAAATTAATCAAAATTCCTGTATAGAACTAAAATTTAGGCACATTTAAAATTTAACCCAATTAAAAATCTCCTCATATCCAAACAATAACAACTTGAATTTCCCAAAATCATCTTAAACTGAAAAGTATGCTGGAGTCAAGTACATCTCCGTTAAAGGCTCATTACATTTCAACATAAATAAAACAGATTTTGATGACATATTTTTTTCTTATTCAACGTTTGACGTTGTTGTTGCATTTAGAGATTAAAATTGGCCCTCTCGAATACTTATTTAAAAATCTCATTATGTCGGAAGACTGGCTCCCCAGCTGTACGAATAAGTTTCGGTTCTTCTACCTTGAAATCGAGTCGTCCTGAATTTAAGGCATATACCCTGTTCCCACAGGCTACTCAGGCCTACCTACTTAAATTACTCCTGTTTACTAAGAAAAACATTATAATGAGATTTTTTCTGGCACTTCTTATTCTGCCATTTTAATTGGATTAAGGCGACACGTCCGCCGAAAAAAAAAATATGAAATGTCGTCCTGTTTGGATCGTCCTGTTGCCGCGAGATGATTGGAAGTGAAATCACAGACAAAAGGGAATTAGGCCATTCAGGCGGCGACACTCTCTGCCCAGGGGAAGACAATAGCTTCAATATTTATGATGGAATCTTAAGGTTTTTTTTTTGAGCTATGAACAACTAAGTGAAAGCCCTCAGCGGTATTTAAGTACTTAAGTTATTGATTTCCGCCCCGAATAGGTCGAACTCTGGGTGGAGGAGGAGATTTTGAGGTGCTTTACAATATGTTCAACTGAATTCTATAAATTTCAAGTAATTAGATACAGGGTAAAAAAAATGAGATACTCTTTTCGCTTTATAACGAGAAAATCACAAACCAGACACGTCGATAGCATTAAAATTCCCTTACGATTTTGTCGAAAAGGGAAGAATCTCAGAGTGATTTGAGTTCGAGTCACGTACTCGTTAGAGCCACCAGATGTCATGTTGCGATTAACACAGTGTAAAGTTACATTTAATATTTTTGGATGTCATCTGTCTGCCAAAAATTAGTATTCCTTGCTGACAGTGTCGTTTCGCTACGGCCGTCTTTACCTTTCTTATCTGGATAACGTCTACTTCGATTATTGCATTAGTAATTTCAGATAAATAGACATTCTACTAATGGAGAGGAATAAACTGAGGTTGTTATTAACTACTATAATATACTAAACTGGTGAGCCTAGAACGTAAGTGGGCTTAAGTGCTTAATCAATCGTATTCATTGTGGAGTACAGTATTCAAAAATACTCGTCAGTTTGATTCCTCCGCGGTAAAAGTGTACCCCATACCCTGTATTTTTATGTAAACTTGTGTAGTGTGGGATGTTTTGTGGGCACTGGCGTCATACCAATCACTCAAGTCACAAACAATCCACACACTCCAATTATATTCCGGATGCAGCCAAGAGCTACTACGATTAAGATAAAGTCATCGCAATAGGATACTGTTTTTAAAAAATTGAATTTTCAATCCAATTTTTACTTGAAATATCCAGTATATTTCATTTTTTTAAGTAAAGGTGCACATTTCAATCACTTTTACACGAAGTTACTGGTATTAGTAAATTATTCATGTACTTTTCAACTGAACCGTACAATTTAGATGAAAAAGCTTACAAAATTATGCAACATTTCGTGTAAAATTACCTATAATGAAAATGATGTTCTTTTTCGTGTAATTCTACTTATCTATTTGAATTTTACGACGAAAAACATGTAATATATGAAAACACGAAGTTGGACGATTCGTTCGATTTTGTTTTCTACTGAAATGAAAACGAAACGCCTTCGGTGGCGCAGTGGCTACGCGCGCCAAACCTACGCAGCAATTAAAATTTACTAACCGAAAATTGAAGATTACATTCAAATTGATTATTACATCCCAATGTAAATTTACTTGAAAATGTGTGGTATATTTGCCTACTATTCAAAAGATGTAAAATTCAATGAATTTTTTTTACTGTGAATATAAAGAACCAGGAAAGCGAGGTGGTAAGGTATTTGCCAGTATGCACACAAGATGCTTATAATTACCAAATTCATAAAAACAAATATTTAAAATTTGTTTTAATACGCTATTATTATTAATTTTTTTATTAAAGAAAATAATTCATTATTTTCTTCATAAAACTAAAATAAATGGAAAACTGGAAACTTATTTTTGATCACCCTCTTTCAGTAAAAACTGTTCTATTATCATTCCATTTGTAAAATTTTAATTTTACGCGATCTAGAGCTACCACGAATTCAGTCTAATGAAAAGCCTACTCTTTAAAACTATTCGGAAAGAACCTGTTTTACAATAACTTTACAAACAGATTAACTTTATCTATTTAGCGGTGAAATCGCCTGGAAGTGCTAGAAAACATAAAATATTAATATTCAATGTCTAATTTTCTCAAAATAGTAAAGTCCGATGAAGGATTGCACTAGTTACCGCAAGTAATTTTAAGGCTTAAGCCCATATAGGCTCGTACAATAGGCCTAGTACTGGGCCAATAATGGCAGCCAGCATGCCAAGAATGGCGCGGCAGTGGCAACCAGTACTGGTCCATTGCTGGATCGCTGCTGAATGATAACTTGGGGCCGGTGCTGGTGTTGTATACTGGTCCAGTGTTGGCGAACGATACTGGCACAGTGTTGGCGACCGATACTGTTGCCAGTGCTGGCAGTTCCTATACTCTCCGCGCTTATTGCAAGATAATGAAATTATTTCCTCTTTACCTAATTATTTTGTCATATAAATTAATCGTCCTAGCTTACCCTGGTATCAAAAATTTAAAAAAAAGGCGATACGAGAGGAACGCATTTTCGGCGACGAATGATCTGCGATGCGTTCTCGAGCTCCCTACCTTACGAATTATGCATACCTACCTACCTATTATTACCTAGCTACAAAAGTTTCCTAGCCAACGCTGGCGGCCAACAATGGCCCAGAGGTTAGCTAGTGATTACTCCCAACGCTTGGCAGCCAGCACTGGCCCTGCCGTGGCATACAGCTGGTACGCTAGACTTGGCAAAAGGTCGCTAGCCAACGCTGGCAGCCAACGATGGCCCAGTGGTTAACCAGTGGTGGCTCTCAACGCTTGGCAGCCAGCACTTGGTCCAAGCAATGACCCTGTAGTAAGTGCTGGGGAACCCTATGTGGGAGAGCCGAAAACGATAAGACACCAAAACTGCAAAAAATGGTCATTATACCTACTTACTTATACTTATCCTTATACTTATATGAGGGTGGTTTTATAAGTCAGTGACTTTTTGAATTTCCCGCTCAGTAACTTTAAATTAAATACTGCGTCAACTGGCATGTATTAATAGACTACTGTAAAATTTTGAGCAAGCTGCGCCATTTAGTTTGTGTTTGACAGCCATTGAAAGCAGACAACCTCGTGAATTTTATGGAAAATAGAAAAACTGAATTCCGTGTGCTGATTAAACATTATTTTTTGCGTAAAAAAAACCATCACAAAAACCAAGGAAAGACTTGATAAATACTATAGGGATTCTGCACCATCAATTTCAATAGTTAAGAAGTGGTTTACTGAGTTCGTACCAGCACAAGTGACGCCAAACCTTGAGTTCGCCTAAAAGAGGTCGTCACGCTAGAAGTCGTCGATAAAATCCATGGAATGATATTGGACGATCGGAGAATGAAAGTGCGTGAGGTTGCTGAGGCTGTAGGCATCTCAACTGAGCGGGTACTATTACCGTTTTTCCCGGTGGAAAAACCGTATTAACTCCTAGACAAAAGGGGGCGAACGGGTCTTGACCGGCCAACCCAGAGAAGGGTCGTGGACGCCAGTGATCCGGTATTTAAGGACTAGTCCCAATCTTGTCGCGGTCGAATCACGGGTACGTGAAAAGAAATGCAAATCCCCGGAAAACAACCGACTCACGCGACACTGAGGAAGTTCGGCTAAGAAAAAGAAGGTTCACAATGATAAATTAAGAAAGTTCGTTCAAAGGAATTTAAATTTTAATCTTCGTTGTATTTTAAATTTTTACTGACTATTGCAAAACTCTATACCTGTCTCTAACCTTACTCAAGGGCGCCGCTGGTGCGTTGTCCCACGATGGTCGTACCGGCGAAACTCTTCCAATCCTTCTGATCTGGATCTACTTTCGACAAGATTACACTCCTTCTCACTCGTGACTTTTCCTCAGGATACTTTTCAACAATTCCCGGCAAAATCAAATTACACGTCCACTTGTGGTTTTATTTCTCTTCCTTCAATAATACTTTTCAAAATACTTTCGCCGAATTCAAATTACACGTCCACTTCTGATTCTAACTTATTCACGAGAGAGCGTTTTGATTCGCCCATTGCTTCCTCCAAAACTTCCGGCGGTTCTTCTCGTCGACGGTTAGCTGACACCAGCTTTTTGAAACTCTATTACTTTATTATTTTTTAATAATAAAGTATTGTGATCGACCTGAAATTTCAAAAAAGTTTGCTACCCTGAAATTTTGTATTTACACGTTTTAGGACTAGTAGACCCCAAAAAAGCGAAAAAAAAAATGTCCGTCTGTACGCCGTACGCCGTCCGCCGTACGCCGTACGCAAAATCGTTTGAAGGCGCGTAGCTCCCAAACCCGTTGAGATATTAAATTGAAATTTTTATGGTGGGTAGATTGGGTGAACCCCTACCACTGGTATATTTTTGAGGGGTGGGGTTACAAGGGGAGAGGAGAGGGGAGCGTTTTAGACGAAAAATTTTGGTTTCTAGATCTCAGGAACCACTTATGCTAGGAAGCTGAAACTTGGAACTTATGTAGTACTATGATAATGGACTCAATTGCAAAAAATTGGTCGATATTGGTTAAGGGGTGTGGAAGTGGGGGGGAAAACAATGAGTCTTTAACGCATGAAAGCCGGGATTGAAACATTCTAAAATCGATATCTCCTGAACCATTGATGTCAGAAGATTGAAACTTTGTTGTTGTCCTTAGGGATACTTCAAGATTAGACAAGGGCTAAAATTTTTAAGAAAGGTGGTGGGGTGTGGGGGTGGGGGGTGAAAAACTTCGGATTACAATATCTTCCGAACCAATTACACCAGGAAAATAAAATTTAGTTTCTGTATATGGGATCACAAGAGGAGTCTACCAAAACTAAATTTTTTGAGGGGGGAGGTGGAGCACGAAAGTGGGGGGATAGCAATTTCTTAAAAAATGTCATTTTTATATCTCAGAAACCGTATCAGATATGATCTTGAAAATTTTACAGGAGTTGGGGACGGTAAACTTCTAGTAGGAAAAAAAAATTTGGTGATGTGGGTGTTGGGGGTGATGGTGAAAGGGGGTAGAAAGGAAAACATTCTGATTTTTATTTCTCGAAAACCATAATGAATGGAAAGCTAAAAATTTAGGATTATATAGATAGTGGCAGATCCTAGAAAAATAAAATTTTTCATAGGGGTATCAAGATACGGGGGAGAGGGGTGGTTTTTTATATCTCAGAAACGGCTTATGCTAGAAAGTTGAAACTTAGTACGTATATGTAAATGTACTATTAGAGTAATTAAAGCAAAAAAAAAGTTCAGATTTTTATTGGCGTTCAGAGGTTGAGTAAAAAAAATGTCCGTGAATCCACATTTTCACAAATTTCGTTAAAACTTTTAGACATGTCGAGCTATCAAAGCAATTTTACTTCTGCGGGCTATTTACATAAGTACCTACTAACGATCTCCAAAATTGTTCGATATCCAACCCCTAAGGGGGTGTAAAGTGGTTGTGTACATATTCACGAATTCTGATATATTCCTAAGGTATATTGAGATTTGGAGTTCACGTTTACTTCTATAAGGGAAAAACCCGATTTAAGTATTTTTACGTATTAAACCCCCTGGGGGTATTGTTCAAGATTTCACTGATTCCGAAAATCTCTTAGGTTTAATGTGATCGAATTCGCTTTTACTACTTTGAATTATTCTATTGATAAAAAAATACGTTAATAAATAAAAAAAATCGGCCAACAGTCTGGGCGCAACTTTATTATTTTATGGGTAGAAGTCCGAAACGTGTTTGATGATGAGATACGGTGTTGGGTACTATGCGACTGGCAACCTAAAAAATAACCAGGAAGCTATTTGGAACGTTATTTTTTAGGTTGCCAGTCGCATAGTACCCAACACCGTATCTCATCATCAAACACGTTTCGGACTTCTACCCATAAAATAATAAAGTTGCGCCCATACTGTTGGCCGATTTTTCAAGTTCAACGATCTGCTACTCTCATGCGATCCTTCCTTCTGGTATGATATCGTCGTATGGCTTTCCAGCATTCCATTCGGGTATTTAGCCAGGGTTCAGATGATGTTTATCGTCCATTTCGCCGCTCAACTTCGCCGTCGAATTGTACTCAATGACAAATCGCCCAAATATCAGTCAGAGGTACTGATTTGTTTACTTTCCTTACTTTACGCGTATTTTGTTTTGGTTTTATGTTTATGCGTCCCCGTTCCGTTTCCGCTCGGGTTATTTCCGATTCGTTTACAATTTCAAGACGGTTTGTGGTAAAGGATCATAGTGTTTAGTGAATAATTTGTTATATTTCTCAGTGCAACTTGCCGCCTCATTCGGATGACCGCAGGATGGAATAACCCGTTTGGCAGGACGGAATAACCGGCATGGTATGATCGCTAATGTTGGTAAGTATGAATTGTTCGCGTTGTTTCCGCCGCGTGATGCTGTTTAATTCAAGTATGTACAGTGTCTAATATTTCCGATGGCAAAATAATTCGAATACTAGGGTTAGTATTCGAATTATTTATTTTAACTACAACTAACCTTAAATTAAACAATAAAACTAACCTAGTCTATACTTCTGATGACAAAAATAGTTCCAATACTAACCCTAATCTATATACTAAATGGAATAATCTAACATTTTCGAATTTTCAGCCCTACTTCCAATCCAGTATTTGTTTTCTTTTTCCTTTACTTGACTTCCACTAATTCGCTATTTTTGCGTTTACTTTTAGGTTGGCTCGGATGTAAATTATTTGAGTGGTGATTCTGCAAGGAGCTCGACAAATAAGTTCTTGGTAAGTTGGTAAATTTTTAAAACGCGATATTATATTCCACTAAACAATTCTCCTCTTTTCTTGCGGGATGACGTCCCAAATTGACCCGTAACAGTACATCACATATTGCATGAATATTTGGACATGAAAAAGCTATCCGCGCGAAGTGCTGTTCCATCAAGACAATGCACGGGTGCACACGTGTGTAGTCATCATGGCAAAAATCCATAAGTTGGGCTACGAACTGCTACCCATCCAGCATATTCACCAAATTTAGCCCCCTGTGACTATTTCCTGTGTCTAAACCTGAAGAAATGGCTGGGCGGTAAGAGATTTGGGTCGAATGAAGAGGTCATCACTGAAACAAACGCCTACTTGAGAAAACCTATTATTTGGAAGGAATAAAAAAATTAGAAAAACGCTGGACTAAATGAATCGAGCTAAAAGGAGAATATGTTGAGAAATAAAACGCTTAATTACCGAAAAAAATATCTTTTGTTCAAAAAGTAACTGACTTATCAAACCACCCTCGTACTTATACTACTTTAAAATTAATTTTTCAGTCCAATCACTTCGAAGGGTTCAACTTCTAAATGTTTTTTTTACTATTAACTTCTTAAAGAATTTTTACTAAAAAGCCCACTTTCACACTTTAAAAAGTTCTTTCCAAGAAATTTCATCATCTAATCAACACCACTTCTTGCCAGTATCCTAGCAATCCTGGCCAACTTATATCAAATTACCTGAAAACAAAGGAGGAATCCTTGTGTCTGATGAAGCTACCAGGGCAGCTCCTTAGTGTCCTTTGTATGGCAAGGTGTTACTGCCGCTACAGCGATAGGGTCGGAATGATCGCTTAAGTATTATCTGAAGGATAACACATCAAAGTTGAAAATTGGTAATCCCAAGACGTATTCGAAGGGATTGCTTAATAAAGGGAACGTGACCGCAGACGAAGAACATACGGGACCATCACCACCCAACTGCTTCTTATTATTCCCTTTATATTGTATGTTTTTATATGGGTAACGTACACTGTCTGCCTGGAATACAAAATTTTGTGTATGGCACGGAAAAAGGGGCCTCCTACAAAAGGACCATCTTTAAGGATATTTGTTCAATTTAATTGTGTTTCGAAGAGGTAAACATTTGGTGCAAGGAAAACTCTAGCAGGTTGATAGTTGGGGTGACAATGACGGAAAAAAGTTATTAAAAATTGGACTGTTCATATCCTTAAAATGTTGTAGGTAATAAAATTGCAAATTGTTTACTTCACTATTCGAAAGTGGAACTAATGCACGACTTTCCGATAACATGAAATATTCAAGAAGCAAACTATCTCTAAAAGGCCATAAATTCTCCCGATCTGCATGTGATATGATTTGTGCTTATCCGTTTAAGGACCTCAACTCACTATCGCATACATGAAATATTGATGCAGATTTACGAGATTTTTATATTATGGGAAGTCATGTGGCGTCTCCATATTATTCGAGAACATCCTGTTTGCCCGCGTTCCATTCGACACGGATGATTGTACAACACATATAAAATTGTTCGAAGAAATTCATATATTCACAAATATTACGGATATTATACTCCTCTCAAGACGCTCAAATCCCGCTCGCCATAATTCAATAAATCTTATGAATATAACATAAATGCGTAAAAAAAGACACAACAAAAAGCCCGGTATCTCGTATGTGAAGGGATGATATACGGCAATCGAGATCAGATAAGTTCGTGAAAGCTAAATCAGTCGTGTAGTCATAAAAGTAAAGTGTCTGTAAAAATTTATTGTGGTCGATTTCACTGAGTTTTCTTTAAGAAAATTGTTATGCGATTTCGAAGGGATTATGCGGATTGAGGGTTAGTTTGTGATTTTTTTTCACTGAAGTGACCATAGAGGGTAGTTGGCTACGATTTCAGTGAATTAGTTACTCTTGAAGAGTTTTTTTTTGGGGGGGAATTGGGTCAAAGATGACAGAATGAATTCTTTGGTTGATATGATTTAGTTGACAGAGGAGGAATAAAGAAACAAATCTTAAATAAAAAAAACCGAATAAATAAATGTTTTGAAGAACTTATGTGGGTTCATTCTACGAATTATGAATCATCCCTACTAAGGAGCTGCTCTAATAGTATACGTCTACATCATTGCAGCTAAGGAGTAAAAGGACTGACTCGACTAAACTCGAACTTTGTTTTTACCCAAAACTAAGTTGTACAAAATTCCGCATTAGTGACTGAAATCGCTTTAAAAAAAATAGCTAACTTCTTTCGTAAATATTAAGCTATTTACATGAAATTAAACACTTTCAACTAATTCTTTTAAAAAAATTGAGGGATCTTTTCTGGTGTGAGAGAAGTCTTTTGAAGTCCAGCACATGAAGACTTCCAACTGAGAGCAATCGCAATATTGATTACAGCCATCAAGGGCATGCTAGTTGAAAACCCGTTTCTAGAAAGACAGGCCAAGATTACATTCCTTCTCTGCGTTGGGAGCTAGATGATATTATCATTCACCTGGATGAAAAAAATCACATTGTTTTGAATATTTAACTGCTATTTTGTGGCATACTATAAAATTGGGACTATTCAATTCAATTCCTTCATGGAATATAAATGTTTGGTTTTGCATATCTAATCACTGAAGACGAAACTCCCCCATCACCCGGAAAAGAAAAACGCTCTGCCCATTCCTTAATAAGACGTCAGATGGCAAATTGCGTTCTGAGCATTTTCCGTGGAATGGCATCTTCTTGGCTGATGGCATTCTTGAGGACACACAGTAATGTAGTATTATCCTTAAGGCTCTTCTTCTTCGTATGCTTCTGGAGCCTTCGAGCTGATTTGCATGACTAAAAATATGCACCAGAACTTCCTTCCATACAATTAAAATATAAGGACATCACCATCATAAGGTGTTTTCCGTACAACGTCACGTCTGCAGTTCCAAACAGAATACACTGGCTTAACTTGGTTGCCTGCCTGAACCCAACAACCCCTAAAGACGGTACACCCTCGTCTATAGTCGTCATGATCAGAAAATCATTAACTGGGAAGATTTAAGGGAAATCCCCGTCTTCTTCTAGAATTATTCGAGGACGTTGTGGACGGACACACTCTGAATTTCGGGACTATAAAACTCTCTTGCAGGAATATTTCTGGATTTTCAGGACAGGAGTTCTCCATGATGCCGGGCTGTGATATAGTAGAGTCAAGCAGGATACAAGATGGAAAACCTCAGAACCCTCAAGAAAATTTTCGATTTGTCTCCCGAGCTATTTTCTTCGGAAAATATTCTTGTCGTTGGAAGGGGTGTGGTGGAGTGTTGATGATAATAAATTAAAAACCCCTTAATAGCGAGTGAGTCGATCTCGGTTGGCTTGAATTTAAAGCAGATACGAGTATAATTAGTCGCTGAAGTTGATTGATTACGAAACAATTTTAATTACCCAAGCGTTATTAAGGGACATGGCGTAAATTATTTTTTTTCTCGCTGTATTTTTCTTCCTTACTTCGACTTCAACTGAGTGTACAATGAATGAACAGACTAGTATAGCTATATACTCCACCCCAGAATTACCTACCAGAAAAGACCAAGTACTTAAGATCAGGAACAAGAATAGAATAACCATACTCGATATCAACAAAATTGATGTAATTCTCTGGAACCACGTATGCCAGGCAGTTGAAGTGCGCAACATATTCAGAGTGTATTGCTAAACATTTTGGAGCAAGACGCTGTAAAACAATGTTTAAAAATGGTACTAAAACGGACAATCTAAAATCCACATCTCCTGAACGGTTTATGCCACACAGTTGACACTTAGTGACTATTTGCAGGAACACTAGTGGAGTGAAGTAAAAAAATCTGCCAACAGTCTGGGCGCAACTTTATTATTTTATGGGTAGAAGTCCGAAACGTGTTTAATGATGAGATGCGGTGTTGGGTACTATGCGACTGACAACCTAAAAAATAACGTTCCAAATAGCCTAATGGTTATTTTTTAGGTTGTCAGTCGCATAGTACCCAACACCGTATCTCATCATTAAACACGTTTCGGACTTCTACCCATAAAATAATAAAGTTGCGCCCAGACTGTTGGCAGATTTTTTTTTTATTTACGTATTTTTTTTATCAATAGAATAATTCATAGTAGTAAAAGCGAATTCGATCACATTAAACCTAAGAGATTTTCGGAATCAGTGAAATCTTAAACAATACCCCCAGGGGGTTTAATTGAGAAAAATACTTAAATCGGTTTTTTCCCGACTACGTTTAAAGCTTATAGAAGTACAAGTGAACTCCAAATCTCAATATACCTTAGGAATATATCAGAATTCGTGAATATGTACACAACCAATTTACTCCCCCTTAGGGGTTGGATATCGAAAAATTCCGTTACCGTTACCGTTACTAGGCGCTTATATAAATAGCCCGCAGAAGTAAAATTGCTTTGATAGTTTGACATGTCTAAAAGTTTTAACGAAATTCGTGAAAATGTGGATTCACGGACATTTTTTTGACTCAACCTCTGAACGCCAATAAAAATCTGAACTTTTTTTTGCTTTAATTACTCTAATAGCACATCTACATATACGTACTAAGTTTCAATTTTCTAGCATAAGCCGTTTCTGAGATATAAAAAACCACTCCTCTCCCCCGTACCTTGATACCCCTATCAAAAATTTTATTTTTCTAGGATGCTCCATAGTGGTTCTACATAATCCTAAATTTTTAGCTTTCTATTCATTATGGTTTTTGAGAAATAAAAATCAGAATGTTTTCCTTTCTACCCCCTTTCACCACCACCCCCTACACCCACACCACCAAAATTTTTTTCCCTACTAGAAGTTTATCGACCCCAACTCCTGTAAAATTTTCAAGATCATATCTGATACGGTTTTTGAGATATAAAAATTAAATTTTTTGAGAAATTGCTATCCCCCCACTTTCGTGCTCCACCTCCCCCCTCAAAAAATTTAGTTTTGTTAGACTCCTCTTTTGAGTCCATATACAGAAACTAAATTTTATCTTCCTGGTGTAATTAGTTCGGAAGATATTGTAATCCAAAGTTTTTCACCCCCCACCCCCACACCCCACCACCCCTCTTAAAAATTTTAGCTCTTGTCTAATCTGGAAGTATCCCTAAGGACAACAACAAAGTTCCAATCTTCTGACATCAATTGTTCAGGAGATATCGATTTTAGAATGTTTCAATCCCGACTTTCATGCGTTAAAGACTCATTGTTTTCCCCCCCACTTCCACACCCCTTAACCAATATCGACCATTTTTTTACAATTGAGTCCATTATTATAGAACTATATAAGTTCCAAGTTTCAGCCTCCTAGCATAAGTGGTTCCTGAGATCTAGAAACCAAAATTTTTCGTCTAAAACGCTCCCCTCTCCTCTCCCCTTGTACCCCCACCCCTCAAAAATATACCAGTCGTAGGGGTTCACCCAATCTACCCACCATAAAAATTTCAATTTAATATCTCAACGGGTTTGGGAGCTACGCGCCTTCAAACAATTTTGCGTACGGCGTACGGCGTCTACGGCGGACAGACGGACATTTTTTTTTTTTTTTTTTTTTTGGGGTTTACTAGTCCTAAAACGTGTAAATACAAAATTTCAGGGTAGCAAACTTTTTTGAAATTTCAGGTCGATAACAATACTTTATTATTAAAAAATAATAAAGTAAAATTAGTTTATTGGGAAAAAAAAGGAAATTGATTGACGACATCTTGTATTACGTAAAAAAATAAAAATTATTTTGCGTATATAGTATCCTAAATGTATAATTTTTGAGGGTGCAGTGGAGCATTAAAGTGAGGGGATAACATTTTTTTTTTCAAAAATCACGCTTCATATCGCTCCAGTTTTTACTTGGAAGTTTTTCATCGAAAACGATTCTTAGGTGTTTAGAAATCGTTTTCCCCTAAGTCGTTTAAGTTTCTCTTGAGTTCGATGGGATTTTCCGTTTCTACAATTGCCTAGAGAGAAAAGCTTAGGATTTTCCGATATTCTACCCCCAGGGAGAATAAAAAGGTTGACCTATGAATCTAACCGATTTGATCACATTTTCAGGGAACATGTAGAATAGTCCCGAGATGGTTCCTGTGATGTATCGAGCGAATCATAAACAATTGTTTTTTCGACAATTTTCCAATTTTTTCGCGATTTTAGTACCCTGTGCTCTAATTGTTTGTTTGTTTATGCCGTATGCCCGTATGCCTTCCTATACCATTCATCCGATTGCGATGAAACTTTGTTAATATGTTGAGCGCACGCCCGAGAAGCTTTCTGTATTAGTAGAACTATTTTACAATAGGTGGCGAGCGACAGAAACAAATGAGTGTGTTTCATATAGTTTATTGTCAGTTAGTGTGTTTTCGGTATGCACGTCTGACAATATCGATCAACGGGAGCAACAAAAGCAATGGGAGTAACGGGAGCAACGGTGCAACCGTAGCAACGGGAGAAACGGGAGCAACGGAAGCAACGTGTGTGGGTCACACTAGGATCTTGTCAATTTCCCTATGTTCCGCCATGCCGGAGCGCACCGACTACAGGACACCGTCTTGCAGTTTTGGACATTCAAATGCTGTGAATATTCCCACCAGACTGGAGTGGCGATCTGGAATCATCGCTCCAGACACGTTTGCTATCTACACAGATGGCTCCAAAACGGAAGGCGGAACGAGAGCGGGAGTGTACTCTTGCGATCTTGACATTATGGAATCATTCAGGCTACCGGATAGCTCGAGCGTGTTTCAGGCCGAGATTTTTGAGCTGACAAAAGAAGCTGAAATAATTGTGCGAAAACAGTGCGTGAATGGTGCAATAACTATTTATCTTGACAGCCAAGCTGCCATCAAGGCTGTTGAGGCGCACATTACTAAATCCAGACTTGTGGGAGAATGTAAAAGAATGGTGGGTATGAATAACAACCTGAAGATTAGTTGGATTCCTGGTCACAGTGACTTCCCTGGAAATGAAAAGGCAGACGAGCTCGCCAGAAGGGGATCGGAGATGAGCATGGGGTCGGGCTGGCCGACGAGTCGGTTATATCTCCCATTAAATGTGTGAAGGGAATGATTGATATTGAAGCGCTCAGACAGATGGAAGGGCATGGCTCTCAGGATGCCGGCAAGCAAGAATCTGCTGGCAGAATCTTGGTAGGAGGAGCTCTAGCTTCATTTTGTCTCTGGGCAGGGACATTTGCAGACAACTTATAGGGGTCCTAACGGAACACTGTCCCTTTGGCAGGCATGGAGAAAGGCTGGAAATACCCATGGCTGATGTGTGTCGCTGTGGTGATGAGCATGTTGAGCCAACACTGGAGCATCTAGTGTGTGAATGTGAAAGCCTGGCACGTACCAAGTATCGGTACTTGGGGAAATTCTCCTTGAGCGATCTATTAGAACTTGCCATGATTCCTTTATGGAGAACTACTCTCTTCATAAGGAAGAGCAATAATTGGAATCAGTAGTCTACAGCCCGGTTTTTATTCGAGGGGACCACAATGGATCCACAGGGATCTCTCGTGATGGACGGTGGCACATTACCCTTCTCAACCTAACCTAACCTAACGCAAGCAACGGGAGAAATGGGGAAAAAAGGGAGCAACGAGAGCAACAGCAGCAACAGGAGCAACGAAGCAATGGGAGCAACGAAGAAACGGGAGTAACGGAAGCAACGGGAGTAACGGGAGTGAAACGGAAGCAACGGGAATAATGGGAGCAACGCGATAAATGGGAGCAACGGAGCAACGGGAGTAACGAAAGCAACGGGATTAAAGGGAGCAACGAGAGAAACAAACGTGAAGCAAGATTGGAAACCGCTGGTCTTGCAGTTTCGATAGTATAGCACCATACAAATATGAACGTAGCCGCGGGACAGGGCTAGTTCCTTATATTTTCGGACTCTATAAAAATTGAATATGTTTTACGTTATCATCAGCATAGAAACCTGCAGCGCAACTAAATTTTAAACGCTTGCCGCACTTCCACCCAAATTGATACCTTTACTTTTTTATACAAACGGGAAAAATTGTAGGCATTTAGTCCTGGTTAGGACGGAACACCAAAATTGCTACACCAAACCTGCAACTGACTTCTAATGTTAACCTTGTTTTAATTTTAGTTTATATTTTTCGTATTTTGTATTAAATTTTCGGAGTGTAAAGAAATATTTTTAGTAGCATACCACCAACTGGCCATATCTAATTTATATCCACTTTTACATCGGTACCACTATAAAACCCATAACTAATTCATCTGCTATAACCCGATCAGATTTAAATAATGAGATTCATCTCAGAATAATATTCGCCACTTAACACACTTGGAGTATGCACTCACATCCACACGGCCGCACCCCCAAGAAATTCCCAGCACGGCCAAAAAGGCAAAACCTCAGTCCGATGTGAATGTCTTAAATTTTGGGAACAAGATAATAAACCCTATACATGCTGGCCTTAGCACGGCTCACTTAACTTTACCAGACAGGATGTAGGAAAGGTTTCTTGTATAACAAGGGGCATCCTTCTCGATTTTCGGTCTAGGTACAACGGGGATTGTCCTTGTTTTTTGCACTTACTCCCCATATCCTTGTAGTGCCGGCTCCTGCCATATCCCAATCCCATTTTCGGCAAGTTTTTCATGTGCTAATCTTTGAGCTCAAGAAAGTACGTGTTCTTGGCCAAAATCTCGTTTTCTTGTAATTTCGACTTGCCAATAAATGGTCGATCCTTCTTCCGTCTTACGAACAAAATATTCGGAGCCCACGAAGAAGTATTACAAGTGGACTAGTACTGGCTATAGCGCCATTGGTGGGTTAAGGAGATTATTTCGCCTGATTGGGATTTTCGGTTATTTTCGGTTGTGGATATGATTAACTTGTTGTGCATTTTAATGGAATTTGGTTAATACTGTGGGGAGTACGTGGGGAGGGGTAAATACGGTCAGGAATAACATTACTCCCTCGAGGGTATGGCTTGAATTATGATGAGGTAATTACCATTGACAGTAAAATGCGTGAAGCGTAATGGCGTAGAGCTTACGGGCCTTCCCAACTAGTGTACTGATGCCAACCACGATTCGGGGCTGTAGAAGCTGTGATTGATGAAGACACTCTGATGCTGGGATAAGGATTCGGTTGGTTTACCGTAAGCTACAAAAATCCGGGAAGATAATTTTAATGGTCGCGGTAACGAAACTTGTCTTCCGGAAATCAAGTATGCTACTGGTGGGTAGCACGAACTATTTACCATATCTATAGGAATTCCCTGTGCTGATAAGTTCTGAGCAGTTAGCCTCATAAACTCGGACTACTTCTGAACAACCTTACTTGTAAAATGCCCAAAACAAGCCAACATAAAGCTACCCACAAAACCAGCTTTTTTCGAACATCCAAAAAGCCGACTAATAAAACTTTGCTCCATGTTTACACTCAATCTCCTTTTGTTTTATGCTTTAAAGTCCGTACCTTTTCTTGTCGCTTAAAAACATAAAGCGTGAGCTAAACGAGCGGATGAATAGGAAAAGTGGCTGCCGCCAGGACCGCAACATCTCCTCTATTCATTCCCGGGAGCTGCTTGTCGTTTGTCGGGACACTAACGGAAAAACACAGGGAAAAGAAACAACCTATGGAAAACATCAACATTCCCTCCGGAAGTATGGCATGCCATTTCGATGGCATACATTTCCCAATTTTTTTTCGTTCGCTCCTTCTTTCATAATTCATAAAAGAGTTAGCAACGAATTGTGCGGAAAATGCCATTCTGATCTACTAAAAAGGACTCGATGAAAAATGGCTAGCCAACTCCAAGTTAGTGGAAAAGGGGAGCGCTGCTCGATGCAAAACACGTTAAAATGCTTTTCTTTGTCAGTTTCACATATTCTCGGGGATGAATAGGTACATTGGCAGCCAAAAATAACAACACATCTCATCCCTGGCGGCTTGACTTGTTCCGTTTTGAGACAAAAGGAATTTTCAGCCGATAGACCCAGAAAAAATTTAATGGGACGAGGACATGTTCATGGGGAGACTGATGATGATTCGACAGCACAAAGAATGGTATTTTTGATAAAACTTTTAAAGAAAAACCGACCTACCAACCAGTAGTGCAGTCACAAGTTTTTTAAGTCGGGTTATCAAATAATTAATTTACTAAAATTCTTTAAGGTTCCAGTGAGAAATTTGGAATGTACTACCTCTCACTATGTAGTAAACCAACCCCCTTGGATACCCTCCGCATTCCAAGGAAATTATCTAATATGTTCTGCCCAAAACTAGTTTAAATTTTCCAAATAATAAAAACTGCTTTAAATGACCAAATGCTCTAGGGTTGGGAAGTAGGAAGCGTTTCCGCTTATGCTTGGAAGTTGAATTTTACAATTTATATATAATAGAGTCATGATAGTGGAGCCATTTGCAAATAGTTGACGTGGGTAGAAGGGGCAAAACAATGCATTTGGAGTGCACGAAAGCTGGAATCAAGACAGAATCCATATTCCCTAAATGTCACACGGCTGAATATTACTGCTTATTACTTACATACTAGGCGAGTGTATCAGATATAACATTTTAAAAGGATGCAATAACGGGCATTGGGGCTCTCAGCTTTTAGAACACGATATCTCACGAAATTATTACCCAGCTCTGACTATGGGCAGATTTTTTTCAATAATCTGTTTCAGTACCTCCAAATAAAAACTATTGTATTAAATTTAGACCGCTCACACTATGTATAACATACACTGTTTTAAAAAAAATTAATTTTCAATCCAATTTTTACTTGAAATTTCCAGTATATTTCATTTTTTCAAGTAAAAGTACACATTTTAATCACTTTTACACGAAATTACTGGTTTAGTAAAATTTTCATATACTTTTCACCTGAACCGTACAACTTACATGAAAAGGCTTTCAAAATTATGCAACATTTCGTGTAAAATTAACTATATTTATATTTGAATTGAAAATTACGTTCTTTTTCGTATAATTCTACTTATCTATTTAAATTTTACCACCAAAAACATGTAATATGTGAAAACACGAAGTCGGACGATTCGT
The DNA here is from genome assembly GCA_951812415.1 of Beris morrisii. NCBI lineage: Eukaryota > Metazoa > Arthropoda > Insecta > Diptera > Stratiomyidae > Beris > Beris morrisii. The sequence goes on from OX638310.1 coordinate 153,090,909, forward strand.
TCGATTTTGTTTTCTACTGAAATGAAAATGAAACGCTTTCGGTGGCTTAGTGGTTACGCGCACGTTGCAAAACCAGAATTGATCGCGGGATCGATTCCTATCTTCCGCCAAGGGAGTAAGTAAGTAAAAAAAAATTATAGGAAAATTATAAGCAATAATTGCATCTTAAAGGGCGCTAATTATACACAGCAACTATGTAAAAAAATCTAATTTTTTGCTTGCAATGTAGGATTTAACACAAAAGTTGAGTCAAAACCCCACACCGAAAGGAAGTCTACTTTCAACAATTCGGAAAAGTGTAACTTTACACCAAAAAGTAATGCATGGTATATAACTCCGTTTCGGAGACCAAATAACTTCATTTTTCTTAAGGTGTAAATTCAAGAGTAAATTTGCTACTTTCGAAGTTGAAATTTACTGATTTCAAATTGAAATTTACTGACCGAAAATTGAAAATTACATTCAAATTGACTATTACATCCCAATGTAAATTTACTTGAAAGGGTGTGGCATATTTGCCTACTATCCAACAGATGTAAAACTCAATGGATTTTTATTAAGGTGTAGTTTTAAGTTAACACTTCGTGGTCACACCTCTATATTCAATCTCGGAGGTCATACTGGGTCGATTTTACCCAGTCAAAAAGTTCGAAACGGTATTGTGACCAAACCAACTGTCCGAAGTGGTTAAAAAAAACTACGGAACATGCTCTGAACGTTCTAGATGATGTACGAAAAATTTATTTATAAGAAATAAAATGGCGAAATGTTAAACAAATTTCATGAAGTGGTGAAAACGTAAAAAAGACACTATTTCACTTAAAAAAATATGTCTTCGTCAACGTTCAATATCTTACCATAAAATTTTGGCGTAAAGTGTTTTTAGTGTTTTTGAAATTCGACTCCTAAGGGGTTGTATACTTTTTCACGAATTCTGCCATATCCCCCAGGACTAATTAGATATCGACTAACTTTTCACTTTCACGGGCTTGCGTAATAATTTCCTAAAACCCGTTCTTAAGGTTTTTCCTTTTTCAGTCCCTAAGAAAGTATAAAAGGGTTGAACACGTTTTCACGAATTCCGTCATTTCTTTTAGAAGTGATAAGAAATTGAATTGGTTCTTACTTTTTCGTACTGTCTTCATATTTATCTATTAACTCCTTTCAGGATTTTTGCATATTCAACCCCAAGTGGGTTTAAGAAGGTTGCATATGTTTTCACAGATTCCTACATATTGCTTAGATCTGATGATACGTCGAATTCATTTTTACTTCCTAAGGTTTCCTAAATAAGCGCCAAAAAGTCAATTTCAGCATTTTTAGATATTCAATCCTAAGGGGTGTAATTGGGTTTTATACTTTTCAAAGCTTTGAAATATTTCTTTGGATTGATGAAATGTTAGATCGCTTTTCACTTCCACAGACTTTTTATATAATCGCCTACAAACCCATTTATCAATTTTTGGATATTCAAAAAGGGTTTGCATATGTTTTCACAATTTTTACCATCCCTTAGTTAAGAAAAAATTAACTTTCCAAGAGCGTCACAATCTCGAAACAACTCATGATGTACTCCGACTTTGACCGCTCCCGAACTTTGACCAAAAAATAATGAAGTTTCGCCCAGACCATTGTCAAATTTATTATTCAACTGGTAGGTTTATTGAAATGATTTTTTCTTATTTTAATTTGTTGTAATTGTTCTTCGATAAATTTTAATTGGCTAAACGAATTTTTTTAGTTCATGCGCTTCTAAAGTTTTATTTAGTTACTAATTTTATTTAGCTCTGTTTGTTTTTTGGTTATACCTCAGTATATATTATTAAGTGAAATTCTTTCCTATTTTTAACTGATTATGAATATTATAGCGTTGCACAGTTTTATGATTTCAATTTAATATTTTGAGATTTAGGAATTTTTTTAATTACATATTTAATTATTATCCATAATTTTTTTTTTCATTTTAAATTTTGATAATAAAACTTTGAAAAAAGTATTTCAGCTGCAGAAGATTAAAGATTTTAAATCATGGATCTTGATGTTTTCCCGATCCCAATGCAGGAAGGCTTAGCCCACGAAATATTCAAAATTTTAACCGATTGATTTACTATACGGCATTTTCAATCGTCTAGATTGACATCTAGAATATCACACTGACTTTTCTGAATGAAGCACCTGAAGAACTTATGGATTCTTTATACGAGACCATCGTAAGACATTGAACTATTGTTTGGGGTTCAGTGTCGAAAATAAAAATTTATTGAAAAATTAATTTTCCTCGGTAGAATCATATCTTATTTGCATCCGAAAGTGTGCTACTATTACTGGGGTATCTATTAGCCATAATATAACAACCCAGAACCAGAAATAAATTTTCTAGATCGTAGCTAATATGATAATATGACATTAATGGCTTATGACTCTATTTCGACAACAGTAAAATCTCAAAATGGAAATTTTTTCAGACATTTGGGAAATTATCCAATAAACAAACTGGTAAGATTTAGTATATTCCACTTACACCATCAGACGTAATACAGAATTCGAGATGCGACACATGTAGTATAAAATGGCAGGTAGAGTGCCCAAGCTAGGTCACGCTTTGATAAGCGACTACCGAGCAGTGTGACCGTTTTGATATTTCTCAGGGTAGCAAATTTGGGTAGCAATTCTTAGCTTGGATAGCAAAAGTATTTTCTAATTCTTCTTTTAATTAAATGGAACTAGTTACGTCATTACATGCTTATCTGTTACTCATAACACTGTATATCCACTACAAATTTAAAATGTTTAAAGAAAAAATAATATTTTAAAGTGTGAACATTTATTTAGGAAAATCGAAATTCACACAAAATACACATTTTGCCCTTCGCTCGAACGAGTGATAGATTTAAAAAAGATGTGTAATTCGATTGCGATTATGTATGCGGTATGCGCTAGCACTATTACTATATTTCTCAGTACAATAATATTAGACAGCTATCGATGGTACGCGATTTCGAATGCAAGACCAGAGGCGTGTATGAATTTTACATTTGATATGGTTTGTCTAAGTATCATATTTTTGGCGTACACAAGTATTATAACGGCTAAAATGACCAGGGTAGCAAATTTAGTCATGTAGTATCATAGTAGCAAAAAATTGTCAATAGTAGCATTATGCTACCTTCGTAGCACTTGTGGTCAAACTGCTACCGAGTCCGGTTTTCATTCGCAGCAGTGTTACTGCGACTGGGAATTGCGAGCGAACTTGCTCAATAAAGACTTGAAAGTACCCTAAGGAAAGGAAAATACCATTGGACTTACCTATAGAACTAGAAGTTGCATAAGTTTGTTTTAGTATTCCAGAGTAATTCCTATAGCATCCAGCAAATGTTGTTGCACAGAAATCATATATCCATCGTTAAAGTTGATTCAAAAAACCCCATTTTTTTGTATCTGTCAAAAAAATTAAAAAGTTATCGCCTCAAACCATCAGACCCAAAATTGATTTAAAATTTTTTTCACTTTCTCTTCATTGGCAAGATGATTAACCGCAGCTACAATAACAAAAACATGAAATTCATAAAATATGAAATCAACCAAATTACCTGTCATCGTCAGTGAATCTCGTCAGCTTACAGAAACCTGCACATCTCTCAACACCGGGTCAAACACTCTCTGATGAGTTAAAAACGGTTGAAATCGTGGCATACGTAAATACAATCTGTGAAGTCTTAACCTGCTTGCCGACAGGAAAAAGTTGATCCTTCGGGGAATATCCGGCTCTTATCCTGTTCACATATCCTTCTGGCATCGGTATGTCTTTTCATCCATCTGTATCTGAAGTTATGAATACCCGGGACTGATTGATATTTTGCAAACGTTTCGGAAGTTATTGGCAAAAAGGCAACCATCGCACCGGGGTGTAGTCTTTTTGGATGGCAAGGACGACTGCCGACGAGAGAACATCTTCACTCCCGTTAGCTTCTGTATTGGAAGATATACGAATTTGCATTTTCGGTAATTTATTAACCAATTTTGTTGGTAGTCACGTCTCAAGAAGTTTCTTTGAAGAATTTTCATGAAAATTAATGGCATTGATGCATTCAGCCAGAAACAATTTTTGCCTCTTTATGTATATTTTCAATATTTTGACTTGAGATTGAAGAATTTCGATGGTATCGAGGACCATTTGTCAAAATTAAAGTGAATTGAGAGATACTTAGCGAAATTGTATCACATTTAAGATGGGTTTGAATTGTAGCGTTTTCTTATTGGTGAATAGGTGTTGAAAAATCTGCGTTTATTTTTTGTTAAGTTAGGTCTAGTTTAGTTCCTAGAACAGCATCCTTCCATACTTTAAAACTATACAAAATTTATCTGTGGTTCAATTTGTTTTCATACTACGTGATTCGAACAACGTAGTGACCCAGGAAAATTGAGTAAACACAAAAATTTCATAATAAATAATCTGTCCAAAATTCAATACACCAAGTTTCAAACACTTACTATTTCTGCTTCGAATTCGTATATTCTCGATTTATTTCTAAAATTATTTCCAAAAAAAAGGGAAATTCAGCACAATACCAAAGTTATCTGGGACCATACCAATAATTTGAAACATGACAAGGAAATTAAATTCCACGAAAACAAAAATTTGACATAGTGCTTACGCTGGCAATTTTCCTTACCTATAAAGTACGTAAGATCCTACTCCCCTTCATAATCATAAACATTTCCCTTTTCTCATATACTCGTATGTAGGAAACGCTTCGTTTAACTTCTGACACATACGTGTAACACCCTGTCGCGCGTAATAGCATCGAAATCCTTGGGAATTTAAGGTATGTTCTACAGTTTCTTCCTTCCACTAACCTTAAATGTCAGAAATATTTTACACCCGGATAAGTTATGTTCATGCATCCCGCACGAAATAAAATCCCGAGGAAGAAGAAAAAAAATCCTGAGTAGAAATCCTGTCGACTCGACATGCCGAGTATATTACAAGGAGATCAAGATATATTTGCCGAATGGCCATAAATAACCGTGAGTTTTAGGACAGCAAGCAAATATTTTGGTAGAAGTCCGTACCGCGATGTATCTAGAATCTATCGATGGAAGAGTCCACCATCTGGATATACGGAACCTTCCGGTTCACCCACATTTTCCATACACTTGACTGGAAGTCGAAGAGGTTCGGAAAAAAAATCAGATTATAAGGAAATTTATGGGCAAAGTGCACTAGGTCCTGTATCAGATAAATTTCGTGTATATAATTCGAAACTCCAAATATACTCGTTTCTTGGACTTTACCTACTACAGTCAATGATTTATTTTTTGCAGGGACTTTCACTTTTGAGGAATTTATAGCTGAATCCTGCGAGCTAAGGTTTAAGTTATAAGCTAAAGAAAGTATAGTATAGATTTTGTTGTTTTAGCGCGTATTAGAAATACATATTAAAACAATAGGTATACTAATATGTGTTATTATCTGCATACGTAATACTTTCATAAATACTGAAAATAATAGAGAAATGCATTATCATTTCTACATACTACACGTTCGTATGCATGCGTTATACAATGAACATTTTACTGCCTATCACCTGTATGCTAAAAGTTGAACACTATTCCGTTGAAGTAGAATTAGGGCATGCAAGTACTCATATTAAGCCACATATCATTATCATTTGTAGCTATTCTTGATTCCAAGACTTGCGGGCTAATTAAAGAGAGAGTACCGTCACTATATATTTGTACCAGCAGATATATACGAACCTACATCCTACACGCCATATGAAAAGTACAACCCCATTCATGCAGTGATTATTATTTAGTTTGCTTGAAGAGGCTTTTGTATTCCCATTATGTCTACCCTTTGATGTTTTAATTTCTACATTTTCTGCTAATAGAACGAGTTTACTCTAACCATAGATTTGCCGGCACATATGTACATATGTAGATTCGTGTTGGCTCACGTATAACTCTTTTGTTTGTAGTCATCACTTTAATGATGTGTGATTTTAATGCTAATATAATAAAATTTCTACTACTCGTACTCGTATATGCGGAAGACAAGAGATCGGAATAACCTCGAGCAATAACACATCATTACGAAGAAATTTCGCACATATTTGCAGAAGGATGCTGGAGATTGGAAGCTAATATTAAGTGTGTTATCCTGTGTTCGAAGTTGTATAACATCTTTAATCGAGGATATATGGCGAGAAACGTAACCAGTAGGGGATGATTGCGGAATAATATTCCAATTATTAAGAAGTGTTCATATGCCCATTCTTTAATCTAAAATATATAAATGTTTCTGTCATATTGGAACCAAGGAACCAAAGTGACATGCTCTCATCTGCCACGATCAACACCTCAGAAAGAAAAATATTATAAAGTAATCAATACTGAAACTCATAGTGGAGGAGGTTAGAAATAAGATGGTGACATGAATGAAATGATCATCATCAATGGTGAAACAGCCCAAATCGGGCCCTGGCCTCCTGAAGTCGTCGCCTCCAATCGTCTCGATCAAAAGACCGCGTTCTCCAGCTGCTAATTTTCAAGATGGCTCTTCTATCTTCATCAATCGAGTCTTCCTATCGTTTGCGGGGTTTGCCTACTGGTCTGTTACCACTCGCTTTGCCATTAAGAACACGTTTGGGGATTCCTCTATTTTCAAAACCGCTGCAGTTTACGTAGCTTGATGAACGTTGAAACTTCTGGCTCCTCGTAGAGTTGATACAACTCATGGTTGTATCTTATTCGTTAGTCCGTTCCGTCCTTCACAGGTCCCAAAATTCTTCGGAGGACCTTTCTTTCGAATGCGTTAACTGCTTTTTCGGAAGTTCGCGTTAATGTCCACGTTTCGCTATAGGTCGTATATTAGTTTTATATATTCGCAGCTTATTGTTCCTGTGCACTTTCTTGGATTTCGTTATTGGAAGTACCGAATAATACGTTTTATTTGCTAGCTTCATCCGTCGATTGATTTTGTCCGCTTTGCGTTCGTTCTTTTGCTAGAGTAGCCCCAAGATGTATTAAGTTCTCCACACTGTCCAAATTATACTCCGCAATTGTTATATTCTGTCTGATTGGCGTTCTCTTTCTTGTTTGCGTTATTACTTTGGTCCTGCTTCTTCTTTTGTGGCGGAGTCAAGATTGACGAATACCTCCTTAGCACTAGAGAAGGATCTTGCGAAGACGTTTATATTGCCAGCGTATGCTACTAGTTGGATGGACTTGAATAGTAGTGTCCCATTGGTATCGACTGGGGTTTTCGGATGACATACTCTAGTGCCAAGTTGAAAAGCATTAGGGCTAGACCAACTCCCTGATCAAAATCAAGCATGATTTGGTACAGTACCCTCCTATGCTTGTTTAAAATCTACAGCATTTCTGAACCACCTGTTTCACCGAGAATATCTGGTCTGTTGTAGATCGTCTGGTTCTGAATCCACCTTGGTATTCGCCAATTAACGAAACAATACAACAGAAGAAATACCATCCAGCAAATTCAGCCAGATTTATGCGACAAAGTCGTCGAAAATTGGACCTCTCGAATACGTGCCACCAAGCAAAGCCGGCTCAGACATTTGAACGATGTTATATTCCATACTTAATGCCATAAAATATTCTTTTAAATAAATTTTTTGAATATCTCACACACAACTTGTTTTATTTACATTTAAAAATCGGAAAATCAAATTGAGACACTCTATAGCTGTTTATTACTATGTTTATTATTTATTTATGAGGTAGGTACGTTCTTCTTCTTCACTTTATTTGTTTCTCGATATTTTATTCACTTTACATTTTTTTTTTTTTGATTTTAAACAACAATTTATTTATATTTATTTTTATTATCTATTTATTGTTATTTATATTATTATTAGTTTTTAATTTAATTTATTCATTTTACTTTATTATTTTAAGAATAAAGTATTGTTATCGATTTTTAAAAAAAAAATTTGGTACCCTGAAAATTTTTTTTTATACGTTTCTTGACTAATAAGCATCAAAAAGCAAAAAAAAAATTTAGCCCCTCTGAGCGCCGTCCGCCGTACGCAAAACGTTTCAAGGCTTATAGCTCCCAAACCCTATGAGCTATTAAATTTAATTTTTTTTAATAGACTGGGCAGGCCCTTGTTTATTTTTTTTTATTTTTCATTTTTATTTTTTGCATATATTTTAGGTATGCTTTATTTGTGTTACATCAAATACCAGAACGCCGTACTGTCTGGGGAACTCATCTAACACACCAATATAAGCTGAGCCAAATATCAATATCCCATACAACCAAGCTATATAGATCTCTGTGAAAATTTATTAAGTTCACGTGATAATCTGTATAGAAATTAATGTAGGTGGTGTTAAAGATCGATGTCGTTTCCAGAATTTTGTAATCTAGCTACAGTTACCGGAATCCTTAACGATACTTGACGAAATCTGGCTTCTGTTCGTTACTCAGAGCGTTACCGATACAGCTAACGATCTTTATAGATATAACTTTGCATACATTTTGAAAAAAAAAAATATTTATTACCTGTTATTTAGGTTTGTTTATTTACTTATTGGTAAACAAACATAGCATATTTTTTATGTTATTATAAATATCGTTGTATACAAGTAAGATATTTTTATTTGGAGAAATAAATGTCTTCATTCTTCGGGCACGAACTCCGGTCGTCTTGATTTGATGTCCAACGTCTTAGTCTCTACTCCACGTATGCTTCTGTATTTAGAGTACTTTGTGTTCCTTATCTTTACATTACAAGATCTTCACAATTCTTTAGATGTCTTCAACTCTCTTTAAAGAAAGATATTTTGGTTGCATTCCTTTATCATATCTTCACGAATCTATAAATGTCGTTGACTGACTTCAGTTATCTTCACGAATCTTTTAATAGCGTTATCTATCTACCGTGAAGTTTTGACAGATGCTGGAAGAATATGTATCGAAAGAAGTGTGTGAAAAAGTATCCCCTGGACCGACCCGGAAAAGTTATAAAAATAACCGTAAGGGCTTTACTGAAGTTTCTTCTGAATCAGAAGATAAAATAACTTCTGAAATCTTATCCGGTAATGAGAAAAGAAACGAAGACAATACCGGAAATTTAACCAACGGCGATACAATTGGTGGTGAAATGGTATTTTGACTGCAATTAAAGTTTTTTTGTACGCATATTATCAAATTTTCTGCATTACAGGTTTTTCCGAATGTTCGTCCAAATCAATTCGAGCAAAAGTTAGCTGCATGAGCTATTCATAGGCATTGCATACTTCTTCAGAGAGTGTTTTAAAAACATAAGAAAGTATGTTGAGATACGATATATTTGTCTAAGTGCCCATTTCCTTAAGTTTGAATTTTGGTTGTTTAACTTATTCCTTTACAAGTTATGTTTTCGATATTGCTATATTTTTGACTTAGAAAATTCAATTTCTTTTAACAATGGTTATATAAAATATATGAAGTTAAAATAAAATGCGTAAAATCTGATGCTGCTGCCCTAGTTTCAATAAAATATTATAGGTCACATTAAGGATATTCAGCCTGCACAAAGTGCGATAGTAAAGGATGCTATTCTTCTGTTAGTAATTCAGTTGTTTATGCACATATCGGTGCTCCGCTTCGTAGTGATGCAAATTTCCGTCAGATATTATCTAATACTGAAGCCGGATGACCATTATACATCTGTAGAGCACACAATTCTTCAAAAATTGCCAATCGATATGGTAAAAGATTTTCCACTTGATAAGATGCATGATGTTGATGAAAGCGTCCTTAAAAGAATAATTATTCTTTTGTCTATAAAAGTGAACAGAAAAAAATTACAATCACGAAAGTTGCGATTAATCAATGAGCGATTAGAAAATTGTAAGGCGTTTATGCCGCGCTTGGAATATCAGCAAGTGTGAAATAGGTATTGGAGAATAAAAGCTACTGAATACAGGTAATCACAGTAAATATATTATTAAGAAATAATAATAATGAAATTCATCTTGCTTTCGAAAGAATCTGTCAACTGTTAAGAACCGTAACTGGCCTTTATGTAACTATACAAGAAAGATGTGATACGTGAATTGTCGTTATTTAGCGTTAAGTGACGATGGATACTGATATGAATCGGTAACGCATAATTCTTGAACTTAAAGTGGCGAGACGTTTCTTTATAAAGGTTTTTCGCAGCATTCGATAAACATCTTTACCGAAAATCGCGATCAAATGCTTTATGTTCCGTTATGATACTTTGTCCGCCGATACTATCCGATACAGATTCATAAAGTTATGCAACGAAATTTCTTTATCAGAATAATGATATCGATGAATAACTAAATCGTTGACTAACTATAAAGGTCTGAATTTGTCTATATCGATGGATTAAGCTACTTTGCGCCTGGTTGTACGGGTATACAACATGAGTATGTTAATATGGTGAATTTTTGCCAGTTCATATATAAATTTGTAATTCAAATAATAATTTTACATGTAATTTCACGAAAAGAACATTTTTGAGTTAAACTTGATAGTTTTTCTTAAAGATATTTGTCGCAGAATATTTTCTAAAGGTTAATTCAATCATACAATCTATTTAGACTGATAAAATGGAAAAAAATAATTTTGACCGGCTAGATTGGCTAAATACCACTATGTGCGATGTAAGGGTAGGTACTTATGTAAAAATTATTAATTTCTAACAAATATATGTGCAATTCAGATGAGAAATTTCTGATTGGAATTGATCACAAATGAAATGTAATTTATCATAATTTGATAAGCAAATCGCTTCCAATTAATGTAAGGTTCGATATAGGCCATAATGAAAAATGACTTTAGCTACAACCGTAGCAGCAAATGGACAAGGTCGATGCCACTCTACATACATGTGACCCACCATCGCAGGGTTGGCAAGCAGATAAATTTTTTTCCCAGTGATAAATCGAACAACAGGAGGTCGTGAGTTCACCACTATACGCCGAACAAACTCCCCCATATTTTCAGTTTATCAACTTCTTGTTTTGATTGATTTAACCCCGGGGTTGATATCACGTATCAGTGTCAAACAAGCCACCGCGTGTTTGATATATGCCAATGTCATGTGGAACGGTTAAACATTGATTTTGTGGCGGTAACCGAAGGGTTGATCACTTCATCATTCACATTATACGTATCATATGTGTGACTATACGAAGGGTTAAAGTAAACACGAAACTCTTTTTTTTATGGATGAATTTTTTTTTTTCGATTATCCTTTTATTGGATCAATGAAAACGAAGGAGGCTTGACAGGTATTTCGCGAATATGAAAAATTACATACTCATGATTAAATGTTCCATCGTCATCATAAGGAGATTATGTACGACTCCAATAATTAAGGGACGGATTAAATCGTTAGGTTGAGACGTGTATGTGTTGCGATTGTGAAAATTATCAATTGAGTTTGGAATATTTTAAAACACTCCTATAAAGTTGCAAAGATGTTTTTCCAATTAATTTTTTCTTCTTAAACGTACACTTAAATAGGTCCATAAAATTAAAGGGCAATACAAATATGTTATTATCAACATAACTTGTTATTTAATACAACCGTTTAGTCTAAATGCAAATCAAATGCATATACTTTTATGAAATGCTTGAAAACTAGTAGACCTATGCCTACTTCATGAAAAACATAAATCTGTCTGACAGAGTGCGCAGTCCTTGCCATTCGACATCTCCAGCCGAAATTATTTGAACAATCAACCAATTCGACCACTCAAAATTTCTACGATTTCCATTCAAACTTTAACTAATCCCGTTTTTCAAGATCCGACAGGGGTGTTAAAGCTTTTGATGTGAATGAAATCCCGTTCGACACGAAAAATTGCTTCAATGTAGAATGGGACGTAGTAGCACTTTTGCTGCTCAAGTCAGTCTTGACTACCCGGCTATGTGGACACTAGGGAAACTGTGAGAAGTCCTTGTCTTGCGATTCTGGTGCTGCCAAATGGATTGGAATGGAAGTCTATAGCCGAATTATGCATTGAAAACTACTTAAGCATTTGTTTCATTCTGTCAGAGCAGGTTACACTAGTTCTAGTTCTAGTTTTTGCGCTAAAGTACATGGGACAAAGGACAATCTATTAGATGGCATGGTTGGTTTAAGTGGCAGCTATGTCCTCTAAACGGAGCTCAATTAGCTCAATGGCCGTTTTGAAACCAGAAACTCGTATTAAACCTGGATGTTAGGGGTTGTTATGACTGGGGTTTTTAAAGGATGAGTGCGAGGAAAATTGATTAGATGGCATAGAATTTGTAACAGTTTTGTTGCTAAATTGAAACAAAATTTGGTAAATTTAAGAAGGTCGATCTTGAGTTAATATTATGTTAAGCGTAAATTTTTATAAACTGATGATATCACCAAATCACCAAGGCATCAATTCCAATTTGAAGTTCAAATGAGCCCATATTTATACAACGCTGAGTCAATAATGTATGAAAACCGAAAAGCCTACGATATGCAATAAATTGACTCGAGATGGCGAAAAGCTTTTAAAAAGACATTTTCCCGGCATGCTACGGTGCATGTTTCAAATTAGACGACAACATACAATTTCTCACATGTGTTTCTCCGAAAAATGTATGTCGAATATTTCGAAGGGTGTCATATAGACCACGTACTCGCCGAAAAACAGGTCGGATCCATTATAAGAGAATCCCATCATTTCACATGATGATGGGTTTTTCGCGCAATACATTTATTCTGATGTTGAAATATATGCAAATCTTGGAAAATGAAAAACGACAACAAGAACACATTTGGTTGTAATGTCGGCAAATGTGTCACCAAAAACGATACGAAATGTGTGGAGTGGTGAAGCTATCGTGAACAGACAGAAGAAAAATCGAACCATGCTACTTAGCACAGAAATTGATGTTGGAGGTACGATATTATTAACATTACAGCTTTAACTCGTTTCCCGAACTTAAAGAAAATGTCGATTTATTTGCACTACAATAAAATTAAGTAAAAAACTGTCATATCCTTTCACACACAGGAACAATTCTATTGCACATAGACTCGTTTTGAAAATTCGACTTAATAGCACAATAACCCATGTGATTATTCGGCAGTCTACAACTCTGTCCAAAAATTCGATTCAAACTCTGTATCTCACAGGATATAAAAGCACACACATCGCATCTTGTGTTTGATGCTGCTCTTTAATTTCCTCTGGGTTATTGTTGCTCATTTACAGCTAGTTCTAAGGGACTAGTCATCTTCTGTATCCTTGCCAGCCAATTTTGTAGTACTCGTCGCTACTATATGTCGGATATTAGCAAATATCATAGACACATATGTGTACTATCTCGGCAGACATTATGCCACAATATGTGAGGGTTCCCATAGAGAAAGGATGAATTTCCAGTTTTATATTATATGAGGAATTTTTGGGAGCTCATTACATTATAGGGGATGATATTATGTCGACAAGGATAACACTATCAAGGGCTGGGAGCTACGACAACTTCAAAGTACAGTTCTTAACAAATGAAAAACAACATAGTAATATAAATAGTGATTATAAAATTTAAATTTATTTTTTTTTTAGACTGTGTAAAGGATTTTGAAAATTTTTATTGAAATTTTTTTTAAATTCTGTGTTTTATCTCAGTAAACTATTCTGGGATAGTCGGAAACCTTAAAAGCTGGCGAGACGATCAAAAATTTGTTTTTAAATGCCGAAAACATTATTAAAAGAGAGACTATGCGCCAGTTCCACCAGTTCACAAAGTATTGTTGCAAGCTAGGGGTTCGCCGGGATTTCAAGTAAAACACAATTCGTTTAAGATCAAAATAAGTGATAATTTATTATTCGCACTTGAATTCTGTTCACACAATTATTCGCACTATTTGGCAATACTGCCCGCTTATCTATATCGCTTGATTCGATCACACGCAATCGATCGCTTTCCACCAATACGGTCGCATATACACGCTGGCTGTCACAGTCGACGTAATAAAAATTACTATGTCTCGCTGAAAGCTTCACCTGATTTTATACTATCCGGTTGCAGTCTAGGATGTACTTGAATGTTCGCTCGGTGATGTATGTGGATGGTTCTAGAAAGCTTTAGAGCTTTCGATTTTGATCTTCGTTTGGTGGTGTATGTAGAGGGTTCTAGTGAGCTTGAGATCTTTCAAATTTGATCCTCATTGGATTCTAGTACATTGGAGAGCATTCGATAAGAAGGGAGACACAATCGTGTTGTTTCGCCTTATTTACTTCAGCTAGGTTTCTGATTGGGTTATTTTGCAGCTTAGGTATTCGGTTGTTGCTGTTTCCCTATTCGTAATCGATCGAGGTGCGCGGCTGGCAGGCTTGCACGTAACAGTATTAATGAAAATTACTGAATTACGACTTGAACCGCATACGATCGAAATCATCGGAGAATACCAAATTGGCTTTAGAGCCAAACCAAACTTCCCAAATATTTTTAGATAATTTTTGGATATTTAACGTACGTGTACCTAATTTTTGTACATGTTAAGAAGTTTTAGACAAACAGAACAGTTGAAGGAGATATTTTAAAATATCCCAGAAACTGAACACTAGTGACGCACTACCAGAAAAATTTAGTTCACAGTAAAACCATTTTACTACTCTTAGAGTAGGCAATTTAGTGCCTACACTCTCAAACTGTTCTTGTTTGTAAAAATACTCTGTATTTAAAGCAAAAATAAGTGGAAAAATACATAATCTATGTAATTGTACGTCAATAATTCGTATAATCGTGTTTTAGCGCACAAATAGGTAATATTACACAATAAAGTCATCTATTTTGTTCTATAAAAAGAGTAAATGTAGGCGTCTTGATTATATTACACCATTAGTAATGTAAATTCAGGCTTAGTGTAATTTCACTTTAAATATTATGTAATATTACGCCAGAATAAGCAAGTTCCCGAGAATTTCTCTCATCATTTCGTTCTACTTCACGTCGTCAGGTTTGTTGAATGGTGTTAGAAATTAGATCAGCCAAATGTTTTTGTGCAATATTTGTGAATTAGTTCTATCTATGAATTTTTTAAAGTCTCAAAAAAGACGTCTTCGACTTTAATGTAGTGTAGTCCACCATCAATAATTCAAGCAGTTGCCGCGTATTTTGATGAAGAAGCTGCGCTTTTCTTTGAAATAATCTGAGCAAGATATTTTATTTTTAGTTTGGTGTGTCTTTGGATGATATTGCTGCTGCAAAACCAACTACTGCACCATGGCTTACAATAGTTGTTAAGACCCTACAAATAAGTTCAAGTGTATACGTAATGAAAGTTTGATATTTTTTTTTTTTTTTTCAAAATGCCTTAGACTCAGAGAACTACATCCAAATGCTGAAAATCAGATCAGTTATATATTCATTGAACAAAAATTGGTAGCGAAATACCAAAATACAGACTTTTTGGAAATTATTAAGACTTCAATATTTTCATTTGATTTGATTTGATTTATTTCCATGATATGTACATGTGTTTAGCTTATAATCTAGTTTATATTCTACAGTGATCAGGCTACTTTATGGTCTTTGCAACTTCAATATTAATTCTTCGCGTATAGCTTTTAGTTATTATAATAGTTTGTTTTTTCTATGTTTTTAATATTATTTATCCGCAACAAATATCTCAGACGATGTAGTTTTTATTTCGCCTTGAATCTTACGCCGAAAATACACGAGGAAGAAAAAAACATATAAATAATTTTAATAAAATAAACAATTTGATAAAAAAAATTGGGAAAACTATAATATATATAATATAATAACTTACAAAATATGTACCAATGAATTTCTTTGCTTATCGCTTTTCACTGGAATTATTATCAACTTGTTGTCTTATGAACGTACGTGTGTACATAATTGAAATAAATTCAAATTAAAATTCTTTATTTAATTCCGTAGTAATAACAATATCATTATGCTTATTAATAATTATTTAGTGATCAGGATAAATTCTTTGCATCCGTGGAGTTTGAACAAATTCACTTAGGTACATTATGAAATAATTATTCTCGGTTTTTTATGATAGTTTCTTTGAATTATTTTTTATTGTATCATTTTTATGTAGTTATATGTAATATACAACCATATGCATAAAATATATATCATTTCATAATTCTCCACATCTGGTTTTTATTTCAATATAAGAAAGTTTTTAATTTACATAATAAAGTAACCGTAATATGTTTTTTTATCATTATAAACTCAATTCAATTTAATACAGTACATGTATTGTGAAATTGAGTTTTTATTTTATGATTTTACCGTATAATTATAAATATGGATTAAATGGATGATTTTTACCTATAATAAAATGGGAATTTTACACAAAAAGTGTGTAATAATTTCATTCTCTGTGTAATAATTACGCCACTTTTATCTATTGATTACGCAGCTATTGTGCAATGATTACATCACTGATGTGTATTGATTACGTATATGTTAAGTAATTATTACAACTTATATGCGCAATTTTCCCTCTACTTACACCAGCATGTAATTTTACCATTATTATCGATGGAAAACAGTTGCCAAATATAATAATGGTAAATTTACTCCAATATTTCTTAGAGTGTACTCTGAGAGCAGTAAAATTACTATTGTCAGATTTAATTACGCACTCCTGTGATTATATGTGTGTATATATATATATTATTTTAATAATAAAGTATTTACTATTAATGCGAAAATTGACACACAAGTGTGGAAATCAATCACTAAAAATTTACGTAAAATTACACACGGTGTGGAAAAACTAATATGTACTACAAAAATGTGGCATGTTTATGTTTGCTTATTATTATTATGAATTTATTGATAATATAAATAAATAAACTTCAAGCGAATGATCGGCACATGAATTGCCAGACGTATTTTGAAGGGCAAAGGACACAGCAATCGACAATTCGAAAAATTTAATAAGATCAATCAACACATGATAATTGGGAAAAACCAGGATATAAGTCAAAAAGGGTAGAAAGTATTAAACACTATACATGTTTATTATATAAATTTAATTTATTTGTTTTAAAGCCACAAACTTCACACTTTGTAAGCATTATTTGCTTTTTAAATTTTACATCACGACTTACACAAAACCACGAATCAAGTGAATTAAACAACGAAGTGGTCAAGTTAATACATATCACAAAAAAGCAAATTACTACGCTTGAAGTATCAAAATTACATGCAAAATGCGTAATTTTATACACAATGATCAATTTTACACATTAAATATGGAAAATTTGATGCGGTAAAGTAAATTTCTGAATTAAATGTGTAAGAATAAGCAGCTTTATGAATTACTCTCAATTTTGTTAAATTTAATGAAAATTTGTAAATTTACTACATCAATGCGGAATATTTTACTGCTTTAAGGATAGTAATTTTCACAAAATTTTTTTACTGTGTATAGTGTAATGTAAGCTCGGTGTATTTTTCAATAGTCACTTTCTTTCCATAGACAATTTTATTAAAAGTTCAAATTGTTAGTAGCCTATCTATAGAATATATTTTAGCATTTTATATTATAAAAACTTTTTTTAAATACAAATTGCAGAGAGTATCTAAATTTCAATTCGATTCCCTTCTTAATACTTTTCTTCCGAGTCCGCTTCATCTTAACGATCCCCCGCCGTTCGTCAAAACCTGAAGACTAATTTACACAAATTCCGTCATTCGGCGACATTTTATCCACGTGGGAATTGCATTTTTCTTTCACGCCCTTGATTACATGCCCGACACGCTCAAGATTGTGACTATTTTTTATTTTAACAATTCATAAGAAATTCACTTGACAAATTGATATTTGCATTTAAATTGAAAATTACAATCGTCCTGTGGTCACAATGGTAAAATTTCGCGTCAAACGGTTTTTTTTGAATTTTTATGAGCATCATCACGTAGTGTGCTGAAATAAGAAAGGGGGTATTTAGGTTTGACGATGACTGCGAGGTACATCCCTCAAGTGTCAAGTCTCCAAAGTATGTCGATTCCGAGCTATTTGACAAATACGTTGAGAGTGGTTGGGGCAGAGGAGGGTTGATGCGACCCGCCCAGTCGGTTGTCGAACTTTGTCAGATACTAATTTCGTTGATTGCCGGGCAATTATCCAAATGAACAGACTGACAAATGGCTCGTTTTGCGATTTCCTTCAGTCGATAACGCGATACGATAGGCTGTCACAGTACAAGACTAGGAGAAAGAAGACAAGGACCACATGTCGCTTAATCGTTTCGATTATCCTTCACGAAACTTGATTCATAATTTTTCGTCCTGGTTGGTGACTTCCTTAGAAAAATATTTTTTGACATATGGAGCGTTAATGATTGTGCATATTCCAAATAATTAGGAGCAATTTCAAATAATCGTATAGGTCGTTTTTTCTCGTAAGGACATTAGCCAATTTTACACATGACTACGGAATGGGCCCATAAATCTCACTTATTTTTGCATATGGAACTGTTGTTACTAAAGTAAGCACGCACTTTGGATTAGTAATTTCACTCAAGAAAATCTAAAGGAGACTGTCAACGTTAAGGGTAGTGCAGCAAAGAGAGCCTAATTAGTCACAAAGAAGAGCCAAGTTTCACCTTCCCGGGCCTAACGTGCTCCGGCTGAACGTTAATATCAATAAAAAGAATCTCCGTTTTGGCACGCTACCAAAAATTAGTAAATGAGGGCCAGTTTGCGCCCGGTACGACCGGGTACGGTACAAAAATGTGCTACTCGTACAATTCTTAATTCGTATTACAGAGCCTGGCAAGGGTCGAAGGAAAGTAGTTTAATGTGGGGTTGGATGAGCTTTGTGCGATAGTTCGGCAACGGAACCGGGTGCAAGGGGCTGCCTTTTCGGTTGTGTTTTTTCTCCGAAGGGTTGCATGTCGTCACGTTATTGGTGTCTGTAGTAATACTCTCTGTACAGAATAATTGGTAGCAAATGGAAGGAGGGAGTGAATGAGATTTTCCCCGGCTTATAACTTGTAAGTAACGTTGAACGGATGATTGCTTCCTGTGTTGAGGACGGAAAATCGATCAAAATCGGAAGAAATTACGCGGTGATTTAAAGGCGCACATTAAAGACACTAAATGTAACTGCTTCCTGGGATTGAAATCGAAGAAAGTTTCGAATATTTCAAATGAGCAATGATCGATTCGAGGTACTCTACTGTACCCAGGTAGTAAATTTGAGATATCGAAAAGTACAAGCATGTCACAAATCATTATAAGTTTAAATTAGTTTAAAATGTTAAAAGCGCAACATGAAGCCAAATCAGAAAATTGTAAAAAATAAAATAAGTTAAGTAGTTCGCAGTTCGTTTCTAGCCTGAAATTGGTTCTTAAAGTGTGAATTTTATTCAGAGAGATAGACTTTTTCAATTCTTTATAAAAGATGTTTAAAGGGAAGTATTCCAGGAAATGAAATGGAATAAAAACAAATACCGAATATCAAATTGAACAACACATGCATATAAAGAAATTAAATAGATACTTTATTATCTATTATAATACAATTTAAAAAAAAAACCTACACAATGAAAAATACATCCATAGAATTTTACATCTACTGGATAGTAGGCAAATACGCCACACCTTTTCAAGTAAATTTACATTGGGATGTAATAGTCAATTTGAATGTAATTTTCAATTTTCTATCAGTAAATTTCATTTTGCAATTTACTGATTGCAAAATTTCAGCTTCGAAAGCAGCAAATTCACTGGATATTTTCTTGAATTTACATTCTAAAATAAGTTTATAACTAGCACTCTTTATGATGCACTTATTTCTACTCAACGATATTTAGTTGCGATACTCGTCACATAATTGGGGAATAGCACTACTAGCAGTAAAATGCATAGTATACTAGGTAAAATTATCGAATTTGGGGTTCAATACTAGATTTATATCTATTCGTTTATCTCGAAAATGTTTAGTATTGGCTGATACACTGCTGGTATTCACGAATTTCAATAATGTCACATTTTAATTTAATGCTTTTTAATTTATTTATACAACAAATCGTTTATGGTATTAATACTATACACCAAATTTTTTAAACTAACCATTATAATTTAAAAATCTGCTAACAGTCTGGGCGCAACTTTATTATTTTTTGGGTAGAAGTTCGGAACGCGTTTAATTCTGAGATGCGGTGTAGGTTACTATGTGACTGAAAACCTAAAAAAAGGTCGGCGAGCGGTTAGAAGGGGGGCGCGCTAGAATACTTACGCCGCTCCCACATATAACATATGAATGATATAATTGGGTCATACTCCAGGACACAGTCTAAGTCGTAGTATAATATCAGTTGTTATTACGTCTTCTTGGAGTTTAATATCAAAAAATACTGAAATCAACTTTCTGACGACTATGTAGGAGGCCATAGGAAGTAAAAATGAATTTGATATCTCGTTAGACCTAAGAAATATGTAGGAATTTGCGAAAACATATGCAACCCTCTTGCACCCACTTTGGGGTTGAATATCTAAAAATCCTGAAATCAGTTTTTAGATATATATAAAGAAAGCCCGAGGATTTGAAATCCAATCCGATGTCTTATTACTCCTAAGAGATATGGCGAAATTCGTGAAAACATGTTCAACCCGTTTATACCCTATTAGGGGTTAAAAAAAGAAAAAAGTTGACAAGAAGTTTTAGATGATTATTAAACAAGCCCGTGAAAGTAAAAAGTTATTCGATACCAAATCAGACCGGAAGGATACAGCTGAATTCGTGAAAATGTATACAACCCCTTTACACAACCTTGTAGGTTAAATTTCAAAAAATCGTGAAAACACTTTCTAGATATTTATATGAAGAATCCTTAGAATAAAAATGAATTCAATATTTGGAAAGACCTAATATATATGACGAAAATCGTAAAAATATATGCATTCCATTTTCACTGATAATCTTTTTGCCCGCCTTCCAAACTCCAATGGATATTTGAATTTTTTTTTAATTAGAATTACTTCTCTAGTTGATTTACATATACATACTGAGTTTCAACATTCTAGCAAAATCCGTTCTATAGTTAGGAAAAACACCCCCACCGCAGTACCATAGTACCACTATAAACAATTATATTTTTTTTTGCTGCTACAATAGCTCTATCTACCTACCAAGATCCAGCTTTATATCATTATCATATCATTTTCCTTTTTACCCTCCCCCACTTTCACCCCCTACACCCTTGACACCAAATTTTTTTCCTAATTGGGGTCTATCAGGCCTACTTCTGGTAAAAGTTTTAAGCATCTATCTTACACTGTTCTTGAGATATGAGACGTGATTTTTTAGAAAAATTCTTTTCCCCTCCACTTCCATGCTCCACCGCCCCCCTTTAAAAGTTTTACTATTAGCAAACTTTATTTGTTAACATTTATACAGAAACCGAATTTTATCTTTCTAGTGCAATTGGTTCGTGAGATATCGTAATCTAAGGTTTTTCACCCCCATCGCAGTACGCCACTGCCACTCCACACAAATTTGTTTTGGATCTATTAGCCTAGTATACCTACAATTCAATAGTTCAATAAGTTTTTATTTTGTGACATTAACCGTTTATGAGATAAAGACGTTAGAATGTCTCGATCTCGGCTTTCGAGCGTTTCGAATGCACTATTATTCCCCCCTCTCCCACACCCCTTCACCAATATCAGCAAATTTTTTGAAAATGGGTCCACCAGCGAAGCTCTATATAAATTCGAAGTTCCAGTCTCCTAGCATAAGCGGTTGCTGAAATCTAGAAACCAAAATTTTCCGTCTTAAACGCTTTCTCCACCTCCCCCTCACACCCACACCCCTCAAAAAGTAGTCACTTCAAGGGGCCTACCTAGTCTATTCAGAAAAAAATCAATTCAATTTAATAGCTCATAGAGTTTGGGAGCTATAAGCCCTCAAACGATTTTAGCGGACGGTGCACAGGCGGACTGACATTTTTTTGCTTGTTTGGTGTTTATTAGTAATAAAACGTGTAAAAAAAAATTTCAGGAAAGCAAATTTTTTTTTTAAAAAAACGATAACGATACTTTATTATTAAAATAATAAAGTAAAATGTAGGAAATATTCCAATAAATACTTCCAAAAAAAATATAAAATATAAATACTTATGAATAAATTATTAAATGTACAAATGACAAAAAATGTTACAAACAAAATATATATATATATTTAGGGGTTGCGATTTATTACCAATTTAGTTTTGGAGTAGTTATCTATAATTTTACACTCATCATTTTTTTTTAATAAAAAAATTTTGTGATAGACCGGAAATTTCAAAAATGATTGCGAAAAATATTGAGAAACATGTCATCTCCCCAAAAATAGTTAGCTGCGCCCAGACTGTTGGCAGATTTTTGTAGGGTTTACAACCACTGAACCAAAAAAATGTTATCTTAAAATTGACATTTTTATACTGCCATCCTGTTTCTGTAACATTAAATACAGCTATTTTTATCTAAGAATATTTTTTAAATAAATTTCTTTCCTAAATATGTCTCAGGCATTAATGGCTTCATTCGATATCAAACACAAAATTTATTTTCTAAGCGGCTTTTGTCTCTTTTTTCCGGGTATAATTGGATTTACATTTTGAATATATCCACCCTCAGTCGAAGCGTAATTAATCACCTAATGGAAGCAAAATTTTAAGTGCAAATTTTTGTTCGTACTATTAATCTACTCGAAAAGCTAATCAATGGGCGTAATTAATTTAAAGCCTGGACTCCAGAAAGAATTTCTTCTTGTTCAGATTTCAAATTGGGATTTGTCATTTGCGGGTTGTATTGAAAACGTACTCAACCGCTTCTCCCAAAATGGGCTATGGTTTGATGAATACATTAATTAAAAAAAATTCAAGCGATTAATAATTTTTATAGAATTTAGTTCAGCCCACGAAAAAATAATAGCGCAATTCGCAACCTATCCCAAGTCCAAAATTTAAAATTTTCGTATTTTTGGCATTATATCTTAAGCCACATGTTATAAAGTGTATTTTGTGTCGATATCACACCCCATTACATGCACAAGATTTCAAATTGCACTCCTGTACAATTTTCAAAATGTAACACGTGTGTTAGTATTCACCACAGGAAGTTAAATGCTGTGAAACGTTTATCCAAAAGTAATCCCCAACTAATTCTAAATTCATCGTTCCGGATAAGAAAAAGTTGAGGTCATCGGAAATCATCGATAGTGTAAATGATTTTCAAAAGGCCTGACATGCAACAACCAGGAACCCAAAAAATAAGCAACACACCATAACGACATGCACATTTCACACATAAAAAGGTGTGAAAATAAATAATCCACAGAGTAACACATTTCCACAAAAGCCAACAAATCACTGCTGTCATTTGGGGTTGAAAGGTATTCCTCCCCCGACATATGTTTAAAGCGTTTCAAGTACTCAGCAACGACTGTTTCTGATCATTTATTTCCGTCTCTTTAAGGATTATACCCCAAAAAATATCGTTTTTGTGGGGGTTACCCCAACTGCGGCCATGCACGCCACCAATCCCTAGGCCAAGTTACGTAAAATACGTCTTCGTATTCGGGAATTGAAGACGTGTCTGGTAAAGCTCGAAACAGGATATCTCCGCTCGTTGCCGATTCTTGATACTAACTGAACTTGTACGGGAGATTTCCAGTACGCGAAACCTTCCTAGTATTTCCGATTTTCCGGATAACGTCGTCCTTCTACACTGGAACGAGCTTTCGGAAAATCCTAGCGCATGCTTAAATTGCCTGGAAAATAAATGGATTTTTTTTATCCTGGCGGGCCCAGACATCAGCGGTTTGAATAGAGCCCGCCCATTCTCCAGAAAATGGGATGCACTTTTGTATTTGGGCCGAAAACTTTGTTGGTTGGTCGTACAACGAACTTTTCCGGAAAATCGAAAAAAAACGGCAACAGACGAACGAACGACGAAACTTGTGACGACGAGACTGATGAGGTTGGTCCTAGAACACAACAACAAAACAACAATTTTATGGAATAAAAACGAGTAGAAAGTTTTTCCTTTAGGGAGTCGCATTTCGACGAGTACACAGCGAAAGGAAAAAACCAATTTTATTAATTTTGAGCTTGAGGTACTGTTCCCGGAAAGTTTTCATCTACCTACCCTGAATGCAAGCTATGTAATCGAATCAGTAATTTGGAAGCGAAGGGTAGTTACATAGAGCTAAGGACGGCTGTGTTAAGGCGGGTAGCCTTGTTCTAGTTCAACTTCAAACTTCTTATCACCTTGAACTAACAAAGACGATATTCATAAATTCAATTTAGTTGTCTTGAAGATAAGATTAGAGTTGCATGCAGGATTGCTGGCAATTTTCTGTTATTCTTCTTGACAATGACCACATTTTGATAATTTTGTTTCACATTGGATTTTCAACTTTTTTTTGCTGTAAATATTCTTACGTACAAAATTTACTTTTAAAACAAATAAACACAAGACAATATTAGAGGAATGCTATTGACATATTGGTCTCCTTTCTATTATTATGAATCACGGAACGATTCATGGCGACTATAATACAATGTTGCTTTACGTTTGGCGTCAACAATACTACATAAATCTGACTTAAATTTAAAAAACGTGTTCGTAGGCGCCATGTAGCACTCATGAAATTTGGAAAAACTGGAGCGTAATTCTGTTAAAATGAAATTAAGTACACATAGTAAAAATTGTTTTGGACATCTGTTTTGCAAATAAAAAATATTGAAAAATTCATATTTTTTTACTACATGAAACAAAGCAAACTACTTCATTAATAAAATACTAAAGTGAAAAATACATTTGAAAGGAATCAGAACCAAAAAATTAAACAAAATTTACAAGTAGATAAAATATTATATTTTTCAAAAAGAAAAGTTAAAATCTCCCATATTTATTACGGAAAAATAATTTTTTCCACTATTTGAGTAATACTAAAAACTTCAAAATTTTACTCTGTTTTTTTTTTAATACAGAAAACAGTTCAGGAAGGATGCCTATATCCAGACAACTCGATTTAAATGTGAAGAGCTGATAGATCATATCTCTCCTAAAATGATGGTAAAACTTTTTCTTGTTTTAAATTATTTTCCAACAAAGATTATCAAAACATAAGACCACTAATTACATTTTTATACTCTAGATGAAATCATATAGAGTATTATAAGTTTAATCCAGCCCAAAAGTTTGTAACGCATAGAACCGAGCCTCAGACGAAAAAAAGTTTTATATTATTTTGTGTTTATTTGTGGCCAAAAACTCCAAATCCGCTTGAGGTCCGTCCGTCCGTCCGTCCGCCCGTCTGTCTGTTTGTCCGTTAGCACGATAACTCAAGAACGCCTTCACTAGGATCTTGAAATTTTGAATCTGGATGTTTGGTTCGTTCGTTAACGGGAAAAATCGTCCTACTCCTTGGGGTAGCTGCCATAATTTTAAAAACACGGGTTCAAGAATATTGACCTATAACTTGAAGAACTTGAACAGAAGGGTTTAAGCTACGACTTTGAAATTTTGTATTTGTTAATTTTCCAATAGTTGGAGCTAAATGTATGATTTTGAAAAAAATTCTATTAGCCCTTCGTGTAGCTGCCATATAAATATCCTGTCAAAATGTCTTCACTTAATTTACGGAACTCACTATAACTCAAGTAATCGTTCAGCTATGAATTCGGAATTTTGGACAAATTAGTTTTAAGTGAAAATGAAGTTCGAGTTTACTAGTCAGCGAAATCCTTTTACGCCTTCTGGTACCTTCCATACAAAAAATCCTTAAGACACGTGTTCAACAATATTTTACGATAACTTTTGAACGCTTCAAGCTGCGAATTTGAAAAGGATAAATATGTGAGTCCTTCCTGCAGCTCCCAAGTGAAAATCCTTCGAAAAGAAACATTTTTTTTCAGTTCAAGATATAAAATTAAACACTGAATATTGTCTTTTAGTTTTGAGTAGCAATCAAATGAGAGTCCTTAATGAAGGACATACTACATACATCTACTTTATCCCCAACTACAATATAAATCGGATTTCAGTATTCATCTAGAGTATTATACGATTGGCTTGCAGCCGATCGAGACTGCAGTATGTTTTGTATTGTAGTCGGGCCGCAAATTAAGATAAGTGCTGGCTTACAAAAAAACATGTAGAGCGATGTAATTAGTTCTAACTTTTTACCAGTACTGGTACTTATGACGCTAAATTTGAAACGTTTTCCTTTCCGAACTCTCCAAATTTGACTGTTTGTATCCCGCCTAAAAATTGGATAGTCGACCCAATTGCAAGCCATTTAAGGAAATTTTTTCATGAGCCACTGCTTCCCTAAAAAAATATATTCAACACACTATTTTCAACCCCCAGTTACATATATACGAAAGCCAAGTTTCAACTTTTTCATTTCTACCTGGGGTATCCTAATACAAATTTATAATTAATAAATCAAGACAATATAAAATAACCAGTTTTCGTATAAAGCACAAATTGTTTTTTTTTTCTTTTTAGGTCGAAATGCGCAAATATAAAATTTCAAAATATAATTTTTTTTTAATTGCAGGTCTATCATATGTGCGTAAGAATACTAACCCTTATAAAGCGTCTTTCAATAAGGACGTTCAATTTTTAAATGTAAATAAAACAAGTTGTGTGTGAGATATCCACCCAATTCTTTTTTTATTTCAAAGAATATTTCATAGCATTAACTATGGAATATAACGTCGTTCAAATGTCCCTGCTTTGCTTGGTGGCACGTATTCGAGAGGTTCTATTTTCGTTGACTTTGTCGCATCAATCTGGCTGAATTTGCTGAATGGCGTTCATTATGTTGACTTTGAGGGCATCAATTGTTTGCTGTTTGCAGGCAAAGACCTGCGATTTAAGATAGCCCCAAAGAAAAAAGTCAAAAGGCGTTAAATCGCACGATCTCGGTGACCAGTTAACCTCGGCGCCGTGAGAGATAACTATATGATACCAATACGATATCCATAACGCGGAACGAACGGAGCACTGGTTTTGAAAAAAAAAATTGATAATTTTCACACGTTGTTCAACGCTATAACCTTCCATGGTGAACAATTCACAACAAATTTAACGGATGTTGCTTTAACAACATGGCCGCTATAACCTAACAAATTTTGAGCATTCCTATTGAAACACCCTATATTATGAACTGCCGCAACTACAACAATTGAATAAGATGAATAAGGAAAATAGAGTAAAAACGAATTGGATTCTTATTTAGTATTGATCTAATATCAAAGTGTTGTCTAAATAAACAACAAATAAAAATAAAGTTATGAAATGATAATATAAACATACAACATTCACGATCACACTCTAGATAAAATACTGAATTTCGATTTATATTGTAGTTGAGGATAAAGTATAATAAGGAGTCCGCATGTAGTTTGTTCTTTATTAAGGACTTTCGTTTAGTTGCTACTTGGAAGTAATAGACAATACCTTTAATGTTTAATTTCATATCTGAAACTAGGTAAGACACCGAAAGTAAAATGGTCATGTTCCAAGGACTTACACATGGAGCTGCAGAGAGGATGCACTCGATTTATATCCGATTTATCATTTTACCCGAAATTTAAAAAAAATTTGCTATGTCTAACCGCTTATAGTAGGAAGTTGAAACTAGGAATTCATATTTAGACCAATGATAGTGCTGCCAATTACAAAAAATTATAGACTAGGATCGACGGGTACGGGAGTGGGAAAGTAAATATGAGTCCGAAAGACTCTGAACGTGGACTCGAAACATTTTAAAATCCGTATCTTCTAAACGGTTTATGTCCCAAAATTTAAACGTAATAATTGTACGGAGATGGGAACAAAAATTTGCCAGTGATGCGCAGTAAAAAAATTTGTGAAAATTACTGTCCTTAAATCAGTAAAATATTCTAAATTGATGTAGTGAATTTACAAATTTTCATTAAATTTACAAATTTTCATTAAATTTAACAAAACTACGAGTAATTTTTAAAAGTTAGTATTTTTACACATTTTCGTCAAGAATTTACTGGCTGAAAAGTAAAATTACAACACCGAATGAAATTTCACATTTTTATTGTGTAAAATTTGTCATTCTGTAAAATTATAATATTATAATTTTGATACTTCAAGCGTTGTAATTTGTTTTTTGTGATACGTATTAAATTCACCGTTTCGTTGTTAATTCACTTATGTAAGTTGTGATTTAAAATTAAAAAGAAAAAAAATTTTATGGTATGCGAAGTTTGTGGCCTTAAAACAAATAAATTAAATTTATATAATAAAATATATATAATAGTTTTTTATACTTCTACCCATTTTGGTTGGTTGGTTTTTTTTCCCAATTATCATGTGTTGATGGATCTGATTGAATTTTTCCTTTTGTTGATTGCTGTGTCCTTTGCACTTCAAAATACGTCTGGGAATCTGCCGGTCATTCGCTTGAAGTATATTCATTTATATTATCAATAAATTAATAATAATAATAAGCAAACATAAACATGCCACATTTTGGTTCTACCTACATATTAGTTCTTGCACACCGTTTGGAATTTTACGCATTGTAAAAATTTGCCTTTCCATACCAGCAGTAAATTTACACATTTTTAATGATTCATTTCAACAGTTATGTGTGAATTTCCGCATTGATGTGATGTGTTTCAGCGTAAGTAGTAAAAATCACAAAAGTGCGCAAAACAATTTGACAATAGTATTTTTACTACTTTCAGAATAGGCACTAAATTGCCTACTCTGAGAGTAGTAAAATATTTTACTGTGTAAGAAGTGATAATGAATTAATTTTGCTTTACGATTCTTGTTTTTAGGATTTTCTGTTAATAAACTTTTTATACAAACGTTTATGTTTTTATTGAGTTTGCAAAATATTTATCAATTAAAAAAAAAATCGGCCAACTTTGTTATTTTCTCAGTAACATTCCAAAATTTGTAAATAAATGCGGAGCAGTTTCCTCCTGATTAATCCATCGGTTGTCAATAGCAAAATAACCTGTACTGCATCTCAATATTAAACGCGTTCCGGTCCGGCTTTCTACTAAAAAAATAATAAAGAGGAGCCCTAACGTATGCAGATTTTTTGTACGGTATTGTATCCTTCTCGAAGAGCTAAATCTAAATGCCTGGATCCTTACGTAGTAGCCTGACATGTTCAAAAACACTGTAATAACAGAGGCATTCCTAAACAGGACATGCAATATTCACATAATATTCCCCTCAAGCCATGTACATCTCGAAGGACCAATAAATCCAGTCATTAAAGCACAGACTCCATCTACTTGGAGCAGAGATAAATTTTTACCCTCCTCGTTTCCTTCATCATAAAGAATGTCCCCCTTTCGAAATTAAGGATCTAACTGAGCGATAATTTCACACGGCTCCTTCTAGTGCGGTGAATCTACTCCTTATATGGAAAGCGGAGATTGTATGCAATGTGCATAACTTTCTCAGGACTTTCATGTACCTACCTACTATTTAGTAGTAAACTTTATTTCGCAAACCTTATGGGTATAGACGCCAGAAACACATCTATAGATACTCGTACAAAACGAAAACTCGAATATTTACGCTAAAGTTATCTTTAAAGATAGCTGGCTTGTGCTTGCTTGAAAAAGAACACTAATGACGTCACGTTCCCTCTATTCTATATAGTCACTAATTAGGGATTTCTTTCGATAAAATCGAGTTTATTTTTCCGTAGGTTTCGAGTGTAGTTCAAGTTTATCCCGACCTAGTCCATAGCTCCTTTTATCGAATACCAGTCCCAAGAAGGTGTCACGCCATTGTTTATCTGAAAATTAATTGAACCAGGCAGTTTATCCTAGCGTTAATTATATTAAAAATTGAAACTGACATCTGTTGTTGAAAAACGTCGATGTCCTTTTCGGGCAACAACAAAAAGACATCAGTTCAAGAAAGCGAAAATTTCTTTTAATAAGAAAACAACCTCATTCTGTTCAACTCCCAATTTCGGAATAGTAAAAGAATTTTAATTATTCGCTTTGATGGTAACAGCAGTTACCCAAGGAATCTACTTCGGGCGAGTATGCACGCAATTCAGTTGATTGTGGGGCTCTATTTGACTCCTCTGATTCGATTAGGGACTCTATAGGAAAAAAATTCCCTTGGAAAAAAATGCCCTTTATCTCCCGAGCCACCCTCCTGAGAACTCATTAGCCGAGGGGATGACTTTTCTTGAATTGAACCTTAGTACGTCATAGTGCCCCCCAATGAATGCCAATTTCTGTTTTGTAAGTCATGGATACTTTGATTCAGCCGACCGTAAATTGAAAATCTGAATTTTTGGACCACTCTTCGAGTTTTTCTTTTGCATAATTAAATTCATTTTGGTGTTTACAACCGGCATGATGAAATGGTCAGAGGGTACTTATTTTTAAATGATCTTGAGGAGAGTTATAGGTGCAATGCGAATTGTAGGCATCAGTTTAACGTCCAATACACTGAACCAAATTGTTAATATTAATGAATTTTTTCGCTAAACTAGTGAAAACATTCGTCAATTCTGGTTCAATGAACGCGTGCATATTCATCAAATGATGAACACTACTGACAATTTTTGCATCATATTAACGAACAATGATGTAATAAAATGTTAGTGAATATGAACGTCATTTGATGAATTTTTCATCATACTGTGGTGGTACGTCACGTCACATTTAAATAATCCTATTTAACTGAGTTTTGAACGATTGCCAACTTCATACATATTATTGAAATTAAATCGAAGTTGGCATATTTTATAAAAAATTAAATTTTTCAAATATTTTTTTGAAGTCTTATCAAACTCCTTACCGAATAAGGTTGCAAATTATTTAGCTTTATGAAAATTGATAAATAAAATTAATTAATATGGTGAAATCGATTAATTTATAATATCTAACTATGTTAAAGTTATTAAACTGAAAATAATTAATATTGTGAAACCAATATATAATATCTGACTATGATAAAGTTATTAAATAAATAATTAATATTTGTGAAATCATTAAATAAATATCAAACTTTGGAAATTCGTCAAATATTAACAAACGAAGAACTTACAAGAAAATATCGCTAAAAAAAAATAATTCATTGCATAATTTTCTTCACATTAACTAACGAACATCGCGCAACTAGAAATCGCAGCGCAGCTAAAAATCTTTGATGTAACGTTCATCAATTAGAAAAGCATTTACAAATTTCTTCACAAACAGGTTGATGAATGTAATTTCGTCATTTTGACGAACAGCTTTATCTAAACTTCAGAGACATGATGCACATTACATCCGGATAATTTATTTTGCATCAAATTGATGAAATCAATTTGAAGAAAAGCGTTCATCGATATGATGTATGACTTTTCTTTTAGTATACTAGCTCAACGCGATGCTAACTGTAATACCCGAAATTTTATTGCTATATGCAACAAAACAGAGTTTTATGAAACCAAAATTACTTGCCGAAACTGGGCTTTAACCCAAGCCTCAACATATGTTGGCCTTATTGTCTATTTGTTTCACTACATTTTTTTATTCTAGTCAAATTTTAATCGCCTCAGTTTTAGCATCATATTCGATGCCGTTAATTTTAATTCTAAAATCACCAATTTTAATTGTTTTTCACTACGTCGATCAAGTTTTCACTGCCAAAAAATATCATCTACTTCTATCAATATTACTTCATTATTTTTTAATAATAAAATATTGTGATCAAGCTGAAATTTCAAAAAATTTACTACCCTGACATTTTGTATTTTAAAGTTTTTGGACTAGTAAACACCAAAAAATAAAAAAAAATGTCCGTCTGTCCGCCATAAACGCCGTACTCAAAATTGTTTGAAGACGCGTAGCTCCCAAACCCGTTGAGATATGAAGTTCAAATTTTTATGGTGGGTGGTGTGTGTGTAGGGGGGAGAAGAGGGGGGAGAAGAGGGGAGCATTTTAGTCGGCAAATTTCACTTACTATGCAACTAACAACCTAAAGAATAACCAGGAGGCTATTTGGAACGTTATTTTTTAGGTTTTCAGTCGCATAGTACAGATTTATCAGAGTCTCACCCAGTTACCATTCATCCACTTTCGGTTACTTCAAGCGAAGTGGAGCGTCTTGTCGCCACTCTTGATATTAGTATGAACGGTGGCTCTGATGGTATACCCAACTTGTTATTTAAATCTCTTTCCTCATCTCTCAGTTATCCACTTGCACTTCTATTTAGTAGAAGTATCGATAAAGGTATTTTCCCCTTTCGCCGGTAGCAAGCCGTCATTACCCCTATCCATAAGAAAGACGACAAAGCACAAGTAACACTACCATCCTATCTCTATGCTACCATGCTTTGCTAAATTACTTGAAAGATTAATACATGATCATGTGTTCACAAAACTTAATCATCTTATTAATAAAGACCAACATGGCTTCTTTAAAGGTACATCAACTTCATCAAATCTCTTAGAATTCACAAATTTAGTTTCCAAAGCTTTGGACAATCATAAACAAATGGACGTAATTTATACTGACTTTTCCAAAGCATTTGACTCAGTAAATCACTGCTTATTACTCTCCAAACTTAAAGGCTGTGGAATTTCGGGATCACTGTTTCAATGGTTTGCTTCCTATCTGGTTAATCGTAAATCGCGTGTCCGTTTCAATCGTTGAATGTCATCGGAATGTATTTCTCTCTCTGCTGTTCCTCAGGGCTCTATCCTGGGTCCACTTTTGTTCATAATATTTACTAATGATTTACCACTAATAATTCAATCTCCTCGTCTCCTCTATGCGGATGACGTAAAAATTTATATGGAGATCTGTTCATTGCATGATTGCAGAACATTACAATCAGATCTTAATGCTCTTACTTTGTGGTGCTCTAGTATTCCACTTAACGTCTCTAAATGTCGTAAAATGTTAAGAGAGTCATGATCTCTTTTGATTATGATATTAACTCAGAAGTACTTCTTCAAGTCTCCCACATTCGAGACCTGGGTGTTACCTTTGACACCAGACTAAAGTTTGACCTTCACTTTCACAATCTAGTAAGTACTGCATCGAAATTATCAGGCCTAATTCTAAGATCATCATATATGTTCTCTAACATTCAAACTTGCATCAAGCTCTTCGTGTCTCTAGTGCGGAGTGGCTTGGAATATTGCTCCAATATTTGGTCCCATCACTACAATTGTTATATTATTGCTCTTGAATCTATTCAACGTAAGTTTGTTCGTTCTCTCCTTTACAAATATGGGATTCCCTATTGTCCTTACAGTGAACGTCTTTTACTTTTCAAGCTCCCATCCCTTGAACAACGAAAACTGTACATAGACGAATGTGTTCTCTTCCAAATTAACAACGGCGATGGGGATTGAGCATTAAGTTTAGACTTGGTGCTGCGTCAACCAATGCATCCTAGCAGGTCAGACTCCATATTTGCCCCTCCTTTGGCGCGTACAAATGTATATTTCTTTTCACCGATTAATCGTTTACAAAGAAACCATGATGAACTCGAGATTGGTCCTCTGAACACATCGTATCCTCTTTTTAAATCAAAGCTGAAATTATTATTTTTCTTAAACTAAATTCTAATTATATAAGTATATTATTTATAATCTTTTGTTATTACTTTTGTTTCTCTTGCTTTACTTCTCCTTCATTTATAATATTTTTCTTTTTTATTTAATTTTTTTCTGTATTTTCTGTTCTGTAATTGGATAAGTTTATCTGTACAATAGACGTTCATTAAATAAATAAATCGTAACCTACATCGCTTCTCAGCATTAAACGCGTTCCAGACTTCTACTCAAAAAATAATAAAGTTGCGCCCAGACTGTTGGCAGATTTTTATTCTCGAATGCACTGAGATCTTAACTCTGTTCTTTTCTGTCGACGGTATTGAACATTTGCGATACCAAGCAATGAAGCAAATGCAATCGCTATGGATTGCGTTTAACACGAATGTATAAGTGTATGGCTGCGGCTATTCATACAAGCGTATTGTAGATCTTAAGGCGAAATATTTTCACTGTATATATCGTCCTTTATGATGTAACACAATGGAACAGCATCAATAAATCCGTATAAAAAATACCTAGTAGTGTCGACTTCTATATAGAAAAACAATATTCTATGCTGAAGACGGTCATTTGTTCACTATTTCTATTTTGAAACCAATAGCAACTGAAAAATTCACAATAATGTATTATGTCTTGTCGAAACGATGACATATTGGCTGTAATTTCGAGTCATGGAGGAAATCAATTCCCAAATGAGTTTTCCAAAATTAAGTTCTGACTGAATCGTGAAAAAACAACTTCAAAGTACTTTTTGAACTCTATTCCGCTAAATTGGATAATTTAATACATTGTCTATTTTTGTATAGTTTGCCGGAATTTCTTAACGTATTTTAGTGAAAATCTAACTAAACCCTATTTCCAGTTTTCATAGAATAAAACTTTCTTAAAAATTTCTCTACAACTTCGTATAAAATTTATCAGATACAAGTTCACATATTTTATATAAGTCTGTCCCTTCCCGAAATATAAATCTATTCCCCAACTACAAATCGATCAATTACTTTCAGATTTCCAAGTTATGATAGCGTAATCTCGAAAGAGAAATTCCTTCTGACTATGAATTTGTAAGAATGTTGAAGTGCATTCAACGAAATAAACAATGTCCAGGACAATCAAAGTATAAATGACCGTCATATATCTCGGCTGCGAGGGTGGATGGCGAGCTTTTATCTGATTACCCCCAATACACAAAACGAATTTGTCTGGTCAGTTGCCATTTAGGGCTGGCGATACCCTACCCACAACCTCCCCTAATATTATTGTATGGTTGTCGACCTTCGATATTTTTACGACTTACAACTGAACGAGTGATTACACTTTCGAGAGTTTATCTCATCTTGATGGACGTAAATCATCTGTGCAGTTCGCAATTTTATTAGTTATTTTAGTATCGCAGTTTTTTTTTACGATAAACTTTGAGATAGTTCATAAGTGGCAATACTTTCTTTGTGTATTTTATAAATAAGAAAGCAAAAAGGTTTTGTGTGGGAACTATGCAATTGCGTCTATGGCAGGGTGCACTTCTTACAGCCGTATAACAAGACCTCAACCCGCTTACTTCATACACTTTTTGTTGGAACAGGAACGATGAACACCCATCTAATATAAATTTATTGAAATTTAATAATATAGCTTCGCAAGCTTTGAAGATGATCACTTTAGAAATGAACCGGATAAATAGCATTATGTTCGCTCACCAGGCAGATCCTGGAGGCAAAAAGCATTACTACAGTCTACTGTAATGACGCCTACCCCGTTCACCTCATACCTTTGTAATGTCCGTGTCCGTTTCTATAGTCTTATTGAAAAGTTGACTGTCGATGGTTCGGTTAGTACCCAACTAATTTAACCGAAAGGCAAAAAGTCTTCTTTGCACTTCATCTTAATAAACTCCCAATCATCTTCCGGTTAAAGGACGAAAGAGTATAGTCGGTCGAAGCCATTATTTCGTACATATCTTTTGTATCTATGGTGTGCGGTTCCAGACGAGTAGATTAATTTTATATAAATTAAAATTTCATGTAAGGGTTCGCTAGCACAGAGAGATAATGGGGGAAAGATGTGAAATGAACGTTAAGGATCCAACCGAGTGTTTTGTATTGATTTTGAATACTATACACGTACCTATTACCGAGTATCTAGACATGAAGGGAAATTAGTACAATGAGTACTACAGGTATCCATAGAATAAAACACAAAATGTTCTACGTCTTATGTTTTCTTAGCACATCGACGGTTTTTTGATAATGACTTTTAAGGCTTGGGTTTGAAAAATAAAGGCTTTGTAACCTATTATGCAAATTTATATTCTGAATGTACCTGAAGTAGCATACTAATATTTTGACAATGGGGTAAGGTCTGTCGTTCGATGTTCTAGATGAAAAGGCGAATTCCTAATTCTTCTAATATAAAGCGACAGACCAAATAGGACTACATCTTGAGTTTTTTCGTTTTTTGTTCATTTTTTGATACTTAAGCTAGTATTACACTGTATGACCACGTTGTCAAATTGCAGTAATAAGCAATGCGAAATAGCGAATTCGAATTAATCTCACAGTATCCGCTCGGTCAAAATCGCTATATCGCATTGCTTATTTCTGCAATTTGACAACGTGGTCATACAGTGTAATACTAGCTTTACGATGGGAGCTTTTAACAGAAGTTAAAAGAGGTGGTCGGTTTATAACCGTTTTTATATAATAACAATTCAAAAGAAAAATATTGGTTCGCGACCATTTAACGGAAAAACAGCAGCGTTGGCTCAATTTTTGCTACAAAGTTTTTTTTCACTATTTTGAACCAAATCCTTTGATGATTCAACTTTCAAATTCGCTATATCTCTGAAACAAACAACCTCTTTACTGACATAACGTTGAAAAAATAAATCAACAGAATAGTACGAGCAGATGAGTACCTCTTCACAGGAAAGCTGGTTCCTTCGTCAACATCGCAGGTAAAAAATTTATTTATAGAATTGTTTTCGGCAGTCTTCCAATAACATACTAACTATAATACTAACTACAATTGTTGAGCTGTATTAAAAATTTTTTTTTACACTGAACCAAATTAATACATTATATTAATGCATTTTTTCGCTAAACTAGTGAAAACATTCGTCAATTTTGGTCCAATGAACACGTGCATTTGTTTGATGTAGTCATATTCATCAAATGATGAACATGTTCATCTACTGACAATTTTTGCATCATATTAACAAATAATGATGAAACAAAATGTTGGTGAATATGAACGTCATTTGATGAATTTTTCTTCATGCTGACGAACAACTACAACCAAAACTTGATAAATACTTTCATCATTTGATGAAATTTTCTTCAACATGGAACATGTGTGTCATTTGATGAATGTTTCTTCATACTGACGAAGAACTTACAAGAAAATATCGATTAAAAAATTCCTTCATTGGATAATTTTTTTCACATTAACTAACGAACATCGCGCAGCTAGAAATCTTTTATGTAACGTTCATCAGACAATGAAATTGCTCATCTATTCGAAAAGTATGTACAAATTTCTTCACAAACAGGTTGATCATTGTAATTTCGTCACTTTGACGAACAGCTTTATCTAAACTTCAGAGACATAATGCACGTTACATCCGGGTAATGTACTTTGAATCATATTGATGAAATAAATTTGAAGAAAATCGTTCATCGATATGAAGTATGACTTTTCTTTCAGTGTAATACAAATTCAAATAAAAATATGTTTTGGGTATAATCTAAATTAAAAACGATAAACGGTTTTGAAAGGTTCTAATACTATTTCATTAAAAAAAAAAGAATTACTTAATTGCTAAAATTGTTCCATTTAAATGAAGATAACTTGTAAAGTAGTACTTGCGAAATAAAGTTACCATAGAATCAAATAATTTATTATTAAAATAATAAAGTAAAATAATAAAATGAGATTTTATAGTACGAAGTAAAAAACTTCATACCGTGTTTTAGATAGATGTCCGTGAACAAACTTTTTTCTGAAAAATGTTTGGGGTTTGAGAGTTCAGGAGAAAACAATGCTGCCAAAACGCTCGAAAGCTGAGATAGACATTCTAAAATCCATATCTCCTAAACGGTTCAAGTAACAAAGTTGAAACTTAGTGGTTGCTTGTAGTATTGATACTTGGTGAATAGATCGAAACTTAATTTTTGCGAGTGGTGAGTGGCGTGGGTGGGTGGTGAAAAACTTTGTTTTGAGATGTCGCACGAACCAATTACACCAGAAAAAAGGAATTTGGGCTTATGTTTAAAGATGGATGGAGGAGTTTGCTAAAATTTTTGTAAATAATCACATCTCATATCTCAAAAACTGTATAAGATAGAATCTTAGAATCAATACGAGAGCTAGGCCTGATACACCACTAGCTGAAAACTGTAGAGAGGGGGTGTAAGGGGTGATGGTGGAGAGCGATGAAAAGGAAAAAATTCATTTGGATTTGTAATTCGAAATCGGCAGAAACAGTCTTTGTTGTCCCATATGTCGATGTAGATTCGTTGTGCCATTTTGTATTAGCGACGCTCCAGTCGTTTTCTTCGTCAGAATCACTCCAATTATCCCAGGAATAAAATCTTGCCATAACTTCAATCGTGAATAATACAAAATTTGTCAAATCGCCGGTTAAATCCCTGGGTATCGTAATAACCCGGAATTTTTTCACCGGTTAAATTTTTTCCCAGGGTAACTTTAATCACTGGTTACAAAACCAGCAAATCACTTGATAAAAACGATAACCGAAGGCGAATATTACGAAATCTCTGGGAAAACTGGAATTAACCAGAAGTTATGAATAACCCGAAGTGAATTTATATTACTTACAGATCTTGAACTTATCAGAACCTAGAGCCTGTTGAATTTTGATCTCTCGCTTTTATATTAGTATAGTCTAGTATTATTAAAAATTAAATAAAACTGTATTTAGAAAACCATCTCAAGTAAAAATTTGCTAACTAATTATTCATCTTGTATGCGTACAAACATCTAAACTGAAGATGATGGGCTTCTGCTGCTTTCAACGTATGCCGAAATTCCATTGTCATTATGGTCATGTGCCATTTAGGGACATTAATTAAAGCTAATGTAAATAAATTCCGCTCTAGGGTCATATTTGTTTGGGATAAATCCGTAAATATTTATAAACGGTCCTTTGTCCACTGAATGCACGGACGTCCTATAAAGACATGCTCCGTAGAGCTCTCAGATACTCCGACTGCGAGTGGCCAAATTTGACGGCCTAAATACATTAAAATCTTGATGATAAGATGACTCGTTTTTAATTAAAACATAATGCGAGTGAAATATTTAAATTTTCCAATTGAGGTTACCGTAATAGAATAATCAATGTAACATTATTTTCGAAAATTTAATGAGAAGCTGTACAGGCTCCAGCCAAACACTTTAATCCTGACGCTAATTGCGACTACCACCGAACGCTTTTAGATAAATACTCGCACCATTAAAGCTAGTTTCATCCGCCATCTAGACACCTCGGATTCGAATTCTTAATCAAGTCGCCTTCTAGGTCCTACAGCCGCATCCAAAAATACATCAGGACAATATTTTGCTCGAGACTATGCAAATTAGCCTGCAGGATAAGAAGAAGTTAAAACCATATGGCACCCTCATAATTTTCTGGGTAAACGTTCCTTTAGACTTTCGGCCCCGAAAATGTAATGGAAAAAAAATTATTATTATATCCTTGGCCTGTCCTGGACTGTTTTCCTCTTGATTATGTATGCAAAACGAAATTCGAAAAATTTTATATTCAAAATGTAATTTTGGTGACGAAGAAAATTCCTATTTAGTTTGTTCTGATTTGGATGATGGCGTTATTATGAACGGATCCTTTTGCAGGCGCTTGCTGCATATTTTACTTATTATTTTTCAGCTTTGAGAGCAAGTCCTGTAATTATGGAACGTCTGGTTTTCGGGAAACAATCGTAAAATTTTGGTTTTCTATTAGTGGAACTGATTGGGTTTTCAGGAAGGTACTTTGTTTTCTGTGGATAGAGTAAGAAAACGTGATTGTTGTTATATTAGAAACATGTGGGGTAATGTTTTCGAATTTAAATACGTTCTGGGTGCATAAGAATTTCAAATTATTCGAATTAGTTACGGATGTTAAAATTTGCGTTTGAAAATTAATAGTCTTACTGTTTTTCAGCAATAAATTTTCATTTTTCTCCCATTTCCGAAAACTAAGCACTTTCCACTTTCTGTCTAGAAAAAAACTAGCACTTGGAGAAAATGAGATGAATAAATAATGAGGAATTTATGCCAACACGGAAAAAGATCAAAATTTATAAACAACTATTCTAGCCATAACGCAGTTGCATTAACTAATTCTTTATTTGTAAGTTCGACTCCTGTTCTAATTTAAAATGTAGAGAAATCGAACAGTGTCAAAATCAATGTATCAAATTTTAAAATTTCAAAAAATTCAAATTTGAACTGAGCTAAGAATTTGACATTTTGCACAAGTTCTTTCACATTTCCAAGGATAAAAGCTGAAAATCAGCACTACCAACCAACTAATTCAAATAGTTCTAGACGTTCCTCAACAGTTTCTTCATATTCACAATCAAGGTATTTTACCTCTTTCTTCGACTTTCAATTGAAAGCCTGTAGCACTCAAGATATTGCGCTCCTTGGTTGTATTCAAATTGTGGCTATCTGTTACAAAACATTTTCGGTCACCTTGCCAGCCTCAACTAAGTTTGCTTTTTCTGTATGGTCCTGAGCGGCTCAAAAAATGTACACTAATTTTTTTCCATCATTCTATGATGAGACGTAAAACCAGCTGTTTTGGGTCGAACTCAAAAAAAACTAAATTGTTCAAAAATATGGCTAACTGAAATTTCCCGGATCTGTTCTAATTGAGACTTAATTTGTTCAACAAAATTCCCCTTCGATCTGTGCATCCAGTTTCAAATTTCCGCAACCTTTCAACGACGTTTGTTGATCCAAGTACAAAATTTGGGCCTCACATCGTGTCTCGTTGCCAGGCAGCTCTGACCAACCCTGAGTGAGAGTAGGACAAAGTTTGTCCTACTCGGAGATAGGAACATGTACTCTTCGTATCCTAATTGGTCTATTGACGGGCCATTGCCTGATCGTCCGACACTCCAGAAGACTAGGTGTTGCGGACGTTGCAGATCTGTGCCGCAGCTGTAGTGAATCCGATGCCGAGGAAAGTATTTTCCATGCTTCGCGAATGCCCTGGTCTGGCTTTGAGGGTGGAACATACTTTACCCTGCGTCTACACTGACAACTTATCTGGCAATGGCAATGGCAACGGCAATATTGCCATACACAAATTGACAGTGTATATGCACCAAACGCATATGGGAATATTGCTTTCAGCATTGCCATGGCAATTTTGAGGATAATATTGCCAGAAAACGAATCGTTTGACAGAAGTTAGCGTCGCTTGTCAACAGGTAGACTTACTTTTTTTTTGGTTCGATCGCAAAATGATTGAAAATAAGTGGACTAAAGAAAAAACTATTGAATTAATCAAAAGTTTTCGATTGCTTTGCTTCACAACTTGACACTTCGAATTCACTCGCTCAAATGAAAATTGCCTGGCAATTAAATGCTCACTCATTGC
Source organism: Beris morrisii (assembly GCA_951812415.1). NCBI lineage: Eukaryota > Metazoa > Arthropoda > Insecta > Diptera > Stratiomyidae > Beris > Beris morrisii. The sequence continues at coordinate 153,132,127 of OX638310.1, forward strand.
GATTTGACATTTAAATCAATGGCAATATTGTCATTGTCATTGCCAGATAAATTGTCAGTGTAGACGCAGGGATAGGTACACGCTTCGCGATGGACTTGGGTGAATTCACAAAAATTAAGCTAGACAAGCTGCTGCAGTTTGTCAGGCTAGCGGGGTGGTTTACCTAAGATGTGGTCTTGGGCACACGGGTACTTTTTCCCGTACATGTGGGATCACAACGGACCCATTAGCGGTATTTGTGTTTCGCCGCGTCAGCGGCCACCCACCTTACCTAACCTAACCTAAGTACAAAATTTCAATTTATTTGAAAATAGTTCAATTTAATTACACTCCCATTGAGACACATAGAAAAAACAATCAATTTCCTCCAAAAATAAAAATCTTGTGAGTGAATAAAAATCGCCGCTATGAATATCGCATTACGATTCGTATGGTGAATTCGCAAGGACTACCAGCTGAAAAAAAACCGCCGGAATATGGTAAATTTATTCAAATGGGAAGCCGTTTTGGGGTTATGAATTTTTATGTTTATGCTTATGCTCCTTGAGAGTGTCACACGCATACGTAACGTTACGAATGGTGAACGTAAACAGAGCCGTAAAGTGGCGTTTAACGAGGCTCTAATATGGAAATGAATATTTCTGGGCTTTTCTTTTTTTTTTTGTCGCCTTGCCTTACGAGTCCATTGTTGTGGACTAATGTGATAATTTGCTGACGTGGTTGGTCAAACTAAGGGATGCGTGCTGTCACTCGCAGCGATTTATTTATGAGATGTGATTTTCGACATTATAGCAGTCATTTCATTTGCATTACACTGAAGATGGGATCTAATTTGTTTACTTATTTTGGGAAATTAATTTTAACGATTTCACTAGCGAGTTATATCAGATTAAAGGACAGGTTTACTACTATTAAGATTTCTAGATAGCTTTGAGCTGGGTGTAGTCCAGTGGTAGTGTACTAGGTCTTGAAAACATTGCTACGGGGTTCAATTCGCACTCAAGGCATAATTTATTTATATGAAATTTTCAGTTGCTATTGGTTTCGGAATATTAATATAAATCGTGAACAGTGCGGAATGTTTAATTGGGTCACTAGTAAAGGATTTAACCTGAGCAAATGAGTTCTGTTTATATTCTAATCAGATTCACAAATACCATCAGAGCTGCCAGACAGTAGTTTATTTGCTATAGGCAGCTTGGCTGGTCTGGTAGATCGTATCACAGCCAATAGTACTGAAAAATTATTATTAACACTGCCATACCCGGCCCGATTCGTCATCTTCCTTCCCATCCCTAAAACTGATTAAGTTCGGTATCGCCTTTCTTCTCCACAATTCTTTCCTATTCTCCTCTCCTTCGCACCAAAAAAGCACTGCAAAATATTTGACAGAACAATACCGCGGTCAATTGGGCTCAGTTTGTTCTTGAAAATTAGCCAAAAACAGCCGTCAGCTGTGGGCGGCGTGGGCAAAAAACAGTGGCCACAAAGGCTCAGATTACCATTGTGCAGTGGGATCACAACGGACTCAATTAGCGGTCTATGTGCTAGCTATCTCTGCCAATAACTACCCACCTAACCTAACCTAGATAGCAGCCTAGAGCAAGCTGATACAGCTAACAGTGATGCATATAGCGTTAAGGGGTCCATAGACGGACATTCTTGCATGTCATTCATGCGTGCTATGCATGCATTTTTATTTTCCATACACGCTCAAGCTAACCAGTCTCGCTTCAAAAATCAAATGGTCGATGTAGTGGTTTGTGCTCTCCTAATCGACAGTGTTTCGGACGAAACAGAATAAAAAAGGGAAAAAAGGAATAGAAATAAAAATATAAATAAAAACAATTAAATAAAGAATAAACAATAGTAAATGTACTACGACAAAGCAGAAAAAAACAAATTAATGTGCCACGAGAATTTTCGGGGCACAACATAAGCACAACTCAAGAGTTTTACGACTATTCTTATATCTTTGTAGCCTTCCGATAAAGAGCTTTGTTCTAGATCGGGTTAAAGTTTAATTATTATTATTATTATATATAATATTTAATTTGGCAGATCTTGGTTGGTAGTTAGTCGAAGAAAAACTGTCTACATGTTATTTAGTTTCCTCTTATTATAGGATAGGAAAACGGAATTATGGAAAATAAAAAGGATTTAGGTAATAAAAGAATTTGGCCAAATAATCCTAAAAGCCGGACATTAAAGAATTTTTTGTTTGCGTCAATCTACCCGTACCTGAGTAGTTGCCGACATTGTGAGATTTTATGACAATTAATAAACAGGCGCGTGGCGTGAAACTTCGTAGGGCTAGTGCAATAACACGATCATGAAATTCAAAGAATTCTATAACCATAAAAACGTAGGTTTGATTCAGAAATAAAATTTTGATTGCTAAATTCCAGGAAGTAATCAAAAAATTGTGCGTAATTTCGCGATCGTATCATTACGCTAGCGCTACGAAGATTCACGCAACGCACCTTGTAAAAGATGTTTCTTTTCCGTCAGGATTAAGGTCGCCAGATTGGGCTATTTCCCGCGATTTGGGCTATTTAAATGTTCAATTCGCGGGTACAAATTTCAAAAAGCTACTTATAGTTTTTTGGGCTAGTCGGAAAACACACATAGGGTTATTTTGCTAGTTTACAACAGACCCAATTTACGAGGAAACAAAATAGAGAAATAATGTAACGACTCGCATTTCCGGGGTAGGCTCATCGGGTGCCGGGATCCGTTACAAAACATTTCTTTGATATTGGGACTTCATTTTATTCTCTAAATATAACATTATCTACTTTAAACCAACGTTTCACTAATTCCTGCTTACTTTGTCTCTCGGCTTCGCTCCTGGTTTCCTTGCTCTTACGTCTACGACTTCATCACTCTCCCTTGCGTTGACTCACGTTGGCTATGTCACCTCGGCGTAGTCTCCACTTGGCCTCCTGCGTTATTCTGCGCTGTTGCGTTAGCTTGCGTTGACTGCGTTTGCTCGGACGTCGTCTCTTCACTTTGCGCTGCTGCGTTGGCTTACGCTGACTGCGTGGGCTTGCGCTGACTGCGTTGCTTCGGCGTCGTCTCCTCTTGGCCTCCTGCGTTATTCTGCGCTGTTGCGTTAGCTTGCGTTGACTGTGATGTTGTCTTCTCTCGGCTTCCTTCTACTGCTATGCTCTATTTGCGTCGTATTCTCTTGCTGTGTCGTCGTCTCTTGGTTTCCTGTCGCTACTGCGTCCTGCTGCGTCGTCGTCTCTTGGTTTTCTGCTGCTACTATGTTCTACTTGCGTCGTCGTCTCTTGCTGCGTCGTCGTCTCTTGGCTTCCTGCACTACTGCGTCCTGCTGTGTCGTCGTCTCTTGGCTTTCTGCTGCCACTGCGTCCTGCTGCGTTGGCGGCTATCTTCTTCGGCGTCGTATTCTTGCGGCTTCTTGTGGTAGTTACGTCACATTGCGTTGGTCTGCGCTGGCTACGTTACTTTGCGCCGTTACTTCGTCTTCGTCCTCACTTGCTCAGTTCTTCGTTCGGTTCAGGCTTGTTCATTGATGGAAGTACAACTCCACAAGAGCAATATCACAAGTTGAACCGATCGAGCTCGGTTTCCCAATAATGTTTAGGAGAAAGGAAGTACAACTCCACTATCCCAGTCACAAACATGGGTACCGCCGACTGGCCTGCTCAGTTCTTCGTTCGACCCTGGCTTGTTTATTGATGGAAGTACAACTCCACAAGAGCAATAACCCAAGTTGGATCGATCGAGCTCAGTTTCTCAAAGTTGTTAGAAGAAAGGAAGTACAACTCCACTATCTTGTCACAGTATGAGCACTGCCGACTGACTTGCCTTCTGGCTGATTCGTTCTTGTATATATTCAGTGAAGAACATTTCTTATCCGTGAATTATGTTATAGACTAAATTTGTATGGGGAAATTTTGCCTTTTTATAATTCACGGCCGGTGTATGCTTATCTCGGTATATAGCCCCGCTGGGATTTGGTATACTTGTCGGCGGGTTTTCTGTCGCATCGCGTCGCCTGGGACGCTTGTGTGACCCCGCTGACCTTTTTCCAGGTAAATCCCTAATTTTTGGTGCTGTGTTTCAGCTTTGTTTGTGTTTTATGTCCTTTGTTTTAATGTATTTCGGGTTCTATGTTCTCTGTTACGTGTTTTTTATGTAACCCCGAGTCTTTTAATTTGTGTACCTAATCCTATGTTCTTGGCAATTCATGATGTTCCGTAATCCTAAGTTATACTTCATGTACTTAATCCTATGTTGTTGGCAATTCATGATGTTCCGTAATCCTAAGTTATACTTCATGTACTTAATCCTATGTTGTTTAATTCGTGATGTTTTGTAAACCTACGTTTGTGCTTCATGCACTTAATCCTATGTTGTTTAATTCGTGATGATCCGTAATCTTAAGTTTACTTCCTGTACTTAATCCTATGTGGTGTGGGTGGAAATTTCCGGAAAGTTTCCGTCCTTACACTTCCTCCTTTCCTTGATGAAGAGGCCTTATTGTGCAGGTGTATCCTCCTTGTCGACCAAATCGGACATCATACTCCTGCCCGCCGATCCGCCTGATCCACTTCTTTCGGTTTCCTGGTTTTCCGGCTTTCCGTTTGGCGAGTGTTTCTTGGATGGCCGACATTAGCTCTGGGGGAATCGTCTGAGAAGCCTCATTGCTGTCGTTGCTACTACTGCTGCTGTTGTGGCTGTTGCGACTGCTGTGGCTGCTTCTGCTGCTACTGCTGCTGCTGGAGTCGCTGCTGCTGCTGTCGCTGCTACTACTGTCGTTATCTGGATCCGATTTCTGGCCGCAGATCTCTCGGGCTATTTTCTGGCGCCAGGCCGGCATGTCGGCTTCGGAAAAGGTCATTGTTTTACCTCGGGAGCGGTGCTCTGCAAACGCACAACAAAATACTCCGCAGTCGTAAGAATTGGTTTGTTGTGGTCCTCTTGCTAATGTGGTCTTAAAAACTCCAGTCCCTTGGCCCGCGACATCACTGAGGTACTGTGCTAGTTTTCCAATTTCCGCCGGGATGCCACCACCCCTGGGGTCGTAATATTCCACAGTCGATGAGTTTAGGTGGGCGACGACCAGACACCAGTGGTCTCCATGCATATGTAGTGGGATTAATATGATTCCACCGCCCTGATAATCGGGCTGCTTCCAGCGTCGGACCCCCTCGGCTCCTCTTTTTACCAAGCACGGTAAAAAGAACGTGTTTAGCACCGCGACGCTTGATCCACTCGGTCGTCCTTTATTGTGTTGGGCTAAGAGCTCCATGAAGGCGTTCATCACATTGTCGTTTAGCCATTGGTTAGCAAGTAGCGTGGAGAGGTCCCGTCTGGACACTTGTAGTCTCCCTACAATGGCCACCACGTCGTCCTGATTCTCACCGACCCGGGGCTTCTTGACTGGTGGTGATCTTGACGTTGTCACCATTCGTTTTAAAGTCACCTCGTCTTTTGCTGAGTTGGCCATTTTATTTTTCGTATACTTATCGCACTGAATACACTGTCTGAAGTTTAATTTATACTGTGCCGAACTTGGTTGCTGTCGACCCTTTTATAGCACTAATGGTGGTCCCGTTAGGTCCTTTTTACTGTTATAAGTATGTATTCTCTTTTTTTTTTTTTTTGCCTAACGGTGTATCTTGCGTGAATATTTCGTATCTCCGTTAGTTACTCGCTTCGTCCGCGGTGTGGTAAGCCTTTATTTCGCTGAGATGCGCGGTTCGGTTGTGGGACTCGCCATCCATCCGGAGTTTCACAATTACTGGTGACACAAAATTTTCAATTCGGTATGGTCCATCGAATTTTGGGGCTAGTTTTGTTGTGAAGCCGTCCACGGCCTTCGAGACGGGGTGTTGTCTCACCATGACCAGCTGCCCAATGGAGGGGGACCATTGTCGACGCCTCAAGTTGTAATGCCGCCCTTGATCTTGTGCTGCTCTTTCTAAGTTTCGTCTAACGATCAGAAAGGCTTCCCGTAATCTCGTGGCTTTCTCAGCAGGTGTTTGTGGTACTATGCCTGTCCCGAAGGTCTGTTCGTCGTATAGCGTTTGAGGGAGGCGTAATTCTCGTCCCTGGGTTAGGAACGCGGGGCTGTATCCGGTAGACTCTGAGACAGCTGAATTTATTGCTAATGTAATCTCCGGCAATAATTCATCCCACTCCCGCTGATTGTCGCCGGTCAATTGTGCCATGATCGTCTTTATGGTTCGATTGGCTCGTTCCGTTGGGTTTTCTTGGGGAGTGTATGGGGCTGTGAATTGGTGTTTCACCCCCATCTCCTGTAGGAACTTCTGGAATGCCCTGCTGGTGAACTGAGTCCCGTTGTCGGTAACTAGTATCTTCGGGACTCCGAATTTGGCTAGGATGCGTTCTCGAAAAGCCCTTTTCAGTCCCTCGCTGGTCGCTTTCCGTAGTGGGATTATTTCCGTCCATTTCGTAAACTTGTCGAAGAACACCAATATCATAGTGTGTCCATGTTTCGAGCGAGGTAGTGGTCCCATGAAGTCTGCGCATAGGATTGTCCAAGGCTCTTCCGCGATCTGGGTGAGCATCTTCCCCGCGGGTTTCTGTTGACTCTGCTTATATTTCTGACATGACTCGCACGATCGTACATACCGACTGGTCTCCCTGAACATCCCGGGCCAGTAATATCGGTTAGCGATCCGGCCGATTGTTTTCCGGATGCCGAGATGACCGGCGCAGGGATGGTCGTGATTTTCCTTCAATATTCTGTCGCGCAGTGGTGTAGGAACGCACAGTTTCCACGGTGCGCAGTCCTCGTCGTTTGACTGATGTGGAATGTGACGATACATCCTTCCGTCCTCGATGACGTAGTCGGGGTATTTGTCCGGATTTTCTTTCACCTCCGATAACCTTTTCCTTAGCCATTTGCAGTTTGGTTCGTTTGTCTCCTCGATAGTAATCGTGTAGAGGTTGTCCGTTGGCTGTCTTGAGAGAGCATCGGCGACTACGTTTAGTTTGCCTCGTCGATACTGGATATCAAAGGTATATTGCTGCAACTCCAATGCCCATCTCGCGATTCGTCCTGTGGGGCTGTTGATTGAATTCAGCCATTTAAGTGCCATATGATCAGTAATGACTGTGAATTGATATCCTTCTAGGTAAGGGCGCATTTTCCGGATTCCCCAGATAATGGCCAGGCACTCTTTCTCTGTCGACGAATAGTTGCGTTCGGCTGGGTTCAGGTGACGACTGGCATAAGCTATCACGTGTTCCTTGCTATTGGTTTCCTGAGTTAGTACCGCGCCCAACCCGTAGTCGCTGGCGTCCGTTTGTAGCGTGAACTTTTGCTCGAAGTCTGGGCAAGCTAGCACCGGGGCGTCACAGAGTTTCTGTTTGAGGGTGTCAAAGGCGTTTTGTTGTTCCATTTGCCACTTCCAATGTTTTCCCTTTTTCAGCAGTGTGGTGAGTGGGTACACCAGCGTAGCAAATTCGGGCACAAAACGTCGGTACCAGGATGCGACTCCTAAACTGCTTCGTAGTTCTCGGATGTTAGTCGGTGGTTGCAATGCTTTGATCGCGGCTATTTTATCTGGGTCAGTATGAATTCCTTGTTCGCTCACGACGTGTCCAAGGTACTTCGTTTCCTTCTTAAAAAAACGGCATTTGTCCACGTTGATCTTTAGATTAGCCGCTCGCAGTCGTCGGAATACTTCCCGTAGGTTACTCATGTGTTCTTCGAAGGAAGCTCCCGTGACGATGATATCATCTAGGTATGCAAACGCATACGGTTCCATCTCCGGACCAATTACTTGGTCCAAAGCCCGCTGGAAGGTTGCTGGGGCCGAGTGTAAGCCAAACGGCATGACTCGCCAGTGAAATAGTCCGCGGCCGGGTACGGTAAACGCCGTATATTGCTTGCTATTCTCGTCCATGGGGATTTGCCAGTATCCATTCTTTAGGTCTAAGCTGCTGATGTACTTAGCGTTGCGTAGCCGGTCTAGGATGTACTGGATCCTTGGTAGTGGGTATGCGTCTGGTACGGAGCGAGCATTGAGCTGTCGAAAATCGAGGCAGAGTCTCCAACTGCCGTTTTTCTTTTGCACCAGGACTACTGAAGAACTATAAGGGCTGTGCGAAGGCTCTATGCATCCCTTGCTTAACAAGTCGTCTACTTCTGTGTTAATGATAGCCTGGGTGACGGGGTTGCTAGAAGTGTACCGGTGTTTGAAGGGTCGATCATCCCGCATTACGATCTTGTGGTTGGTGATATCTGTGACTCCACTAAGTTGTTCGAAAGCAGTTAATTCTTGGCTCAGAAATGCGTTAATGCCTTCCAGTTGATCTGTCACCTCGTCCTGTATCACGGTGCAAGTGCTAATGTTACTTGACTTGGGGGCGACGTCCTTGTTTTGTAGTCTGACGGTTTGGCCTCCACAGCTGAGTGTTGTCCCGATGTGATGCAGAAAGTCCATTCCCAGTATTATGTCCTCGATGATTCCAGGAAGAATCAGCAAGGGTAGGCTACACTGGCTCTGGCCTAGTCTGATGTTTGTAAAAAGGGCTTTAGCCACTTCTCGTTTCGAACCATCTGCCATTTTGACGGTTACCTCTTGGTTGATGATTCGTCCGGCGGCTTGAAATTTGTTGGCGAGGGATTCGCTAATGAAGCTTTTTGTTGCGCCTGTGTCTATGGTAGATTTTAGGATCTCTTTGCCGAGGGTAATAGTGGCGAAGAGGTGATTGTCTTCTTGGTAGAGAAGACTTACTGCTGGCGAGGCTCGACTGACTGTTGCACCGGCTTTCCTCGCGTTTGGCCGGCTTCCCGCTCGTTTCCCGACCGGCGTCTGCAACAATTAATCGTCCGGGTGTTACGGCGACCACAATCCCAGCAGAAATATACTTGTGGGTTTTGGCAGAATCGTGTCCAGTGACCATCTTGGCCACAATTCCGACACGCGGTTCTGGTGTTGATTGGGGACTCTATGGTTTGTGCCACGGCACATCGTCGTTCTTCTTTGGCCTTTATTGTCCGCTGGTTGGATTCCTTTTCACCTTGGATACTTTCAAAGTCGTCGGCTAGTGTGATTAGTTCCTCCAACGTAACGAAATCTCTTCGTCGAATGTAGAGCTGATACTTGGTTTGGCAGTTCCGGAAAATCCGCTCAAGTTGTTGCTCCTCTGAGTAGTCCGCTAGGCGCATCAGGTTTTGCAAACCCAAGACGTAGTCCTTAAAGGTTTCTCCCGGTTGTTGTTGCTTCTGCCTAATCTTGTCGTCCAAATTCTCCAGGTATCGAGCTGGGAGGAAGAATTTCAGGAAGTCCTCCTTAAATTCGACCCATCGCCTCCATGTACGGTGGTTATTACGGAACCAAATTAAAGCCCTATCACGAAGGAGCTCTGGCATTGTTCTTGGTAAGGAGTCCTTCGGGATATCGTATACAGCGGCTAACTCCTCAACACGTTCGAGGAAGCTCAGGGGCTCTTTCCCACCGTCGTACTTGACTGACCATTTTCGGATCTGGTCGGCAATCGCGGCGTACGTCATGGGGGTGCCCTGGTTTGATTGGGGGATGATTGGAATTGTATCTTCGCGGTGAATCATGGCCGTTGTGTGGGGCCCTTCCCTAGCAGTTCCCCGATCCTGTTGTTCTGAGGGTATTTCCTCGGGTTTTCCTAGTAGCTTTGGCGGTACGGCTGACATGGTATCCTTCGTATGCTTGGCCTCTAATTCCACAAGTCTGGGTTCGTGTTCGCTGTATCCTGTTTCCCTGATCCAGGCGACGAATTGTTTTCTGATGTCGTCGACGGTGCCGATGCCGTCGAAGCCGAATTCTTCCGCGTAAATGAGGAGTTCGTCCTTGCGCAAACTGTAGATCCAGTTGGTTTTAACCATGATGCTCGGTTTTCCTGACTCTTTTGGTCACTTTTCTGCACTGACTTGTCACTCACTGTCTGTTCGCGGCAATATTCTTAGTTGTTTCACTGTCTAATTCGCCGTTCACTTCACTGCTTCACACTGCTATCTGTTAATTGTTTTACTATGTGTTCGCGGGATGATATTTCACTGTTTGTTTGCTCACTGTGTTTTTCAATGTTCGTATATTTACTGTTTATTACTTCACTGCCAGTTTTCCTTGTTTTTAATGGTCATCGTCTGTTTACTAGTTATTCACTGTTTATGCACTATTAGTTCACTGCCAGTTTAATGGTTATCGTCTGTTCACTGTCACTTCACTGTTTATGCACTATTCGTTCACTGCCAGTTTGATGGTTATCGTCTGTTCACTGTCACTTCACTATTCGTTCACTGCCAGTTTTCCTTGTCCTTTATTTTGAGAAGTCCCTGCTCGGGCGCCATTGTAACGACTCGCATTTCCGGGGTAGGCTCATCGGGTGCCGGGATCCGTTACAAAACATTTCTTTGATATTGGGACTTCATTTTATTCTCTAAATATAACATTATCTACTTTAAACCAACGTTTCACTAATTCCTGCTTACTTTGTCTCTCGGCTTCGCTCCTGGTTTCCTTGCTCTTACGTCTACGACTTCATCACTCTCCCTTGCGTTGACTCACGTTGGCTATGTCACCTCGGCGTAGTCTCCACTTGGCCTCCTGCGTTATTCTGCGCTGTTGCGTTAGCTTGCGTTGACTGCGTTTGCTCGGACGTCGTCTCTTCACTTTGCGCTGCTGCGTTGGCTTACGCTGACTGCGTGGGCTTGCGCTGACTGCGTTGCTTCGGCGTCGTCTCCTCTTGGCCTCCTGCGTTATTCTGCGCTGTTGCGTTAGCTTGCGTTGACTGTGATGTTGTCTTCTCTCGGCTTCCTTCTACTGCTATGCTCTATTTGCGTCGTATTCTCTTGCTGTGTCGTCGTCTCTTGGTTTCCTGTCGCTACTGCGTCCTGCTGCGTCGTCGTCTCTTGGTTTTCTGCTGCTACTATGTTCTACTTGCGTCGTCGTCTCTTGCTGCGTCGTCGTCTCTTGGCTTCCTGCACTACTGCGTCCTGCTGTGTCGTCGTCTCTTGGCTTTCTGCTGCCACTGCGTCCTGCTGCGTTGGCGGCTATCTTCTTCGGCGTCGTATTCTTGCGGCTTCTTGTGGTAGTTACGTCACATTGCGTTGGTCTGCGCTGGCTACGTTACTTTGCGCCGTTACTTCGTCTTCGTCCTCACTTGCTCAGTTCTTCGTTCGGTTCAGGCTTGTTCATTGATGGAAGTACAACTCCACAAGAGCAATATCACAAGTTGAACCGATCGAGCTCGGTTTCCCAATAATGTTTAGGAGAAAGGAAGTACAACTCCACTATCCCAGTCACAAACATGGGTACCGCCGACTGGCCTGCTCAGTTCTTCGTTCGACCCTGGCTTGTTTATTGATGGAAGTACAACTCCACAAGAGCAATAACCCAAGTTGGATCGATCGAGCTCAGTTTCTCAAAGTTGTTAGAAGAAAGGAAGTACAACTCCACTATCTTGTCACAGTATGAGCACTGCCGACTGACTTGCCTTCTGGCTGATTCGTTCTTGTATATATTCAGTGAAGAACATTTCTTATCCGTGAATTATGTTATAGACTAAATTTGTATGGGGAAATTTTGCCTTTTTATAATTCACGGCCGGTGTATGCTTATCTCGGTATATAGCCCCGCTGGGATTTGGTATACTTGTCGGCGGGTTTTCTGTCGCATCGCGTCGCCTGGGACGCTTGTGTGACCCCGCTGACCTTTTTCCAGGTAAATCCCTAATTTTTGGTGCTGTGTTTCAGCTTTGTTTGTGTTTTATGTCCTTTGTTTTAATGTATTTCGGGTTCTATGTTCTCTGTTACGTGTTTTTTATGTAACCCCGAGTCTTTTAATTTGTGTACCTAATCCTATGTTCTTGGCAATTCATGATGTTCCGTAATCCTAAGTTATACTTCATGTACTTAATCCTATGTTGTTGGCAATTCATGATGTTCCGTAATCCTAAGTTATACTTCATGTACTTAATCCTATGTTGTTTAATTCGTGATGTTTTGTAAACCTACGTTTGTGCTTCATGCACTTAATCCTATGTTGTTTAATTCGTGATGATCCGTAATCTTAAGTTTACTTCCTGTACTTAATCCTATGTGGTGTGGGTGGAAATTTCCGGAAAGTTTCCGTCCTTACAATAAGAAAACTAAATTTCAGTCGTCCCTTGGGTTAAATCTGCTAAAATACAAAGCTCAAATACAACGTTTGCAAACTACGTCATATCACAAATCCTTTTGCCACTAAATTTCGGATCTCCAGTCATAATATGGAACAATAATAGTTCACACGATATCTATCTGGTATTAGAAAAGAAAAATTAATTTAGAATCGGTTCATTATTTGTAGACTATCTATAAAAAAAACCCCTTTTTTTAAGTTATAGACACCCGCAGAAATATAACATACAAGAGACAATAGATTTACCAGTATTGATGACTGTCATAGAGTTCCTTTATTTTTTGCATAATGTATTATTTATAATTTTTACTGGATTGGTAGGTTAAAGACACGTATTGCAAAAATGGCAGTCCCTCTAAAGTTATTGTTACATGTGTACTCTGACAACCCGAACAACTCACTTGTTATTGATATTAAAGTTTCCAGAGAAAAACAACAACTCCGAAGAGATCTGTATACTTCTCGCGTGTTAGACACTTCTCGAATGCAATAAACCTTCCGCGTTCTATACAAACAACCGTATATGTATTGCTGGAAATTTCTCGACTCAACACATGCGGTATATAAAAGCCGCAGAGCCGGGGTATAAATTTTGGTACTGCGAGAGTGAAACGATGGTCTACGCAAAAGCGTATTTTTAAAGTGATATTCATCGATAAAACCGATCAAGTAGTAAATGAAATCGAATTATGTTTTACTTGTAAACCAGGCGAAATAATTTTTCAATTATAATTTTAACCTTATATTTAACCAAAATATTTATTATACATTATACGATTCAGGAACACAGTTCGTCGTCGAAATCGCAATTGTGTTCAACACGTTTAAGTAGGTCTGTTAAAATTGCAAAGTTGAGGGCGGTATTTAGGCTACAAGTCTTCATGCGGGTTTTGGACTATTTCATAAGCTCACTCGGGGGGTTCTGCAGCCAAATATCTGGCAATCCTGGTCAGGATATGGAACAAGAACCAAAAAAATATTCATTCATTCATCTGCATTTGAAAACTGCAAAATTGGAATGACGATCGCCATAGACCCACATGCATGTTGTCATGCGCGTTGGCTCCGCCGCACAAAAATCAAAATGATTTGATTTCCATCTTGCCTCATGACAGCATGCACGAAATGCCATCATGCAGTCCCATACACGATAGATTTTCGAGAAAAATACCAATTTTCATGCAAGAGTGTCCGTCTATGGGCCCCTTAAGGATCAATTCACAATCAATGCAGCGCTGCATGCAGTAGCAGCAGATATGCGCCCATACGATTGGCATTAATTGGATTACAGATCCATGCAAATCGCTTGGAAGCAAAGTTACTTAGTGCTTGATTGGATTATGACCTTTACTCACTCACATTTTGCCAATTTATAACTGCGATTCTAATGGCAGCAAGTAGTTGCAGTCAAGTAACTGGATTCTTATACCATGGATACACAGTTAGTATACAAACCATGGTATTGAAATCATAGTATTGAAACTAGCTGCATATGATACACTGCACATATGGAATGATTTGACAGTATCTGATATAAGCAAACAAAGACATCTAGTTGCGATACTCGCCACACAATAGGGTAATGGCACAACTAGCAGTAAAATGCATGGTATACTACGTAAAATTATACCATGAAACAGGTTCAATTCTAGATATATACCAGTTCATTTATCTCGTAGGTATATGCTTAGTATTGGGTGATACACTGCAGGTATTGACGATATTATGATATCAATACCAGCAGTGTATCCATGGCATAAGAATAAAATTAATTGGATTCATTTTAAAATTAGATGAACATTGCAAATGGTGTGCTATTTTCGATTTGAATATAACATTGCATCCAGCACTGCTTTGATTTGTTGGACTTAAGTTTAATTCAAGCCGAAAAGTAAGCAAAATAAATTTATTTATCGAAATCGAATTGTGCAATTTCAATCAAATTATTTAATTCAAACAGAACTTAATCAACCATTTCAATAAACACCTGTGAAAAAAACGCCATTATCTTCATCCGTATTATTTCTCATCTTTGAATTTAACTCCCGATTGCGAAAAAAGCAACAACTGCATTTCCTATTTCCTTACGAAATTGACTATTATCGTCGCTTTTATCTATATTGTAATTATTGTTGGGTAAAAGGACGACATTAAAATCAATACAAAACACTCAAGTTTAAGTCCGGAAGGTTCTCTTCGGGTTTATCCTTATCTCTATCTCTCGTTTTTGCTTAATACATTCCATAGTATAAAATATACTAACTTCTACCCCTCGGCATACTGAAGAAACCCTATAGAGAATTTTAATTTATACAAAATTAAGCCAGTCGTCTGCAACCACACCGTAGATACGACGAATAATGGCTTTTTGAACAGGGGATGATTGTGGGACTTATTAAGATTAAAATGCTGGAGAGACTTTTGCTGCTGATGCTACTGCTGCTCTTCAAATTAACCGTCTATTCTTCTAGAAATCTGGTTATAGACTATACAAGTATATGGACATACGGTTGGTTAATAGCGTTTTAATTTCTTGTACATTGGCCCTTATCTTCGTTTCGAGAATATTTGGGCCAAATCCTCATGTTACTCGTTCATATCGGATACATTGGGCTGTAAAATATTTTATTTGTAATTTTTGGCTTTATTATAGTAGAACTGTGCGCCTTGACATAAAACAACCATTTTTATGTCTGATCGCAAAATTTTATGTTATATTAAATTGGTGTTGTCAATTTGTCACTCCATGCTCAGAAAATATTGTTGATGAAATTAATTTCAGTTCATATTTAATAAAACGTTATGAAACCCGAAAAACATGAACGTGATCTATTATAAGAAATTTTTTGAATTTTAATTCTGCACAGACGTACGAGTTTTTTGAACAAATTTTAAAAAAAAAATTCAAAATATTTTCATTAATACAAATTTTCTCAAGTTATGCCCACTACAGCGGCAATGATGAATTCAGGTAGATGAATGTGCGCACAAAATAAGTCTATCATAAAAAGATTTTTCGAATTTTTCGCAAAATATATTTGCATGTGCGGTTGAGAATAAAACGAAACCCTCAAGTTAATTATTTCGCAATTTACTTTGAAAGCTTTGGGCATGCGGTGAAACCCTTTTTTCTCTCCGAAAAAAGGGATAATTACTTTTAAGGGGAAACACTGTGGGATTATGTGAAGAAAAAGGTCCTTTATCCATATGCAAATCACAACTCGAAAGTTCAAACCCCATGTTAATGAGTTCTATTATATGAAGCTACGTTTACGGAAAATAAGAAAAATTAAATTTATTTAAGGACATCCTTGGGATAGAGTTCAAGTTCGATTTTGACAACTGACCGAAACATTTACAAGGGGACTCTGCTTTAAGTTGATGCAATTTTATTTTTCATAATATCTACTCGATTATTCTTTAAGTGGAACACTACACTACTGCACAGTAAAAAAATCCATTGAATTTTACATCTTTTGGATAGTAGGCAAATATCCCACACTTTTTCAAGTAAATTTACATTGGGATGTAATTATCAATTTTCGGTCAGTAAATTTAAATTTGCAATCAGTAAATTTCAACTTCGAAAGCAGCAAATTCACTGGATATTCTCTTTAATTTACACTATAAAAAAAAGTGTAAAATTAGCACTCTTTACACTTATTTCTACTTCTACACAGAAAAAAATGAAATAGACTTTTTATCAAATAGCATTTAGATGATGACAATTTTCAATGACTTGTCGAAAAAATATATAAATTGTTTTCAGTAGTACCTCAAAACAGCTACTCTGCATTATATGTTTCATGGAGATCAAATGAAAAATAACAAAATGTTGTATGTTTTTAGTACTCCAAAATATATGATTTTAAATTTCATTAATCTATAGAATAAATGGTTGACTTAACAGCTCAAATTAGTCCACTTTTAAAATTGGCATAGTGTTGATTTACATATTAATATAAAAAAAATCGACCGCATAACCCAATAGCTCATCTAAAAAAAAATTGACAAATTGATAAATTAAAGGGCGAATAGAAATTTCATCTACTTGCAAGACAACAAATTAATAAATCAAAAGAAGAATAGATATTTTGTCTACTTCTTAGTTATCGGAGCATAATCAAGTATATTGCGCAGTAAATCAATGATTTGCAACAAGTGCCACGAAGTGTTAAGTTTGGATGTGCTTTTATTCAACATTAAATACGCAGTATGTACGAGTACCTTATTTAATAATTAATATTTTAATAAAAAGGGAAAATGTAAAATCAGCTTCAGCTTTTCAGTGGTTGATCAATTTTTGAACATCCGACAAGATCATAATTCTATATATGTGTTGAATGACGGAGAAGAAGCAGTAGCAAATTTTCTCTCAAGTTGGGGCCTGACAGAATCTGTACCTCTTGTCGCAAGTGAGATCCTTTTCTGGAATTATTAATAAAGTAAAATTTTAGTGAAAGTGTGTTTTAGATAAGGGAATCGATATTGAAGTTTTGAAGGAGTTGACAGCCGCTGCTAACATTACATCGTGATGAAATATTTGCTTAAGTCTTGGCACGAAAATGCAGTTGAAATTAGCAACATATTTTTAAAAAAATAATGAATTAACACATCCTAAAATCAAATTTATCGATTTGCAAAATGAAGTAGATTACCAAAGCTTAAATAAAGCGATAGGAGCTATTTTAGTAATGTTGCTTCATATCAATATGCTTTCAAATACAATACCAAATACAAAATTAATCATGTTATTGTTACTGGTAAAAAGGAAAGTTCATCATTTTGTTGTATTAAATATATTATACATGATGATCGAAAAAATGTTTGGTTA
Source organism: Beris morrisii (assembly GCA_951812415.1). Classification (NCBI taxonomy): domain Eukaryota; kingdom Metazoa; phylum Arthropoda; class Insecta; order Diptera; family Stratiomyidae; genus Beris; species Beris morrisii. Next base: position 153,149,125 of record OX638310.1, read on the forward strand.
ATGAGAAATGAATTACATAGTGAGAAGTATCCAAATTATTATAATATATTAGTTGTTAAAAAAGAAATGAATTTCAATGTAAAATGTTTGAATTAAATAATATTCTGTATCCTCCTATTAACATTCTTACATTGAATAATAATGATTTAGTTTTATGTTCAAAACATTTGAATGATTATATTTTTTGTAAACAAATGTCATATCAGTTTTTCATTTAATAAAAAATTACAATAATACCGATCAATTTACTTTATTATTTTAATAATACAGTATTGTTTTCGATTTTTAAAAAAAAAAAATTTGCTACCCTCAAAATTTTTTTTTTCACGTTTCATGACGAGTAGACACGAAAAAAGCAATAAAAAATTTCAGTCCGTCTGTCCGCCGTACGCCGTACGCCGTACGTCGACCGCTGTACGCAAAATCGTTTGAAGGCTCGTAGCTCCCAAACCCTTTGAGCTATTAAATTAAAATTTTTTTTATGAATAGACTGGGTAGGCCCCTTAAAGTGGCCAAATTTGGAGGGGTGGGGGTGTGAGGGGGGAGGAGGGGGAAGTGTTTTAGACGGAAAATTTTGGTTTCTAGATCTCAGCAACCGCTTATGCTAAGAGGCTGAAATTTGGAATTTATATAGAACTTCAATAGTGGACCTATTTGCAAAAAAATTGCCGATATAGGTGAAGGGGTTTGGGAGTGGGGGGAAAAATAATGCGTCCGAAACGCAAAAAAGGTGAAATCGACACTTTCTAAAATCCATATCTCCTAAACGGTTAATGTCACAAAATTGAAACTTTATGAATATCTGTAAGTATACTAGAAGAATAGATCGGAAACAAAAATTTGAGTGGGGGCAGTGGCGTACGGGGGTGGGGGGTGAAAAACTTTAGATTGCGATATCTTACTAACCAATTGCACTAGATAAATAAAATTTAGTTTCTGTATAAAGGTTGACAAATAAAGTTTGCTGGAAGCAACATTTTTGAAGGGGGCGGTGGAGCATGAAAGTGGAGGGGATAAGAATTTTTCTAAAAAATCACGTCTCATATTTTAAGAACGGTGTAAGATAGATGCTTAAAATTTTTACCAGAAGTAGGCCTAATAGACCCCTAGTAGAAAACAAAATTTTGGAAGTGTGGGTGTAAAGGGTGAGGGTGGGGGAGGATGAAAAGGAAAAAGTTACGATTTTAATATCTCGACAACCTATAATGATATAAAGCTGAAACTTCGTATTTGGATAGAGCTATATTAGTAGCATCTTGAAAAAATATAATTTTTTATAGGGGTAGCATGGTACGGGGGTGGGGGGTGTTTTTCCTATCTATAGAACGGCTTATGCTACAAAGCTGAAACTTGGTACGTTTATGTAAATCAACTAGAAAACTAATTTAGATAAAAAAAAATTTCAAATATCCATTGGCGTTCGGAGGGGGGGCAAAAAAAATTATCAGTGAAAATGGAATGCATATATTTTCACGGTTTTCGTCATATCTATTAGGTCTTCCCAAATATTGAATTCATTTTTATTCTATGGATTCTTCATATAAATACCTAGATAGTGTTTTCAGGATTTTTTAAAATTCGACCCCTAAGGGGGTGCAAAGGGGGTTGTAAACTTTTTCACGAATTCTACTATATCCACGTCTTATCAGATATTGAATATCTTTTCATATTCATGGGCTTGTGTAATAATCGCCTAAAACTTGTTTTTAAGTTTTTTCCTTTTTCCACCTAGGAGGGTATAAACGGGTTGAACACGTTTTCACGAGTTCCGTCATTTCTTTTAGAAGTGATAAGAAATTGAATTGGTTCCTACTTTCTCGTGCTGTCTTCATATTTATTTATTAACTCCTTTCAGGATTTTTGAACATTCAACCCCCAAGTGGGTGTAAGGAGGTTGCATATCTGGTGATATATCGAATTAATTTTTACTTCCTAAGGTTTCCTATGTAAAAAAGCCAAAAAGTCAATTTCAGTATTTTAGATATTCAATCCAAAAAGGTGTAAGGAGGTTGTATGCTTTTCAAAGTTTCGACATATTTCTTAGGTTCGATGAGATATTAGATCGCTTTTTATTTCCACAGACTTTTTATATAATCGCCTACAAACCCATTTCTCAATTTTTCGATATTCAACCCCCAAGGGTTTGTATATGTTTTCACAATTTTTGCCATTCCTTAGTTCTGATGAGATGTAAAATTGATTATTACGGCCAACCAATTCACGATTTTTCGAATTTCCAGAACCAAGGAGGTGAGAAGGGTTTGCTTACATTTTCACAAATTTTTCAAAATCCGTCTTGTCTCATGAGATATCAAGTTGCTTCTTATGAAATCGTCTAAAAACCTGTTTCACAATTTTTTCGAAATTAAAACCCCAAGTGGAAGTAATGGGTTTGTATACGTTTTAACAATTCGTCATATCTCTTAATTCTGATAAGGCAACAAATACGTTTTTGCTTCTATGGGCTTTTAGTGTACATAATATACTGAAATTCGAATAGTCTACACGGACTTTTTCAATGTTTAATCGTCTAAAAATCTCTATTTTAAATATTTTTATATTAAGAACAAAATTAATTTTCCATAAGAAATCTAAAAATCTTGAAGCAACTCATGATACACTCCGACTTTTACCGCTCCCGAACTTTGACCCTAAAAATAATAAAGTTTCGCCCAGACTATTGGCAGATTTTTTCTTTTCCTTCCCGTATAAACAGAGAAATTTGGCTATTTGAACAACCGTTTATTAAATAAAGTGGAACAGTTATACGAAATATTGGTTTTAATGTTATGAAACTGAATCGATTCATAGTTGTATACACAGCTTAATATTCTGCATAATTCATTTTTTTTACGTAAAAAATGCAGATGGTACGTTTTGTACTAGACCACTCTTATATAATTAATTTATATAATTCATATTAATGATTTTATTAAAGTAAAGTTGATGTTTCATCAAATTTTTGAGAAGAATCAACAATATTCGTTGGAATTTTCAATAAATATATATATAATAAATATAATAAATAATAAATATAATAATACATATTGTTGTACATCTAAAGTCTAGAACTTTTAGACAATCTAACAACTTATATTTTTGGTTTATGGAAAGCCATTATCATTACCATCTAATTAGTTAATATTTCAATCAATGCAATATTTACCAGTAACAATAAAGATTATCGTTGAATTAAATATTTTTTACATAATCTCTCTACTTTTTTCTTTCTGTGTACTATTATTTCTTACTTACTTACTCTTAATAAAACCCTTGGCTTCTGTTTTAGTTTGGCACGAGTAGCCACTGCGCCACCGAAGGCGTTTCATATTCATTTTAGTAGAAAACAAAATCGAACGAAGCGTCCAACTTCGTGGTTTCATATATTACATGTTTTTCGTCGTAAAATTCAAATAGATAAGTAAAATTACACGAAAAAGAACGTAATTTTAAATTCATAGTAAATATAGTTCATTTTACACGAAATATTGCGTAATTTTGCATTTTCATGTTAATTGTACGGTTCAGCTGAAAAGTACATGAATAATATACTAATACCAGTAATTTCGAGTAAAAGTGATTGAAATGTGTACTTTTACTTGAAAAAATGAAATATACTGGAAATTTCAATTAAAAATTGAAAATTCAATTTTTTTAAAACAGTGTGTGTAATTACTATTTTTCGATAACCGGTAAATTTACCAACTATACATATACCTCATATTATATCGATAACGGGCAAACAACAAAAAGCATTTTGTCACAAAGTTCAGATCGCCACCAACTACTGAAAAAAGGTTTAATTTTTTGCAGTCACTTTTACTCATCTATAGGATCCCATGTATGTACTATGGAAACTATACCTGGATTTTAGCCGGAAACGATAGATTTCTCAACTTTGTGTTTATTTCAGACACAGCTCCTATAATGGAGCAGAATCTTTGGCGAAAGGCTCAGATTTTAGGATGTCATTTGCAAAAAATTTTGTTTTAGTTTGTTATTTTTTATCTTTCCTGTGCTACAAAATCTAAATTTAGAACTTTTACATAAAAACAAATTGTTTTAAGGATGCAACCGACTTCAGAACAACTTCTGGTGTACCCCGAAATCAACTGCTCCCTGATTGACACAATAGATTTACCGAAAGCAAATATTCTCTAGCGTATACTATAATTTATAAAAATGTATCCATCTTGAGAGTAATCGGGTTAGATACTTAGTTAGAATATAGAGCAATGCGCATCATCAAGAACTGCAAGCAACTCCGTAACAGTTTCCCATTTCTGAAACTCCTTTTTCATTCCATCTGTTGTATTGCCAATTTCACCAATGTGTATTTAATCTATAATTTTTTAATTAATAAATCAATTCGAAATTTTTGGTGAATTTACCGACCTACTCTACCTCGTAGCATACCTTTCGCTATAGATCCGAAAACTTTCACCATCAACATTTATCCAAGTTTTTGGGGGTTAAATGAAAAACTTTTTCCCCAGTTTTAGTTGATATAGTACATAAAATTTTTGGTATAAGGCCCATGAGTTTTCGAAAGTCTGGAAAGTTTTGAAACAAACTTTTTGAAAATGGGTTTTCATCAAAAACTTTTACTTCCATATTAAGAGGACATAGCCCGGAAAACTTTACTGCGCGCGCACACCAAAAAATCATTTATCGTGGTTATCATTAATTTTAAGCAACCGAAATGCAACCGTTTCAGTGTTTAGTTGGCCGTGAAAGTTGACGGATTAAGAGACATATCAGGATAATGAGTTTAATGGAACAGTTTTCTCTAGAATCACATTTAGTATCCTGTCAATGACAAACCTTGTTGCACGTGAAAAGTTCGTTGGATTCGGTTTTTCTTGGGTGCCATCGCTATATCAAGGATATCGATTTTACTCGACAGTGAAGTAAACCGGCTTAAATTTTCCGACTGGAAACTTCACTTAACGGATCCTTCGGCTTTTTGTATGGCAGCACTGAAAAGTGATTTAAGGATTAAACTTATGGAGCAATAATGGATTTGGCCTTGTGTGCGTTTAGTGTCCGGAACATAAGATGGATGTAGCATTGCCCTGGTGCTTATAAAATTATCATAGTGCTCAGTTATCTACTGCAGAATGAAACCTAGTACAACTTTTTGATTAAAAATAGTGATGATAGTAACTTAGTCTACTACGAGTATATGTCAATAATATAATTCATATGTGTGTGTAGATTTTGCTTCCAATGGTCAGATGGTGTCTCTATCGACTTCTAAGGACACTTCAATAGTTCTGGAGAAAAATTAGCCCTTAAAGCGGCAATGAATTGATCACACTTAGAGGGTGTGATTTAAAAAATCGTACAAAAGATTTCAGGTGCAATCTTTAGTGATTATAGAAATATACAATCAAGGCTTTCCGAAAAATTGAAAAGTCTTTTCTTAAAAACGACAGATGTTGCACAAGGCATCTCCAGTTGTTGTGATTATAAAAATATAGCTTTTTGTATATGAAATTGCATAGAAACGAAGTTTTAATTTAGTAAATTTGAAAGCAGGATTGGAGCTCTTTCACTTTTTGTGAAGGGATTTACACTGGAATGAAAAGATTTACACTGAAAGAAAAGTGGATGTTTACTTTTCATATATATTTGGATACTTGGTGGGTGGTAAAAAATAAAGGATTGAAAATTTGTTTTTTTCAATATCCTAACTCAAATTTGAATTAAGAATCTCTCCTGTTATATTCAAATGTGTCTGCAGATTGTCCATTTATTTCTATTTTTTTACATTTTATAATATCATATCCTTGGTGGTAGGAGTGTGAAAACCATGGGTGGTACTTGTTATCGTTGATTTTTAAATTCTAAGTGCTTCGCGTGAGATGTGTTTCAATCAGACAATAGCGCCACAATGTCACTATTTGATAAGCAAATGCAGAGAGGCTAAATTTGCGCAACCCTTTTGGAAATAGTTAGGACCAGGTTGGATAAGACCTGGAATGGAATGGTTACAATCCGATCCATTCCGTCAAATGTAATTGGCTAAGTTTTGGAACGTTCCGATCAGATCCATTATGGGGCGATAGTCTAAATATCTGTCCTGGAAAAAAATATATTGAAGAGTGTTGAGAGAAAAGTCTGATTAGATTGGTGAACGGATCACCAATAATATCATAATACCAATCAAGAAAATATAATGGAAATGGTCATGCAATTATCTAGGCTGTCATGCTATAGAAGAAGGAGCGCGAGGTTATTGTGTATTGTGATTTTTTCATATGTACACATCGCGCTAGGTTCACCAATCTATTGCCAAGATGTTTTCATTGTCATTTTAAACAAACCTTAACATCATGATATTATATCAGACCTAAGAGATATGACAAACTTTTACGACCCTTTCCTTACTTAGGGTATGAATTCCTAAAAATCTATATTTTTAATTACATCAAAAGCTCGCAGAAAACAGGCCTAAACAATTTGTCTGAATTCGTGAAAATGGGTTGAATATCAGAAAATCTTCAAATCAATTTTCAGCTGATTACGCAGAAAGCCCGTTGAAATAAAAACCAATTATATATCTTATTAAACCTAAAAGATATATCGGAATTTGTGAAAAGGAATACGATCAAATCACATCACCTTAGGGGTTGAATATATTAAAATCCTGAAATCGACTTAGAACGATTAGGTTTATAACCCCCGTTGAAGTAAAAACGATTTCAGTACATCAGCAGACCTAAAGCATATGGCGAAAACATATACACTACCCGTATGAGTCAAATTAATTCGATATCTAATCAGACTTAAGATATGTAACTAAATTCGCGTCCATACATTTTCAACCTTTCACCGATTTCAAAAGAAAATATTTCCATCAAAATTCTAGTCGTGTGCATCTATGTAAGTTTCAACTTTTCAGCATAAACCGTTCCAAAAAACACACTCCTTATAAAAAAATCAAATTTCACCACTTCCAAGTAATTTTTTTATCGTATTTGAGTGCTGATTTTAGATAACTCTTATCATACTTTTACAAACTTTACTTATGTGTTTCAACACTTAAACATGTTTTCTTCAACGGAATACTTGTTGACAAGAGTTGATAAATATATTCAGTATCAGTATTCGGCAATATTCCATTTTATCTTACCTCCAAATAGTATTATCATTTCAGTTTTCAGAAATATCCGGACTTCTTGTATCTAGCACACGGAATCTTTTAACCGATAAACACATCCCACATAGGACATAAGACATGCAATCGAAATTACATCTCAACAACATAAGTTGGATGGCACCCTGGAGAGACATTTATTTGTCCAAAGTAAAAGGATTTGCTCCCCATTGTGAACGATTCGATTCGAATTAAAGTTATTTGTATGCCGATCAGAAAACATTTTATCTCCACAAGAAAATGCCATTATATCGTATTGCTTTCTAAGGACTTTCACAAAAACACAACCAAGTGAACGATCTAAGAATGGGTTTCTCTTTCCGATAGAGTTCGGCTATAATCGCTAACAATTACAATCCAAATTGCATTAATTTTAAGGACCTCTTTGAACTACAAAAGTCCAATTAATTCTGCACCCGATATTGATTTCCTATTTGACTCTTTGTTCTCATTATTATAAATCTTCTACAGTCGGTTTTGTACCGAAATGTTACACGTACGCTGAACTGACTTTCTATTGAATATTAAAAATGCAAACAAAAAATAGCAGCTTTATGTCCTTAGAGATTTTACCATAAAGAACACTTTAATCAAGTCGAGTAAGGAGTAATTAAGCCACCAAAAGGGTACTTGGCTGTTTTTAATTCTGGAAGGGAAACAAATTGAGGGTTCCGTGTAACAAGGCGTAAACAAGTACTTTCTCAAAAATGCACTCCAGTAAGGAGTACTACAGAGTGGAAGTTAAGTGGTTACTATGTACAGGTAAATTACATGCCCCCTTTAAAAAAAATAACAGAAAAATTGAAAGCCTTCCGTTTTCCCTTTTTGTTCATTTTTCTCCTTTTTGTACATAATTTGACTTGACCTGTAATAAGGCAACGAAGGCTTACATCCTACTATAACTACTGTATAATATAATTAATTCCTAATTATTTTTAAAACAAAATTATTTTCGCTTTACTAAACGGTCCTAAATATCAGATGAACGTATGTACTATATATGCTGTATCCAATTCCAAATTAGTGTAGAACTTTTTTGGTAATCGACGAGTTCAAACCTAAAGTTATTTCACCAAAAAATCAAACGCGTTTAGGCAGTTATTGTGCAAAAGGCAGAGGGAGACAGACGGATACAGGAACCAAGAACTGAATAAGCAAAAGTAACTCTGCCTTCTCATCTACCAAATTTCAAAGCTATGTCTCGGAAAATTATAAAAATAAATTAATTCTTAAGATAATTTTTTTCACCTAATTTCGTCTACCCATTACCACTCTCAAAGTATTAATTTTGATTATATTCTTCTAGTATCTACACAGTAAAAAAATTCATTGAAGTTTACATCTTTTGGATAGTATGCAAATACCCCACACCTTTTCAAGTAAATTTACATTGGGATGTAATAGTCAATTTTAATGTATAAATTTAAATTTTCGGTCAGTAATTTTCAATTTGCAATCACTAAATTTCAACCGCGAAAGCAGCACTGGATATTTTCTTGAATTTACACTCTAAAAAAGTGTATAATTAGCGATCTTTAAGATACACTTATTTCTACTTTTAATATTGTTTCTATATATTCTTAATAAAACTCTTGGCTGTAGAAATGAATTGAACGCGCGACCAATTCTGGTTTTGCTGCGTAGGTTTGGCGCGAGTCCAACTTCGTAATTTCATATATTACATGTTTTTCGTTGTAAAATTCAAATAGATAAGTAGAATTACACGAAAAAAAACGTAATTTTCAATTCATATATACATCATAAATGTAGTTCATTTTACACGAAATGTTGCGTAATTTTGAGAGCCTTTCATGTAAATTGTACGGTTCAGTTGAAAAGTATATGAATTATTTACTAATACCAGTAATTTCGTGTAAAAGTGATTGAAATGTGTACTTTTACTTGAAATATACTGGAAATTTCAAGTAAAAATTCGATTGAAAATTCAAAGTTTTTTAAAACTGTGTACTATTATATAAATAAAAATAGGGTCTAACATACGCGTTCATAAGACATGCAGAGACACACCATTTTTCCTCCGCTTAGTCCCTTGCAGGACTATTAACTTTAGCCAAGTGACTTCACTATTATAGCTGCACATATGTATAAATTTCAACTTCCTCCAAAATTCATGCCAAAAAAGATTTAGTTTCAAACACTGTATCCCTCCAAATTTTTACGACTCCACATAAAACGCATTCGATTTCAAATAAACTCATTGTTGCCTGGATATTTTTCACTTGGTACAACTCGTAATTTACCGAATCGTTAAATATCGATATGCATGCAAATATCCTTCTTTGCGAACTATGAAGCCATTTGCCTAGCGAAAAAAACATCCGCGAAAGTAATCAAAATTTACTGCAACAACAAGACGGTTTCAAGCTCTTAAAATCACACTTCGACTGAAGTAGGTCCTAGTACTCCAACACACTAAACAGAAAAGGATATAAATTATGCCAAGTTTTCTGGAACATACCGAATGAAAGCGTACAGAAAGTACACCATTAAGGAAATATGTCGCCACATAAGACGCGCATTTCTGTTGAATGTCCCTAAAAAGCAATTTATGGAGCCGCGCTCCATTTCGAAAAATATTCGGTGAGCGAAAGCGGTTCTTCCCCCACTTGCCAGGCTTAATAAGTTTCAAATGATTTCAAATGAGTAGTGCGAGAAAATGGTGAAAAGTGTAAAATGCGGTGATTTACACCCTCGAAAAAGACTTTTCATCATCATTGTAGTTAAGTGAGTGTGGCGACACTTGTTGTTCCGAAGTAATATAGTCGGTGAGTGTTGCAAAATAAAAAAAAATAAAAATTACATTGGACAGTTGAGTACCATCGGCATTAGATTAAACGATCTAGCGAGCAGTGCTGAATTTATCTTTAACATTAAAATTTATGTCCTGTATAATTATGGTTGAACCTGCTTTCAAAAGAAATTCCAGCAATAAGAAATCAACCTGTTTACTTAAGAATACCTCTTTCAATTCTACTGAATGAATTCCCTTAGAACGAAAAACAACATTAAAAGGCAAAAAGGTGAAGACTTAAAAAAGCAAAAATTCGTTCTCATAACATCCCCTACAAGTCGAAAAAGAATTCATCTGTTTCGTTTCTTCCTTTTTGTGAATATCCTTCTTGATGCTTATTTTAACTTGACCCTAAACAAATAAACAAGAAGTCTAATTAAATGAAATCTGAACGGTTCAGTTAAACTTTTTAGGGTGAATTTTCAATGGTTTTCGGTTTTGATTTCGGATAAATTGGACTGAAAGACGGTTTCGTGTAACCGCATCCAAAAAAAAAGAAAATTATTTATTTATGGTTGTGAAAATGAAAATATTATGTAAAATTTCTTTAAGGGAACAACTGAAAATTAAAAAAAAAATACTAATATTTTTTGAGATTAGAATAAAGCTGAATTGCGTACACAAAAAGAATTAATTTTAATCGAAGATTCAAGAAATTTAACTCGTCCGTTTTTCCAGATCGGAATTATTATGGACTATCCTCCTCCGAAATAGTTCCAATCCGGAAAACAGAATGAACAACATATGCATTTAAATTAATGGAATCGGAAATAGGCAAGCATCCAAATGAAGAATAAAAGTTGACGCTGTTAAGATCGACCCGTTCTCCTAAAAGGTGAGTTAATTAAATTCTCCATAATTGGTTAGAGTTTATACATATAGTTCAGAGTAATAACTGAGGTAAAGACAATTTTTTTTAATACTTATAATTTGTTCATTTTCTTTATTTAAAAAAATGGTGTAAAATTTCAACGACAGTATGGCTTTTTTTCCGCTAGATTTTACTTTACTACTTTTGATAACAAAAGAATTTTTAAATTTTAAATTTTTTTTATTTTGATACATAAAATAAATTTTTGGTTAATTGAAATTTTATAGTTTTGCGTTATTTTTTTTCTTTTTTGTTTATAGTAATATTTATCGTATTCAATTCAATTATTTTTATTAATTGATTTTTGAATGATTCGTCTCCAGTATAATTCCATACTTTTCGTTTGTAAAGTTATTGTCGCATTAATGGAGTAGGGGAGACCGGGGACAGTAGAAACAAGGGATAATAGCAACAATTGTCATAATGAACGCAATCATTGGTTTAAATTAAGCTTCAAAGTGTCAAACGAATCGTCTCTAAATGCACCTGGTAGCCATTAATAAACCGTTGATTAGAGTCAAAAGGTAAAGTATATATATCAAAAAATATGTTTTCCACCATCTGTGTAAAGTTTTTCCATCATCGAAAAAGAGTGTTAAATGGAATAAAAACGTGACTATCAGGCTTCAACTATTAATATAGGTTTAGTTTAGTATATTTTCCTTTAGTTGCAATAGATTAAATTCATACGTTCGTACGAGATTAAGAAAACAATTGAGTGTTTAGATCAAAATGTGTTGTGGGGACAATTATAACAATAAAAGTGGGAACAGTCGAAACGTGTTTCAATTCGCAAATTAGCCTTCCAATTGTCCTTTAAATTTTCCTGAAACATGCCAGATACATGAAGACGATATTCTATGGCTGCAGAAGATTGGTTTTCTGGATTCATGAAGCATATATCTATAAATCATGGAGCATAAATCCATAACTTTCAATTCGCTGCCCTCAAACCACAAGTCTTTCACGAGGAACAAGTTTTAACATCACGAACGCTACACATTTTTGACAATCTGACTAATTATAATAATTTTGGATTATAATAAATGCATATTACACTTAATCTAAATGCTGTTTCAATTGTCCCAGGTATATGTTTCAACCGTCCCAGGCATGAGAATTTTTGAAACATGTCGACGCCTTAAATTTTTTTTTGTAAATATCTCTTTAGTTTATCATTATAGGTCAACGAAAGAATTAAAATATAAAATAGAGTCTATGTACTCTCTATAACACTTTTAATATATTTGAAAATTGCGATAGCTCCGTGGGAAAAAAAAATCATGAATCGAAAATATTTCTATTGTCCCCGGTCTCCCCTACTGAAAAAACACTAATAAATTGAAAATCGTAAATATCACCGTTATCGTTCACCAAATAAAGAAATAATTAAACCATAAAAGGTGGCAAATAAATTTTCCCTCAACTTTTATTATATTGAATTTTTGAATAGGTCTCAAAATGCAACCTCTTCCTCGTTGACCATAAGGGGAGCAATCCCTTGAGACGCCCGAAAATAAGTCATTATTTATGAATTTTTTTAAGGTGATAAAATAATCACATCATTTTGAAATTTATTTATTTATTTATTTATTAACTAGATGAAGCCCCCTTATGCAATAAGAGAGCCCATTGAAATTTCGGCCAAGCCTACAAGGGCATATGGCTCATCGCATTACATATTATTTTAAAATTTTGACATTATTTTATTATAACTTTCAAGTATTGAAAAACTTTTTGTTTTTTTTTTACAAAATAAAATGGAGGCGTTATAGGGTATTGCTCTAGGCGGCTTTTGCGTAATATCGAAAAGTGCAGCATTTCTCATATTTTTTCTATTGATCTGAAACAGAAAACAAAAATATTTTTCGATTGCTGACAGGTGTAGGGGAAGGATAAGCCTATAAAATTATAAAAAAGTATAAAATTAAAGGCTTAAAATTAGGCTTTTTAATGAAATGTTAAATTTTCGACTATTTTCTAGACATTTTTTACTCCAAAAAAAATATATACTATATTCTCAAAACTTTTGGAACATCCTTCCGATAATGTTATAGACAGAAAGCTTCCAAAAAATCCGCCAAATCGATCAATAACTTTTTGACACGAGCATTTTTTGAAAATGCAATTTCAAGATAATCGCGTTTAAAGTTTTAATACGATAAAAATATTAATTTTAGGGACTTACGGATCAATTAGCGATTCCAGCCGCATATAATAAACCTTCAACTTCTAACTCACTCACACTGTCACTTGTACTCTCCTCGCATTTATCTGTGAATTGATTTCCTTGATAATATCCTTTTTTAGAACATTTTCGAGCTGTATTTTTTTTAAATTGCAAAGGGTTTGCTCCCCTCAAACAAAAACATTATATCCTACGTTACAACATCCGTTTATTCACGTACTAATAAATTCTTTTCAGCCTTTTCCATATGTTGATCCACGGTCATAGAGTTTTACAATTTTATTTACATATTTAGAGAGATTGGTCGTAATCAATTTTTGATGAATTTCAATTTAAATAAAGATAAACAGGTGATATGGGACAATTCGGCAAAATGTTCTTTTTAGCAGATTCGCACTTGTACATTTAGTGCATATAAAACTAAAATCTAAATAATTATCATTAATTATTACTTTTTTCTAAAATAAATTGCATTATTTGCAGCTAGAACTATTGTAACTTTAATTAATTCGTAAAAAGTGAAATAAATACAATATGTTTGACAACAAGTAAATTTGGCATTCATTGCCTACATGTGTGTGAAATATAGGCCAGTAAATGATGTAATATGGGCCAAATCTCTTTCAATCTTTTTATTTTTTATTGATTTGATTTGATTTTACTCGGACGAGGTGAGGTCAAAAAGTTGTTGAATAATTACGTTATAAAAGTTTAAAAAATAAATCTGCCAACAGTCTGAACGCAATTTTATTATTTTCTCTGAACGCGAATAAAAATCTGATTTTTTTTTGCTTTAATTACTGTAGCACCACATTTTCATATATGTACGTACTTTCAACTTTCTAGCATAAGCCATTTTTGAGATAAAAAAAAACCAACCGCTACTCCCGTACCTTTTTAATTCAGGACGCCTCTATAGTGACTCTATATAGTTGTTTAGTTTTCTATTCTTGGGGGTTTTTGAGAAATAAAAATCCAAATTTTGTCTTTCCACTCCCTCCCACCATCACCCGCTACACCCGCTTCCCCAAAATGTTTTCTCTTAAAAGTATACTGGGTCTAACTCCCATAAATTTTTTAACATTATATCTGGTACGGTCCTTGAGATATAAAAATTAAATTCTTTTTTTAAATGGCTGTGGCACCCACTTCCGCCCTTTACCTCCTCCCTCAAAAATTTTACTATCAATAGACTCCACTTGTAGTCCTATAAACAGACACCAAATTTTATCTTCCCGGTTTTACCCCAACACCCCACATCCAACCTTTAAAATTTTAGCATTTGTCTAATCTGCAAGTATCACTTAAAATAATCACAAAAAGATTTAACCTTCTGACATCAAGAAGATATAGATTTTAGAAAGTTTCAATCCCAGCTTCCGACCGTTTCGGACGCATTGTTTTCTCCCTACTCCCACATCAACCTTTTTTTAGAAATGGGTCCACTATCATAGTTCTGCATAGTTTCCAAGTTTCAGTATCCTACCATAAGTAGTTCCTGAGACCTAGAAACGAACATTTTTCGTATAAAACGCCCTCTCAACCCCATCCGTGCAAAAGACACCACTCGTAGGGGTTCACCCAACCTATTCACCAAATAAATTTCAACTTAATACCACTCTACGCGCTTGTGAGCTACGCGCCGTTGAACGCTTTTGCGTACAGCGTATATGGCGGACAGTTTCAGCCTCCTAGCATAAGCGGTTCCTAAGATCTAGAAACCAACATTTTCACCTAAAACGCTTAGTTTATTCCTCCTCCTCTCCCCCTCACACCCTAACCCTTCCAAGATACCAAGATACCACTCGTAGGGGTTCACCCATTCTACCCACCATAAAAATTTCAACTTGATATCTCAAGGGGTTTGTAAGCTACGCACCTTCAAAAAGTCTTGCGTATGGCGTACGGCGGACAGACGGACATTTTTTTTTGAGGTTTCCTAGACCTAAAACGTGAAAGTACAAAAGTTTAGGGTAGCAAATTTTTGGAAATTTCAGGTCGATAATAAAGTAAAATAAATTTGTTAATGCTTACGTTTGTATTATTTATTTTAAAGCTGTTCAATATTGATCAGCAAGGTATGGAAACCCCGGGAATTGAGCTGTGATAAGCAGTAATCAGATAATATTAGTTTAAGCTAGTAATCAATATGTTACGTATTATCTACAAAAAATAGAATTTTTACATTATTATATTTTGCTTGTCATTATTAAACCATAATGAAATTCCACTTAGTCTGTAAATTCGCACTATGCGCGTTATTGGATTACCATAATGACTTAATTACTACTAGATTCTATAGCTTTCACTTCATAATACGAGATAATTTTCTCATGTACATTTCCCATTTCATCTATTCAGACAACACAGAAAGCATTACAAAAACACTAGTCTTCACTCCCCATAATTTCAAAATAAAACAAATCCATCCTCAATAAAGTCACGATTTACTTTCTTTAATCCATTCGCCAATGTCTAAAATTTTTATGAAGAGATTATGTCCTACAAATGGATTAACAGCCCCTTGGAGACTCATGACGATGCTAGAGAGAAAATCCTTTCGGCATCTAATTTCAAAGTCGCAGTTTAAGAAATAGACAGGCCCTATGATTGTACACCATAAGCAAAGGAAAAATAAAATTGATAGGAAAAAGAATACACACACACCCCCGAAAAGGATAAGAAATTCCTCTACAAGTCATCCGGAAACTCCGTAATGGGAATTTCTCTCATTGTAAAAACTTTGTGATACGTCTTCTCTGACGGTCGTACCACCCCCCGTTCTACCCTCTTTCTGACCCATTCAAAAGTGACATTATTGGAGTTACACTTCGTTGATTTTATTAGTCTCTGGCGGACAATTTTCCTTGAAATTAAAAGGGTTACGAATTGTAATTTCTTCAATATAAATCGCTTTTTTCGATCGTAAGGAAATGCTAGAGATGTCGTTGTAGTTTAAATAAGAAAATTTTTGCCAGTCGGAAAATGACGGGATTACTTTCAGATTAAGTGACGACAGTTAAAATTAGTGCATTTCGTCCAATTGATCAATAAAAATAAGCTAGATAGGAAACTAATAGAAACGAGCCCAACAAAAATGAATAGAATTCCCTACAGAAACAAATCAAATTAATAACTAAAAAAATCTGAACGGTTAAATTCCACTTTGATTGGGATTGTAATATATTTGTGTACTTTTACTTAAATTTGAAATTAAATCTTTTTTTAATTTTAATTTTTTTGATCTTTTAGTTTCATTTAATTTTTACCTTAAATTTAAATTAATTTTATATTTTTGTGAAATTTAAGTATTATTTATTTTTAAGGCCTGATTTTAATTCATTTTATTTTTATTAGGTTTGAGCTTAGTTATATTATTATTGTATTTTAATTTTAATTTTCTGTGTTTAACTTTAAGCCAACTATATGTTTGGTTTAAGGGGTTATACGCCGGAGGCCGAGCCCAGGAGGCCGAAAAAAGCGATTTAACATGAATTTTTACTGGAAAAATTAGCGTAAAAATGTTTATATATATATTATGGTAACTTTTAACTTTATTCTGGTATTTTTATTTGTAAAAATAATGATTTTTAAAACTGCTATAGCTGATTGCCGGGAACTTCTATAAAAAAACTGTTTTGCGGTGACCACGATATCTCTGGATAGGATCATCCAAAAAAAAAAAAAAAGATTTCGATAGCATAATGTATTATCTAGTATGTACTTAATCGAAGGAATACGCAAAATATTAATTTTTAACAAAATGGCGTCTTCTGAAAATAAAATTTCGATTTTTGATAAAAAATTCGGCCTTATATTTTTCATAAAATGGAAAATATTTATCGGCGAGAAAAAACCTTCGATTAATCACTAAAAAATATATTTATAAAGCTTGTGTAAAAATTTGAGACTAATCGGGTTTGCCGTTTCCGAGAAATCTTGGTCACCGACACAGTTTTGAGAAAAACTCGTTCAAAGTTTCAAAAACAATTTCAAACGCTCCGAGACGTCTTTACAAATATAAGTGTTACTTCGAGAATATTTGTCGGATTGACATGAAACATTCTGTGAATATACTTAAATATATGTACATTACGAAAATGAAAAAATTTTTAAAACTCTGACTGCGTATAATCCCTTAATTTTCAATTGCTTCTGAATTTTAGGTTCAATATTTAATGTTTTTTATTTCTTTTAATAATATTTTTCAGCTAGTAGTGCATCAATGCCAACTGATAATGATCCAGGTCAACTTGAAGCACCAATTTGGTTCTTATTAGTTAACCTTAATCAGTAACCTTAATTAGTAACATTGATATAGAAATTGCACATCTACACTATTTTTTACTTATTTAGATTGTAATTATTATTCAGCTATTTATTTTGATATTATTATTACGTATATTTAATTGTGATTGGTATTAAACTATAAAAAGCTACATTTAATTACTTATATGTATTTAATTATTGAGCAACTTTATTATTTTACGAAGAGGAAAGCTTGTATTACACTGTATGCCACGCGGTCAAATATTTGACTATAAAAATTTGACCGAATTTGATGTCAAATATATATATGACACGATGTTCGATTGCGATATTACACTATCTGACACATTTGACGCCATCATTTTTTCCTCGTGGCAAACGGTCAAACGCCATCAGGTCAAATCTATAGTAAATATTGGTGTATAAATTACACTGTATGCCACTCCGAGCACCAAATTCTCGTTCACGTTCACATTCCGTTCAGATTAATTAACGTGACGATTGAATTGAACAAAAAATAGGAGTGCAATAAGAAAAGTTACTGTTGTAATTTTTGTCGTTGTTGGTGCAGGTATTAAAAATGATCAAAAAAAAGTGATATGCAGTAATTGTGATGTCGTATTTACTGGAGGAAAGACAGAAGTAGTGTAAGCTAATTATTTATTTCACCGATCGCCACAAAAAATTATATATTCACGAATGACACTTCCTATTTCACCGATATGACAGAATTGTTTTTACAAAAATCGCAAACGGTCAAATGTAGTCAGATTGATTGTCAAATGAGGTCTGTTCTTTTTGCATACACTTTCTACACTAGGTTACACCGTCTACCTTAAGCTAGTATTCCACTGTTTGACCTCGCTGTAAATTGCAGTAATAAGCAATGCGAAATAGCTAATTCGAATTAATCTCAAATTATCCGCTCGGTCAAATTCGCTATTTCACATTGCTTATTACTGCAATTTGACCACTTGGTCAAACAGTGTAATACTAGCTTTATTGTCCAGTGTAGTGTACTCAGTGTACACTTTCTTAAACTGGGTCGGGAGCAGGTGTAAGTTCTTTTTCTTTACCATCTGTCAAAATGGATGGCTGTATGCAGATAAAATTGACTTTTTGAATTTGTGAAACTACTGTTTTGAATGAATACATGTAAGAATATTGAATGGCAATAAATTTGCATTTATAGAAGTGAAAGAATAAAGCAAATAAAAAAGTTCGGAATTTTAGCTGTCACTTTTCTACACCAACCCGTTCTTTTTGCGCGATCTACACCCTACACTTTCAGTGTAAGGTGTATTACACTGAAAGTGTAAGCTACACTAAAGTGTTGACTTAACCTGGCAAAAGGAACAAACCTATGGTGTCAGACAGTCAAATGAAACATTTTATCAAACAGAATTTGACCATTACACTATCTGAAAGCATTTGACAGGGAAAATGGTCAAATATTTGACCGCGTGGCATACAGTGTAATACTAGCTTAAGAGTTTTAGATTTAGAAGCTTTGTATGTGCAATATTTCTTTTGCATAGCTTTACCATAAATTGGTGAAGGCGGTTTCAACTATTTGCACAAAATATAAGTAGGAGGTGTGTTTTTGCGACTTTACATAGAGCAGAGTCGGAACTTTGAGCTTTGATTTTTTTATGGGCCAGAATAGCTGCACTACTGGTTATAGTGGTGTAGTTGCTCTTCCCGCTTTGCGCTTTGTTGTTGTTTCCGCATTTCGCTAACCTGCTCTGCACTGGATAAGGGAGCAAAAAAAACACGCCCAATAACTAATTACTATCCCAGCATTTTTACGATCGTCCCGATTATGGTGTTAAGCGGCATTATAACCTTGGTGAAAAATTAACACTGATCATAATATCCTCCCTTACATTCATAGATGACCTCCTATGCTTCTTCCATGAAAGTAATGAACGCACATTCTGGCCAATTACACTTGATGCCATAATCCTCGGGACCTGTTGTGGAGGCCAAATGCAATTAGACTGCCCGGAGCAACAACTGTCACGTACTGGCTTCAAGGGAGAGTCCAGGACATGCCACGGTTACAGAACAACGTGTCCGACTAACAACCTACCAACGAACATGAAGGCGGTCAGCTAACGATGGTCCAGGAATTACTTCCGCAAACATGCGATTCTGTAAATGGCCAGCAGGTTAATTGAAAGGCACACTGGCACGTATCAATGGGTTCTCTCTATACCGGTCGTATTGTTCTAAGTAATGTGTGGGAAGCCGTTCATCACATGTCGGTACTCACAGTCCACACACGGGCTCGATGGAGCTTAATTAATCGAGTCATGTGTCATTTCAACGAGGACTTATTCAATTCGACGTAGCACACGGTAATAGGACGCCTCCAAATTAGCAACAGGATGCAAGTTGATGGATCCAATCAGGTTTGTATATTTTTTCCCTTAGACTAAAGCTTTGAAAAATTAGGAGTTGGTTTTTTTTCAGTTAATTTCTTTCTCTAATTTCATCCATTTTAGGTTAACAGTAGACATTTTATGTAAACACCGCAGAATGAGCACATAATTCACACGCAATCCTGAAATTATTTCCCTATGAAAATTCGCCTGTCTTTTCGCGAAAGACGTTAGCTTAGTGTCTGCGATAAAGAGAAGCTGTGCTTGAAAGGGCGCGTCTAACAACAAACTACCCATGGGCGCTACAACACATTGACGATACGGAAAAGAAAACGCTTTCCATTCGGTGGTGCATCTTGAAAGATACCTCCAGATTGTATAAGAGGCAATGGTTACACGTTTCCGCAAAGTAATCTTCTTATTTATATACCGAGGCTGTCTGCGGAGAAAGTAATAACATTAATCTCCTCACTATGCAAACCCTTCGCAAATTTGCTGGTAAGCGGAAAAAATTTGTTTCCGACCAGACCCCCGAAAGATGCCAGGATAAAGTTCTAGTTGTGATGGGTTCTGGGTGGATGCTTCCATTACTCGGATTCACACTGGATAGCTTAGGTTATAACTAGACGTTGCTACTTGACCTTCGCATATATTCCACAAGGAATCCGGGTTCGCTATTTGGTTTGGGATGGCAAAATACTTAGATTCTATTGGTCTAATATTGTCTGGAATAGACTGCTAAGCTGTGGTATGGAACAGTTTGGAATAATGTCGATGAAAGATTGATGTTTATGTAGAAATTGGAACGATTTTGCTATCAGCTCCAGAAATAGGTAGGAAACTGTAGGTATTATAAATGGTCACTTGATTAAGGCTTCTATAAAATCTTCCCAAACACTCAGAACTCCCAAAAAATATTAACAGCTCTTGGGAAATTGAAGAACTAACTAACTAACAGATTTAGTTGTCGCGCCAACGCTATACAGTAAAAAAATCCATTAAATCTTACATCTTTTGGATAGTAGGCAAATATGCCACACCTTTTCAAGTAAATTTACATTGGAATGTAATAGTCAATTTGAATGTAATTTTCAATTTTCGGTCAGTAAATTTTAATTTTCAATAAGTAAATTTCAACTTCGAAAGTAGTAAATTCACTGGATATTCTCTTGAATTTATGGTACACTCTAAAAAAAGTGTATAATTAACACATTTTAAGATACACTTATTTCTACTAACTTTCAATATTATTTCTTACTTACTTGCTCTTAATAAAACCCTTGGCTGTAGAAAGGTATCGAACCAGCGATCAATTCTGGTTTTGGTGCGTAGGTTTGGCGCGCGTAGCCACTGTGCCACCCAAGCCATTTCATTTTCATTTCAGTAGAAAACAAAATCGAACGAAGCGTCCAACTTCGTGGTTTTATATATTACATGTTTTTCGTCGTAAAATTCAAATAGATAGGTAGAATTACACGAAAAAGAACGTAATTTTCATTTCATATATAAATTTAGTAATTTTACACGAAATGTTGCGTAATTTTGCCTTTTCATGTAAATTATACGGTGCAGTTGAAAAGTACATGAATAATTTACTAATACCAGTAATTTCGTGTAACAGTGATTGAAATGTG
The DNA here is from genome assembly GCA_951812415.1 of Beris morrisii. Classification (NCBI taxonomy): domain Eukaryota; kingdom Metazoa; phylum Arthropoda; class Insecta; order Diptera; family Stratiomyidae; genus Beris; species Beris morrisii. Next base: position 153,170,445 of record OX638310.1, read on the forward strand.
TACTTTTACTTGAAAAAATTAAATATACTGGAAATTTCAACTAAAAATTAGATTGAAAATTCAATTTTTTAAAACTGTGTGGAAAGCACATAACTTTTGTAGCGAAAGTACTTTCAACGTAAATTCATGGCTACATTTATGTAGCCCTTTTTCTAAAATTTCTAATATCTCAAATACGGTCGCTATTGATTATTATTTATCGTCAAGCATTTTTACATAGTCAGCAATTAAACGTAATAAAACTTTTAAAATAATCGTTTGGTATTTAGCATATGTGAGCAAGTATCTAAATTTCTTTATATGAAAATACTTGAAATCATTAAGTAACCTGATACCGATTTACGTGGCTAAATTATCTCACGGAATTTGTTCGAAGGACATCATCTTCTCTTGTCTCCGATGGTTGGCGGTGTAATTATCTAAAAGTGTACTTAAGACCTGTTAAACGCCTTAATGAAATGTACACCGTTGTTTACAAATCACCCCTTTTTTCGAAGGGCTAGTGTTCTAAGGAGAATCGCCTCTCTTTCTTTACAGTATTTACTTTCAAAGGCGTCGCCATTACAGGATATTGTCCTAATTAAATTGGCTTCCGACTTACAAAGGAACATCTTAACTTAAGACTTTTTGAGTAAAAACGGTGAGATGAGAAACGGTAGGTGTGCTTTACTAGTCTGCAATATACAGAGTGATGGCATAGATGAAGAAATTCAAGAATAAGAGAAAGTCGGCCGACAAACGGAAATTAAAACTTACACTATACAAGTACGAATAGGCTATGCTTGGATAAATTTTGAAAATCCTTTTTGGGCTTGTGTGATTAAACGGATTCGAACGAAGGCGAGCAGACGAAGAAGTGTTGCAGCTTAATTAGGATTAATCTTGGATTGGTATCCCTTTTGAAAATTTCGTAAGCCAGATGAAATTCTTTTGATCTAATTGAAAATTATAGGGTGTACTTCTTTGAAGCAGCACAAATGAATGGTCATGGAACGATTGTGCTGCGTATTTCTTAGGCAACCTTAAGGACTAAGTTGAAACAATAGAATCATTATTCACTTTGAGCTTCAATGTAATCGACCAGTTAAAATTTGCGTAATAAACTACATTTCCTACGATTGAAGCCAAAATTTCTAACACCTTAATCACATGGCATAGCCTGGCTACCTATATCACTGGTTTTATTCGAAACCGAAATCCAGACAAGCTTCACAATATTCGGTAAGCTATTGTAAACTAACTTAATGAAAAGTACCGAAAATCGTTTTAAGATTTCGGGAAATGCCACAACAAAGGTTCGTCTAAAATTAACAACTACTTGAGGTAAGTGTGAACATATTGTTAACGACAAGTACCCTTGTCAGACAGGAGTAGGTGGTGAATGAATTGTCCTTTTCAAATCGAAGCTGTGAATAGAAGGACACATTCAAGTGATATTTGATGCATATGGAGAATAACTTTATTATATTTGACGAATTTTGTTTCACTTCGTTCATTCAACGAGCTAAAACCTTTCCGTCAAATTCTAAATTTCAGATTTGTTATTCATCAGAACAGTTTCATTGAGCTCATCCCCTCACTCATTTTCATCGGAAAACGGGCCTAACCGCACCCTTGAAATTTTCGTAAAAGACGTCGAACAAGGTTTAGTTACCATAATTCATTTTTCGGCAACCACGTTTACTCCTGGAATACGAAAATCGTTGGCAAAGAAAACCCTTTCGGTACTTATGCTCCTTAATTTACACGTTCGAAAGTCGACCTTTCTGAACAAATAACGTCCTTACTTTTGGATAAAAAATTTACATATTTTCTTAGTAGGTTCTTTATTGGATTGACCCTTTTTTGAACTGAACTCTCATGGCCACCGACTAGATTGGTACCACCATGATGTAGTATGCAAATCCGAATATCATACACTTTGTTGATATTCAAAACGAACAACGATGACTTACCTTGTTTGACTTGTGTGTTACAGGGGATGAAAAAGAGTTGATTTCTATTTTGAAAAATCAAGCAATAATAAGAGGAGCTTGAAAACACTGTTTTAATACACAATATATATATGTATACGAATAAACGAACATTATTCGAATCGATAAGAGTTTACTTTTTCGCGCATTGGACATATAATGCTAACGTCATATTACAAGTGATTTGTCAGTAACGGTGAGAACGAGCCCCACGTTGGGTGCCATTTAATATTATAGGAAATTGAAAACATCGACTGCACTATATGCTAATTGAGTAACGTGTACTAACTACCATTGACGAAGGATACATACACATGCCAAACATGGTTAGTTGTATAACATCTTCGATGATCCACCAACACAGTAAGAAAAATCCATTGCATTCTACATCTTTGCAAATTCGTAGTTTTATATATTACATGTTTTTCGTCGTAAAATACAAATAGATATGTAGAATTACACGAGTAACAATGTAATTTTCAATTCATATATAAATATAGTTAATTTTACATGAAAAATTGTGTAATTCTGTCAACCATTTCATGTAAATTGTACGGTTCAATTGAAAAGTACATGAATAATTTACTAATACCAGTAATTTCGTGTAAAAGTGATTGAAATGTCTATTGATTGAAAATTCAATTTTTTTAGACAGTTTGCCATAAATCTGTATATTTTATGAAATGTCAGAGAAATTTTAGAAAGTTTTTTATGAAATTGACAGAAATGAAAATGTTTCAAATTAATTTTTTCTTCGAATATGAAGCAATTTTTCTCAACTTCATTTAATAAGGAGCTCTTCAAAATGCATTAGTTGAAAGTAAAAATTTCGTCATAAATCCTTAAGTACGAATTCCTTTTAACAACAAATATTCCGATGATAAGAAAGCATCAGGTTTTCAAAGAATTTTTTTTTGTCTGCGGTACAAACTCCTGTAATATTTTTTGTTTGAAAAACATAATTTTTTATTACCGCGTAAAGATATCTTAATGCCCGGGAAGCTATAAATTTCGTCGAAAAGTTAATCTGCTTTTGGTGAAGACACGCATTTCCCCCATAATAAAGAGTAATGATGATACAATAGAGAGGACCCACCATCGCCATCACATCCATCCACTGTGGCTTTTCCACCAGATGAATCAAGTATTTATAAAAAGCCATAAAATTTCCAAATGGGGTGTTAGACTGGTTCCAAAGAAAACAACGCAAAATTGTCTGAGGAAACGTGCATTACTTCATTGTCTTCTTTAAGAAGTGGCGGACGAAAAGTCTTTAGAGCCTATTTTCCTTTTGAGATTTTTGCATAAAAGATTTTCACGGAAAATTTATGACCTCTACCTCTTTACTGTTCACGTTTAGCAGCTTCTATAGTAAAGCCAAAGATGCAAATATGAATTTGGAATTGTTATGACTGCGCGTTGGGATCTTAATGGTCAAAGAAGAATTATTTATAATCTTTTCGGTAGCATTTTAGATAAGGACTGAAATCATTGTTTTTTAAATACCCAAAACGGAAGGAGCAGGCGATAAAAGTAAAAAAAGGATATTGTTAGGGAGGCTAAATTAACAAAATTAAATAAATTAAATTGAGAACTATATGTTTCGGTCTGTGAATTGCTTAAAAACTGAGGCTACACAGTAAAAAAATTGCATTGAATTTTACATCTTTTAGATAGCAGGCAAATATGCCACACCTTTTCAAGTAAATTTACATTGAGATGTAATAGTCAATTTGAATGTAATTTTAAATTTTCGGTCAGTAAATTTAAATTTGCAATAAGTAAATTTCAACTTTAAGGCCAGCAAATTCACTGGATATTCTCTTGAATTTACACTATAAAAAAAGTATATAATTAGCACTCTTTAAGATACACCTATTTCTGCTTCTAATATCATTTCTTACTTACTTACTCTTAATAAAACCCTTGGCTGTAGGTAGCAATCGAATCCGCGATCAATACTGGTTTTGCTGTGTAGATTTTGCGCGCGTAGCCACTGCACCACCGAAAGCGTTTCATTTTCATTTCAGTAGAAAACAAAATCGATCGAAGTGTCCAACTTCGTGGTTTCATATATTACATGTTTTTCATCGTAGATAAGTAGAATTACACGGAAAAGAACGTAATCTTTAATTCATATATAAATATAGTTAATTTTACACGAAATGTTGCGCAATTTTGTGATCCTTTTCATGTAAATTATACGGTTCAGTTAAAAAGTACATGAATAATTTACTAATACCAGTAATTTCGTGTAAAAGTGATTGAAATGTGTACTTTTACTTGAAAAAATGAAATATACTGAAAATTTCTAGTAAAAATTGGATTGAAAAATCAATTTTTTAAAACAGTGTAGCTGAAGACCTCAAGCGCCTGTTTATTCCAACGCGCCTCATTTAATGTCAAATTGACGTCCAACGTGTGCCTCCAGTATCCTTTTCTCTGAAGCGGTGTAATTAGCTTCATTGCTAAAGATTCGAAAAGACGTAGTCCAAATAATAGGGTTCAGTCCTATAGGTGTATTGAAATTACAGAGCCTTTGAAATAACTGTCATTTATGATAAATCGCATTTCAAGACACTATAGAGATTAACAGCAGCAGATACAATGGTCATTACTAAATTATCATCGATGTAAAGTATGAATGTTGATGATCGGTGAAAGAATTTAGAGGAGTAACACTCTCTTTGAAAAATACAAAGGGATTCAAGGAACTGGTCATAAGTCCAGAACACCAAGCGAAAGGAGTAGTGCGAAGCCAGAATAAATGTAAGATACTCTCGTCAACTGTGAGATGATACCAAATATCGCGTATTTTACGCAGGCGTGTACAACTAGCAAACTGATCAAAGGAGTAGTACACGAATTTGCAAAATACAAGAATAATATGGTTATAAGAATTTCAAATCAATTGTCTACACTCTGTGCACCTGGCGTATTGTTAAATAAATATCCATCGTTGCGATAAATTTCAACTTCTCCAGCCTCAGCAATTAAAACTTGTAATTAGATGTGGGTGGCCAAGACACCATAAATCTCATCTCTAGTCTCTTCCCATACTCGAACTACCAGTATAGCTAGTTTCATGTATGCACTTGATATCCAGTGTCTAGTATTCGCATACGATAGCTTCCTACATCTAAGGCTGGGTAGTTTGCAGACCCTTCTTGTTTGCAAACATTAATAGCATATTTAACCTCCCACCTTCGGGCCAACTAATGGATATACTGTTCCATTACTTGCAACTAAAGCACTTTAGTCTTAGGACTAATTTCGTGCTTGGGATACCGCCTGTGCACATGGAACCGACGTTATGGTGTGAGCGAATCCTTTTCTCTGGTAAGGGGCAGATTCCGAAATATCTAGTGATTTTTCTGTTTTTTTTCGAGTAAAAGGAATCGAATCTGAACAAGGTGTATTTTTTCTCTTATAAGTAATTCATACGAATGGACTAAGACTGTCAGCATGTCATGATGTATCTGTTGTACTTCAATACAGTCATTGGTCACTTGTCCTTTTTCGAATCATCCTTTTTCTCGATTCAAGCTCCATGCCGAGGACGAACAATCGACATGGGACAATTCTTTACGTTCTTTTTATATCGTTCAAGTTAAAATGGAAATGATGTTTCCCTCCCAAGTTGGGAAAGGAATTTTTTTCCTACCCTAGATTTTTTTTTACAAAGCAATGAGGCTCATCTCGTGCTGTTGTTAGTACTTATCCCTTAGGGATTAGCACTGAATCTTGTTAATGACGGTGGTCCCTTTTTTGCTTTGCCTTAGGTTAATTTGGTTCCAGCACTAGGTTCTTGTATAGTCATGGAGGCAATTTGGGTGTGAGCAGAACAAGCATCTTTGATTTTTAACGTCGCTTCTTAAAGTAATATAGGGGATACTTAAAAATCTTGGACGTTGGAGAAATATTTTCAAGAGGTGGACGGGGAGCTGTTGGGAAATTCTAGAGCGTACCCGAGGGAACGCGACAATATCACAATTTTTCGTATATCAGTCTAAAATGGCTGGAGGGTAGTTCCACGTTATCTTTTGGGGGTATGTGCTAGGATATTTAGCAGTTCATTCCTGCATATTGTTATGGTCGCAAGGAATGTGTTTAGAGGCTTTCTTGGCTATGTTATTGTTTTATGTAGAATATAAAATAAGAAAAAGTCCATGGAGAATTTCAGTGTTAAGCGTATTCTAGCTATTTGAGGAATTTTAAAAATGATAAGCAGTTGATTGCTTTTCTAAATCGTATTTTTATGTAAACTAGATATTTGAGAATGACTTTAATTCATCGCAGTACCCCATTGATCTTCAGTTTATTATTAATAATTTTCATTTTTTTTATTAATATAATAAAACAAAAATTCGAAGTCTGGGCAATACAGAAATAATGGATACATGTCTCATAAAAAATTGATCAGAAACTACTGTTCTTTATTTTTCATTTAACTATTGTGGTTAATTCCAACCTTGAGAGTTGAACTATATCCGAACGACCTATTCATCCCTGTATAATACAGCCTCGATACAAAAAAATCAAATCGATTGAATATGTTCATAGCCAAATATGATTAGAGAAAAACTCTTGAGAAGGGCAAGGCCTGAATTGGGCTACTCCGCTATAGTGTTCGGCCGTGAAAAACCAATAAACGTAAAACAATTTTAAACAAAATTTCTTAACAACAAACAAATTAAGACTATGAGTTCATTAAAAATGCAACTAGATAAATCATTAATCACGAATTGAAAAGGCCGTAGGATCTGAGCATCGCATTATCTAATATATTTTAAAATAGATAAATGTAATATGGAACAATAATAATCAAATCTAATCTAATTTTTTGGTGAATGTTTTCACAGTACATTTTGAATTGAAAATGCGGGTTCAATACTATTGTTTATTTTTGCGTGACGTTTCGGACTTGACTGAGTTTGATAAAGGACTCAGTCGAGTCTGAAACGTCGCACAAAAATAAACAATAACAGTATTGAACCCGGAAAACTTGCATTTTCAAATCTAATCTAATACAACTAGATAAAAAAAAACTTGCAACTAATTTAAAATTGTAACAAATAAAACCTAACGAAATAAAGTTCGATTATTAAATTCCAATTTATTAAATGAAATTTATTTTGTATATGGCAAAATCATTTTCATGATGAACAAAATCATTAATAATTTCGGAAGTGCCCGAAAAATATTTTTTTTGCTTTGAAATTCCATATTTAAAATATTGAAAAAAATTGGTATTAAAAAAATCATAATCATTTAATTGTGAATTCTTGAATTATAGTGTCGCAAAGTATCAAATTACTAAACTTTATGAAGTGGCAGCTAAAATATATGACAGAGTTCTTTAAAAAAAAAAACTGAAGTGTTTAAGGAGATATGGATCAACGCGAATATAGTTAGCTCTTCGTTGATAAAATTAAAATACTTAATTTTAACGATTTCGATATTAATATAAATAACATATGAATTAAAAAATAATAAAAAATTATATCTATTTTTAATATATCAAGTGTGTTTTAGAATATTTTTCAGCATAATAATCCGTTCGCATATTATGATGATAAACGTTGTGACTAGCATTTATATCATACTTCTTAATATAATAAAAAAATATTAATATATTTTATATTTTTCGTTATATTCATTATTGTTTAGATTAAACGAATAAAAAAAATACTGTGTTAATCGAAAGAATGAATGTGTGCATTACAATAATAAATTATTCCTGCTAGGAATATCTTCACTATTTTAAAAAAAATTTAATTTTCAATTCAATTTCTTCTTGAAATTTCCAGTATATTTTATTATTTCAAATAAAAGTACACATTTCAAGCACTTTTACTCAAAATTACTAGCATTAGTAAGTTATTTATGTACTTTTCAATTGAACCGTACAAATTGCATGAAAAGGCTATTTATATATGAATGTAAAATTACGTTCTTTTTCGTGTAATTCTACTTATCTATTTGAATTTTACGACGCAAAACATGTAATATATGAAACAACGAAGTTGGATGCAAGCCTACGCAGCAAAACCAGAATTGATCGCGGATTCGATTCCTACCTACAGTCAAGGGTTTTATTAAGAGTAAATAAGTAAGAAATAATATTAGAAGTATTATAGAAATAAGTGTATCTTAAAGAGTGCTAATTATACTGTTTACGATCAGGTGATCGTTGCAAGTTGATACTTGCTGGTGTGGCATTTGTTGGCGAGTTCAAAAAGGAAAAAATTGCAGCTTGTTTGAAATTTGATCCGGCTCGACAGACCAATGATTACGATCAGGATATATGATCTTGTTAAGTGATCTTGTTCAGTGGTAATTTTACTCGTTGAACAGGAGGGAATGAAAAGGTTTGTGATATGAGTTTTGGATTTTTGCGAACGAGAGTCGGGTTCGCTGTAAAACGTATTACCTTTAAAAAGGTTCCCAGCTGAAGCAGCGTGCAGACAAGTCTCAAAGGTTTCAGTTTGCTACTGATTTAGAATACTTGCCTTTTGATAGATAGGTAGATAGATTTATTTAAATTCATTGGGTTGTATAATAACAAGTAAAAATAATTCAGTGATTAGATCTTAATCTTTACAGCTGCAATTGAAAATTTTGCATTCTATTTGCAAAAACTTACGTTAATCTGACACAGTAAAATGTTCAAGGAAAAATTTTGTTAACAAAAAAAATACTTGCCTTTTGGAATATCGCTGAAACAGCTTGGAGGTGAATCACAACTAGATATCCGTGGAGTTATACTATCTAAAAGAGAACGTGTTGACGGCCGACGCGCCTTTTATAGGGCCGTGTGTCTTTAACTACTGTAGCTTGTTTAAGCTCTACAGTCAACGTCGTCAGGATTGTCTAACATAAAGTAGACTGTGGTGAATTTTTAAATTTTAGCTTTAAAGATGTGTTTGAAGTTCAAACCTATATATATTTTTTTATAGTGTAAATTCAAGAGAATATCCAGTGAATTTGCTGCTTTCAAAATTGGAGTTTACTGATTGTAAATTGAAATTGATTGTAAATTGAAATAAATTGAAAATTAGTGATTGGAAATCGAAATTTACTGATCGAAAATTTAATATTACATTCAAATTGACTTTTACATCCCAAAGTAAATTTACTTGAAAAGGTAAGGCATATTTGTCTACTATCCAAAAGATGTAAAATTCAATGGATTTTTTTACTGTGTTGTTCATTGTATCTGAGAATATTTACATTAAAATTACGAAAAGAATTACTTGATTTATCGATACTATGAATACATTTATAACATTTTCATTTATCATACTCACCTTTTTCGCTCAGTGTAACTAAATAAAAATGTTAGCTAACTATAATTTTATTGAAATAAAAATTAGCATTGAGGTAAAAAATATTACCAAGTTTTAATAAAATTTTAAACGAAATAAAATTTAAAGAAAATTTGTAGGATTGGTATTCAAAGGTAAAACAAGAATGAAATGTAGTCAATTTTAGGGCTTTTGGAGTACGTTCATATCCCAACAAAATGAACTGCAATAAAATAAAAAAATCTGCCAACAGTCTGGGCGCAACTTTATTATTTTATGGGTAGAAGTCCGAAACGTGCTTAATGATGAGATGCGGTGTAGGTTACTATGCGACTGTCAACCTAAGAAATAACCAGGAGGCTATTTGGAACGTTATTTTTTAGGTTGTTGTGTAGGGGGGACCCTTGGGAAAATGGCTTTTCATATTTTTTACAAATTTCAAGGGGGGACCCTTGGGAAAAATGGCTTTTCGTATTTTTAACAAACCTCGTATTTTAACAAGGGGGGGCCCCTGGGAAAAATGGCTTTTCATATTTTTTACAAATTTCAAGGGGGGACCCTTGGGAAAAATGGCTTTTCATATTTTTTACAAATTTCAAGGGGGGCTTTTCAAATTTTTTACAAATTTCAAGGGGGACCCTTGGGAAAAATGGCTTTTCATATTTTTTACAAATTTCAAGGAGGGACCCTTGTGAAAAACAAATTTCAAGGGGGGCTTTTCAAATTTTTTACAAATTTCAAGGGGGGACTCTTGGGAAAAATGGCTTTTCATATTTTTTACAAATTTCAAGGGGGGACCCTTGTGAAAAATGGCTTTTCATATTTTTTACAAATTTCAAGGGGGGACCCTTGGGAAAAATGGCTTTTCGTATTTTTAACAAACCTCGTATTTTAACAAGGTTGGGCCCCTGGGAAAAATGGCTTTTCATATTTTTTACAAATTTCAAGGGGGGACCCTTGGGAAAAGTGGCTTTTCATATTTTTTACAAATTTCAAGGGGGGACCCTTGGGAAAAATGGCTTTTCATATTTTTAACAAATTTCAAGGGGGGACCCTAGGGAAAAATGGCTTTTCATATTTTTAACAAACCTCGTATTTTCCCAAGGGGGGGCCCCTGGGAAAAATGGCTTTTCATATTTTTTACAAATTTCAAGGGGGGACCCTTGGGAAAAATGGCTTTTCATATTTTTTACAAATTTCAAGGGGGGCTTTTCAAATTTTTTACAAATTTCAAGGGGGACCCTTGGGAAAAATGGCTTTTCATATTTTTTACAAATTTCAAGGAGGGACCCTTGTGAAAAACAAATTTCAAGGGGGGCTTTTCAAATTTTTTACAAATTTCAAGGGGGGACTCTTGGGAAAAATGGCTTTTCATATTTTTTACAAATTTCAAGGGGGGACCCTTGTGAAAAATGGCTTTTCATATTTTTTACAAATTTCAAGGGGGGACCCTTGGGAAAAATGGCTTTTCATATTTTTTACAAATTTCAAGGGGGGCTTTTCAAATTTTTTACAAATTTCAAGGGGGACCCTTGGGAAAAATGGCTTTTCATATTTTTTACAAATTTCAAGGAGGGACCCTTGTGAAAAACAAATTTCAAGGGGGGCTTTTCAAATTTTTTACAAATTTCAAGGGGGGACCCTTGGGAAAAATGGCTTTTCATATTTTTTACAAATTTCAAGGGGGGACCCTTGTGAAAAATGGCTTTTCATATTTTTTACAAATTTCAAGGGGGGACCCTTGGGAAAAATGGCTTTTCATATTTTTAACAAACCTCGTATTTTCCCAAGGGGAACCCTTTTACAAATTTCAAGGGGGGACCCATGGAAAAAAATGGCTTTTCATATTTTTTACAAATTTTGTATTTTCCCAAGGGGTGACCCTTGGGAAAAATTGCTTCGTATTTCGTCCCCGTATACTATTCGAATTTCAGAATATTATGTACACTAAAAGCCCATAGAAGTAAAAACGAATTTGCTGCCTTATCAGAATTAAGAGATATGACGAATTGTTAAAACGTATACAAGCCCATTACTTCTACTTGGGGTTTGAATTTCGAAAAAATTGTGAAACAGGTTTTTAGACGATTTCATAAGAAGTAACTTGATATCTCATGAGACAAGACGGATTTTGAAAAATTTGTGAAAACTTAAGCAAACCCTTCACACCTCCTTGGTTCTGGAAATTCGAAAAATCGTGAATTGGTTGGCCGTAATAATCAATTTTATATCTCATCAGAACTAAGGAATGGCAAAAATTTTGAAACCATGTACAATCCCTTGGGGGTAGGCGATTATATAAAAAGTCTGTGGAAATGAAAAGCGATCTAATATCTCATTGAACCTAAGAAATATGTCGAAACTTTGAAAAGAATACAACCACCTTACACCCATTAGGATTGAATATCTAAAATACTGAAATTGACTTTTTGGCTTTTTTATATAGGAAACCTTAGGAAGTAAAAATGAATTCGATATATCACCAGATATGCAACCTCCTTACATCCACTTGGGGGTTGAATATACAAAAATCATGAAAGGAGTTAATAAATAAATATGAAGACAGTACGAGAAAGTAGGAACCAATTCAATTTCTTATTACTTCTAAAAGAAATGACGGAACTTGTGAAAACGTGTTCAAACCGTTTATACCCTCTTAGGGGCTGAAAAAGGAAAAAACTTAAAAACAAGTTTTAGTCGATTATTACGCAAGCACGTGAAAGTAAAAAGATATTCGATATCTGATAAGACGTGGAGATATAGTAGAATTCGTGAAAAAGTTTACAACCCCCTTTGCACCCCCTTAGGGATCGAATTTTTAAAAATCCTGAAAACTCTTTCTAGGTATTTACATGAAGAAGCCGTAGAATAAAAATGAACTCAATATTTTGGAAAGACCTAATAGATATGACGAAAACCGTGAAAATATATGCATTTCATTTTCACTGATCATTTTTTTGCCACCCCTCTGAACGCCAATGGATATTTAATATTTTTTTTTATCTAAATTAGTTTTCTAGTTGATATACATAAACGTCCCGAGTTTCAACTTTGTAGCATAAGCCGTTCTATAGATAGGAAAAACACCCCCACCCCCGTACCATACTACCCCTATAAAAAATTATATTTTTCCAAAATGCTGCTAATATAGCTCTATCTAAATACCAAGTTTCAGCTCCATATCATAATAGGTTGTTGAGATATTAAAATCGGAACTTTTTCCTTTTCACCCTCCCCCACACTCACCCACTACACCCACACATCCAAAATTTTGTTTTCTGCTAGGGGTCTATTAGGCCTACTTCTGGTAAAAGACGTGATTTTTTAGAAAAATTCTTATCCCCTCCACTTTCATGCTCCACCGCCCCCTTAAAAAATTTTGCTTTCAGCAAACTTCATTTGTCAACCTTTATACACAAACCAAATTTTATTTGTCTAGTGCAATTGGTTCGTGAGATATCGTAATCTAAAGTTTTTTACCCCCCACTCCCGTACGCCACTGCCCCCACTCAAATTTTTGTATTCGATCCATTCTCCTAGTATACCTACAGATATTCATTAAGTTTCAATTTTGTGACATTAACCGTTTAGGAGATATGGATTTTAGAAAGTGTCGATCTCACCTTTTTTGCGTTTCGGACACATTATTTTTCCCCCCACTCCCAAACCCCTTCACCTATATCGGCAATTTTTTTGCAAATGGGTCCACTACTGAAGATCTATATAAATTCCAAATTTCAGCCTCCTAGCATAAGCGGTTGCTGAGATCTAGAAACCAAAATTTTCCGTCTAAAACACTTCCCCCTCCTCCCCCCTCACACCCCCACCCCTACAAACTTGGCCACTTCAAGGGGCCTACCCAGTCTATTCATAAAAAAAATTTCAATTTTATAGCTTAAAGGGTTTGGGAGCTACGAGCCTTCAAACGATTTTGCGTACAGCGGTCGACGTACGGCGTACGGCGTACGGCGGACAAACGGACTGAAAATTTTTTTTGCTTTTTTCGTGTCTACTAGTCATGAAACGTGAAAAAAAAAATTTTCAGGGTAGCAAATTTTTTTTTTTTAAAAATGGAAACAATACTGTATTATTAAAATAATAAAGTAAAATTTTAACTTCCAACTAAACAAAAATAAAATAAAATAAAAATAATGTCTTACAAATAAATAAAACGTAAATCGATATTAGAATTTCAACAAAATAAAACTTCACAATAAAATAAATAAAATATGTTTTTTATTTAATTTAATTTAATTCAATTTGTTTATTTATTCATCAAAGATCAGATTACTTAAACACTCGTAAAAACTGTTTTGTTTTACACATGCTAATGTGATCAAAATCAAAATATTAAAAAAGAGAAGAGAAGGGGAAAAAAATAATAATAAATAATGGAAATAAAAATAGGATATAAAATAAATAATAACAGATAACATAAATAGATAATAAAGTAAATGATAGCAAAATATTTCAGGAACTGCTTACGGTAGGTGATCTGAACTTGGTGCTATTATTCAAAAAATTATAAAGTTGCATCCCGGACAGCCAATTTAATAAATATTGATCCAATTTTAAATCATTTCTACAGAATTTCAAAATTATCTCCAAATTTTATCACTTTTGACAATACTATCTGCTTGTTAGTGAGTTCAATTTTATTAAATCAAAGAATCGCGCTAAATGTCAAATATTTTCAAAATTTTATATTGACATTGAAAGATAAAAATCGGTTTTAAAACACTGAAGATTTATACCAACGAGATCCACTGAGCCTAACCTAACACGAAACGACTTCTTCTATTTCAAAACCATTAAAATGTATATAAATAAGCGGATTAGCCTACACCGTCTTGCCTCTATAGTTTCCTGGAGCTGAGACTGCAGCTATATCCATAAATACCTAGTACTCCCGTGTCCTGACACTTTGTCGGAGCCTGTTAGAAATAGGAAGCGGAAACGATATCCTACCCTATGAGAGTCACCAAAGTAACATTTCAGCTGATTCCCGGATTATAGTAGTAAAGGGTTGATTTCGGTTTTCGTTATTAAGCTTATTCCGTCGTCTATGTTCGGAATGATGGCGGTATTCTGGCGGGTAGCTTAGCTACATAATACATAGCTCCGAAATATGTTTGGAAGCTGGATACCTAGCTAATACACATTTATGGCCTTTGATACCCATTTTCAATTCGAAGTCGGCACAAATGGTGTAATTTATGTCGCCGTTCAAGGCATTAAACTTAAAACGTATAGTGGCTCCGGCTTCAGTTCTGGCTACTTACGAAGCGAGCAAGGCCGCAGAGTCTGATTATTAGGTGGCTGTTTTGTGATGATTTTATAAGGGTTAAAGATTATGTCTAAATATTATCTAGGAACTAGGACTAATAATTCAAAGTTGATAGGACAGGGATGATGTTTTATGTGTGTTCCATTTAGGCGGATATTAATGAGATGGGGGTCAAAAGTTGACAATATAATGGGATAATTGAGGTGCACTCAATTTAGAATCAATCAAAATCCTCTAAGCAAAGCGGGAATATATGTTATGAAATTGATTGTCCTAAAATAGACCGATGTTCCTGAAAAGGGCGAACAAAAGCTATAAATTGCTTGAAATTTGTTATGTTTATTTTGATTCAATTCTTATCTTATGATTTTATGACATATAAATTCCACTAGAACATAAGAGAATGGGGACTAAGAAATTTAGGGAACTCTTGTTCGATGTCTTCAATGAGCCGCATAAAATTTTCTCTAAGCTCGAAAATATTAAATTTTTTTACAAAGTATGAAAGAGTTTCGGCATTTTTCCAAATTTTTTATTAGTATCCACTTACCCTTAAAAATATCAAATAAAATTCATCAAATTATTCTTTTAATTAAAAGATTCCTACCTTTATCCTGAACATTTTTTTCTTTGTAGTTAAGAAATATTTTAACAAGGGTTTTCCTGAAATATCACATTTTTCTCGAAGAAATAAAGTCAGTTCTTATCCCCCCAACTGACGGAAAGAAGAACAAAATGTTGCGAAAACTTCAATTAAAATTCGCCAAATCATCGTCATATCCTGAAAATATCAACATCAAAACATATTGCAACAATATTCGCTTTATTCTTATTCTTTATTCTTTGCAATAGAAGACTATTACCACTTATGTACCTTCGACAGCGCGGTATGCGGTATAAAAAAATTCCAATCAAATAATTCTATTCTTGGGTTTTTTTTTACTTTGTACATTTCACAATCTAAAGACCGTAGGTAAACATTTGGAATTTAGTCGAGCACTGCATCCACTGTGGATACGACGATACGCAACCAGTCGGGGAGTCCCCGAAAAGAACAATTTCAGACATTTTGGCAGCTAAAAGACGAAAAAAAAATCCACTTAGCACGAAAGCCCTTGAAATTCATATCGTAAAAAACATTGAATTGCGGTATAGCTCCCGCTGCGGAGGACTCGAAGCCAACTTCCTAAGGATATTTAATAAAAAATTTATAATGGAGCAGTAGGGATGCTTGGCCCTAGATTAAAGACGAGGAAGTTACGACACAAATCATTTGAATTTATGAGCGCACTTTAATTGTTGTCGACCACCTCATACCGCTTTAGGCCTAGGTTGATTCTCGCTTTAGTACTGAGTTTAAGAATTGTTGAAATTAAAGGTGGATGGTTTAAATGCGTGGTATAAATTGGGGGGTTATTCATCCATAGATGTATGGATTTGTGCAAGAGTTACGTTTACTTTCCGCTCACACCAGCATCAAATCCACCAAATCGCAGTTCGCAGTGTATTACAAAAAAATCCAAAGCAATATATCGGATATGATAACGGCGTCCTGAAGTACATTTCATTACCCTGTCCGTCCCTGGACGTAAGAATTAGAATAGTAACCTCTTATAGATCTGGCCGAAGCTGGATCTAAACCGCTCTAAGAGGCTGACTTTGCTCAAATGGGCGAATATCAGCACCACAGTCGGTGTCCTGACCGGACACTGTCTTATAGGTCGGCATGCTAAAAGGCTCGGCCTCTTTTTAAACGACTTCTGTAGAAGCTGCCTGTATGAGGAGGAGGAGGAGACAGTGCTTCATCTTCTCTGTCCTGTCCAGCTCTATCCGCTAGAAGGAAAGCTCATATTGGAGCTTACTTCTTCAACAGTCTCAGTGACCTTGCCGCAACGGAGGTCGCGAGAATCCAACGCTTCATTGCAATCTCTAAATGGTTCGACGAGTAGGACCGGATTCGATGATCCTGTGGTAACACAACGGACCTTCTTAGGTCTAAGTGTGTCCGTGTTTTTACGGTCAGCCAAGCGTACCTACCTACCTAACCTCTTATAGCGTTCGCGAGTAGGACCCATTATAGTCCTTAAAATGTACCTGCATCTTTCATTACAATCCGTAAAATACATCCACCCTGAAGATCGTCCTCTAAGACGAAACTAATCCACACGTAGCATAAAAAAATAAAGTAGTGATCTGAAACTATACGACATAACTCCTTGTCACTCTCAACTTAAGAAAGATATGAAATCATCAGATTCACATTGTGTCTTCATCAGTCCTGGAGGAAAACAGGAAACTTCATACTTTGTGACCACATAATGTGATTACCATGAGTATATCCTGTTATCCAAAAAACGGTCCCCCAATGTGAAGAAATAAATTTGTTTCACTTACAATATAGTGACCATTGTTATCATAGAGGGTTCTTATCCCCGGCCCATAGCTCCTTATCTCGCCCTGCAAATATATTTTTATATCCACTTCATATTTACGATGACACTGATAAAGGAAAACAAGTTGTTTAGCTCTTCGGGGGACATTATTCTAATCTACTGACTGGTTTGAAGGACTTCGAAGCCCACTTTTCTGTCACTGGAGGCAACTTGATGCCACATTTAAGGATATGCTGTATGTTAACGGAAGTATGTGGGTGGGAGCGAGTATGTGGCCATTTCTTACTAAAGATAAAAGTCAACGTTACGATTATTTCTGTGCTTAGCTGTCCCTTGACATCAAGGACATCGAGGAGATATTGAAACTGCTGATCGGACTTTATGGCTTTTAATTTTCACTCGCTCGTCCCTTAACGGTCGCAGACCGTCTACGACATATCCTTAAAGATACCCCGAGTACTAAATCCGCGATGTTCTATTTCGACGGGGTATTTTATTCGAGTGTAACATAGACTCGTTCGTAGCTAAGAAGATTGGGGGCATTGTGTGAGACAGTTAGCCCCCCGTAATGCTATTCCCTGCGGTATGTGAACTTGAAATTGTTATGGTAGCCGCCGAAACAACATTTCGAATCCTCTTCGTAGCCCAACTAGCGAGCGGGAAGAGGTTGCATGGGGTGATTTCGCTGCTATCGCCGTCACCACCATGTTCCAGGTTTTAAGGGTGGTAGGGTGAATTAAGAGTATTTCATAGGATTTACCTTGGGAAATATGCTTTTGTTACCGCACAACTTACAACCGTACAAACAAAGTGGGTACGTGTTGCGATATACTTCTGAACATTTTCGTTAGGATGCCATTTATGGAACGAATACATTCGGAGTCACACAAATGGTGTAATTTATGTCGCCTTATAACAATTTGCCTTATTGCCTTTGTTAGGGTCTCACGAATGTCTTTGGATTTGCTTTATGGCATTTCAACCCGAAATTTTGCATTGCCCGCATTCAAAATGCTTTCCATTCCTTAGACGTCCCCTTCTCAATCCCTCGGGAAAGTTTATGATTTACTGCTTCAACTTTAATTATTATGAAATTTGAATAGTTTTCATTGTAAATCGTGTAGAAAAATTACTCGGAAATATTCGACCTACATATTAACATGTCTACATAGTTTGTTTTCATAAGGAATAAAATAGTCTTGCACAATTATGAGATGTTCAAAATTTGAGTAATTGATGAAAACGACGTTAATTAGTTCATCATTAGTATTGGCACGATAGTCCAAATCAGTTCTTAATTTTTTTCTATCTAAGGAATAACTTACACTAAAGATTATAACTTAGAACATTCACTATATGGAATTATGCAATACGAGTACAAGTGTCTTAGGAAAAAAATTGTTAGATTACTATAGAGATGGTGTAAGAACACGTAAGTATCGCACTAAGAACACTCATAAAAAAGTGTTTAAAATTAAACAGATTTTACAATAATTTTTGTGGTATTCTTCTGTGTAAAATTACCCTACTAGCCAAAATTACAACAGCTACACTGAAAGAAAAAATATGATTCTTCTATAGTTGCAGTGACCATAATTTAGTTATTATAACTATATTAAAATAGTTATAGTTGTCCTTGCCATAGCTTATACTTCACACAAACATGCTATGGTTGCAATAATCATATTTGGTGATTTTAAATTAATGAGGTTGTTCTAACCGTGCTTGTTACATGATGTAAAAGTATTTTATGATAACAGCAACTATATTCCATGATCAGTACAACTATAGAAATTTATTGAATATTTCTCACAACTATACTATGATTTGTACCATTATGCACGATGATATTACAAACATATTATGGTTATCGCAATTATTAAACAAATATGTCATAAAAAGACGAAAACAACATTTTCTTTCCCAGTGAAAGTATCCATCGTGAGTTAGGTTCATTCATTGCTGTGCTTACAAGCGAAATGTATTCAAGTGAAGTTGAAATTTTAAAGTTGAAGTGTTAATAATTAAGAAATATGTATTGAAATTTCTTATTTTACATATTGAAAATATTAAGTACGTTTTCAACTTATTATACATTTTTAGTACAATTTAGTCTTAAAGATTTGCAAAATAAAAATATTCATTAGAAAAAACGCAGTTTTTCCAATTACTATAATTTATTATTACAAAGGCCTCTAGGTGTACTGAAATGTGGACTTTATTAATTTTCAGCGATCTGGGAAGACATTTTATCCAGCATTTGGCGGAACTTGTCTACCACACAGAAACAAGAAATAAAGTAAATTTGTGATAAGAAGTGAAGCCAATTTTAAAGTGAGTGGGGATCCCCCAATATCACAGTATCTTAGTGTTCAAAGCATTATGATTATTGATATAACAGTAAATGAAAATAATACTTCTGTGTAAATTTATTAACACTTCTGTACTTCTGTACTTCTGTAACAATTCGTGTAATAACGAAAAATATTAATAAAAAAGCGATAGAGATCCAGTTGTTACACTGACGTCGTGCATTAAAGTTTATTTGCTTTTTGCCCTAACTTAAAAAAGTAAGATATTTAGCAATACGACAGTGATACCACAATGCGTCGCTTATTAAAAAAAAAAGAATTGTGTAGTTTGAATGCTTTTTAATTTTTAATGACAAACCTAAATTTGTATTATTACTTAATTACGAATATATTCTTCATTTAATTCTATATATTGTGTTTAATTAAAAAATATTTTCTTCTGGAGGTTAAAAAAATATGTGGATTTGCAGGGCGGATGTTATGGAAAACCCTTTCAACTGTTATGGACTTTATTTATTGCAACGGAAGTAAGAAGTTATCCCTATAATTATTGATTTGTACTTAGGATAGCGGTAGAAGTATGTGCTACAGTTTGTTGACGGAGTGTAAAACGGCGCCAGTTCCAAGCAGAAGGAAGAAAACTATAGTGTAAAGTACTACTTTACTAATACTAATAATTTCACTTGAAAAATTGCATCAAATAATTCATATTTGCCCAAAAGAACACTACTTTTGTTTAAATTCAAACTCAAAAAATATTTATTTATAATAATTCAATGTGCGTTAACAGAGCAAACATGTTTTAGAGATTAAACTTTTCATCTTAACAGCTAAGTTGTAATAATTATAGCACTAGGCAATGAGGAAAAACAACACAAAATATATAATAATTTGCCAAGGAAAAGTACAGAGAAAAAACCTTGCCTGTTTAAACTTAAGCTACTTAAAACTAACATACAACTAAAGGATTACATATTAACTACTTTTGTTTAAAAATCAACAAGCTTACAAGTTGGAGTAGTAATTTCTAATAATTTCTAGTGTAAAAATTACTTAACTTTAATACCAATTTTACACTATAAATTGTATATGTTTAAGAATCAATAGAGTATTTTATTACACAAAAATTAGTATTTTTACTATAAGGTAAAATATACTACAATTATGTTTGGCATTTAGTTGCCTACAATAATTATAGCGAAATTAAAAAAAAATTTCTCAGAGTGTCATCATATTGCGGTACAAATCCGTTATTTGAATATACCTTGTAACTCTTATCTAATGCGTTCATAATATGAATACACGTATTCATATCAATATGATGAATTTGAATGGCTTTATTCATTATTCCAACGATTTTTACTTTAATCAAAAGAATATTTTTTTATGAAAGGCATTTATTACTTTCTTACTTATTTATTTATTTATTACAGTTATTCTATAAGATATTTACAGTTTATAAAATTTTTTTAGAGATCAAACGGGAAAAAAATTATTCTCTTTATAACTATAGGGTAGTATTTATATTTGTTGACAAATTATGTTATTAATTAAAGTGATACTTCATTTAGGAAAATTCTTTTTAAAATAAGAACTTAAAACTAACTTAAAACTATTTTACAATACAACTAACTTATTTAGGCAGCTTAGAAACCACTCTAAATTTTAAATACTCGTAGTACTAAATAGTTCTGTAACTGAGTTAAGGTTATCTTTCGCGAAAATTGTTCATAGCTTTTTTCCGATAGGTGTGAAATCGAACGAACTTTAGATAAATCGTGGCGATGTCGTATTGGAAAATAAAACGGTTGGTTTAAAATTATTTTTAAGCATTTATTTTGCAATACTTGTAGCTTTTTTTGTGAGTTTTAACACACGGGTTCCATATTGGGACTCCATATGGAACAATAGGCTGCATGGCTGTTTCGAAGATCAAAAGTTTATTTTCTTCGGAGAGCTTTGATCTCCGATTTATGAATGGATACAGAGCATGGATACCCTTTGAAATTTTGCAGGTAACATGTTCCGTATGATCACGGAAAGTTAATTTTGTATCAAGAATAAGACCGAGATAATTTATATTTTTCGACCACTGAATCGGTTGTCCAAAAATATTTATTGAGGAATTTGGTAGACTGCGTTTTGCGCGTTTCTTGGCAAAAAATATAATTTTAGTTTTAGCCGGATTTATTTTAATTTTCCATTTATTATATAAACTTTCTAACAGATCTAACTGGGCATCGTTTGAGCTTGAGTCTAAAGCGGTATCGTCAGCGTACACAGTAAGTTCACAATCGGGATATTTTGGAATATCAGCAGTATAAATGTTATACAGTATGGGACTTAAATAACAGCATTGAGGCACGCCGGCTGGAATTGAAAGGAAATCCGAAAAGCTTGATTTTAATTTAACTCTACATTTTCTATGTTCGAGAAATGAAGCAATTATTTGATAATAAAATTCGGAAAAGAAAATCTCATCAATTTTAAGAGCAATCCTTTATGCCAAACCGAATCGAAAGCATTTTTTACTATTGCTTCAAGTTTTCCAGGGAGTTTGAAAAGGGTGACTAGAGCACTAACGAGAATATATATTTTTTATTACTGGTTTTGTCTGTTACTCGTAAGTTGAAACTCGGTTCTTGCTCCTACAGTTGAGCATTCAGAACTGATATATTAAATAGATATTGATTTGAATTTGGTAAATTTGTATGGAACGTTGGCTGTAAGACCAAATTTTTTTCGAGAGTTATCTAAGGGCTGATTGGCGAGGCATAGGCTTACCTAAAAAAGGAAACTGATACACTGGATAGGAGGTCTTTAACATATTCGTCATCTTAATTTTTGAATATTTTCCTCTATCTCATATAAAAAAATTATGCTACTTCCATCACTTTCGTACCCAACACTTCCATTAATAATCTCCTTCATCTGCAGTCCTGTCTCCATGTCGAATGCCATAATCAGAAACTCCTACAATATTTTCTGGGTGGCAGTATTCGTACGTACAAATGACGTCAATTCTTCAGACTACCCTCCCCCACGAGACCACGTAATCAATAATCCCAAAGACTTGCGAATTATTATTTCTTCATATACCCTGGAGAGGTGCTCGAAAAGGTGTAATTGCGTATAACCCGGCAACTGAAGGAAATTCCATTAATCAATCATAAGTTCGGTTTTGGAGAAACGAACCGATTTCCAATCCAATTCTTTGCCACTTCATTATTTTGTAATTGGTTTCCCGAAATAATTGAAATTAAATGACGGAAATGTTATTTCGTCATCAGCTCATAGCGTCCGCTTTAGCAGCTTTAAATTTGTTTCTGTGTAAATAGAGATTACTTTTGTAGTGCCACAGGAATGTCCTGAAAGGATCGGCATGAAGCCTTCATGTTGCTAGTGTTCGGATCATTCTATTGGACGTCAGGTAACTCGACAGATAGATGCAAATTTTCGTAAGACCCACGTCATTACTGGGAAAACTAAACAAACTGTGGCCAGGACGTAAACCTGATGTGAAGCTCTTCGGACTTTGACTACGGCATATCTGAAAATTCCAAGTATTTCCTTCTTATCTTTCCCAAAGGAAGTGGTTGACACTCATCTTAACTTACAGACGTTGCAACACACACACCATTCAAACTACTTTGCATATTTAAGTGTGAACATGTTGTTCAACACAAAATGTCGAGGACCCTTGTCACATCCCTTCACGCTGGCGATAGAATCAGGTGAAAGACATTTTCGGCCATGTAGTTTAGATGTTAAGCAGTTCTTTGTGTGTCCAAGCACATTGCTGTGAATTGCTTCACAGACACCTTAATGGCCATTTTCAGATGGAGATATGCCTTTGTTTTAGTTCGAGAAGTCCGACCTGGGACATGGACGGACAAGGCTTCTTATATACCTAGGGAAGTCGGTAAGGCATTTCCGTCGACCTCCTTGCTGTCAAGGGTGAAGTTTGCACTTGAAAGTTTCTGTCACTATAGCAATCAATTAGGAGGTAACAAGCAAAGCGAAGGCTGTAGTCTGCAAAGCTGCTTGTTGGGAAGTTTGAGAATAATTTGCAAGAAAATCTTGATTAGCTACTGTTTTTGAATGACAAAATTGAATGTAACTCAAGCCAATAAGTTTCTGAAAAGTTTTGTTTGTTTGCACAATAGTACATACACTCTATTTTACTAGTTCCTAAATTTTCACCTCGCTGGAAGTGGCAAGGCTGCCTCAATCCGCTCCTCTATGCCTGATATTTCATAGTACTGATACTCAATACTGATACAGATTAAATGAATGTATCAGGTATTTTTTTTTTGTGTCAGCTATTTTTTATTAACTCCCGCAATTTATCCAAGCTACTTGTACGTACCTTACCCTGCATCTACACTGACAATTTATCTGACAATGGCAATGACATCGGCTATATTTCTATAGACAGTGTAGACGCATCAAACAGATATGGCAATATTGCTCTCAAAATTGCCATGGCAATCATTGCTAGAAAACGCATCGTTCGATATAAGTGAGCGTCCCTTGTCAACAGGTAGGAATAAGTTTTTTTTGCTTTGATCGCCGCGAAAAAGCTGAAAATAAGTTGACTAAAGAGAAAACTATTGAACTTATCAATTGTTTTTTTATTTTTTTGATGCAATGTCCGACATTTTGCATTGCTTCAGAACTTGACACTTCGAATTCACTTGCTCAAATGAAAATTGCCTGGGAATCAAATGCCCACTTATTACGATTTGATATTGAACGCAATGAAAATATTGCCATTCCAATTGCCAGATAAATTGCCAATATAGACGCAGGGTTAGTAAGTACAAGAATAGAAGTATCAGTATGTGCAAGGATTGTAATTGAAACAGAGTATAAGTACTTTTCTCATACCAGTATTGAAAAAAAAACCCTACCGAAAACAAACAAGAGTATTTTGGACAGGTAAATTTTGTACAAATTTCTGTGTGCATCGAGAAAATGGAGAACTTAATTGGACAAACAAACAAATTTATATCGTATACATCGGAATTTACTAGCAACTTATTGATCATTTTCTCTATGGTATTCGCTTAGAATACTGAATACTCTCTCTGTAACTGCTTAGTAAAATCTGAAAATGATTAAGTGTTACGTAGATATGACTACAATGTCGTCCATAAATCCTCAAAGTTTTAGCGGACCTTTTTAATTAAGCTAAGTGAATTGGCCAGTGCCCAGTGTCGGTCGACTGTTTCTATCAGTAATTTAGTTTGGATTGCTCATAAATTTTTTTTTCTTCTGTTGACACTCTTCTTTGCGCTATTGGTATGTGTATAAAATCTATATCTTTTGTTGACACTTAAGTGCTTCAAAATTGATTTAGTCGACATACTCGTAAAATTTATGTTCGTAATTTGGTCGTAAAGTGAATAATGTGGATGACTGCGAAGTGAAGTGATTGGAGGAAATATGCAGGGGTTTATTTTTATCATAAAAAACTGGTAATTCAAAAGGCAACTAAATTTAATATTTACTTAATTGTTTTTTTTTCTTTTTAACTCATATATTGTGTACACAATTAAATTAAATTCTGAAAAAAAATCATTAATATGTAAAGATTATAGACAAAAGTTCTTGTCAATAATTGGCGTGTTTTCTCCCTTATCCAGTACAGAGCAGGTTAGCGAAAACAACAATAAAGCGGGAAGAGCAGGTTTCCGTTTTATGCTGTTTTGTATTTTCAGAAACTTGATATTTTCACAAGGGAACCCTTGCTAAGAAGCTTGATATTTTCGAGAATTTTTTTTTCAGAAACTTGTGAAAAATGTCTTTTCGAGAAAATTTTTTCCAGAAACTTGATTTTTTCACAAGGATAGGGTCCACCCCATTTTTCATTTTTCACAAGATTTTCCGAGAAATTTTTTTTTCAGGATCTTCATATTTTCACACCCCTGTGAAAAATAACTTTTCGAGAAAATTTTTTTCAGAAACTTGAAATTTTGAAAAGGATAGGGTCCTCACTAATTTTTTTAATTTTTCACAAGATTTTTTGAGAAAATTTATTTTTTCAGGATCTTCATATTTTCATACCCTTGTGAAAAATGACTTGACGAGAAAAATTTTTTTCAGGATCTTGAATGAACTTTCTACAAAATTTTTTTCAGGAACTTGATATTTTGGAGAAATTTTTTTTTTAAACATGATATTTTTACTTTTAAATTACTAAAAAACATACTGCAGTCACGATCGGCTGCAAGCCAATCGTATAATACTCTAGATGAATACTGAACTTCGATTTATATTGTAGTTGGGGATAAAGTGGAATTACGTGTGTGCATGTTGTAAGTCCTTTATTAAGGACTGCCATTAGATTGCTACTCAAAACTAAAAGACAATATTCAGTGTTTAATTTCATTTCTTGAACTGAGTAAGTCATCGAAAAAAAATGTCCATTTTGAAGGACTTTCACATGGGAGGTGCAGGAAGGACTCACTCGATTTCTTTCATATTTATCCTTTTCCTTGGAATCATTTAAAAATGAACGTGTACAAAATTTCAAATTCGTAGCTTGAAGCGTTCAAAAGTTATCGAAAAATATTGTTGAACACGTGTCTTAAGGACATTTTGTATGGCAGCTACCAGAAGGAGTAAAAGGATTTCGCTGACTAGTAAAGTCGAACTTTCTTTTCACTCAAAACTAATTTGTACAAAATTCCGAATTCGTAGCTAAAAGATTACTTGAGTTATAGTGAGTTTCGTAAATTAAGTGAATACATTTTGACAGGATATTTGTATGGCAGCTACACGAAGGACTAACAGGCTTTTCTTCATAATCATACATTTAGTTCCTACTATTGGAAAAATAACATATACAAAATTTCAATGTCGTAGCTTAAACCCTTCTGAAGTTATCGACCAATATTCTTGAACACTTGTTTTAAGGACATTTTGTATAGCAGCTACCCGAAGGAGTAGGACGATTTTGCCCGTTAACGAACTTAGCCTTACAAATTCCAACAAACATCCAGATTCAAAATTTCAAGATCCTAGGTGAAGGCGTTCTTGAGTTATTGTGCTAACGGACAGACGGACGGACTGACGGACGTCAGGCGGATTTGAGGTTTTTGGCCACAAATAAACAAAAAATAATATATAACTTTTTTTCGTCCGAGGCTTGGTTCTATGCGTTACAAACTTATGGGCTGGATTAAACTTATAATACTCTATATGATTTCATCTAGAGTATAAAAATTAACGCTTATTAAAAGATTTCATGATTTATTATGTGAAATTTTTCTTTTTTTTGTTTATTTAAATTTATCAATAAAGTAAATTTGTTTTATTATGATTTATATAATAATATATTCATCTATAATTTATGATATAATATATAGATTTTTACTTAATTTATCTTAGTTCGAATAGATCCTAAGTGCATATAATAAATTATATTATTAATATATTATATCTATAAATCTAGCATTAAAATAACCCTTGTGAAAAATTACTTTTCGAAAAAAAAATTTCAACAAGGGGGGGCTATTTTCACAATTAAATTAAATTGCCCGCAATTCCCAACATTTGTTCATTCCCCGCAAGCACCGCATATAACGTTGAAATTCCCAGTTTTGGGGAATTCCGCAGCAATCGGCAACCTTGATTACAATGTATGCCATGCTGTCAAATATTGACTAAAAATAATTTGACGAAAAATTCAGTCAAATTTATTCCCGCAAGGTTGAACTTATGTTGAGCAAATAAAATAATGTGGCAAACAGAAATTTAACAATTATTTGACTGCATATGTCAGCTAGATTAGTTAAACATTTATATAATACAGACCTTATAAAAAAAATCTACTAGTGCATGAATTAAATAGGATACAATGTTTTACAAAAAAAAGTATATTCAATATTTTGATTTTATTGGTATTTGGTATTATTTTATAATTAAGTAATATGCTGACCGCAAAAAACCTCAACTATTTATTTTGGAAAAAAATATTTTTAAAACAAGTGCTAATTTTCGCAATAAATTTTCGTCTTTCCTAACTTCAAATTCCGCACTAGCACTAAATGCGAAAAGAAACGCACTCATGCTTGAAATTATTTCCTCATCGTGGCCACCAAAGAGCACATTATCCTATCCTTCTATTCATAACCACGGCAACAAGATCATTTGGCTTACTTCTACGGTACAGGTACCTACAGGTACAGGTACAGGAACAGGTACACTTTGCTCTGATTGTTTTCTACCTTCAGTTGCATTTCACGCAAATATTTTCCCTCGCTCTTAATTAAAGTGGAAATTACATAGCGTGCTTAGACACATTAAAATTTTCATAATGTAATAAATTGTGCTCGTCTTTTTACATCATTCATCCATAGAGAGTCGAGATACCTGAGCTCCGTAAGCTAGTCAACAAACTCAGCACTCCACATGCTCCTTGTTTAATGCCAGCATTACATGCATCGCGAAGCACATCCCTTCTTTTGGCTCAAAGACCCCAACGGGACTCTTACCAAACCCAATGGCAAGTTTTCCATCGTGGAAAATTGTCAACACAAATTATCTCGAGGAAAATTTTATTAGACAAATAACTGCCGTGTCCTATTGTGATTCTCTTTGGCGGATGATAAATTTTCCCTGTATCCTGGCGTTTGGCTGCTGTTGCTCCTTGCATTAGCGGTATCGCTCATTGTCTTGTCTGCCGAATGTAATTTTACCGAAAATCAATTTTCGACGATAATTAATTAGGTAAGGACCTAAATTGTTATTGATGGAATGCCATAATGGCATTTATAGATGTAGCAATTGCCTCGTTAAATAATTTTTGGGGGCGCTTCTTCTGATAAATTGTGAACGGAAAGACAATGGCTTTTGGAGATCCCATGCGATTTAGTTTCAGTAAGAAAAGAAAAACTCCCTTTCAAATTAGTGTTACGTATTTATGGATCGAGCCCATAAGTAAGAAAATAATCGAATTCAAGATTTTCTTTCAGTCCTGATTATGATTTTGTTTGGAATACAATTTTTCATTTTTTTAAGCTTAATTTCAGTTTATCTCATTATGATTGCCGAAATCCCGTGACATTCTGTAAGTGTAAAATTTAATAAAATAAACAAATGCATTTTCCCAAAACCACTCAATTACAAATTAAAAACCAATTCACTATTTTCGAATTTATGTCATTTTTTTAATGTTTGAAAAAAATGCGAAAAAAACCGTTAGTTATTATTAATAAAACATTTAATAATACACAAAATGTATTACGCTCCAAGTATTCTAATTAATTTTTACTTTACTATTTTTATACTCTAGATGAAATCATATAGAGTATTATAAGTTTAATCCAGCCGAAAAGTTTGTAACGCATAGAACCAAGCCTCGGACGGAAAAAAGTTATATATTATTTTTTGTTTATTTGTGCCCAAAAACCTCAAATCCGCCTGACGTCCGTCCGTCCGTCCGTCCGTCCGTCCGTCCGTCCGTCCGTCCGTCTGTCCGTTAGCACGATAACTCAAGAACGCCTTCACCTAGGATCTTGAAATTTTGAATCTGGATGTTTGGTTGAATTTGTAAGGCTAAGTTCGTTAACGGGCAATATCGTCCTGTTCCTTCGGGTAGCTGCCATACAAAATGTCCTTAAAACACGTGTTCAAGAATATTGGTCGATAACTTCAGAAGGGTTTAAGCTACGGCATTGAAATTATGTTTGTGTTATTTTTCCAATAGTTGGAGCTAAATGTATGATTATGAAGAAAATCCTGTTAGTCCTTCGTGTAGCTGCCATACAAATATCCTGTCAAAATGTATTCACTTAATTTAGGAAACTCACTATAACTCAAGTAATCTTTTAGCTACGAATTCGGAATTTTGTACAAATTAGTTTTGAGTGAAAACAAAGTTCGAGTTTACTAGTCAGCGAAATCCTTTTACTCCTTCTGGTAGCTGCCATACAAAATATCCTTAAAACAGGTGTTCAAGAATATTAGTTGATAACTTCAGAAGGGTTTAAGCTACGGCATTAAAATTTTGTATATGTTATTTTTTTAATAGTTGGAGCTAAATATATGATTATGAAGAAAATCCTATTAGTCCTTCGTGTAGCTGCCATACAAATATCCTGTCAAAATGTATTCACTTAATTTACGAAACTTGCTATAACTCAAGTAGTCTTTTAGCTATGAATTCGGAATTTTTTACAAATTAGTTTTGAGTAAAAACAAAGCTTGAGTTTACTTGTCAGCGAAATCCTTTTACTCCTTCTGGTAGCTGCCATACAAAATGTCCTTAAAATACGTGTTTAAGAATATTGGCCGATAACTTCAGAAGGGTTTAAGCTACGTCTATGAAATTTTGTACGTAGTATTTTTCCAATAGTTGAAGCTAAATGTATGATTATGAAGAAAATTCTATTAGTCCTTCGTGTAGCTGCCATACAAATATCCTGTCAAAACGTCTTCACTTAATTTACGGAACTTACTATAACTCAAGTAATCTTTTAGCTATGAATTGGAAATTTTGTACAAATTAGTTTTGAGTAAACACGAAGTTCGAGTTTACTAATCAGCGAAATCCTTTTACTCCTTCTGGTAGCTGCCATACAAAATGTCCTTAAGACACGTGTTCAACAATATTTTTCGATAACTTTTGAACGCTTCAAGCTACGAATTTCAAATTTTGTACAAGTTCATTTTTAAATGGTTCCAAGGAAAAGGATAAATATGTAAGAAATCAAGTGAGTCCTTCCTGCAACTCCTTCAAAAAGGACATTTTTTTTCGATGACTTACCCAGTTCAAGATATGCAACTAAACACTGAAAATTGTCTTTTAGTTTTGAGTAGCAATCTAATGGCAGTCCTTAATAAAGGACTTACAACATGCACACACGTAATTCTACTTTATCCCCAACTACAATATAAATCGGAGTTCAGTATTCATCTAGAGTATTATACGATTGGCTTGCAGCCGATCGTGACTGCAGTATGTTTTAACTTGTGATCGACCCGAAATTTAAAAAAAATTTGCTACCCCGAAAATTTTGCATTTTCACGTTTTATGACTTCTAAACCCCAAAATATCAAAAAAATGTCTGTCTGTCCGCCGTACGCCGTCCGTCGCACGCAAAACTGTTTGGAGGTGCGTATCTCACAAACCCCATGAGATATTAAGTTGAAATTTTTATGGTAGGGAGAATGGGTAAACCCATACAAGCGGTATCTTTTGGAGAGGTGGGGGTGTGAGGGGAGGAGGGGGTAGCGGTTTAGGTGAAACATTTTGGTTTTGGAACCGCTTATGCTAGGAGGCTGAAAGTTGGAACTATGATAGTGGAACCAATTACAAAAAAAAAGGTCGATAGGGGTAGAGGGGTGTGCGAGTGGGTGGAAAAATAATGCGTCCAAAACTCTTGAAAGCTGGGGTTGAAACATTCTTAAATCCATATCTCCTGAACGATTGATGTCAGACAGCTGAAACTTTGTAGTTGTCTTAAGAGATACTAGGAGATTAAAAAGGGTTAACATATTTAAAGGAGGTGGTGAGGTATGGGGATGGGGGATGAAAAACTTTGGATTACAATATCTTCCGACTCAATTATAACAAAATATATAAAATTACCAGTGGAGTGGAGGACTGAATGCAAAATTTTTTTCAATCTTGTGATTTTTATTCATTTAAAATAAATTTATATGTAATCATAATATTTTGAAATTTTTTTTATGTTTCCTTCAAAACACATTTATTGCTTCTAATTTTTTTTTAGTGGGCCAAAGAGACTACCCGGTTTCCGGATACGCTTAAAAATACCCCGATTTCGGTCTTAATTTCTTTTAGTGGTTACCCGTAAGAAAGAGGTAGGTGAACAAACTTTGTGTATCTTCAAAATTTTGTCATACGTTATACTTTCATGAAAAAAATAAATAATATTCTATCAGTAGGTAACTAACTACCCATAAATAACACATCTCGCTTTACAGCCCATATGTTCGAAGGTACGATAAGTAGACGCGCACACCTTTGATTGATGACACTACACAATATACGAATGTACGCAAAGGACCGCACCGTAATCATGCACCTTTTCGCCCCCATGGCCTTTGTCTTCGTATCGCACTGATTTTATGAATATAATTTAAATAATCGCGTTAAAATCACTTCAGTTTCTTGTTTATCCATATGTTGCCTGAAACAGAAGCCCGGAAAAAAAATGCGAAATAAAAATAGAACGAAGCTGCTTACCAGTTTATTTGAATTTGAATTTGAATTTCATATTGTATACCACCGGCAAGATGCGAATTTGATGTTTTGCACATTTGCATTCGCTTATACTCGCCTTAAATTCGATTATCTCAAGTCTGTCGCCGCGTTCTCCCTGTTATTCGAATTTACACAATCCCAGATTATTATTCGTGGAAAATAAGGAAAATTATAGAAGCTTTGTTTGCTTTTGATTTCCGCATATGCTCATCTTTACGGTCCTTTGAGTTTTAAATTATGCAGAGAATAATACGCTTATTTACTAATTCCTTTTTAGAATTTTGTTGCAAAATACAATGCGAATTCAGTTTAATAACATTTTTTTAAAATATTTGAATGCAATGGTAAATATCTCACAATATAATTCATCTCCTTACAACACAATCCTACAAAAATTCCAACAATAATAATAATGCCGACAAAATAATCCAAAAAATATTCCCATAAGAATATCTACTTACATCGGATATTGGTGAGTAAATAAATTTAGGGATATCCTAGAAAGAAACCACCATAACAAAAATTTTATCAGCAGGAATTCTTTTCATAGCATCGTCTGAGTCCTCAAATTGACAATATCCCAAAAGGGCGTCATCTATAAGTCAATTGTTGTGTAAGCTCTTCTATAGCATCCCCTCGGGCAGAATAGTCTTGGTCTGGCCGATTCATATCCTTTTTTGGACGGAAAATCTTTTTTTGCTGGCGCCTTTTAGCAATTTTGTTCACCCGCTTTCATCGGAAGATGATTTCAACCACTTAGAGAGGTGACGCGGGTTTATAAAAAAATCATTTCAGGAAGAAATCGAGACGATTAAAATTTATACATCATTTTCTTTTCATTCCCAGATTTATTTTGAAAATTACACAAAGTAGACAAACAAATTGGTGAATATTCGCTGTAATAAATTTAATTTATATTTGTACAATGAAATCATTAATATGGAAAATATACTCTTAGCAGAGAAAATTATAAACATTCATTGTAGAGGAAAAAAATTAAAAGCTTATTCGAAGGCTTTATTTTGTTTTAGACGACTTGTACGCAGTAAAAAAAATCCATGGAATTTTACATCTTTTGAATAGTAGGGATGTTGAAAAAATATCGAAATAGCGATATTTTGTGAACGATATATCGATAATATCGGCCGATATTTTTTAAAGCGATATTTTGATATTGAAATCCGACTATCGGACCCGATATTTTTTGTTAACTATAGCATATTTTAGAACTCGAACGTCACTTTTCATTTCTGCTTATTTTGGTGTATATGTACCTACTCATACTTTGACCGCAAATTTAGCTATTTCTAATTAATATTTTACGTGGCAATCTAATATGTTACTTATGCCGAAGCATTCGGAAAACAGAACGTCTGAATATCTAAAATTAAGTAAACACCTGATCCGAACCCTGGTGACAGCTCTGACTGGTCATATTGTTACATGAGGAAGCATCTCCATATGATTAATCTCTCTGAGAGCAAAATATGCAGAATTTGCAATTATGAAGACGAAAAACCAGAGCACATTCTCTGTGAATGTGAAGGACTTTCTCATAGAAGACTTCATCACTACGGTCAGGGTTTCATGAAACCATCGGAATTCCTAACTATTCCTCTTCAAAAAACACTAAGCTTCATTGAAAGCGCAGGAATCGAAGAGGAAGATAAGATAATCCAGAGGGACGTCGCAATAGGTTGAGGCTTCAATGACAGAGGTGACCAAACCAACCCCAACACGAAAATCTAATATAATAATGTGAGGGATGTCAGAAAAATTTAAATTAGAAAACTGTTTTTCGATCACGCAAAGTCTATTTCTGTCGAAACAAAAAAATGCGAGACGCGTGGTTTCTGTAGGTTGGGGCAACTAGGCAACTATCTTGTGCACAGGGATCTATCCGCTCAGTACCTTATTGTTATTGGATTTTAATCTTGCTCTTTCAAGTAGATGGAATTAAAAAACCTGGAGGAGAGTAATATGTTTGTATTAAAGAGTCTTACCATAACTATCCGTTGCTGCGTCACATCCTTTTTTCGTATATTTTTATTATCACTTCGAAAGTGTATTTAGCTTTGTTTTTGTTGTTAAGATTTAGTGAAGTGAAGAACAATTTTAAATTTCGAAATATTATTTATTTATTGGCTTTTGGGTTTGTATTAAAAGCCCCGCACCGCCGTAATCTTTATTAAGGGGGTACATCCGAGTAGAAATTTATTTTTTTTCAAAAATTTTTTTTTCACTCATCTTAAAGTTTGCAGTCTTAAGAATATTGTGTGTAAATTTCATATTGAAATTCCAAGAATTGTGAAAGTTATGGGCAGTTAACCGGAATGGGACCTTCATGAATTCTCTATATAGAGCGGCATTCAAACGCGTTTATCTCGAAACATACTTTTCAAAGACGGTCCCCAAAATCTTTGGAAAAAGGCTTGATCAATTGCTTCCAAAATTTCACATAATATTTTTGGATAGGTTTTCTACTTCGCTACGTAGGATTTTTTTTTTAACTTATTTACTTTTTTTTTTATCAAGCCAGAAAGGTCGATAATTGAGGCTTAAAACTGAAAATCAAGTTCAATCGGCCGCCATTTTGTAAAAAATTTTTTTTTTCAAAAACCCCTATGTAGCAAAGAGCATCATACTTTACATTTTCAGAATCTTTTTGAAATTTTTGTTTTGAATCAACCGCCTGCATGTAATCTTGGGAACCGCAGAGCGTGCGAGCGACGGACTTTCTTTACGCCGACCCTGACAGCAGCGCCACTGATTGATATATATTTATAAAAAAAATTATTAGCGTACCTCAACATATATACTTTCGAATAAAACCAACCTGGATAAAATCGAGCAAATAGTTTTTGAGGTAATAATTTCTAAAATTCACCTATTTTTTCTGCTTTCTACTCGGATGTACCCCCTTAAGGAGAGCAAATCGTTTTCGGGGTGAAAAAAAAAAATTTTTAAATATTTTATTTTAGACTCAATTCTAGGTAAAACTGATTAAACTGAAAAGTTGAATTTTTTTTAACGTTAGATCCATTTTCTCAAAAACCATTCATGCCACCTCTGCTGTCAGATAGAGTAGAAGGAAATTTAAAAATTTTAATTATTTAATAATGTAATATAAGACTGTCTTGAAGCTTTTTGCTCATCAAAATTAGATGTGCAATATACATATATCATAACCAAAATAATAAAATTGTATTCCACTCTATTTGGTCGTTTTGCAGTAAGGAATAATTGTCCAAAATTTCATTCGAGCAGTTTCTGAGAAAATGGGTCATGAAATTTACACTGAAAAGCCCTTGCGATATGCTCCCCTTAACGTTAAATTTGATACGGGAAGGGAGATATGAATTTATTTTTGATTGTAAAAAATATTCGATATATCGATATTTTTTTTCGATATATCATCAGCCGATATTGATATTTTTTTAAATATCGATATTTTTTGTCGATATCAACATCCCTATTGGATAGTAGGCAAAGGTATGCTATACCTTTTCAAGTAAATTTACATTGGGATGTAATAGTCAATTTGAATGCAATTTTCAATTTTCGGTCAGTAAATTTAAATTTGCAATCAGTAAATTTCAACTACAAAAAGTGTAAAATTAGCACTCTTTAAGATACACTTATTTCTGCTTCTAATATTATCTCTTACTTACTTACTCTTAATAAAACCCCTGGCTGTAGATAGGAATCGAAACGCGATCAAATATGGTATTTGCTGCGTAGATTTGGTGCACGTATTTACGGCGCCACCGAAGACGTTTCATTTTCATTTCAGTAGAAAACAATAAAATTCAAATACATAAGAAAAATTACACGAAAAAGAATGCAATTTTCAATTAATATATATATAAATATAGTTAATTTTACACGAAATATTGCGTAATTTTGTACGCCTTTTCATGTAAATTGTACGGTTCAGTTGAAAAGTACATGACTAATTTACTAATACCAGTAATTTCGTGTAAAAGTGAGTGAAATGAGTGCTTTTACTTGAAAAAATGATATATGCTGGAAATTTCAAGTAGAAACTGGATTAAAAATTCAATTTTTTCTAAAACAGTGTAGATGCATTGCACTCAAATGCTACCATAGAAGACACGTGATTAACCTATGAGCAACAAAACAGAACGTTCAATCATTCATCTAAAGATCGTAAATAAATTCGTCAGTCAACATATAATTCACCTTGGTGAATCGTTAGTGATTCACTAACACATACAGCTTCCACATCCAAAAAATATCCAAAACAAAAGAAATAATCGAGGAAATGTCGAATATTAATCGAGTCCCAGAAAGAACGAAATGAAGAATATAAAATTTACTTGTTACAGAAAATTAAGAATTCATTCTTTTTGAAAACAACGTTAAAAATGAATTTTGAAAAATCAAATGAACCAGCTAAGACCAACCCATTTTTGTTACATCCTTTCTTCCGCTTGGAAAAATTCTTTGTTGAGCTCGAGAAGAAAAACTTTTGGAATGTAATTTCACAGTATTGCCCCTACCTGTATCCTTTTCGCCATATTACCGTTCTATTTTCTCCGTTTTGTGTGAAATCATTTGAAAACCATCGAATCCAAGATAAATGGGGTCTAAGTTTATGGCACATTACGGAAAGACATCGGATCAAGTTGTATCGGGTGAGTTAGACAATCACCCGGTTCAATTGATTTCGAAAGACTTCAATCTGTTAAAAAGTGTTACCTCCACTATCTCGAAACGAATCAGTCTCAATTTAGCAGCAAGCGTGTAATTTACTGACAAACAGATTAATCGGTGGTTAACGGATTGTGGCTAATTAATTCACACCTGAGTGTGGCGTGCAACAGGCGCGCTATTTCAAACGGACTGAACTGGAATTCAAATGTAAGGACTACTCCACAGGCACATGTACGCTTTTCCGACTATACTGGAGAAAAGCTAAGTGAAAAGACTCTAATGCAGTAATTTATGTGGTCAGTTCATAAAGTGACCAGCATATCGTGTAATTGAGGTCAACTTTACCCCTAGGGTACGTAGGCGTATAGAGGAAAATGTTTTCCACATGTGCGATGTACTCATGCGAAAAAAAAACTCATTTTCTCCGGTAATGCGAGGAAAAATGCTTTTGGGGTTGGTTTTTCGTTTCCACCATTAACTTACCATTAAGGGTAGGTGTTATAATTTGTGGTTTAGATGACAATGACTGGACTTGGAGCGAAAAGCCCCAAGCAAAATGCCCGCAACACCTTCATTTTCTACATACTCGTCGGCATCATGGGGCATAATTGTTGTTAAGAACCTTCTTAAGGCTAACGATGTGAATGAACATAAGGAAGAGGTTGACATTTTTATGTCTGACAACTTCATGCTCACACCCAAGTTCTTGTTCTTTGTAGGAATGAAGATGTTTTTAATTCAAAAATTACGTTCCATTCGGCAACAATACTTTTGCTCGCAAGTACATTTTTTTGCCAATAAAGTAACTAACTTCATTCGAGTAATAAATCCAAACGTCGTACGGGGAAGGTATAGAGCCTAGAGTTGGGCTTGAGCGCCAAGAGACAAAATTACAAAAGAAGTATGATGAAAAGAACCCCTTCTAACCAATTCACCTCGAACGCTTTCTTTTACGCTCCCAATAATCCTTTATCCCGAGAAAAGGGACAATCGCATCCTGGAAAATCCCATCGTCCTGATTTCATTTTTCTTAATATTTTCTTTGCTCGGAAATATTTGTGTGCGTGTGTATACCGTTGTCGTTTTCGCTATACTCCAGAGAACGAACAGTAATTAAAATTCTTTATCG
Organism: Beris morrisii; assembly: GCA_951812415.1. NCBI lineage: Eukaryota > Metazoa > Arthropoda > Insecta > Diptera > Stratiomyidae > Beris > Beris morrisii. The sequence continues at coordinate 153,207,761 of OX638310.1, forward strand.
CAGTGTTATAATTTAATAGATATCTGATTTTCATTAAGTAGAGCCGGGGTGTCGCTACGCTAGATTTCCATAAAATCTTGGCAACTGACTCCCTTTTCGGAACGGGTACCAAAAAGACGAAACAGTACGGGCAAAAAAGATAATTATATTTTAATTAGAATCATCCGGCCGTAAACTGTCCCCAGTGTTTTCCTTCTTTTCTTTTTAATCTTTTTCAGTTTGGCCAGACGTAGAGCATTAGTGCTGCTGTCGCTGTCTCGACCGAAGAACTAAAGAACTCGAACGGATATTCCTCTAATCAATAAATCGGTTATAAGAAAGTGAGATTAAAGGAATTAATTGCGAAAACCTATCCGAAAATTTAATTATTTCAAGCAGCTCCATTATTAAAATTAATTTTTTTTTTTTTAATTTCTTAATTGAGGCGAGCTTCTGGCTTAGATTAATGTACCCAATTCAAGGTTGTTGTGAACGCAGATCTCAGGCTAGGTTTAAAGGAGTGAACTATAGCACTGTGCCACAGCCCATCACGAGAGATCACTAAGGATCCATTGTATTACCCTCGTATAGAAACCGGGCTCTTAACTATTGATTCCAAATATTGCTCTTCTTTATGAAGTTCTGAAAAATCGGTCAAGCTTGATTTCCTCAAGTACCGATATCTGGTACGAGTCCGACTTTCACAATCACACACTAGATGTCCCTGAGTTGGCTCTACATTCTCATCACCACAGCGACACAGATCAGCCATGGGTATTCCCAGTCTTTATTCATGCCTCCCAAAAGAACAATGTCACGTTAAGACCCCTATGAGTTGTCTACATGCGTTCCGGCTCACAGACAATATGAAACTAGAGTTCCTCTTATCAAGTTTCGGTCAGCACATTCTAGCCTGCCGGAAGCCCGAAAGATTCACCCAAGCCACCTCAGTTTATCTAAACGCAGACCTTGGAAGGTTATTTCGATTTAAAAGGTACAAACAACCAAAAGATTGTTTAAAGATGGGGATGATAGGTGAATTGTGAATGAGAGTGACGTGCTTACTGGCTTCCGGACTAGCTGGAGCTGTGCAACAATGGTATGTAATTCACTTTTCAGATCGCAAACTCTTGGCATATGCAAGAAAAATTTCACGCCGACTTAGCCACAGTCGGTTCTCGGTTATGAGACACTGAGAATATTTCACTCCTCAACTCGACTGGCGCCGTTAATATACACAGTAAAAAAAATCCATTGAATTTTACATCTTTTGGATAGTCGGCCATTATGCCTTTCCAAGTAAATTTGCATTGGGATGTAATTTTCAATTTTAACTTGCAAATCTTACTTCCTTTCAAAATGGTAAAATTATTCTAACGTCGGTTACAAAATATTAAATAATAGGCTACGCGAAAAGCCAAAAATGTCGTAGGTATTTCAGCTACATACCAGCATAGTCCTTCATTATAAATACATAGAAAAAACATGCATTCATTGAATTTTACATCTTTTGGATAGTAGGCAAATATGCCACACCTTTTCCAGTAAATATACATTGGGATGTAAAAGTCAATTTGAATGTAATTTTCAATTTTCGGTTAGAAATTTCAATTTGCAATCAGTAAATTTCAACTTCGAAAGCAGCAAATTTACTGGTTATTCTCTTGAATTTACACTCTAAAAAAAAGTATGTAATTAGCACTCTTTAAGATACACTTATTTCTACTTCTAATATCATTTCTTAGTTACTTACTCTCAATAAAACCCTCGGCTGTAGGTAGGAATCGAACCCACGATCAATTTTGGTTTTGGCTGCGTAGGTTTGGCGCGCGTAGCCACTGCTCCACCGAAGACGTTTAATTTTCGTTTCAATACAAAACAAAGTCGAACGAAGCGTCCATCTTCGTGGTTTCATACATTACATTTTTTTCGTCGTAAAATTCAATCAGATAAGTAGAATTACACGAAAAAGAACGTAATTTTCAATTAAGTCGTCCAGTTGCAAAACCAGCCATACGACCATTTTTTTGATTTTAAGGTTTTGGTATCCCTGGATTCGTCTCGTCTCAGGCTACAATTTTTTGAGCTTGAAAGCCAGTCCTAAACCTTTAAAAATTAGGTTTGAAAAACCCAGTTAGGTGCAAAACCAGCCATATTTCTGTGAGTTTGGTTTCAAAAGCCGACCTATATTATCAGTAGGAAAACCAGCCATATTTTTACTTAACACAATGATTACGTTACTAGTTTGGGTGCAATACCAGACATATATTTTCTTATTTTTCTTGATACAACACTGTTTTAGACTATTTTCAACTATTTTAAGAGACTTTTTGCTATAGTTTGGTAATGGTAGTATCTTATAAAATCGGACAGCTGATAGTTGATATAACCTTGCACAATTATTGATTTGAGTTTTTTCCGTGTTTCGTTTGTGTTTTAAGGTTGTGAAAATGGAGGAGGAAAATGTTGAATTTATTATTTTAGAGACAGATGAGCAGTTTTTAGTTGATCAGGTCGAGGAACAACAAGAAATCGAACATCAGCTCGAGAAACAACAAGGAATAGATCATCAGCTCAAGGAACAACAAGGAATTCAAGAAACTACAAAGTCCAGGAACGTCAACCGACAGAATAGAAGAGAAACATTGCAAAGAAACACCGCCAGAGTTGCAAAACCAGTCATATTTGCATTTCGGGTGCAAAACCAGCCATATCTAAATTTAAAACTATAATATCTTATTCATTTAATAAGCAATATCAAAGCTTTTGCAGGCCAACAATGAACATTTTTCGTGATTTTTTTAAAAAAAAGCATAAGAATATCTTGCCCAAAAGCTGCATAATCATTTTTTTGCCATTTTGCCACAAGTTTGTTGAAACAAATATGGCTGTTTTGCAACTGGACGACTCAATTCATATATAAATATATTTAATTTTACACGAAATGTTGCGTAATTTTGTCTTTTTTGCCTTTTTATGTAAATTGTACGGTTTATAAGTACATAAATAATTTACTAATACCAGTAATTTCGTGAAAATTGATTAAAATATGTACTAAAAGTAAGTTGAAAACATAACGCAGTCACGATCGGCTGCAAGCCAATCGTATGATACTCTAGATGAAATACTCTAGATGAAATACAATTATTGCATGACCTTTTATTTACAGGTAGAAACTATTGTATAGTGGCTACTCGATGGATGGTTAAACCATTGCTTGAGTTATAGTGAGTTCCATAAATTAAGTTAGGACGTTTTTACAGAATTTTTGTATGGCAACTACATGAAGGACTTACGGGATATTTTTCATATTAATACCTTCAGCTGCGACTATTATAAAATCAACGTATACAAAATTTCAAAGTCGTAACTTAAAGTTTTCTAAAGCTATCGTTCAATATTGGTGAACACGTGTTTTAAGACCTTTTGTATGACAGCTACCCGAAGGAGTTGACGGATGGCGCTAATTAATGAACTCGACCTTGCTTTTGATATAAAACTAATTCCTGTAAAATTTTGAATCCCTGCTTTAACTCGTACTAGAGTTATAGTGGATTCTGTAACTTGTATACATTTTTGAAGGACTTTTGTAGGTTGCTACACGAAGGACTCATTCGATTTGCATCATATTCGGAAATTTCGTTTCAAACATGGTAAACTTTAATTATTCAAAATTGCAAGCTTCTAACTTGAAGCATTCGAGCAATAATTGTGAATACGTGTTTTAAGGACTCTTGTATGGGAGGTATCCGAAGGAGTAGAAGGATATCGCCCATTAACGAACTTAGCCTTACTTTTTCCATTTTACAGGTGCTGACAAAATTTCAACTTCCTAGGCCAACGCGTTCTTGAGTTATCGTGCAAACGGGCGGACGAACGGACGGACAGACGGACAGCAAACGGATTTGGGGTTTTTGGCCACAACTAAACACAAAATAATAAATAACTTTTTTTCGTCCGAAGCTCGGTTCTATGCGTTACAAACTTTTCGGGCTGGATTAAACTTATAATACTCTGTATGATTTCATCTAGAGTATAAAAATTATATAGAATGGAAATTTGAAGTAAAAATTGGATTGAAAATTAAATTTTTTTTAAAACAGTGTACACCATCTAGCCCAATCAACCAACGCCATGCTGATCTACTAATCCCTTCAGGTATTATACCTCATCCGAAAAGAGAGAGCTGAAGAGAGAGGGATATATTGGGGAAGATCTGTACAAATTATTTATATCAATCATAACAGATTTAAAAAAAAAATGTAATATTAATGAAATAAAAAAAATGTTTTTATTACCTATTAGTTTTTTGCTGAAAGATATTTATTTTAATTTTATATTCATCTACTTTAATTTATTAATTAGTCCTTTTATTATTAATTTCATTTCAATTATTTTTTTTTTTCAATTTATACTTAATTTTAATTTTAATTTATACATATTTGTGTCTAACTTTACCCGTCTGTTCTGTCGAAGTGTAGGCTTCTTTCAAGTTGTCAATCAATGTAATTTTCATCTTTTATTTATTTATTTTTTTTTTCTAAATTTTTAATTACATATTTCGGTTAAATTAGTTAATTTTTTTTTTAGGAAAAAAAACTTTAACCTAAAAACTATGTAAAACGTACATGCAACCAACTTAATATGGAAAAAACAAAAATTTATCTAGTCAGTGGTTCTTGAGCCCCATCACTAAGATAAGGTGAAAATAGATATTCGAGGGAAACGAAGACCTTGATCATAATTAAGAAGCACATGATGAAATTTTCGAATGATAAAAATAACTAGGTTTCAACACTATGTCAATTTTGGTTCTTAAAATTTATAAAAAAAAATGTATGCCCAGTCACCCACTCATAAACCACATTTAGAAAGACACTGCCAAAAGGGATTTACCCAGTGTACTTAGTGAGGCAGTTCAAAGGTTACAGGTTGAAGTGTTCTGAATATTAAAAATATTTCTCATTTAAAAAATTCTTTGAGATATAAATTTCATTGGATCGAGTTCCTGAAACTTAAAAATATAAAATTTAATGACAACAAATTTTTTTATATTTCAAGTCTGTTATAGATACAATACTTTTACCGACTTATTTATTAAATAATAATAAAATTATAAAATTGTATCGTATTTGACATATGGCCTTAATCATATTTTTCTCATTTATTTTAAATTTTTGATCGAATACTAATAGACACATTTAACAAAAATCAATTTTTTCATCATTTTAATATGGAAATAAAAATGAAATTGAAAACCAACAATTACCTACATCTTCAATTTAATAAGTTAATAAGGTAGAGGTATACAGGTTAATAATTGGTACCAATCTACGAAACAATTACAATATTTTCGAGTCATGAAATAAATATCGTGCTCGGAACAACGTTAACCCTTTCGTGCCCACTAATAGAAAAATTATAGTTAATCAAGTCATTTAATATGAGTGCTATTAAAATTTACCTTGTATTTGTTGGGTCTAAAGTTCAAAAGTTTTCCGACATCGAAAAGTCTGAAACCTCTACGAAAACGTTTTATACCGACCGAAACCAATTAAGAACATTTTGAGAAAGAGGGTGGGCGATCGAGGCAGAGCCAAGAAGTCCAAGAGGTCAAAAGGTAGAATGACCATCTACTCGAATGGTAATTGCATACTTTAAATCAATTTATGTGGGCACACAAGTGTTTGCATTCAATCCTTTCCCATAATGCGGTTGAATGTTCCGGGGGTTGGAATAATGTGAGTGTAAATGGGGGCTTTTGGGTGTAAGAGTAATAATTTTCGGAAATTGGTATCTAGAGGTGCACTAAGGTGAAATCGATTGAAACATGCCTAGTTGAATTAATATTGTTAATAATAGCACCGTCCAGCCTTTCTATCACATAATTGGAAATTGTTGAAATTAAAATATCCTTCCCCGCATGCAAAGTCCATACTCTTCTGTGAACGGACAGTTTATATTAAATTAAATTTAAATCATATTGGCTCATGCATATGTTACCTACCCTCTCCGGACTGGCCCAAAAAATATTCAAAATTTTACAATGCTTCCGCAGAACAGCGGTCCAGAGGATGAGAGTCCGATCCCGAGTCCTTCCTTACTCCGGCGCTATGTCCATGCCATGGTCACATCTGCATGACTCCCAGAAAATCCATTTGCTACTTGTCACCATATGATTAAGAAAAGGGTTTCTATGCTGACAACCTGTGATGTATATTTTGTATTAGGATATAAGTAAAAAAGGTCCGCCAAGCGCGGCAGGAGGAGGGTGTCCTTTGCTAATGCGACAACCGAGTAAAATTTTAATTTCCTTTACGAGTTCGGAGCCGTAGTCAAGGGATTTGGGGGCTATGTCTGTGTGGAGGTACGTACAGACTAGTCGCTTGCCGGGATGAGAAGCCCCCAGAAGCCATGTTTAGTTTGGGACTAGGAATTTTGATTTTCATCAACATAAAGGAATGATGAAGAATCGAGTTTGGAGCAGAAACTGGGTATGAAAAATATTTTAGAGCTACTTATCCTTTTTCAGAAATATCCTTTAGCGTTCAGTCCAACAAAATTCAGATTTCACTTTATTCATTTTACTTTATTATTTTAATATGCAGAGGGTTTCAGAAGAAATAGTCTGATTATATGAACATATTAGCGCTCGTCCCATAAATGTTAAAAGATTGAAATTCTCAATTCTAGTGGCTCATTTCTCGTAATACAATAAGAAAATATGTAGGTATACTAAAAGATATTAAATAGAATGATATAAATAATGGAAAAACGAGAATTTAATATAAACAAAACACAAAGAAAAATATTCAGAAAGTGAATTTCTTATAAAAAATACACAGTAAAAAATTTTATGAAAATAACTGTCCTTAAAACAATAAAATATGCCGCATTGATGTAGTAAATTTACGAATTTTCATTAATTTAACAAAATTGATAGTAATTCTTAAAACTTTGTATTTTTACCTATTTAATTCATAAATTTACTAACTGGGAAGTAATATTGCAACATCGCATGAAATTTTCAACATTTAATGTGTAAAATTGATCATTGTGTATAAAATTACGCATTTTGCATGTATTTTTGATACTTCATGCGTAGTAATTTGTTTTTTGTGATGTGTATTACCTTGACCGCTTCGTTGTTTAAATCACGTGTTTCGTGGTTTTGTGTAAGGCGTGATTTAAAATTTAAAAAGAAAATAATGTTTATTGGGTGTGAAGTTTGTGGCTTTAAAACAAATAAATTAAATTTAAATAATAAACATGTATAGTGTTTTATACTTTCTACCCTTTTTGACCTATATCCTGTTTTTTCTCCAATTATCATGTGTTGATTGATCGCATTGAATTTTTCCAATTGTCCATTGCTGTGGGGTCATTCCACTAAGAATTGCCAAAGGTGTGACCTTACCATCTCTGATTCTTTTGAAAATTTTTGTACTTGAAGAACTAGTGAAAAAAATAATTTAAATTCAATTTTTTATTTCTATCTCATTTTTTTTGTTAGTTATAGTATGTTAAAAATTTCGCAAAAAAGTTGTCCGAGTCCTCTTTGAAAATTTATATCTCTGGTAATTTTTATCCTTGAATAATAAAATAGGGCTTATTTAAAAGGGGAAGGTTGTCGCAATATAAAAAAAAATACGAAATTATCCATGAAATTTTTTTTTCAATGATAACGATTTTATCCTTTATCCTTGAATATCTCAAAATGCGTATCTTTAATTTTTTTTATTTTTTTATATTTTGTATATTATACTGTTTTTCAAAACATAATAAAAAAATCTGCCAACAGTTACTATGTGACTGGAAACAAAAGTTCGGAAAGCGGTTAGAATGGGGTCGCGCTAGAATATTTACGCCGCTGCCACATATAACATATGAATTACATAATTGGGTCATACTCCGGGACGAGGTCTAAGTCATAGTATAATATCAGTTGTTACGTGATTAGGAGGTTTTTCGTGATTTGGTTTTGGGCCATCACATGAAATCGGAAATGCATTTATAGGCGATTATATAAAAAGTCTGCGGAAGTGAAAACTAATCTGATATCTTATCAATCGTAAGAAATATGTCGAAAACCTTACGTCCTCTTGGAGTTGAATATCTAAAAATACTGAAATCAACTTTTGACGATTATATAGGAAGCTTTAGGAAGTTAAACTGAATTCGATATTACATCAGAACTAAGAAATATATAGAAATTTGTGAAAACATATGCAACCCCCTTGCAAACTTATGGCGGACCGGTTATACGGGAAGGTATATTAATAAAAAGGTCCGACTAGGTCGGTGTTCGGTTACTGACTCCTTTTATTTTCTCATATTTCACTCCTACGCTTACTTACTAACATAATCTTTACATGTATTAGTGCGGGAAAAAGTAGTGACAACTTTTAATATTAAAAATCCGGAAAACCAAAATTTACGGTTCGTGTTGTTTGGAACTGTCCACTACACACTCCCCTTTCAGCTTAGCGATTATGATTTTGGAGGATCAAAAAAAAAAAAAATTTTTTGAAAAAAAAAAAAAAAAAATTTTTTGAAATTTAAAAATAAAATTATAATACAAAAATAAAGCAAATGGATCATTGATTACAATTAAAATATAGAAAAAAAATAAAAAAAATATATATAAGATTTATATGTTAAATAAGATGTATATGTTAAATTCATTTGGTTAAAGTTCATTTGACATAACGTAAGGATTATCTTGTTTTTTTTTTTTTTTATCCGTAAATGTGCGCTGGTTTTAATCTGTCAATGGATACCGTTGTATTTTTATTGTTAATATTGATTATGTATTGTTTCCTCATCCTTCTTATTACTTTGTATGGGCCTTCATAGGGTGGTTTTAGTCCTGTGCGTACTTTGTCCACTCTGACAAAAACGAAATCGCAGTCTGAGAGTACATTTGGAATGTGGACTGTTTTGGAGTTGGTTTTGCGAGTGTCTACAGGTGTCATATTTTTCATGTTTTCTCGGAGCTTGGTGATAAAATCCGAATATCCTGTGTCTACCGTGATAGGTGTTTCTATGAAAAATTCGCCTGGCACCTTCAAACTTTCTCCGTAAACCAGTTCGGCGGGAGAGCATTTTAAGTCTTCCCTAATGGCGGTTCTAATCCCTAGCAAAATTATTGGTAATTCATTACTCCAGTCGATTTGGTTCTCTCTAGCCATGATCGCGGATTTTAAGTGACGGTGAAAACGTTCCACCATCCCATTTGATTGGGGATGGTATGCGGTGGTACGAATTCTGTGTGTTCCAAGTAGTTTTGTAAGTTCATGGAATAACTTGGACTGGAATTGGGTTCCTTGATCTGTGGTTATTGTGAGTGGTACTCCAAAACGAGTGATGTATTGTTGCACGAAAGTCCTGGCTATTGTTATTGCTGACATATCGCGTAAAGCGTAGGCTTCTGGCCAGCGGGTGTATCTATCCATTATGGTAAGGATGTATTGATATTCTTGAGAAGGGGGTAAAGGTCCAACTATGTCCATATGGATATGCTCGAAACGTTTTGCCGGTAATTCAAAACGTTCACATTTACTCCTCGTGTGGCGATGAACCTTTGCCTTTTGACATCCGATACATGTTTTTGACCATGTGTTGGAATCGGTGTTCATAGATGGCCAGAAATATTTCTGAGCGATTTTCTTTCTGGTGTTTTTGATACCTGGATGTGATAGGTTATGCAGATTTTGAAAAATAGCCTTGCGAAAACGGGTGGGGACATAAGGTCGGTTTTTACCTGTGCTCGTTTCGCACCAGATCTTTTCTTGTGTAACGGGGATAGTTATGATTTCCAATTTGATTTTAGAGTTTGGTTTGGGTGAATTCTTGAGAAGTTGTTCGAGTTCCGAATCATTTCTCTGTGAATCGATCAGGTCTTTTAAACTGAGGGTTACTTCGTGAATCTCTGTGTCGTCTACTCGTGATAAAGCGTCTGCTACACAATTGTCTTTACCGTGGATGTGTCTAATATCAGACGTGAATTGGGATATGTAATCCAAATGCCTAGTTTGTCGTGGATTTCTTTCTGTTTTTGACCCTATGGCGTTCGTAAGTGGTTTATGATCAGTGTAAATTGTGAACATACGCCCTTCGACGAAATGCCTGAAATGTTTAACTGATAAAAATATTCCAAGTAGCTCCCTGTCGAATGCGGAGTATTTTATTTCCGCATTTGATAATTTTTTGGAGAAGAATGATAACGGTTGCCATATCCCTTGGTCCAATTGTTGCAAAACGGCACCAACCGCAGTGTTGGAGGCGTCAGTCGTGATACTGAGCTTGGCGCTTTCCAGGGGATGTACTAATAGTGTTGCGGTCGCAAGGGCTACTTTGGTTTGGAGAAATGCTTCGTTACAGGTATAGGGCCAAACAAATGACTTTTTCTTTTTTAGTTTAATCATATTGGCGAGATGTTCGTGAATTGGTGCGAGCAATTTGGCGAGATTAGGTATGAAACGATTGTAGAAATTGACCATACCTACAAAACGTTGTAATTGACGAATTGTGTTTGGGGTCTTATATTTTTCAATGGCTTCGATTCTCTCTTTACATGGAGAAATTCCTTCTTCTGAAATGGTGTGTCCCAAAAATTTTAGGGTTGGAACGCCAAATATGCATTTGGACGTTTTTATAATAACACCGTAGTCAGTAAGACGCTTGAATAAAGTATGTAAATGCTGTTTATGTTCTTCGATGTCCTTACTGGCGACTAGGATGTCATCGATATACGCGAAAACAAAATCTAGACCTCTAGTGACTTCGTTGATGAACCGTTGGAAGGTTTGACCAGCGTTTCTAAGACCGAAAGGCATTCTTTGAAATTCGAATAACCCGAAAGGAGTAGTTATTGCGGTTTTCTTAATGTCTTCTGGAGCTACCGGTATCTGGTGATATGCCCGGAATAAATCAATTTTAGAAAAAATTTTGCGGCCATGTAGTTGTATGGAGAAGTTGTGGATATGAGGTATTGGGTATCTGTCGGGTACAGTGATTTGATTTAATTGTCTGTAATCCCCACAGGGTCTCCAGTCCTCGCTGTTTTTCTTATTCACCAGATGCAGTGGTGAAGCTGCTGGTGATGACGAGGGATAACATATTCCTAACTCGATCATGTGTTCGAACTCCATACGGGCGGCTTTATATTTACTTGGATCGAGCCTTCGTGGTCGGCAAAACGGTAGTTGTCCATTGGTCAGTATGTGGTGTTGTATCGTGTGTTTTATGGGTAGTTTGAAATTGGGAGATTGAGTGAGGCTTGGGAATTCTTTGATGATGCAGCTGAAATCATTGTCGAGGGTGAAATTTAAAGGGGTTGGTGTATCGGCGTTAATTGCGAAGATTTTACTTTTTAATTTGGTTTCACCGTCAATAAGGCGTTTGTTTTTGAGATCGACCAGGATATTGAATTTCGTGAGGAAATCTGCTCCGATAATGGGTCTGTTCACAGATGCCATTAGGAATTCATGATTAAAAGATCTTCTTAATCCTAAATCGACTTTTAGTAGCTTGCTACCGTAAGTTTGAATGGTAGAGCCGTTGGCTGCAGATAAGGTTATGTGGGTGTCGTTCTTTAGATGGCTGTTAGGGCGGTAAGGAATTACGGATACATCTGCGCCCGTATCTATTAGAAAATCTAATTTATTTTGTTGGTCTTGAATGAACAGGCGGCGGCGACTTATGTTAGTCCCAGTGACTGCCGCTTCGTCAACTGGTGCGACTAGTTTTTTGGTTCTTTGGAAGTGGTGGCAAAATCCTTTTTAAAGGCGCATGGTTGCTCACATTTAGTGGCTTTGTTCCAGAATTTTTTGTGGTACCAACAGAAAGTTGAGTTTTTGTTTTTAACGCTCTTATCGCGTGAATTACTCCTATTGTTTGTTTTCCGTCTCTCACGAGATCGGTGGCGGGAAAATGATGGCTTACTAACCGAGAAACTTTTGATCATCGACTTCAGTTCGTCGATTTCCGCCTTGAGTTGGTTGAAATCGGTGGTGTTTATGGAGGAAATCTGAGAAGGGGTTGATGCTTCCCAGATTTTGTCCGCTAAACTTGTGAGCTCGCTGTCGGGTTTGTCTCCAAGGGGTATCAGAGCAATACCTATCGCTTGCGGCAGCCTTCTGAGCCATAATTTTCTCACTAGGCCTTCGCTGATGGTACTGGATGTACCTGCTAAGAGTTGCAGCTTCCGTAGGAAATCGGAAGGTTTTCGATCTCCTTGTTCCTCACTCGAAATGAGTTTTTCTATCCTGCGCTCTTCACTCAGGGAGTGTCTTTCGATTAATTTTTGCTTGATATTTTCATAAATATCTTGCGTTGGGGGTGATTGTATTATATCTAAAACAGACTCTAAAGCGTCTTGAGGTAGAGCTGTTAGAACGTAATTGTATTTTTTTATGTCCGATTTTATTTTTGCTACGGCGAATTGAGCTTCGGCTTGGATAAACCAAATGGTTGGAGCGTTCGTCCAGAAGGTGGGTAGTTTAATGTGTGATGTTGTGACCTTTTCGATGAATTGGTCTTCTGATATTGTGGGTTTTGCGTTCCCATTTGTATTTGATGCTCCTGCGGCGGTATCCTCGTGTTCAGACATGGTGAGGGCGCCGATGAAATATGGCTTCGTTCGATTTTTGTATACGAACAGAAGAATATTAGGAACAGAAAAATGTTAAAATATTAAAATGTGGGTTAAAAACTTTTACTTGCTGAACGGGACTTTATTTTTTTTTTTTTTTTGACCCTTGTAGATTTGTAAATAGGTCTCTGTTGTGGGTATATTTATAAATTCAGGATTTTACACCCATGTGTATATGCGTGTGTATATAAAAGGTTTTTTTAAAAGTAAAAGAAAGACAAAGGAAAAAAAAAATTTTACGACAAAAATCTTTTTTTGTTTTTTTTTTTTTATAGATTTGTGCTATAACGTGTTAGTAAAATGAAAACAAGATTATCCTTTTGTACGCAAAATGAGGTTTGGGGGTAATTTCTTAATTTTGAAGAAGAAAAAAAAATAATTTCTTGTTTTTTTAAAATTTAAATTTTTAAATTTTTGTTGTGAAATTTCTTGGTTTGTGCGACCGACACTGACTTTTGGAGAGTGCTTCGGTGGATTTCACAAAAAAATTTTTACTGAACCACGCGGTTTTGGTCTAACGGTAACAATTCAATGAGCGGTTACAATTCGATAATTTTTTTTTTTATACTGTACCACGCGGTTTTGGTCTAACGGTAACAATTCAAGAGCGGTTTTTGTTTTCTATTACATAAAATTAATTTTTGTGCTCTGATTTTGTAATGAATTTTTGTTTTTTTTTTTTTATATATTCTATAAAACTTAATTTTTGTACCTTGATGAACTTCTTCTTGATGTCGTTGAAATCGTTTTCGATTTGTGGCGCCTGCCGTGTCGAAAATCGAAGATTACCGTAATTTCTTGATGAACTTCTTCTTGATGTCGTTGAAATCGTTTCTATTTGTGGCACCTGCCGTGTCGAAGATCGAAGATTACCGTGTGGAAAAATCGAAGATTACCTCGAATGTGGTAGGACCCCGGTTGGTGATAGTAGCAGGACCAATCAACTGCATGAAATACAGCGATGAGCCGCGTATGGTGAAATTACCGATGTCGAAAATAAGGCGAAACTAAGTATGAGCACCTTGCCGTGTCGAAAAATATCTCTTCCGCTACTGTCTTTGACGATGTGACGATCGTAACGAGGTAAACGAAGGTTTAATTTATTATTTTAATTAGGCAAAAAAAAACTTTGATTTAAAAAAGAAACGTGCGGGGGTCACCACTATGGCGGACCGGTTATACGGGAAGGTATATTAATAAAAAGGTCCGACTAGGTCGGTGTTCGGTTACTGACTCCTTTTATTTTCTCATATTTCACTCCTACGCTTACTTACTAACATAATCTTTACATGTATTAGTGCGGGAAAAAGTAGTGACAACTTTTAATATTAAAAATCCGGAAAACCAAAATTTACGGTTCGTGTTGTTTGGAACTGTCCACTACAAACTCTTTAGGGTTGAATATCCAAAAATTCTTAAATGAGTTTTTAGATATATATAAATAAAGGCCGAGGAAGAGAAAACCAATCCGATGTCTTATCACTCCTAAGAGATATGACGGAATTCGTGAAAACGTGTTCAACCCATTTATACTCTCTTAGGGGTTGAAAAAGGAAAAAACCTGAAAACAAGTTTTAGGTGATTATTAAATAAGCCCGTGGAAGTGAAAAGTTATTCGATATCTAATCAGACCTGAGAGATACGGCTGAATTCGTGAAAATGTAAACATCCCTTTACACCACCTTGGGGGTCTAATTTCAAAAAATCCTGAAAACACTTTCCAGGTATTTATATAAAGAACCCGGCCAAAAAAAATGAATTCAATATTTGAAAATACCTAATAGATATGACGAAAATCGTAAAAATATATGCATTCCATTTTCACTGAAAATTTTTTTTGCCCCCCTTCCAAACACCAATAGATATTTGAATTTTTTTTTTTAATCAGAAAGTTCAACTTTCTAGCATAAGCCGTTCTACAGTTAGGAAAAACACCCCCCACCCCCGTACCATACTACCCCTATACAAAATTATATTTTTCCAACATGCTACTACCATAGTTCTATCTAAATACTAAGTTTCAGCTTTATATCATTATAGGTTCTCGAGATATAAAATTCTGAACTTTTAACTTTTTACCCTCCCCCACACTCACCCTCATCCCTGAAATTTTTTTTCTGCTGGGGGTCTATCAGGCCTACTTCTGGTAAAAATTCTAAGCATCTATCATGCACTGTTCTTGAGATATGAGACGTGATTTTTTAGAAAAATTTTTATCCCGTCCACTTCCATACTCCACCGCCCCCTTAAAAATTTTTACTTTCAGCAAACTTTATTTGTTAACCTTAATACAGAAACCGAATTTCGTTTTTCTAGTGTAATTGGTTCGTGAGATATCGCAATTTAAAATTTTTCGACCCCCACCTCCGTACGCCTCTGCCCCTCTCAAAAATTTATTTTTCATCTATTCTCCTAGTATACCCACAGATGGTCATCAAGTTTCAATTTCGTGACATTAACCGTTTAGGAAATATGGATTTTAGAATGTCTCGATCCCAAGTTAATTTTTTGATATGTTTTGAAAAACAGTATAATATACAAAATACAAGGTTCGGCAGTGAAACCTGACGGTTTTTGAAACGGAATAATTCAAAGAATATTGAAGATATTTTGTTATAATTTTTTTTATTTAAAAAAGAAAGAATGAAAGTTTAAGATGTATACAAAAAAAATTCGAAAAAGCATTATGAAGCAAAAATAACATCACTCAAATGATTACCTCCATTTTCTCTGCACTGCTCAAGTCTATTAGCAAAGTTAGTCATCACTCTTTCCAAGGTTTGGCGGGGGATCGCTGAATATTCGCTCACAGTTCTGCCAAATTTTTAGGCTTATCAAGGCACGCTTTTCCCTTGAGGTAACCCCATATCATCATCAATTATTCCAGGGTCTTCATTCATCATCCCCAACATTGTTTCTGCAAAAGCTAACCTTCTTGGGAAATCTTGAAGCTGTAATTCTTGAACTACAGCAGTTTTGTACGGATGAAAATTCAAGTCTTCATGAAGTATTCGCCGAACAGTCCTATCGGACATCCCTAAAGACTGAGCATGACGAATAGCTGATCGCCGGGGACTCCGTTGAAAAGCAACTCGTACAGCCTCGATATATGCAGGTGACCTTCCCGTCCAGTGGGACACCCCTCTTCCCAATGTTGTTCCGAAAGCTGCGAAAGTTCCGAACTCACAAAAGAATAGTGTTCCGAGATGGAATCGGCCCCCGAGGAGGAACATTAAAACGTAAACGAAATTGCAGCTGTGTTAGGGTCACAGAATCGTTATTTCTGAAGAACGTCTCTACGACAAAGGCACGGTGTTCACTGGTCCAACGCTCCATTGTACCTAAACTTCCACATCAGGAGAAGGGAACGAGACCGACCCCCACCACCTGAGATCACCCCACCACTCACTACCCACATTCAAAAACCGTCAGGTTTCACTGCCGGACCCTGTAAAAAAAAATAAAAAAATTTAAGATACGCTTTTGGCGATTCTTGGTGGAATGACCCTGTGTACTTCGCCCTTCAAAATACGTCTGGGAATTCATCTGTCGATCATTCGCTTGAAACTTATTCATTTATATTATTAATAAATTAATAAAAATAATAAGCAAACTTACACATGTCACTTTTTTGTAGTACATATTAGTTTTTCTACGCCGTGTGTAATTTTACTCATTGTAAAATTTTTTCATTTTTGAAAAGAAGATGTAATTTTAGGTTTTTGTTCTTTTGAGGTCTTAGTACCTATTTCCGAATTATATATGTGATCTATTTAGCTTATCTGATAAAATTTATATCAGGCTCTTCATACAAAGTATATCCAATGTAATCAATCAATATCAATTATTAATTTCACTTTTTGCTGAGATACTATACTTCTTTTCGCTCTGTGAGTTTTTTGGTTCAAAACGTTCGGTTTCAGGAGTGGCGAATTTAAAATCGAAATCTACCCTTTTACAACTGTGTCAAATATTCGGTATTTTAGGCTTCAACGTTGTTACTTCACTTCTTGTTGTATCACGTGCTTATTGGTGTACCTACAATTAACTGAGTTTAACTTTTACGTGAAGTGACTGCCAGCTAAGGGCCCAATTTTTACTATTTTACTTTTATACAAAAAAAAATATTTATTTTTTATTGTGTTAATGGATCGTGTGTACTTTTATATTTCATATACGGCTTAGAGAAGAAAGTTGAAACACGTTAAATTTGTATGTAGCAATGCTAGTAAAATATGTTGAACCGTGGAAGTAAGATGCACGAAGGGAATATTCAATTTAAAACTGTTTAGTCGAAACTTAAATTTAAAAGAAGTATTTTTATTAGTCGTCCTGCAAGTCGGCTTGTCTATTTTTCCGAACTAATACGAAAAATACTTATTCGTGTTGTCATGTGGTGTAGAAATTAACTTCAGACATATCTCACAGGCCATTCTATTTCGTGATAATAACGCATATAATTATATTAACTGTCGAATGTCGACTATAATAGTGTGCTTTTCGGTATGAATAAATAAACGTCCCTTAATTTAGTGTTGTCTTCCGTATGAGCCGACGACATCCTTTTGTCGGGAAGCTCGTATGATGAAGACATGCAAACACATAAACTTAGTTATTCAGAACTGGGCAAATAATCCGGCTATGAATTCATAAGGCCATGTCTTAACATGTTCCATGATTTATGTGATATCCGCCAGTTTGGTAGCATATAGACAAGGGCTATGGGGGTACGATGTCAATGCGGGAATACTAAAAACCTCCCCAATTTCTTGACATATGTTCTTCGGGCTGTTGACATTGTCAATTTTGTATTTCGAAAGCAAGACTTTGCGTGAATGAGGATATGAACTCTTTCAGAGAAAATTAATGATGAAAAGGGTCGAAATGTCGATAGTTCTATCTATCGGTACAGGAAGCTTTTGGTTTTGCACTAAAGCAGAGGAAGGACCTTCGTTATTAATCTTAAAGGAGGTGCTATTTTGTTACTAATCTAGAAAATTACAGCAGTATAATAAATAAAATATCATAATTCGGTTTCATTAATCCCAAAGACTTTAACCAAAAAACGTGGAATTAAACGAATTGCTATGAAAATGACCTCTACTTGTATATATCGGTGATGAACTTTAAGCTGGGTTATTTCCGATCCTGTACAATATAATTCTTAAGTTAGGTTATTACTAACAATTCGTTTCGTTGCCAATTGCTTAGTAAGAATCTTCTATGAAAATTTTAAAATCCAGTCTAATATTCATTTTAGCGATAATATGGAAATGTCCTCTTGAATCCGTGACACCAGAATTAAACTGGTTCCAAAATAAAACTAATTTATCCATAAACCAGTTCATGAATTTTTAACTAGTTAAAAAAAATTTTTGTCATATGTTTTCGGGTTTCTGTCTCTCTCAAAAAGTATTTTACTTAAAGGGGCTTCGTTCCCTCGTTTGACGAAAAATCCGGATTCTATTCAACTATTCTAAAATACTTCAAAATTTTTATCTCTTTATCTTTCTAAATTAATCTCAATCTTATACTGCATAGTTGACCGTATTTTGAAACTGCTATTGAGTATATTATTTATATCCAAAAAATATTTTTGTATAATTCAAAAGGACTACCCGCAGTCAAAGCTACTCGAGTCGAGGTAGTAGTGAATACGCTAAATTTCCCCGGATCTTACGACATGCAAAAGTTTATTGCAGTAGAGTCCTCTAATTATTTATCTAATAAATAGCTCCTTAAGATAATTTCTGTTGACATTTTCCTCCTTCAGTGTGACTCGGGTAATAAATTTTCTTGTGCTTAAGCACGCAACTAATTTTGCGGTAATTACAGAATATTTTGCTGCTTTTGCCAAAAGGTATTTGCAGTACTTTGTAGCCCTTTTCCAATATAATGAGGTAGTCGTTAGATACTCGACTATGTAATTGCATTTGTAGAAGCAGCATTTGGTGCAGATATAGGTATATAGGTACGTATACGTTACATGTATGTAGTTTATATCGAAAATACTATATAGCTCTAGGTAAGTTGGAGTTAACTTGATATTAATCCGTGGATTCTAATTTGTTAAGGTGAATGCTTCAACAGTTTCTGAACAAACCGACGGTACACAACCCTTACTTGACTTTCCTTAAAAACAGAACCAGATTTATATGGTATTCTTGAGATCGTTAGACTCTGAATATAACTCTAAACAACTAAAGTCTACTAAATTGAAGACGATGGTTCCAATGGTCATAGTCTTTTCACTACATAGTTAATCATTAAAATTTCCAAAATATCGCTTAAATCAATTTTACAATTAATTAAGAAGGTGAAACGAATCTTATTAAATGGTCTTTCAACAAGGACGTTCAATTTTTAAATGTAATTAAAACAAGTTGTGTGTGAGATATTCAGCCAATTCTTTTTTTATTTAAAAGAATATTTTATGGCATTAAGTGTGGAATATAACGTCGTTCAAATGTCCGCCCGGCTTTGCTTGGTGGCACGAATTCGAGAGGTTCAATTTACGACAAGTTTGTCGGATAAATCTGGCTGAATTTGATGGATGGCGTTCGTTATGTTGACTTAAAGGTCGTCAATTTTTTGCGGATTATACGCATCGACCTGCGGATTAATAAAGCCCTAATGGAATAAGTCTAAAGGCGTTAAATCGCATGATCACGGTGGCCAGTTTACGCCTCAAATCGCTCGTGCAGAATGTCTATCGTGACATGCGCTGTGTGGAACGTAGCGCCGTCCTGTTGAAACCACATGATGCCGGTATCTATATTATCCAGTTTAGGCCACAAGAAATTGCTTGTCATCGATCATTTGACGGTTATGACAATGGCAGTTTCGTTTTGGAAGAAGTGCGGACCGATGATTTCGTCAGACCAAAATCCGCACCAAACAGTGACTTTCATGTGATGGATTTGGTGCTGGTGTATCTCGTGTGGATTGGTATTGTCCCAAATCCGACAGTTTTGATTGTTCACTCATCCTTTCTTCAAGAAATGGGCTTCGTCGTTAAAAATCATGCGGAACGTTTTTCGAACGGAGCTCTGATTTTGAAAATAAAATTTTGATGATTTGCACACGTTGTTCAACGCTATAATCCGAATGCGGTACAACGATTGCATCCGGCTTCGGCGTCAATGTCGATTTCGCAGAGCGGGATTACAGCGGCTGCATGTTCGATTGATTTATGTAACGTATTCAACCTTTAAGCCCCAAACACAATGCTCCCGTTCCGTCACGACAAGTGAGGTTATGTTATCCGTAAAAGTTGAATTTTGGTCAACTTTTCCGATCCGTTCCGTTACGATCGTTGTGTGCATTTACATGGTCAGCCCATAAGGTCTACTTTGACAGCTGAACGGAACGGAACGGAACGAGAGCATTGCGTTCGGGGCTTTAAACGTAAGTGTGTGTTCGATAGTACAGCTGGTTCGCAGAATGGACTGTATTACTTGCCTTGTTAAATGAATAATAAAACAATTTTAAAGTTTTCTAATTCACTGTTCCTTTATTATTTATTCGATATCGACATACAAAAAATCTGCCAATAGTCTGGGCGAAACTTTATTATTTTTCGAGTCAAAGTTCGGGAGCGGTCAAAATCGGAGTATATCATGAGTTGTTTCGAGATTATTAGATTTCTTGGAAAATTAATTTTGTTCTTAAAATAAAAATATTTAAAATAGAGATTTTTAGCCGATTAAACATTGAAAGAGCCCGTGTAGATCATTCGAATTTCGGTATATTATGTACACTAAAGCCCATAGAAGTAAAAACGAATTTGTTGCCTTATCAGACTTAAGAGATATGAAGAATTGTTAAAACGTATATAAAGCCATTACTTCCACTTGGGGTTTGAATTTCGAAAAAATTGTGAAACAGGGTTTTAGACGATTTCATAAGAAGCAACTTGAGACACGAGGGATTTTGAAAAATTTGTGAAAACGTAAGCAAACCCTTCACACGCCCTTGGTTCTTGAACTTCGGAAAATCGTGAAATTGGTTTTCAGTTCATTACATCAAATGCTGTAACAGCCAATTTTATATCACATCAAAAATAAGGGATGGCAAAAATTGTGAAAACATATGCAAACCCTTGGGGGTTGAATATCGAAAAATTGAGAAATGGGTTTGTAGGCGATTATATAAAAAGTCTGTGAAAGTGAAAACCGATCTAATATCTTATCAAACCTAAGAAATATGTCGAAGCTTTGAAAAGCATACAACCCCCTTACACCCATTAGGATTGAATATCTAAAAATATTGAAATTGACTTTTTAGCGCTTGTTTAGGATACCTTAGGAAGTAAAAATGAATTCTATATATCATCAGATCTAAGCAATATGTAAGAATCTGTGAAAACATATGAAAGCTCCTTACACCCACTTGGGGGTTGAATATCCAAAAATTATAAAAGGAGTTAATAAATAAATATGAAGACAGCACGAGAAAGTAAAAACCAACTCAATTTATTATCACTTCTAAAAGATATGACAAAATTCGTGAAAACGTGTTCAACCCTTTTATACTTAGGGGCTTGATTATAGTGGCTGAAAAAGGAAAAAACTTAAAAACGTGTTTTAGGCGATTATTACGCAAGCCCATGAAAGTGAAAAGATATTCGATATCGATCAAACCTGGGGAGATACGGCAGATTTCGTGAAAAAGTGTAGAACCACTTTACACCCTCTTAGGGCTCGAATTTCAAAAAATCTTGAAAACACTTTCTAAGTATTTATATAAAGAAGCCGCAGAATAAAAATGAGTTCAATATTTGGGAAGACCTACTAGATATGACGAAAATCGTGAAAATATATGCATTCCATTTTCACTGATCATTTTTTTTCGCCCTCCCTTCCGAAAGCCAATAGATATTTGAAATTTTACTTTTCTAGTAGTTTTACATACACACACCGAGTTTCAACTTTCTAGCAAAAGCCGTTCTATAGATAGGAAAAACACCCCCCACCCCCGTACCATACTATCCCTATAAGAAATTATATTTTTCCAACATGCCACTACTACATGTCTATCCAAATACTAAGTTTCAGTTTTATATCATTATCGGTTCTTGAGATATAAAAATCGGAACTTTTTCTTTTTGCCTCCCCCACCCTCACCCTCTACACCCCAACCACTACACTTTTTTTTCCGATAGGGGTCTATTAGGTCTACTCCTTTAAAAAATTATAAGTATCTATCTTACTCTGTTCTTGAGATATGAGACGCGATTTTTTTTAAAAATTCTTATCCCCTCCACTTCCATGCTCCACCTCACTCTTAAAAAATTGAACTTTCATCAAACTTTATTTGTTAACCTTTATACAGAAACCGAATTTTTTTCTAGTGCAATTGGTTCGTGAGATATCGTAATCTAAAACTTTTCACCCCCACCCTCGCATGCCACTGCCCCCACTCAAAAATTTGTTTCCGATCTATTCTTCTAGTATACCTACAGATGTTCAATAAGTTTTAATTTCGTGACATTAAGAGTTTAGGAGATATGGATTTTAGAATGTCCTAATCTCGGCTTTCGAGTGTCTCGGACGCATTATTTTTCCCCCACTCCTTCACCCCTTCACCCATATCTGCAATTTTTATGGAAATGGGTCCACTATTGAAGCTCTATATAAATTTCAAGTTTCAGCTTCGTAGCATAAGCGGTTGCTGAGATCTAGAAACCAAAGTCTAAAACGCTTCCCCCACCTCTCCCCTTACACCCCTCCCCTCAGAATTTGGTCACTTTAGGGGGCCTACCCACTCTACCCACCAAAAAAAATTCAACTAAATAGCTCAAAGGTATTGGGTGCTACGAGCCTTCAAACAATTTTGCGTACACCGGTAGACGTAGACTGAAATTTTTTTTTGCTTTTTTCGTGTCTACTAGTCATGAAACGTGAAAAAAAAATGTTTGAGGGTAGCAAAGTTTTTTTTTTAAAAAATTGATCACAATACTATATTATTGAAATAATAAAGTAAAATTGATGACGATCGGTGCTGTTGATAATAAGGTATTCATTTCCGGTTCTACATTCCGAAAATGTTAGGCTCAAACCCGCACAACTAAGGCTGCGGTCCGAATTATGCTCACGGTGCTCACATCACTAACAGTGCTTACAGCCGGTTCGAATTATCGGTACGCTTACGACGCTTATAATTCGGACCGATCGTGTGCACACAGTGTACTCACAGTGCCTATCCTCGAAACCGTGTGCAGTGTAAGCGCCAAAAATTATCCCTCCCCCCCCCCCCCTCCCATGCAAATTGTATGCGTTGTCAGCGCAATTCGGACCGAGTGTAGGCGCGCTAAAAGCGTAATTCGGGCCGCGGCCTAAGTCAGAAAATGAACAATTTTTCTCTATGAATGGGCGGTATAAACTTCGAAATAACTTCACAAATGTTTAAAATTTCGGGAAAAAGAAATATGAAATAATTATTAAATTATTTAAAAATAACATAAACCGTTTTTCCGTTACATTCTTCTTTCATTTTGTTGCTTCAAATTGGTTTCTTAAAAAAAGAATTTTTTTTTTGATATGTTATGATACGTTTGTCCTCCTTATTTAATTATAACAATAATTTAAGTTCACTTTAAGCGATATTTTGTAGTAAAACCCTTTTATTCGCTCGCAATCTCAATTTTGTATGAAAATAACAGTCAACTGCTAGTTTCTGACTATTTTGCAAGGTTCCGAAATTTCCCACCAGAGCACGCGGTATATTTGTCAATTGACGAATGGTAAAGTTGAAAATCTCCACCTGGTGGCAAAAAAACAACCCTTTAAGATAGACAAATTTTTGTCAGCTGACTGCTATATGGCGGTTCGTGTGTAATTTTTTGATTTGGAGCTCGGGAAGTTTTCGATTCTTTCTTAATTTCATTATGAAAGACATAATAAAAATTGATGACGATCGGTGCGGTTGATAGTAAGGTATTCATTTTCGGTTCTACATTCCGAAAATGGTAGACTCAAACCCGCACAACGAAGTCAGAAAATGAACAATTTTTCTTTATGAACGGGCGGTATAAACTTCGAAATAACTTCACAAATTTTAAATGTTCCAAGAAAAAGAAATATGGAATAATTATTAAATTATTTAAAAAGAACATAAACCGTTTTTCCGTTACATTTTTCTTTCATTTTGGTGCTTCAAATTGGTTTCTTAAAAAAGGAATTTTTTTTTTGATATGTTATGATACGTTTGTCCTCCTTATTTAATTATAACAATAATTTAAGTTCACTTTAAGCGATATTTTGTAGTAAAACCCTTTTATTCGCTCGCAATCTCAATTTTGTATGAAAATAACAGTCAACTGCCAGTTTCTGACTATTTTGCAAGGTTCTAAGATTTCCCACCAGAGCACGCAATATATTTGTCAATAGCGGTTCCACCTTTCTGCTAGCCTGGCAACGTGCTCGGTGTTCTGAGCGTTGTGTAAACACCTTGCGTAGTACAACCTGCGGATTAGTGTAGTGGTAATCTTTTGTTTTATGTACAATTTGCCATTCAAACGTAATACGCCGGCGGCAGCAAAATTCAGGAACACTTCTGGACCGGCTGATCCAACTCTTTCCTACTCGTTCGCACGATCACATCCCACCATTCATCAGAATCATCTCCCCGTTCCGTTCACACACACGGTCTCTCGAGCGCACAAAGCTCAAATCAAAAGTATCAACAAATCGAATCAATAATCAAAGCGATCGAAATCAAACGGGATTCGAAGAATCAAACGTTGCTATGCGAGCTAGTGACGACGAAAATTGGGACTGGAGTTCAACATTAAAGGACATCGACGATTACGTGCAGAAGCTCATATATCGAGAGTTCCTAGAAGATCTTCAGAAGGAATCGCTGAACTCGTCCAAGGAAAGTCAAGGAGCAATGAAAAGTACGCGAGTGGATTAGTTTCATGCAAATCGTAGTTTTCTGCCTGTGTGTAACATGGTGAATCTATTTTCAGCTATCGATGGCTTGTTCGAAGGTAGACCAAGGACACCGAGGAGCATCCAGTTTGCCAACCACGTGTCGCCACATCGAAGTGCGACAAAAGAGCGAGGTGATGAAGAAACCGTTACTCCAATGAATCGCCAACTGGATTTTTTGCGGCAGCGAAACGAGGCACGAAGAAAGCGAGCTCTAGGCATAGGCACACAAACTCTCTTCCGTAAGTATCGCAGTCGTAGCTCTGCCTGCGTATTTTCTCGATTTCAAACCTACCATCTTTTGCCCGTAGAAACTAAACTAGAAAGCGAGTCCGAAGCCGATTTAAAAATAATGGAAATTTTTAATACGTTTAAAAGGACGATTGATCGTGGAAAAAACGAATTAAAACGAGAGGATGCCAACGGAGCCCGACAATCTCCAAGCCCAGAGGGAAGACATCGTGGAAAGTTTGCTATCCAATCGAATAGTCCTGCATCCTTATTTCCACCGAGATTCCGTCGAAGCCAAATTATCGTCAGCAACCTTGCCAGCAGCGTCACTCAAAACGATCTCGAATTGCTTTTCGAAGATATCGGCGAACTGTATTCAGTTCGACTGCCGCGTCCTGGTGTCGCCGAGGTCGTCTTCAACACGCTCGAATATGCTGAAAAGGCTATAGAAACATTTTGCGATCGGCTATTAGACGGACTGCCAATAAATTGTGAAGTGAACAAGTTATACGGATTGAAACCGCAAACAAAATCGGTTACTGTGCATGAAAACATGACCGACCAATTGCATCGAGATCACAAAAAGGATCCGGTTTCGGTATCGGATTACCGGGTTGTTGTCTCCAATCTGCACAGCAGAGTTACGAAGGACGATATTGAAGATCTTTTTGGAGAGATCGGAGAATTACACGAAGTACGTATGGTTCAGCCGGGTTTTGCCGACGTCGTTTACACAACGAACGAAAATTCCCGAATGGCAGTCGAAACTTATCGGGATAGGATGTTAGATAGACGGCCTTTAAAATGTTGGCTTGTTTCCAATAATTAAAAAATTAATTAAATCGATTTATTATCTTTGTATTTTTTATATATTTCTTTCATTAAATAGGGAACACGAAAAACTTCCGCCGTTTCTTTTTTGGGATCGGTTTTTGTGGAATAGGGTTTTAGACGAACAATTATGGTTTCTGTTTTTCATGAATAACTTGTGCTATGAAGCTGAAAATGGGAACTTCTATAGATATATCATAGTGAAGCTGGTACTTGTTAATGTGGCCGACATTATCAGTATGGGGAGCGAGGCTCGAGGTCTTGTTGGTTTAAGTGGCAGCTCTGTCCTCTAGACGGAGCTCAATGGCCGTTTTGAAACCATAAACTCGTATTAAACCCGGATGTTGGATTGTTGTGACTGAGAAATTCAAAGGATGAGTGCGAGGAAAATTGATCCGTTATATCCATCCTGTACTGTCCAGAAAGAGTAATAACTCCAATTTTTTTTAACCAAAATCTCCCTCAGGTCCCCGTAGAAGGGTTCGCCTAGTGCTCGTCCTCAGGCTCTAGCTAAAGCCGGACATTCGCAAAGGAAATGAACGAGCGACGTTCGCTCATTTGTGTCCTGGCAGCTGCGGCAGTGTGCATTAAACGGAATGCCCAATTTGGCAGCATGATCCCCAATTGGCCAGTGACCCGCACTTATCGTTGTGATCCTGGAGATGTCTGCCCGGGTCTTGTATAGAAGTTCTTATGACTTGGCTCGGTTGTAAGATGGGCACATCTTCCTATATATGGCGCAGGTGGTTAGGCTTTTCCATCTGGAGTTAGCCGCTGATTGGAAGTGGGAGAGTATGTCTCTCTTGACAACTCCTAAAGGAACGTGAACTAGTTCTGCAAAGGAGCCGGGAAGAGCGGAGCCCTTCCTGGCCAGTTCATCAGCCCGCTCATTTCCCACTATGTCTCTATGCCCCGGGACCCAGAGCACAGAAACTTTGAGCCGCTTCGCTAAACCGGCTAGTTCACTACGGCATTGCTGTACCAGTTTAGATACCATCGCATCGGTACAGCAATGCCGTAGTGAACTAGCCGGTTTAGCCGAATCTAGTGCTTTGATAGCGGCTTGGCTATCGGTGAAAATAACGATGTTGCGTTTTGGCGATAAGTCGTGTTTCAGTGTCCGACACGCCTCACGGATCTCCAGTATCTCCGCCTGGAAGACGAGTTCTTGTACCAAACATTCTGGTTTTAGGTCTTTTGCGGGATATCATCTGAGATCTGTCGTCAACTAATTTTTCTATTTTTTAACGCAGTTTTATATCGGTGGTTTGCGGTTTTTATACTCTAAATGAAATCATATAGAGTATTATAAGTTTAATCCAGCCCAAAAGTTTGTAACGCATGGAAACAAGCCTCGGACGAAAAAAAGCTATATATTTTTTTTATTTATTATTTTTTGTTTATTTGTGGCCAAAAACTCCAAATCCGCTTGACGTCCGTCCGTTAGCACGATAACTCAAGAACGCCTTCACATAGGATCTGGATGTTTGGTTGAATTTGTAAGGCTAAGTTCGTTAACGGGCAAAATCGTCCTACTCCTTCCGGTAGCTGCCATACAAAATGTCAATAACTTCGGAACGCCTAAAGCTACGACTTTGAAATTTTGTATATGCTAATTTTCCAATAGTTGGAGCTAAATGTATGATTATGAAAAAACTCCTATTAGTCCTTCGAGTAGCTGCCATACAAATATCCTGTCAAAATGACTTCACTTAATTTACGCAACTCACTATAACTTTTAGCTATGAATTCGGAATTTTGTACAAATTAGTTTTGAGTGAAAACGAAGTTCGAGTTTACTAGTCAACGAAATCCTTTTACTCCTTCTGGTACCTTCCATACAAAAAATCCTTAAGACACGTGTTCAACAATATTTTCCGATAACTTTTGAACGCGTCAAGCTACGAATTTGAAATTTTGTACACATTAATGGTTCCAAGGAAAAGGATAAATATGTAAGAAATCGAGTGAGTCCTTCCTCCACCTTCCATGTGAAAGTCCTTCAAAAAACTTCCGTGACACTGAATATTGTCTTTTAGTTTTGAGTAGCAATCTAATGGCAGTGCTTAATAAAGGACATATAACATGCACACACGTAATTCTACTATATCCCCAACTACAATATAAATCGGAGTTCAGTATTCATCTAGAGTATTATACGATTGGCTTGCAGCCGATCGTAACAGCAGTATGTTTCATTTCAAAATTTGTTCTGACTAGTTTTAAACCGTGATAGGTATATTTGTTCTTCTTAGCAAGAAAAAACACCAATATATTTTTTTTATTAGTAAAATTTAATATAATCTCTTTTTCCCTTGTACCAAAAAATAAAGTTCCAACAATTCTAACAAGTGCGCTATGCAAACAACAAGGTCAAGAATTTCTATCTAATGACTGTCTCTCGCTTGCTCATCGATTTCGCAAAATCGTAATTTTAAATTTCCGTTGTTCGATGCTCCGCCACCGAGATGCACAGACAAATCACAATCGTGTAGGAGACGCTTTTCATCGACACTTCCGTATCGCGTGTGGCCGTGAAAACTTTTCGTTATACGTTTTGGTGGATCGATGAACATCTCCTTGACGAGTACAGCGCCCGGATGATGATGTTGCGTCGATGTTGGTGGTGGCGTTGTGAAGCTTTTCAAATTCAAACAGGATTTCGTTTTTGACGCTCCCGAATTTATTGCGGTTGATGTCATGTACGGCTTGCCCAGCGAGATGTTATCGTTCGAGGACGACTGGGACAGGCATGTCGAATCGACTGTACCGAATTTCTTTCGATGTGCCGATAGCTTTTTTGGCGCTACTATTGATTTGAATTCGGATGCCGAAACAAGTTCGTTCTCGTACAGACTTATTTGCTTTTGGACGCGATGAGTGATTTTCATGGCCGGAAGCGATGGAGTGGGCGATTTACTTAGATAAAGTTCGGTTGGCTTATCTCGTGGAGAAATTGTGAAACATGTGTCCAACGATAACGTTGCTTCTTCGTCGTCATCGGTTGTCTATGGAACGAGAATTTTTCAATTTGATGGAATGTAACAAACAAACGAGTATTTACTAGATCGGCTGTGGCTGTGGATCCTTTTGTAGCCAGTGTCGCACTTATATCAGAACAGACACTAGTCGGCGTCAAGCTTCGTGCGCAATCTTTCGTTGTAAATACTTCCGAATCGAGATTATCGAAATCCAAACTACTTCCGACCGCATTTAAATCTTCGTCTAATTTCGGAAAGTATTTAGAAAGTTCTTCGGCTGTTGGAAGTACATTTGCGCTGCGAATAAAAATTTATTAATGGTGTAAAACATTTAAGATTATTTAAAGAGTACCCATCATTACTAGCTATACTTGCAGAAATATCGCTGCTTGAGTATCCTCGCGAATAGCTGTCCGGTGCGTTTGGTGATGATGGTCCAGTACTGGACAAGTATCCAACACTGCTTGTCATACTTGATTGGCCACTCCAACCTTATTATTAATTTCAAATGTATTTTGGTTTTTCTAGTTATTTTATGCAGCAAATTCAAATTACTAAAAAAACACTAAGATTCTGCAAACCTAAAATTCTTGAATGTGTAGATCAAAAAGTAATGGGAGGCCCCACAATACGGGTCCTCCTGAGTGAAAGTGAATGCTTAAAACCAATTTGATGTGTGGAAAAGTGATTCGTTGAGTATTTTCTCCCGTGAAATTAGTCAAGTCTAAGGAACGCTTTAAGTTTGGTGGATGAGCCAATCACTACAGCAGACTTTATTGAATGTATTGATTGTGTTCTTCTTTCATGAATCAAGAGGTATCAATGAAATCACCAATAATGAAATCTAACGACTCAACGTGAAGAATATAGTTCGGGCGTTATTTAAATATTTTTAAGTTTGTGTTTTAAATACTTTTCGTAAAGAGCATCGATTTTGCAGTATCTAAGTGCGCTATTCGATAAACTCGAAGGTCGTGGATGGTAGATTCGATAGTCCTCTACCTTATTGTCCATTGTGTAAGTAAAATAATGATTTTGAAGCAGTCACATACCAGAGAAAAGCACAGTTATTGCTGTAAGCACCAGAGTGGCTCATATATAAACTGAAGGTAGGTTTCAGTAGTCTTCAACAATTTGTCGAATGGATAAAATCTTTGGTGGAAGGGTTGCACCAGGAAATGAGATATAGGAAAAGACCACAACATCGATGATATTTTCTTGCTTTAGGAAATTTCTCTGTTGCCAGATTTGAAATTAGTGGAGTTCCGACCTGTTTCAAAAGAGGAAAGATAAATAATATATCTTTGAGCACAAACTTTTAAACAGCTTAGCAAGGTTTGCATACAAGCGGACACCAACAATACCGAAAATCTTCGGATAAATACGACTCGGGTATTGAATCAAGATGACTAAAAACTGTGTATTTTGTTTGTAATAATTTTTCAGTCTGTAAAAACATTAAAATTTGGAGACATCGACAGAAGCGCCTTTCGGGCAAGCCTTCATTGAACAACTAAATTTATGTCGAAAGAAGCAAACAGCATAAAACTGTAAGAAATAATAATTAAAACGAAGAAAACAGCAAAATGTATGCATGTTGCGGCTATCATGCATAAAATATACATACCATAAAATCATAGGTGAGCAGTGTAAAAACTAAACTTGTGGAAATGAAAGCTCAAAAATTTCAAGGCAGCTTGTTTTATTTTTATACAATTGTTTTAAAGAAACGTTACAAAATAAAAGATTTAAAATATCAATAAACAAATTTGTCTTTTCGCTTTATAAAATTAATCTTTAAAAAAAAGAATACTCTAAAAATTTTCAACTTTATGATTTCGGATGGAGAAAAGAAAAGTTTGAAAAAGTGTGTTGGAAAATTAAAATTCAAATTCATTGAAAAGTGAAAAGATTTTATAAAAATTTTTGAACTAAATAACGACATCTGAATCAGACTTACTAAAGGACGGACCGGCCTTGTCGTTTACGGAGCTCTGTGGAGTTTGTACGGGTGTCGGTACCGGCGTCGACGGATACTTGGGTGGTGACGATGCTGGCGTTTTGAACAGTGGCGCTACGGTCATCTTTTCCAAAAATGCGTCCAATTGTTTAAGCGACAGAGCATTGTGCAATGTTTCCAGTGGACGAATTGGCGGCACACCTCCGAAACCTTCAAGAACTGCTTAAATATAAATATGTTTTTTTTACAAAAAAAAATTTATTGGATTATGTTAATCCCATTGGAAGCATTTGGGGTTAGTGTAAATTCAATATAAAAAAGGCACGTACATGAAATCGAATGTGTGGCTATTTTAAATTGAAAAGAAAAAAACAAAACTATTTCAAGTGCAAAAGATTTTCTTAAGATCGAAATAATTTACAATAGTAACGTTCGAAATTATAGGACAACGTACGAAAGATAGGACAATTTAGTGAGAAGGTGTACACTCCCACTGTCGAGGAGGGACGCAATTGACCCTATTGATATGAAAATCCCGAAAATCTTACAACCCTGGTGGAACGATATTCAGGAAAGTGGTTCCTAAGGTACACTTGATAACCACAGGCGTAGACAGACAAAGAAAAAGACTTCAAAAAAACAGAACGGCTAAAAGGGGCAGCTTTGGGGGGCTTGTGCAGTAAAACCGAATAAAACAGCGAGGCGTTTAAGCTAAGAAATTTTTTTTCGAAAAACCCAACTACACGTGCCTTGCTTGCAGATCTGTAATAGCCTGGAATCTTTGATGTTACTACTGAGTACCTACTTCATCGGAGGTATGGTCAACGAAAAGTGAATGACCAAAACAATTTAGATCCTTTAGAACACTTCCACATCTTTCGCCTTAATCGTTAGCTGAGAATGTCCTAAATTCATGAAACAATT
Source organism: Beris morrisii (assembly GCA_951812415.1). Lineage (NCBI taxonomy): Eukaryota > Metazoa > Arthropoda > Insecta > Diptera > Stratiomyidae > Beris > Beris morrisii. The sequence goes on from OX638310.1 coordinate 153,239,255, forward strand.
TTAGCAAAAATTCATCGACCATCGACGGTGAAATACAAGTCCATTGATGGCTTACTTCTTACTCTTTAAAATAATTTCCGTAGTTAGCATCAACAGTAATTGGAAAAAAATGGAACAAATTCCACTCAAAACTCTGATTAAAGAGTTTAGGTGTTTCCAATACGATCCTTGAAAATACCAAATGAGCCTTGATTCCCTGTAGCATGCTGAAACCAGAGATTGTACACGATTCGGCGAAATAAATTTTCTCTGAACGATGCCGTAATGGTTACCAGCGAGCTAGTGCCTGGTAAAAGTAAGCAGTTTGAAAAAAAATCGAGAGAGAAAACGGCAAGATCTAAAATAAAAGAAAACCTTTTGCACTTAACATTTTTTGAGTTAATGAAAAAAAGAAAGGGTGTGTAAATGATTAAAAGTGTAAAAATAAATTAAAATTAAAATATTAACAATCTAAACATTACCTGACGGTGTTGCTGTACTCGGTATCATATCTCTTAAGTTCGGTGCCGACGAACTTCCACTAATTACCGCCGTACTAAACAAGCTATTAGTGCTAGTGGCCATCTTCTTTCCAAATCCGCCGAATCCCAACATTTTGAAATAGCTCATCTGGCCGGCAATGCTGTGCCGTTGACGTCGTGCCGATGCCGATGTAGAACTCGATGCCGATGATGTTGTCGTGTCTGGATTGTGTGGTTTATCGTATTTTGGATGAGGTGTTATAGGATCAAAATTAGTACAAGAAATCGATGATGACGATGTAAAGGGATATTGTGAAGAAGGATCGTTAGGCGGACTTGTGGTCACAGTCACACGAATTCGATTCGGGGAAAAAGCAGGAAGAGCACAAATAGCCGAACAAATGGATGAAGCACTATCGTTATTATTCGATTTTAAACTGGATAAATGAGGATCGATTGACGAGGAAAGGGAATTATCGATGGATGGCGGTGGTGTTAAGAAACCTACGGTGGCGAATTGAGATTGAGATGTTGCAGTTGTGATTTTAGTACATGATTGATCATTTTCATTTAACAAACTACTACTGAAATTGCTCGATTGATTATTAAAAACGTAATCGAAGTCTACGTTAAAAGCTGCAGGTGCTGAACAAGATGTCGGAAGTATATCGGTCATGTATGGTACCGAATCTTCTAATTGTTTTATTCGATCCCAAGAAAAAAAATAAAAGTGCGACGGTAAATCTGAGCAGCTGAACCGTTTGCCCGAAAATATAACTGATTCGTTCAATGAATAAATCGGGATTTTGTTCGTATCGAAATCAAAGCCAGATGCTGAAATGTTCTCATCCGAGCACATTGCGATTAAGCAATTGCACGACATCGGGCGTTCATTAGTTGCAAGCGGTGAAATGTGTGGACGCGGATCGGCCCGAAATAGTAAACTGGACGACGACGATACAGAATGTTCTAACGGATCAGATATTAATGTTTCCGGCGTTAAGGGATTAACTGAGAAATCAATTGCCGATAACGGTAGCTCGTTCGTTGCCGAATCTATTTTATGAAGTGGTGTAGAACTGGTAATATTTATTTGGACACTACAGTCTGATTTGATTTTTTTTTAAATTTAAATTTACAGTTAATCGCATTAAAATGTGAAAAGTTATTAGTAAAACATTTAATTTTATTGATAAATAAATTTAAATATTAAAAAAAAAATAAGTTTTTTGTTCGCAAAAACAAGCAAATTCATTAAAGATCGTTAGAAATAACACAGCAATAAATTACGCAACATTATTTTATGTTTGTTTAAAATTTTGCGTGTTGTATACGTGAACGGATATGGACAACATGGAACAATATTTATAAGAGAAAAAAAAATAAGAAATAAAATATGATATTAGACAATGATCGATCAGAAAATCTCAATATGAAAATATTCAATTTGTTTATGAATGCGTGTGTGTGTTCGTTCTCTCTATTGAGTACAATTAAATATTACAAAAAATACTACACACCACACGTATATTTATTTAGTACATGCTATTTTGAATCTAACGTTCAGCAAAATTCAAAGACAGACGTTCAATCGATAACAAGCTTAGACACCAGTATTAGCGATCTAAACATCACAATCTCAAATCGTTACGGCACAATGTATTTAATATAAAACGTAAAAAAAATGAAGAGCAGAAAAATGTTGGAAAGAAATTATATCAATAATTGACATGAGTTTTGTATTGATTATAAATAAACAGTTTCGAAAGTTCGATTGCATCATCAGTAATTCGTTTCTGTGAATAACTGTGTGAGCAGCGCTTCAACGAAGACTTTCCATGTTCCCCTGCCGTAATGCAGCAACAAACCTTCTCAATTAAATGGCATCTTGGGCTTCAGACAAGAATTCTAGCTCCCTTCGTGGTGTTTGCGTAGCATAAATTAGATTAGATTCCCTAGAAGTTAAAATTCGTCCAATAAAACGTAGCTCCAAACTCCTTTTCATACACAGAACATTCCCTTTTCACATAGCCTAGTATACGAGACTAACTGGGTTCGCATTCTAAAAGAGGACAACAGCGACATCTGTTTTGTAGTTTTGAAAGTTCTTTCCTATAGATGAAAACATTATTGTCAGTTACAAGTCATTTTGATACCAGCTGAGAGTTTGACAATTGCTTCAACACAAGCGTTTCGAGTGAAACCGAAAAATGGATAATGTTGGATTCCGTAGTGCGATTGTTTTTATTTTCTGGGAGGGAAAAAGCGAAGATGTACTACATCCTGGGGTTCCAAAATCTGCTGAGAATCCAGAAAACAATAACAAAGCTCATGATAACGTTTTGGCCGACAAGTGAGTGAAAGTACGTGAGTAAGTAGAGACCTTAGGTATATCAATTGATCGAGTACATATCATTTCGCATGATAAATTGCACATGTAAAAACTTTGTGCACGATGAGTGTTGCGTTTGCTCACTCCAAAGAATAATCGAAATCGCTAGCCACCCAACATCTGCTGAATATTTGCATCTGTTAATGAAAAATTCGGAATTCGCTGGTTTTTGTAACAATAGTTGAAAATATAAGCCGAAACAAAAGAAGAGTCAACCAGCAATTTTCGATTAGGAGACTAAATAAGGATTGAAAACATTATATATACTTTTGGACATCCATCCTATTCACACGATTTGGCTGCTTTGGACTTCTATCTGAACCGAAAGTGAAAAATTTCCTGACTGGACAAAACATTGGACAATTTCAAGTGCTTCGATGAAAACCATTTCAATATAAAGGAACTTCAAATTCTAGTTTGAAGATGAAAAGTGCTCTCGGTGGTGGACCTTATAATTTGTAACATTTATTGATTAGTACAGTATTGGTCGAATGGTAAAGAAATGGTTTTTTGTGCGATTATTTCATATTTTAAAAAAGAAACACACAATTATGCAGCTGAAAAATAAATCAACAAACACCCCATGCAAAAGAGAGACCGATTCACCGAAAACTGATCATAAAAATTAACTACGTTAACTGTATTATTTTTGGTTGTTTTTTCACAATCGAAACTGTTTAGTTAAAAAATTTATAAAACAAAGATACATGATAAGATCAACAAAAATACAGGATAAGTAATAGACAGTGATCATATTTGAAGGTACTTGTGAATTGTTTTCATTAGCTGTTCCTTGGAGAGTCACATCAATTCCATGACGCCAACAAATTCAATGTGTTCTAATGTTTTACATAACATAAAAAATACACGATTCTTTTCTACCGAAATTATAATCGCATATTTTTTTTCTTTCTCCAGTGACCAGTTAATGAAAACGACAGGCGACGGTATTTCAGCCAAGACACGGACAATTCCGGCCAGATGCACATATTTATATTAACAAAAAGTTTAACAATTAAATTATTTTGTATATATTTGTAACAAAGAAATAATAAAATTATTAAAATAAAGAAAATATTTGTATAGAAGAACGAAAAAAAATATTGATTATGGTGGACGAAAAAAAAGGAATTTGTTACGAAAAAAAATTTAAGCATTTCCATGAATCGATTTGTAGGCCTTGCAACGAAACTGATTCAGGATTCGGTACCATAATCGCAAAAAAATTTTGAGAGTTAAAAGTTGAATTTTTGTCCTCTTGTAGTGAATCGTTTCATGGAAATTTTAAATCGAAACAGCATATTCAAATTAAAAATCGAGAAAATAGGGAATATGCTTTTACTAGCAGGCGCTGCTATTTTATGTTAAAAATGCGTTAGATAGATCGATAAGATTAACGAAATAAATTAATTCTCCTTTATATTTAATCAGAATTTAAACGCACGAAATATTTCTTACGATGAAATTTTTGTTTACCTTGTAATATTTGTTAACAGGCTGAAGGCTTTTTTTTGGCGAGTAAGCAGGTTCAGTTATATAATGAAAAATTATCGTTTTTTAGAAAAAAAAACTCCCTTGAAAAGCCAATTGTTAGAACAAAAAATTAAAGCGATAAAGAAAATTCCATTCGAATTTTTGTTCTTTTGATTCCCCCTCACAAACTTCATGCGATTGTTATGGCACGCGAGTAATTAATTTAAATTTACATTTGAAAAAAATTTAAACCGATTCAGGGTTAGAAATAAAGTAGAAACGGTTGTACGGGAAGTATGTGAAAATTACCTTTCGATTTCGGATGCTGTTGTTCGTAGGACCGTGATCTGGGTTCACCATCCGGACTATGCGGTCGATTTGAACCCAGTGATCCGACCTGTTTCGATTGTTGTGCAGCCAGTTCTTCATTAAGTCGCTTAGCCAAATCCATTGCTTCATGACCGCACACTGTATGATGTGATCCGATCGGTATTGGTTTCGATGTCTTTAAATGACGAGGTCTGTGCGTTGCTTTTGGCAGCGCACATATTTCACTTGATTCTTCGGGCGATGATGGCTGCTGAAAAGAAATTTAATTGATATTAATAATCAAGGAGATTGTGACAAAATTGTCCAGATAGCTGGCTGTTCAATCCGAAAACTACCTCACTCGGATTCTTCGAACTATTCGGCGGACTCTCTTCTAAATTAATGTCGTTCTCTTCGTCGATTCGAGTCGGATTCGAATCATCGGGACTCTGAAATTGAAAATTCAAACACTCAGAAAAACCCGAAGCTACTTCAAATTATCAAACCGTTATTACAATATTTTTCGACTGAGCCGAATCATTGCGACTGTGCGGCCTGAATCCGGGACCCGGCGGTAAATTTTTCTGCACGCAACAATTTACGCCCGGACTAAAGTGCAACTCGACGTGGAAACGTTCTTCGGAACAGGGATCTTTAGTCGGATCCTCGTACAGCATTATGACAATTTGCGACATATAATTAAGTTCCGAAACCATCGAAATGTATTCCATGGCACGTCGCCATTGTTCGTCCGTCAGTACATTCAACAGTCCACCGAAACGAAGAACGGTAAGTAACGAATGAACATGACTTTCACTCGTGAAATACAATCGGGTTCGAACATGACGGCCGGGGCTCGAAACACCGTGACTATATCGCGGATTCAAACGATTCACACTTTCATCGTCGGCCTCCTCGATATTTCGCTGCAAATCGGCTTTGACTTTTTTCAAAAGAGGCGTACAAATTCCTTGACCTATCGCCAGTTTTTCTTGTATAGTCAGGCCATACTCTTGCGGTATGACAATATCAGCAAGATATTTTGCGTAAATGTACAATTCCTCAGCTTGTTCGTATTGCAGCGTGTGCTGATTATGTTGCAAGTCGTATTTAATGCAGTCATAAATGTCTGGGATTTTCGAAATATCGAATGTTTTACTTTTCGTCGAGAAATCCTTTTCGATTTTTTCCCAACGGCGACCCATCAGATCCCACGTTTCGCCATGATATAGAATTGCATCTTTTGTTTTCGTGTCTTCCTTTTTAATGGTAATGATAGCAAGCAACGATTGGATCAATGATTGTACATGTGCACAGCACTTGACCGGGTTTTTCACAAAATCCATTGCCTGATTTATACTGATGCTGTTGCTCGGATTTATAGCGTCGCGATCTTCCACGGTAAAGTCACGATCGATTTGCATCAGTTCATGTAATCGGTTTTTCGCCCTAGAATAAAACTTTAGCTCCTACACTGACAACAGTTGCGCCCGAATAACTTACATATTTTGATATTTACTAGAATCACAGTCGTTGTCTAACAGCCCATTCGTGTTAGCACTTTTCACCATTTGAACCAAAATCGGTGTTAGTTCTCCCTCCAGAGCCAGTAGTCCCTTAGCAAAAGCAGCTGCAGTCATTTGAACGCGACCTTCATCTGAGGCGTAGATTTTTAAGTCGTGACGGAAAGTTGAATGCAGTCTAATGAGTTCAAAATTTTTAACGCTTTGTTTAAACGAAATACAAAACGAAATATACCTCAAAAGTCCTAAACCTTGAGTTCCGGAATAATCGTGTCTGCCCTGACCGCCTGGGTACATGCAGCGAAATATTCTACCCAACTCCTCTGCTTGAATTCGGCCGGCAGGCGTCAATTCACCGCCCCATTTTAAAATCAAAACTAAAGACGGTTCCTTTGGGACATCTATTTCAGGAGGTGCGATATTGATACAAAATGATTTTCATTAATACAAGCTAAAACCCGGAGCATGACCTAAGGATCCTCCTTAGAGCTATGGCTTGACCGGTACTACAAATGTCAAGATGAAATGATCACACTAATGTTTTTTTTTTTTTTAATTAAATTAAAACTATGACTTTCTTGACATGTTAATTAAACTGAACAATATAAAAAAAATTAAATCTATTTAGTGATCATGACATTAAATTTTAAATGGCGTGTACAACATAAAACCGTAATGAATTTGAACCTACTAGTAGTAGAAGAAGTATTGTTACCATCATCAGAACTAGATCCTCTAGGTCGACCTTTCGGTTGATATTTCATTTGCACTTTCCGATTAATACCGGAAAAGTGGCCGTACCTGTAATTGAAGCGAAAATAATAATAGTTTTAAGTATCGATGATCACTCTTACATTTCAAGAACACTTTTCAACTGTTCTAATTTTCCCTGTTTCTCCTCGATCGCTGAATCGGCCGCCTTGGTTTGAATTTCGGCCAGCAACGATCGTGCAATATCGAGAATTTCTTGCAACTGTTTAGGACGTTTCAATTTCACGTGGCCCTGCTTGTAGCCGTCGTATTTTTCGAAGATCTCGAAAAACCTGAAATTTAATTTAGTTGTTGCAAATGCCTAGATTGATTTTATGATCATTGCTTACTTCGGATGTCGCACTTCAACCTTCATCTTTTGCTTCGGTGTTCGATCACCGTGTCGTATCACAGCCACAACACATCTCAATTCCATCATTTTACCGAACGTTGTAGGAACTATCGGAGGATCGTCAAGTTGAAATGGAACCGACCACGGTATATGAAGGGTTGGCGTTAATTCCCTTAGTATCATATTCCCTAATATTTTCGCACAATCGTCGTAGTATTTATTCGAGTTCTTAACGAAACTGAATCCGTTCACATCACAGACAAATGATTTACCATTGGCCCTGGAATATGCAGAAAAAAACTGAAATCCTGTTTCAAACGAAAAAAACTGTACGCTCGGTAATTACCTTAGCAAATCAAATCCACAAACTGTTTGCTTGAATGCCAAGCAAACTTTACGCGAAATCAATTTCTCGGCATTGTTTAATATCACCGGATATCGAATTTCTTTTCCTTCGCTGTCTCGCTCCACCTTACCGTCCAGAGCAGGACTCTTTCTTGCTTCCGCATGCGCATAGTCCGGACCAACTGTGTAAACTTTAACATCGGTACCTGAAAAATATACTAAGCTTTAGAAGTAATGCTGGTTTCAATGAATGCAGTTTAGTAGCATGTTCATAAACAAGTAAACGTGAAATTAAGTGTAACCAGAAGTTATTGTTAGTCGGATGCACTGCTTCTATTGCAAAAAAAACTACGTGATCTATGTGCCGTACCAAGTCAACTAAATAAATTACTAATTTACTTGTTATGCCACCATGCGATATCTCTTCAGCTAAATTTTCGGCAGCAGCAGTTCATTTGGATATTTACTTAATGTCTTTATACGATTCCCCCACCGCTGAGATGCTATCAAGAAATTTCGCTAGCTCTTTTTACCGACAAAATATTTTCAACTTAATCCCGTATGGAATGCAAACTGTAAACTGATTGTCTAATATTTATTCTAAAGCTAATAAAATTTTTCTAAGTAGGAGAGTGTACCAATTATTTTCGATTTATCCGTCGGATCCATTTTATAGCATAAGCCTGGACTCTTTCTGCCTTCTGCGTGGTAATAATTGGGTCCTACCGTATATACTTTAATATCCATTCCTGAAAATGTACACTAAGCTTGAAACGGTTTTTGCCGGAAATTCAGCAAGTTGTTCGCATTTAGGTACGAGCGTATAGAATAAGTTAGATGTAGACTAACAAACATTAAGCACAATGTTGTTGATTAGTTTGGCTTTTTAAAAAAAAAAAAATATTTACATAAAAAACCATAGAGTGTAGAAGAATAGAATGATTATTTTAATTGTAATGCCTGCACCTTAAACATACGTAGAATGTGATTGATGTTGTACTGCGCTTGTGAATTTATTGACGCGATACAAGACGAATGTTGCTGTTTAAAAGTTAGTACGAAAATCATTTAAATATTATTTAAGTACACAGAAATTAATAGCAAGGGAATACATAGGCAAAGTAAAACGTTATAACCCTCTGATTCAGCATGTCGCGCAAAGAAGAAGAAACCGATAGCGTCAATACGAAACCAGGGTTCTGCAACTAGGAATAGGTTTTCAGCTTCATTTTCCTCTTGTGCTTTAGCAGCTATACATATTTACAAACTGCACCAACTACGTTGGAGTTGGTCGTCCGGATAACTACGCCGCGGTAAAAGAATAATGTAAAGTTTTCATTGAAGTTCAGATGGAAAACACGACAGTACAATAAAAATACGACAACAATTTTGGTATAAATAATAAATTAGGGTGAAATGATTGCAGATATTATTCAATGTTTATTGACCAGTTTTAGACACCTCTTAAACCGGTATCGATAGGCAACCCGAATGGCCTTTCAAGAGAGGGTCTGATCCTAAAAAAGTCACACTCAAAGGCGAAATCGCCGGATTGAAACTGAAACAGGAATGCAACAAGCTTAATGAGCCAGTTAAATATATCATGAGTAATCTTTATAATAACTTAAGGAAAACCAATCTTCAGTTAATATCTGAAGAGGATATTGAGCTCTGGAGATCTCTGCGCGGATCCAACTTGAATTGGAATGCAAACGGAGCTATTAAGATGCTGATCGATGCATTGAACGACCAGTTTGATCAACATTTTCTGAAGATGAAGCCTACTATTTCTCGCTCAATCGATAACGTCAAAATGATTTTGACTGGCTTAACAACTTAATGAATGGACATTCAGACTGTAAAAGATGCTACCTTTACAAATTAACGATTTTGATCACTTAAACACGAAATCTCCTGAATATTGAGTAGGTACGACATCTTTTACAAGAAGTTGTGCTCAGAAATTCAACTTACTTATAGTTTACACCCTCTGACAACATGCAAATGAGAAATTAAAGCAAATAATCCAATTTCATATTGCAAATAGAACATTCACAGCACGAAATACAAAAGCACCGTTTAATTTTAATTATAGCTGATGCAATGAAATATTTACATAATTCTAAGAAAAATGTTTCTAATCCTCTTAGGTTAGTCAAACATCTTGTTCTAATCTAATCTCGATAACAATTTACATAACACAACTATTATTAATTTTTGAAGCCGCTTCGAGATCTAGTTCGCCACTTAAATATTTATCGCAATAATTTTCTATTCAATAAAAATTATATAACTTGTCTTTTTTTCAATGAAACACAAGACACGTTTCACTTTTCCAAACCAAAATATAATAAAATGGCGCTTACCGTCTGTTGGCATGAAATCCTCGTAAATAAATGAACCAGTTTTTCTTACTCTTGATTCGGGAGAGTAGACACTACTTCGGCTACCAATCTGTAAAATGTTTTAGTGTAAATTTAATTACCATAAACTAATGGCATTGTCAATGACATACTTTACGAAATAATCGTTGACTACCACCGCCGGCTGAAGTTGGATAGTAGATATAAATATTATGATCTTCGGCTGAGACTGGTTTCTCGACAAATGGCTTATTAAACACGACCCCATTAACTTCAACATGATCCTCGGATTCGACTAGTTCATGCTCTGTAAGAATATGCAAAAATTCAACATCATATTATCACGAATTCTCTATGGCTCATACGTTTCGGGTCGGGCGAGTCTCTATCTAAAACTGCATATCTGGGTATTTCGATCCCTTCGCCTTCTAAAATGGCATATACTCGTCTTCGATCCTGTCGGATATAATTTTGCGAGATTATGGACGAGTTTCGAATTCAAACATACTACCTGAATATCATACTGCATATGCAAATTATTTATAACATATGGTTTGCGCAACTGCGCATATTGGATGGCCTTTTCCAACGGAAATCCTTTCGAATGGAAGGAAACGAGACAATCACAAATCGGCCAGCTTTCAACGGGTTCCTGAAAACGAAAGAATGTTTATTTTCGATACGTACGACATAACAATCAATTTCACTTTGAAATGTATTCATTACCTTCAGGATGACATCTTCCTGAAAAACAACCATTTTTATGTATTCGAATTCTTGAAGTCGTGTTAGAATTTCTTTCATCGGTTTCGATTGAGTTTTCTTCGACATTGCACAAATCCCGACAATAACTTGTTTACCGGAATTCGATGAAACGCTGCAATCCGAATCCATGCCATCGTTATTGTCGCCGCAGATGTCGATGTCACCCTGAAAAAAATAACGATTTAATTGTAGGTGACTGGATTTTATAAAGTGTTCAGATAAAGTACAAACAAAGAGAATGGGAATGGGTACAATTTTTCTCAGTTTCATATAAATAAGGAGTTGAAAAAAAAAAACAAATCTGAACACCAGCGGAGAGAACTGCCTCTCAAGAACTGGACATTTCCATATCTTACATACTTTCCGAGTTCAGGCATGTAAAATAATCGTCCATCACTTTCTGCATAATACACGATGAGTAGAAAGAATAGCAACTGCTGTTTTCTTTACCAGAATTCATATAAGAAACTGCCAACTAAGATATCAAATTTAGTATAACATGGGAACAGAGTTTCGAATACATTAAATGAGGAAAATCAGCTTTTTCTTAATAGTATCGGTATTGAGAAAGAAATCTAACATATCTTGTATGACTGCATAAGCTGATGTTGTCATTACACAGATAATTGTACACCCAAAAGGACATTTGTAGTGCGCCGACGAGCCTCCAGCGTCGGCATCGATAGCAGTTTAAAGCGATCCTCCTAGGGAGACTACAGTAAATTATTGTTCCAGGGAAGACCTCTGAAATAGCCACTGAACTGATTCAACCCTATTTAGGTCCAAAGAGGCAAACAAGTCTTGAGCGTTTATCGGGCGCCAGGACTTCTTTAATTCAAGCTTTCGTCGATTGTTCGCTTTATACCGACACATTATATCGAGTTTCAAAGACTAGAAAGATCTTTTTTAAAAATGCTAAAAAACTAACGAGTCTATGTCATCCGATGACAAAACAGCTCCTTCGGACCTAGTCCAACACAATCTTATAAAAACTGGCCTATCCAGTGAAGGTTTTCCTACTATCATGTCCTCAAGGACAGCAATTAATCAACAGTCGGGGATTTCGTGTTGGGGTTTCACTGCACTAACGCCGGAAAACAACAAAAATTTCTTCATGTTAAAAAAGTCTAAAAACCGATGTTTACTCACCCTCAAAAATAAATATTAAAATCCGAAACAGAAAGGTTCTACCATTTATTTGTGGCTGACTAATAGGTTGCTTTTGGGAACGTCTATAAAATTTTGTAAAAGTCGTTCACACTAAAATCTGAAAGACGAGATGACGCTCCTTTGGTTTCCAATTTCAAACTCGTTTGTTGTTTGCTTTACTCTGACTGCCAAAGTATGAACGACCCATTTTAATTCAGCCTATGGCTTTGGATCTTAATGGCTACATTGAGCTCTCCTTCAAACATCCTCGTTATAACGTCTGTCAAAATCTCACAAACATTTTGGTAAATTTATCGTAGACCTTCCATGTGGTTCAACCGTTTAAGAACACAGTTTTAACTCAAAGCAAGACAGAAACACTCCAACTTTTGTGTGAAGGGTGATATCAATTAACCTCCAGAAAGGGGAAAAGAATACTGCTGGCCGACATCCAGATGATCCATTGAAATTTATGAGCCCCATTATTTAAACAAATTTTTTCTTCGGTCATAATACAATCGAGAGAAATCAAAAGTCCATTCATTTAGCGCATGATCATCTCTAATTAATTTCGATAAACAGTTTGTTGTTGTTGTTGTAAAGAACAAACACAAACAATTTGACAAAAAAAAATTTAATTCTCCGTTGCCAAAAAAAAATCCCGTCAAAATCGGTCTCGTCTAGTAAATTGAATAACTGGTTGATTCGGTTAGACAATAAGCTATGACGGTTATGATATTATCCGAAATTTAATTATTTAAAGGTCAAATAATGCGAAATCAGCGAAATTGTTTTTGTGGAATGTTTATCTGAATGTTTGATCTGATTAGATCATAAATCTGTACGACTTTTGAAGAAGATCACGGTGTGTATTTGCTTTGTAATTGATTGAATGAAATAGTAACAAAGGTAACAACATTCTAAATAAGAAAACAATCACAAAAATGGACAACTTATACCTGTGATGCACAAAAGTTTTTACCTATCTGAAAGCTTGTATGCTATGTTTTCAAATATTTGTCCAGCAAATTTTTTCTATGTTACACAAGTCTTTCTATGACTTTTTTTTACTGAAGACTACACGAAGGGCTCACTAAATTTTATTCATATTTATTTTCCTACCTGCAAACTTAGGTGCAAGGTTAAGGTGTTAAGCCGCAGTTCCATTTCTGCGAATCATATCACCATTGTCTATCATCCACTAAATGAATGCAGTGTATCCACTACTCGATTTTTTTGTATCATCAGTGCGTTGCTCCACCGCATATTGTATTACTTCTTGGATGCGACGGGAAAAACCCGCCAAATGACCGATCGGGTTCGTTGTGTTTCTTTGTATCATATTTTGATACGAAACGAAGATACGTTAATCGGATCCACTGATACGCAACGAGAATACGATACGCAAAAATGCAACAAATGGAACCGGGGCTTAAGGTGTACCAAATTTCAAATGTCTAATATTCTATAAAAGACAGTCGGCGAATTTGGCAGTTTTTGACATCACTGAAGAAAAATACTGTATTCACTCTGGGTTATTCGAGGCTCCATTAGAATCTTTTGGACTTTTTCCAAGTAAGCATACTGCACCGGTCAATCAAACGCCTAACGATTAGGGAGAATGAGGACGATTGAATATAAAAGAAGTATCGGTCGGGTAGGTGGAGTAGGTATCGTCGAACAGTTCGATGCGGGCAGAGTGGATGCGAGTATTGATTCCTTGCGCAATGAAAGGTTACATACTAGCGCTTTATGTAAAGTAACAAGAGAGTTATGTGTCAAAATCTGTTTCCTCTGTTCCCAAAAGGTATGAAACCTTTTGGGGCAAAGGGCAGTAACAAAGCTCTTGCTTCTAATATTCTAATAATCTCAGTTCTTGTAGGTAAGCATTACTATTCACTCGGTGGTGGTCAGTTTAACCTTTGCAAAGCCAGTACAGTACAAATTCAAGAGTGATTCCTCAAAACATTTGATTTAAATCGATCATTGAGTTTCTGTGGAATTAATCAGCTCTCAAAGTATAGACTCTGAACTTCAAAATATCGAAATTAAAATTTTTTAGAACTGCACTTTCTTTTTTTTGCCGTATATATATATCGGTCCTTTAATCTCGTGCGCTCAAAGACCGACAGCACAGAAACCTTAAAACGTTTGGGTTCATTAAATTTTGTGGGTGGTAGGAGCCTTAGCGAACAATCTACATCTGGTCCCCGCGACTACGCCTGTACTAAGTGGGTTTCGAACTCGACCTCTAAATTGGAGATATTTTGGCAGCGACCAGGAAAACAATATAGAAGGAAAAAATATAAATTTAATATTTAATAAATAAAGCAAGCGTTTATTACATGTTTTCCAATTTAATACAAGCAAATATATATATTTTTTTAATAAACCACCTACTGACAATTAAACGGGTTTTTTTGAAAACTTATTGTTGAATAAAAAAACGTACGTTTATACAATCGTCACAGAAGCATATTTCGTCGTCGTTGTCGTCATGTTCAATGTCGTCGCCGTCACCATTGAACTCGTTCCCAGCCGTAGCATTTTGGTTTCGAAGCTTTTTCAGTCGCCACCAGTCTTTTAACCATGACCATTCCATTATCACTTGAATTTAACACAAAGCTCTTTGTAATACACCACATTTATGACTATGACGTTTTATTATTATTAATTTAATTTTTTTTTAAAGAAAGACGAAACGCACATTCAACTTCTTGTATGCCACGAGAGAAAAATAACGAACAGTTTTTAGTTAAGTCTTAAAAAAGACATCATGAGTCTCACTAAACTTCGATGTTGTGTTTAATTTTAAGTTTATTATTATTTTGGTATGTACTGCCAGATAGTGTGTACTATGTGGTGTACGAACTGGTAGCTAGGTGGTTTCGGGTCTAAGCAATGGCCAACGGAATTCCGTGATCAACACAAAGCACTTTACCAAACCGAACAACTCTACTCTATTTTTGTAACATACACAGCATGAATTGAAAATGTTAATTAAGTGACTCTATTTATGATAATTTGGCAGTTTTACTATAATTTAATAATGAATGAAAATAGAGAACCAAAGAACAAGGTCACGTGGCTTTCAATAGGAAGGAACTATCTCGCGGAAATTAAGCTGTAATGAATATTTATCCACCCGATTTTCGGCCGATATTAAACTATGGCCAAAGAAACAAACTTTCCCCACTATCCATCCAACAGGGAGTTGCACTGAAGTCGCGCTACACTCGAAATCGATTCGTTAGCTATAACTCCCCGGATATCGGCTAGATAAAACGAGAAACCGACCGAAACCAACTTGTTCTACAGCGACACTGAATGTGAATCTCTTCACAAAAACGATACTTTGTGTGTAGAATTGAGCGAGGCCGTTTTCATATCAAGTCCCAACCCAACTAACTAATCTCACACCACGATTATGACGATGATAATAATTAAGAAATAAAGATAGGTACGAGATCAGACTGATAATCATACAATTTGTATTTAAAAAAAAATCGTCCACAAGTACTAGGTACTCTAACATTGAGCTTTTTCATTATCACGCAGTTCTTTTTTCATAGCGTGTTTATTAGCATGTTGGCATGTTTTTCGACGACAAGCCCCGAACGAAATTCTTCTAGTAATCGCCCAAAAAAATAACGAAAGATCAAGACCTATGTCAATACCAGGGGCACGATATCAGAAAAAAAAATAATACTAATACTCGAATTGTTTGAAATTCCCGATTAGGAGTTAATTAATGCCAAACGACATTGATAATATCGGTATGCAAGCAAACACCGCTACCTACGCAGCTACTAAACGAAATCACATGCATTCATTAACGTTTCGATAAAGTGGCACTGAAATAATTCGGGGTAGTACCCAGTACGCCCCGATTTCCATTCCACATTACGTTTAGATAGTGTAATTTTTATTGAAAACTTGAACTCTATCGGCCTCGAATCAATAAAAATTTATTTACCGCTTTATCAATATTATGCAAGAAAATTTCTAGTTGAAAATATGGTGGAAAAAATTCCAAACTTGATACGACAACTTATAGAATTGAAGGCAAAGAAATGTTCATAGGTTTGTCGTTGGCTGTTATCATTTGTATGGCGTTTTCACGAACCACTTGAAACGTTCGCCAAATCACAAAGTCAATAATAATTCAATTTTCATAATTTCCACAAGACAGCAAGCAATCGCACAACTTCACAAAATTCAATTGCGATTTGATTACTAAATTGCGAATAGTTTAATGCGGGATTTGTTCAACGATAATGTCGAAGCAAGACTGTAATTGAAAAGTTAGGCGGAGCACTTACACAACAATATTAGATAATGTGGTTATATTAATAAAAGATGGATTATAAGGCGAATGTTTAAACATACTGTAGTTACGATATACAGCAGCCAATCATACCGATACTCTAGAAGATGAGATTTTATTTATATTATAAGGAGTGTGTTCTTTTTGAATTGATTCCATTCCAGACGATATTGCAGATTGTGTGAAAAAGAAGAAGAAACTGCAGGGCACGTTCTATACCACACAGAAGACTCAGACTTCTTGGACATTATTTCCTAACACCATTAAAACTGATGTCTAACTCACTCAAGAGCATATTAAAATGTTTTGATGTAACCGTCTTAAGTGAGTTATAATAAGGGAGGACAATCACAATAGGCACACTGAGGCTGCAGTGAATCGGGATTTTTAGACCGTCCTCCACCATCTATTATACAATCTACAATCTGATTCCATTTGAAATTCTGTAACTTGAGTATTGGGGAAATCACCGTATGTCAAGTATCGGACTATCTTCCATGATAAGAAAATAGTCCGAGAGCTGCAGTAGAATTCATCTGATGACAAATTTTGGACACATATAAATTCCTAAAATTGTAATTCGCGCAAAACGACGAATTTCTTATCAGTATTTCAGTTTTATCATATGCAGTTCCATTTATGATAAATCGCAATTCTGGTAATCGGTACTCCCTAAAAGAGTTGAGATATTTTACAATTCGCAGTAATAATAAATTCTAAAAATTTGATCTTTATCGAACCAAAGTAGGAATTCAAACTCCCAATTGAACTATTGGTATGGTATGGTATGTGGAGTGGTAATGTCATCATTCTCCTTCAATTAGACGTTAGTGTTCGTCCGTTGTTCTCCCCGTTTGAGTGCGATTACTCCTGGAACCTAAAACCATTTTGTGAATCTTATATACTTCGCTATGTTCCATAGCTTTCCCTTATCGATATCACCAAGGTCATCGGAAATATACGCCGAAGTTCCGTCTTCTCGTTCCCGATAGGGCCGGACACTCGCATAGGATGTGGAAGATTGACTCTTCCACTTCTGGGTCACCGCAGCAACGACAAAGATCATTTGCTCCGGCACCCAGTCGTCTAGCGATTAGGCAGTGCCCTGTGAACGCTCCGAATAGTGTGCTAGCACCTTTCCTGCTCAAGTCCATAATCATATTCAAATCCGGACAAAACTGAACTGATGCTCTTTACCACTAAAACTAAAATACCGGCTTTAACCTCCTCCGCCTAAACGGCCATCAACTACCATTATCATCTAGTGCAAAGTATCTTGGAGTTGTGCTCGATACGAAGCTCAGCTGGAAGTTAAATATAGAACAACGGGTGGAGAAAGCACGTATCGCCTTTTACGCCTGCAAACGAGCCTTCTGCAAAATCATGGTTCTGTGGTTGTACACAGCCGTAGTACGTCCAATTCTTATCTACGGATCGCTAGCCTGGTGGCCAGCGTTGAGCAAGAGTTACAACATAAACAAACTCAGCAAAGTTCAAAGAACTGCAGCTGTCAAAAGGTCCGGTGCAATGAGGTCATGTCCGACTGACGCTTTGAACGTATAGTTACATCTATTACCTATCGATTTACATATTAGAAGCACTGTGTCGTGTAGCGCTGTCAGACTCAAGGAATCTGGGGGCTGGTATGCCAAACCTTGCGGTCACAGCAACATTCTAGAATCTTTACCAGCTAAGATAGTTAAATCGCCGACCGACTACATTATCCCGAGACTAACCTTCAAGAAGAATTTCGCTGTGGATTTTCCAACCAGGGCAGAATGGAAGGATGGTTCAGTTACACATGAATTCGACACAGTCATATACACTGACGGCTTAAAGATGACCTGCGGAGTCGGAGCTGGAGTTTTCTCAGACACACACTTTCTCGCAAAGTCTTACAATTTACCGGACTACGCCAGCTTTTTCCAGGCGGAGATACTGGGTATCCGGGAAGCCTGTCGGTCTTTGCAGCAAGACGCTACGCCAAAGCGTAATGTTGTAATCCTTACTGACAGCGAAGCCGCAATCATGGCCTTAGATTCGGCTATCACCTCCTCTAAACTCGTCGAACAGTGCTGTGAGGAGCTAACCTACTTGGGAAGTCAGGTCAAAGTTACCCTGCTTTGGGTCCCAGACCACAGCCAGATAGAGGGTAATGAGCGGGAAGACGATTTAGCTAGGCAAGGCTCTGCTCTTCAGGGCTCTCTCGTAGAATCTTTCAGGTCCCACTAGCTGTTAAGCGCCAAATATCCATGCACTTTCTCACAAACGCGAACTCTAGATGGAGAGGACTGACTAACTGATCCTACTGCCGGAGAAGAACAAATGAACTCCTGAGCAGGAGCTGTGTGGACGTCTCCAGAGCAACGGCAGTCAGCACGGGTCACTGACCGATCGGCGACCACGCGGCCACACTGGGAATTTCCTTTAACGTCAATTGCCGCAGTTATGGGGAGGTAAATAAGAGGGAAACTGTTATCCACCTTCTTTGCGAGTGTCCCGCCCTAGCTAGAGCCAGAGTTCGCGTACTAGGCAAACCTTTCTTTAATAACCTTGACGAGATCTCGAAGAACAAGAATGGAGAACTGATCACCGTCC
Source organism: Beris morrisii (assembly GCA_951812415.1). Lineage (NCBI taxonomy): Eukaryota > Metazoa > Arthropoda > Insecta > Diptera > Stratiomyidae > Beris > Beris morrisii. Next base: position 153,258,062 of record OX638310.1, read on the forward strand.
TGAACAGCTCCGGATGGATATGATAATCCATTGGAGCCCCAGGTCTCTGTTAAACCATGTATCCACTTCATCAACCCTCAACGACCAGGTTAAACGAGTTGTGGTATCAAAACGGCGCTTCCTGTGCTAATTGTGCCCTGTTTTCGGCAGATCGGCCACCACGTAAACCAACCAACCAACCAACCAATCATATTCAGGCCAAAGAGTTCTTGATATTTAGCATGTAGTTAGGTTTGACCATCTATTGCCTGCCCACTCACTGCAAGCATAGTGAAACGATAAACTGTTTTATGGATTCGATGGGAATAGAAACGTGCTGAACTATTACTATCAGTACTAATTTCCCGAACTTAGTATATCTGCAAGATGTCGGAACTTCCAACTGTGAATACGTTAATTTTATGCAAGATATGAAATTAGGGTAAAAAAGTAATGTTAGGTTTCTTCACGCGTATGCCGAGCGGAGTTTATTTTGAAATGTTATTAATATATTCGATAGTATAGAATCGCTTTAACAAGATGGCAATAGAAACATAGATATTCTCAAGAAAAGAAAAAACTTTCTTCAGTCTTAAAATTACCATTAAAGTTCTAATGGTACGATTCCGAAATTTTCAATTGCATGTCACGCAAATGCTAAAAATGTTAAAAGTTTAATAAAACACAGCAATTCATTAATCCAATAAGGCAGCCAAACTATTCATTAAACGGTTATGTCGATAAAAATAACATTTAACTTGATTATAAAATAAACAAATACGATAATATAAAATCAGACACATTAAGGATTAGAAACTTTCAACAAATGTAAGCATATTTGAATACAAAGCCGATTTGAATATCATTCAAAAATACAAAAGAAGCACAAACATGTTTAACGAACAGTTGAAAAATAAAATCATTAACGAAACCAAAACGCATAAAAAAAGAAAAAACAGAAAAAAAAATTATAAACATTTACCCGACAAGAAAATGAAGAAGAGCGGAAGTCCAATTGCTGATGAATTGTGTCTAGAATGATAGGAGGCAGGACCACTTTTAATTCAAAATTCGGGAAAAAAAATTGTAAAAAACAATTATTTGAAAAAAAAAAAATTGTATTGTATTCCATTAGTTACAAACCCGAAAAAGTTGGCGACGAATAGACATGTGGAATTGATTTAAAGCGTCTTCCTCGACTTCTTCGTTGAGTGCGCTCCTTATAGCTGCTTGGCAGCATCTTATCCCAACTATTTCCCATGATTTAAATTTTTCGATCGGTATGATTTTCGGGTTTGGTTTTTTTCTTATTTGCAGTTTTTATTTCTTAAGAAATTTTACTATAAATGGAACAATTGTTAAGAAATATGTAGGAAAAAATGTAGTAATATTGCTTATGGGTCTAAAAGTATATTTCTGTTTCAAGAAGAAGCAACAGCAGAATTGCGTTTGTATTCTTGTCGGACTAATGACAAAAAATCGATTGAGTGATTTATTCAGTTAATATTCTTGTTAAAAACAGGGTCAAATATTTAAAAAAAAATGGATGTTGATAATTTTTGAGAAAATAAAGAAAAAAGTAGGACAATTGAATGTTGTAAGTAGGGCGAAATGAAAGATGAACAGAACAATTATCTGCCGTAAGTGTAAGCACAAATTCCAGAAAAAAATTGCAGACCCCCTGTCTATGGTCCCTGTTCTCTGCATGCTCTAACTAGGTACCAACCTTTTTTTTTGATATATATATTATCTTAATTTTTGAAGCAATCAATTTAACTGATCCAATAAAAAAAATTCACTCCTTCGTTGATTTCGTCAGCTGTCGTAAAACTAGACAAGTTAATCACAGACACCAACCAAAATTCAAATGAGACAACAATTTCCTATGCCTGACGTCATAAACTGTTATAGTGGATGCCGATTATTGTAATTACTTTGGGACCAGCCAAAAACAATAACATTAACCGGATGATAACAATAAACGAAGAAAAAAATAGGCGATTAATTCTGTTTGTGGAAAATGGAACCCAACTGTTTTGATAACAAAATGCGGCTTATAACATTATCCGCGATTACAATAAGCGGCATCCACTGTATAACTAAACATAACGTACTGGTGTGCAGAAATTTAGAGTCCGAAACAAAATTGTTGAAAGCTAGTTTCTGAGTGATGCTTTTGGATTGTTTATTTTTAATATACGCGCAAGTGTACAGAAAAAATATAAAAATAATATAAAAACAACATAATGGATAATGTACACTCAAAAAAGAATGTGATAAACCGGATCCGTGGAGCAAAAATTCTTGCAAGCCACCAGATCCAACGATAATTAATAAACTAATAATGTACTCGGTAAGTTTGTATTACTCATTTTTGTTGATACGGATTATGGCTGTGTACAACCGGTGGCAAAGCTTTTTATTTTAATCCTAGGCAAACGCAAATATTTACAGCTCCCTATGCCGTTCCGTTATTTTCGGCAGTAAACAGATTTACTTGGTTAGATTCGTCTGAAATTGGATGTAGGATTTGATACATTTCATTAACCCAGTATGACCGAGTCATTTCGTTGAAGTGACCGATTAAAAAGATTCGGTCATTTGGACCACTTCCATGATTTGGTCGAAATGACCGATCGACCGAAATTACTCACGACATACGAAAAATAACAAGTTGGGCGATCGGTCAGCGGTCACTAGAAAAAATATTCTCGTATCGTACCCGACGTTGATAGCCGTACAGCGCCAAAAGTTTCTATTCGGCTTTTTGTGTCGGTCGGTACTCGGTGCTCGAATAATTCCATTATAGATACTTTGGGGGAATATGCGCCAAGAGAAAATCGAAATAGAAACCAAACAATTTTCCTACTGATTCTAAATATTAAAATTCATTCATTAACCGTGCACTCTTTATAAATTCCAAAAATTAAATCATTAGAATTCCATTCCTGGAAAGCCGACCATCGAATTCGATTTCCTCTTGGCGCATTATTCCCCCATAGTGTCCGAACTCCGAAGTCTAATCATACACTTACGTTGCCTTCGAACTTCGAATATACCGAACACCGAAGACCGACCGACTCGAAAACTTGAATTAAAAGCTTTTTCTAGTGACCGCTAACCCAAATGACTCGCTAACCCAAATGACTCGCTAATCCAAATGACCCAAATGGTCGGTCGGTCATTTGGGTTAGCGAGTCATTTGAGTCTTTTCGGTCACTTCGGTGTCCGGGCACTTACATGATTCGGTCGGTCGGTCTTTTGGGTTAGCGGTCACGAGAAAAAGCTTTTAACTCGAGTTTTCGAGTCGGTCAGTCTTCGGTGGCTGGTCGGTCGGTATTCGGAACTTCAAAGGCACCGTATGATTAGACTTTAGACACTTTAGAGGGATAACGCGACAAGAGTAAATCGAACTTGAAGGTCGGTTTTATGAATTCGAGGAAAAAAACAATTCTAATGACTTAATTTTTGGAATTTATAGAGAATGTACGGTTAATGAATGAATTTGAATGTTCTTTGAATTCGTAAATTCAACACAGAAAAATTGTTTAGTTTCGATTTCGATTTTCTCTTGGCGCATTTAGGGTAAAAGTGTCATTAATGTAATCATTAGCTACCTTCGAGCACCGAGTACAGACAGACCGACACGTAGAAAAACTTCAACATCGGGTCAGTGTTGCCAAGTATTTTTCTTGGTTGAGCACTAAAATATGACATTTTTAGCGTTAATTTCAACTTTAAGACACTAAAAACTTTTTTTCCATATCAATCGCAGGAATATTCAAATAACGTGCATGCGGTAAAACTAATTTTTGTCCGCTGAGACAAAATTTTGGGCACCAAATTAAACGCTGAAAGCACTAAATTGGCATCACTGCATCGGGTACATAGAGATACTGGAGACAACAAGCCACCGGCTTTATATAAAGCGCTTTGAAGCCAAGAGAAGTAAGACAAAACAGGGTCGATATGGAAATTGTTGTTGTTTTGCGTGCAAGTGAATGAGACGACGTCCGTCTTAAACTAAATCGCTGCTTTTCATCTCCAGTATATATATCTCTATGATCGATACGAGACGTAGAATATTTCTTCTAGTGACCGATTGAACGACTTGTTTCATTTCACATGACTCGAGTTAATTCGGTCATATTACTGACTCGGTCATTTTGACCGAATCGTTCGCGACCGACCTATCACTAATCGATATACGCAACTTCGGCGAAATAGTCTAAAAATTCGAATATTAAATATTGGAGGATGCCAGTTTGAGGCAGAAGCAGCTTGTCATTGTGGTCTGTTAAAAGTTTTCACAATACACAAAAAATAGTTGAACATTTTTTGGAACTCTGCAGCGACATAGATGAAATTTCCATCAGAAGAGCAAACGTCTTTCGCACCATAGAAATTAAAGAATAAGACAACAATTTTTTTATACACAATTGATTGATACTAAGGAAAGTTTTTAGTTTTAGTTTTCAGAAGGGGCGAAACGCTAAGCCACCGCGCACACTAGGCAGCAAAATAGAGCCCATAGCGATCCCTTCGGAGCCTCGTAGGTCACTTAACATCACCAAAACCACCCAGATCCCTAAAGAACTTGACCAGCTTGTCATTCCCTATCGACCTTAGGTCTCCCAAATTGTAAAAGGAAAGACTGCCCAGCCATCTCAGTCGCTTCCTTGCAACCGCCTGACATTCACACAAAATGTGGGTTATGTCCTCCTCAGCATACAGGTCCTCACAGGAGGGTGATACTAAGGAAAAGGGTGTCATCATAACCGGAAAGTATTACGCCAACTTATAGCGTCAACTAAAGCAAGCTGTGAAGAAAAAGTGAACAGGAAAGTAATCCAATGGTGTATTGCTTTTGGACGACAATGCGCCAGTTCATAAGGGTCAAACTGCAATTGCGACCCTGCTCAAAACTTTGAATCGCCCACCTTATAGTCCAAATCTAGCACTGTGCGATTACTTTTTGATCGGGTTTGGGTCATTCCGCTCGGCTAACAAGGTTATTTCCTCGAGGATGAATTGACAGAATAGTTGGGAAGGGATATTGTTGAAAAAGAAGGAAAATATTGAGTAAGTAAAGCGCAGGACCATGAGAGTGATTCGAAGCCACGAGCTCTGGGGTGGAAGAATTGCACGCTTACGCTACTGATCCAACTAACCGCTTTACTTTAAGATATATAAAAATGACGACAAACGTCATTCGAACCTAAACAACTAAAGCATTACGCAAACTAGAAAATAGATGCACGAGGAGTGAATAAATTGCAAGATTTCATTGGGCAATTTTTCTAGCTGAAATCCTTTTATCTGGTCAATTTACAACCGATCTGTTTCATCAATCAGCCGATTGCAAAGCTTCTTTTAATTTTTTCTCTACGCAACAAATCGATAAACAACGCGCCAGAGTCCCCGGACTTGACAATTCTATTTTTAGCCCAGCCGACGCCTTTACAAGCAGAAACGTCCCAAATGGACGATCGCTACCCTTGGATAGCGCTGCGGACAGAACCCCTACAACAAGGACACAGCTCCAATGCGATAATTAAATCAAACACCTAGAATTAATGAAATAGCGCCAAATACAAATGTTTATATGATAAAAGCAAGGTGAAATGAAAAAGTACCCGTCCAAGCGAAATGACATTGCCGTCGTGACCGACATAAAATCCTGGCCGATTGGCCTGCTTAAGGTCCTGGTAGCCGCTCTCCAGTTCGGTGTACGACATGATTAAAACGCAGATCAACTACTTAACGCCGTTGTGCGAAACATCGAGCCTATTAAACCGGCGGCGGATTAACGTAAAACGCGATTATCCAATCCAGAGAAAAAGATGAAAGCGAACGTCACTTTCTACGGTCGAGGTTCGGATCCCAATTCACCGCAGGACTGGCCACTTCCTTTACACCGCGCAAACTTCACTTTCACTGCGCTTACTACGATTTCAGTTTTATTTTAAAAGTTTTCCTGACGAACGCGAAATTATCCCTGGCACTTGCCGTTGCGCAATTACATAACAGGAAAACTCGACTGTCGTCGTGACACTCGTTCGGCCCGAATGCGCAAGATGTCAATCACCCGAAATGTCAAAGATGCGCGATGCGGCGTCGAACGCGATCAGCTGTTCGGTAAAGGTGCACCTGACGTCACTGAGAGAGAAATACGATGGTCCAGCAGCCAGGGATTGGAGAGAGCACGAATGATTTGTTATTGTTTTTGCACCGGTTCGGCAAACTAGCGGTTCTGATTTGGTAGTACAGTGCGGGTCGAAGGTGTTGCGGTTAACGACTGTTCAACGAAGAAATAAGTCGGATTTTTTTTTAAATTCGATTCGATATCACAATCCCACACCCTTAATTGCGCTTATCTGGTCTGTTTTTTAGAGATAATTCTTTCAATTTTGCGTCACGCAATCTGAAAGTGATTGCTTTCAAGTCGTGGCTCTAAAGACTTAATAAAAGGAGTGTTCGTTTTTTCAGATGTACTGTACACTTTTCTGTACATTACACTGCTCGTGTACTGCACTTAATGTTGTTAGGGCGCCCTCGATAGCGCGCTAAAGAATGTTTCAACTTTCTAGGAGAAGCCATTCTTGCGGTTGCACGCTAATAGTTTTGGCACCAGGCTCCGGCCCTGCATTCCTGCGCTATAAAAATATGAGTATTGGCCAGTATCAGAAGTTTAATTACGTACAGGCAGTAAGTACGACTACCTAGCAAAGGTTGGATCGGAGTCAGTCATAGAGCTATGGAGACGACAAGCCACCGGTTTTGTATAAAGCGCTTTGAAGCCAAAAACACGATGAGAACTGAGACAAAACAAGGTCGTTGTTGTTGTTTTAGCGTGAGAGTGAGTGAGACAGAACAGGTTCGTTATGTCAATTGTTGTTGTTTTTGCGTGCAAGTGAATGCGACGACGTCCGCCTTCAACTCAATCGCTGCTTGTCATCTCCAGTATATATATCTCTATGGAGTCAGTCATGGTCGGACCAGAACCAGTTTTCGGTGCCTCCTCGGCTGTCTCTGTTAGGGCTGCCATAGCTGAGTGGGTGAGTAAATAACACTTTGAGAGATGGCGGCTTCATCCGGGAATGCGGCAGAGCAGAAGCCTTGTTGAGGGACCAAGTGGACGAACCGCTGCTTTTCTTCTCAAATTGAGCAGAAAGGAATGTGGTAGTATGGTTGGTGTCCTCACAGGGCATAACTCGTGTGACCTACACCTGGTCAGATTGAGAATCATTAACGACCCCATGTACACTGCTTGCGACGAGAGCGACGACACAACGGAACATTTCCTTCTCGAGTGTCCGGCGTTGATGTTATGAAGATAGAAGAACTCCGTTCTCGATCCCTATCTGAGCTAGTGAAATTCGTGAGGAGGACGAAAAAGTTCGGGGACTCGAGTATAATGGGACATGTTGGCCTGAATGCTCAAGATGCGCTGCTTTGCTGCTTGTCTTCCCCCACACCAAACAACAACAACAACAACGACTACCTATTGAAATTCTAAGGCGATATTTAAAAGGATTCTTGAGATATAAGGTCCTTCGCGAACTATGAACGAATATCCCTTCTCCCACCCGTGATTCTCCACCTCCCTCAGCAGACGGGGCCCTCTCGGTCGCGGTACCAGCGGTGATATTCTCTGACTTCAAATATGCCGTCAACGCCATACGCAATGGTAACACCAAGGAACGAGTTCTGCGTTACATCAGAGATCTCATCTCCGCTAATCTGGACGGAACCCTACGAGATGGCGGACCGACTCTCTAATCTGCAAATCTCGTATCATGAAGAGGAGTTCATCCCGTCATTCATCAACTTCGCTCGACGTACCGCCAAAAGGTATTTGGCAGAACAGCGATCTACAGAGTGGGCCGCTAATTCGACCTTCCTGGCCCAACATTGGCGTGGCCTTCATCCACCGGCATACAACCCACTGCAAGACAGGAAGGACTTAGTCATACTAACCAGGGTCGGACTAGGACAATCTAGGATGACCCACCAACATTACATTATGAGAACGCCGCAACCAGGCTGTCTAACTTGCCAGAGACCGCTGACGATGATTCATATACTGACGGAATGCAGCGTAACAAGGGATTTCTTCAACCACTCCATCTTCCCCCCCCTAAGCTCCCTACTCACTTCTTCCGACCCGGATCCCCTCCTTCAACTCCTCAACCACCTTCACCTCCGCCACAGAATCTAAGTTTTACTGTATTATTTTGCATAATGTCTTTGTCGCTTTTCTTTAGTTGCTTAATTTTATCTTCATTTATTTACTCTTTAGTTTTTTTAGTTCTTTAACCTAATTGCTATTGCACTTGAATTTCTTAATACTTTTCATTCATCTATTTTTTCTAATGAATAATTTTCTTTTCGTCTTCTTTTTAACTTTATTCTTTATTATATGTACTCTACATATCATACACGAAAAATTATAACATTATTGTAACTCGACGTGTCATGTGCCCTCTGGGCTTGGTCGTAAATGCGATAGGCTTCCTCATTTATTATCGATGCCGCATCTGGAAAATAAATAGAGATATAAGGTGGGTGGCCGCCAATGCGACCAAACACATAGACCTCCAATGAGTCCGGTGTGATTCCACACGTACGGGAAGAAGTACATGTGTGCCCAAGACCACATCTTAGGTAAACCACCCCGTCAGCCTGAGCTTGTCTAGCTTAATGTTTGCGAATTCACCCAAGTCCTTGACGAAGCGCGTACCTAAAGTACGTTCCCGCCTCAAAGCCAGACCAGGGCATTCGCAAAGCATATGCAAAATACTTTCCTCGGGTTCACTACAGCTGCGGCACACATCTACAACGTCCGCAACACCTAGTCTTCTGGCGTGCCGGCCTATAAGGCAATGGCCTGTCAGTACATCAATTAGGATAAGAAGAGTATTCCTATCTCCGAGTAGGACAAACTTTGTCGTGCTCGTCAGAGCTGCTTGGCCACGAGAGACGATGTGAGGCCCGACCACCTCGCCTCCGATATGGCCGTCACGTCGATAGCTTGTTTAATGTCCTTAATTGGCTCCTCACTGGCTGTTAAAATCCCACACAGGGACGACTGGAATGAAGAACGCTACCTAGACAATAGAACCACAACGATTTTCACCGACGGTTCAAAAATGATTTCTGGCACAGACGCGGGGTATTCTAACAGGAACTCGAGATTCACGAGTCCTACATGCTACCGGACCATGCCAGTGTATTTCAGGGAAAAATCTTTGTGATACTTCAGGCTTGCAAAATTATTGAAGCAAAGGTGTATGCAACAGAAGACATCACTATTTGCGTTGACAGCCAAGCAGCCATTAATGCCCTCGAACACAACACGATCAAAACTAGTTAGACGATGTCGTGGCATTCTTAATTCTATCGGCACACGAGACAATATTATCCTCTGCATCTCTGCTGGGTGCCAGGCCACTGTGGAATTCAGGGGAATGAGCAAGCTGATGAACTCGCTTCAGCCTAAGCTCACTAGTGGAAGACCAATACGTTGCTATTCCCATCGGATCAATAAAACAGTTTATCGACTCACTATGCTTGCAGAGGGGGCAGGCAATAGATGGCCAAACGTAACCACATGCTCAATATCAAGAACTCTTTGGGCTGAATATGATCACGGGAAAGATGCCAGCACACTAATTGGAGTCCTCACAGGGCACTACCTGATCGGTAGACACGCTAGACGACTAGGTGCCGAGGCAAATGATCTCTGTCGTAGCTGCGGTGACCCAGAAGTGGAAGAATCAATCTTCCACGTCCTATGCGAGTGTCCGGCCCTATCGGGAACGAGAAGACGGAACCTCGGCGCATATTTCCTCGTTGACCTTGGTGATATCGATAAGGGAAAGCTATGTAACATAGCAAGCTTTATAAAATTTAGTAAATGGTTTTAGGTTCCAGGAGTAATCATACTTAAACGGGGAGCACAACGGATGAACACTAACGTCTAAGTGAAGGAGGATGATGATATCACCACCCATATACCATATCATAGCGCCATATAAGATGTACTTCTATATATATTTCTTGGCCACCTCTTCTTCTAGCGATAACTATAAAAAAAACAATATATTCATAACGTTGTTTTTCCTAGTTACGTAAGAAAAAACACTCGACTATAAGCAACCTGGGAGTTTTCCGGTAGGCCTAGCAACGCAGTAACCCGGTCGAAAATTTTATTTCCTTTTCCTCGCAACAAACAAAAAATTTTATCAACGCAACTTACCAGGAACTTGTGGGTGGGATTTATAATTATCTGGGAGCGAAATAAAAGTAAAAATCCCAAAGCAGACATGGATATAAGCAAAATTTGTGCCAGCGGCAAGGACGTGACTATGAAGCCGAACAAAGCAGTTATAATAAATTCACAAAAGTGGAACACCATTTTAAAACAATTAAATCGGAACGAAGAGGCCCTTCAACAATCCGAACAGGAGAAAAAGTACAAGGAGTACTTGAAGGAAGGATCGTTGGAGATGACTTCGAAATGGATGGATTCGATCGAAAAGGCTCGCGAAAATAAGGCTTCCGAGAGGCAGAAACGGGAAGCTGAACAAATTATGGAAGGTATAGACAATATTCGAGTATGATTTTCATTTCGTTTAACGTATGAAAAATTGCAGGTGAACGCAGGTTTAAGGAACTGAAAGAGAACGATGAAAAGATTAGACTCGAGCAGGTGGCAAAAGCCCAACAAATGATGAACCGATTAAGAGTGGGCACTAAAGAGCTAGAGAGTGCAGCCATTCTAAGCGAGGTCCTGCAGAGTCGTGAACTGCAGCGTAACATGAACGCCGAGATGAATAAAACTTTGAACGACCGAAAACGAATGGAGACCGAGAAGATTCAAATGCAAAGTGTTCTTGCAATCGAAGAGCAGCAGCGACAAATGATGGAGGCGAAAAAACGAACTGACGACTATAAGAACGAAGTCTACAAAATGGTCAAGGACGAAGAGAAACGTAAGATCGAAAATGCTCGACGGCACACCGAATATGAGAAGCGACTTCGCGAACAGTCTGATAAGGACATACAGACTCAAATCGATCGGGAGCGTGCAATTTTGCAACGAAAAAAGGAAGCCATGAGGAAAAATGCATTGGAAGCTATGAAAATGGTGGAACAAAGGCGATTGCGTAGGTATTCTTCCAGAATGTTTAAGCACCCTGTTTTCATTTTGTATCGTTCAAGGTGACAAAATGGAAAACGAAATCGACAATAAAATCTTAGTAATTTTTTCAAAAGGCAAACAAAATATCGCCGACATCAAGAAGGAAAAGGAACGACAAAAAATCGAAGAATTCGTCAAAATGAAGGAAGCGAACGCGCAAAAAGTTTTCGTACAATCAGCCGATCGTGCCGAACAGGAAGAAGAACGTTTGAAGAGGGCCGTTAAGGAAGCCAACGAGAAGCTCGATCAGCAAGAAAAGGATCGAATTCTTCGCGAAAAGAAACTCAAAGCCGCTCGCATCCAGCACTACATTGAAGATATGGAACGGCAAAAAATTGCCAAAGCCAAACAACTCGAACACATTCGCTGGTCGATTGCAAATCGTCTCAAGAACGAAGAAGTCAATCACGACTTCGAGAAGCTAAAAGCCAATGAGAAAATCAAACGGGCTCAGGAGATCCGCGCCGTACTAGTCGAACAGATGAGGGAACGCGACGAAATGGAACGGAAACAGCGCGAAGCCGAAAATATTTCCATCAATCACGAAGCGGAACGTGACGATCAGAATTTCATGAACTTTGCGAATCTCTTGATCGAGGACGCAAAAAAGAAGTCCCGTCCGATATTGCCGTTGATTCGGGCCGTCGATAAATACAAGAAAGCGAACGAACTAGACTTGGATCGCAAGGATTCGAGATTGCTGAAAAGCAATCTGCCGACCCAGGAAACAGCAAATTATTGCGTTTCGCCGAAAAATAGTCAGCCCGTTATCAAATATGATCTCAACGAACTGAAGCAACTAAATCCGTGCGTTTCGCCGCGAACATCGCTCTGGACATAAAATACTTGGGGCTGTGTAGAATTGAGTCGTATTTATTTACAGTTTTCAATATTTATTTTAGCACTTACATAAACTTAGTTCTAGTAGACAGCTCTTCGTTCACATCTTTTGTATTTTCAAATTGTATTGTCGTATTTGGACCATTAAATTCACTCGTTTCTTGTAATCACATTGTTGCTTTTAGTTATTTCGATTTTCAATTTTTCTGTCTGCTGTTCTGGTTGCGGATCTGCGTCTTATTTTTTATATAGATACGATCCTTGGCGATAATCGCCATCCGCTGTTTTATGTCGAGGCTGAAGAAAACCGAATGGAGGGAGTTGCAAGCTGATGTTAACTGCGAGATATTTTTTTTTATGGTTAATATAAAAAATTGTGGTGGTAATTGAATTACACTTTGTCTACCTGTTGAAGTAGTCGAGATTTTAGAACGACATTCTCCCCGGTTATTTCATTTTCGGTTTCTCGGTGGAAATCCAATACGAAAAGCAGAGTGTCGCGGATTGTTTGGACGATGTTTTGAACGTATTCTGTATGAAACAGTCGACGCACTAAATATCCTTTAGCGTGAGCGTTTATAATTGTTGCCGCTGCAGATTCGGTCTGCAAAAGAAAATTTTGATTTAATCTTTAGAGAGAGACAGGGAACTGCTACGATCGTTACAGCTCTTCGAGGAAACTGTTCTAATGCAGCTCGGGATTGTAGGCGACGTACTCTCGCATTTTCTATCAACGACAATCACTATATGGAGCAAGCTAGCCGCTTGTTATATCTGAATTTTAATCAAAATGTAACTAAAATTCGCATGTACTGTTGACACTGTTGGCTACTTAAAGTGACAAAAACCCAAGCTTGATACTTCCTTTATCATCCTATGCCATCTGTCTGTCATATGCCAGCCGTGCATTGTGCACTAGGCAGGATCTTCATTATTTGAAATCTACTTTCCGCTGGAACGATCGCTTCGCACTTAATGCCGTGCGAAACGTTATCACTTACCTCTCTGTCCTATCGCTTCAATATCCGAGCTTTAAACTGAAATTCAGAAATTAACAGGCACACCTCAACCACAAACACCCACCACCAAACGACCCAAAAGATATTCCCAAAATTATGAAAACTGTTCAATTTTTATTAGCTTTAGTTTCCATTTTACAAAATTACTGAAAACGTTGACTTCGAAACTCCTTGTCTTGTTAATAATAATAATAATCACATAATGTAAAGAAAGGCGAGCAGAATGGTTCGCACTTTCATAGAAAACTTACTCTGCGTCTGGTTGGCGATGGTATTCGACTGTCGGTTGGCGATGGAATTCGACTATGGGTTGGCGATAGTATTCGACTGTCGGTCAGCGTCATCCTCTGTCGAGGGGTGGGCGGTGGCGGCGGCTGATTACTCCCATCGAATAGTCGACGACTACATCGCGGACTATTTTTTACGGTAGTCGGCATAGTCAGGGTGTCAGTCATGTCAAAGTAGTCTGATCCTGTAACGGGAAGGGGCATTGTTAAAATCGTTAGAAAGGTTTGAGATTGACTTTCGGGCTTGTTACCGTCCAGAGATGTCAGAGAAGTCTTCTTTGAGGTGCTATTTTTGTTGTTATTATTATCATTGTTGGTGTTGCAGTGGTTCGTCGTCGTGTTAATCGAATTGTTCGGATCGTTTTCCTGCCGATCTAAAACTGATGGCAACTGCAACGACATCAGGCCGGCGTTGAATTCGTCCAGGAGCTGTTTCTGCTGCCGTTCGAACGTTTCCTGCATCATGCGCTGTTCGTCTTGCTGTCGCTTGATCAGATTCATCAGTTTGAGGCGATGCCGTTCTTCGATTTCGTTGAATTTCTGTTTGACCGAGTCGAATTTTCGTGTGTTTGGGGTCGGTGTGGCGACGGCCGTTTCTTGTTGTTCGCCTTTTAGGCTGGCGCTTGTGATTAGCATCCGGGATCGGTGATGTGTTGCCGACAATCGCGGCCTGAGCGTAACCGACGAGATCTTCTTCAGCGGAGTCTTGTGCTTTTTCAGCGTTTTTGATTTTCCGTTAATCTTCAATTCGTACGGGCTCTTGCGGTTCTTGAACAGCGACGAATTGTTAATGAGCAGCGTGCTCTGCTTCGGCTGTTCGGTGGTACTGGGGGTGTTGGTCGTCGTTGCGACGGATGCGGCTGGCCGTCTCGGCAGCGTTGGCGCCACGTTTATTACAAAGCCCTCGCTTGAAGGCCGTGGTGGTTTCTGTCGTCGCGGTACCTCCGGCGGCGGCGGATTTACGTTAGATTTTTCGAGAATTTCGAAATTTTTTGAACGGTTGCGAACCATATGCTCAAGCAGCACCGGACTGGGGCTATCCAGCGTGAACGAATTTGAACGGACGAGGGGCGGTGCTGACATACATGGCGAAGAGTCCTTCAGCGACGGACTAGTGGACGCACGTCTCGGTGTCTTTTTGCGCAAGCTATCGGGGTCGGTTCGAAGCTGATTCTTTTGACTGATTGGAGTCGAGGAGGTGACATTCTCGTTAGATTTGATTGTTTTCGTTTCGGGTGTGGGCGGCTTAACTGAAATCGACGGAGCAACGTATTTGGTAATTTTCGGCGTGCGAATTGGCGTGAACGGTTTCCGAGTCACGATTCTCTGCGGCGTAAGATCCTTCGCAACCTGACAAATATTACTGAACTTTGTATTACCTGTGCTCCGAGCGATTCCAGTGTTCCCGCCATCCCCGACCGCCCCCTCCTTGCCTCCAGGAATTATAACCGTGTTGGTTTTGATGTCATAAATAAAAGTGTCGGACTTTTCGAGGAACTTCGATGGATTCTTTAGTCCATTGATCCGTCGATCCTGGAGCCTCTTCGGGCTGAAGTGGTCCTGCAAAAGGCTCGACACTTTCATGTACTCGTTTTCGATTGTCGACATGTTTTCCAAGTCGTCTGCCTGCTTCGCCTCCAGTTTTAGTCGCGTTTCTAAAGCCAGCGCGAGCTCTTTGTATGCCAGCATTTCCCGCCGTCTGGCTGCCGTCATCTGCAACAAGAATCAAATTAGAAACGAGCCAGAAGCAACGGAAACCCCGAAACTCACGAGCGGTGGCAAAATTGGTATTCCGTTAATTTTAAACATTGAGACGTATCTTTCTCTGTTCATCGTGATGTTTAAGCAAAATAATTGATTGAATGATTAAGAAGAGATCTAAAAAAAATTAGAATGCGCGATTTTTGACTATTATCGATAGTAAAATAAAAGAAAAACACAAAAAACTAATGGGAAATGAAAATTCCGTTTGACTTCGCTCAAGTTTCCATGGCAACTTGAGATCCGATTCGCTCGTGTTTTTGACAGTTTCGCGGTGCCCATTGAATGCACGTACAGTGGATGGTGGCATAGTGAAGCTTGGGATTGTGCATGTAACGATATCTTAGCCGGTTCTGGTCTTGGGTGAAACAGGAAATTCATATTTTATTTTATTTTCACCAAAATTGTTTTTAGGTTTTCAAAGAAAAAACGTTAAATAAAAATAAACAAACAGTGAGAGAAAGATGAAGGTGGCAAGAAAGCACATTCTGGAAAACAAGATAAATAAATACACGTGTCATATTTTGCTTCCAATTTCATATTAGACTTAAAACTGATGTTGAAAGGTCGCGTCTCCTTTTAGGGAAGATATCTTCAAGAACCTCGTCAATTTCAGAAAAAAAATCACTCGAATAATAAGATTCAAACGGACGAAATCAAACGACGGGTCATGTTAGCAAATAAGACGTATTACTCGGTACTTCCAATAATCAAATTCAAGAAAACAATAAGCTGCGAATATATAAAACTAATATACGACCTGTGCTCTATTATGGCAGCGAAACGTGGACATTAACGCGAACTTCCGAAAAAGCAGTTAACGCATTCGAAAGAAAGGTCCTCCGAAGAATTTTGGGACCTGTAAAGGAACGAACGGACTGGCGAATAAGACACAACCATGATCTGTTTCAACTCTTCATGGAGCCAGAAGCCTCAACGTTCATCAAACTACGTAGATTGCAATGGGCTGGCCATGTAGAGCGAATGGAAGATAAAAGAATACTCAAACGTGTTCTTAGGCAAAGCAAGTGGTAACAGGCTAGTAGGCAAACCACGCAAACGATGGGAAGACTCGGTTGATGAAGATAGCAAAGCCATATTAAAAATTAGCAGCTGGAGGACGCGGTGTTTGGATCGAGGAGACGACTTCAGGAGGCCAGGGCCCGATTTGGGCTGTCGCGCCATTGATGGATGGAATAAGATTCAGATAAAGAAAAGGGGAGTCACGCAACAAACTTTTTTTTATACAAAGATGCTTTAAACACTAGTTGTATGTTTTCGATCGAAACTATTGAAAGTAGTAAAGACGCGCATTAACCGTTTTTCTGCCCTATCTTCGTACGTCAATGTAAATCTGAATGTTTTTTAACATACCTAATTCTCTAATGAAGGTATACGTATATGTAATAAGTTTCGACTTTCTAGCACAAAGTCGTAGTGAGATAGAAAAAGAAAGCAAATCACTTGGATATTTTCGGTCGATCACAAAATTATTCTAATAAATAATATCGAAACTGAACAAAATAGTAAGAGCTGCCGAGACGGCATTCGTGTTTCACCTGAATATTAGTTTATTTTTCTATGGTGATCTCTTTGATGATTCTGAAATGGAAATTGGGATATTATGGTCGTCCCTCCTAAATTTTCTGTCGGTAAAAAATTGCTTCCTGGGGATAGGTTATCCCCAATTTTGCCGTGGCATTTAATCGTCTCCAAATATAGGGTCTTTCAACAAGGACGTTCAATTTTTAAATGTAAATAAAACAAGTTGTGTGTGAGATATCCACCCAATTCTTTTTTTATTTGAAAGAGTATTTTATGACATTAAGTATGGAATATAACGTCGTTCAAATGTCCACACCGGCTTTGCTTGGTGGCACGTATTCGAGAGGTCCAATTTACGACGACTTTGTCGCATAAATCTGGCTGAATTTACAGGATGGCGTTCGTTATGTTGACTTAAAGGTCATCAATTGTTTGCGGATTATACGCATCGACCTGCGATTTAAGATAGTCACAAAGGAATAAGTCTAAAATAGTTAAATCGAACGATCACGGTGGCCAGTTCATGTCGCCGCCGCGCGAGATAACGATGCCCTTAAATCGCTCGTGCAGAATGTCCTTCGTAACATGCGCTGTGTGGCACGTAGCGCCATCCTGTTGGAACCATATGTCGTCGGTATCCATATCATCCAGTTTAGACCACAAGAACTTACTTATCATCGATCGTTTGGTGGTTATGGTAATGCCAGTTTCGTTTTGGAAGTTATATGCCGCTGCAAAACTGGATCTTTTTGCAAGTCGCTTTATTGTACCACCGAGACCATCGCAGATATTTTTACCATGGGCAGTGGGAAAAAAATTCTATTCTGCAGCAATTTGAAATTCCGCACTATGCTTGCTCAAACTAAAGAAATTTTTACGGTTTTTATATTAAACGGCTGAGCCATCCGAAAAATAATATATTCTTAACATTAAAACACTTGTCTATTAAAAATTTTATTAAATAGCGTCGAAATAGATGAACGGCTATAGTGTTATGTTGCTAATATTTACAAAATTTGTAGTTTTAAGGTCCTGTTGCTCCTCAGCATGATAATAAATCCCAAACGGATGGATAGTGGCTTGATTCCAGTGAAATGCTTGGATCGCATTTTGTAGAACGAAGGAATAATTTTCCGAGAAATCCATTAATACAACTACCTTACTTCAAAATATTTAGTTTGTTGATCAGTAATAAATGCGTGTCGAAGTTAAAAAGGAAGTCATTCAATAAAGCTATCTATAAATTCATCTGCAGATGGTATTGTCTCTGTTGACCGGACTGTTGACGTCCATTGGTTATAGGTAATACATATATTCTACATTATTATTACTAAAAGTATTATGAAAAAGTTCTTTAACTTTTTCATATCATGAACATTCGACGCATTTTTTAAAAAGCAATCAGTATTAGGAGGATTGGATATTCCAACAGCAAGGCACGTCCGGTAGTCGTAAATTTGTGTATCCTTATTTTCAGCCAATTATTTGATTCCATCAAACATAAGCTTCACGTTTTGATGGATAACACAATATTCGGGTCGAAGGGAAACAAATTTGAAAAATCCTATCTTCAGTTGAGGATAAGTTTCCTTTAAGTGCTGGTAGACTTTCTTCAATTTCCCCAAAACCAAACGTTTTTAGGTGTGATCTTTCTTACCCTCTATTTTGATTGAAATAAAATCTTGTTTACCAGGCATCTGAATAGTTTCTGAGACAAACCCGATTCTATATACATACCTACGAAAAAGGGCATTTAATGGCTATCCATTTTTTATGGCTTTACCTGTTAACCTATTATTCTCTGATTAGTAGGACATACTAAATATGGTAATTATTGTTATTTCCAATTTAATTTTGTTTGGGATAAATATAATACAAAACACACATCTTGTTAAGCTCAATTAAATTATTAGAGAACTAAACTAGCTTAAATTTATTATTTCTATAGCTGTCCATGTATAGAATTAAATCCTCGTTACATAGGAGTAAGTAGTTAAAATAATTGTAATTTTTCTTTAAAATAATTGAGAACCACTGATGTTCTTAGATTTTTTTGACCCCGATCCCTTTGAGATCCCAAGTTGATTATACGCATTTTGAGATATTCAAGGATGAAGGACAAAATCGTTATCCTTGAAAGATAATTTCTATTTGTATTTTTTTAATTGCTGAAACCTTTCCCTTTAAAATAAGTCATATTTTATTATTCTACGATAAAAATTACCAGAGATATGAATTTTCAAAGAGGTCACGGACACCGTTTTTGCGAAATCTTTAACATACTATAACTAACAAAAAAATGAGATAGAAACAAAAAATTGAAATTATAGTTTTATTTCACTATTTCTTCGAGTACACAAATTTTCAAGAGAATCGGCGATGGTAAGGTCACAAATTTCGCATTTTTGGCGATTCTTGATGGAATGACCCTCAGGCTTACAAAATGTTGTAAATTATAATTTGCTGATACACTCATTTTTCATTTTTATTTTTTAATTATTAATTAGGATTTTTCCACATTACGCAATGCTTTTGAAAACGCTGCTGATAATTTGAGAGATTTTTTTACGTATTTAGTTATAATATGGTTTTCTCAGGACAGATGAATTCCATACATGTTATCGGGTTCTTATCCTAGAAGAAGTAGAAAGAAATTAGAATAAAAACCGCAGAGCCACACAGAAGATAAAAAAATAAATGAAATGTTTTCACGAATTTTGTACTTATGTTTCAAGAGTTTAGTTATTATAATGAAATACGTGTTCGTAAAGCCAATTTTAAAAAGTTATCTCTTAACATAATTTCGAAAATATAAAGTACAACTATACCTTAAACATTACACAAATTTGCTATGTCATAAATTCTTATCGATTTCCTTCCGTTTGAGCATAATACCTTTCAAAGCATTTTTTATAAACGAAATTTTAACAAAATTTACAATTAATGCAACTGTAAGTAAGTGATATTGACATAAAAGTGAATGTTATTGTAGCATTAGCATTAATAAAAGTAAGTATTTCCATATATGTAAAAGATTTACCGATCCAAATTTATAGCATTTTAAAATAATAACAAGTACTTGTGACAATTCAAAGGTAAGTTAAAAAAGTCACAAGTGCAACTTTCATTATTTAAATTCTTTCGTTTTCAATGCAACTTTTTATATTAAATGTTGTTAACTTGTATAATAATATGCTGAATCTATTTCGAATAGTTATACTCGAGTGAAAATAATAGTACACAATCGTTCCACACTTGCATAACTTCAACTTTTATTTAAAAAAAACGAGTTTTTATGCATTTTTTTATTGGATGAAGTGGTTTAAACAAAATAACACTAGAATAGTAAAATTGTCTGTTGCTGACCTGTGTTCCAGAAGGTTTAAATATCTAAAACGATTATGCGAAATTATAATTCATAATATTATAAATATTAAGGAAAGAAAAAAAAGATGAGGAGATCAACAACACATCGTCAGGATTGTTAAAAACAGCAATGAGAAAAAGGCTCAGTTTTGTAAATGTTTGGCTGGAAAACATTTGGCAGTTGGATATTAAAACATGATGAGCTAACAACTTATCTCCGGAAAAAATAACTGTGTTGAAGAAGCTTCGTGAGTATGCTCTGATCGAATGATGATGATGATGATAAGTGGGTCATTCCATCAAGAATCGACCACAGGTGTGACCTCACTATCACCGATTCTTTTGAAAAATTTAAAATGTTTCTATTTCATTTTTTTTGTCAGTTATAGAATGTTAAAGATTTCGCAAAATTTTCTTTGAAAATTCATATCTCTGGTAATTTTTATCGTAGAATAATAAAATAGGTTTTTTTTTTAAAGGGGAAGGTTGCAGCAATATAAAAAATACGAATAGAAATTATCCTTGAAATTTTTTTCAAGGATAACGATTTTGTCATTTTTCCTTGAATATCTCAAACTGCGCATTTTTAATATTTTTTTATTTTTTTACATTTTGTATATTATACTGTTTTTCAAAACATACCAAAAAAACCAACTTGGGATCTCAAAGGAATCGGGGTCAAAAAAATCAAAGAACATCAGTGTACAGTAAAAATTTGTTTTAAAAGAATCGGCGATGGTGAGGTCATAAATTTCGTTATTTTTGGCGATTCTTGTTGGAATGATCCAAATGCTATTGGGACATTGAAGAAGAAGAATAGTTGCATGTGAGTTCCAAGTTTGATTTTTTTTTAAATTAATCGTTCTCCAGATAATCAATGCTCTCTTTCTTCTCATACTACTAGAAGAAACATAATTTAAACTAACTGATATGACAATTTGAAGTTCATATCATGTGGTTTTGAAAGATATCAGGACTGACCTATGTAATTTTGTAAAGATCTCAAGACCCGCACTCCCTTGCTTGACTAACAAAATTTGTTATGCTTTATAAATTTAGTTGCTAGAAGATACAGAAACCCCACATCATATCTTTAACAAACCTATCGTTCGTCTCACGTGTTTTTAAGGCACCGAGCTTGACTTAAGGTGAGCTTGTCGGGAGTGCAAAAATGGCTATTTTTGAGACCCATTTTCTCTTAAACCGCTAATCGTATAGCTCTATTTTTTTTATTTGTAAAGCTCTGTTACTACTACTTGATCGAAGGATTTTAAAAAAATCGCTACACTTTTTTCATAACAGCTGTTCAAATTCGCTACTTTTTGAACCATCCTTTTTGGCCTACAGGTCGGTACTATGTTATTTAAATTTGATAATCTTCGATCAACTAATTCTTTTATTCAAAAAATGAATGAATTCTGATAAGCGGTTGGCGAGAAATCGGGACGTTACGTTTCAAAAGACATGATTTTTCAGGAAACCAGTTTCTTTACAAGCTGTATGTCAGCTGTGCGTCATTTCTTTTACAATCTTTTGTTGATAAATTTTCGTCTCTTTTTTATATCTTGTAAAATAACTGTGGCAACACTGATTTTTATCATATGACATGCAATCATTTTATCAGAGAAAGTTCCCTACTAGCAAACTACTTTCCATAATGCCTTACCGAAGCTATTTCCCTCGTAGCCTTGGCAAGGCCTTATGGAAGGTAGTTTGTTAGCAGGATGCATTTTAAAAAATTTTTTTAGGCACTTCTCGGCGTCCAAATGTCGCGATTTTGGTCTTGTTTTTTCAGGAAAAATATAAATTTTAATAATCAGATAGATAGATGTTTATTTCGTTCCAATAAATATTTATAAAAAGTATTTGTACAATATTTCTGTTGAGTAGGTGCTCAGATCGCATATCTTTTCAGCCATAGTAATTCAAAGTGTTTCTTTTGTGCATAAATTGAAGCTATTTGTGATTAGTGTTTAATTTACATAAGGAAAATTGAAACAACAAAAACCTTATTAATTTTAATAATCAGTCAAAAACAAAAAAATTTGCCAACAGTCTGCGCGCAACTTTATTATTTTTTGGGTAGAGGTCCGAAACGTGTTTAATACTGAGATGCGGTGTAGGTTACTATGCGACTGACAACCTAAAAAATAACGTTCCAAATAGCCTCCTTGTTATTCTTTAGGTTATCATTCGCATAGTAACCTACACCGCATCTCAGTATTCGTTTAATATCGAAGAAATCGGGTTTTCCTCTTTATATTTAAAGTCTTTACTGTGAAAAAGTGAATTCAATATTCGATATTTCGTCTAATTAGACCTAAGAAATATATCGGAATTCGTGAAAATTTGCACAATCACATTACACCCTCATAGGGGTTGGATAACGAAGAAGTTGAAAAAATGGTTTTAGGTTTTTAGGTGACGAAGAAGTTGAAAAAATGTTTTAGGTGCTTATAAAAAGAGCCTAAAGAAGTAAAATAAATTAATTTGATAACTCGACATGTCTAAAGAATATAACGACATTCATGAATATTTTTGGAAAACAACCTTTTCACGGACATTTTTTTTACTCCAGCTCTGTACATCAATCAAATTATGAACTTTTTTTTACTTTAATTACTCCTGTAGTACTTCTACATATACATACATACATACTAATTTTCAACTTTCTAGCATACGCTGTTTCTGAGATATGAAAAACTACTCCCACCCCCCTACCTTGCTACCCCTATCAACATTTTTTTTCTTACTATAATGACTCTATATATTCGTCAATTTTTAGATTTCTATGCTTTGCGGTTTTCGAGAAATAAAAATCAGAATTCTTTTCGTCACCCCCATCGCCACCACCAACAACATTTTTTTTCCTGCTAGTAGTCTACTGGCTCTAACTCCTGTAAAATTTCTAAGATATAAAAATTAAATTTTTTGAATAAAGGTTATCCCCCACTTTCGTACTCCACCTCTCCTCTCAAAATTTTTGTGATCTCATATACAGAAACCAAATTTTATCTTCCTGGTTCGGAAGATATTGTAATCTAAAGTTTTTTTTTTTTGCCTTTTTGGGGTTTACTAGTCCTAAAATGTGAAAATACAAAGTTTCAAGGTACAAATTTTTTTTTGAAATTTCAGGTCGATTACAATACTTTATTATTAAAAAATAGTAAAGTAAAATTGATTTTGTTTTTTTTACCCTACAAGCTCCCCTTCAGAGTCAGCCCTTAAGTATTCGGCTTCTAGGCTTTCGCATAACCTATACAAAATAAAGCGTGGAAGGAAGGTTAATTTTATATGGGGCATAAATCCTAAGCCTATGCAGTTTTTCTACGTGTGTATCGTTTACACTATTCCAAAGTGATTCACCGTGAAATGGCGAAATTCAGTACGTACTTAAAATATTTACATCATTCGTCAAAAGATTATACTTGCATTCGTAGAAGACAATTTTAATGGTTCATTAAGTAGCCATAAAAGGTAACTAACTACTCATAGTTTGCAATATTTTCGCACAGAAATGCATCCGGCAACAATTCAAAGCTGTAAAAATTCCAACATTTACATAATTACCGTTTTTCACTTCACTCTCTGATGCAAAAAATCATTATAATAAAATTTTATATTCATTATGAAATTATGAAATCAGTAAAAAATCATTGCCGAAAATAAACTTGTGGATGGATTTTAATTATCTAAAGATATGATGAATGTTTATGAAGCTCAACGCATTAAACCTTACATATAAATTAACCTGTTCATCGTTAGAAGTGTAACCCATTAGACGAGCAGGTGCTTCTGAATATAGTGCATACCTGCCACATTCATGCTGTTAAGCCTATGCTGCGATCAAAACATTGAACATGATCGAAATCGATTTATCTACGACGATTAACGACCTTTGAGGATCGGGTCTTTTGGGAATCCCACGTTCAAATAGCACTATAAGAAAATTTATGGCATCCAAATGGATGGTGTGCTGAAAGGTTCGATTTGTGGGCCCATGTTGTTTCTTAGCGGGCAGCCCGTATCATGCCATTTATATTATTTATTATTTGCTTGCTAAGTGATTTATTTTCTTTTAAATTTGCGCTTGCCTTGTTTTTACTTTCTGCATCGACACCGCCGTTGAATACAGTGACGTGTTATTGTTAACATGTGTTATTGCAAAGCGAAAAAAAATTATCTACCAAAATCATAGATTCAACATCCAAGCTTTCACTCACTATGAATTGATCCAGTTGTGTGAGGTAACAGATAAAATCGAAACCCGAAAATCTCAAGAAACTAAAGCCCAGTATAAAAGTGTCCGGCTTTTTCGGCCGCCCATTAGTTTTGTTTTATCTCACGGCAACAGCTCATTGGATTACACTATGAAGGTAGAAATTCGGATACTCTTAGCAGCCGTAGCAATTTGGATTATAATCATCATTTTTTTCCCTCTCAATATGTAGAACCTTTTTTGGATTATCGCGTTTCTGATCGCGTCTGTGAATTGTGAACATGCCGGAAATATAGTACAACAGCAGTTCACCGGGCCGCGGCAACAGCTCTTCTACTATCAGAACTTACCGCAACAGTACAATGGACTATCGCAGTTGCAATATCAACAACAATTACAATTTTCTGGAAGACTTTTACCTCAACAACAACTTCAGCAAAACGGCGGAATACAGCTGCAACAGTTCTATCAACAAGTCAATCAACAAGTTCCTCTGCAGAATTTTCCGCTACCGAACCCAGCTCAACAATTACCAATTCAGCAATTACAAGCTCAACACTTTCCTGTTCAACAATTGCCGCTGCAACAGTTTCTACCTCAACAATTTCCAGTTCAATTCGTAAATCAGTTAGATCCGAATATTGGTCAATTCCAAGGTCCAATTAGAGGATCAATTCGAGGAGCTTTTCCAGGCCAACAGCGTACAGCTCTTGTTCAACTTCCATACACCAGGGCAATTGCTTCCAGACCTCAAGGTCTGAATAACAATGTGCACCTGAATGGTGGGCAATTTGGTCATGGATTCGTACCGTCACAACAGGATCCTCTGGGACCAACGGCTGCTCCACTACTACAGCTTCCACTTCCTTCATTTTTACAGCCGCAAAACCTAATTGCCCCCACCTCGAATGAATACTTTTCCCCGGCTCCGTCCGGAAGTAAGAACATTGTTCCAGCTCCTCCACTTCCACCACTTCCAGAACGACCACAACAAAAGGAAACTCTGTTTACGATCTTTAACTCTATACCTCTTGCTGAAGGACACTCCGACGGTTCCAATATCGCCTATACTTACGGAAAACATACAGGACCTGCATTCGATGAAATTTCCAACGTTTATCGACAAGGACTACAGCAACCTCTGTTTCAACGAGCTCTTCCTACCTTCCCAGCACCACAACAGCCAATATTTACGCCCGAAGGATCCGCATTTCAGTCGCAATTCGATCAAAGTTTCGGATACGGCGGAGTTCCAAACACCCCAATCAAAACCGTAAAAGTAGTCAAGGATCCAGTGCAATATCCTGGAAATGTGAAACTCCTGAAAATCTACAATGAAAACTATCTAACTCCCGAAGAGCTGTACAGTCGATACGGAACAGCACCGGTGAAATTCGTAAATATCATTAAGGGTGGTGCCGCTCAACAGCTGGTTGACCACAACCAACAGTTATTTAACTACGGATCTCCGGGCGGATATGCGCTAAATAATTTCCAAAACGTTCCACTTTTGGAAAATGTGAATATCAACCCTTATGCCTACGGACAAACGGATGGAGCACAGTATAGCCAGGATTTCGGAAACTTATTTAAAAATATTCGCAGGCGCGACTTAGTTAAGACCTCGACGACAAAGGATAGTAAAAAGGCGTGATATAGGCGAAAAAATTATTTGACTGGTAGTTTTTAATATTGTTGTAAATATTGTTATATTGTTATTGTTGACTTAATTAAATTAATATATATATTTAATAATGGAATATCAACAGGAATTTATCTTTTAGTTGTAAGAACAATTCATTCACTACCTCAGACTTACAAGAATTACAATGGAAGTGTTCAATGTATCCACATACTTTGATTGTTATGTTGGGGAACATATTTTTTAAACGTTTGAAAATTGGTTTAAGAAACACGTGCGAATTGGTTGCCAATTTTATAATTATCGATGTTATATCTGCTTTGACATTTTTTATAACTCAAATTCTAATTTATGCAGTCATTTATAAGGTTTTTTCGACAAATTTTTTTTGTTGGTGTCTATACAATTTGGAAAAAAAAGTGAAACTTTTATTCAATCACGTTAAATAACCTATAAGATGCCGTCATCAATGGTACGTGTATCAAAATTTCAGATAAGGTCTTTGGTAGAGTTTGGATTTTTTTTTAAATCAAAGTTTTTTTTCCTTTCTTCACGAATAAATTATGAGATAATATATTTTGATAATTCCTAATCATATTTAACCGTTTTAAATTCCGATATAATCTAAAAGCATAGGAATGACCAAATTATGAATGCAAAGGTGTTGTGGCGGACCACTTCTTTTTATACTCTAGATGAAATCTGTAGTTTGTTTTAAGTTCAATATAGTTGAATAGTAGTAGTTCATTGATGGCCAAAATAAGTCCGATTGCTGTCCGTCCGTCCGCATATCTGTCCGAACGCATGATAACTCAAGAACGCGTTGACCTAGGCAGTTGAAATTGGTTAAATGGGATTAGTAGCGCTATGTTAGTGAACAGGCGAAATCGTGAGTGATATTCTTTGAAGTATCTCCCGTAGAAAAATCCTTAAATTGTATTTTCACGAATAAGACGGAAATCGTAATCAGGCCGTCATAAAAAAATTTCTACATTCATTTTACAGAACGCACTATACCTAAGGTTTCGAAAAAATTGTTTAACGCCTTTGAAAGAAAAATCCTTAGAAGAATCCTCGGACCTGTGGGGGAAGACTCGATCTGGAGAATACGATACAATAGAGAATTATATGCCATTTTTGATAATCCAGAAGTGTCGATCCTCATAAAATTTAAGAACTACAATGGGCTGGTCATATGGAGCGGATGGATGACGGAAGAATTTCCAAACGCACACTAAAGGGAAAAGTTAATGGACAAAGACCAGTTGGAAAACCACTCTGAGAAGATGCTATTGACGCAAACAGCAAATCACTGCTAAGATTCTTAAACTGAAGGAAGTGGTCACTGAAACGCGAAGGATGGAGGCGGAACATACAGGAGGCCAAGGACCGATTTGGGCTGTACCGCCATCGTAGGTAAGTACTATAACTCAAGTAATCGAGCACCCAGGTAGTTGAAGCGAAATTAATTGAGTTCTTGGTCAAATCGTCAAAAGTTCTTGTCTGCATTCAATTTGAACAACGTCATATTATTGAAGAAATACTTGATATTCTTTAAATTAACGGAAATGGGTTTCACAATGGTTATGATTTTGACCGAAATCCATCCACTTCATCTGGTAGCGCCCATTCAAACGTCCTTAAAACACTTGTTCACGAATATTAGCCGATAGCATCAGATTTCTTTAAACTAGGTATTTGAAATGTGGTATATGTTTTTTTTTCGACAGTTGCAGATAAACAAAGAATATGAAGACAATTTGTGTAGCTGCAATTGAAATACAAACTTTATGGAAAATGTATGTATATGTATTGTACGAAACAAACTATATAACTTAAGAAATCGTTATGTTTCCAAGCCCTAATTTTATAAGAATTGGTTTTGAGTTAAAAGTAATGTTGAGGTTGTTAGTGAACTCTTATTTGTGATTATAGTCGAATAAAGACCCCTCACCATTTTTCTCTCCACTTTACAGGATTTTAGGGTTCCGCTTATTATCCCTAAAAACAGAGCTGGTGATAATATGGTGCTTTGTCTTACACTGGTTTGCACGCAGTAAACTCGAACAGCTCTTCTCCGTGCAATACGGGACAGCCAGCATATTCATAGACTTCCTAAATTATGGCTATGATCTTATTGGAAACTAGCTGTGTCTCGCGGCTTATTTGCCGCCCTTATTTGTATGTTGGCTATACCACCGAAACTGCAAAGCCAGTTGTTTTGAGTCTTGCCTCCTGTTGCTCCCGTTGATCACATTGCTCCGTTGCACCCGCTGCTCCCGTTGCTCCGTTGCTTCCGTTCCTCCCATTGCTTCTGTTGCTCCCATTGCTCCCGATGCTTCGTCGCACCCATTTTTCCGTTGCTCCCTTTGCTTCGTTGCTCCCGTTGATCACGTTGCTCCCGTTGATCACGTTGCTCCCGTTACTCTCGTTTCTCCGTTGCTCCGTTGCTTTCGTTGCTCCCATTGCTTCTGTTGCTCCCATTGCTCCTGTTGCTCCTCTTGCTCCCATTCTTCCGTTGCTCCCGTTGCACTGTTGCCCCATCTGTTCCATTTCTCAAGCGTGCGCGCTCATACACCGAAAACGCATGAACTGCCGATAAACTATATGGAATACACTCAAATGTTGAAATAACATTCGTACCACAAATTGTAAAATGATTTTATTAGTGCAGAAACCTTCGCGGGCGTGCCCTCAACAAATCACCAAAGTTTCATCGTAATCGGATGAATTGTATAGCACGGAACAATCAAACAAACCAACATTCATAGAGAAAAATTATCCACTTACTGAGCTCCTGTTCATAAAATTACACACGAACCGTCATACAACAGTCTGCTGTTGAAAATTTATCTATCTTGGAGGGTTGTTTTAATATCCACCAAGTGAAGATTTTAAACCCTACCATTTGTCAGCAGATTCGCATAACTAATACACCGAAAATGCACGCACTTCCGCTAAACTCTATGAAACACTCTTAATTGTTGAAACGACTCGCGTACCACCAATTTCAAAATGAATTTACTAATGCAGAAACCGTCGCGGGTGTGACCTCAACAAATCACCAAAGTTTCATCACAATCGGATGAATGGTTTAGGAGCGCATATGGGACAATCAAACAAACAAACAAACAAACAAAAATTCATTTTTATATATAGAGATACCGCTCACATGTTTATGTTTTTGTTTTCTTGTATTGAGATGGTTTAAGATTTTCTTGTAAAGCCTAGTACTAACTAGAAGCGAAACGAAATTTCTCATACAAATTTTTCGTTCGAGTGAAAATTGTTAGTGGATTTTGATTTTTATGATTTGACAGAAAATTTCGTTTTCGCTTCTAGTTAGTACTAGGCCTAATGAGGGGGACCAGGGTTACCAGATAGTTCGCAGCAGAACCCGCCGAGTGAGCTGTATGAAATAGCCAAAAACCGGCACGAGGACTTGTAGCCCAAATACCGCACTGAACTTTGCGATTGTAAAGACCTACTTAAACTTGTTGAACACAGTTTCGATTTCAACAACGAACTGTGCTCCAGAATTCTTAAGAAACACTGGATGTATAATAAATATTGTGCGAATACACAGTTCATATCTATCACCATTTTTTGAAAAACATGTGGTGCAAATTAAAGGTAAAGTTATACTTGAAAAATAATTTCGCCGGGTTTGCAAGTAAAACACAATTCGATTTCATTTACTAATTGATCGATGTTATCTATGAAAATCACATAAAATGAGTCGAGAAATTTCCAGCATATTCGGTTGTTTGTGTTGAACGCGAAAGAAGTACCTATTACATCCGAGAAGTGTCTAGAACATGCGAGAAGTGTCTAGAACATGCGAGAAGTGTCTAGAACATGCGAGAAGTGTATAGAGCTCTCTATAGTATTGCAAGGTTTTTATTTTTCTCTGGAAACTTTAATATCAATAATAAGTGAGCTGTTCGGATTGTCAGAGCACACATGTAACAATAACTTTGGAGGGACTGAAAATTTTGGAACACGTGTCTGTAGCATACCAATTCAGAAAAAAATAAAATTAATGAATTATGCAAAAAATAAAGGAACTCTATGACAGTCATCAATATTGGTAAATCTATTGTCTCTTGTATGTTATATTTCTTTGAGTGTCCATAACTTGAAAGAAAGTGGTTCATTTGTAGAAAATCTACAAATAATGAACCGATTACATTAACACTAGCAGATTTAAGCCAAGAGATGACTGAAACTAATTTTTTTATTTTAATTTTTTTCTCGTAAATCGGGTCTGTTGTAAACTAGCAAAATAACATATTTTGCGTTGGCCAAATAGCCGAAAAAGCTATAAGTAGCTATTTTAAATTTATAACCGCGAATTGAACATTTAAATAGTCCAAATCGCGGGAAATAGCCCAATCTGGCAACCTTAAGGAGGCTACATATGACGCCAATCATTGTAATCCTTACGATCGCCTCTCACCATGTAATCCACGGTGATAGTCCTTTCCTCAATTACTTCATAATGAACAAGGAATCCACCCGTACCTCCAACGTAAGTCACAGATTCAGCCCTATCCGCTAGTTCCATTTTCTCGCGTCTTGCAACTTTTTCCAGTACATTTGCTGTAAAAGTAATTTTTATATTTAAAAATGCACGTCTTAAAAAAATGTGATTTCGATTTGATTTTTTGCAATGATGAGGTTTTTGGAATGTCCTCCTTTAGCAACTTTCTCTTTTTGAGTTAACCACGTCTAGACTACTGAAATTTTTTTTGTAAACTGTTGACTGAAAGGTCATCTCATTCAACAAATCAAATACCACTAAGTCACTCAAAAAATAATTTTTTTATTGTGGGTGCTGTGAAAAGATCATCTTAGGTAACGAACTGAATCTAACGTATCAAAGAAATTGATGACGAGCACGAGGCGGAAGTACTTTTCCGAAAGGAAATTCGCAGGATGGAGACGGCATTCATCAAAAAATATTGGCTTCCGAAACTAAGCTATAACGATTTTCTCTTCTACTTTATTATGAGTTTTTGCCAAAACTATTGTAACTATGTGATTATCGATGTATCACCATATTTAGCAAGCTTGCATAATTTCTTAGTCTGCCTCACGCCCGTAAACGCCATAAATTCAATGCGTTTGTTTCGATATATTTTTAAGATAATTTAGAATGTCTTTCATCCTACTTAAGTTACCTATTTTGATAGTCAACAAACACTACATAATCAATTATTAAAATATATTTTTAATAACAATACGTGGATACTCTACTTATAATGTCTTAGAGAGAATTCCGTGCATATCTTATCTTGTTACGATAGCGGTAGCTTCACTATTCAGTGACCATCTGATAGAGTCATTACATAATTTCGAGATTTCTTGTGTGAAAATCGTATAATCACCATATTAAAATTAGACCAACCAAACTCGATTAAGAGCATTTTACAACGAGTTGAAATAAATACGAAGATAGCCCGATTATGTAGGAATGCCAATAGTTTGACTTCAAACAATTAATTTCTTCAAGTAATTCGACGTGACTAATAAAATTTGAATAGATTTAGTTTCGTTTTTTAAAAAGTAATCCAAAAAAAATAGATACTTATAACGAAAAAACAACGGCGAAAGAAGATCAAAAGATATTACCTAATACATACATGCGTTGTACAACATTTTTTTTTAAAAATTTTGAGCAAATAATCTGGAACCACAATCTTGTCGCATCTTATAAATGTTTCAAAGAAAGTGTTTTTTTTTTGTGCCGCGTTTTTGAATTTATTAAAATTATAGAAATTATTGTTAAGTTTTACATCAATCATAAACATACGTGATTTTTAAAATATGGATTCATTATGGTAAATTAATTAACGTTTTACAGTAAAATACATTTTTTCGAGAGGTCAATTAATCTAACACCATAGGAAGCTGAACTTATTTCCTTGGTTTTATTAAAAAAATTTTATTTTAATTTATATATCCTACTGTGACTTCATGTAGCGAGGCTTGAAATTGAAAATCCATATGTAAAGTTTTATAGCCACAGTTTTGATAAATTTGTGATGGTCACTGTCGGAGGGAACAGTAATAATATAATAATCCATGCATAATGGCTGCGAACACTGTTTAATTAAAATATAAATAATAAATTATAGAAACAGCGACATCCGTCCCAGATTAGACTGATCAAACCTGCGTTTAGACAAATGGCTTTGATCCAAGTCTTAAATATTTTTATGATTTGGCCTTTGACTAGTTGAGTGACTAAATCGACCAGACAGAGGCCGAAATAAAAATTATTTAAATTGTTTATTGACTGTAATGATTTACGCAAAGCACGTTTTCCAATTTGGTTAGAAAATACTGGAACTAAAATACCGAAAACCATAAAATCGAACGACAATTCTACAAATTAGTTGTAATGGAATTTTGTCTTTCGGCTTTATGAGTTTCTGGATTTTGGTTTAAGGATTTAATTTTTTAGGTTAGATATGTTTGTTTGTTTTGGCAAATGTTTGGAGGCGTAATATTTATGGAAGCCTCTCGTTAATTGTGCTATCTTAAGAAGCCTTTCAACTATTTTCTACAATGCAAAAACCAGTCGTAGAACAGAGTAAATCTTTGTACATTTAGTCGTAAAATGTACAAAAGAAATATTTTCAAAATAAATTTGAAAATGAAACAGTGGCGCTCGTTGGTGATGCCAAACGAAAGATGTATGTAGGTACCTACTATCTAAAAAACGATTGGCAGTGGCGTAAAGCCTAGTACTGACCTCGATCAAAATTTTGACACGCTAATTTACTATATATCTCTGTTTGTTTGACATTTATATTTTTCAAAATAAAATTTATTATACGCGTGTTTTTTATGGTAATTAATTGTCATGGATAATAATATCGGCCACGGTTAATTTTATACGCGCATAAAAAATCTTAAAATCCGATTTGGTTTAAAAAAAATTAAAAGAAATACTCGATATCGCAAAAACCAAAGTCAAAATGATCGTACCGCAATGCAAAATTAAATAGCAGCATATTTAAATGGTGGCGAAAAATTGGTCTCCACGGTTTCAGCACCATCTTTTGGTCGATGAGCAAACCGTCAAAACGTGGCACGAACTCCGTACCACCAAACAGGAAGCCAACGCGAAAATCGAGATGGCAAAATTTTGACAAGTTTTTTTTACATGCATTTCATATGGGTGGCAAAATTTTGATCGAAGTCCGTACTAGGCTTAAGTGCGAAAAAGTTGAGTTTTATATGATTGTCATCATCATCAATGGCGCGACAGTCCAAATCGGGCCTTGGCCTCCTGTCAGGTTCCTGGACAGTGGTTATTGAACGTTAGTGCGTTGTCGGCGCCTCGCCCAACCTTCGACTTGGAGGTCCAGTTCATAGAGATATATGTACTGGAGATGACGAGCAGCGACTGTTTTAAAGCCGTACGATTCCTCGCAAAGGACCGGCAATAAACCCTATGCTACTATGAGCATCTTACTCATATTTATGTTATACTCCGGTATTGAACTACTATTTGCATTTCACTGCCACCTGGCATCAAACGCTCCATACAAAAACTTTCAATTTTGCTTCAAAATGCTTCAAAGTGCTTCATACAAAAACGGCGTCTTGTCGTCTCCAATATTTATAGCTCTATGGTCCAGTCCTACTTGTTTATTACACCCCGGTAGGAAAAGAGTGAGAGTTTTCAGCAAACTATGACATGTTGGAGTTCTCCCAGCTATATATGCGAGTCCAACTATGTCATACTTTTTGCCTACTTCCTGAGACACACAGGTGTTACTGGCCATTCAGGTTAACTCCATGTTCATTCCTCCTTTCTCAACCGGGCTTGAGACCGGCTATGGCGGAGTTTTCATATGATTATATTTTGTGTAATTTTCATTTCATGAACAACTTCTACTTCGGTACGAAAACTGATAAAAAAGATTTACCATATGTAAAATTTGATGAGCAGAAAAATTGTAATTAGTAAAGACACTGAGGCTATTGTGTTGATTTCTTTGGAGTCTCGAATATCCGAGAAAAATTTGGTTACTAATCGGCCAAAGTAGGGAATCTGACACCTTTCAAACAGTTCGTGCGTACACCCCTGATGATTGGCATTTTTCAATTTTCGTATTCTTATTTAATTCAGTATTCGAACTCAGGTCGCATATCTACGAGTTTACCTGCGAATTACGAATTGACATACATATTTTTGAAGGCTAGGGTTACGGAATTTATTAAAAACTTGGTAAAACTACGAAAATTTTAAATAAACTTTTTCAAATATTTTTTTTAAATAGATTAGTAAATTGATATAATTTTCAAGACCATCCCCAATACATACGTAGCTACTTCACTCACATGTGACGATCTATTTTCAGTTAATGATATTTTTTTTTGATTTCATTAGAAACAAATTAAAAGATAATTAGGCATATCAACAAAGTAACAATCAGTGTTTCTTTCTCTGCTTTAATTAATTATTAAAAGACAACATTCCGACTTCTTTTGATTTCCTGAAGATCGCATGTCAACATAAAATAATAGAAAATACACATTCCCTTTTATAAAGCCATTTAACACACGAACATAAACACAGCATACTTCAAGATTAATATACTATATATCAATTTGTTACACATTTTACACAATAGTTGTGATTAATGGTTTCATATTATATGTGATGTGTAATTAACTACAAAAGCCTTTTATTCGAATTGTTGTTTTGAATTGAAAAATTATTCATACCATATATTACTTAATGGCAACCCGTTTATTCGTGAATCGAAGAAGACTGACAGAAACCGGTTGTAAGTCATTATTTGTTTAAAAAAATTTCATAATATTGTAATACTATATCTTACAAAAAAGTTTTGTAAAACGCTATCGAATGAGAAATCAAAAATTTTCTGCATAAACTAAACTAAGGCACAATATCATAAATGTTTCACCTTATCATTATTAACTATAAATATAACTAAAATATGAAAGCCTTAACATTTTCTTACTCTTTGGCTCAAATAGGGTGAGGCTCAAATCAAAAGAAATTGTTATTTTTTTGTTATATCAGGTATTTATATTTTTTTTATTTCCCTCGAAGGTTCCAGTATTATCTCGAAAACTCGACGGAAAAATACCCTTTCGTTATATTTAATATCCTTTATTTATTTTGAAAGTTAATTTTGATTATATATTTTTATTTTTTGTAATTTTTGTCTCAGTAGGTACTCATGCATTAAATACAGTCTCGAAACCATTTTACAAGGCCGAGGTATAGTTGAGATTCATATTTAGCAGTTTACCACAAGAGCATTAATTTAAAAAAAAATGTAATTAAATAAATAAATGTTTGCCTTGTGCGGTCAAAATATATTAAATTATTTTTATCTTCAACAATATCTAGCTCTGCATGCAACTTACTAAATCTTTTTTATCTTTTTAATTATTGGCAGCATAACTTTATATCAAATTAACATAACATCGAAGAAACTCTCTTGGCCGTATAAATAATTTCACTTTCATCTTCATCTGTTCAAGCTTGATATAAGCTTTTCAAATATTTGGTTTCATTAAAATTTCTCGTGCTTAAAAATTTTAAATTATCGAAATAGCAACTGGCTAGAGATCGTTAACTGGTTGTGATATCAGAAATAGTGGTACAGAAATTCAGCAAGTAATTGTAAGATGGCATGGCAAAGTTTTAAAAATTCAGTTCAGGTGTATTGCACATTATTTCAAAATAAAAAAGATTTCTTTTAAGTTTTGTAGCTATATTAAGTAGGTGTTGGCGGTTTGTAGCCCTGATCATATGTTACGAAGAAGATTTTTAGAAATATTGTTGTGATACTTGTGGTGCATACTACGAAAACCTGAATTCTTATTTAAATTATAGTTCGGGACAGTGGCGTATCCAGACTTGGCACTGAGGTACGGGTATAAAACATGGACAAAACTTATAGTGAACATCCGGAAGATCGAGGAAGCGGTGGTATGCCGCATGGGCAGAAAAACAATATCCTTAACATTAATTAGGAATAGCAAAATATGTTTCTTTTTTTTATAAATAGTACAATTTAAGAATTTTTTTTAGAAACCTTAACCGAATTTATTGAAAGGAACAGATTTAGAGGAGAAGGGACTTCCAAGCTCAACATGTTCACAAATTTGTACTCAATTAGTCAATCACAGTATTGATGCAAATTTGTATGGAGGTACGTACTCGTATAAGGTTATAACTCCATCTTAGTGAAAATATGTATATAACTTTAAATTTTTTATGAAACACAACGAAAACAAAAATTTCAATAATATAGGTTTTTCCAGTTACAATGTTACCGGTTTGGATCACAGGAATTTTTTTAAGGACGATTAATAGTGACTGAAAAGATTAAGTGGATTGTGTACAATTTTTTTTATTTGACCAAAAAGATTTTACGAAAACATCAGTCAAATTTTTTTCGACAAAATAGACATTGTAAAGAGCAAAAAAAAATGTGGCAAACAAAAATTTTACGATTACACTATCTGACTGCATTTGCCAACGAGAATTGTCAGTGTAATACAGGCATATTAGAAAATCATTCTGAAATTGAGAACTTATGAAAATAGGAGGGCATAAAGCGCCGAAAGTACCCAAGATGTAAAAAATATAATCACCAGAAAATTTCAACTTCAATATGTCAATTAGTAGTTGAGTGGACATTCAAAATATCTAATTAAATGTACACACCGTTTTTTTAAATCACAACAAAACCTTTTCTTATAAAAAAGACCGGTAAATTCATTCGAATTACACATTTGCTTTAATACATGAAAAACGAGCTTATACCATAAACTCATGTTTAATTACACTTCTTACTGAGCTTTTTTAGATTTGTGTTGTGTAGATGTGGTTATTACGTATAGTGGTTATTACGTACAGGAACATTTTTTTCGTATAATTGAAAAGAAAAGTGGAAGAGAAATTTTTCAGTTTAATATCACATGAACAATATGACTAAAAACGCATTATTTTAATCTAATAGATCCCATTATCTCATGAGAAATGAATGTAACTATGTATGTACTTATCCTTATTTTAATTATTTTTGCAAATGGCAGCCGCACCTAGCTATGTTTAAATACATTTACTTGTTGTAAAAAAAGATTAAAAATTGAAGCTACTACAAAACTGCCGCTGTTATTCAACACAATTGTAAGGTAAACAGCATCGATAATAGAATAGCAGCACGGAGTAACATTCAATAAAAAACAACCGCCATCAAATATACCGACATAAATACATACTAAGCTAAACGTTGAGTGACTATTGCCGAAAAAATCATGCGGAACTTTGAAAGAAATCTCGAATTGTGAAGCCAAATATAACAGAAGTAGATGATATGCTAATAGCTTGACTTAACCGAACTTATGAGCAATTTTACTGCACATTCCGAAAATTTTGATCAACTATTATTTTTTACACTTTGTGATGCATTTCTAAAAATTAAAAAGAAATTAAACAAAAAGTTTATATAAAAATTTAACAATATAACTGTATTTTTGCAAAATCAAAAATATATACAATATTTACAAAACTACTAAATAACAAAGATTTCTGTGTTTTATCACATTAATCCCAGCCTCCACTGCTGCCACCCGATTGCCAACCACCGCTGCTTCCTCCTGATTGCCAACCACCACTGCTTCCGCCTGATTGCCAACCTCCTCCGCTGCTGCCACCTGATTGCCATCCACCACCAGCATCGGATCCTGAATCTGAATTAATAATTTTGATAATCTTTACATCGCCGCCGGATCCTCCATGTCCGCCTCCCGATCCACCTCCGAATCCGCCTCCATGTCCACCGCCATGTCCTCCCCCGAAACCACTGCCGAATCCGCCGCCACTACCATGTCCTCCAGCACTACCACCATCTTCGTGGATGATCTTCAATATTTTTACTTCGCCTCCGCCAGCACCGGATCCACCATGACCGTGACCATGTCCTCCTTGACTACCGCCGTCCTCATGAATTACTTTAATGATCTTGATATCTCCTGAGCCATGTGCGCTTCCTCCGTGTCCACCGCCATGACCACCTCCAAAACCACCGCCAATTCCACCTCCATGACCACTTTCTTCTTGAATAATTTTGATGATTTTCACGTCACCACCACCGCCGCCGCCACCACCTCCTCCTCCCGCAGCCCATCCTCCACCGATTCCACCTCCAAGACCTCCGCCAGATGCCCATCCGCCGCCGCCTCCGCCTCCACCTCCAGATGGTGCCCATTCACTAATGCTTCCGCCTGATGACCAACCGGATCCGCCACCTCCACCTCCACCTGATGCCCATCCGCCGCCAAGACTTCCGCCGGAAGACCATCCACTTCCAATACTTCCACTGGATGACCATCCACTGCTTCCACTATCTCCTCCAGATGCCCATCCACCTAAACCTCCACTTGATCCTCCGCTACTCCAACCACTGCTTCCGCCGCCGTAACCTCCACCGCCACTACCATGGCCTCCGCCGCCGCCACCATGGCCTCCACCGCCACCTCCTCCACCGCCATGACCTCCGCCGTGGCCTCCACCTCCTCCTCCACCGTAGCCTCCACCTCCACCGTGGCCTCCACCTCCACCGTGGCCTCCACCTCCACTGCCGCCACCAAGTCCTAAGAATCCTCCAGACACATGGCTTATAGAAACTGCTAACAGGCACACAAAGAACTGAAAAAGGAGTTTAGTCGTTAGTAATAATCCCAAAAGTGTGCCGTTTATACACGGATGATATTCCAAACGATTCGTGCAGCTTCTCAAAGAATGCACCACTTTAACTGCGAAATTCTTTTGACTGCTAGAACCCGGAATAATCCTCCACATATAAACACGATAAATAGTAATCCACAATAATGAAATATAGTCGACGGGCTTAGTCCTCTTTGTACCTTCATTTTGCTTGAGTTCAGCTTAAAGTGTTGAACTGAGACCGATTTTGTTGACTGATGTAGATGACGATTATCCGAAAACTTTTATACCTTGACTGAAAACGTTTGATCGTAATTGCAACTTCCACAATTTCTCTGGATGGGTGAAAAGGAAAGTACACGGGTCAACAATTGCCACTTGAAATCTCAATAATATTCCCACTCTGTAAACGAAAAATAAGAAGAAAACCACTCCATGCTGCACACAAGTAGTGCTAAAGAGCAGGCTAGTGAGGTGTACACCTTTTACTTGTGATGTGATGCGTCTTGTAAGATCCAAGATCCCACCAAGAGATCCATCATTAGACTCGGATTACGAAAGCTTCGAAAGATCGCATTTAACGGTCCACATTTAACGGAAATAGTACAAATCTGAAGCCTCTGCAGGATTAGCCGATTATTTCAAGAAAACAGCCATAAGAGTCGCTAATCGGGATTACGAGTACCACATAGTATGCATGCTGCAAGCTAGCCTCTGGCCAAGTTAAGTGCATGCTACATTGCACCCGGGAGGACGGCTCATTGATCACCGCAGTTATTAGAAAACCCGATC
This sequence comes from Beris morrisii, assembly GCA_951812415.1. Classification (NCBI taxonomy): domain Eukaryota; kingdom Metazoa; phylum Arthropoda; class Insecta; order Diptera; family Stratiomyidae; genus Beris; species Beris morrisii. Next base: position 153,297,448 of record OX638310.1, read on the forward strand.
AGCCGGTTGTACTATATGGCGGTCTAGTACTATGTAGTATTGCATCGTCGGTCGAAGAAAGGCGGAAACGACACAGCAATTTAAATCCAAAAACGATCAAATTTACCATTGTGGATTGTATGCACCTAACTATCTGCTATGATTCTTACATCTTACATCGAGTACGTAACATCATACAAGAGATGCATGTATAAATATTACTTTGTGAAGGTTGGGGACCAGCCTTAGTGGATTTTCGAGTTTTCAGGGTTCCTATGGAATTATATTGTAGCGCAATTGCACTAGAATTTTAACTTTTAAACCAAGTAAATAGTGTAAGGCAAGGATGTGTGGCTTTCTGCTTAGCTATGCTTAGACCATGAAAGGCGTGTTTCCATTTAATTAAAGCTAGCTAATAGCTAGTTGTACATTTCCTGCATTTGAAACATTTCTGTCGATGTACATTTTTCTATTCAACCTTTCACGTAAGTTAGAAGTTGGTTTTCAGGATTTTGTCTGGCTTCGTATGTTTCTATTAGTTTAATTGCTTAATTCTAGTGATACTAAGTACTAACACGATTAGTAGCTGCAGGTATTCGTACTGAAGTTGGACTCTAATAGGTGTCTTAGACTGGGTTGGGGCATGATACTAGGGTTTTAAATCTTACCATTTTTAATTCGTTGCCCGTTTAAAATAAATAAAATTTAATTTCTACAAATTTATATTTTGTAGGAAGAAAAGATTTTTTAATTGAAATCTGAGAGTTGCAGAACAGAACTTGCAACCTAGAGACGCAAGTCTAGATTGAAGTGAAATATCGTAATTCAATATTTTTACAGCACCTGCATACACATTTCTTTGTTTCTGTTTTTAAGGGATTACACATGACAAAGCGTTTAAATTCAAATTTTAATTCCACTAAAAATAACTTTATTGTTCAAAAAAATAAAGTATGTTGGATGAATTGGTGCTTTGACCTAAATAAATTATTGATATTAATATTATATCTACATATAAGGTTAATTATTGAAAATAACCGCAAATTAGTATACATATTTATCCGATAGGTTTATCCTCGGGAATTAACCAGATTTTTATTTATCTATCAAATGCAGAGACAACGGAGTGTAAACACTTACCATAGTCGGGTGGAGGTCCAACGTTCCAAACTCACTAAGCGCGTGAACAACGAGCATTTTTTGGACACAGTATACTGCATAAAAAAAAATTATATATTCCTGATTTCGAGTTCGCTATATAGAAATTATGCTCAGCAATTCCACCAGCTGTAAGGGTGTTTCGGATAGTGGGCATGATACACCCTCTGACAAGTCTATGCCCTCCGATGACGAAACACCTCCTTTGGACCTAGTCCAACACAATCTTATGAAACTGGCGTATCCAGTGAAGGTTTTTCCAACTGTCAGGTCCTCAAGGACAGCGATTAATCAACAGTCGGGGATTTCGTGTTGAGGTTTCACACCAGAAACCCGACTGACGCCGGAAAACAACTAACATTTAATCATATTCCTAGAACTTAGAGAGCAGTTTTTTTATTCCATTAAACTCAGATTTATTAGATTAGTCGTAAGAAAAAAATTTACAGTAATTTGGAAAAAGAATAAGGCATACCGTAAAACATTTTTACTACTCTCAGAGTAGTCACTAAATTAAAGCAGTGAAATTACTATTGTCAAATTTCTTTACGCACTCTTGTGTTTTTTACTATTAATGCGGAAATTCACACACAAGCACAAATCAATCGCTAAAAATGTGTAAATTTACGGTGTGGAAAAACTAATACGTACTACAAAAATGTGACATGTTTATGTTTGCTTATTATTATTATTAATTTATTTATAATATAAATGAATAAACTTCAAGCAAATGAATTCCCAGACGTGTTTCGAAGGGCAAAGTAGATAGCAATCAACAATTGGAAAAATTCAATGAATTCAATCAACACATGATAATTGGGAAAAAAGCAGGATATATGTCAAAAAGTCACACACTACATATAATCATTATTTTCTTTTTAAATTTGAAAACACGACTTACACAAAACAACGAAACAAGTAAATTAAACCAAGAAGCGGTCAAGTTAATACATATCACAAAACACAAATTACTACGCTTGTAGTATCAAAATTACATGCAAAATGCGTAATTTTACACACAATGACAAATTACTACGCATAGAGTATCAAAATTACATACAAAATGCGTAATTTTATACACAATGATCAATTTTACACATTAAAAGTGGAAAATTGAATGCGGTGATATAATATTACTACCCAGTCTGTAAATTTATGAATTTAATATGTAAAAATACAAAGTTTTAAGAATTATTCTCAATTTTGTTAAATTTCATGAAAATTCGTAAATTTACTGCATCAATGCGGAATATTTTACTGCTTTAAGGACAGTAATTTTCACACAATTTTTTACTGTGTACCTACACTGAACGCTTCTATTTACATATGTGTATGTTTAGTTGGTAGTTTTTTTTTATTTTGCCAGCAAGTGCAAACATATTTTTAATTTGACAAACTTCCAAAACAAATTAAAATTTTGCTGAAAACCTATTTCCTAAAACCTAAAATAATGTAAGCGAAAGTGCTGAAAAACGATTTGTTAGCTTAAGCCGATTAAATCTAATTGGGGATTAAGCGAATGGCTACGTACATTATGTATTTATTTTGGTAACTATAAGACGCCATTATTTCTTACCTGACTAATAGTCTTCACCTCATGCTTGTGCATAACATTTTTAATTTCGCGCATCGTTTAGATGATTTTAAATGAAGATGCACCTTAAGTGGTAGTTGATCTCACTTTTATTTAATTATGATCTCAAAAGTAATGGGCCCAGTAGGATATCACCTCTACTATAGTTTCGAATTTACTAGATGTTTTAAATTAAGGCAGCTATAAATCTGTACATAATTTACTACCTGGAGAAGTATTTAAAACCCAGAGTTGTGGGTACAAAACTTTCAACTATGTTTTGGCGTTCATGTTTTCACATCGAAGAAGAGTAAGTAGCTATCTTTCATCAATCGAATATTACTTTATTGTTCGAAAAACGAATTACAATTTTTTTAATTACAAATTGATAATTTCAAAGAAACACCTTTCATTTTTGTGAATTGTTAGTTGAAAAGGTGGAAAATTTTAACTTAATGAATAGTAAATTTATGAGAACGCATTGTTTGAGGATTTCAGCTTAATAACTAACTAACTAAATTAAAAAGACTTACATTTTATTAAAATTAATTTTCATGTACGAACACAATGCGGTGTTTTATTTTTGGATATGCTTTAAGCAGATTTTCAATAATAATCAAATGAATGATAAATAATAATCATCAACTAGGAATCACGTAATTAAAGTCTGATCACGGACAAAGTCTGGCTTCGACAGAAGATGAATTACATTGTTACTTTATTGTTAGTCAGAAAGACATTAGATATTATTTAATCCAAAATTGTTATACTACAATTTTGTATTTTCATGTTTTAGGTCATTAAAAAAATGGACGTATGCAAACGGATTTGTAGATCAAAACATAAAAATAAAAACTCTACAAATTTAATTTTATTCTTATTATGTACAGGGTCCGGCGTAACCTGACGGTTTTTGAAATGGAATAAATTAATGAATATTCAAGATATTTTGTTATAATTTTCATTATTTAAAAAAGAAAGAATGGAAGTTTAAGATGTATACAAAAAAAAAAATTCGAAAAAGCATTATGAAGCAAAAATAACATCACTCAAATGATGACCTCCATTTTCTCTGCGCTGCTCAAATCTGTTAGCAAAGTTAAGCCCGAAACACAATGCTCCCGTTCCGTTCCGTTCCGTTCAGCTGTCAAAGTAGACCTTATGGGTTGACCATGTAAATGCACACAATGGTCGTAACGGAACGGATCGGAAAAGTTGACCAAAATTCAACTTTTACGGATCACATAACCTCACTTGTCGTGACGGAACGGAACGGAACGGGAGCATTGTGTTTCGGGCTTAAGTCTTCACTCTTTCCAATGTTTCGCGCGGGATCGCACACATTTCCCGCTGAATATTCGCTCGCAAATTTTTAGGCTTATCAAGGTACACTTTTCCGTTGAGGTAACCCCACATCATCATCAACCATTTTAGAGTCTTCATTTATCATCCCCAACATTGTTTCCGCGTAAGCTAACCTTCTTGGAAAATCTTGAAGCTGTAATTCTTAAAATACAGCAATTTTGTACGGGTAAAAATTCTAGTCTTCATGAAGTATCCGCCGAACAGTCCTTTCGGACATCCCTAAAGCCTGAGCATAACGAATAGCTGATTGCCGGGGACTCGGTTCAAAAGCAAATCGTACAGCCTCGATGTTTGCAGGTGACCTTGCCGTCCTGTGGGACTCCCCTCTTCCCAATGTTGTTCCAAAAGCTGTATTGCGAAAGTTGCGAACCACAAAAGAATAGTGTTTCGAGATGCAATCGGACCACGAGGAGGAACATTAAAACGTAAACGAAATTGCCGCTGTATTAGGGTCACAGAATCGTTATTTTTGAAGAACATCTCGACGACAAGGGCACGGTGCTCACTGGTCCAACGCTCCATTGCAACTAAACTTCCACATCAGGGGAAGGGAACGAGACCGACCCCCACCACTTGAGATCCCCCACCACCCACTACCCACGTTCAAAAACCGTCAGGTTTCACTACCGGACCCTGTATTATTCTTAGTATCTGGGTGGCTTAGTGGCTAGAGCACTTGCCTTCGGTGCACCTGGTACCAGGTTTGAATCTGCTTGGCGACAAGTAATTTTCGAGAATGGGATTGGGTGCCGGACTACAAGTTCACTCAGCTGTAAATAAGTACCTGAGTTAAAATCGGGGTAATAATCACGGACGAGCGTGTGGCTGACCACTTTACTTCCTAGTGTTCCGTTAGTCTAGTAATGAAGTAACTCTAGCATTACTTCAAGGCCTAGGCCATTGATTATTATGTATTAGTCTTATAGCATGGTATACACTGTTTCAAAAAAAAAAAATTTTCAATCCCAATTTTACTAAAAATGTCCAGTATATTTCATTTTTTCAAGTAAAATTACACATTTCAATCACTTTTACACGAAATTACTGATATTAGTAAATTATTCATGCACTTTTCAACTGAACCGTACAATTTACATGTCTCACAAAATTACGCAAAATTTCGTGGAAAATTAACTATATTTATATATGAATTGAATATTATGTTCTTTTTCGTGTAATAATTCTACTTATCTATTTGAATTTTTCGACCAAAATATATGAAACCATGAAGTTGGACGCTTCGTTCGATTTTGTTTTCTACTGAATGAAAATGAAACGCAAAACCAGAATTGATCGCGTGTTCGATTCCTACTTATAGTCAAGGGTTTTAATAAAAGTAAGTAAGTAAGAAATAACATTAGAAGTAGAAATAAGTGTATCTTAAAGAGTGCTAATTATACACTTTTTTAGAGTGTAAATTCAAGAGAATATCCAGTGAATTTGCTGCTTTCAAAGTTGAAATTTACTGATTGCAAATTTAAATTTACTAGCCGAAAATTTAAAATTACATTCAAATTGACTATTACATCCCAATGTAAATTTACTTGAAAAGATGTGGCATATTAACCTACTATCCAAAAGATGTAAAATTCAATGGATTTTTTTACTGTGTAGTTATTGCATAAAAATGTAGTGTACACATCCATATCTAATTTAAATTTGTATGTATATTAGTGCTTTATTGATCAAAACTACTTCAAAACTACTTCTCGGATCTGTACTCAAACCGATTCTGTATACCCTACAGATATTTGTACCGTACAGATATTTGTATATTTACGTAGATTTCTTTTATGCTTCAATTTAATGCTGCCTTTTTGCAAAATTCATGATTATTTGTTAGGAATTTTTTCGATTACCTCCTTGTGTTTGTATTTCTATGTCAAAACAATTGATCTGAAAAAAACCCCAAAAAATTAAAAATAAATAAATAACGCACATAATACCAATCATTGACAGTAAAACAAACATTAAATAAAGTAAAATAATTGATTATCTATTAAAATAGAAAGCATGAAGATCAGATTGTTATGTAAATAGATAATTCTCACTGTAATTTTCGCACAATTACTAATTTCGCTAAATAATGAATCCCCTAGTGGTCACGTTCATATTTATTGAACCTTCATTAAAGATCCATACGATTACGAATACAAACTTATGCATTTTTATTAAATGCAAAGCACATTTCAGCGTAAAAAACATTAAAAGGACTTTCTCTAAATTCAAATCGCACAATCAACAATCATTTCATCGGTAATCATCCATCAAATTATAATTTCATGTAGGGCTTGTTGAAATTAAATGAAAATTGAACCGATGATCTTCACTATTACGATCAATTCTTAGATTGGCGCAACAAGTTTTTGGTTCATGGTAAATAAAATGATCTATAAAAAGTATCAAGCTTGAGTGTGAAAATAAACAAATTGATTGACATAACTGTAACTAGACTGCAACCGTATCACTATATATGTATAATTGAATAACATACCTACCTGTCTTTTTCCTGATACTTTATCCGCTTAAATATCGATCATGATTTCTTTATTGAATAACTATTTCCATACATGCGAAGAACTAGTTTCCATTTTTACCAATTTCATAATAATGCAGTGATCTATAAAAGATACATTATGTATGTTACAGTATTTTTACACCTTATAAAAATTCACTTATAAAGTCACAGGATTCTTCAATAAGACATTAACATCCAACAAGTATTCAAGTATTCGGAAAATTTTGTATACAAATTCCAATCTTATTGATTTTTAATAACAGAGGTTTCATATCTAAGCAGGTGTTACACTTCGTAATTTGTAACTCTTACCATCTTAAGTTAATTTTTTCGAAGCAAGCAAAAACAATAACAATAAATGATATGACTTTTATTTATTTTTAAATGCCCCCGGGTGCTTTTATTCGATATTCCGCACTGATAGAGAGATAAAATATATGGTGAAAGGTGAGTGTTGATCGTGACACTTTATCAAATATTGAAGTGCAAAAACCTTTCGTTCAGGTGTAGTACGGGCATGAGGTATAATAAATGAAATGGTACGAGAATTTTATTCAGAAAATGCTCGGTCATTAAGTTTTTCATTCAAGTGTTATTAGATAATTTTATTTTTTTTTTCATATTCGAAATTTTGTTTATAGATAAAACGGAACTTGAATGAACCATCATTTTTATTACTAATACTTTTGTGAAGATGGAATCTTGGTACCCTATTCATTGAAATATCGATTCATTGTTTAACTAGTAGTTTGGTGATTACGAATCGTAAGGTTTCTCTTTCAACTAGGTATTTGAAACTTCTGTTCGCTTGGCCAATTATGTTTTTGATTTTAGATAGGTACATCTTGTTTTTTGGTAATGAATGAGTATACCGCTATATCAGTGTAACAAATCAAAATTAGCAATTTCGAGAAACACGAGGATAAATATTCAACTTTTTAATCAAAATTAATTTAATCAAAATGTTGTTAAAAATATTTTACAATTTGGTTATTATGTTATAGAAAATTTGAACGATTTCCCGTGAAATTTTGTGGTGTTGCCGCGAATTCTTCATACCTACCAAGTCAGTTCAAATGTTTGTTTAGTTCAAATGTTTGTTCAGTTCAAATGTTTGTTCAGTTTAAATGTTTGTTCAGTTCAAATGTTTGTTCAGTTCAAATGTTTGTTCTGTTCAAATGTTTGTTCAGTTCAAATGTTTGTTCAGTTCAAATGTTTGTTCAGTTCAAATGTTTGTTCAGTTCAAATGTTTGTTCAATGTTGTCTCGGTACTATTCTATGAAATAGTAATCCTGATAAATTTAGGTGAAGTACATGCAGATAGTACTGAATGATTATCGACTAATTTTTTAGGGCTATAGTTATAGATTCGTTTTGGAGCAGACACTGTTTCTGTCGCATAAAGGTTGTAATTTGTAAATGGCTTGTTTCATAAACAAACTTAATCCAACTTCATATAATCAAATACTCGCACACACAGAAAATTCATTCTTTGTAGCTCTTATTTCTGAAGGACATTTGTTTGGCGAACTCTAGAAGAATCAGATGTATTCTTTCCCGATTTCAATTCCGTATCTGGGATATTCAAGATTCAAGAGAAGAAAAATTCTATAATTAAAATTTTCTGGAGGTTTCTTGCAATGTGGTTGATCACGTATTCCCAAGACTTTTGTATGGTAGCTACATGGGTCAAGTTAAATTATTGTGAATCGAGTATCTAAATCACAGATGAAGACAGAAAGCTAAAACTTAGATTAGGTTTTTATGAGTAATCAGTCTCTAATCCTTCCTGCGCTGCTTAATCCCCAATAATACATACGAATAGAGATTGCATATAGAAACGATGCAAAAAAAAACTTCATATTAACTTTAGTATGACTGCATCGAATGTACGAGTATTATAACATGATTTCATTCGAGGCCAGATTACATCACCTTGTTCTACGATATTCCAGTTAAATTATTTTCAGAATGTCAGGACTGGATGTTTTTTAAAGGTTGATATTTTGATTTATATTACCCTAGTTTACGGCTAATTTTTTCTGGGAATAAATTTAAATATAAATATTGCAGTAAATTTCGCTATTGTATAGCCTGCTCTCATCGATAAACTCAAATTCTCAAATTGTCTCGATTGTGGGTAAAGTTCCTTCTTACGTCCGGTTCTTTATATTAAATTACATATACATGATTTTGATGCACCTCACTTTTAGAGGTAATTGGAGCAGTCATTTCATACATATATGTGTATGGTACAGGTGAGCTGAACTAATTAAAACCATAATGCATTGTGTTGTGTAGGGTTATATATAATCTATAAAAATACATAATTCCCTGCCCCCCCACAAATGACGTCCCTGGCTATCACGTAGGAGTCGCAGTCAGTTCTTAGTTACGCGCATAGTTACTGTGTACACATATATAGATCAGTTCATTAATATTACGACTTTTTCCCTTTTTCGTGTTACCTGACTACAGTTTTTATCGCAAAAAACCGCGTCCAAATTCCCCATAATAATTTTGCTTTAACATGCAATTCATTTCTTCATTTAAAATTATCGAAAAATACTTTTTCAAAAGAATTTTCCAACCGGGATAATGAGAACTGTTAACAACACTGTATTATAGGTAGCTGGTAATTATTTGAATTTGTAAAAAACTTTCCAGTATTCGAATTATCCTAATTGTTACTGGTAGACTAGTTAGTATTTGTGACAAATGTGAGCCATTAAAAATTGCATCCCGCTGTATACATGCATAAAACAATAAAAAATTTGCCAACAGTCTGTGCGCAACTTTATTATTTTATGGGTAGAAGTCCGAAACGCGTTTAAATATATGTTCCAAATAGCCTCCAACTTATTCCTTAGGTTGTCAATGGCATAGTAACTTACAACGCATCTCAGCATTAAACGCGTTTCGGACTTCTACCCTTAAAATAATAAAGTTGCGCACAGACTGTTGGCAGATTTTTTATACTCTAGATGAAATCATATAGAGTATTATAAGTTTAATCCAGCCCAAAAGTTTGTAACGCATAGAACTAAGCCTCGGACGAAAAAAAGTTATATATTATTATACTCTAGATGAAATCACATAGAGTATTATAAGTTTAATCCAGCCCAAAAGTTTGTAACGCATAGAACCAAGCCTCGGACGAAAAAAAGTTATATATTATTTTTTGTTTATTTGTGGCCAAAAACCTCAAATCCGCTTGACGTCCGTCCGTCCGTCCGTCCGTCCGTCCGTCCGTCCGTCCGTCCGTCCGTCTGTCCGTTAGCACGATAACTCAAGAACGCCTTCACCTAGGATCTTGAAATTTTGAATCTGGATGTTTGGTTGAATTTGTAAGGCTAAGTTCGTTAACGGGCCAAATCGTCCTACTCCTTCGGGTAGCTGCCATACAAAATGTCCTTAAAACACGTGTTCAAGAATATTGGTCGATAACTTCGGAAGGGTATAAGCTACGACATTGAAATTTTGTATGTGTTATTTTTCCAATAGTAGGAACTAAATGTATGATTATGAAGAAAATCCTGTTAGTCCTTCGTGTAGCTGCCATACAAATATCCTGTCAAAATGTATTCACTTAATTTACGAAACTCACTATAACTCAAGTAATCTTTTAGCTACAAATTTGGAATTTTGTACAAATTAGTTTTGAGTGAAAAGAAAGTTCGACTTTACTAGTCAGCGAAATCCTTTTACTCCTTCTGGTAGCTGCCATACAAAATGTCCTTAAAACACGTGTTCAAGAATATTGGTCGATAACTTCAGAAGGGTTTAAGCTACGACTTTGAAATTTTGTATGTGTTATTTTTCCAATAGTTGGAGCTAAATGTATGATTATAAAGAAAATCCTGTTAGTCCTTCGTGTAGCTACCATACAAATATCCTGTCAAAACGTCTTCACTTAATTTACGGAACTTACTATAACTCAAGTAATCTTTTAGCTATGAATTGGAAATTTTGTACAAATTAGTTTTGAGTAAAAACGAAGTTCGGGTTCACTAATCAGCGAAATTCTTTTACTCCTTCTGGTAGCTGCCATACAAAATGTCCTTAAGACACGTGTTCAACAATATTTTTCGATAACTTTTGAACGCTTCAAGCTACGAATTTGAAATTTTTTACACATTAATTTTTGAATGGTTCCGAGGAAAAGGATAAATATTTTAGAAATCGAGTGAGTCCTTCCTGCACCTCCCATGTGAAAGTCCTTCAAAAAAGACATTTTTTTTCGATGACTTACCCAGTTCAAGGTATGAAGTTAAACACTGAATATTGTCTTTTAGTTTTGAATAGCAATCTAATGGCAGTCCTTAATAAAGGACATACAACATGCACACACGTAATTCTACTTTATCCCCAACTACAATATAAATCGGAGTTCAGTATTCATCTAGAGTATTATACGATTGGCTTGCAGCCGATCGTGACTGCAGTATGTTTTATTTATTATTTACGTATTTTTTTATCAATAGAAGACTCCATAGAAGTAAAAGCGAATTCGATCACATTAAACCTAAGAGATTTTCGGAATCAGTGAAAACTTGAACAATACCTTACACCCCCAGGGGGTTTAATATTGAAAAATACTGAAATCGCTTTTTTCCCCGACTATGTTTAAAGCTTTTAGAAGTGAAAGTGAATTCCAAATCTCAATAGACATAAGAAATATATCGGAATTCGTAAATATGTAGGGGAAAGTTGTACAAAACGGGGTCCTTAGTGTTTACGGTAAAATATCTTCGAATTGGTGTAACGTATTGTTTTCATAATATTATTAAATTGTTGTTTACTTCTTTCTTCTTATTTTACCCGTACTTTTATTTGTATATGAATCACACTAAATTTTCACCTTTAGTGGTAGTTTCTCGACCACGTCAAAATTTCCGTTTTATACGCATGGTTGGACAAAACGGGGTACTGTATATGTTCGAAATTAAACACACTTTTTTATAAAATTGAAAGTTCTTAGTCATTTTTAATAAACAAAATTTGAATAAAATATATAACAAAACATAAGAAAATAAATATAAATTATTGTTTATAATAATATAATAAGTTACAAATTTAAGAAATTCTTCCGCATTTTTATGATATTTCATTTTGATCAACATTAGTATTAATATGAATTATGGCCTTATTTATATTTACACAAATCGCATATATAATGTTCGCAATCTTCTCCATCAAGACTTGTACAGGCTTCATGAGCCCAACCCTTACAAGTGGAGCACATTACCCATCCTTCATTGATTTTGGATTTAGAATACATTTCATACAGAAAATACATGACGCATCATCGTGGTCAGATTAGGTTTCGGAAGTCAAGACAATTAATTCTGTCGAAATATGGCTGTTTCCATTGAGGCCGCTTTAATAAACTCTGTACCATATAGTTTTCCGATTTGGAATTTAGTAATTGAACGTCTAGGGTGCAATCTAAGCCATTTTCTACATTCCCCCAAATAGTATTGACTTAGGGGGCCATGAAGGACACGTCAAGTGGTTGCATTCTATGAATGCAATGTGGTGGAAAACAAAGAAGTATTACGTGATTTTTACGAGGTTTTTCAATAAATTCGATATTTTTGGTATGACTGGCATGACCATCCAAAAGCAATAGAACTGGTTTGTCTTCAGACGGTCTAGAAAATTCTATAAAACGGTCGAACCATTTCAAAAATATCATCTTCGTCATCCATCCACTTGGATCGTACTCGGCAGTTGTGCCTGGCGGAGCTTCATCCAGCAGTTATGCTTAGCGGAAAAAAAATTGGTGAAAGGGAATTCAAAAAACTTTTAAGTCGTATAAGACGGGGCACTATCCAGTTTCATCCACCAGTAGAATACCCTTTTTTATCTAACTGGCAATTTCTTGCAAAAATACTTCATTGCAGGTAAGGCGATTTGTAGCAAGATTCTACATTCACGGATGAAAAAAACCGCGGGTCCCTGTTTTACCCGCCTACCCCGTTTTGTACTACTTTCCCCTACACAACCACTTTACACCCCGTTAGGGGTTGGATATCAAAAAATTTGGAAGAACGTTTCTAGGCGCTTATATAAAGAGCCCGCAGTAGTAAAATTGCTTCGATAGCTCGACATATCTAAAAGTTTTAACGAAATTCGTGAAAATGTGGATTCACGGACATTTTTTTACTCAAGCTGTGAACACCAATAAAAATTTGAACTTTTTTTTCTAGTAATGCATTTACATATATGTTAATGAAAGTTTCAACTTTCTAGCGTTTCTGAGATATAAAAAACCACCCCTCATCCCCGTACCTTGCTACGCCTATAAAACTACGGTGACCCTATAATGGCTCTATATAATCATAAATTTTTAGCTTTCTATTTATTACGGTGTTTGAAAAAAAAAATTAGAATGTTTTACTTTCCACCGCCTTTCACCCCAATACCCACACCACAAAAATTTGTTTCCCAGCTAAACGTCTACTGATCCCAACTCCTGTAAAATTTGTAAGATCATATCTGGTACGGTTTTTGAGATAAAAAAAATTAAATTTTTTGAAAAATTGCTATCCCCCCACTTTCGTACTCCACCTCTCCCCTCAAAAAGTTTACTTTCAGTAGACTCCACTTCTGATCCCATATACAGAAACTAAATTTTGTCTTTCTGGAGTAATTGGTTCGAAAGATATTGTAATCCAAAGTTTTGCACCCCCTACCTCCACACCCCACCAATCCCTTTAAAAATTTTAGCTCCTGCCTAATCTTCAAGTATCCCTAAAGACAACCACAAAGTTTCAACCTTTTGACATCATTTGTTCAGGAGATATGGACTTTAGAATGTTTCAATCCCGGCTTTCAAGCGTTTCGGACTCCTTGTTTTTCCTCCCACTTCCACACCCTTCAACCCTTATCGACCATTTTCTTGCAAATGGGTCCACTATCATAGTACTACATAAGTTGCAAGTTTCAGCCTCCTAGCATAAGTGGTTTCTGAGATCTAAGACCAAAATTTTTTGTCTAAAACGCTTCCTTCTCCTCCCCCTGACACCCCCACCACACCAAAAGATACCAGTCGTAGGGGTTCATCCAACCTACCCACCATAAAAATTTCAATTTAGTATCTCAACGGGTTTGGGAGCTACGCGCCTTCAAACGATTTTACGTACGGCGGACGGCGTCCACGGCGGACAGACGGACATTTTTTTTTCTTTTTTGGGGTTTACTAGTCCTAAAACGTGAAAATACAAAATTTCAGGGTAGGAAATTTTAGTGAAATTTCAGGTTGATCACCATACTTTATTATTAAAAAATAATAAAGTAAAATCTGCCGATAAAGTCGCCGTCGCAATTTTGTTTCCGATTCGATAATTTTTCCATTCTGGATGTTATCCAAATTTGGATAAACTCCCATCTTTCCTTGTCCCGCACGCATTCAATGTTTAAGTCAAAATCCTGCTTATAAGTGCTCACTGAAACACGCCCCCATGGCAAGATATAGAACTACACGTGAGCTGATGCATTTATGCCGGTTTTTTAATATTGCAAACAACTCTTTATTTTTGTATTAATTAGAAAGTGTTTTCTTAGGAATATGCCAAAAGCAAACGGTTCTAGACTAACACAAAAAACTTGTTTTGGTTGAAAGTAAAAAAACTTGCTTCCATAAGACAGGTATTACTTTGGAGGTATATCACCAAGATTTACTTTCGTCGGTCAAATGAGTGTTACAGATGTTTATTACTGGAAGTTAAATTCCGCTGTTCAGATGAAAATTTATTAGCTGAAACTGAATGAGGTAGACGGATTGATTTTTCGTTTTATTATGATATGCAAATTTCATTATTCAAAATTGGCAGAAAAAATGTATTTTTCTTTTAATTAGCATAATAAAATTGCGAATTTGGGAATTTTGTGGACATTAATTTGTGTTATTGCATACTAAGAAAATTGTCAGGTTCCAGATTTGAACTGGATCAGATAGCAAAAACGTTTCTTCGGCTTAGAACGTGAAATGAAAAGTCTATGAACAATGTCTATAATTTTTCTATCAAAGTTTGCAACAGAAGCAAATTTTTATTTTTAACATGTTCCAGAAGAATAACTACATGCAATAACCCAGTTTCAACTTTACAGACTAAACTTTTTTTGAAAGTTAAAAATTATAAATTTTCAAAGTTTCCTTCATTTTCGCTTCAAACCCACAAAAATATTTAAAAATGTCAACCTATTGTAGTAATAAACTGGGAACAACTTTATTATTGTTTATGTAGAAGTCTGGAACGCGTTTAATGCTGAGAGCGAATGTAGGTTAATAATTTAAAAAATGGCATTACAAATAGCCTTCTTGTTATTCTCTCAAGTCGAATAGAGGGTTCTGATTTTCGTGTCTTAATTTTTGTGATTTTTTTTGTAAAGGTAATATAATGCCAGGTATCTTGAAATAAATGGTACAGAAAGGAACCGATCCCCTTAGAAAAGAACACTTTTATCTGTTCTTTAATTTTTCAGAGAATACACAATTAAATATTCTCTAGAAAGAATTTTTTGATATGCATTATTTTAATTGAGGTGAACAATTTGAAAAAAATGTTTTATGAGGACCTAATATGCGGGAAATAAGTCTTGCGAAAAAAAATATTGTTTACGATTTAGATGAATTTATTATATTTAATTTCAACATACTCGTAGCTAGTGAACTGAAATTCGACATACTTTGCCCCAAGCACCAATCAATGAATCAATGCTACTCTAAATTTTATTTTAATTTAGTTGGAATTTTTTGAGCTAAAATCGAATTTTCTTACAATTACTATTTTTTCCTAAATGAGAGATTATATATAATGGCTACTAAAAACAAGAAACAAACCCGTTTAATTGCAGTAATGTATTTTATTTTGTCATTGTTTACATCGTTAAGGCTTACCAGTGACCTCCCCATCCTTTGCCACCCCAACCTCCGCCGGAGTGACCTCCCCAGCCACCATCACCATGGCCTCCCCAACCGCCAGCACCATGTCCTCCCCAACCGCCTGCACCATATCCTCCAGCTCCCCAGCCACCGACTCCATGACCGCCCCATCCTGATCCAACAGCAGCATATCCAAGACCGTGTCCGCCATGTCCTCCCCAGTTACCAACAACTCCTGTGGCTAAGGTTGCAGCCAAGCAGATAGCTAAGAAGCAGAATAAAACCTGAAAGGACAATATAAATTAGAAATAATAATTTTATTATTTTCGACTTCATTCCAAACTTACTTTCATGTTGATGCTGTGAAGTGATCTAAACAGATGATGCCGAATTGTTGAGATCAGTGGGCTTTTATACTAAAGAACATAACAATCGGGTTAGGACATTTTTGTCCAATATCATATCACAACTCCTGGAAAATTTCATCAAACTTCATTTACGCCTACTCATACTAATTCAAATAGCGTATTCTTAAAAATATAACCACTCTTCATTATCAGACACCTTGCTGTCTATCCAAACAGTTTTAATCTAATAACAACAATAATAAGTTTTATGAAATTAATGTATCCGTGTCTTGTTATTGTTACAATTTAAATTGCGCCGGGAACAAGTTTTCTTGGTGTCTTAATTTAAAAAGAATAAAATAAATATAGAACAGGTTGTTCATGATTTATATTTTGGAAGAAAGGCTATTGTCCGAATTAATTTACTGACTTTTTCGATGCACTAAAGGTGAACTTGTAGACATAAATGCACTTTTCATTTCCTATAAAAGGCAAGTGATTCTAAGTGTTTGGCATCATCTGATTGAATCAGTCCACAGCATCAACATGAAAGTAAGCTAAAGACTTGAATCAAGTTAGAATTATAGTTATTACGAATTGATTAATTCATATAAACTAAACTTTTCTACATCTTCCAGGTTTTATTCTGCTTCTTAGCCATCTGCTTGGCCACAACCCTTGCCATAGGAGTTGTTGGTAACTGGGGAGGTCATGGAGGACACGGTCTTGGATATGCTGGTGTTGGATCAGGATGGGGCGGTCATGGAGTCGGAGGATATGGTGCCGGCGGTTGGGGAGGACATGGTGCTGGCGGTTGGGGAGGACATGGTGCTGGTGGCTGGGGAGGTCACTCCGGCGGAGGTTGGGGTGGCAAAGGATGGGGAGGTCACTGGTAAACCTTAACGATGTAAACAATGACAAAATAAAATACTTTACTGCAATTAAACGGTTTTGTTTCTTGTTTTTAGTAGCCATTATAATTTCTCATTTAAAAAAAAAAATAATAGTAATTGTATGAAAATTCGATTTTATTAAAAAAAAAAATTCTAACTAAATTAAAATAAAATTTAGAGCTGCATTGATTCAAACCCTGCGGATCTAAATTTTATTTACTGGTGAGATAGATTCCTGTGTTTATTTTCTAACTTCCAAACCCAATTGACAATTCGGATTGAATTGGAATTGTTTTTAACTTACTCCCTGATTTTGCCCAGATCGGAAAAAAAAAGATCCAATTGAATTGAATTGGAATTGTTTTTACCAAATTCAACATCGAGCCCGGTTACTAGAAAATCCAAGTTTGTAATTCGCACCTAAAACCTGCAGCAGCACACGTTCTTGCTTGCTTCTAAGAACCGACCACCATATTTCAACCAAGTAATCCTCGAGTATAATGAACAATCTTTGTCTGAGTGCTCAAGAAGCGCTGCTTTGCTGTGTGTCTTTCCCCGCATCAAACAATAACAACAAAAACAATAATTCTGTGCTTCACCATTAAACATTTAAGCCAATCCAGCAGTTTTGCACTGCCAATGAATAATATTCAGTATGTAATATCAGCACGGAGTAACATAAAACTACAAAGAAGCCACACGCCAGTAACCAACTGGATAATAAAATTGATAAACTTATGCATTAGCTCAAAAGGGTTATAGATTAAAATTATTTCTATTCTACACGTTTCAAGGTGCCTAATTTCTATATTAAGTGTAGCAATTCATTTCATGATAACAATGTACTGTTTGACAAATTATTTGAACAAATAATGATATGTTGTATCGTGTAGTCATGCAAAAAGCTTGTGAAATTTACTAGTTCTCCATCTACTAAATAAAGTATGTATTGAGCGCTCATACAATCTCATAGCTAATTGCATTACTTCTTCCTTTTTAATTTTTATCTCCTACCATTTTTTTATTTTAAATTAAATCCCTAGTTTTGGCAACAGCAACAACCTTTTGAATCTTCAAAACCAACTTTTCAAAATAAAATTCTTAAGGTGCCGATATCTAAATTAACTAAATTAAGAAAACTGTAAGGAATTAAATTTAGCTTTATTAAATTAATTAATATATTAGCAAATAATACTTTTGCGAAAATATTATTAATAATTATTATTAATTTTTTTGAAAATGAAAATAACAGATTTTTTTTTTTAAAAAAAAAGATGTTGTTTACGCGCACTAAATTACGTTGGTTTTTTTTTAATTAGAGAACGATACTCCAAGTAAATTAATTCTAAATGCATTCACATATTGACCATACATTTTTGATATTAGATACAATGATTAATATAATCGGAGAAGATTAAATAAAAACATACCGCACTCATGATCGGCTGAAAGCGGACAGACGGGTAGACGGACTGACGGACAGGCGGATAGACGGACAGACGGACAGGACAGCAAGCGAATTTGAGAGTTTTGGCCCCAACTGAAAATAATATAAAACTTTTTTTCCTCCGAGTATCGGTTCAATACGTTACAAACGTTTCGGGCCGGAACTTGTAATACTCTATGATCTCGTCTTGAGTATACAAATCTCTACAGCCTATATTTAATAGTGTAGTGGCACGCTGCAGCCCACTGGAAAAAAGTTTAATTGATACGGATATAATACGCACGGGTGAGTACGTCCATAACCTGAGAGATAACTCCCATACCCAGATATGCTCCCCAATGGCCCTCTTGTTTTAATAAAATTCCTCTCAACGCAAAAAATGTCAAAGAACAGAACCTTTGCCAACGGCCTTAGTAAGTTTGTTCCTGATATAACTAGACAAAGGCCGCGAAAACCGTGATTAGAAAATCAGATTGCCATGGCGCAGCGCAACGACATATCAAAATTGCAGTACTATATATTTTCTTTGGAAATAGCCTGGCACCTAATCTATCCTTGCTATCCTCGGAACTCTTCAACATGGGGTATCTTACTAGGAACTGGTTGTTAATCTAACGTATAACCACCAAGTTGGGAAATATTACATTTATTTATTTGTATTAACATTCTAATTGGAGATGGTTTTGTTGTATTACAAATAGTAACAAAGAGTGATGGGATAAATCAGTCATTTCATGAACCCAGTAGGTAGAAGTGACCGATTAAAAAGATTCGGTCATTTGAGTCATTTCGGTCAGTTGGATGATTCGGTCAAAATTACCGAGCGACCGAAATGCCTCGCGACATTAGAATAACGAGTCGTAGTCATGAAATTGTCGTATAATGTGATGACCTAAAAAAAAGGTAGGCACCTACAATGTGATGACCTAAAAAACAAGGGGGGCCTCAGTCTACAAACAAGAAAAGGTGTCTAATGAAATCTGATGACCTAAAAAAAAAGGTCGTCAGTGTACAAGTACTGGAACTTCATCGGATACAATACGACACGTACAATACTTTTTCCACTGACCGATTGAACGACTTCTTTCATTTCACATGACTCCAGTTAATTCGGTCATAGTACTGACCCGGTCATTTCGACCGAATCGTTTGCGACCGACCGATCACTAGTAACAAAGTGAGGTTCCACTCGCAGTACCCTGTTGTACAGTAATTTCCAAAAATTGTTTACCTTATTACTGCTATAAATGTGTATCTAAATTCTTCCTTTCACCCCAAATTTTTTTTATAATGAATCCGCATCTTCGCCAAAACATGAAAACTCGTTTTGTATTTATAGTTGAAATAAAAAAGTTGAGACTGGAGACCAATAATAAAATACCAATAATACAAAATGTTTAAAAAAAGTCATTAGAATTTCCAATTAGTGTAGATAAGTTAAATATCGAACCCTTTATTAAATATTCCCTGGTTGGGTATAATCCTTTATCGAATCTTCATAAATTTCAAGATGAAACTGAGATATGGAAAGACTATTAATATATTAATTTCTTATTTAGATAATGGTGAAAATTGATTTAAGTATTTTTTGGATAATAAATAAAACTGGGATCCTGGTACAATCTCACATATCTAGTTTTCGATGAATTCAGATCAGGGATCTTATAACCAGTTTGAATGGATTTACGTAATGCAATAAGACAAAAACACTTACCAACTTAAATGCACAAAGCATTTTATTGCGAACCTGATTTTGAGATATTTTGAATATCAATTTGACCTACGTAATTCTGGCCTATATAAACTCGACGATTTTCGAACAGGAGCATCATCTGAAGTTTTCAGTCAAACTTATCAACATGAAAGTAAGTTTCTTTTGAAACTGGGTTGTACGGGTTAAAAAATATTTAGTATGAGAATATCATAATTATTTTTTTTTTTATTCCAGGTACTGTTTTGTTTCTTGGCCATCTGTTTAGCAGCTACTCTCGCTGTAGGGTACTCCGGCTGGGGATACTCTGGATGGGGAGGACATGGTGGTTATCCAGTAGTTAGATCCGGATGGGGAGGTGGCTGGAATGGTCACGGAAATGGCGGTTGGGGTGGATATTCCGGTGGATGGGGTGGTCATGGAAATGGTGGTTGGGGTGGAAAGTGGGGTGGCCACTATTAAGTACAGACTACGGATTGATTGTATATAAAACGAGATCTAAATAAACATATTTGCATTATATTTGAACTTTTTTAATTGTATAATTTATATGCCCCCATTTGATTTTTAACAATGATAAGAATATGACGCTCCCCCTAAAAGAGTTATTTCTAGATCATCTTTTATAGTAAACCCAAAATGCGTCATATCTCCAACTGGTTTTAAACAAATTTACATAATTGTTAATTTCGGAAAAAAAACGTCTCTATTATTTATTATCTGCTCGTAGAAATGAAACCCCAGCCTGTTAAAAAACTTAAATACGATTTTCAGTCATTTGGACTACAAAGAGGTTTTGATTTTGAGTAAATCTTTTGAACTATTGAAAACCGGCTTCTCAAAGGATAAAGATGCAAATATGGAACGAAGGTGCCTTTGGAAAATTTTTTTTTTCCTAATTAGCTCATGGCTTTACATTGTTTCGGATCTGAGTTCCGATTGAAGGGAAGAGGGTCTTGGTCGAAGTGAACCTAGGTCTAGATGGCCATATCAAATAAATTAAACCTTTTATTTTTATAAACTATACAGGTGACTAATTCAAGACCCTAACTACTGTTCAATATTTCGATAGACGTTAAAATTAAAATTGGTCCATTTCACTACCCTTGATTCCGTGGTAAGGATGAAGGTTTTAGGTTTCTACCGTATAACTCGTTAATCGAAGAAGTATCTTTGGAAGAGTACCTTGTATAGATCTTTATTATCATCTTTATCGCTTTAAGCACAGCTATACAAGATTTCTACCAGCGTACTCGCAATCCTTTTTTTGAAATTTCAGCAGAAGCAGTATTACTTCCATATAATAAGAAAGAGTCGCACTGGAACAGAATACGAATAACGCATTGTTAAAATAATAAAATAAAATTAAGACCATTTCGTCTATCGTGAATCGCGATCGATTTCAGAAGTTGCTCAACGTAATTAACAAAGCTAATTTTCTTCTCCAAGAGATTTTTTTAAATCGCCTATATATATACTTTATTTAAAATTTGATTAAAAATTATCTAAGCAGTATTTTTTTTGCAATTAAGCAAAAGCTTTCTTCTGGCACTTTCTTGAGCCATAAAAAATTAAGAAGAGCTCACGTCTAGTCTCAACTGAATATACCTATATGTCACTTTCCATTTAGATAGCGGAGAATAACAACAACATTAATAACATAATTAATTCAATCTTGACAATAGAAAATTTTTTGGTAATTTTTAAATCGCTAGGAAAGGAAAATGTAATTTTATTAATGAAAGTGAAGACGACCTAGACAATGGAGGGCTTAGTATTGTTTTGGGTCATTATAACTAATGTCTATTGTAACATATAAATGTAAAATTCCATCTGTAAAAAATGCAAATTAAAATGTAAAAATAAGGTAGGTTATTTTTTATAGTGGCTCCTTTTTTGGATGGGGAATTAAACGCATTAAACTAGCAAATACAAATATTTTAAAATGTCATGTGTTTTAAAAATTAAAGAAATACATAAGAATTACTAAGCACTAGGAGCGTTTTCCTGAGCACTTATCCAAGAATCACCGGGAATCGGGGGATTCCCCCTATTATGTATATACGTAAAAAATTATATAAAGAATCATAAAAACAACAATTTAATTTTTTACTCTACTCTGCTGTGGATATATGCACAAAAAAATACCTTTTATTGACAGCTAGTCATGATAGTATTTCTCTCAAATGAAAGCTTTAGCCCACACAGAGAAAACTTTTTACTAAAAACTCCACTTTCTGAAATTAATTTGAAAAGAACATCGCGAAGAAAAAGTTATCTGGCTACAAAAAAAAAATCTGCGAAAAGTCTGGGCGCAACTTTATTATTTTATGGGTAGATAAATAGACTCCTAGTCATTCCTTAGGTATACCGCACACCGCATTAAACTGCATTAAACGTGTTTCGGACTTCTATTTAGACTGCTGTTGAGATCCCCTTTCATGGATCCCCTTTATGGACACTAACTAGTTTATACCAACTTTTTTTAGCTATGCACCATTCAGGTTTAAATTATACTGAAACAAGTATCAACCATTTACAATAAAAGCAATCGTTTGACAATTTTTGTCCACCCAGAGTCTGACTTTCTCTAGATTATTTGTAATTTCTATAGAGATCGTTAATAACCAAATCCATTTTGTTCGCGTTCTCTCCGATCAAATAATAACCAGTACAAATTTTAACTAAAGTTAAGCATTGTGGCTTTGGTATTGTTCACAAAAGTTTTACCTTTCCTTCATTGTAGGTGTTACACATGACCTCTGTGGTTTTTCAGAGGTAGATCTGTCTTGCGTCCTGGCCTCGGCTTGTCATCTTATTGTCTAAAGCGCTACCAACGATGTTGCAAAGGGAAGGTATGCATACCGCATACCACGGTTTGCACCTCTATCAATAAAAAGAAGAAGTTGGCGGCGGTAATTAGTTTTTATATGTAATTTAAATTTGTGCATATTAGAAAAGAGAATCTTTGCAAATATATAATTTTGAATATTGTGCAACAATGTACGGTACGACAAGTATTAAGATAACTTACAGTATAAATAGTAGTATACCTATAAAAAAAAATTTGCAAATTAAATTTAACGTATGAAATTATGTATGGACTCAATACATGGCTAATTCAGTAGCCGATTTCTGTAGGTGGGAATATAAAATAAAAATAATGAATTAAGAAATGTTTTTTTCGGCTAATCCTAAAAACTAAAAACACTGCAGGCCCTGGCCCGATTCGGGCTGTGGCGCCATTGATAATGATGATGAATCCTAAAAAGTTGAAAAATGATTTTTTTTTTTAAAAAGAAGACGTACCGACAATTCCTAGTGTAAAAAATTTAAAAAAATGGCCAACAATCTGGGCGTAACAGTACTATTTTTCAGATAAATTTAAGATTTGATTAAGTTTTTAATGCGACTTTAATGCGGTACCCAACTTGAACGATATATATAACTAAAAAATCGAAACGTGATTGAAACATAAAACAATTTATTTGATATTCCATATTTTTGAAAAGTACAGCTCTAATCCTCAACCTAATACCATTATCTAAGGCTAAATTTTATTTTTCCAAATTTGCGAGTAAAGTAAAAGTTTAGTTTTTTTTTCTTAATATATTTCACTGGTAAAACTACTACTGCCTTTAAACCACTTAGAATTTAATATATATTTTTTTTTTAATTCAAATCAAGGTATATCCTGTTGGGGTTTTCATGTTGACATTTTCCGTTCAAATTATCCTAATCTAACCTTGAATTATTATGTAACTAAACATATTATTACGTGGTTATTTTATGCGTTGATTCTTGGTGATGCAATATAATATCGATATTTCATCACACGTTTTTTTATGGATTTTACTTTATTACCTTTTAAATAATAATGTATTAATGACTTTTGCTTCCTTAGGCTTCCGATATAATCCCCAAAAAGTTAGTTTCAGGATTTTTAGATGTTCGACCCTAAGGGGGAGTAAGGAGGTTGCATATTTTTCCACAGTTTTCGACATGATTCTTGATGAGATATCAGATTGATTTTTACTTCCACGGACTTTTTATACAATAATAGCATACAAACTCTAATGGGCTAAAAACCAGTTTATGATTTTTTCAAATTTAACAAATTTAAGGGGTTGCTTATGTTTTCACAAATTTTGAATCTTGAAATCTCCAGAATCTGATGAGATATCAAATTGCTTCTTATTGTAATCGCGTTCAAACCTATTTCACAATTTTTCGAAATTCAACCCCCAGCTAAAAATCTATATTTTAGATATTTTTACTTCTATTCTACACAGTAAAAAATTTTGTAAAAATAACTGTCCTTCAAGCAGTAAAATATTCCGAATTGATGTATAGTAAATTTACAAATTTTCATTAAATTTAACAAAATAACAAGCAATTTTTAAAAGTTTGTATTTTTACACATTTTCGTCATGAATTTACTAGCTGAAAAGTAAAATTAAAATACCGAATGAAATTTCCCACTTTTAATGTGTAAAATTTGTCATTGCGTATAAAATTACGCATTTTGCATGTAATTTTGATACTTCATGCGTAGTAATTTGTTTTTTGTGATGTATTAACTTCGTTGTTTAATTCACTTGTTTCGTGGTTTTGTGTAAGGCGTGATTTAAAATTTGAAAAGAAAATAATGTTTATAGTGAGTGAAGTTTGTGGCTTTAAAACAAATAAATTAAATTTATATAATAAACATGTACAATGTTTTATGCTTTCTACCCTTTTTGACCTATATCCTGGTTTTTCCCAATTATCATGTGTTGATTGATCTCATTGAATTTTTCCAATTATCGATTGTTATGTCCTTTGCCCTTCAAAATACGTCTGGGAATTCATCTGTCGATCATTCGCTTGAAGTTTACTCATTAATATTATCAATAAATTGATAATAATAATAAGCAAACATAAACATGTCACTTTTTTATAGTACATATTATTTTTACTACATCGTTTGTAATTTTACGCATTGTAAAATTTTGTCTTTCTACACCAGCAGTAAATTTACACATTATTAGTGATTATATGTGAATTTCCGCATTAATATTGATGTGTTTCAACGTAAGTAATAAAAATCACAAGAGTGCGTAAAAAAAGTTGACAGTAGTAATTTTACTGCTTTCAGAGTAGGCACTAAATTGTCTAATCTGAGAGTAATAAAAACTTTTTACTGTGAAGGCGACAGTAAAGAACACTATGTCTCAAAAGAATAAAGAAATTTTCTTGGTCGTCCATTTCCTACTAACTTTCAAGCTAATGATTTCACTGTTTTCTCAACTTAACAAATAAAGGATTTACGGATATTTAATTGAAACAAACCGAAAAAGGAAGAATTTTACTGAGCAAAAATTGAAACAATTCGAAAAAAATGAAGTAAATCGAAAATCGGTAAATGCATTTGGTTCGTGATTCTGATGCTATTAAAATTAGGGACACAATTTTCAACTTAATATCAATCAGTCTTTAGAATACATTGTTCTTAAGCTGAGTTTTTTTCCAAATCAAAATACTTTTGACCTTAGACCTTTTCGACTCCTGGCTCAAAACTATTACATTCAGTTGAACACCGTGAGGTCATCACATCGCTATTAAAGTCCGCATTTGTTGGCAATTTACTCTGACATCATGTGCAACATACGACTACAAATGTAGTCAGAACATACGACTATACTACCTACTACCCATCAACGTTTCGTTGGAAAATGTTTTTATTAAATTGACCATAAAATAGGTCGGTTAACATACCTACCTGAACTATAGATAGGAAGGCGATCAAATCAACCGTATTTGCACCTATGGTATCGAATTTAATTTAAGGGATGCTGTCGAATATGGGATGGTGAGAATTCGTAGCCCGGGTAGCTCAGTCGGTAGAGCGTTGGACTTTTAATCCAACGGTCCAGGGTTCAAGTCCCTGCTCGGGCGGTCTTTTTTCCAAAAAGTCTTAAGATAAATATTTTGAAAATTTTGCTCATAACTGAAACCGTTTCTTCTGCGTTTCTACATCGGCGGCCTCACCTTCTATGAAATTAGTTTTCGCTTGTTGTAGCACCTGAAATTTAGCTCTATCACGATTTGCTCTCGACGAAATGTTATTTCGATATTTACGCGTTACTTGGCCGAAGATACGTAAAAGTCGATAGTTAGTGCGGGCATCTTCTATAATCAAATGGCAACAGTCAGCACTCACAACCTGATGTTGATTTCTTATAGAATCTGTGGTCTGTTTACTGAACATCAATTTCCCTTTCACTATTATACACCTTCTCTGCATCTAAAGTTGATGTATGTACAATGCTCTTCCTTCAACAGTATTCACTTCTGGATAACTTAAAGTCGTCTATATCTCGAAAAATAAATTCGCAATTTATAGGCAGTATTTCGTTAACACTAAATGAAAATATTGTTAAAGAGTATTTTTTTAAGATCTGTATAAGTGAGAATGTTGTTGATTACATGTTAGGTATGTTATTATTCAAAAATTTGGAACAAACGATGTACGTAATATTTTACAGCACAATATAAAAACAATTAAAATTCAGATTTTGTGCAACTGATTTGTATGTAATTTCGTCTATTATAATACACTTATGTTGAAAACTAATTGGGTTTCTGGTTTAAAGAAATTGTAGGTAATGTAGGTTCCATTGATTCTGTTCGAGAAAGGGTTTGCATTCAAGTACGTTTCTCTTATTCACATATACAGCGTGTAAAATAATAACTGTCGCACCGTTTTATTTATAAAAATCTTATAATTTTAATTAAAAAATATTTTTAAACTTTTATTTATTCTTTATTTATTTCATTCTTATAATTTTTTTTCTATTCTTCCTCCCTTTTCCTTAATTACATCCTTTAATCTACAAGTAAAATTCTCACAAGCGGCACGCACGACTTCATCAGGAATATCGTCCCATATCTTAGTCAAAAGATTTTTGAATCTTTCCAAACTTGTTGGCTGAAGGTTGTTCAACTTACTCTGCATGTAGCCCCATATACAAAAATCCAAAGGATTCAGGTCCGGCGAAGAAGCAGGCCACTCTTCTGATGATATAAAATCAGGTAAATTTTCACGACACCATTGTTGAACCCTTTTTGCTTTATGGGCAGGCGTAGAATCTTGCTGAAAGCAAAATCTTTGTTCCCCATATAACTCATTGGCGTGAGGCAACAAATGATCAATCAGGACACTATTTAAATAATAGTTCTGATTAATTTTCACCCCCTTTTCTATAAAAAGCAGGGGTAGTTTACCTGTTTTTGAAATAGCACCCCAAACCATCACAGAAGACGCACTCTGATACCTTTGAATGATTTTTTTGGTTGACGGAATATCAGAGATATTAGCTGCATACAATCTATCATTTTGCGGGTTGTGAGATGGTTGTAGTACAAACAGTTTTTCATCCGAAAAAATTATATCACCCTGGGCGTGCCGCGTAAGCAACGCCTTACATTTTTGTACCCTGGCAACCTGTTGTTTTGTTGTCAGACCATGTATTCTTTTTTTTTTGTACGCTTTTAGTTTTAGGTCCTTTTTTATAATCAAGTGAGCCGTTTGATGGCTGTTTTTAAGAGTTTTACCAAGTTTTCTGGTTGACACAGCACAATTACGACGAACACGTTCACGAACTGCCTTGACCACTTTTTTTGTGCGGACTGTACGTGGGCAACCACTTTTTTTTATTTTTACAGTTCCCGTATCATAGAATCTTTTTATTGTTCTTTGAACAAATCTTCTATTCAAATTTTCACTTTGAAGTGAAGATAAAATTTCACATGTTTTTTTTCCACTTAAATGTAATTTTAAAATAAGCTCACGTTTAATATCCATCCTGACTGATGACTGAATAATTACTAAACGACAATATTTTTTTAATTAATGTAATATGCATTTATGGATGATGCAATAATTACAAAAATTTCATTAGTTTACACATCTCATTGAATGTAATGGATATATTTGTAGGTGCGACAGTTATTATTTTACACGCTGTACATAGGTCTATAAACTAGTGCTGATTGCATGAAATTTAGTTCAAATTACGAATCTTGAACCACAAGTTAAGAAGTTCGATGATTTTTGTCATCTATGGATGATGAATGTAAGCAACGAAAACTACAAGGAGTGGAAGGCACTAGATCAATATTAATGAAATTTGCAAGATGCTACAATTTCATTGATATGAAATTATTATAAAATTTCGATTGAGTAACAGAAAATATTTTTTTGATTTCTTGTATAAATTAGAACACACGCAGGCAGTAGTCCAATCGCATGACAGATGAAATGATGAACTCCTTTTACTTTATTATTTTTTAATAATAAAGTATTGTGATCGACCTGAAATTTAAAAAAAATTTGCTACACTGAAATTTTGTATTTTCACGTTTTAGGACTAGTAGACCCCAAAAGAGCAAAAAAAAAAAAATGTCCGTCTGTCCGTCTGTCCGTCGTAGACGCCGACCGCCGTACGTCGTACGCAAGACCGTTTGAAGGCGCATAGCTCACAAACCCGTTGAGATATTAAATTGAAATTTTTATGGTGAGTAGATTGGGTGAATCTCTACGATTGGTATCTTTTTGGGTGGTGGGGGTGTAAGGGGGGAGGAGGGTGGCGCGTTTTATACGAAATTTTTTCGTTTCTATATCTCAGGAACTGCTGATGGTAGGAGGCTAAAACTTAGAACTTATGTAGTACTATGATAGTGGACCTATTTGCAAAAAAATTGATGATAAGGGTTGAGGGTTGGAGGAGTGGGGGGGATAGACAATGTGTCCGAAACGTCATATCACAGAAACAGCGTATGCTAGAAAGTTGAAACTTAGTATGTATATGTAGTACTACAGGAATAATTAAAGCAAAAAAAAAGTTCAAAATTTTATTTATGTACAGAGCTGGATCAATGCGGTGTAGGTCACTATGCGACAGATAACCTGAAGACTAAACAGGAGGCTATTTGGAATGTAATTTTTTAGGTTATTAGTCGCATAGTGACCTACACCGCATCTCAGTATTAAACACGTTTCAGACTTCTACCCAAAAAAATAATAAAGTTGGAGATTAAACAGAATAAGGAGCGTGCATGTTCACATTGTATTCAATTTTTTAGAGTCTATTATTTAGTTGCTACTCGAAAGAGAAGGATAGCATTCACGTTTTCAATTTCTTTCCTGAAACTTTAGTTAAATCACCGTATAAAAAGTTTCCTTTTTAATGGAATTTTACTCGGGT
Organism: Beris morrisii; assembly: GCA_951812415.1. Taxonomy (NCBI): domain Eukaryota; kingdom Metazoa; phylum Arthropoda; class Insecta; order Diptera; family Stratiomyidae; genus Beris; species Beris morrisii. Next base: position 153,326,577 of record OX638310.1, read on the forward strand.
TCTGCTTGAAACTGCATTGAAAACTGAACTTGTACTAAATTTCAAATTTCTGGTTGGAAGGGCTCAAAAGTCATCGATAAATACTCGTGGAGATATGTTTTAAGGACTTTTATATGTGAGCTAATCGAAGGAGTGAATGTATTTTACTCAATAAGAAATTCGATTTTTAACTAAAATTAATTTCTCTAAAAATTCGACTCTATGGCTCAACGATTTCTCGAGTTATAGTTAGTCCCGAAAGATGAATGTACAATTTTTTTAAGGAATTTTGTATGGTAAACACGAAGAACTCACTCGATTTTGTTCATACTCCTTTATCTGCAACCATTGAAATATTAAATTGTGCTTTTGCAAAGTGCAAGTTTGAAGTGTTGACTTTTAAATGGAAGGTACCTGAAGCAGGGGAATTTCGCTGACTAATGAACTCGACCTTGATTTTAGCTCAAACCTATGGTACATAAACTTCGACTTCATGGCTAAATGATTCCTTAAATTATATTATAAATTATATTAGATTCATTTAAAATGTTTTCACAGAACCTTTTTTTGCCAGCTATACGAACGATTTGACGGATTTTATTCAAATACATATGTTCTCATTGAACTATTAGGAAATCAACGTATGCAAAATCTTGTAACTTAAAGTGGTCTGAAGATATATGCCACTATTCTTGAACACGTGGATAGAGGACTTTTGTATGACAGCTACCCGAAGGAGTAGAACGGTTTTGCCTGATTACGAACTTAGCTTTATAAATTCGATCAAACATCCGGATTCCAAATTCAACATCCTAGGTTAAGACGTTCGTTCAGACGGTTGGACAGACAGAGAAACAGACGAGCAGGTGGACTGCCGGACATATCAAGCGGACTTGGGGGTTTTGACCCATAACTGAACATGAAACAATTTATAGTTTTTTTCGTCAGGTGCATTTTTAACAGGAGCACCCGTGTCAGAGTGGTCTGTGAAATTTTCTATACATGTGCTTCGACAGAGAAAGATGGTACTGGACTTGTATCATAGCATTTCTAAGCCATTGAGCATAAGAAGCTAAAAACTCTTAACTAGGAAGGAATTTCGGAAATGCGCTCTATGAGCAGTCAACGCAACCCGATAACGTAATAATTCCCTTCCATAACGTTGCTTCTTTTGATTCATTCTGGAACAAACTTGTTTTACATCTACAGTAATCTAAATTTCAATAAAACCGTCATAAATAGGTTAAATTTCCAAAAAAGTTAACAATGTTTTCTAAAAAAAATTAATACTTTATTATTGCATAAAAAACAATATTAACAGGTACTTTTCGAGTACAAAAAATAATCGATCAGTATAAAGTTCATCACGGTTTTAATCCTTTTCTCTGAGGATTGTATGACTCGATTTTTTTTGTTCTTGTTGCAGTTAAAACACTGTATCTGCTTAGGCCCAGCCGCCAGATGGTTGCCATCCACCGCCACCGCCGCCGCTGGACCATCCGCCTCCGCCGCCACCGCCAGACCATCCACCGTGTCCACCACCGCCGCCGCCTCCGATTGATCCACCATCGATAACTTTAATAACTTTAATAACAGCTCCACCGCCACCACCTCCATGGCCACCACCGTATCCACCACCGCCGCCTCCTCCTCCAGACCAACCTCCATGGCCTCCACCACCTCCACCTCCGTATCCACCACCGCCGCCTCCGTATCCACCACCACCGCCTCCAGATGAGATGACCTTGATGATTTTGATATCTCCACCGCCACCACCACCGCCTCCGTGTCCACCACCGTATCCACCTCCGCCTCCGCCGGACCAGCCACCACCGCCTCCGCCTCCGTAACCGCCGCCTCCGCCACCACCAGACCATCCACCATGTCCACCACCACCGCCTCCTCCGTATCCGCCGCCACCACCTCCTTGGCTAATGACCTTGATGATCTTCACGGATCCACCGCCACCATGACCACCACCGCCTCCATGGCCACCGCCACCGCCGTATCCACCACCGCCTCCATGGCCACCGCCACCGCCGTATCCACCACCGCCACCACCGTGTCCTCCACCACCGCCACCGCCGCCGCCGAATCCGCCTAGGAAACCTGCCGAAGCAAGAGAAACTGCTGACAGCAAGCACACGAACACCTAAAAATAATCCACAATTAGCCAAATTAATCCACAATTGAGCGCGAGCAGCTGATCCTGGAACGCACCTTCATATCTGTTGTTAGTCCGTGCAGAATATGACGACAACTGATAACTGGTACAGGTATGAACTCACCTTTTTATACTCAAAACTTATGGCCGAAGAAGATTCACCTCATCCATGGGAAATGCTTTCTTCAGGCCCGTACTCCACCGGTCTTGTCTTGGCTGCAATGCAACACATGAAATCGAAAGTGTTTGGGGGGCTCTTGCATTACAGCATTACTGGCCCATTATCCATTGCGCGGAGCCCCCTTCGGCACTTGGCCTCACTCCAGGTGTAGTGGCGTAACACCAATAATCACTTCGGCTATTGTCTTCTGCTCAATAACATTCTGACCAGGTATTGATAGTCGTTTTTTTCTCGGCCAATTTATCGGTCAATCATACGCAAGTACTCCAGCACTTGAGTGCTCCGAGTCCGAGTATGTTGGTAAAGACGTGGGCTATTTGAGTGTCCGGGGTCAGAGCGACGGACGTCCCTATATGAATTGCTTCTTTCAATACGGAATTTGGGTGACTTTGCGGGAAACGCAATCCGTACATTGGGTAATAAAACAGACCAATAGTATAATTGCCTCCAGCAGGATAACAAACAGTCGAGGTTTCATTGAGATCTCTATAATTGAAAGATTGCAATTTGCTGTAATAATGTCGAATTTTCGACAGAAAATACTAACACTAAAGATTTTTGATTTCCAGTTTTTTGTCATTTAATTCGATATTGGTGCTTGTTAGTCATGGTGCTCCTTCTCTTAGCAATACTATCCCTGTTTCTATAACCTTATATTTTTGAGGATACCCTTTTTTAAGAGCCATCTTCTTTTATAATGGACAGCCTAAATCAGCATGGAAATGGGACGCCTGCCCTCTTCAATAATATTTCACCTATCGAATTTGGGACCTCACTATCGTCCCTCCGTTAGATTTTCGAAGTATTTTTCTTCGTAGAATAGTTGTTTTTGCGGATTCCGTGGTTATGTTGTTAGCATATCAACCGTCGAAGGCAGGAGTGGAAATTTATGAACAAAACTACATATGTCATGAATGTATGTTGTCATGAGTAGAAAATAAAGACCGCTTCAAAAGGGCTTACATTTTCTTACCACACGTAGTTTACTTGTTGAAATTTTTTGTATATATTTGTTTTTGTTTTTATTCTATAGTTTTGTATAGTGTAAATCAAATACTGTTTTTTTTAAAATCGTGGAGATTTTCTAATATCATGGAGCTTTTTATCCTCAAATATGGGAACAAATTTATTAGGACTCCTCTTCAAAAGGATTAGAACAAAAAGTGAAATATGTTCTCTCATTTTCCTTAGACAAAGAATTTTATTTATACTGATCTGTACCTTATATGGTAGAATGTTCACCAAGTTTTATTTTTGGCCACAAAATTGTTTCTTCCTTTTAGAAGAGTGCTACTTGCCGTCGGAATCAAATAAAAACTTTGTAATGTTCAGGTGTATGAAAATAGAATAGTGGTTTTAATTTTATAAGGCAGAATAATTGACATACTTAATATCAAACTTAAAGTAATAGCTTCTTTATCGTCATTATCGTTTTATTATGTGTCCAAATGTTTTCGAGAGCTTGTTAATGTCACAAAATGAATACGCGGAGATTGACCCATTCAGCCGATTTGACCATATAACAAGGCAAGCATTACAGATTAAGAATTCAAGTCCTTGTCTTATTTATTATTTGGTTCAAATTCATCCAAAAATTATTACAACCAGTTACAAATATTACAAGAAATATAAAAAAAAATAAAATTAAAATCCAGAATGAAACAGTGTGTGTGTCTATAGTAGTGATGGGATAAATCGGTCATTTCATTAACCCAGTATGACCGAGTCATTTTGTTGAAGTGACCGATTAAAAAGATTCGGTCATTTGAGTCATTTCGGGTACTTCCATGATTCGGTCAAAATGACCGAAATGACTCACGACATACGAAAAATACCAACTCGGTCGATCGGTCAGCGGCCAGTATTCCCATATCGTACCCGATGTTGATAGCCGTAAAGCGCCAAAAGTTTCAATTCGACGTTTCGTGTCAATCGGCACTCGGTGCTCGAAGGTAGCGAATAATTCTATTATAGACACTTTGGGGAAAATGCGCCAAGAGAAAATCGAAATCGAAAATAAACAACTTTCCTACTGAATTAACGAATTCAAAGAATTAACCGTCTTTATAAATTCCAAAAATTAAATCATTAAAATTGATTTTTTTCCTCGAAAACCGACCATCGAATTTTCTCTTGGCGCATTATAGCCCTAAACTGTCTTAAGTCTAATCATACGCTGCCTTCAAAGTTCGAATATACCGACCACTGAAGATCGACCGACTCGAAAAGTCGAGTTAATAGAAGCTTTTTCTAGTGACCGCTGACCGAAATGACCGACCGACCGAATCATGGAAGTGACCGAACACCGAAGTGACCTAAATGACTCAAATGACTCATTTGAGTCATTTTGGTCACTTCCATGATTCGGTCGAAATGACCGACCGACCGAAATGACTCAAGATATACGAAAAATAACAAGTCGGTCGATCGGTCAGCGGTCACTAGAAAAAGCTTCTATTAACTCGACTTTTCGAATAGGTGTTCGGTGGACGCTGGTGGCTGATCGGTCGGTATTCGAACTTCGAAGGCAGCGTATGACTAGACACTTTAGGGGGATAACGCGCCGAGAGTAAATCGAACTCGAAAGTCGGTTTTATGAATTCGAGGAAAAAAACCAATTCTAATGATTTAATTTTTGGAATTTATAGAGAGTGTACGGTTAATTAATGAATTTGAATGTTCTTTGAATTCGTAAATTCAACACAGAAAAATTATTTAGTTTCGATTTCAATTTTCTGTTGGCGCATTTCTGTGTCTTTAATGTAATCATGCGCTACCTTCGAGCACCGAGTACAGACAGACCGACACGAAGAGAGACTTTTGGCGCTGTACGGCTATCAACATCGAGTATGATACGAGACGTAGAATATTTTTTCTAGTGACCGATTGAACGACTTGTTTCATTTCACATGACTCGAGTTAATTCGGTCATAGTACTGACACGGTCTTTTCGACTGAATCGTTCACAACCGACCCATTACTAGTCTATACACTCCGTACTATTTAATTCCCAATTTAGTATATTAGGTGTGTTTTTCTGCGCATGTATCCAGATTAGAGTAGTGATTAAAATTTACATTGAAAACACCAAGAATATTGCTGTTTTTGTTATTTTATATTCCTTTTCCCTGTAGATAGTAGGCAGGAATATAGATTTTAACCGGAATAGTTAACCCAGTAAGCTCACTGGGGGAACTATTCGCGATAAATTCTTTAATCTAGCTTACTATCTATTGAAAAAAGTTATAAAGAATCGTAAAAACAGCAATGTTATTGTTATTTTGTATATAAATTTTTTAAGCTAATCTGTTCTGGATAAGTGCGCAAAAAAACACATCTATTAACTAATTTATATTTTATTTTAACCGATATACCTATTATAAGTTGAATTTGCCTTCACTACAAAATTTTCAAAAATGCAAAACATAAAACATTTCTGAAAATTTTGTATACGGAAAAGTTTATCATATTTCTTAAATTTGAAAAAAAAGCAGCACTAGACGTGACCGTAGGTAATAAGTTTATTTAATTTTATTTATTTTTTAGATACTAGTTCTACGATCTGATTTGAGGCATTACGGTCATCCCTTAGTCCAATGTGCTCTCGAAGCTTCTCGACTTTTTTCCGTATATCGGTTGTACTTCGCCGCCAATGTTTACCATTTTTTTCGAATAACTTCACTAATGAAGAACATTACTTCATCTAAAATTTCAGGCGAACATTTTTGACAGTGTGTACATGGAGTCTCAAATGTGTAGTAGCGAATCCAGCCTTCGGCCAAGGGGCGAAGAAAGATTTTGAACATGGGTAATACTTACGTTTTGAACATTCATTAGAGCTTGACGGAAGGGTGGTATATTCATCAGAAAGAAATGTGTTTTTAGTTCAAGCCAAGGGATATCGGGATTAACACCTATCGCTATTTGACAACTGATCAACGTTTCTAAATGGTAGAATGAATTTTTTGTAAATGGACAATTTTTGAGGACAAGCATGGGACTATAAATATAGTGGTATTCGAATCCCCGACATCTGAGATGATAGTCTATCACGTTCACACTAGGCTACCTAGGATTTTAGTTTAAATTTGCTAATTTAATAAGTAAAATGAAAAATTTTGTAAATGTAAAATGAAAGAAATATCTTTAATTTTACTACAATATTAAAATTAGTAGATCAAATTTGACAAAAACAAACAGTTTTTCCCTGGTAAAAACTCTGGACAAAATTTATCTAACACGATGCAAATAAAAGACAACAAGACTAATCAAACCATACAAAGGTTTCGCCGAATTTAAATGTATGAAGAATGAAAAAAGCGACGATAACAAAATTATTCGCACGCTTTAAAAGTATTATATCGAAACATAATGTAGATTCGGTGGATTTGATTTGAAACAATTATTTTTGATATCATCATTACTTTCCTTGTTTATATATGTCATATACTATATATGCCTGTATATGCATATAATATTACAATTTTGTATTTCCTGGTCTCACGGAACTTGAAGAAAAAAGGAACATAAATTGAAGAAATTAATTGCATCCTAAACAATTAGTAAATGTGGTTGGTTAGCACGCAACACAACGCTTTAGCCTTCGGCACAATTTCAAAATAAGTTAAACAAATTTAAGTAGATAGCAAATCCGATCTTAATTCACATTTATGCAAAAGTCTAGAAGTATATACCAGGGCTTTCAACATTTAACTCCTAAGACGGCAGCATTAAACAAATAAACGACCGATCAAGAGGTGTAAAAACCTCATTAACTTTTGTGTCTGGGTTTTTTTTCAACTCAACGATCGAATTTTGCAGATTCGCTGATGACAAATTTAGTTTTTAAATTTGTCTGACTGCCCAAACAGAAAAAACTTCCTGAATTTTTAATGACGGTCATCGTTTTAAGCAGCAGTTGTAACTGGCAGGAAGGTGAAAGTTAAATGCAATGTGGGTGTATTAGCTTATTTACTATATCATTAGCGAATGAAGACTTAATGACTGATTAATTACAAACTTTTGTATGGTCATTCGGATCGGAAGTTAACTTTTACGATTGCCGATCTGCAGATACCACGGCCTTCATTTGCAATAGGATCGTGCTATTTTCTGCACTTACTTAATGCACGTAAATCTTCTTTGTTTATGGTAAGGTTAGTTGTATGACATCATTTATAAAATTGCAGTTTTTTTTAATTGAGAAATCAATGATTGGCATCTAAACGTCCATTTTGAGTAGGAATTGGTTGTCCTGCACTGACTTAGGAGCACAATTCTTTGCATTACTGAATTTAAAAACAAACGAAAAACGTTTAAATTTCTTGTGTCAGATTCAAACTGTCGGGAATCGGGTCTACTTCCGACTTGACTTATCTTAATAATTTTCCCTCAAGTAGACAATGAAAATAGATAACGTAATACTGAAGACTACTCGTAGTAAGATCGTCGTCAACTATCTTAGTACTATACTTGCTGATCTTCAGAGGAAAAAAAGAAGAGAAAATTAGTTGAACCTGCACGCTTTCCGGTTGTAAGCTGATGACCAGGGTTCAATGTTTTATGGGATATTACCAGGTATTACGCGACGAAGTTCGAGTTACGGAGTCTGCAGATAAAAAAAAACTCATCTTCATCAGAGGATCTTTTGCACGATATGTGAATCTTAGACGAAGATTGAAGTGTGGTCTTGAATGAATCGCATTGTTCCGAAACTAGAAACATGCAGGTATGTTAGTATGAAGCTGTGAAGATGACAGTTAAGATTCATTAAAACGAAAGTTATTTCCATAATTTTTAGCTAATTTACATTTTCGGGTATTAATATCGCTAGAATCTTGCTGCTGGGATTATTTTCAATTCCAAACAATAGATATAAGTGACCCAATTTTTTAAATAATTAATTAAAGTAATACCTACTTCTGTGAGGTATTAATTTGAATTTAAAGTAAGCATTCAAGGGTTCACTTTTCTTCCGCTTTCTCTTTTAGTCTCTTTAAAATGTCGTTCTGAAATAGATCCGGACAGTTTACCTACCAACGTGCTACTTAGTATTTACATAATTCGTCATTAAAAAAAACAATTATTCGTTTCCAGTGCGTATATTTCTTAAAGGATCAATACCAAAGTTTGTGCACTAAAACCCATTTTTCAAAATAATATTATGTTCTAAAAATCTTACGTTTTACAATATCATGCAAATAATGTGATAGTCTCGTGATATTCAAGATTCTACCATTTATGAAACACAATTTTCTTATTTATTTAATATTGAAAATATGGAAAATATCCTTTATGAAACTACACTTTTTAAAATGAATAATAAAATTGAATATAATTACACATAGGGGCCCGTGTACCTTTGGACAATTGTCATTTTTTTCCATAGAAACTGCTCTATATGTTAGTATCTTTAATTTGTATTTATATTAATTTTTTTTAGTGTCTAGGAAGATATTAGCTTTTCTAGAAGTTGTTAGTTACTATTTTCTGGTACAAGATTTTTAGTTATAGAATGTTTTAAGAATTGGAGCTTTGGTCCACTGGTACACGCTATGCAATGTACCTATGGACATAGGTAAATGTACCTATGGACGCGCTCGTAATTGAAGACAGTTTGAATGAAACACATTTTTAACAGAAATTAACAAAATTATTTATTACAAAAATAAAAGTAAAATCTTTTTTAAAAACAAATAATAACAGATTTAAAACTTATGGACAATATGGACAGTCCAAAAGTACAAGTAAAATGTTGTCCACAGGTACAATTTACGACACTCTGAACAAAACCCTTCATAGCATTTTATCTATTTAACAAAAAGGTCTCCCGATACAGTTATAATGTAAATAATATTTAATAAGCTCCACACAGCATAAAGATTAGTAACGAAATTGCGTTTTGAAACTTAAAATACATTGAGTAAAAGAACTCAGAAATTTACTTTTATCGAAAATATTTTTTATCAGCCTAGAAAAATGGAACCGTTGAAGAATGCGAAATGACACTTAGTGAGGGTTACCACTTATGCAAAAAGATCCCTAAATACGTTTTCTTATTTTCTGTAAGTACTTGAATTTGGGCATTACTTAAGCTGTCCACAGGTACAACTGTCCATAGGTACACGGGTTGCCCCTACGTACATACTGTTTTATATAGGGTGTTGCAATAACCCGTTCCGAAGTTTATTGTAAACCACGCTTAAATGTCAAATAATTTTTGACATCTGTTTTAACATGTTGGTAGTTCATTCTATGGCAAACTGTTGTTAAGTTATATCATGAATAGATCATCAATCCCAGATCGTGTAAAAATTGTTGAGGCCTATTACGAAAAACAAAAACTGGGCGCAACTTTATTATTTTTTGGGTAGAAGTTCGGAACGAGTTTAATTCTGAGATGCGGTGTAGCTTTCTATGTGACTGAAAGCCTAAAAAAATGTTCAGAAAGCTGTTAAAATGGGGTCGCGCTAGAATACTTACTCCGCTGCCTCATATAACATATGAATTACATAATTGGGTCATACACCGGGACGAGATCTAGTCCTAGTATAATATCAGTTGTTACCGCATTAGAAGGTTTTTCGTGATTTGGTTTCGGGCCATTACATGAAGTTGGAAATGCGTTTGAAGACGTTTATATAAAAAGTCTGTGGAAGTGCAAACCTATCTAATATCTCATCAATCCTGAGAAATATGTCGAAACCCATACGTCCTATTGGAGTTGAATAACAAACATCTTAAAATCCACGTTTTGACGATTATGTAAGAAGCCTTAGGAAGTAAAAATGAATTCGATATCTTATTAGAACTAAGAAATATGTAGGAATTTGTGAAAATATATGCAACACCCTTGCACCCACTTTGGGGTTGAATATCCAAAATTCCTGAAATAAGTTTTTAGATATATATAAAGAAAGCCAGAGGAAGTAAAAACCAATCCTATGTCTTGTCACTCCTAAGAGATATGACGGAATTCGTGAAAACGTGTTCAACCCGTTCTTAGTTTTAGGTGATTATTAAATAAGCCCGTGGAAGTGAAAAGTTATTCGATATCTAATCAGACCTGAGGGATACGGCTGAATTGGTGAAAATGTATACATCCCCTTTACATCACCTTCGGGGTCTAATTTTAAAAAATCCTGAAAACACTTTCTAGGTATTTATATGAAGAACCCGTAGAAAAAAAATGAATTCAATATTTCGAATTTCAATATTTCGAAATATATGTATTCCATTTTCACTGATCATTTTTTTCGCCCCACTTCCGAACGCCAATGGATATTTTAATTTTTTTAATCAAAATTACTATTCTAGTTGATTTACATATACGTACCGAATTTCAACTTTCTAGCATAAGCCGTTCTATAGTTAGGAAAAACACCCCCCACCCCCGTACCATACTACCCCTATAAAAAATTATATTTTTCCAACATGCTACTACTACAGTTCTATCTAAATACCAAGTTTCAGCTTTTTATTGTTATAGGTTCTCGAGATATAAAAATTGGAACTTTTCACTTTTCACCCTCCCCCACCCTTACCCTCTACACCCTCATCCATGAAATTTTTTTTTCTGCTGGGGGTCTATTAGGTCTACTTCTGGTAAAAATTTTAAGCATCTGTCTTACACCGTTCTTGAGATATGATACGTGATTTTTTAAAAAAATTCTTACCCCCTCCACTTCCATACTCCACCGCCCCCTTAAAAAATTTTACTTTAGCAAACCTGATTTGTCTACATTTATACAGAAACCAAATTTTATTTCTCTAGTACATATTGGTCTAATTGAGGAGCAATTATGCCGTGATGTCATCAAAAATTTGAACAAACGGGTCAAGGTGTGCCGTAGGAGCCGTGAGTGATATTCTTTTCAATACTTAATTCCCAATCATTTACTTGTTTTTAATTTTGATTTAACTTCGGAACGAGTTATTGTAACACTTTTTATTATGTACATTATTTCAAAGAGGATACACGCGAAAATTGATATTCAACATTTTAAAAATTTTGTAAGCGTGAAATTTCCGTTCACAAAATTTCCTGAATGATATTTCGTACCCAAATCCCCTTAGAACTCTCACAATAACTGATATTTCAAATTAAAAATTAAAGACTTTACTTTGTTGTTGAAAAGGAGTAATTCCATCAAGAATCGACCACAGGTGTGACCTTACCATCGCCAATTCTCTTCAAAATTTACTCCATAGCTCAATTAAATTATTAGAGAACTAAACTAGCTTAAATTCATGATTTTAAGAGCTGCCCATATATCTAGCATCATAAAATTAAAGTAAGTAGTTAAAATTAAGTAAGTAGTTAAAATAATTGTAATTTTTCTATAAAATAATTGAGTACCACTGATGTTCTTTATTTTTTTTTTACCTCGATCTCCTTGAGATCCAAGTTGATTTTTTGATATGTTTTAAAAAACAGTATAATACCTATACAAAATATAAAAAAAAAATTAAAAATACGCATTTTGAGATATTCTAGAAAAATAAAATTCAAGGATAGTTCTTGTTCGTATTTTACTTTATTATTTTAATAATAAAGTATTTTTAATATTGCGACAACCTTCCCCTTTAAAAAAAGCCCTATTTCATTATTCTATGATAAAAATTACCAGAGATATGAATTTTCAAAGAGGACTCGGACACCATTTTTGAGAAATCTTTAACATACCTACTATACTAACAAAAAAAAATAGATAGAAACAAAAAAATTGAAGTTATATTTATTTGTTCACTAATTCTTCGAGTAAACAAATTTTAAAAAGAATCGGCGATGGTAAGGTCGCAAATTTCGTAATTTTTGGCGATTGTTGATTTAATGAACCAAAGGCGGGAAGAAGAGTTAATATGTTCAGCGTTAACATCTTGAGAGACATGTAAAAATATGGTGTTGAGTTTGGAGGACTAAACAATATTTCGTCATAACCTTTGTTATTAAAAGGGGTCTATCTAATTTACTTACTGAAAACGTTGGAATATTTATATATCAAAGCATTCTTGAGAGGCGTATAATTTTCGGGATATTATTCTTTACCGTCATTTCCGCAAGTTAAATGTAATTTTTTTTGTCAAAAAATTCTATTAAATAAATACATGTTTCAACTTTTTAGCATAAGACATTTCTGAGGTAGGGGCTTAATAGTTTTCCCACCAATCGATCGGTTATTATTTGCTACAAATTACCACAACATGATGAAGTGTTAATCTAGGTATATATTATTTTAAACCATCTTTACCTTAAACATAGTATTAGAGATGAGCTATAAAATGGAAATATTGCTGTGGCCACAGGGAATAAGTAGGTAAGTCTAAAAACGAAACTATTCAGGGCAGCACTATTTTGCTATTTTTACTATTGGACTATTCCTGTAAATCATGTTTTTGTGAAAAAATTAAATTTGTTGACATCTCAGTGATCAAATAACATATAACAATAATTTCTTCACAGTGCGTGTAAGCCTTGGGAGATGACCACAGTACACTTATCCCATTTTACTATTTTTCGACTTACCAAGTTATTCCCTGTGACCACAGATAGAATGTTCTAAACCAATGTAATTAAAGTTTAAACTTGTTCAGGTCAAAGGGATTCTTTAATTATGTACCGGGGTTATTAACATATCGTTTGACTTGGAAGTACGAATTTTATAAATTAATTGCTAAATGGCCATCTTAAAGGTTGAAATGGTCTCTAGAAAGTGAAAACGCATTAATTTAAAAAGTCGTACACAGCAATTTCCTGATCAGACGTAATAAGTTTTCATTTTATGAAGACGAAAACTCTTGGAAATATGAGACAATGGCACTTTACATGACTAATAACTTTGTGGTTATATTTACGAAAAACACATCAAGTACTCTAAAGAAACAGATGCAACGTTTGTAATGAGCTCAACTTATCTCAATTTAATTTAATTAACCTATTATTGTTGTGAGTTTGTAATTAATAAAAAGGATGGAATTTAATTCACAAGTAATTTTAATTTCAATTTTACAATAGCTTTGATCACTGGTGTTTCCCCTATGTGCAAATTAGCGACTGAATCTATTAATAAGATTTGCAAACGATATCACGTAATAAATAACAAGTTTGATCAATGCTGCTGGTGTTTTTTTTTGCGATTTAAATTAGACGGTTTAATGCATTTTATTGAAAGTTTTCTGAGATCATTGCAAATTGAATTATTTATGTTAATTTAACAAACATTTTGAGGGGTATAGCTGTGCAAAAAAACTATAAACTGGATCAAATTAATTAGTTGAGCTGACCACGAATTTACAGTCGAAACTTGTTTTGATTTTAAATATTCAAACAAATTGAATTTTTATAGTTGTTATTCGGTTTTAGAGGAGTCGATACAGACTACCACACGAACTTCACAACTAGAATCGATCGCTACCTCGGCTATTGCCATTTGAGGGCGCGATAGTTGAAAAACTTTCTATGGGAAAACCATTTTTAGGACTGTGTTGGACTAAGGTTTGAAAGAGTTATTGCATATCATCAGGTTTTATTGACCCATCCTCCGATGTTATGTAACTCCGAAACACCCTTACAGGTTGATCATCATCTTGGTCTTTGCATACACATCTGACACGAAAAAACAATACAACAATTCTTAAATTGGCTTCAATGATAGCTCTGAGTTAATCCAGACAATTGTTTAATCATTACAGTATTTAAAATTATATGTGATTTACGAGTAGCTTAGTAGTTAGATATGATAGTAATTTATTGTTATTGATGTTATTTGTATATCTATTAATGATTATTGCTAACTATTCTGAAATTATCTCAAACAAATTGTTTGATTGAATATCTTATGTAAATTATTTGATTTTTTTGTAAGTAACAAAGCGATAATGAACCAGATGCCTCCAAGCGGTGATGAGGTTTGTGATTATTTTTAATATTTACATTTAGTTTGCTTCCCATAACGTGACAGAGATAATCATTGTGGGAGAAAGTTGGCAATCACGCATCAATCATTTGTTTTTTTTTAAAATAATTATTTTCGATAACGTACCTTACCGTCCGTTTTTTGATCGATTATACATGGTAAATTCGTGTATACCATGACATTGGTCACATTTGGAAGACACTAAGCGGGTAGGAAGCATCTTTAAAAATGGTTAAAATTGAGCTACATGCGTTTCAATGTCGTGTATGTCGAATTTGTCGGTGATCAACACAACAATTCATTGCATAACCTGAACAAATTTAAGATATGTAGTATGAGAAATGGAACACCGGTAAGATTTTGAATTCATTGTTATGAAAATACATATGTATTTTTTTCTACCTCAGCGAGTCACTAGGGGGTGTTGATTGATAATTATTTAACAGTAGAAATAATTTTTTATAGAGATCGCACAAACTGACCGACCACGGGTTACACTCTACTCGATCAAGCGAAACTAATTGGTACCATTGAGTTTTGTTGGTTTGTCTAACTACATGCGGATGTCTTCAGAGACGGTTCTGTTCTGATACCGAAAAATACCCGAATCATATGTCTAGAATTTTATTTCTAGGGGATATCTTTAATAGAAGGTTGCTGTAGTTGGGTATTAGTCAGAGGCTTCGTATGTAAAATATCTTTCAAATGAGAGATAGGCGAAAATCTCACCAAATTATTATTGACAGTTTTTTACTAATGGCTATTTTTCAAGGACTACTCGTTCAGGTAAAAAACACATGAAAATGATCAATCGAACAAAAAATTCAAAGTGTGAATACGGTTGATGTAGAAGAGCAATGTAGCGGATGGACTCGTAATTTAATTCAGTTCAAAACACATTTACGTGTAAACTACGGATGGACAATTTCCGATAAAATTAAATAACAGGAAGTTAAAAAAATACCATACCTCTTGAATGCATAACAATTTCATTGATGATAACGCATTAATGATTGATTTTTCTTACTGAGATCGCGTCTTTCACAAACAGATATTGACACTTTTTATGCATAGCCATTTTCTGCTAAAATAGAAGCTAAAAACAACGGTGGCCCAACCGCAGTTTTTAGCTTCTATTTTAACTACCAGTGACGAATTTTATTTTAACTTGCCATTGATTTTTTTTGCTGTGCAATTCTCTAGTGGTCTTTAAGCCTTTTCTCGTATAAAAAAATAAAGTTGGGTCTGACATCGGCAGTCAAGATATTCAGTCAAACTTATTTATAGGAACTTGCCATTAGCAAGCGCTTACGATTTCCCACAACATTTTTCAATTAAAATCTTTGAATTTATCTATATCTATAATTTAACCCTTTCGTAACAGCCGCACATTCAACGAAACTTCAGAGTATTAAAGCACGAGCTTAAATTTATAAATAATAACAAATTTCTCAAATCACTAGTCTCTCCTCGAACGGCATAATGATAGGGATCGGCACTGTTATATTATTATTATTTTTTACAAATATAGGACTTCATGTTACGCTAAGTTTTCATTATAAAATTTGATATGGCCCTCCTCTTCGTATCAAAACTTTTTATTGTTATTTAACAAGAAACGAAATTCTCGTAACAATTTTCAGCACGCCCGTTATATTTCCATCTACTCGCTGATAATAGGAACATATTGCGATAAGTGAAATACCAATCCAATCATTTTATTTCAATTATATCGATCACCAGCAATAATACGATTTTTTTCGCTGTTAGCGCCGAGTCATGGCATCAACAAATAAAATGATCAATTCATATCTACATCATCGATTTCTGTTCACAATCGTTGCGAGCTTCGTTTGATTTGTAACTAATTGCATTGGTCACTGGTAGCGGACTTTTGATTATTCTTACATTTTTCGGCTCATCGGGTAAATCTTCGGTAATATCCGTTTTCTTATAAGTTTCTCTGATTATAAAACTAGTGTTCGGCTTATTTGTGGAAAAGTAACTTTTAAGTGTTTTCAAATTATAGACATTAGTCCACAACATAATAAAACAAACTACTTGGAACTTTCTAACAATTTTTTTTTAAAAATAGAATATATTACTTTTTTATTGGAAATTGTAGGTGGATTGAATTTGCGTGTAAGGTTCTTGTAATTCGTATTTAATCGGAACAATTGATTACAACAAGTAAAGTTAAATTTAAATATTGGTAAAGAGAATAGTGACTCAAGTCAATGGTAGGACAATAAGTTATGAGAAGTATCTAAAGTAAGCGTTAGACCTTATGAAAGTAGGGCTAGAAGCCTAATTGTCAGAGGAGCTATTTGGCATTAGCTTTATTTCCTTTAATTTTGCTTTATTATTCTACCAATAAACTATCTATGTATTATGATAGACTGGATATACCAAAATAATTTTGAATCCTCACCTAAAAGTATTTTCACTGAACTGAAGGAAACATATTTTTCTCTTCATTTTTTTGTAGCACATTATAACCAAGGACAACCATTATCAAGAGTTATTCAATAGGTACATAACAATTTTGTATTTTAATACAAACGTACCCTTAAACTTTTTTGCTGGTCTGTCAATGTCAAAACGTCAATCAAGGTTTACATTTTTTTTCATGGTGAAGTTCACGAACGAGCAACGTTTGGAAATTATGTTGTGTGCTTTTTTAAATACAGAATTATTATGTCCCAATCGAATAACCCTTTACATTGCGTTGGAGTGGCAAGTGAAAACTTTTAATTACGATATCCCAAGAAATAATTATAGCATAAACTGATCTAATGAAAGGGCAAAAAGAGTTTGACAATACTTTTACGAATTCCGCCATATCTTTTGGGTCTGATGAAATAATAATAGCCTTTTAACACAAATGACAACAAATCACAAGAGGATAGGGCCGAATATAGATAGATAGATAGATAGATTGAAAATAGAGGTTGGTATGGTTAACCTCTGTCACTGCAGCCGCAGTTGGGCTTATTGTGACGTCCCACCGGATTGACTATCAATGAAGCTTAGTATTTTGCGAAGAGGAATGGTCAGAAATTCCGATGGTTCCATGAAACCCTGACCGAAGTGACGAAGTCTTTTGTGAGCTAAACCCTTACATTCAGAGAGGATATGCTCTGGTGTTTCGTCTTCGTCATTGCATTTTCTGCAAATTTTAGTCTCAAAGAGACCAATCCTATTGAGATGCTTCCTCATGTGACAATGTCCAGTCAGCGCTCCCACTAGGGTTCGGGTCTGATATCTGCTTAATTTTAGATAATCAGATGTTCTTTTTTCCGAATGGTTTGGCATAAAAAGCTTTGAGTGCCTGCTGCCCGGTGCCAAGTCCCAGTGAATGGCACTTTGCGATTTTTGCCACATTCGGATGTTCATTCTGGCTGTGCTTAATGGTATCTCACAGATTGGATATGGTCTCATGAAGTCAGCTTTCAGAGCCATTATGTCGGCCATTTTATTACCTTCATAGCCGCTGTTCCTGGAATCCAAATGAGATTAACTCTGTTCTTATTTCCGAGTTCAATCAGGCATTGGAGTCAATTCCAAACAAGTTTGGAGTAGATTTGAACGGACTGAAGTGCCATTATTGCTGCCTTGCTGTCCGAGAGAATATATATCTGTTGGTTTTTGTAGCCCCGTCCGATATTTTCTCTAATACATAGTTCAATAGCATGAGTCTCCGCCTGAAAAACAGTGGAATTTATGTGCATGCTACAGTAGTACACTCCATAAACTCCTGCTCCTACACCTTGATCTGTTTTGGATCCGTCTGTGTACCAGATTATGGATCCTGGTTTTGGAGTGGGTTTGTTTGTGGCCCAATCCATCCTTTCAGGTGGGACAACTTTGAATGACTTTGTGAAATTAAATTTTGGTACCATTGAATCAGAAAGAGGTATCGCTAGTATTGGGTCCTTGTTGAGTTCCGCGGAAAGAGTTGGGCAAGCTGTTTTGCGCTCTGACTCGTCCTCCGAGCACAAAGGTTTTTATGTGTAAACCTAGCTTCTTTCTGTATTTCTAAGTGTAGGGCCGAACATAATTTCTTTAGTTTTTGTTTTAAGGATACTGAACTGGACTTAGTAGTTTAGCCTTTAATACACTGTAGCGTACAGTCCAGTCAACTTAGGGATGAAAGGTCAGAAATCGGGCCGGGTATGGGGTAGAGTTCCGCTTCATCTCTTATGAATCTTGCCGGTCATTTGTTTGGTTTTAATTCTACGGGGTTCTTACTTTTTTTCTGTATTGTTAGTTCTTTGTAGCAGAAACGATTTTTAAGTTATAGTAAAATGTATAATATTTTGTTACTTTCCCATGCTGCTCTTTGGTTTTGTTAATGTCTGCCTGAATTTTAATCGGAGAAAAAGTTTTTTTTATCGTATCATTCATTTGAATCCTCGGCCCAATAAAAAAGAACCTGAAGAGCTTACATCTTTTACAATTTTATATTTTGGAGGACCGAGAAAAACGTATTGTATTTGCTTTTATAATCTGCCCCAGGAGGTACAAAAAAAAATATTTGAAATTGAATTTGAAGAATAGTCGTAAAAATCAAACAACAGCCTGATCACACAATATTCAATGTTAAGTATGCTTGAAAGTCAAAAAGTCATTCAGGCTACCCTAAATCTATTACATACTAATTTAAGGTCAAGTTAATAGCATAAAGTGGCAAATACGAAAATATGAAGAACATAAATTGAGAAAAAACGGGTATCATTCATAAATTTCGGTTAATTACATTGACGTATTTTTCTTTGCAAAATAACCGAATCCCAGCAACTACCAATACTTAATACTTACCAAACAAATCGAATGTAATTTTGTAATACGCATCGCAATGACATTGATTTAGTGTCTTATGAATGCCGTAATAATTAACTTGTGAAAGTACTTAATCGATAACTTAAGGCATATTTTCAATAACTTTGTAGGTGTATCGAACGCAGCATGTATTCGCATTGCAACATATTTTTTTATGACCCTATAACTGCAACGTTGCCTGCAATATAAATTGCATCTTTGCAGAAACATGAAATTATTAAAAAATCTGTCATTTGTCACAATTTATGAGTACAGATTGAACGAAATCAGGCTGTAACGGTCTTTTCACGAAGTCAAATAAATAATAAATATTTTTCCTTCATAAGTTAAAGACGCTGTTGTTCGTGTCCAGGTACTGAAAAGCTGCAAAGTTTCAAAAATATTTGCTTCACGGCATCTAACGGATTTGATATGAACTTCGTTGGTCTTTCAAAAATGTTTAGATGGTAGCTCGGTGTATATTTGAAAGATGGAGCCCATATCGCTGGTAAAGTGAAAGGTACGTCTTAGCCTAGCAAGCCTCTAAGGCTTGTACATACTAGCAACAAAATTACCGTCTATGCCATGGAAACATGTTGAGATAAAATCGAGGAAAAAATCCCCTAAAGCTGGTCATAAGCGAAAGTAAAAATAAAAATCTTGCATCTTAAAGATTTCCGCAGAAATACCACGGAGTAGGAGGAAAACGACAGGGAAAGTGATTACGTACAAAAATCGATGTAGGGTCTAAATGGGCCGTGCGATGGTCATTACCGCGTTAAGGTCAAGAGTAGGCCATTAACACTGGACTGCATTTAGCGATGTTTCCTACGATCACGTGCTTTTTTCTCAGTAGATTCTTCCGACGTGTACATGTATTTTTATGTTGCATAAGCGCCAGGGCGACTTTGTAAACATAATCTTGAAGACACCAAGAGGCTCTTCGCAGTCTCCAAGTTTTTATGCTTTCTTTTATTGTTTCGTATACGACAGAGTCTGGCCATTGTACCCAGGTGCACTTGATTCCAACTTGAAGGCTATGCGGCGTGATTAGGTAAAGCGTAAGTGGAACTATGAGTGAATCGATCATACGTACACGGTGGTTAATTTTTACACATTTTTTTTTAAAATTTTTGAATACATGTATTTCTGTTCGCTTGATTGGTTTCAAGTGTGAAATTACCTACGAAATTGGAAAATCGCGATCTTATTATTTAGTCGGATTGGATTTGAAATTAAATTGTTGTTTGAATATGAAGAGTTCATTCAAAATTCGTTTTGTGGTGTTGGTACAAAATACTTTACATTGTTCACCCTCAGTATAACTCCTTGTAGAGGAAAGCACCAACGCCCATTCCTTAAAAAAATGTTTACTAGACTACGGGTCTTAAATTCATGTGGAGCTATTCTGGCTAAAAAACTCTCTCTCACTATACTACATATACTATATCCAATATAAATCAACATTTACTTCAAAATGAAAATTCATATTATAATGACGGACAAGTCTACTCCCTAGTTACGTCTAAAACGAAAGACTTAAGAGAGTAACCTCGTAATGAGTTAACATTTTCGATAGTAATCGTTTTCTTGTAACCTTAGATAATGTAACCCCGTCTATTAATTTGGATATGACTGAATGAAAGCAAACAATTCAAAAATACGTTACTAATAGAATTATAAGGAAAAGTCGATCACAACAACTAAATAAAAATCGCCAGTCACGGTAGAGTACAAGTTTGTTTACAAGATACAATATACTTAAAATTGTCTATAGTTTTGATGTGAAAGAGATTGGAGGATTTGATGTTATGTTTTGTTTATATTTCAGAATACATAGTTATGTTATGATCCAATTGTGAGTATACTGTTTTAAAAAAAAATGTAATTTTCAATCAAATTTTTACTGGATATTTCCAGTATATTTAATTTATTCAAGTAAAAGTACACATTTCAATCACTTTTACACGAAATTACTGGTATTAGTAAATTATTCATGTACTGTTCAACTGAACCGTACAATTTACATGAAAAGGCTCACAACATTTCGTGTAAAATTAACTATATTTATATATGAATTGAAAATTACGTTCTTTCTGTGTAATTCTACTTATCTATTTGAATTTTACAACGAAAAACATGTAATATATGAAACCACGAAGTTGGACGCTTCCTACAAATTTGATTACAACTGAAAAATGAAACGCCTTCAGTGGCGCAGTGGCTACGCACGCCAAACCTACGCAGCAAAACCAGAATTGATATCGGGTTCGGTTCCTACCTACAGCCAAGATTTTTTTAAGAGTAAGTAAGTAAGAAATAGTTGAAAATTACATTCAAATTGACTATTACATCCCAATGTAAATTTACTTGAAAGGGTGTGGCATATTTGCCTACTACCCGAAAGATGTAAAATTCAATGGATTTTTTTACCCATCGGTCTGAAATAGTTATATATCGGATATTTACCGATATCTAAATACGGGTAAATATTAGTTTTTAAGTATTATTTTACGACTCTGAGGTTCGTGCCTTTTAAGAAAAGAGCTTACAATTAGTGTAAAGATATTTAGCTTTTTATATTAACATCATGCGTAACTAAACCGGAAAGTGAAGCAGAGAAACATTAAATATAATTAAAATAAGAATATTAAAATTCTTTAAATTAAATAGACTTAAATATATAAAATAAATTAAAATTTGTGAATGTGAATACTTTTTCACTTAAAATTAAAGGAATCTTCACATTAACTGAACCACAAAACAAAAACAAAAAAATGCAATAAATTAGAACACCAAATTGTTTTAAATTAAATAAAACTTGAAATTATGTAAAATAACCTTAAAATTATGTAAAAATGAAAAACTTTTAATACATATATCAAATTATCTTTGTAGGGATAATCTAAATCTTCCTAAAAACATAAATTTAAATAAAAAAATAAAAAATAAAAAAAAAATAAAAAATAAAAAAAATAAAATAAAAATCGTAAAACTTGGAATTAGATAAAAAAAAATTTTAGTTCACAATTATTTAATTGAAATTAAAAATTAATTAAATTATAAACTGTGGTCTAATTAAATAAATAGGTAGGAAGGTAGGTAGGTACGCGTGGCTGCCCGTGAGAACACGGATACACTTAGACCTAAAAGGTCCGTTGTGTTACCACAGGATCATCGAATCCGGTCCTACTCGTCAAACCATTTAAAGCTTGCAATGAAGCGTTGGATTCTCGCAATCTCCATTGCGGCAAGATCACCGAGACAGTTGAAGAAGTAAGCTCCAAGATGATCTTTCCTTCTGGCTGATAGAGCTGGACAGGTACAGAGAAGGTGAAGGGCTGTCTCCTTCTCCTCCTCATCCAGGCAGCTTCTACAGAAGTTGTTTGAGAAGAATGCGAGTCTTTTAGCATGTCGACCAATAAGACAGTGTCCGGTCAGGACACCGACTGTGGTGCTGATATTCGCTCTTTTGAGCAAAGTCAGCCTTTAGAGCGTTTTAGATCCAGCTATGGCCAGATCTGTCTCGCAGTGTGACATGTAACACCGTCTGCCCCCCTTGAGTTGGTTTTCTCAATTGAGTCCAATCCCAGTAGCAGTTTACATGTAGAGACAGGCATACCCAGATTCCGCTGTTCCGGCATAATTTGAAGGGTGGTACCGCAAAGAGCGAGTTCGTCAGCTATGCAGTTCCCTGGAATATCCTTGTGTCCTGGTGCCAGCACAGAAGAATATTGAACCGTTCAGCCATCTCCTTAAGAGATGATCGACATTCTGCGGCGACCTTTGATGTTGTCGAGGCCGATTCCAAAGATTTTATTGCCGCTTGGCTGTCTGTGAAAATGCTAATATCCTTAGTAGATATTACATTACACCTCAGCCAGGACAGCGCCTCCTTGATCGCCATAAGCTCCGCCTGAAAGACACTACAGTGGTCCGGAAGTCGGAAGGAGCTGCTAGTGTTAAGGATGTCAGAGAAAACACCTACCCCGCCTTCAGTTTTGGAACCGTCCGTATATATGTGGGTGGACTCTTCCGTCCCTTTCCCATTCTAGGCGGGTTGGGATGGTTGTTAGGAAATTTTTGTCAAAAAATAAATATCATCTCTTAAAATATTTAAAAATCAAAAATGGAGAAAAACTAAATTATTTTGCAATTAAATAAAATTCAAAAAAAAAACAGCACAGTAAAAATTTTTGTTAAAATAACTGTCCTTAAAGCAGTAAAATATTCCGTAGTAAATTTACGAATTTTCATTAAATTTAACAAAATTGAGAGTAATTCTTAAAACTTTGTATTTTTACACATTTAATTCATAAATTTACTGACTAGATAGTATTATTACAACACCGCATGAAATTTTCCACATTTCATGTGTAAAATTGATCATTGTGTATAAAATTACGCGTTTTGCATGTAGTTTTGATACTCTATGCGTAGTAATTTGTTTTTTTGTGATATGTATTAACTTGACCGCTTTGTTGTTAATTTACTTATTTCGTGGTTTTGTGTAAGGCGTAATTTACAATTTAAAAAGAAAATAATGTTTATAGCGTGTGAAGTTTGTGACTTTTAAACAAATAAATTAAATTTATGTTTTATACTTTCTACTCTTTTTGGCCAATATCCTGGTTTTTCTCAATTATTATGTTTTGATTGATCTCATTGAATTTTGCCAATTGTCGATTGCTGTATACTTTGCCCTTCCAAATACGTCTGGGATTTCATCTGCCGATCATTCGTTTGAAGTTTATTCATTTATATTATCAATAAATTAATAATAATAATATGTAAACATAAACATGTCACATTTTTGTAGTACATATTAATTTTTACACACCGTGTGTAATTTTACGCACATTTTTAGCGATTGATTTCCACACTTGTGTGTAAATTTGCGCATTAATAGTAAAAATCACAGGAGTGCGTAATTAAATTTGATAATAATAATTTTATTGCTCTCGGAGTAGGCACTAAATTGCCTACTCTAAGAGAAGTAAACATTTTTTACTGTGTAGTATCGGCTGTTTCTTACAACTGCCAACGAACTCTGCATAATTGATCTGTAAATGCAAGATACTCGTATTTTAATTAATTTGTAAAATCCGGTTTCGTTAAAAGTTTGTTATTATATTGAAAGACGTTACTGACCCTATACTTAAATTGTTATTCTCTTTGAGATATGTTTATGATAAGAAGAAGCAACTTTGTTGCTTTTAATGGGCTTCGTATAATGCGATCTTGATGAATTTTGCTGAGGTCACCGTGATCTAACAGACTCGTTACGATAAATAACATTCATCATCGCTAACAATAAATCCCCCAAAAAGTTTATCGGCTCAATGATTCGAGGAGCTTATATCGTTGGAATAACCTGAACTGGGCCTTCTCGGAAGATCCGATCGTGAAGATTCTGATCACGTACAATTTCATTATGATGACAGCCTCTATACAAAACTTTCGACTAAGTACAAAACGTGACAACACACCGAGAATCTTCAACTAGCCGTAGCCGGAACTATTGCATGAGCGCATGATAAGTTTTAGGTGTTATTCTAGCTTCTAGCAACTTTCCTGCTGGTGAAAGAATAGCAGAAGCTGTTATCAACCACAATCGAGATATGCGGGAATTACCTGATAGATAAGTGATGAGTGACACGGAAGTGATTTATTCTGAGCTAGAGGCACCTTTTGAACTTGCCTGCCTGGTCGTGGGTGTCAGTTGGTGGGTTCGAACCGTGGTAAACCCGAAGGAAATCAAATTGGAAAATCCATGAATTAAATACAATGAAGCACCTGAATTATGTACTTGTTTCAACGCCCGGGTGGGACATCGCAAACAATGGGACCGCACTATGGCTAATTGATAGTCGTGGAAACTATAAAAGTGATGAGTACTGGACGGTGGTGCAACAGTTGATTCTATCCCGTGTCGGTATAATTGTTAAATAGAGTCATGAAGGTAGGTGGTGTGCGACAGGTTAATTGTTTATTAGGCGCGTTAAGTTCATAGTTCGTTTTGTTTTGTTACAGGTGCAACTTATTGTTCTACTGGCTTGTGTAGCTTTCAGTTCGGCCACATTCCATAAAATTTTGAAAGGTGAAATCGGAATTGGAGGTATTGGTCTAAGTTTGGGCGGAGGTCTTAAGGTTGGCGGCAACTCGTGGCCGTCAGATCAAGGATATGGAAATGGAGGAGCTGGATACGCAGGAGGACATAGTGGCGGATTCAACGGAGGATATGGTGGAGGATATGGTGGAGGCTATGGGGGTAGTTCCGGTGGAGGATACAGTGGAGGACATGGCGGAAGCCTGGATGGTGGATACGGTGGTGCAGGAGGCGGTACGACTGTTAAAGTTGTGAAAGTGATCGTACCAAGCGGTGGTGGTGGTGGAGGATTTGGAGGTGGTGGACATGGTGGATATGGAGGAAGCAGTCAATTTGGCGGTAGCGGTGGATACGGAGGCAGTAACGGATATGGCACTGGAAATGCTGGAGTTGGACATGGAGGATTTGGTGGTGGCTGTGGAAGCTCTGGTTGTGGAGGAAATGTAGGTGGTAGTCACGGTGGATTTGGCGGTGGAGGACAAGGTGGAGGACAAGGTGGAGGACAAGGTGGATATAATGGTGGTGGACATCAAGGCGGATATGGTGGTGCTGGTAGTGGAGGACTTACAAGCACTTTCAGTACTTCGAATAGCTTTGCAGGAAGTTCTAGTACAAGTTTTTCATCGGGAAATAATCAAATAGGTGGAGGACATCCATCCGGTAATAGTGGTCTGCTTGGAAGCGGGGCTGACGGCGGCTGCTGCGGTGGAAATAGTGGCAGTGGTGGTGGTTATGGCGGTAATGGACATGGCGGAAGCTTAGGAGGACATGGCGGTAGCTTAGGTGGATATGGAGGAAATCTTGGAGGAGCTGGCGGAGCTTCTAGTGGTGCAGGTGCAACAGCTTGGTCATCAGCAGGCAGTAGTGCAGGTAGTGGAAGTTGGTAGTTAGATTTGATAAAAATTATGTAATCTTACTTAAATTTTAAATCAATCAATATAATAATTATCACTTAATTGACTGAACGAAATAATTTGTCGAAACTAATTAGAAGATAGAAGTTGAATATGTAGATGAAAATGCCGTATAATAATTTAATTTTGTATTAATTATATATATCTAGGTGGTAAAGTGTAATCAAAGAAACCAAAAATTTGAATATCCATGTGCGAAACAAATATAAAAATAACTAAATACTCAGATATCGTACAATGCGTTAAAGATTCACTATTATTTTATTTTTAACTGTATGCTAACTCGAATTTTCAGACTGACATAAAAACTTCTATATGAGATGATACTTTTTAGTGAAAAATTCAAATCCTCCACAAAAGATATTTTTTT
This sequence comes from Beris morrisii, assembly GCA_951812415.1. Classification (NCBI taxonomy): domain Eukaryota; kingdom Metazoa; phylum Arthropoda; class Insecta; order Diptera; family Stratiomyidae; genus Beris; species Beris morrisii. The sequence continues at coordinate 153,353,030 of OX638310.1, forward strand.
AGCTTATAAACAATAGGAGGTGTGTTTTTTTGCGCACTTATCCAGATCAGAGCAGGTTAGAAAATTTATATACAAAACAACAACAAAATTGCTGTTTTTATGACTTTTTTATAACTTTTTTCCATAGATAGCTGCCCCTGTGAACTCACTGAGTCAGCTATTCGCATTAACTTCTCTAATCTAGCCTACTATCTATGGAAAAAAGTTATAAAAACGTCATAAAAACAGCAACGTTGTTGTTGTTTTGTATATAAATTTTCTAACCTGCTCTGATCTAGATAAGTGCGCAAAAAAAAAAACACCTAGTAATAACAAAATAGAGTTCTTATTCTTATCAGCAAATAAGCTCTTCAGATTGTTACTTTTTGTGCGTAGACAATCGCTTTTCCAAATCGCTCTTTTCTCGTTGCTGCTTTTTCCTTGTAGTTGCTTTTTCTCACGTTGCCGCTTTGTTGCCGCTTTTTTCTCGTTTCCGCTTTTTTCTCATGAAAAATTGAAAGCTCAAAGCTCCTGCCTTGCACTGTATAAAGTAGCAAAAAAACAAGCCTATTTTAGGCATCTTTGTTAGCATCTGCAGTCCTCGAAATTAAGAAAAAAAGCAGCAACGAGAAAAAAAGCTGCAACGAAAATAAAAGCGGCAATGAGAGAAAAAGCGGCAACGAGAAAAAAGCGCTTACGAAAAAGCGGAAAGCGCTTCGTTTCATTGCGTAAGAAAAGCGACTATTTACAAGCGCTTTCACTTTTTCACTCACGTCTACTTTCCATGAAGTTCATTTTGTGGTCGATCCTGATGCCAGGAACTGGTCACCTTGTCACTTCTCTCCTGTACCATCTCGATTATAGTCGTAAAGATGTCGACGGGACGAATGAATCTATATATGTAGGCTGTGAGTAACATCGATCGACGCAGAAATTAGGTCTAATTGGATTGAAAATCACGTGTAGCTACACATATTGTGAACAAAATACAACACTGCTTACTGATACGGAATTATCTCAATTTTTAATTATAAAAAAATGGTAACTAACATCACAATAAAACTTGAATAATACTAAGGTAAATACTAAAGAGCTAGCAAACTTGAGCTGCTTGTTATAAACCAGTAGAGAATTAATTTGTGAACTGATCATTAACCTTTAACCACAACATTTTTTGCACTAAGAGTAAGTCGTAAGTGGATAGTACGGTACCCTAACCAAGCTTGTAAATAGTTTAAAATCTAACAAGTCCAACCAGCTACAGTATTTTTTTACGTACAATTTTTTTTCCATTTCTTAGTTAGATATTGATTCAACTGCGGAATTGCTTGATTCACGAACTTTCAGGGTGAATGATGGGATTAGTTAATTGAAAAAAATAAATCAACCACTTAGTAAGTTTATTTGCAAACAGCGCAGATGACTTAATCTAAAGATACTAAGCAGCCGCAGGTATGGCCTTTATGCAATTTTCGTAGCAAAAAAAATGCCCGGGTTTTACTGTACGCCATTGTATCTTGGTATTCTTGTCCCGACCGTTATGATTTAATATTAGGTTTTAAATGACTTGGGCAAGATATAATGTTGCAAAAAGATTGCAACTATGAACTATAAATCATTAAATATTGCAACATTCTTCAAACGTAAAATGTAAAATGCTTAAAAGGTTTATTTTCTTCTCGGTTTTATTCTAATCGTACATAATTCCCTATAATTAAGAAAAATCATGAAGATCCATTTGACAAGGCACAAATAATTTTTTATGAAGAGTCTTTGTGCGCACCTCTGTTTAGTCATGTGGATTAAGTAACTGCATTTCAAGGCTCTTCCAGTAGTTACAGGTGCAAATAATTACACCTGCTACTTTGATTTATGAAACAGTTCATGCCCAGCAACATTTATTTGATAGTCTAATGATACCTTCAACTTCATCTTTGAGTGTAATATGCGGTGATAGTAAGCAGGCAGATAGTAAATAGGCTTTTGCAAAACACCTGAGAGCGTACAGCTGCAACACGTACATACATTTAAAGTAATGTACAATGCGCTATTACAAGACACTTAATTAATGCGATCACACTACTGTGGATTTCTAATTTAATTTTCAACTGTAACTAAAATTTATGAGCATTCTTCCATGGTATTCTACAAACGAAACAATACATTACACCGATATAGGTAAGTGTCTAAGTTTTTAAGACATAATCATAATTATTTGCCAAGGTCCTTATCGACGCAAACCGGAAAAAGTTAATCGCGATTTTATCTACTTACGGATGAAGTAACGAGATTTTAAATAATTAAATGAGAATTGAAGCTATTAACTGTGAATAAATTGGAAATAACGTTGGCCTGTAAAATTTCGTAAATAAAGATCTCGTTTTTTCGTAAACAATAAAATTTATCATAAAAATGAAATGCTGTGCAAACGATTAAAAATGTGTTTGCTTAATTTAAAAATGTCCACATTTGATCCAAAAAAAAAATAAACTCGAACTCAGTTCAACAAAAAAATTGTTTTTCCAATATTTATAATTATTATCGTTGTGAAATAAGCTATACATAAAATATGTAAATTTTATAGAGAATGTAAACACGCTATTACATTAAAGTTATTGTATATTTACCTCAACCAGGCGCGAACGCAGGGGGAGGGGGGCTTTTTGGGGGTTCAAACCCCCTCCCGAAATGATGTAATTAAAAAATTACAACTAAATGTAACTAATACGAGACGCGTAAATTCTTTACATGCTAATTATTTGAGCTGAGTTAAGTTGTAATTTTCAAACGAATTTCAACTCAACTCGTAATTCCATGAAAACTAACTCGCCATGGAAATGGAAACGTAGTGATGTGATAGTTACCCAGTAGGAAGTTCGAGGAGAACTCAATGAGGGAGCAAATACGGAGGTATCTATTATTACTATCAATGGAGCAAAAAGGAGATTTTTAACAAAATTATGGAGAAAATCGCTACTTCTCTATTTTTGCTCCAAATGGATGAAAATGGGATGACGAAGAACATTTTTGAGTTTTCATTTTTTCCAGGAAAGTTACTAATATATTGTTTTAAATCGGCATTCGGTTTGAGAATTTCCATCGAACGCGTCGATTCTTCTATTCCTGCTTAGTTTTATTTTTTTTTAGTCTTTTGAAAAGTGGTGTAAGGAGATTATTTGTGGTGTAAAATCTTAGCATTATCGTCCTCCTTGTTAATATATTGTCATTTTACGCCAAAAACGCGATTAGGGCTTTTTTTTAATTGAATGTAGGAAATTGTGTCAAATTTCACATTTATGAAGTCTATAGCGAAACATCCTGTTCTACAGAGTGCTTCTTGGAAGTTAAAATAAAATGTATTTTAATGAATATTTCACTATACATAGTTAGTTCCAGAAATATTCTGAAAGTGGTTTGCGAGATTTTTTCAGTTTAGTGAGAACTGAACGACTCGAAAATAAAAAGTTTGTTTGGTGGAATTTATAAGGCTAAGTTTGCTAACGGGCAAAATAGTCCTACTCCTTCGGGTAGCTGTCATACAAAAAGTCCTTAAGGTACGTGTTCAAGAATATTGAACAATAACTTCGGCACACCTTAAGCTACGACTATAAAATTATGTATACGTTGGTTTTTCAAAGGTTGCAGTTAAATGAATGAATATGAAAGTTCCTACGAGTCCTTTGAGTAGCTGCCATACGAAAATCCTGTAAAAATGTCTTCACTCAAATTACGGAACTCACTATATCTCAAGAAATCGTTCAGCCACAAATACGAAATTTCAGCGAAATCATTCTACTCCTTTGGGTAGCTTCCATACAAAAAGTCCTTAAGACATGTGTTTAAGATTATTTTCCGATAGCTTTGAATGCTTCAAACGAGAAATTTGAAATTTTGTACAAATTAATTTTTAAATGGTTACAAGTAAAAGGACAGGTATGCTAGAGATCGAGTGAGTCCTTCTTGCACTTTCCATGTGAAAATCCTCCAAAATGGAAAATTTTACTTTCGGTAGCTTACCTAGTTATATATATGAAATTGAACACTGATGATATTGTCTTTTAGTTTCGAGTTGCAACCCCTTTATCAACAACAACAATATAAATCGGAGTTCAGTATTTCATCTAGAGTATCTTACAATTGTCTTGCAACCGATCGTGACTGCAGTATGTTTTTTAAATAATTCAACTGCACTTAGATTGAAGATCAGATTGCAACGAAAACAAGGAGGAGAGAAAATGAGCAAAGCGAGGTGTTCTAGCATCTGTAAAGAAGTGAGAGAGACCTCGTTTTATGCACCCTTACAACAGTTTTTAAATGATTCCTTGGGAGCTACAATGGAGATCTGATTTCAGAGGACATGCTCTTGCAAAAAGGAGGTCAAATGGAGGAGAAAACGAGGTCTTCAAACCTCCCTGAAGAGTACTCCAGGATTAATCACGGGACATTTACTAGTTGGGCGAGTACTCCAGAATTAGTCCCAGGAGAGATCTCGTTTTAAGCTCCCCTAGAAGTATTTTTAAATGATTTCTTAAGAGGTACAATGGAGATCTGATTTAAGGGGACATACTCTTGCAAAAAGGTGGTCAAATGGAAATTGATTTTTATAATAAGTATTCTACTAACGATACAATTTTTCTGTAAACCCCACCCCCCACCCTCCAAATCATTTTCTGCATTCGCGCCTGGCCTCAACAATAGCAAAATTGACTATAAATTGTAATTTTACTATTAAAAATCTGGAAACCGATGTCATTTGTACTTTTACTACTTTTACTTGTAAAATAACATCCCAATGAGTCAAGCACATACGAATTACATTTCTTACAGAAAATTCTTTGTAATATGTATGTCTCGAATGTTTTGCTTTATGATGTGCAAGTGATTCGACTTCGCACATCATTTTTCCAGATTTTCTGGATTAACATTTAAATATTAATTTAAATAAATCCCCGGCAGTTTAGTAACCTTAGACTGAGGATTTGAAAAAATTAGCATTGGCAAGAAATTTAACATTACGAAATACAAAATACTAAAAAAATAATTTTCATAAGAGCGAATTATTCTATAACAACACCAAAACACAATCACTTATAGTCTTAATGCTAAAACCAGGTATTGTCCCAAAAATATTTAACTTTTCAAATTCAAATGTAAAGAAATATTTGTGATTAAAAACAAAAAAATGTCAAAAAAATTTGATAATTTTTTCAATTAAATTTTTTTTTTTAAATGCGTTATTATCTTGTAATCTTAACTTTATTACAATTATTAATTATAAGCACTACTCCCCTTTCTAAGGATATATCATTGTGGTAGGGGTGAGGAGTCTTATCAAATATTTACAAGTTATGTATTTAGTGAATTTTAGCTTAGTGGTTATTCGAAAATTCAATTAATTCAATTCAATTAAAATTTTACAGGTAAATTAATTTCATTGGTATTTAATTCATTGTTAATTAATTCAATTCAATTACAATTTTACAGGTAAATTCAAGTTAATTTCATTGGTAATTAATTCAATTTAATTACAATTTTACAGGTAAATTCAAGTTAATTTCATTTTAATTTCATTGGTAAAAAACGGTATTTCAATAAACTTAAAGATTATTACTATTTTCTACTGTAGTACAATTGTTTAATATATTTTTTAAATTGCATAACATTTTCGCTTCTTTTTATATGAACTGGAAGTTCATTAAATAATTTGCGACCGTGGTAATAATAATGTCTTTGACCAGCTGCTGTTTGTCTAAGATCTATTTTGATGGCATTTAGTGCACCGCTGCGGGTTGTGCCTGCATTTATTTGCAAAGGTTGACCTTCTATTTCTTTATAGGTTTGTAGTGTAGAAATTATGTCAAATACTTTCCTAAGGGGAAGTTGGGTAAGTCCGTTCTGTTTTCAAAAGGATTTTCAGTAATGTTTTTTGCATGATTTGCAGAGGTTTCAATATTGCGTCTGTTGCACATCCCCAAGAAATGATTCCGTATTGTAGAATTGAGTGGACTAATGCGAAGTAGAACAGACGCTTACTTTCCTTTTTCATAAAAGATCTGACTTCGAAGCAAATGGGAATAAGTTTTTTCAGTCTGCTAATCATGTTCAAAATTTGAATATCCCACTTCATCAGGTGATCAAAAATGATTCCCAGATATTTTGTGTTTGATACACTCTGTAGATGGTTGCAACTGCAAACCCGGGGGCATTCACTGGAGTGAATTGTAATATTCATACTATCTGGCTGACCTTTCTGTGTAAGGAAAAATGGCAAGTAACAGGATTTAGCAGAATTTAGAGTCAGATAGTTGAAATTTAGATAATCCTAAAAATAGAACAATAAATAAAAAAAAATTGTTTTGTTTGTTTTTTTTTTTAAAAAAAAATACATTATTTTACTTTATTATTTTAATAATAAAGTTTTTATTTAAGGTGTGGTGGATCGTACAAGAAACACAGGGAAACCAACAATCGAGTAGTAAATTAGAGGAAAAATATGTCATGGCGAGAGATAAATGCTATCGCCAAGAATCGAGTCTTGTGACTCCCACTCTGGCAGTGATTAGTTTTTGTTTATGGACTATTACTGCCCCATTGGGATCACACAGGAATTGAAGATATTTTCTATGTAAACAATTTTATTGTAGCAAAAAGTATCAAAAGTATAGCACCAGGAATAAATTGTTTGAAGGGATTAGAGAGTGATACGGGCGATATCTTCATCATCTCGTATTTGTTGTTGTTGTTTGATGCGGGTTTGATGCAGCCAACTAGCGCATCTTGAGCACTTAGACAAAGATTGCCCCCCGGTCTCTAAACGAACTTTTTCGTACTCCTCACGAATTTTAAGAGCTCAGGTAGGGAGCGAGAACGGAGTTCTCCCATCCTCATAACATCAACGCGGTATACATGCATTCTCGCAAAAGAGTAAGCTGGACACTCGAGAAGGAAATGTTCCGTTGTGTCGTCGCTCTCGTCGCAAGCAGTGCACTTGCACATAGGGTCGTCAACGATTTTAATTCTGACCAAGTGTAGGCCACAAGAGTTATGCCCTGTGAGGACACCAACCATACTACCACATTCTTTACTGCGTAATTTGGGAAGAAAAGCAGCGGTTCGTCCACTTGGTCTCTCAACATGGCTTCTGGTCTGCCGCATTCGCGGAAGAAGCCGCCATCTCTCAATGTGTGATTTACTCACCCACTCAGCTATGGCAGCCCTAACAGAGGCAACAGACACACCGAAAACTGGTTCTGGTCCGACCATGGCTGACTCCGATCCAGCCTTTGCTAATGCATCTGCTATTTCATTGCCATTTATATCCTGGTGGCCTGGAACCCATATGAGCTTTAAGTCATTGAATCTGCCAACAGAATTCAATCATTCTTTACACTCACGTACTGTCTTCGAAAAGACGATTGGAAATCTCACCTCGTATTTAGTTTTCACCCAAAGTGATATGAATCTGGTGGACATGTGATTTAAAACCTAGAGTTCATTTCGGAAATTCCGACAGCCCCACTTCAAGAGGTGAGCTGCACAAATAAGGCCTAAGATATGATATTTTGTTGGTTGCTTCATGTTGATTCTACCGAAAAGAGAGGTTTTTTCTAGGACAGTGGTAAACTTGATTCTCTTATGAATAATGAAGTGGATGTATTTAGACGAAGTTTTTTTTAGAACGCTTTGTATGTAGGTACAGGTACTTTGTGATTCATTCAAATGACACTTAATATTCAGGTTTTTTTTTCAAGAACCTTAGTTTTCTTTATTTTTTCAACTTAATATTTTTTTATGACACATATTTTGCTCTTAACTCAAAAACAAAAAACTTAAACCTTATAAAATACCGAAATGTCGTAACTCCAATGTCGACCACAATCTATTGCACCACAACGAGAAGGCCTATCCGGACAGCTCATCAAGCGATTAACAATTTCGAGCACGAACAAGCTGTTGTCCGTACAAAGCAAATTATGATCTGGACAGAAAAACATAGTGCGCCCAGTACACCATACATCAGGCCAACAATTTGAAGACTGAAGAAGTCGAGCAGCAGAAAAAAATTTGGACAAAAACCCAGAGATCGCTACATCATGGTCTGCCAGCTTGTGCTGTGTTGCATTGTAGGAAAGTGATCGTGTCTGGTGTCGGTAATTCCCAGATTCAAGATCCAGCCAACCACCTTGCGAGGAAAAAACTCGGCTTTATGTATGCCAAACTGATCACTTTTGCTTTTCAATCGGCGGCCCCTGGTATCTGCATAATGCAGTCATTGGACCCATACTGGATTTTGGTACAAGCGTAAAGCGTACAGTGGCAATATCAACAAAATTTAAGCCAGTAAAGCTGGCTGCTCGGAAGCTACAGAAGCTATCGAATTTTCGAGAGACTCAAGTGGACTTAACCAACGCTTCCATATGAATCATGCGGCAACACAACAAATCGGTTTGGTGACTTTTAACTTTTTAACGAATTTTCGGATTAATTATGTACGAGTATATTGTCTATATTCAGTGGTCTTGGACCGTATTTTTTCGTCAAAACACCTTTTTTTTTTTGTTATTATGTTTGAAAGCAATCGTCGCGGAAAGATCAAGGGGAAAACTATCACATAATACAATTTATAAACTCAGGGCTATTTAAGATTTGATGTTATGTTAAGTCGATTCTACTATATCCATAAACAGCAAAGTGGCCACACCACAAAGGATCGATACGAGCCTCTTTTTTTGATTAAATTATGTAGAATTGGCATATAAAATAAATTAACACAATACGATTATTCCCACGTCTTGACTACATAAAAGATTTCGAGAAGATAGCATAAAATGTTTGTGGTGAAAATTGTAGAAAAAAATGGTTTTTTGATCAAATTTCAAGTAGAAGATTCGTTTTGAAGGTCAACAGCGTTGTAACTTGAGTGGCTATTTGTCTATACCGATTTCTTCATTATATAAGAAGAACTCTTTCAAATTTAGATCATGTAATAGAAAATAAAAAAATTTTTAGGCACGTTTCATTTACAACATTTCAGTAATAAATTATATTACTCGATTTTATTTCTATGGCCATGCATAAAATAAAAAAAAATGTTATTTATTTAAAAGTGTGTTTCAAATTAGCATACATCTTTTTTTTGAAGAACATTTTCAGAATGTATATTGGTAATTTCTCCATAGGTACAGGCGAGAGGCTTACCTAATCTTTTAAATTTGAACAATTTTTCAAGAACTTTATAAGGTAAATGTCCCAGTTATGAATAATGTAACTTTTTCTGGAGATTAACTTGAGTTATATAGCGTTGGAACTCGCTGAGACTGATTTTATTGCAATTATATGGCAGAATAAATTGTTGTTAATATAAATTCAAATTAAATTTCACTTTTTGTAAAAAAACGGATCTTATTTTACCATTTGTACAAAGTCTTTCAAATGTCCCAGTAATGAATAGCTAAAATATCCATTGCTCTAGTTATGAATATATTGCTGTACCAGTTATGAATATAAAAATAAGATCGATTGATTGAAGGATAAATTTTTATTGTGTTAAAATAAAAGCAAATAAATTCTTGTAAAGCATATCACATTTTATATATATAAATAAAAAAAAATTGTTTCTAACTCTAATAATCTCTATATATAAAAATGAATATTTGTTTGTCTGTCCCGTATACGCTCCTAAACCACTCATCCGATTGCGATGAAACTTTGGTGATTTGTTGAGGGCACATCCGAGATGGTTTCTGCATTAACAAAATCATTTAACAATTGGTGGTACGAGAGTTATTTCAACATTTGAGTGTTTTTCATATGATTTAGCGGCAGTTTGTTCGTTTTCGGTGTATTAGTTATGCGTTCCTATTACTAAATGGTAAAGTTGGACTATGGATGGTGGATAGAGGATAGTGGATAGAGGATGGAGGATAGAGAATGGGGGATGGTAGATGGTGGATGGTGGATAGAGGATGTATGATGGAAGATGGAGGATGGTGTATGGAGGGGAGAAATGGGAGCAACGGGAGAAACGGGAGCAATGGATCAACGGGAGAAACAGGAGCATTGGATCAAAGGGAAAAACGGGAGCAATGGGAGTAACAGGTGCGATGGAACAACGTGAGCGAAGCGAGCGTAGCCGCGGTACGCGGCTAGTGAACTTATAAATCTAACAAAAAATAATCATTTTCATTTCGCTGATAATGTAAAAAAATGTAATTGATAATTGATGTGATTACATTGGCTTTCTGTATTTTCCAATTTCTGGAATTAAAAAACATCCACGTTGGTTGAAAGGTTGTGGTTCCAATAAAACTTCTATGATTTAATGCACAGCTAATATGTAATACACAGCTAATATCAATTGGATCTATCTGCGAAGCGCCTTGTTCAAGTGCACATATTTCGAAT